>CM070912.1:87635400-88835400 GCA_036417435.1 Inia geoffrensis | reverse complement strand
CTGTTTTTACTATGGACAAGAATTGCCTTTGCAATTACAGTAACTAAAACATGCCTCCCCCACCCCACCCCACCCCACCCCCAGCCCCGCTTCCAACGTCTCCTCCAAAGGAGGGGGAAGGGCTCACGTCCACTCTCCGCATCTGGGGCCTCGGAGCGAGATTACTGCCCACAGACACATCAGACTCCACTGGGCGGGGTGGGGGGGGGCGGGTCAAGGAGGGGGCCTCAGAGCAAGTGAATGCTGTTACACCTGGACCTTCTCTCCTGCCTCTGGCCATCTGTGAAGTGAGGCAGGACGGATCCGCACCCCAGGGCCAGGCCATGGCAATGACGAGACCCAATATTGACCACCAGGCGTCGCCGCCACACTGTTGTGTTGAGAGCGTCCAAACTAGGTCATCTGAAAAGAGAAAAAAGTTTGTTCACATTCTTCATTTTAAGCCACTCGTAGCCATTTGCGGTGGAATTAACCACAGTTTCAGACATGAGTTGAGGCTTCTCTGCTATTTGTACTATATGGTGACGGCAGTTTGATGTTGGTCTGAAAATATTGGTGAACTCAAATGTATTCATGTAAGTAAAATGACTGGGAAGGGATTCTGAAAAATAACTTCTCATCTTAAAACAAACCACCTTAAAAAAGGTTAGCAATGCCCGGGCACAGGAATCTTCAATGATTACTTTTATGTGTCCACCTGACTAGGTTATGGTGCCCAGATATTTGGTCAAATACCAGTTAGGTGTTGCCCTGAGGGTATTTTTTAAACGTGGCTCACATTTACATCAGTAAACTTTGAATAAAGCAAATTACCCATCGGAATGGAGGGCCTCAGCCATGCAGCTGAGGCCCTAAGAGCAAAGATGGAGATCCCACTCACCACCCTCTCACTGCCACCCACCTCCAGACATCAAGTCCTCCTGGGTCTCCAGGCTGTTGGCCTGCCCTACAGGTTGCAGACTTGCCCCCCCACATTGTGTGAGCCAGTTCCTGGAAATAAACCACTCTCCATATATAGATATAGATGTACGGGTATAGAGAGATACACATGATACGGATATAGATACAGATACGGATATAGATATAGATACAGATACAGATATAGATATAGATATAGATATAGATATATAGATGTAGATACGGATACGGATACGGATACAGATACAGATACAGATACAGCTGATATAGGTATCTCCTCTTGGTTCTGTTTCTCTGGAGAACACTGGCTAATACAGGGTCCTGACACAGAAGAGTGGTGCCAGATCAGGGCCCAGAGGTCTGTCTACAGGACACCTGGGGTGGAAGCACCCTGAGGTGCTGACACCCGCATTTCTTAGGGTGCCGTTCCCAGGATTCGAGGGGCCCCTCCCCCTTAGCCAGCTCTCACTGTGTTTTATGACTTATGAGAGGGAAAGCTTGAGGGGACAGCGTGAGCGGGTAGCAGCCTTAGAGACGTGGGGCCAGCCTGGGACGAGCAAACTCCAGAGCCTCTGGCTGCGGCTGTCAGCGGACAAGACCAGTTGCTAGTGCCGGTGGCAGCAGCAGCGGTCGTATTCACCCTGCGGGCACCAGGTGGGTGGCAGTTAAGACTTTGCAGACGGGAGTGCCCTGGGTGGCGCCTCCCAACCCAGGGCTTAGCTGGCAGCTGTGGTCAGACATCAGGTGTCTGGTAACCCACCAGGGGCAGATCTTGGAGCCAGGAGTGGTGGCTGGTGCTGATGGGGGGTGCAAGAAGGAGAGGCGGGCTAGAGGGTGTCCCCAGAGCGTCAGGGGTGGCATGTGGCCCGGGGCCTGGGCTCCCGCTCACTCCCTCCCACTCTCCTTCAGCAGCATGTGCTGTGGACCCCTTTACAGAAAAGGAAACTGAGGCACAGAGGCTGGAAGTGTCCTGCTCAAGGTTCCCAGGTATGAGGCAGGCCTGGACTCACACCAGAGAGCTGACACCTGTGCTAACGTATCGGAAACCAGGAGCCCCCGTGAGGGGCATCTCGGCGTACTCCTAACTCAGGTCCATGTGCTGCCCCTCACCACTGTCCAGACGTACTTCCTGGGCCCTCCTCCAACCCTACAAATCCCCCACCCTGCTGAGCGTGAGTTCTGTGCTTGGCTGCCCACGGCCACACCAGTCTGACCCTCAGCCTCCGCCAGAGCAGCATGGGCGCTCCGGGTGACACTCCGTTTAAAGGGTTTAGGTGACTGAACAATGTTTGAAGACCGCCAGTCCCGTCCCAGGGCTCCAACGAGCAAGACAGCAGCAGCAACCCCTCCCCCCCGCCACTGGCCACCCAGGGGCGCATAAACCTGCTGGGTGTGCCCTAGGGCCCCTCTAGCATGAGTGCGGGGTGGGTGTGGATGGCCCCTGGGGCAGAGCTCTGTGGACGGGGGAGCGAGCCTTGAGGCCTGGAGCACATCACCACCACTGTGAACCCCTCTCACAGATGCCTCTGAGCTGGCTTCCCAGGGACATGCGATGGCAGGGGTGGGGTGTCCAGATGTCTCAGGGCAGCCCGGTCCCCACTGCAGTGCACGCACATGTCTCAGCGCGTCTGCCCCCTGAACTGATGAGGTGACTGCCGCGCAGAGGGTCGACCTGCCCAGGGCCTGGACCGCTCTGAGTGCTGTGTTCACAGGACACGTGGGGACCGTGAGCTGGGAAGTATCCCTGCTGCACTAAAGAATTTGGGGCGGGCTGTGGACCAGGGAAAGAACCCCTCTGAACATGCACACGTGATTTCTCAATTTAAAGTTGTCTGGACTCTGAAAGGCCTCTAGACTCAGCACTTTAAGAAGGAAACACGTTTGAGGGTCTGGTCGTGATCCCAGACCCCAGCTTGGCAGGGATCACGTGGGACAGACCTTCCCCCACCCAGGGTCAGCACAGGGGATGAGGCCAGGAGGCCGCTGTAACCTCTGGGAACTGCATGAATGTGGAGGGGCCTCCAGGGAGGGTACAGTGTCGAGGTGGCTCCGGAATGATCAGGATGTTTCTGGAAAACGTGGTCCCAGGGCAAGGACCACGTCTTACCCCTCTCTGCCTCTGACTGAAAATGTGTGCATCGGAGGAGACCGCCTTTAGGCGTCCAGGGAAGACATCTTGGACAAGCCTGGCCGCCCTTGAGGGAAACCCACGGCTACCCCAGTGACAGTGAATCCTCACCGGACAACAACTGGAGAGGGGCCACTCTGACAGCAGGTCTGGCCTGCCTGGTGGCTGCCACCACCCCCAGCTCACAGTGAAGGAGGACCCTCTCCAGGAGGCTCCAGAAAGAGGAGATCAGAACATGTGGCTGGTCCGTCCTCCTCCCGTCGGACGGCAGGGACTGTGTGAACCTGGCAGTAAAGCTGAGAAGGGAATCTCCTGGGCCTGGTGGCCCCAGACCCCTGACGTCCAGGTGGGGCCCCTGCGGCTACGTCAACCTCTTTGTCCAAGACACAGAGGCCAGCTTCCACCTGGCCCCTCCCACACTGCAACGGGGCGTCCAGGTACCTTGGGCCACACTACAGACAAGCTGATCTGCAAAGAGCATTCTCCTCATTCTGGAAGATAAAAAGACCCCGTCTGTGATTAGCCCGAGGTGAAGGGAGACACATACTTTCCCTTTGTAGCCCCTCCGTCACGTTTTAAATCAAAGTTATTTATAATCAGAAGCACTGACTGCTTTTCTCTCAGGAGCTTAGCACCCTGGAAGGAGGGGCCAGAGCTCCTCTGGAGTTCACCATGGAGCCACCTGTCAGGCAGGCTTAGGCTCAGGGTCTCTCCCTTGACGGTCCAAGCAGGTCTGGGGACTTCTTAACTCCTGCGGCTCCCGCCAGGCGTGGCTCCCACCTGTGGGCTGCTCCTAGCCAAGGTGTCCAGGGGCACAACTGGATCCTCCTAATTCAGACCCAGGGCCCTGGGCCCACCTCCTGCCCCGTGCAGCCACCCCTCTCCCCACTCTGGCCTGATCTAGGGGGCAACCTGCTCAGCCTTCCTGTGGCAGGTGGGACATCCAAGTGGAGACCCAGGAGGTGCTAGAACTGGGAAAGGCAGGCCTGGGGAACAGTGTGGGCATTCTCTGCACGTGGCACACTCTTGTAGGGATGGTGAGAAAGGGAGGGGAGAGGCCAGGCTTCAGTGGCCCACACACCCTAGACCAGAGGGGACAGGGAGAGGGGCAAGGCTAGCAGGGGCGGGGTCTGGGGGGCAGAAGGGACCGCAGGGGCCTGTCCCTAGGGTCAGCTGCCAGCCCTGGTGGTGTACCCACGATCGTGGATCCCCTGGCACCCCTATGTGTTTTAACCTGACGGGCACCTGGCTGAGGTGGGGGCTGGGGTTCTCTCGGAGAAGCCACCTCCTATTTCAAGGAGGAGCAAAGAGAAAGGCAGCACCATAACACCTGCAGACCCGTATGGCAAGGTTTGGACCCGTATCGCCCAGTATTAGGAAACTCTCCACATCCACAGCTATAACAGCCTCTATGGAGCCATGAGCCTTAGGGGTGCAGTGGTTAAGGGGAAAGTCTCTCCTGCAACCATGGGGTGGCATCAACACAGCCTCCACACACAGCCTGATGCTCACCCACTTGGGGCATTACCTGTGGGTCCAGGTAAGGAGGGCAGGTAGACGCGCCTATCTACACTGGCACCCTCTCAAAACCTGGCTAAAGTGACAGTTTTTAAGGTACAAACTGGCAGGCAACAAACACGTGGAAGGATGCTCAACATCACTAATCATTAGAGAAATGCAAATCAAAACTACAATGAGGTATCACCTCACACCAGTCAGAATGGCCATCATCAAAAAATCTACAAACAATAAATGCTGGGGAGGGTGTGGAAAAAAGGGAACCCTCTTGCACTGCCGGTGGGAACGTGAATTGATACAGCCACTATGGAGAACCGTATGGAGGTTCCTTAAAAAACTAAAAATAGAACTACCATACGACCCAGCAATCCCACTACTGGGCATATACCCTCAGAAAACCATAATTCAAAGAGTCATGTACCACGATGTTCACTGCAGCTCTATTTACAATAGCCAGGACATGGAAGTCCAAGCTATTAGGATGGACAACCTAAGTGCCCATCAACAGATGAATGGATAAAGAAGATGTGGCACATATATACAACGGACTATTACTCAGCCATAGAAAGAAACAAAACTGAGTTACTTGTAGTGAGGTGGATGGACCTAGAGTCTGTCATACAGAGCGAGGTAAGTCAGAAAGAGAAAGACAAATACCGTACGCCAACACATATATATATGGAATCAAAAAATATATACGGTTCTGAAGAACCTAGGGGCAGGACAGGAATAAAGATGCAGACGTAGAGAATGGACTTGAGGACACGGGGAGGGAGAAGGGTAAGATGGGACGAAGTGAGAGAGTGGCATGGACATATACACACTACCAAACGTAAAACAGATAGCTAGTGGGAAGCAGCCGCATAGCACGGGGAGATCAGCTCGGTGCTTTGTGACCGCCTAGAGGGGTGGGATAGGGAGGGTGGGAGGGAGGGAGACGCAAGAGGCAAGAGATATGGGGACATATGTGTATGTATAACTGGTTCACTTTGTTATAAAGCAGAAACTAACACACCATTGTAAGGCAATTATACTCCAATAAAGATGTTTTTAAAAAAAAAGGTATAAAGTGGCAGGAATGGGAAGATGGAAGAGGAGACGACAATGTGATTTGGAAGGCAGAAAAGACACAGATCTGCAGTGGATGACCCAGCAGACCCCAAACCCGAATTATAGCCAGAGTGTGGGAAGCTCAGAACCAAGGCCGTCCACACCTCAGAGCCCGGGTAACTGGCAGGTTCAGGTGATGCTGGGGAAGGAAGAAAGGGCCTGTAACAAGGATGGCTGGTGGCAAGTGTCTCTGAGAGCTGGGGAACGCTCCCCTCCCTCAGGATAAAGCCTTGAGTTTTATTCTCTGCAGGCTGGGAGAGGAGGCCTGGCTGTGGATGAGGTCCCCACACCAACAATAAATCCTAAGAGAGCATATGCCAATGACACCAAGACCCTCCCCCAACCCCGGACCCCAGGAGGCTGGTGGCTGAGGCAGACTCTCCAAGCAGGAGGTGGGATCGGCTTTTCGGGGGGTGAACAGCTAATGTCATCATCAGACTGCGGGACCATACAACCTTCCAGCAGCACGGTGACGCTGCATCTGCTTGAAGCCAGAGGGGCTGCCGTGGTCCCTCTGCCCACAGCATCACACACAGACACCAGCAGGTAAATGCAGAGCCCTATTCAAGCCCAGGTCTGCTGACACCACAGTGGACAAAGCCCCAGAAGCCCAGGATATCATCGTGGATGGAAGCCGAGAGATACTGAGGACCCAGAACCCCGAGGCCAGGCTGCCTAGCACCTCCCAGAATCCTGGAGCCAGAGAACAGCTTGGAAGGCCTACAGGTCTCATAGGAGCAAAGCAGCCTCCTCAGTGCTGTGGCTCTTCAACGTCCGCGTCCTACACGCCAGCATCCGTGCCCACGGTGCTACCTCTCCAGGAAGCCCCCTCTCCTCCAATCCACCTGCCACATCCGGCACACGGCCTCTGAGAGGTCTTCCGAGATCCCACGCTCCAGGAGCACGCCCTTGACCCACCCGGCCAGCCACGGGCCTGAGCAGCCCTGAGAGCAAGGCTGAGTCCACCTTTGCTGGAGCCCAGGCCCAGGGCCAGTCCAGGGCTGGTTTGGAGCTGACCTCTCCCCAGGCTGTCCTTTCGCTGTGGCCCACCTGTCCCCCAACTACGCACAGAGGACTTCACTGAGATGTGGCTCGTGGAGGGAGCCCCTGGCCCGCCCCTGCCCCCACCCTCCACAGCCCCTCTGTCCCCCCACATCCGCACACTCACCTGCTCTTGAGGCTGACCTCTGGGCCCTCTTCCCAGCCGTGTTGTCTTTGTGGTTCTTTGGACGAACCAGGCTCTGCAGAGCCCACAGGCAGAGCTTACCGCGACGAAGCCAGCTAGAGGCCTGCGTGGCAGGTGCGCTGGCACCCAAACGTCACCCCCACGGGCACCAACGCTTCTCACGTTGCTGGAGCCCTTGGAGATCTGTGCTGAGGCCGTGCCGTGTGGCTGGGGAGAGGTTCTGGCCGAACTGGTGCCAGGGTGAGGGGGGGGGCGGTAAGCCGGGTCCCCCGAAGCGCAACGTTTCAGAGTCAGGAGGCTAAGAGGCCCGCTAAACCCTCGGCAGGGAGCGGGCGAAGCCCGGGGAGAGGGTGGGAGCAGGGTGTCGTGTGTGGGACGGACATGGCCCTTCGCCCGTTCTTCTGCCGTCCTGGCCTCTGCTCGTCTCCTGCCAACTGCCATGCCTCCAGAACGCTGTCACCCCAGCATCTGTGTGCTGACACAGATGAGTACCAACCTGGACCACTGGTCCCCTGTGGCCCCCCGGGGGACCCCCTCCTCAAGGCTGCACAGGTTCCATGCACTGCCACATGCTCTGGTCCCCACAGCCAGCAGCTGAGGCCCTCCAGACCCTCAACTGTCCGGCTGGGACAGGTCTTGGAAGTGAGGCCCAGAATTCCTAAGCATCTCCCTTCATTCTCAATTCGGGTGGGAGCTCCAGTTTGCCCTCAAGGGCCAGATTCCCAGTGAGGTCAGGGTGTGTTGACAGTTCTGGTTGAACGTGACCAGACGCCCCAAATCTAAGTCTTACCTGGGAGAGCCCCACCTGACACAAAAGGGTAAGACAGTGAGGAGCCACTACAGCCATCGCTGACTTCAGGTATGGCTAAATCTAGGAGCTCTGTCTGCCTCCCACTCCTACCTCCACCTTTCTCTCTCCCCCTCCCAGCTCTGCCTCCCTCCTAAATGTCCAAACTCCTCCCTCCTGCAGCCAGGAGAGGTGGCCCGGGGCAGCCCCCATTTCACACCCCCAGTCTAGCAACCCCAGCAGGAAGACTTCTTCTGACCCTAAGAGAAAGCTCTGATTTACACATGCAGGTCTGCGACTCAAATCTTGCGGCGGGGGGGGGGGGGCGGTTCCACAAAGGAGATGATGTGAGTTCCACGTGTAGCATCAAGGAGAGCCCACCCACCACCCACTCCCCAGGAAGGTGACCCCTAGAGCTCTCGGGACAGAGACGGCACCCTCACCAGACACAGCTCCCACTCGCAGTCAGAGTGGACTTTTATTAGGAAATCACCCTGCAGACACACTGAGAAGTGCTGTGCCGTGGGTTCAACGTTTCCTGAGGAAGGAGAATCACAGTATCAGAGCTGTCAGAGGGACGGGAGCCTAGAGCGGGCAGCTGCTCAGGGAGGCCTGCGGCCAGCACCCCTCACAGCGGCAGGACTCAGCCATCAAGAACCGGCACACAGACGCGACACAAGAAACACGCCAGAGCACACACATCTGCACTACGCTTAAATAAACAATGAATACAGAATTCCATTTGCTGTGGTCCGCGCCTGAAACAAAAAGAGCCAAAAGGGATGAAGAAAACCAAAAAGTCGTTCTTTCCATTGGACCGAGGGGGAAACATCCCCAAATTATCAAAATTCCTGTTACAAAATACTTTTTTAAAATTCCATTATTAAAAGAATAAATAACAAAATATATAAAAAATAACTCAGTTGCATTAAAATCATAACTAGAAGTTACAGCCAGATTTTTTTTGTGTGGCCTATCTCATAGTGAAATCGTTCATTTCGCTTTGATTTCATTTATTTCCCTCTCTTGTGTCCTAGCGTGGGGTCTAGGTAAAACAGTATAAAATTAATAAATAAAAATGTTAAATAAATAGCAAACGTTAACATAAGAGGTTGTGAATATAAATACTTACATTTTGACAAAATTAAATAATTTACAGAATAATTAAACTAACTACTTTCTTATTTCTTCCAGGAAGTGCAATTTCTCTACTTTTAAATACTAACTTGGAATCGCAGTCACAGTTGATTTGGACTCTATTTACACGTTAGGAACATTGTGTTCTTAACACATTAAATCAAAATTTACCTTCTTTCGAATCTCAAATGGATCTAAAAAGAAGTGACACCTCCGTGGTCTCTAGTTAGGAATTTATCCCCCTGACCTCGCTGACACTGTCCCCACCTCGGTAAAGCTCAGCCATGACCCGGGTGATGGGTGGGTCACGGGCCACGTGGGCACACAGAGAGCCAGAGGCCCTGGCCTTGACCCCAACGTGGGTCTAAAGGCCACAGCCTCGAGGGAGCCAAACCCCTGAGCACAGGGTCTGCGGGCTCGGCCAGGGGTGCTTCCATGTGGCGCTGGCGCTGTCTTTCAGGGGGTCCCGGGCCAGCCTCCTCGAGGCCTACTCCTAACCCACCCTCTGGAACGCTGCTCTCTTCCACCCTTAACGTAAAAACTGAATTAAAGGACAACAGGAAACACACTTGCCACGCGGCCTCCCCGCGCAGGCGCACTGGCCGCTCCAGGCTGACTCATCACACGCACCACCGCCCGGCCGGGCCGCCCTCCCGGCCTTGACAGACAAAGGAGTACTGTGGTTGCAGCTCCAAAACTTCCCTGAGAACCTGGTCCTTGAGTTTCCCCTGGAGACTTCGAGCTTTCAGAAGCAAAAATAAATCGCTTTGTAATACTTCACGCCCCGCGCTCGTGTGGAGAGGTCAAGGCCTCTGGGCCGGCGAGCGCGTCGCGTCGAGGGAGACGCGGATTTCCAGGCACCCCTCTGGGTAAACCCCGCGAGGCCGCCCTGGGCTGCCAACTAGAAGTCACTGTGAGTTGGGAATCTCCACTGGGAGGGCAGGGCAAGGGAGGTAAAAGATGGAGGCAAGTCGGGGTACCCCCGGTGCCCCGGGTCAGCACGATGGCTCCTCACACGAGGAGGACTAGACCTGGATGCCCCTCACGGCCTGCTTGATGCTCTCGAGGAGGTCCTTGTTCTCGGGGTTCTGGTAGCACTCCTGGTTGGAGTACATGTCGGTGAGGGTGCTTACATAGGCATCAAAATTCTGTTCGCATATTGGCTCCTAGAGAACAGAACCAGTTTAGCGAGGCCCATCCGTGCAGGGGGCCCCAGGGTTTCCAGAAGCAAGGGAAATCGATGGGGGAAATCTGGGACCCACACGCCCACACCACCAGAGACAAGGCCACGGACCCACCACGGGCAGCACTCGGGCTGAGACAACCACGGCACAGGCTGCTCAGGATGCTACAGCCACCGTGGCCAGCTGTCTGCCCAGGCAGAATCCCCAGCTCGGGGCCCTTCCAGCAAGACCCCAGAGGCAGAGGGGTGCCCGCCCTCCCAAGAGCCCCAGGACGTGGCTGCCAGCTCAGCTGTGGTGGCCACGGGGCCCGCCGCTACCTACCATGTGCGGAAGGCGGATGTTGGCAAGACTTTGGATGAGGGCTTGGCTCAGGCCGGACAGCTCCAGGAACAGGGCTTCGTTCTGCTCCTCAATGAGCCTGTTCTCCTCCTCGATGTTCTTCAGGCTCCTCTCCATGGACGAGATCTGCGCCAGACAGAGACGGGAGCTGCCGTCCGACGCATCCCCCTGGGAGCGCGCGGGGCGTGCCCGCTGGACCACGCCTCACGTCCCTCTGCGAGAGGGTGAGGAGGCAGGGGCCCTGCCACAAGTGAGGGCTGGTAGCACCCTGGTCCCTGGGTGGAGGAGGGGATGCAGCGACTGAGCCAGGGCGCGGGTGCCACGGCTTTATGTGCCCCACGGGGTGGAGAGGAGCGCAGACTGAGGCACCTGGGCTCAAGTCCCAGCTGCTACTAGCTTCCTGCTCTTCCTCTCTGGTAGGGACACTGTACACACCATGTGGGACGTCCGCCTGCCTTTGGGTTTCTCCCACCAGAAAGACCAACCAAGTGCCTTATTAAAGCTGTGAAGGCGGGCTTCCCTGGTGGCACAGTGGTTGAGAGTCCGCCTGCCGATGCTGGTGGACGCGGGTTCGTGCCCCGGTCTGGGAGGATCCCGCAGGCCGTGGAGCGGCTGGGCCCGTGAGCCATGGCCGCTGAGCCTGCGCGTCCGGGGCCTGTGCTCCGCGGCGGGAGAGGCCACAGCAGTGGGGCCCGCGTACCGCAAAAAAAAAAAAAAAAAAAAAAAAAAAAAAGGTAAAGCTGTGACTATAAGCAAAGCAGGCCGCTGCAGCTCTCTGCAACTCACGGCGTAGTGGAACCAGCGACAATCCCTCCAGCACACCAGAGAGCATCCTGGGATTTCTGGCACAAGCACTTCTCCTTCTCTGGACCCAGCAGGGCACTAGGCGGGAGCCTGGAAGCTCTCCCAGGGGCTCTAAGGGTTCCACATGGAACAGCAGAGGACGGTGATGACAGGGCTCATGGCCATGGGCAGTCTCGCCTGCTCTAGGTGCCACAGGCACCACGTGAGTCTCAGGGTGAGCAGAACCCTGTGCAGAGGGTCACCACCCCGTGGGGAAGGTGGGAGAGAAGCCCACCCCGGGGCCTGGCCCAGAGGAGACGTGCTTGGGAGGGCAGCCCCCAGCCTCACGGCATCTCAGAGGAGCCTCAGGACAGAGGCAAGCTCATGCAGTGTGTATGACACACCAAGCCGTCCCTCAGGGGCAGGATGCTGAGCCGCCCTTTAGGAGGCTATGGCTCCGTGACCTGCGGCTGAGAAGCATCGCTCTCTCGTCGCCTAGTGACAAGCCTTTGGCTTTAAAAAAGTTTTGAGTAGAGGTCTGGAGCCTGCCTTCTCTGCCTGAGCCCTCCTGCGGAGCACACAACTCAAAACTCCCTGGACGGGAGAGGGGACTCCAAGTCCTTCCAAAAGGACGATAGTGAATAATCTGTCTATAAATAGGTGGGCACTGGCAAATAAAGAGAAATCAGAGGTGCTTCCCAAGGGTGCTGACACTGGGAGATCCCTTGGACTTCGAGAAGGAAAGGAGCAGGGAGGTATGGGGGGGACAGCTACCCAGTGGGGTGTCTCGGTCCCCAGAGACAGCCCCTGCACCCCTTCCCTGCTTCCACTGCATGTGAACGTGGAGAAGACGCTGCACAGCAGGACAAAACTTCCTCCAGATCCTCGTGGGCTGACGCTCTTTTTACACCAGCTCCTGGGTAACAGGAAGGAGGTCAGCGTAGGGGCCCGTCTGCCAGGGGGCGGAGGGGCGGCACCGGTCACGTGGACTCCAACGTCTCACACTTCCCATCCGCCCCCTCTGCCCTCCAGTTCCGCAGGGCCAGGCCACCTCCTTGTCCTTGGGGATGTGGCTGTGCGCGGCCTCCCCTTCTGTGCCCCTGGCTCTGCTCCGGCCCCCACTCAGCAGCCAAGGGAAGGGCGTGGTCTTCTTTTCAAAATAGACCATCACCGTTCTTTGTGGGGTTTTGTTCTTGTTTTTTTCTGGTTGCAAATGTTCGTTTGGGGGAAATCAGAGAGACAGGATGGCAGACACCTAAAGTAACGTGTAACCCTGTCCCTCAGCACAGCAGTTCTTTCTGGGTCGGACACCGTGCTCACCGCTTTCCTCGTAGAAATGCATTCACCTTACAACAAATGAATGCAGTAGGTTCTCTTATTATCTCCACGCTACCTGGGAGGACATCCGGGTGCGGATCAGATGAGAGCCTCACAGGGTCACGGAGGCGGTTTGTGGCAGCACTGGGCTGGGACCCAGCGCCAGCCGGGCTCTGAGGACCCACACAGGGGTTCTGCTCCTACTAACCAACGGGACCAACAGCCACCAGCACCTCGGGACTCCTGACGCCGCTGAGCAGAGCACGTGCTGAGCAGAAGCTTGATGAGGCGCTGGGCTCCCCCCACGCTCCCCAGAAGGGGAGGCCGAGGACGGGAAGGACACCCTGGCGTTGGAGGGCGGGGCGGGGGCAGGTGGGCAGCACCACCCACCTGGGACTGCAGCTGCACCACGGCGGCCTCCATCTCGGAGTTGGACTCGTTCAGGTCGCGGATCTCCTGGTTCAGTTGCTTGATCTCCTCGTCGCTGTCCAGCACTGCCCCAGAGAGAAACCTCAGCCGCGGCTCTCGCAAGTGGGGGTCAGCCGAGGTCTGATTTCTCCGTGGACCCAGGGACCCCCTTCCCAAGCAGAAGCCCTGGCTCATGGCCCACATCTCAGGCTGGGAAAGGTGGCCCTCGGGACTAGTAGCCGTGTGTCAGCTGTTTGCCTCCCGGCCCTGGGTCTTGGTGGGAAAATAGACGCCTCTTGGGCAAGTGTTAATTGCTGAGATAAAAATGGAAGTTTTTCCAGATGGCGCTGATTTCCTCAGCTTCCCTCTTCATTGAGCCCGAGTGAGTTCACAGGCCCACACTATGGCTTCCAGCGCTGCCAGCAGGGCTCACCAGCCCCAGGTTAGAGCCGTAATGAGCATGCGAGGGCACAGGGCAGCCAGAGGCTCTGAGCCCAGGTCAGGAGGACCAGCGGCTCAGCTCAAGAGCTCTGTCCCCACCGCGACTCGCTCCAGGGAGGCTTTGCTTCCCGACCCACTTCTCGCCAGTGCCACCCGCCCCCTCTGGCTGCAAAGACCACGTGCAGGGGCTGCAGGAGGGCAGCCTTACCATCACTCGTCTTGAATTTCGTGCCGAGAACCTCATCCCCTGAGACTTTTCCCTTCTTTCCAGCAAAGGTCGCTCTGGGACAGCCAGACAAGCTGGAAGCAAAGGTCACACGTGAAAAGCCAGTCCGAGCTCACACACCATGGGCCAGTCTGAGGTCACACGTCACAGTGAGAGCTGGCGGCCTGGTGGGATCCCGTCTGGAACGTCGCCGCTCATCCCTGGTGCCCCTCGCTCCCGACTCCAGCCCCCCAGGCTCCCTCGATCCTCAGCAGCCCAGGCCATTCCCGGCTCAAGCCACTGCCCTGAAGTCTTGTCCCTTGGACGGCTCGGGGCAAGCACCACACCACCCTTTCAGAAAGGACTTCCTACCCCGTCCCTGCTGCTATCTCCCCCCAGTGTGTACCATCCTTCACCAGACTAGGTATTTAACTTATGTGCTGCTTTGCAGGGAGGGCTGGTGTCCTCTTGCTCTCCAGAGACCATCTATCTCCAGAGACTGATATTTGATGGACTTTCAGTCATGGCTTGTGGAATGAATGGGTTACCAGTTTGGGTCTTACTTTTTCCTCGAGAAACTACCATTTACACCTGAGCCCTGGTCTGGCCCTCCCTGGGAGCCTTGCCCACAGCCCCGCAGCTGGGGCCCTCCTGGGTGATGCAGGGGCAGGGAGGCTGGGATAGTCACCTCCTGTGGGTGAGAAAGCTGCCGTTGGCATGGCCGGAGCCGTCGCAGCCCGGGGTGGGGCAGGTGGGCCCCTCGTTCTTCAGGGGCTTCCAGGAGGAGGACGAGCCGTTGAGGGAGCCCTCTTTCTGCCTTCGGGCGGCCAGAGGGCAGCCCGACGCACTTCTGTGAGAGGCGTATTTGCCGCTGATGTGACCAAGCCCCACGCAGCCTGGAACTGGGCACCTGGGCACAAAAAGGTCAGAGGTGAGCCCCAGGTGCCAGAGCCCAGAGACCCCCTCCCCAGGCAAGACCCTAAGACACGCCGGGGTCTCCTGGACGAACTCCAGGCCTTGGAGCAAGAGAAACACAGGAAGCACAGGAGGACCGGGGCCTCCCCAGCACGGGGCTCGCGCTCCCTCCCCAGCACGGGGCCCGCGCTCCCTCCCCAGCCTTGGTCTCACATCCCCTGCACAGCTGGGGGGTCAGCAGCCACCTTCTCGCCCCGACGACGCTCAGCAGCAGTGACCCCTGGGGCCTGGGGCTGGCTCTTGGTGGCCTCAGGTCCACAGCTGGACCTTGCGGCCAGCATCATTTCTGGATCACCCCAGAGGCCGCTTGCTGGGAGCTTGCCCTGAGCACTGGCCGTTTGTCACCGCTTTCTACATGCCACAGACCCAGCAAGCACAGAGGACCCAGTTCACAGAGAGCTCGCTGGGGTCCAGACACGCCAGAGACAGGAAGCCCCTGGGAGGCGGCAGGGCTGGGGGGCAGCGTGCTGCCTCGAGGCCCGCACACTCGGACTCATCTCACAGGCGGCCTCCTCAGCCGGGCCCACCCTCATACGTCCCCTGGCTCAGCTCTCACCCCTTTCTCACTCATCCCAGCCACGTGGGCCCTAACGTGGGCCGTGTCCACCAAGCCGGCCCAAGGTCACCTTCGTCGCCGATCCAGAGCCGAGTCACTGCCAGGGGCCCCTGCAGGGCACTTGGGGAGGTTCCCTTCTATGTCCACCGCCAAGCCTGGACACCTCCCAACTGTGGGGTCCCGGGGGGACCACCGGGCCCGGCCCCCCGAGGCACCTGAGGTACCTGACGTTACAAGATCGAGAGGCCACGTGAGAGGCGGCACACAGCCGAATCAAAGCGCTCCTCTCCCACTGCTCCTCGCGAAAGCCTGGCCTTCTGCTCGGGACGGGCCGCTGGTGTCTCCCAGCAGTCGCCCTCGTGGTGAGTAGCTCAGATATGTCAACGGTGACTCTGCGAGTCTTTCCCTCCACACCCCAGGTCCAAATCTTCAGAGCTGTCAGGTGACCTCACGTTAAGACGTGTGGAACACCCAGGGGACCCCCGGTCAGAGGCACATCTCTTTGGCCAGGTGCCAGGGCGGCCGGGGGCAGCCGAGGCCTCTCCACGGGCAATGGATGTGCAGCTCCCGACCCGCCACGCTGGGGCCTCCACAGACTCTCCTTTTTTTGGGGGGGTGGGGGGCGGGGTACAGCTGTTTGTGTTGTGTTAGTTTCCACTGTACAGCAAGCAAAGCGGAGCTCCCAGTGCTACAGAGCAGGTCCTCGTTCGTTATCTGTTTTACACGTATCAGCGCATACGTGTCAACCCCGGTGTCCTAAGTCATCCCACCCGCCACCTCCACAGACTGTCTAGGTCAGTTATTCAGTCGTGGCCAAAGGGATTTACCGCAACGTGCTGACCGACTCAAACGCTGCAGACACGAGACGCCTAAGAGGGAGCTCTTCCTCTGCGGGTCCCTCTGCAGCCGCGCCCGTGCCGGCCGACCACGTCGCGCCACGCAGCAGGGCCTGGCGCACCGACTGAGGCTTCTGCGGCCACCTGCCCTTGTCTAAGATGCTCGTCACTCATAAATGCGGTTAGTCTATAGCTAGGGAGGAGATCCTATAAAACGGAGGTGCTAAGTGGGCCGCCCCCTCTCCTTGCCACGGAGCCATTAGAAACTTCATCCATCCTATAAGTGCTGAACTGTTTCTACAAGTCACATGCTCCACTTGGCTGCAAAATCTTGTTGTTTGCTTTTAAAGCAAAGTTGATGGCACATCAGGGAAATGAAAACCGCTTTTCCCCGTTAACCTGAAAAACGCTGATCTTGACTCTAATCGTTTGCAAATGCAGCACAATTCATGTATCATCCCCACCCGCGGGATCCTCGCTAAACCCGTAACAGCAACGCGTCTGCATGATCACAGGCAAGTTCCTAGGTTCTCAGAAGAAAAGCTATTCTTTATCCACCCTCTCATTTAGCAGGCAGCATTCACAATACCAACAACCATGTATTTTGCATTTTTGATTTAGCGTTCGTTACGGTTTTACCGTATAAATTAAATAAACAAGCCACTGCCTTATTACAGCAAACAGCCGGTGGGGCTGTCCCCTTTGAAGGGCATAATGCTGGTCCATTAGGCCCCTCCTCTGTGGCCACGCAGCTGGGGTGAGCTCCCAGGAGGGGCAACGGAACCTCGGGCCAGGTTGGTCCCCTCTACAGAGGTGAGTGTCCAGCTCTTCCTGGACCACAGGGAACACAGTCAGGGCAGGCCTGCTTCCCGTGGAACTGCGTGCCCTGCCCCAGCCAAGCCACCCGAGTTCCTGGGCCACCGGCCAGCCAGAGCCATTCTCTTCCAGTCCTCACCCGCCTGGGGGCACCCACTGCCCTGCTCCACCTGGTGTCAGCTCTGAAAGTCCTGGGCAAACTGGGTGGTGGGTCACCCTGTTTGCACCTGTGGCACAGCCTCGCCCCCCACCTGCCAGTGGGGAGCTCGGGGGGTCCTTCCTGGAAGGATCAGTTTTCAGCGATACCAGCCCCCACCAGGCGAGTCGGGGTCTGGGTCAGGGTTCATGACATGTCAGGCACCCCCAGTGAGAAGGTCCGTAGAGGATTTCAGGCACTCCGATCACTTAAGGCCCAGGATGTCCTCTCTCCTCCCCACAGGACTGTTGAGGTCCCAGTTCAAGGTGACCCTCCCAGGCTCCCTCACTGCGCGTCAGCTCCCTTCAGAGGTGTGGGGGCGCGCACACGTGATTCAGAGACTTGCTGTCTTTCTAACCACCCTCTCCTCCTTGACTCTTTGCACCTGACCTTTCCCACCAGGCCAGGAGCCGTGCAGACCGCAAGGCCCGTGAGTGCCTGGGGTTGCCAGGCGCTGAGGTCCATGCCCAGGTGCCCAGGTGCGCGGGCAGCAGGGCACTCTGCCTCTCCCGGCCCGTCAAACGCCGCAAACCTGAGAAGCCCAGACAGGAGCCCGCGCACGCATGTGCCCCCCACACAACACACACGGCTCCCGCCTGCAAGGTGTCCCCCGTGCACGGTGCGAGCACGTCTGTAAACGTGGGCATCGTCACAGCTGTATTAATGAAAACAGAATCTAGAAGGAGCTTTTAAAATTATAAAAAATACCGGGAAACCCCAAGTCTGCACAGCAGCCAAGAGGCCGGCGGGACCTGGACTCACTTCATCAGCTCAGGGTCTTCCTTGTCATCCTTTGCGGGTGTAGCCTTGGCTCCGCTTTTCTTGGCACGAGGGCAGCCTGACAAGCTGGTTTTGAAAGAGGAAACAATGCCACAGTGGTCCAAGGACAGCAAAGCCTCACACCCCCCTGCCTCACCCCTCCCCTTAAGCTCTGTGACAGCAGCCCCGGCGGGCCCCGGCAGCGGGGCCACACGCAGGAGGCGGCACCGTGAGCTCCCAGCTCTGGTCAGAGGGCGCCCTGATCAGGCTCTGGGAACACTGGCAGTTCCCATGAAAGGGACGAAACTGTCTCTGGATGCAGCAACGTTAATGTCTTACTTGGAGCCTGGAACTTCGTCTGAGGAGGAAACCGTCCCCACCCGCTCCGGCCTGGCACCCAGGGCACGGCAGGCTCACCTCCGGTGCGATGCGTAGTTCCCCGTTATGTGGCCGGAGCCGTCGCAGCCGGGCGTGGGGCACCTGCGGAGGAGAGCGGAGCTGGGACCAGAGCCGCGGAAGTCACTTGGCCACAGAAGACGCCTCTGTCCTCAGCCCCCTACAAGTGGTCTACCCACTAAGGTCTCACAAACGGCCACGTGTGTCCTGGCCGGCCTGCTGCCACGACCTCCGGGCCTCAGAGCTTGGCCACCCACTCTCCCCAAGGGGGCCCAGGGCGGCGGAGAGGAGAGCACGTTTCCGCTGCGGGATGTTGGGCTCCTGACTCAGCCTCCTGCAGAGGACCAGGCTGGACCAGACGGTTCCAGAACACATGTGGGCCTTTAAACAAGCGCTCAGGATGCAAACCTCACATCTAGGACCGGTTCATCCTCCTTGAGCTTGCTGGAGGAAGACGGCCTCTTCTCACCGAGGGCTGCCACCGTCGTGAGCACGAACAGACAGCACTGAGCACCTGAGACGTGCCACCACCAGACGTGGCGACGTCGGGGCGTGAGTCCTACTTGGTGAGCACCGAGTTCACACGGGCGCGGGCTTTCGAGGGATGGCTGGCACCAGCCGAGGGGAGGGAGGGGAGGAACAATCCACAAAAGCCCAACTGTGTGCACCCCAAGTGCTTGATGAATGTATCACATAGAAGGCAAAACTTCCCCTCTGATACACCAGCTTGGGTTTTCTTATTTTTTCCCTGAATGTCCACTGAAGAAAAATGAATCCGTTCCTGCTGGCGTCAGCGGGGAGAGCACCCAATCCTGCAGGTGGGTCCTCAGGAGGCCTCCTCCGGGGTGGATCTGCCGCCTGTGCCGTGTCCCTCGTGAGGGCGTGGTTTCATCCTACGGGACCCGGCAGGACCTTGGTGCTTGCATCTGGAAAGGCTGGCACCCACTGGGTGCTTATCTGCCATTCCTGGCTTCATCCTCACACGGAGAGAGAACTGTGGAGCCGAGGCCACTCCTTAGCACAAACGTGGACCCAGAAGGACAGAGGGCCGAGCGCCAGCCGGGGCAGGACGCGGGTGGCCCGTCCATCAGCAGAGGGCTCCCTCGCGCCCAGGCCCCGGCAGCCGTCAGCGGGCGACACTGCCCGCCCATCTCAGGCTGGCATGGCAACACGGAGGGGCTAGATGCCCAGGAGCCTCCTTCCTGGCCCCTCGGGCTTTCTTGGGACCCTCTCTTCACTCCTGCCCCAAGTGCCACACATCAGTGCCTCCCTGGCCTGGCAGCCGGCCAACGGGTCAACCTCCCTCCTGTCGGGCTTTGGGGTAACTCAGACCCCACTGAGGTTGGGACGCCTCCTGCCCGTCACGTGTGGTCACATTCCAACCCCCACATCTGGGGCAAAGAGGCTTTTGTGTTTTAACGGAAACCGCCCACCACCTCTGTCCAGGTAAGCATCACCCTTTTCCAATGAACCCCAGCTGCTGGGACCTCCTGCTCTGACACTCCGCGTCTCTGCGTGGCCCGCGGTCCCAGGGCGCCAGCTGCTCTGAAAGGCCCTCTGGGCCGCACTGAGGGTACCAGGGTGTCCCTCGCGTGGCTCTCTGCGCTGAGGCCCGGGCCTTGTGACACCCTCTGGAAGGACACTGCTTCTCCCTCCTGGCCCTTCGCAGCTTCGGAACACACAAGCTGGGCGCTGCAGGCAGTGGCCGGGACGGCGGGTCCACAGCAGCCCCAGGCCTCTGTGGCCATGAGCACAGCTCTGGTCTGTGGGTGACACCCCTGCGAGTTGCAGCCTCTGGTGGTGCCTGTGAGTGGGTCTCAGGTCTGGGGGAGGCGACTCGGCGAGAACACGCACGTTGGGGCCCTCCAGGAAGGCGGGGCAGCCCCACCCTCCTTGCTGGCCTGATGTAACGGCTTTTCCCCAAGAGTCATGTCCGAGAGAGGACGACGTCGCACGGCTGGAAAAGCAGGTGTCTGCTCTGGGCGCCAGTAGCGTCGGCCGTTCCAGCTCCAGGAACCCTCCCACCTCCTGTTCTGAGTGCGTTGTCTGGGCAAGACGAAGAATCCATGCAGCTTGGTGCACGGCAGACGTCACCCCACCCCCACCCCTGTCCCGTGGCCGGGGAGGGGTGGCGGGGGGCTGTCCCCCGCCCCGTGCAGAGCTCCCCCATGACGCCCTTGCAGGCTGAACACCCACGCACGGAGTGGGCTGCGCAGCCCAAGGCAGCCGAGTCCCCAGCTCCTGACCACACTGGGCACGTGGATGGGAAGAACAAACGCCCTTGGGATTTGATTAAAACACAGAAAACACATCGCTTGCAACTGTCACTGCAAACCAGGTGTTGATGCGGGGGCCACCAAAAAAGACTCATTTGCAAGGCATGGCACAGGTGCCTTTGCCCCCCGTGGACAGGTCACCTTCAGCTGGCACTGCCACGAGGCTGATCAGGGTGCCAAACCCCCACCGAGCGGGGGAAGGAGAGAGGAGCGTGGGGGAGCCAGGCCACATCCACACTGCGGCCTGCGAGAAGCAAGGAGCACGCTCCAAGGAAGGACCCCTGGGGGAGAGAAGCGCGTCGGAGGGAGTTAGGGAGTGATTTGTTTTCACACGAGGAAAACTCTCCATTGCTAACTTCCAGACAAGTTTGGGTTACAGTTCTCCACGGGCTCTCAGTCTTAGAAGGGCCCTGACCCTCCCTGTCGGCCACATTTCTGGACCCAGACGGAGTCTGCGTCTTCCTTCCAGGAGCCCTGACTAACGGCTCTGCAGGAAAAGGGCTACTGAGGGTATGTGGTCACTTCTAGAATTCCACCACCACTCAGGCAGGCCTTCAAACTGGAAAAACCATGAAACCTGATCAGTTAGAAAAGCAAGTCGAATTGGAAAAGATAATAGGAGAAAGGATGGCGAGCAAGATGGTAAAAGGAGAGAGGAAGGAAAGCGGGAAGAGGACGGTGGGGAAGGGTGCGTCGAGCCTACAGCACTGAGGGCCTCATCGCATTTCTGGGGCTGGACACGGGGTGAGTGAGCACATGTGTGAAAGCTGCCACGATGAGCTGAGCCTCAGAACGTGGAGCTGTCAAAGCCGACAGTTCCCAGAAAGACACTTCTGGTCATGAGCCCCGCGCAGCCCTGCCTGCAAGGACGGAAGGCCCCACTGGTCAGAGAGGCAACGCCACACCTCTCCTGGCTGCTAGGACCACACAGGCTCCCCGGAGCCACAGAAATGAGGCCGGCAGGACCGGGCACTCTGAGAGAGCTGGAGCTTCCTTCCCCGTTTCTGAGTCAGCTCAGGTCGCCGGAAGCCTACGGCAGCCATGGTTCCTCCCCTTAGAGGCACCAGAGCCCCAGTTCCTCTCTGGCCCCAGACGGGGATGGGCCGGGGAAACCCGGCCTGGATTCAGGCCCCCCAGGGCAGTAGGAACCCCCTGAAGAGGGGACGACCTGAGGGGCCAAGAGGGGGGCCGTCCTTCCACAACCTCGGCTCAGCCCGGAAACCCAGAGCCAGCGCCTTGTGGCTTAGGGCTTAGCTCAGCTCGAGGCATGAAACCAAAGGCAATCACAGTCCCCGGTCCAGCCCCGCGAGGACGCTGAGAGCCGGGAAACCTCTGGGTCCTTTGCTCCTCGCTTGAGCAAGACCGTCAAGCGGAGTGGCTGGTGCCACGGGGCGGCCCTGCCCAGGCGTCAGGGGCAGGGGGAGCAGAGACAGGGCACAGCCAAAGAAGGGGTGAGCACGGAGGAGAGGCGTGGGGGCGAGGGCACGAGGGGCCAAGACGGAAGCAGCTGGAAGGGGCTGCATGAGGAGGGAAGCGCACAGTTCCGCTGCCGTCACCAGCATCCAGCTCACTTAGCAAGAGCTGCACGGCCTGTAGCCCTCTGAGCCACGGAGAGACTTACAAGCCAAGGCCAATTCGGGACTCCTCCTGAATCTCCATGGCAGGAGGAAAGCAGGCCCAGACAGCCCGGCAGGGGTCCTCAGGAGAGGAAGAGAACGGGCCAGGCCACCACGAGCCGGAGCCAGGCCCTACCCCTGCTTGGCCCTCCCGGCCCTCGGCCCTCAGAGGGGAGCACGGGAGCCTGTAGCGGCCCTGGGCCCGAGGGGGCAGGCAGACAGCGGCGCTCAGAGCAGGGAGATGCAGGCAGCAGTGGCGACAGCCCAGCCACGCAGAATCAGCCCCTCCATGGCCCTGCCTCTCGGCCCCACGGCCCCACGCCTCGGGCTGGGGCCGGCCTGTGCCAGAGCCCCGCAGAAGGCTGCTTTCGGCCGGAGCCTCATGGAAGGAGAGAGCAGAGCAAGGAAGCCACCCAAGAGACGGGAGGCCAGGAGGGCAGACATACTTGAGGTCAGCAGAATGGGCAGCCATGAGGTTTCTGAGGCTCTTGTCAGCAAGAGGGCAACCAGAGAGGCTGAAAGAGAAGAGATGGGATATCGGGGTGAGCCAAGAGGGGGAGCAGAGGCGCAGAGGAGGAAGACCCACCACGCAGCACCCAGGCCGGGCCGGACCCGAGTGGGGGACGAACCTGCGGTGGGAAGCATAGTTCCCAGTGATGTGGCCACTGCCGTCACAGCCGGGGGTGGGACAGCTGGACAAAGGAAACAGAGCGTCAGAACAGAGAGCGAGGCACCCCCGCCAGGCCCGCCCCCCAGGCTGAGCCCGCTCGGGGAGGGCGGCGGCCACCTGCCTCTGGCTCTCACCCGAAAGCCAAGGAGCGTCTCGGCCCCACCAGCCCTCAGGGCCGGGCCCTCGCCTCTCCGACTACAAGCTTCCCCCGCGCAACTTAACTCAAGAAGCAAAGGGAACCCGCGTGAAGCTCAGCTGAAAGTTGGGGTGCCTCCGGAGCAGACGTGCTGCGCGTGCACACGAGTGCGTGCTGGGGGATGGGTGTGCGGGGAGCCCCTTCCTGACGTGGCAGGGCCTTCGCCGAGGACAAGACCAGGGCCATCCTGGGGCGAGCCAGCTCCAGGGCAGGAGGAAGCTGGAAGCTGGCGGCGCTCGGGGCAGGAAGAGGAACCCCAGGAACAGACTCTGAGCGTCGGGGGTGGCTGGATCACCTGAGGGGCAGGGGCCAGGCCTCTCGCGTGCCCTGGGGAAGGTGGTTCTCAGTGGGGGCTGGCCAGGAGGCCGTGGGGTAGCTCACGTCTACCAGTAGCCGCCCCCTCTCCAGGGGCACCTGGTTAAACTGACTCGGCTGCCGGAGCTGAGGTCCCGGAGCCCAGGGCAGAGCGCACCTCAGGCCTGGGCGCGAGGGCCAGGAGCACAGCGGGCGCTCGGGGGCGGTGCCCTCCCCTCGGTCCTTGTCTGCGCTGTGGCGGCTTTTGCCCTCACTCTTTATCAGCCTGAAGGAGCGGGTTAGAGGCCAGCGTGGTGCAGGGGTGAGCGGACGCCTTCCCCCGCCGCCTGGCCCAGGAGGGGCCTCGTGGCGGAGGCCCAGCCTCTGCCCGCCAAGGCAGCCAGGCCGGCAGCACGGTCCTCTCGGGGCCGCGGCGGTGCCCTGAGGGGTCCTGCCGTCCAAGGCGGGGACTTACGCGAGCAGCTCCTTCTTTATGTCCTTGGAGAGAAACTTCAGCTTAAGGTTGGCCAGGGTGACCTCCCCGGGGTACTTCCTCTCCTCAAAACTCTCCTCCGACACTTCCTGGTCATCTGCTTCAGAGGAAGCAAAAGAATGGGCTGCTGGCTCTGACTGCAAAAGACCAGCAGGGAGAGGTTTTAACCAGCTGGCGGGGGGCCGGGCGCCCGGCCCGGGGGCCGAGGGAGAGGGGCCTTTCAGACGCATTTTCCGGAGCCTCCTGTCTTCTGGAAGCAGGAGGGAGACACAGGAAACAGCGCCCCGAGGGGCTGGGGTGCTGCCTCACCTCAGCCACTGCTCCTGAGCTGCCCGGGGACGAGGAGACCCGGGCGCCGCCCAGCACCGCGGCTTCTGACGCCCTCCGCGGGCTCAGGCAGGTGGGTCACCTCCAACTACCCGCCCTGGGCTGCAATCTACACGCCAGAGCGCACACCGCGTGCGGCTCCTTTGGGGCTGGGGATGCACGCAGTAGGCAGCGGCACTAAGGGAGTGTGTGTTGAAACGCTCTGAGGATGAGACGGCACGATGCACAGAGTATGATAAAAAATAATCACAGCGACCTTGGGACCATCTGGCCCTACCGTCCCCCAGCCAGCACGATGACCTGGCCGCGGCAGGCACCGAATAGGCACTTTGACCTCAAATGCGGGGCCTGGAAGTGTTCAATCGCCACCCAAGGGCAGGGTGCTGTGGATGCAGGGGTGAACCAGGACAGTCCCTCCGTCCGGGCGCAGGGAAGGAGTCCACGAGAGTCAGGAAGGTCAGTGCCCTACAGGTCAGTCTGCAGCAGACCATTAGCCCCCGTGGTGGGTCACAATTCAGATCTCAGGACTGGTACTTGCTGTGTGTCCCAGGCACGCTGTCCAACCTCCTGGGCACCACACTTTTAAACTGGAAAAAAATAGCAGCCCCTCCCAGGACGTCTGGGCGCGGAAGGAGGAAAGGCCCTTGGCACCATATTGTGCCGAGGTCACTGTCGCCACTGTTACTATTACCGAACAAGGTGCATCTGGGTGGAGAAGCCCCTCAACTTACGCCCAGTCTGCAGGAGAAACGGGGGCCTCCCAGAAGCACCAGGGTCGAGGCTGCCCCAGAGCAGGGAGCGTCCCAGAGGCCCCTAGACACGGGGGCCGGGGGTGCTGGGGTGTTAGGGGGACCTGGGGGGGGGGGCGCTGCTGCCAGAGCTGGGTGAGGTAAGGCTAGAGAGCGGGGTAGTAGCCCTACCCGGGATGGTCAAGGAGCCTCGGACAGAGCTAGAAGGAGGGTCTGAGCAGGGAGTCCAGGGCCACGGTAGAGGGACTGGGAAGGCCTGATGCAGGAGGCGTTTCTGGGGGGTCACCCAATAGGACGTGGGCACCTGTGCCCAGGGCACAGGGGAGGAGAGGAAGGGCCTGGGGGTCAGCTGCGGCTTCCTGCTGGAGAGTGGACTGTCGACCGTGGGGCAGAGAGGCAGGCTTCTGTGGCCAGGGACCACAGGACCTCTGAGACCAGGGTCATCCACAGAGGACACGACAGTCCTGGGAGGGGATGAGGGTGCTCAGAGGGCACGTGGAGCAGGCGGCGGGCAGAACTGAATAGGGTGACAGCAGACGTGGGGACGCTATGCTAGTGGCTCAGAACAGGCACAGGAAGGCGGGGCCCACCAGCCAGGGAGAAGCCCTCCCGCCGGCCCCGGGTGGGCACCCTCAGCCAGCCTCCCTCCCCTGGGGGCTCCCTCTGAGACAGGTGTCCCTCTTCTGAGGCCAGACATTGAGTTGCAGCCATGTGACTGAGGCAGAAGACCTAGGCCTGGGGCTCAGTCGGCTCCTCTGTAAAGTGGGGTTGCATGCGAAGCCTGCAGAGAGAGGGGCTCTAGCTGGCCCTGACGGTGGGACTGCGGAGGGGCTGGGCTCTCAGGGGGACCCTCACCACCCCGTACTCCTGCACAGGGACCTGCCCCCCTTGCCCTCCTGGGAGTGGGGGCTGGCAAGGAGGGCAGGGCTGGGGGGGGCACCCACAGGCCTGTCCACACTGTGCAGAGGCCACCTGGTCTGAGCCCTCAGAGCAGGGCTTTGCTGTTCGGGAGGCCCTCCTCCTTAGGGAGAAGCCCTGCATCAGCCCCCATCTCAGCTGAGTGGAGTAACTGGGAAGGGAATGTTCCACTGCCCCCAGACTACAGCTCCAACGCAGCGGCCTGGTTTGCGGCTCTTTACCAGGCAGCACTGTCCTGGGACTCTGGCCACTGGCCACCAAAGGGGCTCCTGAGTCCAGGAGTTTTCTCCTGCCTCTGTCCAGGGAGAAAGGCGCCTGAAGTGTCCTGGTGACAGTGAGAGGAGGCTCCTGCCAGAGTACAGGGTGACCCTAATCTGGGCAGCAGGTTGGTGGGGGGCCCACAGAAACGAGGAATTCGGAGCCATTCCCAAATCATCCCCCATGGGGTCTGAACAAAAGCCCTTCTCCTCCCCGTGCTCTCGGAGAACCGCATTGGTGCTGACCACTGATTCTGCAGAGGTGAGGAGGCCACCTCTCTCTCGGAGGGGACAAGGCCACAGACTGGCCCAATGGTGAAAATCCCTCCAACAAGGTGGACTTAGCTGCCCGAAGGGTGCAGGGCCCTGGGTGGAAAGGGGCAGGATGCATGGAGGCTCTGCCTGGAGCGAAAGCGCGTTCACACCCGCCCTCGGGTAAGGCAGACTGACCACCAGCGCCTGCTCGGCCTTCTGCCAGCTCAGGACCCCAGGACCCACCTCCTCAGGTTCCTCCTCTCGCTGGCGGCTGGGCTTGGTGTAGTCCAGGGGCCGGTCCCACTCGTCCTGGCGGGAGGCATGGCTGGACTGGGGCGAGGTCACGGAGCTGCTGGGGGCAGTGATGCTCTGGCCCTGGGAGGCATCAGGTGAGGTCACGCCGGGGCCGCCACCGCCGCCGGGGAAAGCGTTCTCCCGCCTGCGGTGTCTGTGCATGCTCAAGTCCAGGGTTCCGTTCTCATCCACCTCAATGTCCGTGGCCTGCATTGCAAAGGTAACGTCTGTGTCAGACACCAGCCCCTTCCCACGTGTGTCTTCTGGTCCATTACTCAGCCCACCGGATGCCCAGACAGCGTCTCCCTCCAAAGAAAGCAGAGCCAAACAAGAGGAGAAGGGCCTATGCGGGAAGAAAGCGTCCTGAGGCTGATGTGGACTCTACACTCTGCCCACTGCCTTGAGGCTTCCAGCGCCGGAAAGCCAGACCCTTGACACGGCAGCTCGCGTGGGCCCCAAAAACACGCGCAGGGCCCTCAGACTCGGCGAGATACGGGAACACACGTGTGCACAGCCACTCGGGCCCCCTTAGGCACAGCGCACGGAGTTCGGAGGGGACCCATCCAATGTCTCTGCCCAGCAGGGTCAACGGTCAGGAGGGAGAAGAGGAAAGGGTGGTAATCACCTAGTAGACCCTGGGTTTGCTGAGCCCCCTTCGTGCAGGCGGCACGTGCCCCTGACTGCAAATCCCGACCCCCTTCTCTGCCTCAGAGGGGGCTCCTGGCGGGGGACACACCAACCTTGCTGGGCAGGTCCTGCGGCTTCGTGCTGAGATTCTCGGGCATCTCCCAGCAGCGCGTGGAGAGGTTCAGGATGGCCGTGGCGGCCATGTGTGCGGCCTCTGCGTCATGCGCGTAGTCGAAGCCTATAGAAGAGGACGAAGTGCAGGGGCTGGGCCTGGGGGGAGAGGCCTTTGGGAAAGGTTTGGCTGCAAAAAGGGAACAACAGCAGGCTGATATACAACCTGAACGGGAGGCGGCCACGCAGACATGGGGTGGGAGGTGGGGGCGCTGGGAGCAAGCACACAGGGCGCAGCTACGTGAAGGTGGGCCCAGGGCTGGGTCACCCACCCGCTGCCGGGAGCCTGCACACCCACCCCCGCGCCACCCCAGCCCCACCCTTGTCGGGTATTGAGAAGGCCGTTTCTATCTTGACTGTAATTTGGGCAGAAAGGGTAAAGCCTCCAAAGACGTTCTAGCGTCCCTGATATTTCAAACAAAACAAGCTGTCTATCGGTGAATGCTTATCGAGAGACTAAAGTCTGCAAGTAGGAGAAGTATGTGGAATATCATTCAAGTAGGAAACTTTTATCACAACATCTCAAAAGGCTGATTTCAGTGTCGCCCCCCGCCCCCCTCCGCCAATAGCCACAGCTTTGGTGAATGACGTTATCGTTCAAATAAACACGACACAGGAAGGCCTCAAATGTTATCTTTTCTAGTAACTGTGCTATAACCATAAGGTCACTCTCACGTACGATTTCTGAGTAATCAGGACGTCGCCAGCAAATTTCCAGCGCCCCAGCGCAAGTGGGTACCTTGCGGGAAGGCATGAAGCCCCCAGTCCTAACAAGCCGGAGAGACACTCGCACTCCAGGTGGCAATTGTACTGATCAGTGTTTCTATCATTGACTTGTAGGAAACTCATCACTGCCAATTCTGGGGGCTGACAACAGCCACCAGGGGCCGCCAGCTCCAATCTCAAGTGCACTGGGGCGCTTTTCCATTCTATTTGTTTTTCCAGGGCTAACAGGCTTGCAACTCACAAATTAGTGCAATAAGTGACCCCTGCCCCCCCAAAAAAAAACAAGACAGGAAGGCTTGTTCTGGAAGGTTTGGCGGAATGAATTTTGTTAGTGTGAGCACCCAGAAAGTTTGTTGCTAATATCACAAATGGCACATTGTGTCCAGCAAGGTGGTCCCCGCGCAGGAAGCATCTGTCGGGTACCCAGGCTCAGCACAGAGGCTGTCCGACCCTCCCAGACCCCCACCCCTTGAGCTAGAATAAAGTGGCTGGGAACGGACAGCCAGGGGAGGGCACGCTCGTAGGGTGAACCACGGCAGCGACGTCATTAAGTCTGTGGACACGCACGGCATAATGGACTTGGGTTTGTTTCACGTGTAGTGAGGAGACAGATCCAGTTTGATGGTGAGTGTGTGGGCAGCAACATGGGTGAGACACGGACGCTGAGAAAGCCGCCACGGGGGACTGGGGCGTTTTGGGCCCCAGGGTGGAGAGGACCGACACACTGCTGCTGAGGGCTCCCCCTCCACCGCCCCTCAGACGCTACACGTCCAGGAGCAGCTTTCCCCAACTTACATTTAAAGGCTTTCGGTGAGGTTTCGCTGGTCTGAATCTTTGGGGCAAGCATGCGCTTGCCAAAAACCTGAGCGTCAAAACTTGCGTAGTCGAAGGTGACCTTGGAGAACTTCTCCAGCTCCTTGGCCAGGTTGGCCCTGGGTGTGGTGGAGGCCACGCTGGGCCGGTAGCTTCCATACGGAGGGACCTCAAGCTGCTTCACAAAGCACATGGGCCTGGGGTGTGAGACGGAGATGAGAATCACGAAGACAGGACGCAAGGACTCTGTGTTGTTCATTCCAGTGCCCCGTGCCATGGCCTGGCCCAGCCACCCCTCAGACCCCGGCGCGGACAGAGACCGAGGCAGGCCCTCCCTCACATCCACCACTACAGGCTCCCTAGGGGTTGATGTGCAGGAAGAACTGCCACAGGGACGAAGCACCGGGAGGCTTGAAGAAACAGTGCGTGTCCCCTTGCGGACCGCGTCAACAGAGGAAGGAATGAGCAGAGCAGGTTTCTGAGCCCTTCGCAGGAGCCCTAGAGAGGAGCATCCTTAGGGCGGCAGGTAGCCAAGGCAGAATCCTGGTGGTGGAATAACTTACAATTCCCCAGAGGGGAGGGAGCTGGCGTGCCTGGAGGGCACATGGAGGCGCTTCTGAGAATCAGCCTCAGGGCGGCAGCGAGGGGCCTATAGCCCCCCAGGTCATCTGCTGAAAGTCACCTGAGGTGCCCCTGGAGGGGCTGCTGCGAGGGTTAAAGACACGCGTGAAAGGACGCTGCAAGCATTCAGCCCCTGTTACTGAAGCTCTGAAAGAGCTCAGATCTTTAAATGCACAAGAGGTGCTGCGAACACACCAGCCCTGACGGCACTGGAGCCACGGCAGGGGGAAGACCAGCCCGGCACAGAAAGGCCACAGGGCCTGTACCGGTCTGCGGAGGGGCTTGAGTACCAGTCAGCAGAGAGGAGAGCAGAGGAGGCCTGGGAGAGCCACGCAGTGACTTCAGTCTGGAAAAGGTGGGTGGGCGGAATTAAGAAGGAGCCAGTGGTGAGGCCCCCAAGGCGCCAGGCACAATGAGAACTTGAGCGTGACCCGAAAATAGGAGCCGGGTGCCGGGAAGACCCTGCAACCATGATAAGGCTGGCTCTGAAGGGCTCTCCTTCCCCAGCAAGGGCAGGGGGCCCCTCTGGACCAGCCAGTGGCATCTGAGAAGTGGCTGGTGAGTGCTCAGGCACCCCTGGCGGGGAGACGAGTCCTAAGCTTAATGTCTGTGCCACGTTTTGGTGGCTTCCTCTGCCGGGGCTTCCACCAGCAGCAGACTCAAGTGTCCGTGATGCCCACAGGGCTTTGCGAAGATTCTCCCCACACCCTGGGGTACAACATACAGAAACGCGGCCCCATGCAACACGTGGAGCCTGGATGGAAAGCTCTGCACCCTGGCCACAACTGCTACCGTTCTGGCCTCCTCACCGAGGGCCCGGGAAACAAAATGTCCCTGCCTCAGCCAGGCCTCATGAGAAACTTCTGAAGTCGATAACTCTGTTGTCCCACTTTTACAGGCAAACAAACTGAGTCACATTCCTGGGGCACAACCTCCACATTTGGCACCTGTTTGGCCCCCACTCTGGCCTCGCCAAGCCTTACCTGCCGGTAGTTTGACATTTTGTCAGTGACTTGGATCAAGGCAAGAAACCCGATAAGAAGCCAGAGGAACAGGAATAAGATGGAGGAAAGAAGCAGTTCCCACCATCGTGAGCGCCACCCGCTCGAAAGAAGCCAACCGGAGTGCAGGGCGCCCCAAGGACGGGGCTGCAAGGGCTCCCCAGTGCGGGAGGGCCAGGCCCAGCCCGGAGGCCACTTGCACGTGACCCTCTGAGGCCAAGGTGGGAGGCCACGCTCCTCAGGCAGAGGCTCTGCCAGGCACATGCCAGGGAAGGGACAGGTGGGTGACGGAGGTGGCCCGCCCACCTCCAGACCATGGTCTGTGCCGTCGCCCATGTTCGTGACTGCCAGACACCGGGCCTGTGCAGGGGACTGTGGCCCTGGTCTCCCACACTCTCCTTTGGGAGACAGACGTGGAACAGAGAGTCTAGACAGGACGACCTGTCAGTCCTAGCTCCTCGGAGATGAGGGAGCAGGGAGTCCACTGAGCAAGGGCACGGGGGGTGAGGGAGAGCCCCCCAGCATGGGGGGCACCAGAGAACCGGTCCCACTGGGAGGAGATTGTGAAGGCAGGCTGCCGGGGACTGTGTGGCCTCGGGAAAGTTCCTCGGCCTCTGGCCTTTTTTGTGGCACCTACAGGGGCCTGCGGGTGAGGTCACACTAAGCAGACTCGCTCTGAATGGTCTTTCAGAAGCCCCCTCATTGACGAGCCACGTCTACACGCACACACGGGTGCACACTCACTCACACGTGTGCATACGCACCTAAACACACAGCACCTCAAGGGTCACGGGGAGTGGCACTCCGGAGGGTGCCGCTGGCACCCACTCCCCTCCCCAGTTCAGGGTCCGTCCTGGGGTGAGCAGCTCCCAGGGCTCCCTAGACAGCAGGGGTCCTTGGCTGGTGCAGCCCACTCTCTCCAAACAGGACCAGCGACTCCACAAACAAATCCCTGAACAATCCCAAGCGGTGACATCAGACACCCTTGGGGAGAGCGAGGCAGGGGCAGCCGTGTGGGAGTCGGGGCCCACGAAACCACCCTCCAAGTCCCCCCCTGGGAGACACCAGCACACACGTGCACATACACACGAGCGTGGACATGCACACACAGCAGCGGAGAGGCGAGAAGCCCCCTGGACACTTGGGGAGGCAGCCCATGAAGTCAAGCAGGACCCTGCAGGGCCTTTCCGGGTAAAAACGCCCCTGCGCGTCCTTGATTCTTGTTGGCAGGAAAAAAAAAAAAAAAGTCTTTAAGCCCCCTAGGCCTTCCCACCCAGTTCCAAAGAGCAGGTTCAATCAGATAATAGGACAACAGAGTCACAGGGCTCCTAGTTCCTCCTGAAGAGACAGAGGTAACAATCTGACACGTATCTCTGAATCATTGTGCAGAAACTAAGACCACCACCCCACCCCCGGTGGAGGATGGTGATGACATGCTGACCGCAAGCATGTGGACCCCAGACTGGTTGGAACCGTAAGGCTGAGATTCCCGAAATATCACCCAATTCCCTCACCATCAGCTGATCAGAAGAGGGTCCACGAGCTGATCACCCATCCTGGACCCTCTCCCCTCACACCGGCTGTAAAGACACGGCCTGAAAGCCATTGGGGAGTCGAGTCTTCTGAGCACGAGCCGCCTGTTCTCCTTGCGCGGCTCTTGTAATCAACCGTTCTCCGCTCCAAACTCTGAGCTAGTTTTGGTTCGTTTGGCCTCACTGCACATCAGGCACGTGAACTTGGGTTCGAAAACACCCCTCCCGGTCTGTGATTCATTTCACTCACCTGAGGATCCGATCCGAACTGGAGCTATTATTCTTGGAAGGATCTCCCGTCTGTGGCTGTTGCTTCTCATGAGATTTGGCTAATTTTTCGGCAGCAGCAATGGGACACCCAGACAAACTAGAGAAAGGACAGGAGGACAGCTGAGCCCTCCTCCAGGCCTCACCCTTGCGAGCCAGGAGCCAGGCGTCAGCAGGAGCTCAGGGAAGGTTGCCTTGCCTATAGAGAGGGGCCTTTCCCCCAGGTCCGTCCTCAAGCCCTCAAAGCACCTGCTGCTCAGTCAGCTTCTGTTTTTTGGAAATTCTAAGCCAATGACACAGAGAAAAAATGCACCCTAAAGTTCTCCAAGGCTCTGAGCAAAGGCACCTCCTCTGGGTGGGTGTGGGGCCCGGGCCGCCTCTCACCTCCCTCCTCTCCCCTCACCACCAACCAGAGCTGCTCACATTCTATCAGCCGACGGGCCACGGGCTGGGTGCTGACCCTGAAGGACACGGGCCACCAGGGTCACACGAGGAGGGCACAGGTCCTGCCCAGGAAAGCACCCAACCTGCACGAGTGCAGCTTCCACCGTCAGAACTGAGACACTGCGATCAGCCAGGAGAGGTGACATAATCCCAGCAGTGCTGGGGAATTTAGCCTTTTCTCAGTGACTGGACCTCAAAAACTCTGGCCAATCGTTCCAGCTGAGTGTCACTTGCCGGAGCCACTTCACGCCCCGCCACGGCTGCAGCTACCCATGGCTCGGGGCGAGGGCGGGGGTACGGCGGCCTCTCACCAGAGGACGGCAGACAACTCAAGCACCAGGCTCTCAGCACCCCTACAGAGCAGCCAGGCTCGGCCCCGGCTACTGAGGCTCTGCCTTGAGTAAAAGCTAGTGTCCAGAGGTTTCCTGAGTCTCGGCAGGACAGGGTCTCTACCTGGCTCTCCCCACGGGCCGCGGGCCTCCCTGCGCTGCGTGCGTCCATTCCTCCAGCCGCCCCCTGGTCTCTCGGGACCCCCACTCACAGTGGCACAGGTGACCACCTCTCCAGGTGCTGCTCTGCTCCCGCCAAAGGTCTGCCCTGACCTTGCACTCACCCCAGAGGGCAGCACACAGGGAGACCGTGTCCCAGGCTGGGGCATGCACTGCAGGCACCCCCCTCCATGGCCCTCATCATGCCCAGCCCAGCCCAGCCCAGCCCAGCCCCGTACCTCCTGTGCGTGTTACGGTTGCTATTCACGTGGCCCTGGCCTGTGCAGCCAGGAGTGGGGCACTTGAGCACGTTCTCATGCATGGCCAATACTGCAAGACAACGGGGCGGGGTGGGGGTGTGGAGCCGGTGAGTGCCACCAGCCACGGAGGGTGCAGGAGCCCCAGGCCCCCCCCCGCCCCCCCCTCCCCGGCTCAGTCAGGCCACGCCCCCTCTCACAGCGGCCCTGGCCTCCCTGAGGCAGAAACCTTACAACCTCCCTCCTTTAAACTTAATGGTCACGATTGCTGCACCTGCCTAGAAGCAAGGACAGCTTTTCTCCTGAGCCCTCAGAACACAGACGGCGGCCCCTCCCCAGCTCCAGGGCCCGGCCTCCCCTCCTGTGTGCCCATGTCTGTGGCCAGTTTCCGGGGGCCCTGGCCCAGGCTGCCGTTTCAAGGTGAATAACTGGGCGTGCTCCATGTCGCCACGCTTGTAGGGCCCAGGTTTGGGCTTCTGGACGTGCCAGTCCAGAGGGACAGGGTCCTGGGTGGCCACTCCTCTCTGTGGACACCATCCAAACACCAGAGGCGGCCTGAGCCGTGCAGGGCTACTCACTCTCGGGGGGGATCCTGTCCTTGTGGGGGCAGCCAGACAGGCTGCGGTGGTGCGGGTACAGCCCAGTGACGTGGCCGGTGCCGTCGCAGCCTGGTGTCGGACACTTGATCTCGCGCTTCTCGGCTCTTGAGGGGTCTAAACACACAAGGCCTATCAGTCAGAGGGCAGCCAGGAAGCTGGGTGGGAGGCGGTGAGCGGGGAGGCGGCAGGGCGGCTCACCACCCTTCACTCTGGCTGTCCAGAGAGGAGAGTGACCAGACTGCCCAAGAGCCCAAAAGGGACCGTGGCTGGACAGCACGGGGACCCTGGAGAGACCGTCCACACTGGCCGTCTGCGTGGTAAAGCTCCCCACAGCTTGCGGCAAAAAGCCACAGACAGTGGGGCCCGCAGGGCTGTAGGGGGGACCCCCCCGGATGGCGGCCGGCCCCTTCTGCCCTGTCCTGCTGATGTCATGCGAGGGCCACTGGCTTCGGGCTGGGAGCCAGGCCTCTGCACAGAGAGGTAAAGCTGTGTGACAAGGTCTCTGCCAGGACACGTCCTTTGTATTTGACAGTAACAGGGACCGAGGGGCTGAGTAACTTACCCAAAGCAGCTAATAAAGGCCTGGGCAGAAATTTGACCCCAAATCTCAGTTACTGACCTCGTAGAGCCTCTGCAGGCCCAGAGAGGTCACTTTCAGTGTGGGGCAGAAGGGAGTGCCTCTCAGGACACACACGGTCCTCAGAGCATAGCCCGTGTCCCAGAGAAACCTCCAGCGGAGCCATCCATCCCCTTTGGTAGGGAAGCCACGATGCAGAAGTGACACACATGCTCAGAAAGCCCACCCCAGGGAGGGCAGGGACCTGGCGGGCTCTGTGTGGTTTAAATGGGAGGAAGTTGTCCTCTGACCACCGGGCAGGCAGGGCCACCTTAAGGGGCTCACAAGCCTCTCCCGGGCACCGCCTTCCTGCGCTCGCTGTCACCGACCTCTCTGTCCACGGCTTGTACGGCGTCTGCACCTCAGCGTCAGTCGGTCCCTGACAACCAGTCCCACTGTCCTCCGTGGCTTGGGCCTGCTCTGCACTGCTCAGTGCTCCCGGCCTGGCCACCCGCCTCACCGACCACAGGCCGCTTCTGTCTGTCCCACACCACCTCCCCGCCCCGTGCCCCCCAGCCTGTAAAGGCCTCGGGACTTGCCCATGGGTCCGGGACCGCGCACCCCTGGGAGGGGGCGGGGCAGGGGCAGGGCCAGGTGCCCAGGTGCCCAGCCTACCTTTGCTGCAGTAGCTCTTCCGGGCGGCGTCCAGGGGCCTCGCCGCCTTCCCCGGCTCGCCCGGGCCCAGCGGGCCTTGCTCGGCAGGTGGGCATCCCGGCTCGCGGACGGCCCGCACCTGCTCGGCCTTCAGGGCGATGGCCTGCTCCAGGAGGCCCAGGTTCCCGCGGGTCATCATGTCGTACATCTCCGACTCGTCCGTGACCGTGGACTTCTGGGACCTCGAGTCCTCCTCCTTGCCGTTGTCGTCAGAGCGCACTTCCACGAGGACGGAGTACGCGGGCCTGGGGCTGGGCGGCGCCGGGCGCCGGGGCTCAGAGGCCTCTGGGCGGGGGGCGGGGGGGGCCTGCTCCTGGCAGATCGCGTCAGGCGGGGCCTCCCCCCGCTCAGTGCCCAGGGCCGCCCTCTGCTTGCTGGACTCCTCGCTGGCCACACCCTCCAGGGACTGGGGACGCAGCTCCTGGGAGCGCTCACTGGTGACTTCGATCGCTTCCTCTGCGTCCTCCGGCTGGATGAAGACATCCTTCTCCCCCTCGTCGCCGGTGGCTCCTTCCTCAGCCTCCGCCCGAACCAGGTGCACGATGCCAGCGCCCCGCTTGGCCCCCTGGCCCGAGTCTTCCCCGACCAGTGTCTCTTCAGCGATTTGGCCCAAATTTAGGAGAGAGGTTGCAATGATCTCCTGATAGCTGCTGTAGCTGCCCTTGGAGGAGCCCGTGAGGCTGCTGATGGGATTGGATCCGAAACGAGCCTTGACGGGGCTCCTTCCTGCACAAAATCAGAAACCGTGTGGGAGGTACACGGGGAATAGAGGACAGGTCTCCAGGCGGGGCTCCTCCAGCCTGCCCCGCTGCCACTGGGGGACACCAAACCCCCAGAAATGGGCTCGGGGTGGCCGTTTTTGTCAGCCCCTCTGCCCAGATCTGGAGATCACAGTAAACTTATGTCGGGAGGTGGAGGGAGAAATCACCGCTGTATTTGGAAGCTGAGAATTACTCTGATATTTTTGATTAACGGTCCTCCCTGTTATGTGTACTTTCTTAAATCAGGCGAATCTACATTTCATAAAATGGAGCTTAAAGAATGGATCAGGGCTTCCCTGGTGGCGCAGTGGCTGAGAGTCCGCCTGCCGATGCAGGGGACGCGAGTTCGTGCCCCGGTCCCAGAGGATCCCACATGCCGCGGAGCGGCTGGGCCCGTGAGCCATGGCCGCTGAGCCTGCGCACCCGGAGCCTGTGCTCCTCAACGGGAGAGGCCACAGCAGTGAGAGGCCCCACGTGCCGCAGAAAAAACAACAAAAAAAGAATGGATCAGATTTTTCAAAATTGTTTCATAACTGAGAAACAGCAAAAGCTGTTTTTAAAGTTTAAGTCTTTTAATTGCCATGGCTAAGACGCAGTGGGTGCTCACCACACCCAGGTCCCCTGGGATCATCGACAAGGACCCCCCCCCCCCAACCAGGGCGCAGCAGCCAGCCCACGTCCTCCCACTCTAGGAGGGGCCGAGCCAGGGCCGGTGCCTGAGAGCCAAACTCCCTCCTTTATAAGAAACCCTGCAAGCGAGAGTCCCCTGGCCCTGCACCCTCTCAGGCAGAGCCGGGTCGCCAGGAGGGAGGCGGGTATGAGGACCCTCCCTGGAGTGGCTCCAAAATAAAATAAAAATCCACCTCAGGCCCTGAGAGGTGAGAGCACCAGAAGCTTGGAGGTGTTGGGGGGTTTGGGCCTCAGGCCTCAGCCACATCCCCAGGACCCTACAGTCAGCCAGGGTCTCGGGACATGGACATGTCCCACCTTCGCACTAGTGTTTGCCAAGGGCTGGGGGCCCCGCAGGAAAGAAGGTGCCAGCAGGGAGACCCCCTCAGTTCCCCCTGCGCGGCCCAGCTTCCCTGAACACCCGCACCATCTCCCCTAATGCCAAGCAGACCCCTTGCCCCCCCTGCAGGTGGCTCCCCTGAGGCCGAGTGGGGCGGGTCTGTCTGAGACCCCGCCACACAGAGGCACAGCCACATCCATCTGTCCGACCGTCTCTCACACACACAGACACACATCCAGGTCCACAATGCTCACACACAGATGAGCCTCTGGGCCCCCCAGAGCCCCAAGCGCCAGCCCCTCCCCAGGAAGCCTTGCAAACGTCAGACAAGAGGCGCTTGTTCTCAGCAGGGCTTCCTCGCTCGCGGGAGCCCCGCCTGCTCACAGGCTGCGATTCTCCGGGGCCACACTAAGCGCCTTTATTCAGGGGAGAAAGAGCAACAAAGCACCTTCAGCTGGCTCGGGGCGATGAATCTCCTCCTGTCCTGACGCCTCAGCCTCGTCCTCCTCCGCAGTTCCTTCCGACTCATCAGAAACAGAGGCGCCCTTCACCTCGGCCTCCTCGCTGCTGTCGCTGTCCACGCCGTAGCCCTCGTCCAAAGCCAGCTTCAGGGGGTGCGCCTTCCGCTTGGAGCCCAGGTGCTCGGCCTCGGCGCCCCCCAGCCTCCTCTTCTTGGCCAGAGGGCAGCTCAGTAAACTGGGAGGGAGGAGGCCGGGCCACCCTGTCAGCACCTCCCGGGCCACCGGGCTTCACCCTCTGCAGCGCTTTCCCTGTCCTGAAAATTTCTCTTTGCGTCTCATCACCACCCCTCCGCCAAAGCCCCAAACTCAGACTGGCAGGTTGATGTGTTCAAAATGTTACAGTAATTGTCCGCGTTAAAAAGGCCCTGATTGTGCTTTAAATTTCACTTCCTGCTTCTCTGGGAAGGCCTCACCTCAACGGCCCTGTCCATGCCACAGTCATTCCCCCTGGGATGGCCGGGGGTGGGGGCCGGCCCAGGCTGCTCTGCTCCGTGCCCACCGCCCCCAGGCAGGTCGTCAGGAGTGCCCAGGCCCTTCCTCCTTCACCTCCAGACCCTTCACACCCTCGCCCACCTCCTGAGCCTGGCACCGCAGTCGGGGGCCCCTGAGGCCCAGCAGACCCCCGGGATGACAGCAGTGAGAACAGCCACCCAGCGTGTGCCAACTCTGCTCTGGGCTCTCCCGCACCGACTCCTCCGGCCTCACAGCAGCCCCAAAGGGGAGACACCGGAAAGGTATGCCACAGCCGTGCTCGGCCTCCCAGTAAGAGGGTCACGTGGGAGGCCACCGCAGCTCGGCAGCCGAGAGCAGGGGTGGAAGGTTCTAGACCCACAAAGGGCCCCAGAGCAGCAGAGGAGCTCCAACCCACAGCAGCCCAACCTCTTTCCCAGGAAACCTGTCGAGGGCCCTCCAGCCTCCTTACCTGCGGTGCCTGGAGTACTTGCCCCGGATATGTCCCGAGCCCGTGCATCCGGGAGTGGGACAGCTGGGGGGAGACAAGCAGGGGTGGTCACCTGGGGGCGGGCCCCGTGGGGCACGGGGAGAGGGTCCGAATCTCGGGGCCCACCCCAGACCCTCACCCTGGGAAGCAGAAGATTGTCTCCAAACAGTTCATCTCAGAACGGCTGCTTGCAGTTTGCAAAAAATTAATGAAATAACTCACCCCCATTTATATAAATGAATGGCTCACTACAATTTTACGACAGTGTTTAATTAAAGATCTGTGTGGGGGCTTCCCTGGTGGCGCAGTGGTTGAGAGTCCGCCTGCCGACGCGGGGGACGCGGGTTCGTGCCCTGGTCCGGGAAGACCCCACGTGCCGCGGAGCGGCTGGGCCCGTGAGCCGTGGCCGCCGAGCCTGCACGTCCGGAGCCTGTGCGCCGCAACGGGGGAGGCCACAACAGTGAGAGGCCCGCGTATCGCAAAGAAAAACACAAAAAACAAAAAGATCTGTGTGTATGAAATCAGGGCGGGACGACGTCCTTTTTCCACAGTGAGTCTTTCCCACTGCAGGCTTCGGGGGCTGAGAACAAGAGCGCCCCAGGGTGCCCCCAGAGCCAACACCCGGCCCAAGCGCAAAGCACAAACACGGGGATCCTCCAGGGCCTTCCAGACGCCACGAGGCCCCGCCAGGCGTGCCCCTCGCTGGCGCACAGCCGACACCCCCGGCAGGAACAACTCTGCAGAGGTGCAGCTTTGACCCAAGCCACAGGGCCCCGGCTGGAGGTGGCAGCAAAGACCCCACTCCAGAACTTGCAGCCTGGTGTGATCCCAGCTTCCCACGAAGGGAGGCGAAGCCAGGAGGGCCGATGACCCAGGAGCTGCGTGAGACCTCGGTGGGGAGAAGCCTGGCCTCTTACGGTTCCAGGGGTTCCTCTCCCTTCACCATCATCTGTCTCCCCACAGCACCAGGTGGTGGGAAGCTCTGGAAACTTCCAGTCACGGGCACAGACCACCCAACCCGCTTCCCCAGGAGTCAGCTCCGCAGGGCAGCGAGGGGCCTGTGTGGGGCTTGAGGTCAGGGTCCCGTGGGCTTTTGAGACGGAGAACCCGTGGTGGGAACAGGGGGAGCCCGAGCTCCTCCCGGGAGGTATCACCTCAAGGTGCCCCCATCCAAGAAGGGACAACCTTGTCGTCACAGGGCCTGAGCCCCCCACCTCCGAGCAGGCTCCCCCAGAGCCTGGGAAGGAAGGCTGTGCAGACCCACCGACACCAGTGGGCTCCTGAGGCTCAGAAAGGGGCACCACTCTGGACCTCTGTCCAGACACACTGATGCGTCTAATCTGACTGATCACGGACCTGACTACAGAGGATTGTGGGGTCCCACCGGCCGGCAGGCCACACTCGCTGACGGGTCAGCAAGAAACACAACAGTCCGTGGAGGCAGGGTCGCGCCCCCCAGCGCAACGGTGGCCCTTGCGGGAGCCGGGTCTCTGAGGGGGATGCACCCTGCAGCCCCCCATGATGAGGCCACCGTGGCTCGTCTCCTGGTGTTTGAAAGAAGAGAAGAAAGGAGAGAGGGAGAGGAAGGGGGAGGGTGGGGGGGAAACATGCGAACTTTGTGAGCTTTTCCTTTCCAGACAGACAGGACTTGCTGCTGCCTGAGGCCTCTCACTCTGAAATCTATGCCCCACACTTGCTGTCACTTTCTCAAGAACTAGCTTTGAGACTCTTCACAAAAGCTCCTTGTTATTGCAGATTTGAAGCTGAGGTCCCAATTAGTCGATTAATCACTGAGTCAGTCAGGCAATTAGGTGCCAGCTGCTGTGGCACTGGCACTGCCCCCAAACACGTCACCTGCTCCAAGCCACACCTCCGCCCACCAGCCCTGAGGGCCAGCCCCTCCAAGGGCAGTGGGCCAGGCATGCGCCACATGTGCAGAGCTGCCAAGGGCCACTCTGGGAGAGGAATCTGGAGACCCCCTTCTCCCCATGTGCCAGCAGAGAGAGTACCCGTGGAAAGCGACCTGAGACCCAGCCGGGGCCCCAGGGACTCAGTGCCAGCAGGTCACCCTATGGGCACCCCCAGTGCTGGTAGGATGCCCTCTGTGTGCTCGGGGCCGGAGGGCAGGGTGAGGCACCAGCTCTGGTTCCAGGCCTCTGGAGCCCCTCCCCAGCATGGGGGAAGAGGGAGACCCGGCCAAGCCCTCCCCCGATTCCACAGCATGGCCCTGAGTGTGGCAGAGACAGGGAGGTGGGCAGAGGGCCTGCCTGCCGTCAGCCTGAGTGGCGTCCTGGCGATAGCTCGGAGGGATCTGAGGACCTGGACATAAACAGTAGCTCTCAGGCCATGGCGGAGGCCGGGAGGAGCCGCGCCCCAGCGGGAGCCCCTGGAAGGGACTGGCTTCCCTCTGGCCCCGTGGAGGCAGGTCGAGGGCTCCCCACTCCTTTCTGTCGCCTTGGCAGGAGCTGGCCAGTGGCTCAAGAGGACGCACTCAGGTGAGGACAGGCGGGCTGGGGACTGGGCCGCGGGCGTGGCAGACGGGCGTCCTTCCCGGGACTGGGAGACGCCCCAAGGATGCTCCAAGCGGGGTCCACCCACTCCCTTCTGCAGAGAGGGCGGCGCCCACCTTCCCTGCATAAGCCACCTCCCACAGCGTGGACAGCAGATGGGCCCCATGGAGACCAGGGGCGGGGGGCGGGGGGGGCTGGCTCTTCACTGAGCGAAGGGAAAAGGCCACCAGACCCGCTTGTTTTCTCTCAGGGACTCGGCTTCAAGTCAGCGCAAGAGCTGAAGGGGCTCCGGGTGGGAGGAGGCAGCTGAGAGTCCTGCTTGGTCCAGGCCCACCAGCTCCTCAGCTTGTTTCCTAGCAACCGCCACTCGCAGGCAAGCGGCTCCGGCTCCGGAGTCCCTGCTTGAGCTGGGGAAAGGGCCGCTGGGGGCGGTGGGCCACAGCTTCTGGGTCCACAGGGTGCAAGTCCTGCGGGTACATCTTCCCTGTGACCCACCCTCCAGTCAAGTGATTCCGAGGGGGTTCCTCTGACATCCCAGCGGCGAGTCTGCTCCAGGGTCGCTCTGCCTGCGCTGGCGCCCACTGCGAAGGCCCCGCCGGGACCAACCACAGCCCCCCACGTGCAGCACCTGCCCCTTCCCGCGGGGTGAGCGCGCAATCCCAGCGCCTCAGGGATGGTGCCGCACGGGTGGTTCGTGGCCGACAAACGGCTGTGAACTCAGGCGTGAGTGGCACGTTCCACGTGGATTTTCCTCTAAGCATCGATTCTCAGAAACGGGAAGAATTGCTGAGGACCTCGTTGCTAGAACACGTCAATGCATCTCTCCCCAGTTTCTCCATCAAATTGCATGCAGGCCTCACTATTACCACGTAAACAGGGTGAGACCAAGAGATCGATGACGCTGCACAAAATCCAGATGCCCACACAATCCCCTTGCTTACACCGGTCAAGTCCGCTCTTAGAATATTTCAAAATAAATCTATTCTGGGTCATTTTTGCTTCAGAGTTTCAAGAGAAACCTATAGCCCTCTGGGTTTGCCTTTCCAGTCTCCTCCATTACTTCATCTGTTCTCAAAACTCAAGTCCCGTGCCCAGCCTCCTCTCCCTCGTTGTCCCCAGGATGTCCCCAGGCGAACGTCACACAGCCCAAGGGGAGCAGCACCTCCCCCGGGAGACCTGCTCTGCACCCTGTGGTCCGCGGCCCCTCTGAGCATCACGTGGGGTCTCCTCCACTGGTCCACTCGCAGGCCCCTACCCTCCAGGGAGCTGACCACTGTGCTCCATGCAACTCCAGGGGCCTGGCTTGGCTGCTGTGCCCCCCTCACCCTCCAGCCCTGCGGCCAGGACTGGCCTTTGAACAGGAGGGTGTGTGATTCAGCTCTTCCGGCTGCGTGAGTTCTAGCCCTCCGAGCCTCAGTTTCCCCACTTCACAAGTGGGGAAACACCACCAGCCGCCAGTGCTTCCATAAGAATCCCTGAGATCGGACTGCACCGTGCAGCCGCTGCAGGGCTCGCCGCATGCGCGGGGCTCTGAGCACCGCTCCCACGTGCTTCCCCTCCCGCCTCCAAGTTACGGCCTCAAAGGTTGGAGAGATGCTGGGATGTTTTGGGGTCCTCTCATTTTCCTGACTGGCAAGAGAAGCCTCCACTCGACCACTATCTGGTGGAGAATAAGATGGTCCCAGCCCCAGATGTGTTCACTGTCTAGTGAGAACCTTCACCCCTAAGAACGTAGAAGTGGCTTATGCCCTGGAACCATGCAATTAGGTGGAGGGGGCCATTCCAGGCAGGGGCACATGGAGCACGAAAGAACAGCATCCACCCTCAGTAACTAGAAGGCTCTGTTTGTCTCCATCCTCGAGTCTGGAAGCCCAAAGAAATGTCCATCAGGGAGGGGCCATCACCCCCAACCCCGCAGCACAGGCAGAGCACGACCGTGGTGAACTCAGCACCAGAGCTGCCCCAGGGGCGGTGGGGTGGGCTCAGAGCCCCTTCATCCCTCCAGCAAGCCTCAGGCAGGTTACCTTGGCCACAGTTCAAGTCTGGCCCCATCTCACAGGAAACTTATAAAAATTAGACGGGGCATCCAGAGCCCACCTGGCACACTGGGGGCCCTCCCTTTCTTCTCCAGTGTTCTGAGCCAGACACACTGGCACTACCCCTCGCCCGGAAATGGGGGATGCGAGAGGCTGCTTTCCTTGACACCATTCACTGGAGCTCTGTCTGGGCAAGATGACCCAGGGGCCGGCCCTGGGCGCCCCAAGAAGAGCCCAGGCCCACAGGACCTGCAGTCCGAAGGCCACGTGGGGTGATGCTGGGGCAGCCCAGCCCGTAAGCATTTGGGGTGGCTTTCTCTCTGGCCTTCCCCCAGCCCCTCCCCTCCACACACACACAAAGGCTTTGGCCAAGCCCAGGATGGAAGCCAGCAGGAGAGGGCAAATCGACCTCTGGGGAGGAAGCCTGGCCCCTCCTGCCTCAACCCAGGAAATTGCCATGTGTCTGTCCTCCCTCCTGTTCAGGACGCCCCTCCCTGTGAGGCCGGCCTGGAATCTGGAAAGTCACAGAGCTCGGCCGATACATAAGCCACTGCCTGCTCTCAGGTCAGCGGAAGACTCAGGCGTGGGACAGCCTGTCCCCTCATCTCTGGCCGAGGAGACACTAAGACAGCACCTTGCTGCTGGCTGAGGACCACGGTGACAGTCATGGCCCAGGGGTGACAAGGTGTGAGCACGTCTGTGCCACTGTGCAAGGCTGGCCGCATGGTGGTGCCAGGACAAGGTGGGAGAGGACAAGGCGGGGGGAAGACGGATGCACACAGGCCAGGCAGACAGGAGCCTTGTTAGGGAAAGCAGGGGCCCGGGCGCGGTTGCTCAACTCCAAGCGCCCAGTGCAACATTTAGGACGAACGGGGTCACAGGCGTGCACCGTGCTGGGTGCGGGCAGGAAGCCTTTCTTACCTGAGGTCGGCACCTGTGGGCTCTGGGGGAGCTGAGTGAGAGAAAGAGAAAAAGGGAAACTCGTGTGGGAAGCAGACCTGAAAAGGCACGTGTGTCTCCACAACACAAGCGACGGAAGAGCGGGGGCGACCCCCGTCCCGAGCCCCGCTTTTCCCTCCTAGAATGTCCTCCCGGGTCTCACAGAGGGAGCTGCCTCCTCCAAGCCGGTGCTCATGTCAGACCCGCCCCGGTGGCTGCTGGTTTTGCAGTCGGACAGAGGCCCCAGCTAAGACGGGTTCCCCGGGACAGCATCTCTTTCTCTAATCTCAGGGAGCGGTCAGCTTCTGGCTGGAAAGAGGACCCAGAGGATACAGCTGGCTGGAGAAGAGAACAGGTGGCCCGAGCACCTGGTCCCTCAGTCGTGGGGCCACTGGGACAAGAACTTGCATTAGTCTGACTGGCAGACACTTGAGACGCTCGGAGCGTCTGGCCCCTCCTTGAGGGCCACCCACGCACAGGAGCAGTGTGTGCCCTGTGGTGTCGGGGTGGCAAGGCTGGCCAGGGTGTCGGGACTTGGTCCCTGCAGAGCGAGCAGGGCCTCAGCCCCTCTCCCCACCCCAGTGCCAGTTCAACCCAGCAACATCCCAGTGCCCTCAGCGCCAAGACTAATCTCCTGGGAGGCAGAGAGGCTGGTGATGCGAGGCTGGCGGCCTCTCCTTCCCAAACGGAACAGGTCTAACCAGGTTTTGCTTTCCCCACTCTGCAGCGCTGGGGCTGCCACCTCCTCTCCTCCCCAGCAGGTGCATCTGGGCCAAAAGCCCCCCAGTGGCCGTGGCCCTCAAATGCACCCTGAAGCTGAAGGAGCCTGAGGCCACCAGGTGCCCAGCTTAGGGGAGGGGCGTCCCAGGGGCGAGGCACTGCTGCGGGATTCTGTCCTCCTAAGGACAACTGCTGCGGGAGGTGGCATTTACAGCTTTAGGACCTGGAACTCTCGGCCAGAGGCAAGCTGTGGACGGCCCAGGCCAGACCCTGCCGGGAGGGGAGGGCGGAACTCACCTCGGAGGGCCTTGGATCTCGTACGAGCTCTCTTCTCGTCATTTTCTAAGCTCATCTGCAAGTAAAAACAACTGTGCTGTCAACAGGAAGACGGCAGAGCCACCCCCTGTGTCTGCAGCGTCACTGGGGCCTGTGAAGCGGACACAGGGGACAAGGAACAGCTCACAGGGCAGGAATGGCCTGCGAACCTGCGAGCAGCAGGTGAGGCGGAGGCGCTTCGGGGCGGAGACCGCTGGCCCCATAGTGTCCCTCATCTCCTGCTCTGGGCCCTCCTGCCGCCCCCAGGCTCACATCCGAGGAGGAAGCTGTAGCCACCAAGCCTTCATTAACATCGGGGTGTCGTAACACACGGTCCCCTGGCGACACGACCCACCGCAGACTCTGCTGAGAGCCCAGCTTCCCCTGCGAGTTGGTGACCCCGGCACTCGAGGGTCGTCTTGTTAGAAACAGGTGCCTGGGACCTGAGCGGGCTTCGCTGTCCCCCATGCGTTGTCCCACGGAGAGCCCAAGCGGGGCAGCCTGAGCTTGGGGACCTGATCATCCTCAACATGAGATGGGCACCCCAATGCGCGGGTGCTCCCAGCAGCATAGGGGCCGCTGCCCAGTGGAAGAGAGTGCAGGCCATCCACATCATTTAAACTTTTCTAATAGCCACACTAAAACTGTAAAAAGAGGGCTTCCCTGGTGGCGCAGTGGTTGAGAGTCCGCCTGCCGACGCAGGGGACGCGGGTTCGTGCCCCGGTCCGGGAGGATCCCACGTGCCGCGGAGCGGCTGGGCCCGTGAGCCATGGCCGCTGAGCCTGTGCGTCCGGAGCCTGTGCTCCGCAACGGGAGAGGCCGCAGCAGTGAGAGACCCACGCACCGCAAAAAAAAAAAGAAAGAAAGTGTAGAAAGAAGCGGGTGAAATTGACTTTAATACTAAACTTTACTTAGCCCGATCTCTCCAAAACATTATCATTTCTACAGTATCAATAGAAAAAGTTATGAACGGGATTTTGTTTAGTGCTAACTCTCAGAAATCCTGCACATCTCCTGGACTCACAGCCCCTCTGAGCTTGACCGGCCACATGCCAAGGGCCCATGGCCACTGCACTGGCTCTGGAGGCAGGAAGCAGACAGGGGTGAGAGCTGGTAGGAGCGCAGGCCGAGGCGTCCCCTGGACCCGACACACAGGCCACCCTCCCAGAGATGCTGACTCCCCCAGGAGAGAGGGAGTGGAGGCCCTCGAGGGGGACGGGGACCCCGCACTGTCCAGACCCCGCACGTCCTCTGGCTACCCTGCCTGAGCCCATCAGCTCCTGTCCCGCATTCTCTGCCTCAGACCCACTTCCATGGGGGATGCTGCCCACATCCTTCCAGGGAACGGGGCAGAGCCGCGGGAGGGTAGGGATGCCCCTGGGGCACAGTTCATCACACGGGATCCCCAGCGGGGTCTGGGCTGGAGCGAGCGGGAGATAGAAGGGGCCCTCTTCCCAGAAGGTGTGCCCTGTGGGGTGGGGGGGAGCAGCCCCACCTCTCAGGCCCTCAAGAGGCCATCAGAGCAAAGCCAGCCAGTGGGAAAGGAGCAGCCGGGGAAGGGGCTTCAGTCCCCAGAGGCCAGCACAGGACAAGCAGCTAAGGTCCCGCTCAGGAAGAAAGACAAGGGACCCCTCCCATTAACTCCCCAGCTAGTAAGCTAGAACTTTCAGAGTGAGCCCCCCACCCCGGGCAGCACAAACGCACAGGGATTCATGTGCTGTGTTAAGGACGAAAATCACAACCTGGGGTAATTTATGCAGCCGTCGACTCCAGGCGGTAGAGCTGAGAGCTGTGCGCTTACAGCCTCCCGACAGCACGGAAGACAATTACTATAATTTCTATTTTTAAAGCAGAGCTCCCCATGGACCAATGGCTCACATTTAAAGTGAAGAGAGGAGCAGGTGTCAAAGGGACTTCATTACATTTACGAGTCTTCAAATGTCGTCTGCGCCGAGCCCAGCACAGCGGCTTCCGATGCAGTGGCACAAAGGGGCCAAGGCGTCTGATTGCCAGGCCGCTCTCAGCTGAAATGCAATCTACAGCTCTTTTTTTTTTTTTTTTTTTTTGTCAGTTTTCCCAAGGAAATTGGCGAGCATTCTGCTAGGTTAAAGCGTGCCTTGGCAATTTGGATTTCCTGAAGATAAATTATTCAAAGAGCACAGAATAGAGAGGACTGCAGGATGCGTACAGGCGCTGCTTGCACACTGCAAGCTCCTGTTGACAGAGCTGACAGCTGTGGCATTCATTCTGCCAAGCACCTTTCCATTTGCAATTTATCTGCATCAAACGGTCAATAAGTGAGAAGTTCTCTCCAGTGCACAGAGCTTTGATGTGAAAAGGGGAAAAAACTGAACTACGGGAGGAAGAACTAGGGTTCGCTCTTCAATGTGAGAATGAGCTTCTGAGAGCCGGATGCCGTCATCGACGGGCAAGCAGGGAAACCTTGATTTCTGAGCAGCTCCGCTGGGTTTTTACTGTTCTCCTTCTCTGAGGGTGGTTCTCTGCATCCTCCCACCCTCAGCACTGGTGCCTCACGTGTGGATGGGTAGCCCTGCTCAGCCTGCCGGCTGCCCCGCTTTCTGCGCCCGCCACAGCAAGACAGGCCAAGACAGTGACACACTTCCCAATTTTTCATTAACTTATTTTTAAAATTCTTCCTTTGTCCCGAGCACAAACCAGTCAAGTCTGTTTCTGAAAGGCCCACACAGAGTTGAGTGACCTCCCCCCTGGAGGGTGAAAGGCCCCATCCCGGCCAAGCCGGCCTCAATGCCCCCCCTCCGTGGGCCTAGCGGCCTCTCAAGAACTGGTCCATGCTGCTTCTGTGATGCCAACTGCATTCCGCCACCAGCGGCCTGTCTTACGGCTGCCCTGGGCTCCCTAAACCAGCTCTTTGCTCTAATTAATATTTCAGTTGTTCTGTCTTCAATAGGAAAACTATGGGAGAATAATTTACAAATGCAAACACGCCCCATTTGGCCACATCTCTCTTTTTTTTAATTATTTACTTGTTTGTTTGTTTATTTATTTATTTTTTTGGCTGTGTTGGGTCTTCGTTGCTGCACGCAGGCGTTTCTCCGGTTGCTGTGAGTGGGGGCTACTTTTCGTTGAGGTGCATGGGCTTCTCATTGTGGTGGCTTCTCTTTTTTTTTTTTTTTTTTTTTGTGGTACGCGGGCCTCTCACTGTTGTGGCCTCTCCCGTTGCGGAGCACAGGCTCCGGACGTGCAGGCTCAGCGGCCACGGCTCACGGGCCCAGCCACTCCGCGGCATGTGGGACCTTCCCGGACCGGGGCACGAACCCGTGTCCCCTGCATCGGCAGGCGGACTCTCAACCACTGCGCCACCAGGGAAGCCCGGTGGCTTCTCTTGTTGTGGAGCATGGGCTCTAGGCACACAGGCTCAGTAGTTGTGGCACGCGGGCTCAGTAGTTGTGGCTCGTGGGCTCTAGAATACAGCTCAGTAGTTGTGGCACACGAGCTTAGTTGCTCCAAAGCATGTGGGATCTTCCTGGACCAGGGATCGAACCCATGTCCCCTGCATTGGCAGGCGGGTTCCTAAGCACTCTGCCACCAAGGAAGTCCCTGACCACATCTCTTAACCAGCGAGAACGGTCTCTTCGCCCTTCCTCTGAACCTGCTTTGTTGTGTCACATGATGCCCTCACTCACGGGGGTGGTGTTGCTTGGTTCTGTTTTGTATCTTTTAGTGAAGTCAAGGGTGATCGTGTAAACTCTCCTTAAATGTAAACGGTTCTCACAATGACTTGTTACAAAAACCAGCCCCGTCCACATGGCACCCTTGCCAAACCTGAGTTCCCCGAGTTGGATGTTTACAAACTCGGGGACCAAGAGAGAAAACGTGCTGAGCAACCTTGAAACCAGTAGCTTCTTAGGCTGTGGTTGTGAGAAGGGCTCTCAGAACCCAGACGCACAGCCAGTAACACAGCGGACAGGGTGGACTCTCCCCCAGGAATGTCCAGTCAGAGATCCAACGGGCTTCGTGCTGATCTTCAACTTTACCCCCAGAATCCAGGCCTGCCCAACCCCTGCCACGTTCAGGGACCTGCAGGTGGTTTCTGGAGGGGTGCCTCCCCCGTTTCTCTCTCTTGCTCAGTCATCCTCCCTCCGTCTGTCTGTCTCTCTGTGTCTCTCTGAACCTCTCTCTCCGACTCTCTCCCTCTGTCCCTGCCTCCGTCTCTCTGACTCTCTATGTCTCTCTCTGTTTCTCTTTCATTCTCTTTTCTTCTTGGTTCTTCCCGGGGCCTTCACAGCTGAAGAGCTTCCCCCCTCTCCACCTTATACCACGTCCCTGCCCTTCTGCACCATGGCTAAGGGTTAGACGAAAAACAGACTCCACGCTGGAGCCTGGCCCTGAGCAGCCCTGGACGTCGCCCGAGGCTCTGGCCCCTGTGGGCTGTCCTGGCCTGAGTAGCACCAGCTATGGGACCCGAGGCAGCAGGTCCCTCACTGCAGAGAAGGGGAGATGTCAGGGCGTCGGCGGGGGGGAGCTCAAGAGGAAGGGGCTGCTCAGCCGTGGGAGCCTGGGTGGGAGTGGGGAGGCCCTGTGGATCAGAGAGGACCTGAGGACGTTCAGGGAAGAGGGCCTCAGGGGGCGGATGCCCCTGACCCGTGGAGAAGGTGCACCCTTGGGTGGCCAGCGCCTCTCAGTGGTCAGGCCTGCGTCCTCCCTCTTTGCACCCCCTCTCTCACTCTCCCCCTGGCCTGTTCATCTCCATCTGAAATAAGCTCAATCATTCATGTTTTTTAGGTCAGTGTCTCCCTGCAGAGAGCTCTCTGACTGCTCGGGGCATATTGTGTAAGGTCAGACAGACAGGCAGAGGGACAGACAAACTGGGACCATCTGAAACGTCTCTGAGATCCTGGAGCTGGGGAAGGTGGCCAGGAGCCATCAGACATGTTCCATAAAACATGCCATCAGAGCAGAGACCAGAGCCCCGAGCTGCTGCAGAGTCCAGGGCCCCTGGGACCACAGAGGACTCACCCTGGCCCTGGGCTGCGGGAGTAAGTCCAGGAACTCAGGCTAGTGCCCCATTTTACTTAGAACGCGCTGCAACAGCTTGCAAAGCTGGGGATTAGAATGGACTTAGGACAACTTTTAGAATGCACAAGATTATTTGGGTGATAGCATCCCTTTTCGTCCGGGAAGACCCAGACGAAGAAGGCGGAGTGTCTGCTGGCTCGCAGGACCAGGCAGCCTGCCTAGAAGGAGTGGGTGACGTGGGGAGAGGAGGGCAGAGCAGGGGCACAGTCTGGGCTGGTTTTATTCCCTCACCGTGCGCACAGCCTGGGAGCAGAGCGTTGGGACAAACCTATGCTCCTACCTCTGGGGAGACGCCCCCCTGAAGGATTTCCGAGCAGCTTTCAAGTACGTTCCTTGCTCCGTCTCCCACCAGGCATTCCGGCGGAATACTCGCCATGTCCCAGCCCAGCCCGCCAGCCGCAGCAGGGCAGACCCCAGAGCAGCCTTCTGCTCTGAAGATGCTGAAGCCCTGCTGTCTCCGGGACCCTCAGCATACATCCTGCTCTCCATTCTCTGACGGCTGAGGCTAAACCACACACCCGCACCCCTGCACCTCCTGACAGCTGTCACAGCACCCCTGGTTCCTGGCGGTGACGCCTGTGTCCCCCTTGGAGGACGTCTGACTGTGTGTCTGAAAATCTCTGACGCTCCACCCATTGTTCAACTGACTGGCAGCTGAACAGACCAGCCCTCTCCTTGGGTTGTAGAAAGGACACCCCATGGAGCATTATTTAATACGCGTCTTGGGAGGGGCTCTCCTGGCATCTCCAAGCGTGGGGTCATGGCTCATTCCAACCCCTACATTAAAATTATAACTATATAATAGACACCCTGATACAGTAGCCATGCCTGGGTCCATCTGTCTAAAACTTCAGCATAAATGCAGTTTCCACCTTCTCGGGGTAGAAATCTAGCCACACCCAAGCAGGCAGGTCAGAGGACACAGCTGGCGCCACCTCCTCCCCTCGTCAGGAGCGTCCACTGGGGTGGCAGGATGGAGGGCCTGCTGAGCATCCCCGCAGTCACCCTGCTCCTGGCTTGCGTACCTCTAGTCATCCACTGAACACCCATGATCTGGGGCCCAAGTGCTTCATTCTTCAAGGTCAAGAAGAGCTTTAAGGTCCTACCATCCATACCTACTCCTCTCCTCCTTAAGTTTATTAAAAAAAAAAAAAAAAAAAAAAAAAAAAAAAAAAAGCCAGGTGCCCAGCCCTTCCCACAAAGCACACAACCACCTAATGTTGTCTAACAGCCCCTTCCAAACCCACCTCCGAGCTGTCCACACGCCTGGTGCTGAACTCAGAGGCCGAGGCGACTGTGACCACCCCACACACAGGGCTCCTCTGCTCCAGGGGCCCTCCGGGTGCCGAGCTCCCCGGCTCCCCGCCTCCTTCTCTGGCCAGTCCTGCCATTGTGCGCGCTCTGCCCTCTGTGTCCCCACCCCTTCTTGGCCTCCTCGGTGAGAAGGTGTCCCCGGCACCAGCGCCGTAGTCCCTCCTTCTCTGGCTCACTCTTCTTAGCTTCTCTGCTCAGAGCAGTAACTCTGGCTCCGTCTGCCCAAACTAGAGGAAATGACCCTAACGGAGCAGGTGTGAAACAGTCGGCTCTGGAGAAGCTGAGCGTGGCCACCGGGCACGTTCCCAGCAGGTCCCACACGCTCCAAGCTTGTCACACCTGAGCCGCGGGGTGACCACAGCCTTCCTACCTGCCCCTTACACAAGGCCAGCCACTGTGAAGACACGGCACCCAGAGCCCCTGGCCTCAAATCAAGTAGCTTCTTGGTCACGTGATCCCTGGGTGCTCAGGGCCAGATGGGTGAGGCGAGTACGGCATTCAGTCAGGTGCAGATTTAAGGGGGAAACAAAACTAAGTGATCAACTTAAATTATAGTTTAATGCAATATTATAAAACATCTAAATGAATGCAAAAATTCCATGATGAGCAAAATAAGAAAATTTTAAATAAAGACTGGGCCAGCATTACTGTCTTCTCCTTGTGCATCAGGCTCAAACATGGCTCAGCAGAGCACAGATGACCACACAGGAATAGGAGTGTGAGTGGAGGTGCTTGACGAGGTGCTAGGGCAGACCCATGCCACGTACATTCCAGTCACCAGATTCAAAAGAAAAACACTGGGCTTCAAGAGTAAAATACAAGCACCCTCAAATGAGGTTGCCACCTAAAACTTCACAGCCCTGCCTGTCTATACCCTGGGCTGCTACTTCTTGGTGGCCATGCTCTGGGTCATGGCTTGGATCCTTGGTGGAGAGCGTCTACATGTCAAGAATATGAGACTTCAGAATCTGAGATCTGGGAAGGGATGCCCACCAAGCCCGTTGTCACCCACACTTCCATCTCGGAGGGTCACCTGAGCCTGGGCACCTGGCTTCACCCAGAGCCCATCATGGGGAGTGAGCACATCCAGAATTAGAGGTTTGGTGTGGCTGTGAGTGCATGTGACGTCTGGGTTTGGAGCATCCCTGTGGAGGTGGAGTGCCCGAGTCACCTCCACCAGCGAGTTCCAGGCAGGTATGAGCAGGGCACCACAGGCCCCCACTTGGGAAGATTGCAGTCAACCGGGCCAGCAGACCTCAGGAGTCCCTGCAGCAAAGGCTGCTCAGCGAGCAGCGGGGAGAACAGCAAGTACTGAAGTGCATCGGGGAGCCCGGGTGGGACCAGATCCCAGAGCAGGGACCTGGCAGACGCGGGACCTGCTGTCACATTTTAGTTTTCCTCTACTCAGAGGCACTTTTCTTCCTTTCATTTTAAAGATCATTGATGGTCCTAGCCTGCACTTATTCTTTGCCTAATCTAGACTGATAATGACTAGACCAAAAGTCACCTCCACGCTCCACGCCAAGGAGTGAGAAGGATCCTTGCCCAGACCCGGGGCCCCAGGTTGGGGGCTGTGCTCCAAGCACCTCACCTTGCCGTGTCCGCCCAGGAAGAGTCTCGGGGTCCCGCAGCTGTCGGTCTTGTCTCCGTGCGTCCACCTCTGACTCAGCAGCTCACCCCGGAACTCATTTTCTGAGAGTCGGAAAAAGAAAACCTAATGAACGCCAGCTGTGCCAGCTCAAGGGGCGAAATCGAGAAACTTGGGCCACTCTTGTACACAGCACTCATACGATCCTTGATTTCTGGAATCCACCAGGAAGACACGACCGTCTCAGGAATACAGCGCAGGAGCTCTTGGGGGCAAAATCACTCTGTGCCTCGGACAGCCCTCAGAGGCTTCTAGCACCCTCGCCCCTGAACCACCGTCCCAGCTCTTGCACTGTTTTATGGAGCATGTCAGGAAGTGCGGGGGGGGGGATTTCCACTAACAGCCACTCCGACCAGGGGGCTGGCATAAGTCAGGTGAGGTCCCACGCTTTGCCTCCCCTTTGCCCCCGCTTTGCCCGGGTTCCCGGCATCTTTCCTCTCCCTGTGTTTCTGCCTCTCTCCAGGGCAATACTTCCACTTAATATTTAATTCCTCACATAAATTCACACGTCAAAGCAGAGGCTAAACGCATCAGCTGGACCGGACAAAGAAATGCATCGTGTACCTATTCCTTGCGCGGCACTCCCTTGTTTCCATGACAACCAGCTTTCTACAACTGCAGCGTTTCAAAGGAAGGTCATCAAGTAGCCGACAATAAAAACAGGAAATGAATATTCCTGCATCCTGCTCTCTGCTTCTCCTTGGGAGTGAGTTTGGGTTCCGCTGCAGGCTCGTCAGGCTCGCTGCTGTAACACCCACATCCTTCTTTCCTCACGTTTTTGATGTGCATCCCCAAATGCCGTTTTGCTATAATTCCACCACTCCTGCCCCGCTCAGCCCTGTGCTCCGGCCACAGTGCCCTCTTGTCTGGAAATGTCTCCATCCCATTAAAGGGCCTCCTCTGACCTCCAGTAGCACAGGAGGGAAGCAGATTGGTTGTCAAGGAGACGGCCTAATGCACCGTCTTCAAAGGAATGGGTGATACCACCAGAATGTGGCACCTACTGTGTGCACCAACTGTGTGCCTCACCCTCACCGAGCTGTGGGTCACCTGCAGGGGACCCCCCTGAGTACTGGACTCCGCTAGAGAGGTGTGAACCAGTCATCTTGGGCCAGCTACCCCACAGCCATCAGCACACGGTAAGAGGAGCCAGGCCCACCCAACCAAACCTATGAGAGGAGTCGCCCAGGGCCCCGGACCCCGGAGGAGGAGACAGCAAACAGCATCTGTGGTGAGGAGGGAGCAGACAGTCTCCTCCAAAGGCGATGGAAGGGAGGAAACTGGGGAGGTGAGTTGACAAGAACGGCCCTGGCCACAGGGTGTGCGTCGCACTTGAAGACGGGTGGTAGGAATTCTGCATCTAGAGTGACAGTGGAGGCTGGGAGATCCCTGGCCCCAAATGGGGTTACCTTTCCACACGTACCTCCCATCAGAGGAGACGTCACAGGAACCCTCGCCCTGGGCTGGTTTGCGAGGCTCCAGCGGAATTTCTTACCATGGTGACATATGTGAATAAGTGGGGTAACTGGGCATATCTCCCTGGCAGCTGGAGGGAAGGACATGCCCTGAGATCTGTGCTGCTGCGAGCAGGATGGGTCCCTCCCCCTCGGCGTCCCAGCAGGTGTCCTGGAAGCCTCCCTCCCAGGCCTTCCTGCTCTCGGTCCCACATGCTTCCTGGAGAAGCCCAGCAGGTGGAGGGAGCGAGTCTGTGCCAGGGGGCCTCTGTGCTCTGTGACGGGAGGGAACCAGCTCACGGAGCCTCGCCACCCTCTCCTGGAGCGAAGCCCTGTTGAGGGGAACCCTCCCCTCACCGGCATTCCCTGTGCCCCACGCCTGCTCAGGCCACACAGGAGGGCCTTAAGAACATCTACCCCAGACTTCCCCGGTGGCACAGTGGTTAAGAATCCACCTGCCAACACAGGGGACACAGGTTCGAGCCCTGGTCTGGGAAGATCCCACGTGCCGCGGAGCAGCTAAGCCCGTGCGCCACAACTACTGAGCCCTTGTGCCACAACTACTGAAGCCCACGTGCCTCGAGTCCGTGCTCCACAACAAGAGAAGCCACCGCAATGAGAAGCCCGTGCACCGCGACGAAGAGTAGCCCCATCTCACTGCAACTAGAGAAAAGCCCGCATGCAGCAACGAAGACCCAACGCAGCCAAAAATAAATAAATAAATAAATAAAAATAAAAATAAAATAAAGACTATGGTCTGTAAAGCTTAAGAGAAAGGAGTAAAAAGAACAGGTGCCCAGCATCTCCTCACAACAGCACCCCAGCGATGCCTTCAGCACCAGCCCCGGGAGGCGGAGGGAGCTTGCACGAGTCACACACCCCGAGCCCAGTACCACCGACGTGGGTCCGTAATTGACACGATTCCTTCCTTTTCCCGGGAATGTTCTGGTAGCAAACCACAGCCACCTCAGTAAAGTGCGATGGTGATTCTCCTTTGCTTGGAGATAACCCAGGGCCCCTTGGTCCCCCGCTGAGACCCGCCTACGTGCCACCGCAGACAAGCCCTCCACTGTTTGGACGCGCTGAGCTGCAGCAGCCCGGCTGCCACAGAGGCAGCACTTGACGCCCACACACGCCCAAACCGCGGCCGCCAGCCACAGGGCGGGAGGCAGAGCCATCGGAGACCAAGCGCCTGGCGCACGGTGGCCGTGTGAAGGTGGCCTGTTTCCGTTGCCCGGGATCGCAGGTGGGGAGCGCTCTCCTCAATACCGGCCCTTTTCCTGGGCTCTCAGGTCTCTAGTGAGCTCATCTGAAGCCCCGCTCCCAGACACACAGAACAAGGAGGCTGCTTGGGAGCCGCTGGCCCTGGCCGTGGCCTCTCTTCGGGACGGCCTGCTCCGTGTTGCCCCAGCACCTGACCGCACAGAGGCCCCAAACTCACTTTGGCAGGACTCCCGCTGACAGACAAGCTCAGAAAAGCAACCAGGGCCTGTTAACAGCCACACTCGGGCCCGCAGGGCAGGGAGGCTCCTGGGAGCTCAACTGGCATCCCCCTCCTGGGGCCAGAGGCAGGTCTGTCCCCCTCCTGATGACGCCAGTGTCCAGGGTCAGATCAGGCCTCCCCAACACGTGCCACTTTGGCATGTGGATTGTTTAGCTCCGAAGGCAGTAGAGACCCTGTGGACTCAAGAGAAACTCCTGTCAGAACGTTTTCCGAGTCTTCACTAGATTGTGTGTCTCTGGTGACCTGCCTGTGGAACCAAGAGCTGTCACTGCCGGCCTTCCACCCAGCAAGCAAAGGAGGAGGGTCTTTGCTTAGAGGGAGCCCACATCTTGGCTCTCCCATGCCCCCACCCGGTAGGACCTGCCAGCCCCCAACCCCCCACCTTCCCCTGTCCCCGCTCTGTCCCGTCCTGGCTGAGCCCACCTCTCCCGCCGGGGCTTGTCAGGCCCGTCTTCCCAACGCCAATTAAAGTGTCCTCGGAGAAGCAACGAGAGACCATCTTCCTCTCAAATGTTTGCTCACCTGCCCTAACTGGACCCTTCCTGGGGCTTCTCGACTCTGCAGCGAGCTTGAGGCATCCACACTGACAAAACACAATGTGTCTGGACTCCGCACCCCAGCCCTGGGGCTCCACATCTCCACTCGCTTCACAACCCGATTTCTTAAGGGGCCCCGAGAAGCTGACTCCGTCCCTGCTCCCCAGGCCAGCTCCCAGCCCTCCACCAAAGCAGCAGCCCTTGAAGGGTCACCGGTACCATCCTGGCCGCCTGCCCGTCCTGCACCAATACTCGCTCCCTCCCTCCTCGCCTGGGGCACTCTGGCTCACCCCCAGCCTCTGCTCCTCTGCCCCACTGACCATCCTACCACCTCCTGCTCTGACTTCTCCCCTCCCTGCTGCCTGTCCTGCGCCCTGAATCCTGCCTGTTATTTTCTGAATCTCACCAGTATCTGAGCACTTTTGACCTCTCCAGCTGTTTTGTTTTGTTTGCAAAAATTGATAAACTGATTCTAAAACTGATATGGCAGATCAAGGAACATAGAATAACCGAAACAATAAAGGTGGACCCGCCTCACAGCATACGTAAAAAGTCACACAATGGATCAGAGATCTAAACACCTGAGTTAATACTCCTAGAAAACGCAGGAGCAAATCATCCTGACTATTTGAGTTAGGCAGTGGTTTCTTTGACTCCTAAAACACAAGCGACAAAAGAGGAAATGGATGAACTGGACGTCATCAAAGTTGAACACTTTGGGAAGTCAAATAACACCATGAGTCAAGTGAAGAGACAACCCACAGACTGGGAGAAAACATTTGCAAGATCACATATCTGATAAGGGGCTTGTATTCAGAGCATAGAAAGACCTCTTACAACTCCAGAATAAAACAAATAACCCAATTTTAAAGTGGGCAAAGGGGAATTCCCTGGTGGTCCAGTGGTTAGCACTCGGTGCTTTCACGGCCAGGGCCAGGGTTCGATCCCTGGTGGGGGAACTAAGATCCTGCAAGCCGCACGGCGTGGCCAAAAAAAAAAAAAAAAAAAAAAAAAGTGGGCAAAGGATTTGAATAGGCACTCCTCCAAATATATAAAAGATGCTCATCGGGCTTCCCTGGTGGCGCAGTAGTTGAGAGTCCGCCTGCCGATGCAGGGGGCGCGGGTTTGTGCCCCGGTCCGGGAGGATCCCACGTGCCGCGGAGCGGCTGGGCCCCGTGAGCCATGGCCGCTGAGCCTGCGTGTCCAGAGCCTGTGCTCCCGCAAAGGGAGAGGCCACAGCAGTGAGAGGCCCGCGTACCGCAAAAAAAAAAAAAAAATATATATATATATATATATATATATATATATATATATATATATATATATATATGTAAAACATAGGCATACCATGCGCCCCAGCAATTCTACTCCCGGGTATAGATCGAAGAGAAGTGAAAACATATGTCCACACAAAGCCTTGTACCCAACGCTTTATCACAGGTTTATTTATACTAGCCAAAAAGTGGAAAAAACCCAAATGTCCATCAGCTGCTGAACGGACGACACAAGACGTGACGGAATAGTATTTGGCAATACAAAGGGTCAGAGTGTCCGTCCAGGGCTCCTTGTGGGTGAACCTCAGAAACCTCGGGGGAAGAAGTCCCAGGCTGTACAGCGCCTTAGTTACAGGGTGCCCAACAATGGCAAACGCACAGGGACAGAAAGCAGATTAGCGGTGCCGGGGCTCAGGGGAGGGGCAGCGGGCACGACCGTTCACGGGCACAGGGTCTCCTTCTGCTGGGATGAGAATGTTCTGAAGTTAGACCGTGGTGACCGATGCCTAACCCTATAAACATGCTAAGGCCACTGAACTGTGTACTTCTAATGGGTGAATTCTGTGATGAGTAAACTATATTTCAGTAAAGCTGCTTTTTAAAAGTCAGTGGCACACACGAGGGAGCATAATGGTGAGAGTCCCACAGGCAAGCTCTTGACACACGGAACTCCCACCCGGACACGGGTACGATGACCGACTTTAAAGAGGGCGGAGGCCTGCGGGTCGGCCCAAGCGAGCCAACCTGAGGAAACGAGCAGGGCAGGGGCTCCTGTCCACGCCAGGAGCGCAGGGCGGGCGAGGGATGCTCCGATTGCCAGGGCCGTCCAGCCAACAGGAGGGCTCGGTGTGCTCTGGGTGCTGCAGGAGATCCATGTAGTGGAGGCTCACATCAAAAATAAATTTCTGACGACAGGAGCTGCAGGACAAGAGGTGAACTGTGTCGTCCGTGATGTGTGAGCCACTGGCCCGGAGGCCTGGGGCTGGTCCGTGAGGCCCCCCAACCCGAGACCCTCGTACGGGGCAGCAGGTGCGAGCAGGCTGCCTTTGGTTCCCCCAGCCTGGCTTCTGTGAGCCTGTGCTCCGGGCCCACCTGGAGATGAGGCCGGGCTGGGTCCAGGGGTGCAGGAAGAGGATGGCTAACGGCAACCGTGTGGGATGGGCCTTGGGGGGCAGGGCGAGGCGGCTCAGACCCCACCCCGCAGCAGCTCCGGGGACACAGGCCAGGAGAAGACAAGTGCTTCTGTGTAGCAGGGGCACCGTGACCCCAAGCAGCACACGCAGCCCTACTCTGCCACGTCAGGACCGTCGGCAGCTCGTGGCTCAGCCAGGGCTGCAGCCGACCTCTCCTCCCCTCATCCCCAAGACTGACCACATGGCCCCGTGTCCGGCCTGTGCATCGGTGGGGCTGGCACACTGGGGCCCCCACTGTCCTGGAGAGGGCAGGCCTCCGCAGCCTTCACCAGCCCTCAGGCAACTGTGGAAGAACATTCTCCACCTCAAAGCCATGAACCGAACGCATCCACTGAAAGCCTGGGCCCTGGAATCGGGTACAGTCGGCCCCCATATCTACAGGGTCTGCATCCGCGGATTCAACCAACCGTGGATGGAAAATATACTCCCCAAAATTCCAGAAAGTTCCAAAAAGCAAAACTTGAATTTGCACAGCATTTACGTCGTATCAGGTATAATAAGTACTCTAGAGATGATGTGAAGTCTACGGAGGATGTGCGTAGGTTACATGCAGATACTCCAGTGTTTTATATGAGGGACTCGAGCATCTGTGGATTTTGGTATCCTGGAGAGGTGGTCCTAGAACCAATCCCCAGCAGAGACCCAAGGACGACTATATAAACACATTTAAAAAGAACAATTCTCTCCTACTTTCATCTCAATCCTCATTCGCCGTCCCCTTCCGGCTCTTCGGGTTTAAGGCAAGGCCCAGAAAGGCAGGAAGAAAGGGGTTAGAATAAACTTGTAACAACAATTGAAGCCCACACACAACTGACCACGGGCCACAGTAGACACTGGGCGGGGGAGCGGGCGGTGTGCAGCCACAGCCCAGAGTTCTACCCTCTGAAGCCAGAGAGCCTCTGACCCCAAAGCCCGGAGGTGCAGACGGTGCTCCCAGACACGGGAGGGCCCTTGGAGGCCCTTGGAGGGCCCAGTCCGCGTTGCACAGCTCCCAGGGCTGCAGGAGGAGGTTTAGCATCCCTCCAACAACAAAGGGGGTTCCCAGGTCCTTCCTTAGACCTGTGGGCCAGAACCTTGGGCAGGGTGGGGTGTGGAGTGCGCCTGCGAACCTTCAGTGGATGAGTGAGTAAGCATTGTAGGAAGCGGCCCTCCTCTGCAGCGTGGACGGCGGCTAAGAGCGGGAGCCAGGACAGAACCAGGGACGGCTGGACAGAGTGGAGGCGGCCTGGCCCCCGCAGCAGCAGGTAGAGATTGGTATGGGGGTTTTTTTTAGAAGGCTTCACACCATCACATCTGTCTTCCCCAGTTTGGAAATAAAATGTAAAACCAAAATGAAATATCCAGTGGAAGAGTTGGGAGAGAGAGTCAAAGAAACACGATAGAAAAGTAAACGAAAGAAAAAGACAGAGAGGAACCTCCCTGGCGGTCCAGTGGTTAAGACTCCGCGCTTCCACTGCGGGGGGTGAGGGTTCGGTCCCTGGCTGGGGAACTAAGACCCTGCATACTGTGCGGTGCAGCCAAAAGAAAGAAAGAAAGAAAAAGACAGGAGATGGGAGAAAAGGAGGGAAAGCTGAGTGGGACCTAATGGCCAACCCCCGAGTTCCAGAGAGAACCAAGAAAATGAGAGGGAAACATGTACTAAATAAGAACAAATAATTGCCCAAAACTAAAGGAAATTCTATTTTTAGATTGAAAGGCCCATCAAGTGCCCAACACAGTGAATGAAAAAAAGACCTGCTCCAACCAAGCCAAGCACTGTGAAATTCAGGAGAAACGAGAGGGCCTGAAAGCTCCCACAGCGGGAAGGTCACACACGGAAGATATCCTTGGGACGGCATTCCAACGGCGAAGCCAGACCTGCAAACTGTAGGGTTGAAAATCAACTCCCTCTGCCCTCTGGGCCCAGACAAAATATCAATCCAGGAAAACAGTAGCATGAAAACACATCCAGAGACAGGGTCTCAAAAGCCTGCTCCCCACTGGACACGAAGAAAGTCAGTAGAGGGGACGGGGAAAATCATCTACAAGAAAAGCAAAACTTGTATGAGAAATAATCTTGGCGTGTATGACTGGGCGCAGAAGTGAAAACGACTGAATAAAGATGACACTCAGCCTTACGCAGGGGCGGCCAGCCAGTGGCTGGCATGGAGAGTGGCAGAAGACTCCGGTCCTGAGGCCGTAAGTCCTGCTGGGTCTGTCCTGCCCCACATCCTGTGAGCCCACAGTCCTGGGCAAACGGGGCCCATGAAGGCCCGGCCTGGAGTGGAGTGTGGGGCGTCCCACGGGAGCGGGTGTCAAGAGCCCGCAGGCCAGGCGAGCGCCTGCGGAAGGGTGAAAAGGGCCTGGCGCAGAAACGTGGTTGACGGAGTAAGTGAGCACACGAAGGAAACCGGGTCCCACACTGCTGAAGGAAGAAAGCCGCTCGTGCGGAAAGGGAGAGATCTAGGATGTATCCCGGGGGACTGCAGTCAGAGGCATCAGTGTGAACGTGTGCTTCTCAGCAAGAAATAAAGCCAGATGTGTGTGTGTCCACTGAAAGGCTGGCAGCACATCCACACTAGGTCCAGGGGTGGCTCCAGGTCCAGGGCACAGAGTGCTCAGAGAGTCACAGGTGCATCAGAAGGAGACAGAGGCCAGCAGGATAATCTGTGCATCAAAATAATGATTATCATCCACCAGAGAAAACAAACCGTGCGTCTGCTCAGAGGTCAATCAAAATGAATACACTGGTAGTGTGAAGAGGAATGTGGCATTTCCCCGCAAATAACTGATTCATTGCAAAGGGGAAAGTGTCCCTGCAGCAAGAGATGCTGGGTTGACAGCCCCCAACCCAGGGACAGAGCTACCCCTGGGCGTCACCAAGCAGCCCACGTCCAGGCCCCCAGCTCACCCAGCGCCCAGCGCCCTCCGAGGGGGCGGTCACGCCTGACCAAGACCGACACACCGCGTGGTTCCGGGCCCCCCCGAGACGCTACTGAGGAGCAGACGACCCCGGGTGACGGGCACAGAGTGGCACAGAGTGGCAAAGGCACCCTCACGTGGTCAGGAGGAACACCCTTTGAAAAGTTGCTGTGAGCATGAGATTGCTTCAAAAACTATTTTTAAAACTGACATGGTGTGGGGTGTGACTGCGGTAACAGTGGTCAGAGGAGGCCTCTGCGAAAAGAGAGCTTGAAGCCGGGGCCCGGGGGCTCCTCAGGCCCCTCCAGCGGCCCGTCTCCAGCTTCCTAGTTCCTCGAAGAGGCTGAGATGTCCTGGGTCAAGGCTGGCTTCCCAGGGACCTCCTGGAGAGGCGGGGACAGCGGCGGCGGGGCGTGCCCCGGGGACGGTCTGACGGCCTGGAAAATCCAAAAGGGAGTGGCACCCATGCCCTGGACACTGCGGGTCCCAGGCCAGGCACAGGACAGGTGGGGCACCTTGAGCCCCCAGGAGCGCTGAACTGGGTGGCCTCTCCCTCTCCCCCTTCCCCCTCCCCCGGCCCCCTCTCTGCTCCAGGCCTGTCTGTGACCTGGTTTCCTGGGTCTGGAGGCAGCATCGGTGTCCCACCCACTGGACCAGCTTCCGGCAGGAGATGCAAACAGGGCCGATGGGAAAATGAGGGCAAGGTTTGCTCTTTTTCCTTTTTTTTTTTTTTCTTTCTTGCTGGAATTCAGAGAGAAGTAAAATGAAGACTTGCTGAGTGGAGCAAAGACAGACCTGCTTTTGCTGAGTTTAGGTGAAAATGAGAGAAGAGAGCTGGGGGCAGGGGAGTCGGCAGTTCCATCGCTCTGCACGGCTCCCATTATTTTCCCTCTAAATCAGCCTCGCTGGTGCTTTCTCTATTCAATAAAAGCCAAACGCAAGCCACGTCCCCTAATCTCTCGAACAGCAGCTCGCTGCTGAGAAAATAATACAGATGTAACTTCCAGCATCGTACACTTTCTTTTCCATTTATATGCAAATGGTGACCTTTCACCCAGGCTGTCTCAAAGAAGTGATTCCTTAAAAATGCAAATAGCATGTTGCAGGCAGTTACTGTGGCTGAGTCTTTCTTATATGATTATTATTATTTCTTTTAACCTTACCCACGCTGTAAAAACAACAGCTACACTGCCCGGCAGTAATGAAGACTTTCCAAACCCAATCATAGGACTGGCTCCCCAGGCGGCCTGTCAGGGAGCCTGCCAGCAGGGGAGGGGCCTCCGATGACGAGGGGTGGGGGGCCTTGCAGCCCCAGGGCGGGCTGAGCATCCTGGGAGAGGCACAATGGTGTGGAGCCAGGCCTCCGACACCCAGGCAGGTGCGGGGACCGTGGGCCGCAGGCTGTGTCTGCTCCAGGCAGAGGCACAGGATTTCACAGAGGGCCTTCGCGCCCCAAAAGGAGTTGAACACTAGCGGTCGACAGGAGTGACCCCGACCTTGACCCCCGCCTAGGCATATGTGCTTCACCCCCAGAGGAGGAGTGGGGGGGGTGGTCGGGGGAGGCCCTCCCTCAACCCCCCAGGCCAACAGGAAAGGCCTGGACAGGAAGCTGGAGACGGGGCCTGGGAAACGGACACGGCTACTGGGTGCACAGGCGGCGCTGGGCTGGGGGCTTCCACGGCCCTGACCCACCCTACTGACCGAGTCAGGACGCAGGCCAGGGAAGGCGCCCGCGTCCTCGCCGTGCCCCCCACACCCCCCAGGGTCCCCGGGATTTCCCCTGCAGGAGACAGAACTGTCCGGCCCGAGGAGAGGAGAGATGGCCGCTTCCTTCTTCCTTGAGACCACACTTTACTTAGGCTCTTGCAGTTAACCCGACTAGAACGGGCTCTCGTACAAACAGGATAAATCCAAGCTACTCACGGCTCCCTGAACTTCGTCTGTCCATGCCCTGGCTCGCGTCCCGTTCAGGACAGGGGACCGGCAGGGGGGTAGGAGGTCTGGGCAGCCCTGGGGCGAAGCCTGGGGGACGGGGTTCGACAACAGTCCCACTCTCCTTCTCCCACCCCAGTCCCTCTACCTCCGGGACGTGGAAGCACTCCTGTCTGGGGGAGGAGAGCGAACCCACAGGGCTGACACTGTAGCCCCAGCCCCAGGGCTCAGAATGGCCCCCATGTGGTGGCTGATTTTCGGGGGAGGGGTGGCCAGCAGAGACACCCACGTGTCAGCCTCCTCCACTGCCCACTCTGCTGCCTTTTAAGTTAGAAATACTGGGGGGCTGTGCATGTGAATTTCGCAGTCTGGATGGGCATGCGCGACACGCAGAGCACTAACACGGAGCAGAATTTGGAGAGAACGCAAAGCATACAGACCAGGAGCAGCTGGGCTCCGAACGGCTCTGGGCAGTAAGGGGTCCATCGCCAGGAGGGGGGCATGGCGGGGTGGGGAGAGCCCCTCCGGGTCCTGTGCCCCCACCTCCTCCCCCACACTGACACACGTGCTCGGGAGCTGTCAGAATGCTCTCTGGGACGGCATCACAGCAAGAGTGGGACTCTGGCACTCACATCAGGGCCCATTTGGGGTCCCCCGCATGCCAGAGGTGCCGGCTGCGGCTGAGCAGGAGAGCTCAGGCCCTGGGGCCTATGCGGGGTCTGAGCCACACCGGGCAGCAGGGTCTGAACCCAGAAGCTGCACATGTGATTTGCAGCTGAGCCAGCAAATCCCGGGCCCAGAATCCTACAGCCGGTCCCGTGACGCACCCATCTGTAGCCTTCAAGGGGGCTACAAAGTTCGCTAATGCAATTCGGTATCAAATACAACCCGCCTTTCCTCTCCCTTTGGGCTGATGCACTGACTCTGGTGTCTCCACGGGTTTCTCTGATGGCTTCAGTGGCACTTCTAGAAGCATCAGGTCGGCAGGATATGCAGGAAGGCAGCAAGCTCACAGCTCCTCACAGCTCTCACACGTCGTGACAAGCGCTGCCTTTGTGTGCTGGGGGAGGGGAACCTCACAGCCAACATGCTTTGCTGCAAAATGAGACCCCATGGGACTTCCCTGGTGGTCCAGTGGTTAAGACCTCACGCTTCCAATGCACAGGGCGTGGGTTCGATCCCTGGTCAGGGAACTAAGATCCCACCCGCCGCACGCGGTGCTGCCAAAGAAAAAAACGCTGAGACCCCAGGAAGCCAGGTCTGGGGCGTGGGCTTCATGAAATAAAAGGAGATCCACAAACATCTAAGTAATTTAGCCAGAACCTAATCAGACCACTAAAAAGTAATACCAGAAACACCCCCTCAGTCTGGACAACAGTCTAACTTTACACCCAGGCCAACAGGGTCTTCACTCACAGATGGTGGAGGGAAAGCTCAGAACTGAACACCTAAGTGCTCTCCTCCCACCTTGATTCAGAACCTTCCCAGCCCAGCATTGACAGCTCAGTGCCCGTGTTTACAAGGGCACCCAGGCCAGCACCTGCATATGTACCGGAACCGAATGCTGAGGCACTGCCCGCCAGGCGGCCCCGACCTGGTGGCCTGCAGGCCCTCCTCCAAGGCAAGTGGGGACACCCACGAGGCGGACCCAATACGATAGCAGAGATGTTTCAACTACTGGACACCTGAGGGCATGACTGTGATGCCTGGGAGGGTCCGCCAAGGGGCCCTGGCGGCGTCTGTTAGAGGCCGCGGGAGAGATGCTGGAGGCGAAAGGAGAAGGGAGGCGGATCAGGGATCTCGGGGCGGCCCAGACGGGGGATGGAGAACCAGGTTGGAAGACAGGCTGGAGACAGACCAGGGACGTCTCCCACTGTGTGGGAGAGCACCCAGGAGGGCAGTGAGGGTCAGTATGGCCTGAGGATGACCTCCTGGGCGGTCTGGGCTGCTGGGCAGTCAGGCTGTGCAGGTCTGGGACTCGAGTGAGAAGCCGCATAATTACACATGCAAACTGATGGTTAACGAACCAACTCACTGCTCGGTTAGCAGCCTGGTAACCAAGCAGGCCGTTGTGGACCACTAAGTCTGGGAGCCCTAGTACAGTTAGAGTCTCGGAGCACCTTAGTCACGTCACAGGTGCAGCTCTGAGTCTGTGAAACGCCTCGTGCCGCCCGTTCACTCAGGAACCACCGGGCTGCCCATAGGGGTCAACGGGGGCCAAGCCGTTTTATACCCTGTAGGTATGAAGAGTGAAGGGACACCGCCCGGCACGCAGGAAGTTAGGGACGCGCCCCAGACCTGCGACCCGAGGTGTCTAACCCTCTAGGACCGAGTAAAGCAGGCACAGGGATAAAGAACAACGGAGAAGCCAGACCCTCCTCACTCCCAGGCAGGGGCAGGTGGGCCCTGGGTCCGGAGTCTGAGACGAGAGAGGTCAAGGGCTGCAGGCCGAGGGGAGGGCAGCCGTCCAGCCTGGAGCCCCGGGGAGCTCTCTCTCACGCCGCTGCTTTAATGTGGAGTTTTTAGGCAACAAAATGGGGGAAAAGGAGAGGCCCCAGATGGCTTCCCCAGGAGCCCTCAGACCAACATCGAGCGGGATCAAGGTGTGAAGCCAGGCGTGAGGGCTTGTCTGGCGGCAGCTCGGCCAGATGGCGCGTCCGGATGGACATAGGCCTGCGCCCTGCCCGCCACCCTGAGCCACGCGGTGCCTCGGGCCTGTCCCCGGCGCACCCTCCATGCGGGCCCCGCTCCCAGGCTGCAGTCCAGAATAACCCCTCACACACCACACGTGTCCGCACAACCCCACACGGCCCCGCCGGGTGCCTGAGCGGCAGAAGGGGGGCCCGGGGACGCAGAGCGGCCAGCACTCGGCAAGGGCTCTGCCCCCTCCGGCCAGGACTAATCCTGGACAGAGGCAGATTAAACCGTCCTTGGAGTTACTTTCATTGCATCTGATTAAAATAACACTGCGTTTTTTAAAGTGTAAATTCAAAAATGAAAACAGGAGGGAGCATGGACACCAGGCTCCAAGCAGAGGGAGGCCAAGCACGCGCAGCGCCCCCTGCTGGCGAGCATTCGCCACTCCGTCCTCTCTGGAGCCATCAGCCCAAACACGTCTGAGAGCAAAGCATTTTAAGCCAGGTGGAAGACATCTCTCGTTTTGTTTTGAGAGTTTTTTAAGCAACATTTGGGGGAATTCAGCCATCTGTGAAGGACAGGACGTATGCCGAGGACCTCGAGGCATTCCACCCCAAAGCCCTGCAAGCAGCCGGGAGGGGTCCCGAGAGGGTGGCCCTGGGGTCTTCAGGGAGCAGAAAGCCCACGCGGGGGCAGCTCCGGTGGCAGCTGCTCTCATGCCTTCCGGGAAACAGCATTTTCCTGGCTGAGTAATCTCCCTGTGGCGCCGGGTCCCAAAGACCGTCTTCCCGTAAACTCACACCGCAAAATTCCCGTTAAAATCACCTCTGTAGACAGCTGACTTCGGAGTGAGTTTACAAGGAAGGAGCTGCCGGGGATGGAGGGAGGGGCCCTAGCCAGGCTTTCCACAAGATAAACGCCAGCAAGAAGGGGATCTGGACGGGTCTTCCAGGCCTGGGACCGGCGTTTATCCCTCCAACGCGCAAGGGTGACTGGTTGCCCAGTGCCCTGCCTGCCTTGAGGGGGGGCGGGGGTCAGGTGACAAGGCAGCCCCTGCCCACCCGGCAGACACCCTCGCCCCTGCCACCTTGTCCACTCTGGGGCTGAGCAACGTGCTCTGGTCGCCCCTGGCCCCCCTCCCCAGCCCAGGCAGTGGGGGGTGGGAGGTGTTGAGCAGCCCCTCCCCCGCCTTCTCTTCACCAGAGTGGAAGTGCCTCGTGCACCAGGAGGAGCTCGGCCCCCACCAGCCATCAGAGCAGTGGCCCGAGGCCCAGGGGCTCTTCCCACACATCCTCAGTCCGCAGACCCCTTGTCCCGCCGTCTCTGCCAGTGCTGGGCCATGCAAAGCAGCATTCCACCCGTGCGACCATCGCCCGGGCTGGGCACCACCAGCAGGGGCTGGGCTGCACACACACCCCAGGCTCCCTGACCGGCTCCCAGAGTTGGCTCAGATCCCCTCTGCCCCCGCCCCGAATGCCCGACCCCCATCACACAGAGTGACGCAGGTCCTCGCGGGCACACTCAGCGACCCCAGGCCGGAGGAGGACGGTAGGGCCCAGAGAGGAAGGGCCTTGGCTCTGGGCAGCACCGGGGAGAGCGCCCACCCCAGCCAAGGCCAGGGGACAGGCCAAGCTCCAGCCAGAACGGGCAGCTGTGGGTCAGCTACCCGTGGGGCTGAGGGCCCGGAGCTCTCTCCTGTGCCAGCACACTCTCTGCAGGCCTCTCCCGAACGCCTCTGGGCACTGACAGGGCTTTCCAGGACAACCTCCTATGACCCCAGGAACAGAGCCACTTTACAGACCCAAAGGCTCTGCCCGCTGTGTGGGGACATCTCAGGGCGGGTCCTACTCCCTCGGGCATCAGGAGCGTCGGGGCAACAGGCAATCACTGCCTTTGGCAGAATCTTCCGAGAGGGTCTGGAGCGTTGGCTCCAAACACTTGGGGCCGCCTCCAGACCCGTGGGGATTGCCTGAGGGCCGCACAGACTCCCCACCCCGGGTTACACTCTAGACAGAAGCAGCCCCCTGCCCTCAGTGAGTTCCCAGGCCCGTATCTGGGGCCATGGTCCGAAAGGGTCAGAGCCCGGGGGTTCCAGAATTAAAGGTCTCGAAGTCCAACTCTCTGAGGACCCTGGTCAGCTCCCTAGATCAGCGGCCACCCCTGGGCGTGCCCGCGAGGCAGGGGCACCTTGTAGGGGCCTCAGTCTCCAGCTCTGCAGGGCACAGGGTTCATGAAGCTACTTCCTTCTCTTTGCAAACAAATTGCCCTGTAAGTCCTAAGCCAGCCTTCTCTCCCCGCCGGCACCACAAAACTCCAATCCCTGCTCTCCCATTCTTTTGTTTACCATTAATTAACAGGGCCATATGGAAGGAGGTGAGAATCACAGCCGTGGGCCAGTGGGAGGGGAGCCCTGGTGGTGAGGAGCCTGGACCTCTCCCCAGCGGCCACCCAGCCTACCGGGGCCGGGAGAGGCAAAGTCCAAGCACATCCTCTCGCACCGAGGCTGAGGGCCTGCTTCCTCTGGCTTTGCCCCGACACTCTCCTTCCTTTTGTTCACTCAGCCACCAGCCTCAGAGGTGTCCTCAAGTCTCTCTGATTTTTTTTAACCACTGGGGCGCAAGTCCTCCTCTCCCTCTCCCAAAAGGATAATGATAATTATCGCTGTCTTTATCACCATTACAGTGACACAGTCTGATGGCCCAAGACAGAGCCCACACCCTGCTACCAGACCCACCTCTCAGAGGTTTTGTTTCAGAAATTAAAGCCCAACTTTACCGGCCAGTGATGTCCACGGATGCAAAGGTGATGCTGAGAGCAGAGAAGCCCTCGGTGACGCATAGCAGCTCCCACAACAAGGACCCGCCACACCACAGCCCAGGGGCCGCTGGCAGCTTGTTTACCTTCCTGATTCACAAAGAGGAAAGTGAACCCAGCAGACAAAGTCCACGGCCCAGAACACATCACCCTCCAGGCAATGGGCATCACATCACTCAAGGCTCACACGGACTTCTTGCCTAAACCTGATTTCTAGTTTTAAATACAAAAATCCAGTTACGCTAACGCTATAAACAACCACACTTGTGACCGCGATCACACAGTGAGAAAAGGAGGCGAGGGGACAGCGATATGTACTGCAGGGCATCTATCCTGCAGACACACGCACCCTAGTTGTTGTTCCTTAAGTTTAGAAATACGTGACACGCAAAGACAGGACGCTCACATGACCATCTCTGCTCTGTCTTGGGTGGGAGCACGCATGAGGTCCCGACGGCGTCCCCCTCGAGAGAGGTCTTCCGCTTAAGGAGCCAGCGTTCTCCCGGGGAACTCAGCTCCTGGGTCCCACGGCTGCAGATACATCTGTGTTCCTCTTTCAGAAAAGCACACAAAGTTTCTCGTCTCCACACAAGGTCCCCCAGTGTCTTTTCTGTCAGACGCACAATGTGTCCCCTAGATTCTCAGAGTGGCCAAGTGCATGAGCAAAGCCGAGGAGGGACAGAGAGCTCGGCGGAAAACGGCCGCGGGCAGACCCAGGAGGAAAAGAAAGGCTCGGTCCAACAGAGCAGCTTTAAAAAGCCATCCCCAGACCTGCTTTTCCAGCAAAGAAAGCCTTCACGTCAGAAATTAACCCTGCGTACCCTCTCCCCGTCTCCACCCGAGGGGAAAAGCCAAGCGCTGGGCATCTGCCTTTGTCAGCGAAAGAACGTAACAATGACTTACCTTTCCCCACAGCTATTGTCTGTCCTCTTTCAAAATGACATCACGGAAAGCAATCATGAAATTTACATGGGGGTGCGGGTGTTCGGGGAGGAGAGGCAAGGCAGCTGCCTCCCTTCCGGTGGTCGCATGTGGGGAAGCCTGTGTGCGGGTTTCAATTAAATATCCTCTCCCTTTAGTGTGCGAACTCCTAAGCCAGCTAAAGGCGACGTCTCATTTACTTAATGACCGCTCTCATTAGCAGCGGTGGCACGGGCTGGCGGAGAGGCTCCTTTGTAAATACGCTACCCATGAACCCTTGGGGCTCCAATATATCTGTTTACTCTCTGAGGTGAAATAAATTTACAGTATAGCATCAGAAAGATGGATCTGCTGACGGGGAGCGAGAGGTGCCCAGGCCGGCACAGCCCCTGTCTCCTGCTCCAAGCCTCAGCCAACAGAAGGTGCCCGCGCTTGCCCACACTGATTCATACTTAATATGCAGCACGATTTGGGTTTTTTTAATGCAAAACACACAAAAGGGCAGGGAGCGTCACAATCACCAGGCTCACCCCCCTCTGCTTTCTCCACCAGTGGTTCAGTCCAATAATTCCTAATAGCAGCAACCGGAATGACAGATGCCCTGGGTTAGCACGGCTGCAGCGAAAGTACTTTGCAATATTTATTGGTGGTTAGGAATATGACCTACCATCATAAAGAACGAACTGCAGAATTTATTACTCAGATGAGCCAGGAGGGTTACATATTGGCTCATCTGCATATTCAAGTACCAGTGACTTAAATGGATATGTATATATTGTTCAAGTGCATAAAAGGTTCCTATGGCCACAGACCAAAACATAGTCACATACACAAAGAGTAGATCAGGAAAAGGTACTTTGCTTTTATCACACATTCCCTTTTTGTTTCAAGTCTAAAAATAATAAAACCCTCTCACAGAAAGCTTGAGAATTCCCGAAGCCACAAGTATCCTACGCCCTGAAACCACTAAGTTTATCCCAGCCAGAGTGAAGCACAACCACTCAAGTTCTATCTTTTTCAGTCTTTTTCAAACTGCCTGCAAGGAGCTAGCCAATGAAAATCAGGAGAAAAAAAATTCATCACATACACAATGGAAGTGCCCACCCACTCTTTAAGCAACCCAACTGTCTGCTTTTTTAGGTACCGGGTTTGTGATTTTTTTTTTTTTTTTCCACATTCAAGGATAAATGTAGGACTTTCCTCAGTTAAGAGCACCCGGGAGCCAGGGGATTCCTGCTTGCTATCCAGATTCCCTTTCCTTACAGATAAAGCTAGCAAACAATTGTCCCTTCTCATAATCGGGTTGTCAGAAACTGTACTGTGAAACACGACACAAGCTGAATGGCAGACACCTGCACAGAATGGACTGTCACAGGCCAGCAAGAGGGCCAGTGAGACCCGTGGCCCAGAAGTTCGGTGCAGAGATTGCGACAGACAGTAAATGCCACTTCTTGGTCAGTTACGCAGGAACACAACGCCCCTACGTTAATTAGCACTGAAGCGCTCAGGCCACCAAAAGCATGAATGAGACAGAACTAAAACATTTAGCTTTCTCTAAGAGAACATTATCGAAGGTCAGCTAAAACCCTTCCACAAGCAATTATTTTCGACTTGCAGAGCTGCTTCCACATTACATGTAAACCAACAAGCTTCATCCGAAAAGCAAGTATGTTCAGTTCTTATACACACACATTATTCTCAACAAATAAAATGTACTCAGAGTGATCTTTTAGTTTGAGCAAAAGGAAATAAAGGCAAGCCCTCACTGGTCAAACTGAGGATGAAATATTAATCAGCCAAGTGAGAACAGCTTGAGGCCCCTGCCATGACGGCCGAACATTGTTTTTATTCTTTTCTAAGCTCACACCCATTAGCATAGAAGGACACGTTCAGTTAAGAGCTCTCCTGAAAAGCCACATTCTGTCTCCTCTGGACACGCTGGGAGTGCTGGGATATTTTACATCCCAAACCTTTGGCATTCAGAAATTCTATTAAACTCTTATCGGCAGGCTGCAGGCTCAGACAGCCCTGCACGCCGTTGTTCCAGGATGGAGATGGAATCAAGGGAGGGCTGCTGCTGAATCAGCCAATTCCCCAACAACACCCAGTGTTTCATGAAAGCACTGAATTCAGATACAGAACAGTCAAACTCAGGAGACAACAGCAAGCAGAGGTAACAGCAAGAAGAGATCAGTATGTGCAACAAAAAGACCTGGGATGACATAGCTGTTTTTGCAGGCAACAAATTACATTTGCTCACACCCTCAGGTGCCTGCAGCTCTCACACCTCCCCGCTGAATAACCAGGCTTCCCAAGGCGTGCAGCCCGGTGGTCCGGAGTGGGGCCTCTGGACTCCACATGAGGCTGCTCGGGGAGCATTCGAATGAGCTCAGCAGCTTCAAGTTGGTGCCCGATCCAAGAACCTGGGGAGAAGGAGCCCTGGGAGCCCCACGCTCCCAGGAGGTCATAGTTGCAAGAGCCGGTTCAGAGGACAGGTTTTGACGTGTAAAGGTGCAAAATCTTCGTCCCACTCCATCGAGAGAACAAGGAGAAGTTACAGGAAGGGCGCAGGGAAGGGCCTTAGCCGGCAAGTTTTAAGGTTTGGTGGCTTCCTTCAGCCTGAGCGTGGGATCCAGACAAGCCTGGATCTGATCAGCACGTTGGACAGCGCTCCCTCACCCGAGGGCCCTTTGTTCCCTGGCACAGTCGGGACCTGCACTCCATGATCGCTGAGCCCTGGCTGAAGAGGCGATTCCAGACCAAGGCTCCCAGCCTTGCTTGTAAGTGACAGCAGCAAGGCGACACCAAAAACCTTCTTTCTCGCACAGGGGGAAACTGTCAGGATTATTTTAAATCATAAAGTATTTTCCATAACTAAGCAAGGAGCACGTTGCTCCTCTAAGCTTTATTTCATAAAAGGTCTGTGGGGAGGACACTTGTGACTCTTAAGTTTGGAAGATCCACAGGGAAACACCCTCTGCCTGATTGGAGGGTCCTCAAACGCCAAACGGGAGAAAATGGGGAGATGTGCAAAACCAAACTTGCAGCACTTGCTTAGGAAGTGTTTTGTGGGAGCTGGGCAGGCAGGCTCAAGGATCGCTTAGCTGGTAAGATCATTTCAAATAAAGTGTAATTACTTGTGCAAATCTGCACACAGACATTCCAAGTGTCAGTTCGTTTGTTTCATAAAAACTCTTTCAAGTAATTTTGGTCTAAACTTTCTGCATCTGTAATTGGCACCACCTTCTCCGGTGACCAGCTGGGGGTGAGGGTTTTCTTCTTTCCCTCTGAAAGCTTCCCTGCAGATGGGCGCCCGCCTTAAAGCTGCAGACGACAATTAGGGCCGTTGTGTGTGGAGCCGCAATGGTCAGCATTAATATTGTATACGAACAGCTGAGGGCGAGGGGGGGGGCCCTGCCCCAGGCAGGCTCTGGCAGATGGAGCAAACAAAACCGAGGGCCACTCTCTCCAGCACCCTGGGCTGACTCACACACACTCACACACACACTCTGGCTATATTATGAGACCGTTGCGTGCTGAGACATCAAACACACCAACCCTTTGATGCTGTGAACACGCTTACACACACAATCACACATATGACTGGGAGGGTACTGCACTGTGTTAAAGTCTCTCGCACACACTGCGTAACTTTGCCTGTGATGGAAACACGAGCAGCAGCCGCCCCAGCAAAGCATTTTACTGCAGCGAGTCCTGGGTGGACACGCCAGTCACACAAGCCCCACCCGCGGTCCCCCACCTGCCAAAGACAGGGTAGGCGGCACAGGGCCCTGCAAGCCCCGCCATCCGATTCCAAGGGCTCTGGCCTTGCTCAGGAGGGAGCGTGTGTCTGTCACCTCCTCGGCTGCCCAGAAAAGAGCACTGAGAGCTGATGGGGACACACATCTAATTAGTCCCTTTGGCGTCTTGGCAGAAACCTGTGAACACGGCGGGGGGGGGGGGGGGGGGGGCGGTGCTCAGTGTGGGGAGGGGGGAGGTACGCACCCAGGAAGGTCCCGCAGAGCACCATCCTGGCTGGGAAGACGCACCTCCACTCCGGAGCTTGTACACACCGTCACTTCATGCTGCAAAAAGTTGTGACACAAACTTCTGTGTCCCAGGGCCCTGGAGAGCTCCCTTCTCATGCAGCCAATCAGGGCCAGGGAGCAGATAATCACAAATCGATGCCCTGCCAATGAGGTTCCCTGCCCCACACAAAAGGGCCCTAGGCCCCAGACAATGAGCCCCGCCTGCAGGTGGAGGGAGCAAAGACACAGCCCCTTCACACTAAGGGACCAACAAGTGAGGGACGGGAGGGGCCCTTCCCGAAGATGCCCCTCCTCCCGCTTCCTCCTCCCCTTCTCCCTCCTACTTTTCCCTCCCCTCCCCTCCCCTCCCTCCCCTCCCCTCCCTCCCCTCCCCTTCCCTCCCCCTCTCCTCCCCCTCCCCCTCCCTTCCCCTCCCTTCCCCCTCCCCTCCCCCTCCTCCCCCTCCCCTCCCCTCCCTTCCCCCTCCCCTCCCCCTCCTCCCCCTCCCCCTCTCCTCCCCTCCCCCTCCCTTTCCTCCCACTTCCCTGTCTCCCCACTTAACCCCAGACCAAGTTAGGCCAGAAACCTAGTCAAAGACCAGTCACGATAAGTGTGATGGGATCAGGTCTGGAGAGCCTGGACCTGCTTGCAACACAAACACTGACTACCAAGGGGGCAGGCCCTTGTGGCCCCCCCGGAACGATGGACTCCCCACTACCCAGGTGCGAAGTTTGGGGCGAGGGGGGAAGGTGAAGAGAGGACCAACTCCCTCAGGGATGCGGGGTTCGGAGGGTGACCCACAGGGGCAGGGGAGGGGCACGTGTCGGTGTGGGATGTATTAGGCCTTTCTGGAGTGACCCCTCCTGCCCTACCCCGTGTCAGTGAACCTTTGCTGCACACCAGGCCCTCTGGAGCAATAAGGTCACGGCCATCCCCAGACCCGGCTGAACCCTCCCAGCTCCTTCCTGATGCTGGGAGGAAGCTCCCACTCACCCCGAGGCAACTCAGGTGTCACCTTCCTTGAGGTCTCCATCACACCCTCAGCTTGGGTACTGCCTGTGTGCAGGCGTCTGCCCCTGACAGGTGAGGCCCATGCGGCCTGCGGCAGCTACAGCCCATGGCAAGAACCCCACACTCACCGTTTCTACGGGAGACCTGCGAGGTGGGGCTGGGTGAGCTCTCTTAGGCCTTGAAAGGGCCTGAGGATGACCCCTGGGAGGTGGGAAGGGGCAGATGAGACCCGAGAGCCCCCCTCAGACATTCCTCTAGAGCAGAAGGCCTCAGATCTGGCCCCTGGGGGATGGGATGGTCCCGTCCTCACAGACTCGCCCCTTAAGTAAAGGCTGAGGGTGGTGAGGACACCACCCGGGCCAGCGTTGAGTCTGAGTCGCGGCACCCCAGGCTGCCTTGCAAGCTAGAGGGACAGGTGCTGGGGGGGCGGGCTTCACTGTCCTGGAGCCAGGAGGAGGGAAATCTGGACAGAACCCGGGCTGTCCCCTGTCCCCTCACAGCCCCGTGACTGCCAGCAGTTGACTGTATCCACGCCTGTTGTGAGGCCTCCGGTGAGGGCAGCTGGGCAGGAAACGGGCAAGCGGGTGGTCCCAGGGGGAAGCTGCCCAGGTTAGGATACAGGCAGGGGGAAGGGCCAGGCTGCTGAGGGTCTGTGGGGGCCAATCAAGGGACACATGGGACTCCAGGGTTTGGCCTGAGCCATCGGAGGGGCAACGAAAGGGGCTGACGGGGGAGAGCAGGTTTGTGGAGATTGACAGCCCTGTTGACCCCAGGACATGGGTTCCAGTTGGAGGCTCAGGGGCAAGATGAGGCTAGAAATAAAGGTGAGCCACCTGGTTAAAGGGAAGCAAGGTGGGGGGCAAATGTGCCGAGAGGCTGGTGAGGGAACGCGGAGAGAGGGGAGGGCAGGGGCAGATGGGGGGGCAGATCAGAGGCAGATCGGGGGCAGTTGTGGGGTGGATCAGGGACAGATGGGGGGAATTGGGGGCAGATAGGGGAACGGTGGCTGATGGGGAACAGGGGTAAACGGGGAAGGGGTGCTGAGGCTGGGCAGGAGTCCCGTCCATGTCTGTCACGGTCCCTCATCTGAAGTGACAGATATGCTTACCTCCATCGCATTAGCCAACCCTCCTTGACTCGTCTGCAAAGCGAGGGCATCAGGGACATTGCCCTGCAGGTACCCAGATGGGGCCGCGCCAGTCGGCCTGCGCTGAGTCATTGCTGACCGTTTCCCATCACCTCCCACCCCGGCCTCCCAAACGTGGAGACACCAGCTTCCTGCAGTGAGTGATTCTGAGTCCCCCAGGTTCCCAAACCCTGGGGAAAGGTGTCCTTGGATGCAGTTAATTAAGGAGTTAATTACTGAGAGGAACAACGGGGGCAACCTCGGAACACTTGGGTTGTTTCCCTTAATGAAAACAAATGGCCTTATAATCCAGCACGTGATAAACGCCCTTGGACAAGTTCAAAGTCCAGTGAGACAAAGTCAGTGTCTTCCCTGAAGGCCTGGGGGCCTCGGGGGGTCCTCAGGCTCCTCCAGCCCCCTCCCCCCAACTCAGTGCACTCAGGGATTGGGGGTCCAGCACAAGAGTCCAAAGAAGGGACAAGAGCTTGGACAGCTGAGGCAGAATCCTCATTCCAACAAGACCCCAGGTGACCTGCGGGCCCCTCAGAGTTTGAAGAGCGTTCACCTCTGGCCAGCAGCCCCGGGAGGGCTCCCCACCTGCAGGGCTGTCGAGGGTGGTGGTCACACCAGCCTCTCTTGGGCTCTGGGCACCTGTGGCCCCTCCCCCACCTTGACCGGAAGCCAGGTCAGCTGAGCACAGCCAGCCCGCCCCAGGAAAGCCCTCAGGACCCTCAGCCGTATTCCCAGCGGAGGCTCACACAGGGCCCAGCCCTGCAGGACCAAAGTGACCCAGGAGCGGATCTGCTCCAGGGGCTCCTGGGGACGTGAGGCACGCAGGCTGGGAAGGCAGTTTGGTCTGGCACCAGTTTCCGGTGGTGCTTTAGTAGAGCCCCACGTGTGCCCCAGACGCCCCATGGGGTCTGCCTGGTGGCTCCCCTACGGCCGCCTCTGCCGCTAGCTGGCACTGCAGAGGTCCAGGCACCCCACCTTCCTCAGGCAGGAGGGGGCCCCAGAAGGGATGACTCGAGCCATGAACAGGCCTGCCTGCTGCCCAGAAGAGGAAGGGGCAGCGCCAGGGCAGGAGCCGTCGCCTGGGAACACGGGCACTGTGGCTGGGTTCTGCGTGTATTGACCCCAAGGGTGGCAGCCACTGCCAGATTCCAGGTTGCAGGACCCTCAGGGCTCGAGATGGAGGCTGGAGCCCAGTGGTCCTGGGGTCTGCAGGCAGCTCTCAGCAGATTCAGTTAAGGGCCGGGGGGCAGCTGGGGTAGGGCGAGCACAGCCCAGCTCAGCACCCAGGTCCAGATGGACCCAGAGAGACCTCATATCTCCTCCCTGCAGGCTGGTATCAGAGGGCTGCTGGCCCAGAGTAAGGGGCTCAGAGAGTGAGGGTCTGTAGTTCCAGCTGAGAGGCTACCCCCCAAGCGTGGGGCCCCAGGAAGCTGACAGCAGGTCTGGTGGCCCCTTGTCCCACCCTGGCCATTGGGAGGAGGGGAGGAAGGAAAGAGGAGACAGAAGGACCCAGACCCAGGAAGGAGTGAGCAGCTGGCCCTGTGACTCTGCAGGACGTCCAGCCCGCGGGGACCAGAGCCTCCCGTGGGCGTGGTGCTGCCCGGACCGAGGGGCCGAGAGGAAGAGCGCGCAACCCATCGGGTGGGAAGAGGGGCCGGCGGCAGTGGGCTGGAGGCCAGGGCTAGGGATGAGCACGGTGGTGGACGCACGGGACACAAGGGAGAAAAGGCAGAGAGGAGAGGCGGAAGCCAGACGGGCTCAGACAGTCAGACAGACAGAGGTGAGGGAGCAAGAAGGCCACGGGCCCCGGCCTCGGGGACGGCAGCTGCCCTCGCTGCGAGCGCTGGCTGGGAGCCTCCCCTGATTTTGTCCTTTTCGAGGCCTCGCACCCTGCAGTGGTCACACCTCATCTGCATCTGTGTGTGCGTGTGTGTGTGTGTGTGTGTGCGCGCGCGTGCGCGCGCACAAGAGCAGGGGGACAGAGGGCTCCAGGCTCTGTTTAAATGGCTTTGGAATTCTCTCCCGGAACAGATGGCCTCAGAGATAAAGCCGCCCAGGAGCCCAGGCGAGAGCGAGGCCGCAGCGGTTGCCATGGCAGAGGCTGGGCCGGTGCCCTCTGCTTCTTAGCAGCCACGAGAGCACAGCCCACACATGTCAACACGGGCTCTGAGGAGGGGAGCCCCCGGCAGAGCCCCAGCGGGGAGACCCTCACCTGGCCGTCCAGCCCCCATGGCAAAAAGAATGGAGCTTGGTGGGGCTGGTGGGCACAGGCTGAGACGTGAGGACGACAGCCCAGCCGCTTCGGGAGAAGCACTCCCTCCCAAGACGCCACCCCGAGACAGCCGGGCTGGAGCCCGGGACGAGCTGATGCTGGGTGGCTCCAGCTGCACCCAGCACTGGAGACCGAAAGCCAGCCTGGGGCCAGCGTCGCACTCTGGGGATAATGGGGCAGCTTCCCTGGTGAGTCGAGGCGCGCCCTGGGGTGAGGGCTGGGGTCCTGGAGCCCAGAGCGAGAAGGGGCAGCTGGAGCCCCGGACGGGGCTGCTCTCGGGGGACAGACCCCGGCGTCAGCTCCCCCCGGCCCCTGTCACCCCAGCAAGCACAGGAATCCCACCGAGGGAGCCGGGCAGGATGCCCCCGAGGTGGGGGAGCAGGGCGCCACACTCCTCCACACAGAGGGCCCCCCAGCAGGGTAGACGGCATGGGAGCCCCCTTGCAGACGTGGCTGCGGAACGCGAGGGCCCGGAGCCCCCAGGGCAGAGTCTGGGCCTTCGGCCCCACGAGGAGAGACCTCGGGGGCCCGCTTCCCCAAGCGGGCGGTGCTGGGGAAAGTCTCTGGGTGAGGAAGGTCTCACCCCAGGCTTCAAAGGGAGAACGGGGCAGGGCGAGGGCGGGCAAAGGGGACGGTCTTGAGGCCTCACTCTAGTCCCTGCCTGGAGCAAGCAGGAGGCATCTGATGGGAACATGAGGAGAGCCAGAAGGTGGGAGCGCAGAGGTGGCCGAGGGGCCCCGGCAGGCGCCCGAAGCCCACTGGGACAACCCCAGCGGCCCCTGGTCCCCCACCAAATCCACGCTCTGGATACCCCCGCCTTCGCTGGTTAGAGCAACCTAGAACCCTCCAAACCCTGTGCACACAAAGGCAGAGCCCCGAACCTGCCAGGTGAGGCCGCGGTCGGCCCATCAGTAGCCCCGACCTTTCCATGCCCCAACTCTGCCATGAGTACATGAATGGATGCATGGGTGAGTGGGTGGATGGAGCTCAGGTGGGCGGACAGGTGGGTGGGCAGCAGATGGACAGATGAATGGATGGATAAGCACAGGTGTGCTGGAGATCATCAGCACAGGTGGGAAGGGCTACATCCAGGCTGGGGCACAGGGGACATGGCTCACGGGGGCCACAGTGTGACAGTCCACAAGGCCCTGGAGCCCAGAACTCTGTGTGCCCCTACCTACCTGACCCCCACCAGAGACACACCTCCAGAGCCCTAGACACATCCAAGCAAGGCCGCCCAGTGCCCAGCCTGAGGCCCGTGTGACAACATCGACCGCAGCCCCACACACCAGGCATCCCTGAGTCCGGAAGACAAGAGGCACCGGCCGGCAGACATGGCCACCGCAGCCCCAGGAGCACAGGCCAGGATACGAGACGCAGGAGAGGCTGCTGGGAAAGGGCCCAGAGCCGGCCGGGAGGGGTGCGTGAGCCCGGAACACCCCCTCCAGCTCTTCACCACGGTGGTAACCAGGCAGCGGGACACCTCTGATGCAGGGGCCCTCCAGGCTGTTAGAAGCTGTGTGACGGAACTTGGGGCGCATGCCCAACGTCCACCTTCACAATTCATCCCTTTCACGGTCAGCTTTCTCACAAGGCGGGTGTTGGGTTAACACACATTTCAGACAACAGCACCGTCTCAGCTGCGCACGGACCAGCCCAGCTCACCAGCCTGCCCGGCCGAGCGCCGCCCCATTTGGGTGAAAGTCTTCACGGGAAGGCTTTGTGAAAGTGCAGCCCAGGCTGAGGGTCCTCCTGCGATGGCAGGGACCCCCGACCCGTCCATCTACAGCAGACGCAGGTCCTCAGCTCACATAAGCCCGTGCAGGCCGTGCCCCCGTTCCCCTGTCCCCAGGCTCGGACAGTGGCCAGCACAACAAGGCTCCAGAGGGACCTGACGGCACTACAGGGGCTCCCAGAGGTCCCGAACACCAGAGCCCACCTGCTCCCACAGCACGGGAGCCCGGCTGCAGCTCTGAGGAGGTGGCAAGGGGATGAAACCCGCTTTCTGAGGGGCCACTGTCCTGCCACCTGTGTTCCCGTGCTGCTGGCCTCCTGGCCTGGCTGCTGGCTCCGCCCCCAACCCCTCAGCTGCACAGGCAGGGGCACCTGTATGCAAATCCCACAGACACGGGGAGGGAGGGTTGATGAACCCAACGTGCACGGGGTGTTGGAGAGGAGGGCCGGGGAGGAGGGCGGCCTCAGGGGAGCCCTGGTGACCCTGGGGTGACCTCCATGTGCTTGGAGCAGCCACAGGCGCCAACCCCAGAAGCGATAAGGAGGGATCACAGGAGGAAGGGCTGCGGCCCCCACCCGGGGCCCGGGGGCCTCAGAGCTGAGGAACAGGCACTCGGACTGGGGGCTTGCAGTGAGCTTGGCACGGCAGTCACTGCGTGGGCTTGAAGCTACTGGCTGCGCGGAAACACTGCAGCGGACCAGTCAGAGCTCACGTCCGGCAGCGGCAGGAGGGACAGCAGCGACCGTAACTGCCCCCAGCAGGTGCCCACGCACTTACCTCAGTGAAACGCCACCGTGTTTGAGGTAAGACCGATCCGCTCTGTTTTATGGGCTCAGAGAAGTTACAGGGCTTCTCTGAGGGCCACGGAATCCAGGCACGGCAGAGCCACGGCCCAGTGCGCCATCCTGCTTCAGCCGAGCTGGACTTGCTGGAAGGTCAAAAGCCAGGCCAGCGTCCCCTAGGGTCACCCACGCGGCGCGGGAGCGCAGGACGGACGCTCGTGTGCACTGTGTACATGCGGGGCTTGGGTGGTGGGGGCCAGGCGCACGGAGCCCCGAGACCAGGCAAAGCCCTGGCGCCAGGCTCAAGGCGGCTGAGACTCGGTTGGAAACGCACGGCGCACAGAAGGGCTCCGCACACCTTGTCCCGCACCCTCGCTACTTGTCTTGCCCCCCTACCTGACCCTGAGGGGGACCGAGAAACACGGGAAATACGCTGCCACTTGTATCTAAATCAAAGACGACTCCAGACACCACATTAGGCTCCAAATTAACAAGGCAGCCTGCAGTGTCCCGGCAATGCCGTCGCCCTTTGCAAGACCGAGCACCCATGATCACATCTGTAAAAAGCTGAGCTCTCCCCACGCCAGGGAGAAGGCAGACACACATGGAAAGCCAGAGCGGGATGCTTACCTGGGAATCACCGCCTCTACCTCCACCTTCACCCTGGAAGGATGGGTGGGCAGCTCCTGGCAGCCAAGCAGCATCCTGTGAACAGAGGAGCCGGGGTTGGGCAACACAGGAATGAGCTCAGACCCACTCCCCCACGCAGCGGAGGGGCCGCCACAGCCTGACTCCAGAGCCCACTGTGGGCTCGACCTCAGCCCAGGCCCGTCACCCTGAGGACCTCACAGCCCGCTGAGCCCGCCCGTCCCTGCAGCCACACCGGGGTGTTCCCGGGCTCCCAGCAGGGCTGATTCTCACCAACCCGAGCACCTTGGACGCCCTGGCCATGCCACGCTTCCCACCCTCAAACATAGCAGAAGCCTGGAGGGTTTGTGCGTGGCTGGCTCTCCCGAAGAGACACAAGCCCCTCGGGAGGGCGTCAGGGTACAGACCCAGGCTCCCTGAGCCGCTCCTGCCACCTGGGGCACGTATTCAATGTCTGTCAAATGAACAAACAGACGCCGATGGGCCCAACTGGTCCCGCGAGCTTCCTCAGGGCAGCTCACTCCGTCCTTCTCAGGCCCTGCGGCAGCCGCCTACAGGGGCCCCACTTCTCCCTGCCCCCGTGACCGAGGCCCTGACGTCCTGCCGTGGCTCCGAGGCTGTCCCCTGCAAGCCCCGGCCAGTCCTGTGCAGGTGCTCTCCCCTCAACCACAGCCAGCTCCCTAGGGGTCCCCCCAGAGGCCTCCCTGCCAACTGGTCCAGTCACTCCAGCCCCGTGACCTCAGCCGTGACCAAGATCCCTGGCACGCCCCCGCCGTCCTCCAGTGCCTGCCCAGCCTCGGTGCCCCTCGTACCTGGACGGCTGTTCACTCAGTCTCCACACCAGGGGCCTGTGTGCTCCTGATGGCCCAGAGCTCCCCTTGGCAGGTCGGCCTGGAAGCCCCTGTTAGCGTCTGGGCCTCTGTGTGCCTCACGGAGCCTAGAGCAGGGGTGAGGAAGCCATGACCGGACACGGGAACCTCTGTGGCCCCAAACCACGAGGCGCCCCTCACACTGTCTCCAGCCACCGCGAGGTCTGCGGACCCCCATGCTCGGGGTCACCTGTGTCTCAGTTCGCAACCCCTACCCAGGGTGGCCACAAAGCCAAGTCCACATTCCTGTAGCTGGAAGCAGGAGCCCCACAGCAGTGAGTCCTGCCCCCATCCCCAAGCCCCTGGGGCACAGGGCCTGCAAGGGTCCGCTGCACCCAGTGGGCTGGGGTGGGAGCTCCAGCTGCCGTGTCCGCCGTGGGAGGGGCGGGGCTGAACCCCTGAGCAGTTCGACACTCCAGGACTGACCGCTGGCCTGACCCCATGGTGGCCTCATGCAGACCACCCCGCAAGGGTACAGTGAACTAGCCTTCTCAGGGGCTTGGTGGGCAGGCTCCCGGAGCCCAGCCAAGAGTGCTGGAGCCCCCAACCCCGGCCAGACCTCCAAGGGTCCGTAGATCTGGTTCTTGAGCCAGTGTTCAGAGGTGAAAGTTCTCAGCTCCCAGGGACCCTCCTAGCCCTGACCCGGACCCAGCGCCCAGGCCAGCCCCTTGCCTGCACTGTTGCACCAAATCCCTCCTGCAACCTGTGAGCCAAGCTCCAGCGTCCCCGACCACAGACCAGGGCGCCAAGGCCCAGAGAAGAGTCCAGGCCTTCTGCCTCACAAGCTCACTCTCAGCCCTCAGCTCCGCTGTCCTGGGGCAAGAACCCAGGACAGGGAGAAGTGACAGCCGGCGGCAGAGGCGGGGCTGCACAGAAGGGACGTTTGCGAGTGTGCTGTGCGCGTCCACATGTGTGTACATCTGTATGGGCACATCCGTAGTCACGTGTCAGTGTGCACATCTTGCACAAGAGTACGTGCACATTTATGTGTGTGCACACTTACGTGTGTGCCTGTCTGTTGTGTGGTCACTGTGTGCACATCTGTGCATGTGTGCGTGTGCATACTGGTGTCTGCATACCTGTGTGTGTGTGTGTGTGTGTTTGTGCATGCACATCTGCGTGCACACACCATTCCTGCCCCCACGAAGGGCAGTGGGGCTGGAAAAAAGCCCAGAAGCTACAGGTCTAGCCAGTCACCCACAGGAGGGCCCCTGTGGACCCACCCCCATCAGCTGCCATCTGGGGGATGTGCCCCCAGACTCAGGCCGAGGTCCACTGGCGCCCACCTCCCTCTCAACTCAGGGCCCACTGTGTTGCCTACATCCCCCTCCCCAGATTATGAGGCCTTCCTCCACATGGGCCATGTGCTTCCCCCAGACCAAGGTCTCCTGGGTCTCAGCTCCCATCGGCCTTTGCGCCTGCTGGCCACAGCAGGGACGCTGTCCAACTGCCCACGCAAGGGAACAGGCCGCATATCAAGGCTTCCACTCAAGCATCCCTCCTCCAGGGGCCTGCAACCCTGCAGCCAGCCAGTCAGAGCCCCCTGCCCCGCACCTGGCCTGCACCTACCCCACAGCGTGGCCCCTGCACTGCCTCTCTGTGCCTCTCCCACTGAGCTAGAGGCCACGCGAGGCAGGCGTCTGGTCTGCTCTGCTCAGGGTGGGTGCCTGTCAGTGCCTGCGGGGTCTCTTCCCCAGACCCGCGCAGAGGCCGTGCAAGGGCCCCGCCACAGCTGCCTGCAGCCAGGCTGCCTTCCACAGATGATGCTCCAAAGCGTCTCATCTGCTCGCCTCTCCTTAGTGGTTCCTCACATTTATCCTGAAACGTGGGGCCATTCTGTTGGAAACTCCTTCATCAGAAGTGAAAAACTTGTCATGGGAACAGCGAGCACAGGGAGAGAACGTGCTGGCCGTTAGGCATCCCCCAAGAACCCTCCGCCTTCCCGTGTTTGTGCAGGAGCCTTGGCAGAGTGGAGAGGGAGACAGGAAGCAGCCCCTCACTGCCAGGAGGCCCTCAACCCCAGAGCAGGCACAGCAGGTCAGAAAGGAGCTGTTGCTATTTTGAACTGATCATAGCTCCACGGGTGGTCCCACCCTTTCTCATAGAATTTTACTGGGCTGTGAGATCCGCTCCCCTGTACCTCTCAGCATACTTTCCTTGGGGAGCCCTCCCCTTGGGTTCACTCATCTGCTCAGTGGCAGCTGTGGAGACACAGGGCATGTGCTCCAGCCCAGTGTGATGGGGCCCAGCAAAGGCTGCTGGGAGGTGTGGGCGTGGACAGCCAGAGCAGGACGGAGTGGCTGGACACAGGTGTCAGGCTAAGAGTTGGGGGTGGGCCAGTTCCCTTCGTTTCCAGACCATCTCAGCTGTCCCAAGGGAACCCTCTCAGCCCCTTCCTTGGCTGGAGAACAGGCAGGGCCCACCCCTCCCCATGCCCACGCCCAGCACCTCCCTGCACCCACCTGACAGCAGCCATCACCCATCAGGCCCTTTGGCTTGGAATAAAGCACAAGCCTCCACCTGCCCTCAGGCCTCAGCCCGGGCCCCCTCCCTGGAGCTGGGCCACACTCAGGAGGGTGGCTCCCTCTCCCTTCCCAGGGTTTGCCCCGCCCAGCTCCTTCCTGGCAGCTTCCAGACTAGGTCAGGGCATCCTCAGAGTTCCCCCAGGACGGGGCCCCTCCTCCTGGTGGCCTTTGTCACAGATGGACCAAGTATTGTGTCATCATTTGTTCAGAATCCAACGCTTGGGGGAGGAGGGGGCAGCGGGGGCCTGTCTCACCCCGAGCCCAACTCAGGGGCTGCCCAGTCTTGGGCCAGTGTAGACGGGTGAAGGAGGAAAGGACACGGTACACTGCTGACCCCACACACATCCGAGGGAGGCTGTGCTGGCCGGGGGTCTCCCAGAGGAGGCTCCCAGCACAGGCTTTCTTTGAGAGGCTGGGGGAGTGTGGAAGGGCAGGGCCGGAAGGCTTGGGGGGCACGGGTCCCGACACAAAGGGCTCAGTCTGCAAAGTCAGACCCTGCACCTGCCCCGCCCCACCAAGCCCCGCACCTGGAGGGGAGGCCCAGGCCTCCGAGCAGGGTGTCTGCAGCTCGAGGGGCCGCCTCCTCCAGGCGGCCACGGAGCTGGCCCAGAGGCCTTTGCCGCGTGCGGGGGCACAGGGCCAGGCACCCACTTGCCCCGGTGTTCAGAGTGCAGAGCCCTAAACAGAGGCCACCCGCCAAGGGGCCCCGGGAGGCCATAGAGTGAGGTCAGAGGCTGGTACACTTCCCACTCCTCAGAAAACTGCTGCAGGCTCCTTCCCTGCGGCCAGAGACCACAGAAGGGGGAGCAGTTGTGACAGCCAGGAAGTCACAGCCTCAGCGGCCTCAACACCAGAGAGCAGAGGTTTAACTCGGGAGGGACTGGGACGGAGAAGCAGAGAGGAGGGGAAGGGGAGAGGGAGGGAGGGGAAGTTGATGGGAGGGGGCCCTGAATTTGCACCCAGCACCCTGGCTCAGGGGCTGAGCTTCTATCCCGCACCCTCACTTTGTCTCCTCTGTAAGCAAGGCCAGGCCCGGGGTCCCAGGGGAGAAGGATTTCTGTCCCTTGTCCCTCCCCACTCACCTACTTCCAGTCTCAGCCGTGTCAGGGTCTCTCCCCTGGGTTGCCCACCCTCCTCTCTGCAGACCCTCCAGGCGGCCAAGCTGGGGGACAAGGGGGGTGGGCAGGAGTGCACTCAGCATCGCCTGCAGCTCGGCCTGACTGCCATCCTCCCTAATTGCTTTAAAGTTGTACTAATTGAACTGACTGAAAACAGAGCCTGGGAGGGCGCAGGAAGGGGAGGGTGGTGTTGAGGATTTGGTGGCCCAGCCCCCAGGGCCTCAGCCAGGGCGGCTCTTTGTTTCCTGACCCCCGGCCTAGCCCGAGCCCCTGCCAGATTTGAAGGGGCCAGACTCAAACCCAGGGAGTGCCCGACCCCAGAACTGGACACAGGCCGGGGCTGACTGGACACGACAGGACCCAGTCCCCTTACATGTGCAGGATCCACGAGGGGGGTTGAGGCGCCACACCAGGCCCCGGGGCCGCACACAGCCCAACCCCTGGTCCACCAACACTCTTGACAAGCATCCGTCCTCACCCATCAGTCACTGGCCCAGACGCCACAGCCCTCTGTTCACCACAGCACTTTGGTGTGGTCGTGACAGCTCTGCCCCTCACCCAACCAAGGGACTCAAAACGCAGCTTGCGCCAGATGGTCCCTGGACCCCAAGGGGAGGGACCAGGACACAATGGAAGGGGAGTGGGTAGGAAATGACCCTTCACGAGCTCAAAGCACAAAGGCAGGCATGGGGGTTTGTTTCCCCAATGAGCGTGCATGCCTCCAGACCCTCGGTTAGCACACAGCCTACGATTCCCTTCCTAAGCCTCTCCTCGGACACACGCACCCAACTGCCCAGAACAGGCGTGGGCTTGCCCAGCCCAGGTGGCGCTGCTCCAGTCACGGCCACCGGGTGTCACTGTGGAACCGGGACCTGCACAGCCCTGTGGACTGGCTCCCGGTCCGGAGCACAAGGCAGCAGTCGTCGTCCCCCCCCCACCCCCCACCCCCCTGGGCTGCCGCAGAGCCAGGGGTCCTGACTCTGATCGGAGTAAGCCTGGCACGGAGCCAAAGCCCGGGGGCTCCCCACGTGACCCCACGGTGCGCCACCCACTGGTCTCCAGGCCCTGGTTTGAACCTGGTCTTTCCCTTTTCCTGGAGTGAGCCCCTGGGGGGAGGGGCCCTGGAGCCCTTTCCCAGCAGCCAGCTTCAGTCTGGACACTCCCAACTCATCCACGTGGCTCCAACCGTGTTGGACCTAAGAAATGGAGGGGTTGGTGGGATGGGAATGGTCTCACTCCCTTTCCTCCCAAGAGGCTCCGGAGCAAATATGTCCCCCCGAGCACTGGCCTTGCAACACGGCTGGACCCCCAGCACGGAGGGGAAGGTTTTGGAGGCTCTGCACACAGGACGGACGTACCCAGCCAATGTCTCTGTCCTGAGGTGCCTGGAGAGGACTCTAGGAATCCCACTCAGAAGGTCGCTCAGAGCGTTCAGATACCAAGGCCCAGCGGCTGTTTGCTGGGGGCAGGGAGGCCCGTCCCACCCAGCGGGTCTACCGGCTCTGGTTTCACCTTGCTTCAGCACCACACGGCTCGCCCCGGGGCCAGGCTGCAGAGAAGCCGTGCGCAGGAGGGGACCAGAGCCCCTGAGGGGCCCAGGACACAGGCGGTGGTCAGGATGGGACAAAGGTATGAAGAGATGGGACGCCTACCTCTGCTCCCTATAGGAGCGCCTCCTGGGGGGGTGAAGGTAGGGGCTGAGCGCTAGGGTCCCTGCCTAAGAGAAGGGTGAACGCTGGGGACCCAGGTGTCAGGTGTATGTAATTCCGGGTCTTGTGGAGGGATGGGTGGGGAGACCCCGACAAGCGGAGGGGCTGCGATAAAGATGGGGAGAGAGGGGGGCGAGGCCTGCCGGCCTCTGAGTCTGGGGAGCCGGAGGAGGGGGAAGGTAGGGACGGCTCAGCAGGGCCATCCTGCAGGGCCTCCACCGCTGTGCCTGGTCACGAGAGACGCTCAGAGCAGGGATGGCAGGTCAGAGTGGGCTTGGGGGCTGAGAGGGGCGCCCCCCAGGGGGTGGGCCAGTGGGCCTGGAGGACAGCTGCAGGGAGACACTTCAAGCAGCGGGCTTTGGGAGCCCGGAGGCAGGGAGCCACATAACGAGCTGATTGGCAAGTGAGTAAACAGCAGCCACTGGATGAAAAAACGTTCATGGCGCAATTAGCAGCTGTGCCATAAATAAAAGTTTAACTGTGTTTATTACAAACTTGTTGAGCCACGGGAAACAGCTCTCCATGGCGGAGCCAGTCTTGAAAACTGTTTACTTGGTAAAACGTCTTGTGTGCGACGCATAATTAAGTGCGCCCTCAGCCTTGGAAGGTGATCTTTCTTCAGCTCTCCAGCCCTCTCTACCCCATCTCTCTGCACCCAGCCCTATTCTGAGCGGTACCAGGCCCCTGAAGCCTGGATGGAGAGGAATGGACCCCTCCCGGGACCCCCTAGGGCCTCTGCTCCTAGACGCTGGGCTGTGACGCAGGTGACGTGCCCCCGGGGCTCCAGGTTCCCAAAGTGTCCTTCCAACTGGATGTCCACCAGGCCCTCGCGACCTTCCCCAGATGCCTTTGCCCGGCACTCTTCCCTTCTCCTTAGCTTTTCGTCCTACTGAAGTCCGCCCGGAACCCTCACAGCCCTCCCACTGCCGGCTCACCCCCTCCGCACGCTGGCGCCTCATCCCAGCAGCCCCCATACCCGTTTTTTTACATTTTAAGCATGGAAATGTTCAAACACACAGATGACGATACACACTCGGGACTATGCCATCCTCCCCAGAGGGAGCATCTCTGAAATTGGTTTGTATCATCTCTGCATATGCCTTCATTGGTTTACCATCTACATACACATCCAAGACCAACGCGTAACACTCTTTGCAGATTAGTTAAGGTGATCACACAGAACAAAACCCTTTGCAACTTGCCTTTACCGATCAGTATTGCCGTTGAGGTGTACCAGGGCTGACCTGGCTGCTTTTAACCCCTGTGTGGCATTGTACGGCATGAATAACACACACCTCTGTTTTCCTGCTGAGGGACACCCAGGTCCACTTTTTTGTCGTGAGAAATCCATTTTTAATGACCCTGTCTCCTTGCTGCTGGGTGCAGCCAATGACCCTGGGTGCCTCAGGGAGCGCTGGTGCACAGACAAGGCTCTCCAGGGCTCGAGCTAGATGTGCTCCCCATGCCGCAGCAATCACTCACGTCCACCCACTCACGCTTGGAGTATCTGAGTTGTCCCCTTGGCCAACCTCATGTGTTTCCCAGGTGACCAGTGAGGCAGGAGCTGTAGAGACAGCCTGAGGGACCAGCGGGAGGGACCACACGCTCACGTTTCCGATTGGGCGGCCAAGGGCCCAGGACTTCAGGCCAGTAAGGAGGGCAGGAGGGGCTTGTCCTGTGCCTGGAACATTCTGCCCTTTCACACCCACTGACGTTGCTGCGCCCACCCCCCAGGAGGGTTGCAAGGATCACTCAGCACCCGTAGGGCCACTTCGTCATCTGGGGAGAGCCGGAGGCAGCAAGCAGGTCCCCAAAAGCAGCTTTCCACTGCCAGTCTCTCTGGAAAGCTCGTCTCTGCACAGCCTGTGCTGCCTTTTTTTCTATTCACTGGTGATTTTCTTGTTGATCTGTAAGTATTTCCCCATACTGGGGGAGTAACCCTTGCTGGGCAAACAAATTCCACATCCAGTTGGGGCTCCCCTCTTTCCTTCGGTCACAGCACTTTACACCCGAACCCCTGGACCTGCTCCCCACGTGGTCCCCCTCCTGCAGCACGGGGTCCCTGGGCCTCCTCTGGGAAGAGCTGCCCCTCGGCACTCTGTGCTGCACACATTCTGGGTGTTTTTTAGAACTTTTCATCATAGAAGGAAAGGGGCAATGTCGCCACCGCAGAAAGCAGGAGAGACAAGCACTTTTTGGTGTCCTGGGGCAGGCTCTGCACGTTTGTGTCTCTCCCCCCAGGCAGGGGTGCCTGGAAGAGGGTGGAGTGTGGGGAGGGTTGGCCAGAGACCTGGGAGTTGAGCGTGTCTGAGGTCTCCAGGGCAGGACGAGAGAAGGAATCTGCTCGCAGCCAAGCCACCTCCACTCCTGTCCCTGCCCCTGTCCTCCCCACCCCAGATGGACCTTCTGAGCTCCCCAGCAGCCCTACACTGCTTCCACTCTGCTTTCTGGGCATTGACACCTATTCTGGACACGTCTGTCCCCCCAGACTGTGGGCTCTGCGAGTGCAGGGCTCGTACCCGTTCATAAGTAAACGCGTTTATCTCCAGCCACAAGTGGCTCTACCGGCCCACAGGTGCACCCGCCTTCCTCTCTGCGTGGAGGGTCCGAGGAAGGCCCCCAGCGTCCGGTCAGAGGGCCACCAAGCACAGCACTCATCAAGCCTGAGAACGATGGCAGAAAGGTGAGCTGTCCCTTTAATTTCTTCCCAGGCAAAGCCTCCAGACTACAAAAACAACATTTTAATTTAAATTTTGATTCCACATTCATTCAGAGAGCAGCTCTGAGCAGGGATTTCATTAAAGGCTTTAATAGATTTTATAGGACTTGTCACCTCCGGAAGGTGATGGAGCAAATGCATTTTCTCTGCTTCCAGAATTTCAACAGCGACTCAGAAAACAAATTTACTGTGAAAATGCAGCGCGATCAGCCTCTCGTACCAACAAGGAGGAGGAGCCTCAGTCCAGGTAAACGGCGCACGGGTGACCCGCCCTCACTGCCCCAGACACCAGGGCCACGGCCACCATGGAAGTCAGATGATGGTCGAGGCCCAGGGTGTGCTGAGGACTTTGTCTGGAACAAGGGAACAAGGGGGGGGGGGTCCCCTGTGGCAGCACGCCCAGCAGGACGGAGCCAGACACCTCGCCTGGGAGCCGGCGGCACGGTGGGCAGGGCTCCCCTCTGTGTCCACAGGTCCCTTGGTCTGGGGCAGGGGAAGCAGCTTGAATTCTGACCTTTCCCGCAGGACCCCGGGTCCTCAGACGGGGGGCGGTTGTGGGACAGCTGCCACTTAGCCCAGCCACGTCAGAACAAAGATACACAAGGGGGGTGGTCGGCTCATAAAGATTTGTCCAGACTGTCCTGCTGTTAAAACTGCGGGCCTGGAAACACCCCACCCAGGCGAACCAGGCGCAGCCCCTCAGCCCTCCATCTGGGTCCCCGAATTCTGCTGTCACCAGCAGAACCAATCTCTGTCCTTGGATGCCCCTCCCCAGCCAGGGCACTGGTGGCCTGCGGGGTGGGCCTCCTGTGGTCCTGGACCCCCCTCCCCTCAGCCGCCCCAGGGAACCTTCTCCCTTCTGGCCAGGAACTGTGGGGCACCCCTCTGCACACCACCTCCCACACTGCCCCCACTCTGCTCCGTGCCACCCTCAGTGGCCCTGGGTCCCCTGCTCCCCACCCACCAGGGCGCAGTCGTCAGCAGCTCCTACAGGACAACGGTCAAGCCCCTCTCTCTGGGTCTGCAGCAGACCCAGGCTCCTCCCCCCATCCCCACATCTGCATGTCAGGGCCCCAGCCACGAGGGCCCCGGCCACGAGGACCTCGCCCACCTGGACCCTGAATTTCTAACAGTCAGGGCCGGTGTTCAGGGCATTATCAAAGCAGGGTGCCGAAAACAATTGTTTTAATAATTGGGCTTTTTCTCCCAGAAGTTTCCAAATTGTCATCCTGGGGCAAATCATCAGTGCCTAGGACTTTGTTAAACCAACTTCTGGCTTAACGTTGTTTTAACGTTGAATTTTACGTCAAGGAGCACCCTAACTTTTTGGGTGTGCTGAAAGAGTGAACGAGCAAATGAGTGAAGGACAGAGAGGGCCGCAAGGGGCCCTCATTCTGGTCCCCCCTTTGGGAGGAGGGGAGACCCCTCCCCAGCCGCACAGACCCTGCTCTGTTCAGCTCCACACGCCAGCCTCAAGCCCCGCCGCCCCGAAGACCAGCTTACTGGGCAGTCCCGGGCAGGAAAGGCCATCACAGACGGGTCCAGCTCGCGGTCAGCTCATTTCACACGGGCCCTTCCCCTCGGCCTCCGAGCCCTCTAGCCCCTCACTCCACCCTGCACCCTGGGGGGCTCTGTCCAAGTCCCCTGGGGAGCCCTCAAACCACCCATTCCCAAGTCAGTGCCTTGGCACAATAGCTGGTTCATCATCCTATGCTGACGTGTCTGGCGTCCAGCCAGTCCCACCCTGCCCAGAGCTGGAGGTGACCTGCAGGTGTGCCAGTGGACCGCCTGCCTCTGGGCTGCCGGTGGGAACTGTCGGACGGGGAGCCCCCAGGAGAGCAGGGCGCAGTCCTCCCTGCATGGGCCTCCCGCTGGGCACGTTCTCGGGTCCCCTCAGCTCTAAGGGTGGACCCCACTTCTCACTAGTGGTTTCTCTACCCCCTGCCCACACCTTAATCCCTTTGTTCAGCTCTCCTCAAATTGCCCAATTTCAGGATGACGTCTGTCTGCTACTGGACCCTAACTGACACAGATCCCTAACTCAGATCTTATACCAAAGTAAGTTCTAAATGGGTCAAAGATGTAAATGTTTAAAAATAACCATAAAAGTACCGGAAGGAAGAATGCGGAGCATATTATGGGCTCACAAAACCAAACTGTAAAATTACACGATTTAAAATTTTCTACATGGCACAACTACTTTAAAACAAAGCAAAAGTCAAATAACAGACGAGGAAAACTATTGGCAAGTATCTAGGGATAAAGCCTTACTATATAAAGAGCCTGTCCAATCAATAAGACAAGGTCCGACAATCCAATAAAAACAACTGGGTCAAGGCTGTTTACAGAACAAGGGAAAATATAACTTTAAAATAAATTAAAAGTTGTTCAACCTGACTCATGGTACGAGAAGTGCAATTCTGAACAGCAGAGCTGCTCTTAGATTGCAAAGATCCAAAGGTTTCCTAACACAGCTTTGCTGGGAGGCTATGGTGGACAAACCACTCGACTCACTGACGTGGGCAGGTGTGGGGCGAGCTCTGCGGAGGGCAGTGTGGCAGCAGATCTTTCAAAGCGAAGACTGCCCCGCACGTGCAGGAGTCCATCCTAAAGCCTGCCCGTCGCTTGAAAAGGCACAGGTTCAGGGGCATCGTTGGCGACACAGTCCATGAAAAAGAGACCGCCTAAATGTCCATCAGCAAGGGCTAACCAACACTGTGGACGGGACTGCCCTGCCCCATGTGGACAGGCACATGGGAGTGTGGTGTCTGTGATGCTCAGAACGGTCTGGAGGCCCACAGGCCACTGATGGAGGGACCACAGGTTCCCGGGGCTGAGGAGCGGGGGACAGGGGTTCTTTTCCACCATGTCCCCCCCTTGTTGGGCCATTTTTTCTTGAATCATCTGCATGTATGGCCTATTCCCCCCCCAAAAAAATAAATAAATAAAATATATTAAAATATTTAAATACACATGGTTTAATTCCCAATCCTGTAGCTTATCCACTGAGGATAAGAGGTTCTGACCCTGGGGCCTGGGGATGGGGACCCCCAAGTAATTCTGAAGTGTTGGTGGCCCCGGCTGGGGGCAGCCCCTCTGAGAGTCTAGTGGGCGTGTTCCGCCCACCCCACAGAGGGGCCCCAAGAACGCTGGCAGCTGTCCTGAGGGCGAACGCGGCGAGACGCTGCCCCCCTCTGGAGGGTGAGGGAGGGGACGCGGTCAGGGGACCCAGGGGGGTCCCCAGACCCCTGTTGAAATGGGGTTAGGGTTCAGGTCACCTAGGCCCAGTTCTGTGTGGTCGGGCTCACTGTGAGGGCCCTTTCTGGAATGGCCATGGATCCCGGGGAGGAAATGTGGCCTGACACCCCCCACCAGACCCCGGGGCTCCACCAGCGCAGACAGAGCTCAGGCCGGGGCATCATGAGGACGGGCAAGGAGGAGGGTCGCCACAGGATGTGAGAGAGCGGCCAGGGCAGGCCTGGCTGGGGAGGACATGGCCCCAACCAGGGCTGCCAGTGCCCCCCTGGCCCACAGCCCCTGCTCTGCCCCGGGGCGCAGGCCCGGCCACAGGCCTCAGAGCAGCCGGGAGTAGACATGGGAGACATGCTTCTATACAGCAGGGTCTGCACTGCAGCCAGTGTGTCTATACTGCAGAGGGTCCTCCCTGCATCTCACCCAATGCATCCACCTTGCAACGCACACACAGTGACACATGTACACTGCAGCGCGCTCATCCTCCAGTGCGTCTAACCCTGGGTGCATCCACCTCGTGATCTGTCTACAAACACACGTGTGTCCATACATGCACACGTCTAAGCCACCCTCAAGGCCCAGCCTTCTTCCACACGGCCTCCCCGCAGGAGCCTCCGCAGAGACACCCACCCTGCTCCCAGCCCGGGAGTTAGCACACAGCGAGCGAAACAGTACCTTTGGGCTCGAGGGCCAAGATTTTACCTTCAAAAATTTACCCTTTAACGTTTTCTAGAATTAGTTGGTTTTTGGTTTCTGTTTCAAAAGCCTCAGGCTGGGCTTCCCTGGTGGCGCAGTGGTTGAGAGTCCCGCCTGCCGATGCGGGGGACACGGGTTCGTGCCCCGGTCCGGGAGGATCCCACGTGCCGCGGAGCGGCTGGGCCCGTGAGCCGTGGCCGCTGGGCCTGCGCGTCTGGAGCACAGCGTCTGGAGCCTGTGCTCCGCAACGGGAGAGGCCACAACAGGGAGAGGCCCGCGTACCGCAAAAACAAACAAACAAACAAAAAGCCTCATGCTGCCTTGAGGGAAAGTGTCCAAACTCCTCCCAGTGACACACCCACACCCCACCACATCCCCACCTCCCCCTCCGTCCGGGGCCAGGCTGCCCCTCCCACCAGGCTCCGCCTTTCCTGTAGGCCCTGCGCTGCCTCCTTCCCTGTTTGGAGTGCTCACCGCCCCCTGCGCGCACTGTTTGTGTTTCCTGGCCCCCCTACCAGCCCTAGCAAAAGCCCACAGACTGGGGGGCTTAAAACAACAGAGATTTATTCTCTCACAGTCCGGAAGGCAGATTTCCAAAATCAAGGTGCGGCCAGGCCACCCTCTCTCCAAGGTGCGAGCAGGGCCACCCTCTCTCCAGAGGCTACAGCTGAGGCTCCTTCCTGCCTCTTCCGGCTTCTGATGACCCCACACGTTCCTTGACTCATAGACACATTTCCCCAATCTCTGCCTCTGTCATCACCTGGCGTTCTTCCCGTGTCTTCTGTGTCTGTGTCCAAATTTCCCTCTTTTAATAAGGACTTGACTGCAACTAGTCACATCTGCAAAGACCCGACTTCCAAATGAGGTCACCTTCACAGGGACTGGGGGTCAGGACTTCAACACGTCTTTCTAGGGACACAATTCACCCCACAGCAATCATTAATGAAGAAACCAGTAACATTTTACGACCCAGATCAAAGAAGCCAAACCACAGACACATCCACGGGCAACCCGGAATCCTGAAATGCATTTGTAAGTACAGGCAACAGCGGTCAGTACCCAAAGGCAATCATCAATTGCTTTCCACTGGACAAAATTAATCTGCATTTCTATGAACAAGAGTTGTTTGCATTACTATCAATCTTCTGCCATTGTAGAGCTATAAAACAGCTCAAAGATAATGCAAGGCAGAAAATCTGGAAGAGCGAGCCAACAGGACACCCAATCCATGTTTTGACATTTCAAAGTCTTTTGCAATTTATCCTGACAAAATTTCAAAGACACGCAAAAATAGAGAGAACACCCGTACCGCCCACATGGGCATTGCCAAATCCTAAGACCAGCTCCGGCCACCTTTGTTTTGTCTATTCTACACCCACGTCATCTTGACGCAAATCCCAAACACAATCACATCATTTCATTCATGAGTGTTTCGATGAGTAGGTCTGTAAAGGCTTTCAGAGAGAGACAGGACATGATCCTACTGGCTTAGAAAAATCGCTCTCGTTGCCAAGTAGAGAAGGGACTAAAGGAAGAGCCCAGAAGGGGGCAGGAGGGAGAACTCCACCACACCACACACACGCACACGTGCGTGCACACAAAACATGCATTGTGTGCACGTGTGTGGATGCACCGCACATGCGCGCGCGCGCACAGGTCCACACGCAGGCATGCACACCGCACATGCACGCGCACCACAGGTGCCTCTGCATACTTGCGTGCCCACCACACGACCCCCCTACTTGGATGACACCTCCACACAGAAACATCAGGTCCCCAGAGCCCCTCAAGCTATGCAGGCCTGAGCCCTGCGGCTGCCCTCAGGCTCCTGCCTCACCTGTCTAACCTCTCCACTCCAAGCAGCCTCCGGCTACCCAGACTTCTCTCCAGCCCCCGAAGACCCCCAGCTCCTCTCCTCTGCTATCTGGAAATGTAGGATTTGACCACACAGCGTTGCCCTCCGAGCTCCCCGCTGACCCTGCGCAGCTGAGCAGGAAGCCGACTGAGGCTTCAGGCAGGGACCGAGTCCAGGCACCCCCCAGGGGCCCAGGTTAGTTTAGACACAGGAGACCCACTAAGCCCCTCCCCACAGACCCCTGCACCTCCCCCATCACCATGTCAGCTGGCAGCTGAGAGTCCGGCCTAGGTCTCCCAGCATCAGGGCTCCCCTTCTTCCTGTCCTCGGGGCTGCCGGCATCCACAACTGCCCTCCAAGCCACACCCCCACGTTCAGCCAGTCCTTCCCCAGGCCCTGCCTGCCAGGGCTCTCCTCCCCATCAGGCTGGGGTCTTAGCAGCTCCCTTTCCCACCAGCCACCTGCTGCCAGCCTCCACCCTTCCGTCCACCTTCTGCCCAGCAGCCGGAATGACTGTTTTGAAACGCAATGTGACCGTGTCACTGCTCTGCCTAAAACCCTCTTTGGCCCCAGGTCCCCTCCCAGTGCAGCCCTGCCTGCCCGGCAGACTCAGCGCCCCCCCAGCGCCAGCCTCTGCCGCGGCCCCACATGCACCTCCATCCCTCCCAGAACCCCAGGAGCACAGCTCAGGGGCCACCTCTCAGGGCTGGCCCGTCCAGACCAGCCTCTAGCATGACGAAGGCCGACTCCAGATGGGGCGTCCCCAAATCCCTGGGTCATGCCCCTCAACAGGAGCACACACCTGGGTTGAATGAAGCCCTGCCACCAAGCCTGGGGTTCCACCATGGGGCCTTCGTTGGGTGTGTCCAGGCTAGACTTTGGGAAGGGCGGTGAGGCTCCTGGGCCAGGTCACACAGGACATCCCCCTGGGTCACCCCCCAGGCCATCGGTCCCAAATCCTCGGCAGCAGTGTTCAGAATTGGCCACTGGGGGTCAGGGTTGAGCTGCATGATGAGAACCCAGCTCAGCTAGAAATGGAGAGACCCCACCCACCCACCCAGCCCTGGGGAAAATGGCTATCCCCGCGTGGTCAGGCAGAGCTGATCCGGGAGGGCCTCTTGGAAGAGGGGGGCTTCAAGGTGCTTCCCTCACGGCAGAGCTCCACACCTCAGGCGAGCGGCTGGCCACCGGATTTCCCGGTTCCCTGCACAGGCTGGTGACCCCCTCACATGCCTCCTCCAGGAATTTCTTTCTGCCTGCAGGTCTCGACCACTCAGCAGCCTCCTGTCCCACTCACAGCTGACGTGAGGCCCTCGGACAAGCACTCCAAGTCCCCATCTAGCTGCCCGAGCCCAAGGCTGAAACCCCGGCCCAGGCCCAGAGCAGCAGAGCAGGTGGGACCGGGGCGGGGCTCCTTCCAGCATCAAAGGCACTGGGTGGGGCAGAGCCCTCGCCCACATCATCTCAACTCAACCTCTCCACATTCTGAGGCAGGAAAAGTATGATCCCCATTGGACAGGCGAGGAAATGGAGGCTCAGAGCTGTTGAGTACCTCACCCTGGGTCCTCAACGGCAAGGACAGAGCTGGCTCTAGACCCGCACTCCCGACCGTCGCCTGGAGGTGTGGGCAGACCTCAGGTGACACCTGTCGCCACAGCACGAGTGCCAGCTCTACTCAAGCCCACACTCCTCCACCCTGGGAAGGAAGCCGGGCTCAGAGTCTCCAGCCGCTCTAGCGTCTGCCAGGCTCCTGAGCGCGCCACGGGGGTTGGCACTGGGGCCAGCCCCTGGGCGTCCGCCCATGGACACTGCTGACGGCGGCAGCTCCCTCGGGAGCGACACCTGCCTGTTGCTCAAGGACGGCACCTGCCTGGGGACCCCCCACCAGAGCCTCCTGCTGTTGCCTGTGAAGTGGGGCCAGAGCAGCCCTGCCTCCTGGGTCACCGTGGGATGGAGAAAGCACGGATGTGCCAGGGCTCCGCCAGTGCCTGGCACCCAGCAGGCATTTAAACCAGAGGAGACTGACCAAGGGGATCAGCAGAGGTGCCTTGGGCCTGGGTGGAGATGGGGGGACAGGGGTTGCCTTCTGGCTGAGCCCAGGCCTGGCCACACCAGGCAGCCTCCCCTGGGGGGCAGCATCTTCTCATGTCCCCCCCGCTCCCCAGACAGGCCCCCCTGGTAAGTGGTTTGTCCAGGACCAAGGGGTTTCCTGGAATGTGGACGTTCAGGGCTGAAACGTGGACAGTCACAGGTAAACTGGGAGGGCCGGCCACCCGCCTTCCCAAAAAGGGGACATTGGAGGTCACAGGGTCACGGGCAGAGAGGCTCTCGAAGGGACACAAAGCGGACACCGGGAAATGTCCCTCAATGAGACCTGTTGGGACAGGGTTGCCATGGTGACAGCAGTACCCACACAAGGGTAGGGGCGGGTGGGAACTGGCCCTGCTGCTGACTCACCAGGGCTGGGTGGGGGGCCCACAGCCTCCTCCGGACCCAGCAGTGCCTGGAGCACCAAGAAGCCCGGGAAGGGAAGACACCCAGGTCCTGGGCTCCAGACGCAGCTCTGCGGACACAGCGACCACACTCCGGGCCTCAGTCCAGCAAGGACATAGAGAGGAAGCCCGTGAAGTACCTGCAGGGCCTCTGGGCACAAGAAGGTGGCCCTGCCCCGGACAAGAGGCCCCCAGGCAGCCGGGTCCTGGCTGACACCGCCGCACGTCAACCACTTCCCTCCATGCCCAGGCTGGTCTGGGCTCTGCTCTGCTCCGAGGGGGAGCCATGGACTCCATGCCCACAGCCCCTGCTGACCCTGATCTCCCCTCAGGGGCCCTCCCAGCCCACGTCGGCCCCTCCCAAGACACCCTCGCCCAGCCCAGCCTCTGACCTCCTCTCCACCACCGCCAAGTCCACCGCCACGGCACGAAGGAGCTGTGTGTGCGCAGGCAACGTCCCCACGCACGCGCGCCGCCTTCCCACCCTCCCCTGCGCTCCCGGATGATGCCAACGGAAGCTAAAACTGTGGTGGGCGAGGTGAGGGGAGCTGCCCCGTCTGGACTCAAACCTCTGTCCTCCCCCAGCGCCAGAAACAACGGTGCCCAGGGCCTGTGCAGCTGGGCTCTCCCCACAGATGCTGAAGGACCCAGCAGGCCAGGCCAACCGGGTCAGCGGGGCTGTCCCTCCCTCCCCACTGCGACCCACAGTCTGGAGCCAGGTGGGGGCTGAGGTCCCAGACAAGGCAATCTGAGTTCTGCCCAGGCCCCAGGCCTCACCTGGGCCCCCAAGAGCCGCCCTCGAGACCTCCACACCCACAGCTGCGGGAGGCCTGCCGGGGAAGCTCCAGACGTTGAAAACCTGGTCCTGCCAGCTCTTCCTCTCCTGCTGGAAGCTCCCACCACCTGCCATCCCTGAGCACGGAGGAAGGGGTCCTCCCTGGAGCCCAGGGCTGAGCGCACGGCGGTGGTGACAGCATGGTCCCAGACCCCAGCCCAGGGCTCTGTGGAGGGTCGTGCAGAGAGGAGAGATGTGTGTCCCATGGGACACATGACCAAAAGGGCCAGGACAAAGGGCTTCTAGACCTGAGTCATCGCTCACAGTTCCAGCCAGCTCAGTCCCTCAGCCAGAAGCCCCTACCCCACCCCAAGCCAAAGGCTCTAGGTTGGGTAGAGCCGCAGTCCTCAGCTGGGCCAATGGGTCCAGCCCCCTCTCCTGACCGCTGCCAGGGTGACAACAAAATGGTCCTCCCACGAGCCCTGGACAGAGGCTCCCCACCCCAGGCCGGGCACACAGAGAGGCATCACTGTCTGTCATGTGCACCAGCAGAGCACATGTGAGCACAGGGCCAAGGGGTGGGGGGGCGTCCAGGGCAGCCCCACCATTAGGAGACCTCAGTCCCCAAGCTGAGGGTGCCTCCCTCTGGTCCTGGTGGCACCCATCCTCCAGGTATTCGCTTGTGCAGCCAAAGCCCAGCCCTGCTCAGAGCCCAGGATGCCGCCTCCCCGGGCCCCCTCCCCGGCCGAGCCCTGCCCCCTCCCCAGCTCTGCCCCCCTGTACCGTCTCCCCAGCCCTAGGCTTGGCCTCTCGCAGACCCCCCACATGCTGATCGGCACTCCTGCCACAGAAGCCCTCCCAGCATCGGGTCCTGCAGACACCAGGCCTCCCCAGGGGTCACCCACAGCAGGACCCCAGAGGCCACGGAGAAGGCCTGGCGGTGGACAGTGCCCTGGCAAAGGCCCCTCCCGGGGTTCTGAGCCTTGTGGGAGAGCCTTGGGCGTGCAGACAAGACACAGCAGGGCAGCGGGGTGCTGCCCCGTGCAGACTTGAGGGGGCCCCCAGGTGCGTTAATAAGCCACATGTGCAAGTGTCAGCCTGAGGGGAAGCACACTGAAACACACACGTGTTCACCGCACCTGTGCGTCAAGCATGTGACCGCGGGGCTCCCGGCCTGCCCCGGCCACCTCCCCCATCACAGATGCCACGGCGAGTGGTGGCCCCTCACCTGAGCCCAGCCTTCCCCTGCGGATGCCCGGTCTCTCAGTGACCGGGCTGGACAGCGCCCACTCCAACCCAAATGGATCTAACGGCAGCAGGCAGGACACCACCGCGCACGGTCTGGAATGAACCGGGAGGGTCATGCAAACGCTGGGGAGGGAGGGCCGAGCACTAGGGTCTGCGGGGGGCGGGGAAGGGGGGCGTGTGCGTGCCGTCCTCGGCTTCTGCCGCAGGCTCAGGCCAGGCTGCACCCTCTGAGCTTGGGGTTGGCGCCAGGCAGGTGCGAAGGGGGAGGGAACAAGCAAGACCAGAGGCCCCTGGACCGGCAGGACGCATCACCCCGGCCCTGCCAGCTGCCAGCTTGGTCTGTACTCCGCGTCCCACAGACAGAGAGCTTGGTCCAAGGTCAGCGAATCTGGCCTCCGGAGCATCCCAGACCCAGGGGGCCCAGAAAGCAGCTGAGCTGTGTGGCCCTGAGGACACATGGAGGGACACACACCGCCCCCTCCAGGGCCACAGGGAGGCCTGGCCTCCCGTCTGACTCAGGACACCGCAGGAGTTGACTCGAGCATGAACCAGCCCCGCCTGCCCACCAACCTTCAGTAAGAATGCACGGACATGGACTTCCCTGGTGGCGCAGGGGTTAAGAATCCGCCTGCCAATGCAGGGGACACGGGCTCAAGCCCTGGCACAGGAAGATCCCGCGTGCCGCGGAGCAACTAAGCCCGTGCGCCACAACGACTGAGCCTGCGCTCTAGAGCCCGCGAGCCACAACTACTGAAGCCTGTGTGCCTAGAGCCCGTGCTCCGCAACAAGAGAAGCCACTGCAGTGAGAGGCCCACGCACCGCCAGGAAGAGCAGCCCCCGCTCGCCACAACTAGAGAAAAGCCCGCACGCAGCGACGCACACGCAACACGGCCCAAAATTAATTAATTAATTAATTAATTTTAAAGACAAAAATGAATTCATGGACACACCCGGAAGCCAGGCTCACGGATGCTCCCTTGCTGGGTGTGTCTCTGAGCGCTCTGCTGTCCTGCATGCATACACACTCCCCCACCCACGTGCTTGTCCGAGGGCCAAGTCGTGCCTGTGACCCCTCCCGCCTGAGATACAGAGGCACCGGCTCCCTCCCTCCCAGTGCTGCCTGTGCTCTGCGTGACCAGAGGACCAGTCCACAAGTACGCCATGGGCACGAAGACCTCCCAGGAGACAGGCCCCAGGCTCGCTCAGGGCAGGGGCGCCTCCGTGAAGCTCCCCCGTCGGGCCCAGCAGGGCTGATCGTGGTGGCTGGCGTCTGGGCAGGAAGGAGGGGACAGGGCCTTACTACCCCCACCCCGCCTATTCCTGGGGAGGGGAGAGGGAGTCCTCTGGTAACTGGCCTAACAACCCTCCAAGGCTGAGAAGGGCTGGTGCCCAGGGGAGACATGCACCTCCTCCGTGCTTCCTGCTTCTCAGCATGGGGAGGGGGCGCATGGGCAGGGCAGGCCAGGAGGCCTCAGGGCACCCAGCCTCCAGCCCAGGCTGCCCCTCAAAACCCCACATCCCGAAGGCCTTGGACGGGTTTGGACTCTGTACTCCATCCTGACCTCCAACCTTCCCGCCCCTCCCAGCCCCCAGGCCAGGGCTCCCGCCGAGGCGCCCTGCTCCCCGCACCCCACACCCATCTGACCCTCTTGGCCTAAGGACCTGGCTGACCCACGCTCCCCTCCTCAAAACCCTCAGGAAGGCCAGAGCCCGCATCCCTCGGAGGGCGGACGAAGGGCGGCCAAGCTCCTTCCCCTCCCGTGGCCGTGCCCCACACACCTGCCAGGCCTCCCCTGTCTCCTTGGTTCCAGCACGAGCATCGCCTTCTCCGCAGGACCACCCTGTTGATGGACAGATGTCTCTCTGCTTCCTTCCCCCTAGAGCCCCTGACCTCCGGCTAAACCTCACGATGCACTTGGCGCTTCCCATGTTGTTTCCCGCCTCCCCCAGTAGAGGGGCGGCCCTAGGAAAGCAGGAATTCCCCCCCCTCTTTGTTCACTGCTCTTTCCCTAGACAAATACTTGTAGAGCAGACAAGTGACTCCGGGCCCAGGGCTGGGATATTCCGGAGCTGGCTGAGCAGCAGAGTCCCTGTGGGACCCCGTTCTGGCTGCCCCAGGCCTCTCTCAGTGGCCCTGAGCCCAGGGTGATCAGGAGCCGTCAAGAACCCCCAAGCCATGACCTACCCCTGGGGACAGCTCAGTGCCACTGGTGCTGAAGGAGAGAGAGGGGCAGCTGGGTGCCGGGTGGCAGGGCCAGGGGTCCGAATGGCTAGGTTTGAAACGGGCCCTCTCACTTTTACAAACAGAGCTCTCTCTCTGCTTCCCTGGGCATGCGCTCTGAATCACCTGTCTCTTCTCAGCGAGCTAAGCCTCCCAGCTACCTACTTAGAGGCAGCACTTAACCTTCAGGGCTATCTTCTGAGGCCTGAGGAGGATAGCAAGACAGGCAACGGGCCTGGTGGCCAAAGCACACACAGAGGCACGCAGGGGCACACGCATCCGCCCGTGCCCGCGTGTGTGTACGCGTGTCTGTGTAAGTGCGTGCGTCTGCCGCGCGCATCTGTGTGATGTGTGTACGTGTGTGTGTGAGTGTGTGTGAGACACGACCATCAGGTTCAGGTGGAAGGTGGTTGCCACACCAGGTGAGTTACACACAACTGTGAAAGCTGCTCCACTGAGCTTGCTTCTGACTTGACGCTGTCTCTGGTCTCCCTGCCCACCAGCCACACTGGGCTGGGTCAGGGCGGCTGCACCCCCTCCCTCCCTTCTCCCTCCTCCCTGCACAGGAGTGGGGAGGGAGGCTCACCACCAGGACCTGCTTCCCCCGACCCCCCGCCCCGGCCCAAGCGGCTGCACAGAGCGTGCGCGCACACACACACTCACACACTCACGCCGCGCAGACTCCCATGGGCTCCCATTGCGCAGGCCCCAGCTCCCAGCCCCCAGCCCCTGGAGACCAGGCAGAGGTCTCGCCCCTCCCCTGCGGCCCCCACCTCTCTCTCTACAGCCTGAACGCCCTCACAGGCTGGTTGGAAACAGCCGATTCATTTCTGAAAATGGAACTCATCTCCCCAGGATGACAAGCACACAATGCCCAACCCACGTGCAGACAAAGCCCCCTGCTGCTCTCAGGGCCAGAGAGCAGAGGCTGAGGCGTCCCCCACCGCTGAGCCGGTGTGAGGGTCACGGCGGGGGGGGCGGGGGGGGCGGTCACCACACTTGCAGGCCTAGTGCCCCCTCCTCAGCACCCCCAACCCCTGCTGCCCCGGGGCCCCCATCCTCTCAGCTTCCACCTCTAGCCCCCTCAGACGTGACGGGCCGGGTGGGGAGCCAGCAGCCCCCAGGACAGACTCAGGAGAGCAGAGATCAGGCTGAGAGGAGCTCGGAGCCCCAGACCCTGCCAGATACTGGTGGGGTGAGCAGGGACCCCAGACTCACGGCTTGCCTCAGAGGAAGCCAGGGCCGTGCTGGGAAACCGCCGGGGAGTTTCTTGTAATTCTGGCACCGCCTGCTCCTCCCGGGGCTTGAGGGGGGACCTGCCTAGAGCAGCCAGGCCCGGAGCACGTTTGGGGTGGCATTTGGTGTCCTGCTGAGCCGGGGCAGCGAGCAGGAGGGGCATGAGGGTGAACAGCCCCCATCACAGGCCCACGCTCGGGGGGCGCCAGTCGGTCACGTGCTGACTGGCGGGCAGACGGAGCCCTGGGCCCACCCAAGGCACTCAGGATATAGGGACCCCCAGCACCCATCCCGCGGGAGACCCACAGCCAGGCCCAGAGAGGTGAGCCCTGCCCCACCCCCAGGACAGCAGCTGAGCGACAGGAGGCCTGGGCCACTCCCTACCGGCCCAGCACCAGGGCAGTGGTCAGCCATTCGCCCCCCAGGCCAGCCCGCACGCTGGCTCACACGTAGGCCATATGGTCAAGGGGAACGGGCGGCCCATACGCCAGGCCTGAGCCTCTCTCCGTCCTGTCTCTGGGGTCCAGGAGCTGTGACCTGACCCAGCACCCCTCCCCACGCACGAACACCCCCAAATCACGAAAGTCAGCCCCAGATGCAGGGGCCTCCCCTCACACTCACTGACCACCCATCCCCTGGCCTCGGTGGGTCTCAGGCTGGGGCACCAATGACCAGTCCAGAACTTGCCCCACCCAGACCAGACGGCGGCTCCCTCCCAGGCCCAGCTGGTCACCTTCTCTCTGCTTCTCAAAGAGAATCACCTCATACAAAGCTGTGAAGCTCACGTAGCCCACGTGGGACCGTGAGTATCCCGAGGAAAGTTCTAGCCCCCCATCCCCACCTCACACCAGAAACAAAAGCCGGTGTGTAGAGACCACTTGGAAGCACGGGGTTCTCGGGGGACCGGGGGAGTAGGGGTCCCACCTGGGGGCAGCCCACTGGACGAAGGCTCGGCCCTGGTGGACGGCTGGAGCCCCTGGCCAAGGCTTGCAGCCCTCGGTCTCCCAGAGCCAGCAGTGCTCACAGCCCAGGGCTCCGCATCAGCCAGGGGACACCACCCACCCCCCCGCCCCACCACCTCCTGGCACGTAGCAGCGCTGCCACGAGGCTGGAGACTCTCCGGGAAGCCAGCTCCCTCTGAGGCTGCCAGCGAGCAGGTTCTAAAAGTCCCCCAGGTGGTTAAGGACGGACTGGGACGCTGGCAGGGGGCCCATCGGTGGGGGCCACACCTCCCCCCTCCACCCCTGAGGCCGCCTGAGCTGGCCACCACCACATGTCACCCAGGCCACTAACTTCTGGCCATGTGTCTCCAGACAGGTCAGTGAGGAAAAGTGCTGGTGGCCACACACAGAGGGTCTACAGCTTGACTGGGAGGGCACTGCTCCAGGCCTCCCAATTCGAAGGGGGCCAGGAACATGACGGGAGGTGCATTTTCAAAGGGACTGTCTTGACTTAAGTAGTTTGTGCTTTGGGGTGTGGCCGGGACAGGGGCTGGGGGCGGGGCGGGGGGGCAGATCCAAGCCCTCCCTTCCCAGAAGGGTGGTTGGCAGCTGCTCTCTGCAAGAGGAGGGGGCCTTGGGGGAGGAACCCAACCAGGCGAAAGTGCTGCCCAGGAGGAGGTGCCCATGCACTCTGCCAGGCTCTCTCTTGCCACTGGAAAGGGGTGGATGGAGAGAGACACCATGAATCCTTGACCCCGGCAAAGTGGCCACAACTTCTGCCAGAGAACTTGAGGCAGCCACCATTCTAAGCTGACAGCCAGATCCCAGAGTTTCTGGCTGTTTCTTTCTCAGAATCCAGCCCAAGGAGGCCCCTGCCCAGATTCCCAGCTCGGAAGCACCTCCCACCTGCCCAGGGCACAAACCATCATCGGTCCTGCCTCACGATGGAGGCCATGGGGCCGGAGGGCCTGGACAGCAGAGACTTCCCATTGCCAGGCGCAACGGGCGCCGGCCTCTCTTGGGACAACGGCACCAGACACAGCGTCACATTCCCTGAGCCGCTGCCCGCTCTTCACGTGTTCCCGCCGGTGATGGACGCTGCCGTCTGCGCCGTGCGGCTAACGGGCAACGCGGCCGCCACCCGTGTGATCCTGAGAGCGCCCAGGATGAAGACGGTGACCCACGCGTTCACCCTGAACCTGGTCATCGCGATGACTCTTCACACCGGTGCTGCCCACCAACATCGCCGAGCACGTGCTGCAGCGCTGGCCCTTTGGGGAGCTGCTCTGCAAGCTGGTGCTGGCCACCGACCACTGCAACATCTTCTACAGCGTCCACTTCCTGGCCTCCATGAGCGTGGACCACTACCTGGTGGTGCCGGCCACGGTGCGGCCCCGCCGCGTGCCCCGGCACGCCGTCCGCGGGGCCGAGATCCCCAGCCTGTGCATCTGGCTGGGTGTCACTGTCGCAATGCTGCCCTCCTACACCTTCGCCAGAGCCTACAGCAATGAGCTGCAGGTCACAAGCTGCGGGCTGAGCTGCCCGCGGCCTGAGGGGGCCTGGCTCCAGGCGAGCCGCATCCGCACGCCGGTGCTGGACTTCGCGGTGCCCGCGTGCACCCTCTATGTTCTCTACGCGGAGGCTGCAGGCCCTGCGGCTCCACTCCGGGGCCAAGGCTCTGGGCAAAGCCAAGTGGAAGGTGAGCCTCCAGGTCCTGGCTGTGCTGGCCATGGGCCTACTCTGCTGGACGCCCTTCCACCTGGCCTCAGTCGTGGCCCTGACCACAGACCCCCCCCCAGACGCCACTGGTCATCGTCATCCCCTGTGTCGCCACCGTCCTCAGCTACACCAGCTCCTGCCTCGACCCCTTCCTCCAGGCCTTCCTGGGCCACAGCTTCTGGAAGAGCCTCTGCACCACGTTCCAGTGCCCGGCGGCATAAGCACCCCTCCCCCACGGCCCACGCAACCATAGAAAAGCTCTGCTCCTTTAGAGCAACACCCCACTTGTTCACATCCCATCACTATTTTCTCCAGACAGAAAGAGAAAGACCCACGAAGCCTGGCCACCGAGCCCGCAGAGGTGGCCATGGACCCACCCCTGTCTCTGCCTGCTAGACAGCCCTTGGGTGGCCAGCTGCAGGGATTCAGGTCCTGCCGACCCAGGCAGATGGTCCTGGCACAACAGACACCTTGGGGTGCACCTGGGGCAGCAAAGCCAGGTGTTGCTGTAAAGACCAAAGGCGCACATCAAAGGAGGCCATGAAGCACGTGCTCTCACAGCCCAAAACCCAGGTGACATTTCACCAGGAGGCCTGTGCCCGTGTCCCCTCCTGGCTCCCTCAGCAGGGCTCAGGCTCCCTTGAGCACCCCATGCCCCTTGTGCCCTTCATGCCGATGCCTGTGGTCCCCGCCCCCCCCATGTCCTGTTATAGGACCCAGGGCCCTTCTGCCAGGACCTCTGGAGGGGGCACCTGTCACTTAAGACAGGCTGGCGCCTGGACCCCTTCCCCCCTGAGGTGTGACCTGGGGCCTAGTCTCTGCCAGCAGGGGCTCCACCTGGGGGTGGGGTGGGAACACTAAGGGGCTGGCTGCTCAGACACCATTTCTGCCACTGGTGGGGGGTCAGAGCACAAGTCCCTGAAGACCGCTTTGGTGGGCCTCGGCCAGGCTCCACACTCTTGGCCCCATGGCTCCCAGCTGCTTCCAGGCCTGGAGCTCCAGCCTTGCCGTTCCGTAAGTCACCTGCCTCGCACCCGATAACCCTTCGACGCTTACGGGGCCCCAGGTTGGTTTTAGTCCTTGTGACACGGCTCTGGCCGGTCTGTCCAGCTGGCAAGCAGGACACACCTTTCGCCACCCAGTCACGTGGAAGAGCTCGGACCCACGCCCCTCTCCCCTTCCCTCTCTCAGCCTGAAACGACTCAGAGGCTACCTCCGTCCTGTTATCTTTCTGACCACATGGCATTAGTAAGCTATTACTGTATAAAACACTCCCTCCAAATTAGCAGCTCAGAACAACATTTACTAGTTCACAACTCTCGTGGGTCAGGAACCTTCCAGCAGCTCTCAGCTGGCTCCAGCTCAGGGTCTCTCATGACATTTCAGGCAGGACTTCAGCCGAGGTCCCAGTCACCTGAAGGCCACACTGGGGCTGGAGGAGCTGCTTCCTTTTGTGGCCACTGGCCGGAGGCCTCGGTTCCTGGCCCTGCGGGCTGTCCACAGACTGCTGGGGCATATCCTCCAGGGGTGGCAGCGAGCCCACAGAAACCTCCACACCTTTAAGGCCTATCTGGGAAGCCATTCTGCTACTTTCTGTTCCTTAGAAGCGAGTCCCCAAGTCCCACCCACACTCAGGGGCTGTGGCCACTTCTCAAACCGCCACTAGCACCCAGCCTCTCCCACGAAGAGCTAGCTGTTCCCGATCCGCTCTCTCACTGTGCTGCAGTCACACCTCTCCAAGCAGCAACCGTGATTACCTCGTCAGCGTTCATCCTGTGCCCCGCGAGCTCCTCGAGAGAAGTTGCGGCTCCCACACCCCAACTAAGACCCCAGCTGGGCCGAAGCGAGGCGTGAGTGCGCGTGGCGTGAGTGCGCGTGGCGTGAGTGCGCAGCAGCAGGGGCGGGGCTGTGTCAGCCGGAAGCCCACGGGAACGCCGAGCCGAGCGAGGGTCTCCCGCCCCGTCCCCAGCAGAACAGCACAGGAGGTGCCAACCGAGCCTCCTCAACGGACCCCACACTCTTTATTCCCTGGGGTGGCCCCCGGCCCACACACAGCCCAGCAACGGGAGCCACCGTCTCGCACTGGGAACTCCATGGTGGGGACCGAGGAGGGGCAGGCCCAGCCAGGCGGTCCACATCCGATGGGAGGGAGGGTCTTCACGCAGGGCCCGCGACACACCAAGGGTGGGGGAGACACGGGCCAGCCAAGGTTGGGGGGAGTGGAGAGCCCTCACCGGGATCCCGCCCGAGTGAGTTGTGGACCCCGGGGGAAAATGCCGCCCCCTCCACCGTGACTCCGGAGATGGACTGGGGAACGGGAAGGGAGTGTGCCCCTGCTCTGGGCTTCTGGTCCCAGAGAGAACTGGCCCTCTCCTTCCACTCCCCAAATCCCCTCGCCGTGGCCCGGACCCCGGCCCGGCATCACCCGGCGCGGCCCCTGGGCGCAGTCTTCCGCGGGCCACAGCGCCCCTGGTGGGCAAAGTCCAGAGCGCCAGGTGAGCCCGCCGCTTCCCCTCCCCCGCCCGGCCTTCCCCCACTACCCTGTGAGGAAGGTTCGGCGTCCCTTCTGCGCAGGCGGGGAAACCAAGGCTCAGCGAAGCCGGGAGACTTGACCGAGCCCAGCTAGTGGGGGTTGGGCGGAGGGGGGGTGGGGGGCGCGGATTGGGGCAAGGAAAGGGGCAGGGGGCGAGGTGGCGATGCAGGCTAGAGGCCGGGTCGGAGCTGTGGGGCGTGGAGGTGGGGGCGGGGTCGGAGGTGGGAGCCGAGGAGAGGTCTGGGGGCAGGTGGAGAGGACGAGCCAGCCGTGGTCCCGCTTCCGAGGTCCCGCGGGCTGCTGGCCGGCCCCTCGGCCCTGCCTGGACGGGGACGAGCGCAGACGCTCGCTGTGGGTTCGGCCTGGTTGGCTGCCCGGAGCCCACCCTGAGCCGCCTCCTCCGCCAGGACCCCGCTGCCTCCTGAGCGCCCCCCCCCGCCCCCCGTGCTGCCACTGACCGTCTTGCACAGGGCGTTCCCAAATGGCCAGAAGCCCAGGAGGACATCTGTGCCCTGGAAGGGCAGTGTCGGCAGCACCAAAGTGTCCACCAGGGCCACGTTAAAGATGTAAATGTGGGTGGCTGTCTTCATCTTGGTGTGTCTGCAGAGAGGACGGGGAGGAAGAGGCTTCATTTGGCCGCCTCGGCAGACCTGGCAGCGAAGGGCAAGGGGCCCTTCCTCTTGGCCATCACAGGGGGCACCGTAAACTTTCCCTTGATGCTAAATTTTTGTGTTGACAGCAATTTGCTTGTCCTTAAAACTTATATAGACCCGGACATTGGCCCCTCTGCCTGTGCCCAAGCACTGTGACCGAGCTGGCCCTGGATGCCCCTGCAAAGCCCCTCTCTCTGACAGGGTTGTCTGCCCGACAGTCAGCCTGGGCAGAACCGGGTCCACGCAGGAGCCAGGAGGATATCAGAATCTCAGGGCTGCCAAAGGAAGCAGTTCTGTGCATCTGTCATCAAACTCCCTTGGATCCGCCCAAGGAACGAGAAAGGAGCTAGAGTGGGGGGAGGTGGAAGTGAAGCCCACTGTGGGGAAGCACCCCCCCACTGGATCCTCAAGAACCTCTGGCTACAGGGGTGGGGAGTGCAGTGCTTGATCGTTTGGGGAGAAACTTTGTGCTGAAGCGAAGAAGACAGGCCGCCAGCACGCCATGAACTAGTCGACCCCCTTCCCAAAGTGGGACGGTCTGCCAAGCACAGAGCCAGGTGGAGAGCACAGAGCAGGTTGGAGGATGAATCAACTTACACCCCACGTGCCAATCCCAGAGGATTTACCCCAATGGCCCCCCAAAGAGTCAGAAACACCTGTTGCAAGCAGAGCGCCCTGACCAGTGTGCAGGGGGTTATTCTGACCCTCCGTCACGGCCCCTGGAGACAGTTCAGGGCTGGTTACGTGCAGGGGGAAATCACACTGTCCACATGCATAGATACATGGAGACACATGTTACACCAGCACAAATGCACATGTCTTTCAGCCTTGGCACAAAAATGCTGCAGCCATAGTGGCTCTGGTCCTCAGAGCCCCCCGCTGCTGGCAGCACGGACAGAGCCCTGTCCTCCCCAAGAACGACCCCACAAGGCCGGGGTCCCCAAAGCAGGAGAGGCCAGTCCAGAGTCAGCACCTCCTCCTCTTTCCAGGTGCCTCAGCTCACCTGGCCAGGTCTGCAGCTCAGCTAGCAGGTAGAGGCAGCTCTACCACTGCAGATGTTTCAGCAGCTTGTCTGCAGGGAGAACGCTTGCCAAGTCACCGAGCTGCAGCCTCCATCTGCAAACTGGGAGGGTACTTCTCTGGGTGGTCACAGCGGGCAGGGTCCCCACGGCTCAGATGGTCCTTGCAGCCTCCCTCAAGCAGGTCTGCCAGCCCCAGCTCTCCTTCCAACTCTGCATACGAAGCCGCCTCTGACTGGGAAGCTCAGGCTTCCCCCACAGATAACTGGAGGCTTGTAAACGAAGTAGGGTGTCAGTCACCGGGGGTGCAGGGCAGAACGTGTCCCAACTGGCATCCTTCCAAGGCCACCAGGACCCAAGCAGGACACAGGGTCCTGACAGCTGCACAGCCGCTGACCTCTGAGGGAGTCTGAAAGGAGGGCTTTGAGGGACAGCCCGAGGGGGGCCCAGGCAACCCAGAGAGAGCACCACAGAGCCCTCCCCACCCCACAGCTGAGACCAGGCATATGGGGCTGCTTCACAAATGACAGGGTGGCCTGCGGCCGTCCTCCCGACCACCTCGCAAACCTGAACGGCCATGTCTGCGGCGCAACAGTTCATGTGTCCTGGAGGGAACAGGCTTGCTGAGAAGCCTCCTGAAGCAGTTCCACTCTCAGGCCGAGTCCCCCTGCCCAGGGATGCCCACTGGACACTCCAGGCAGCGCCAGGCCCATCCAGCTGCCCAGAGGCGACACTGCGAGGGTCCATGCAGACAGCACACGGCACGAGGGGCACGTGGGACCGTACAGCCGCTGTCAGGCTTCCGGCCGTGTGCCTACCCGGAGCGGGATGCAGCAGGGGAGAGGCCAGAACAGTCCATGACACTTGGCAGTGCCGGGGTGGTTCTGGCCGGGCATGCTCACCAGTGAGTCCTTGCACCCCCTCCCCGCCCTCCACTAGGAGGGCAGCTTTAGTATGACCAGGGCCTCGAGGGCAGCCCTAATGCTCTGAACCATCCCACGATGTCACCAGACCCTCCAAGGCCACAGGGTGGCCCGTGGAGGCTGCTGATGCGCAGCTGCACGTCAGCCTAGAGAGCGGTGACCTGGGTGAGTTCCGTGTTGGGGGTGGATGGGCTCTGCGGGCTGACAGGCACCATGGGCAGGTCCACGCCTAGTCATGCCGGCCGTGGCACCATCTCAGGGGTCTTGCGAGCATGAGCCACATCCTTGGCGATGCTGCGCACGCGGTCTGACACCTGCGTCTCCCGGCGCAGGGCGGGCGCGCAGCAGAAGTTGCGGAAGCACGCCTTGAAGTTCTCGTCCAGGAAGGCGTAGAGGATGGGGTTGAGGCAGCTGTTGACATAGCCGAGGGCCGTGCAGAAACGTAGGATGGCCACCACGGTCTCACTGCCTGGCTGCACGCCCAGCCCTTGGACCAGCACAAAGACCTGGACGGGCGTCCAGCAGCCCACGAACACGGCCACCACCACCAGCACCAGCCGCGTGATGCGCCGCAGGTTCCGGTCCTTCTCGCGGGAGCCTGAGAGCAGGCGGACGCCTCGCAGCCGCCGGATCATCAGGCTGTAGCAGACGGAGATGATGAGCACAGGCACGATGAAGGAGAATAGGAAGATGCAGACGGCAAACACGGGGCCCCAGTAGTCCTGCGGGCTGGGGATCTCCACCAGACACTCAGTCTCTGCAGGGAGAGAAGCAGGGTCAGGGCAGGTGGGCAGGCGGGCAGGGAGCCACCCAGAGCCAGGGGAGCGTGGCCCTGGGGAGGAGGGTCCCCCGCACTGACCGTCATCCTCAACCTGTGCCGAGCCCATGATGGCAACGGGAACGCCGACAACAGAGGCCAGGGCCCAGATGGCCACATTGACAGCCTGGGCCTTGCTGGATGTCCGGACGTCAAGGGCACGGATGGGGTGGCAGATGGCTACGTAGCGGTCCACGCTCATGGCGGTCAGCGTGAAGGTGCTGGTGAACATGTTGTAATAGTCAATGGCGATGACCGTCTTGCACAGGGCGTTCCCAAATGGCCAGAAGCCCAAGAGGACATCTGTGCCCTGGAAGGGCAGGGTCAACAGCACCAAAGTGTCCGCCAGGGCCAAGTTAAAGATGTAAATGTTGGTGGCTGTCTTCATCTTGGTGTGTCTGCAGAGAGGACGGGGAGGAAGACGCTTCATTTGGCCGCCTTGGCAGACCTGGCAGCGAAGGGCAAGGGGCCCTTCCTCTTGGCCATCACAGGGGGCACCCACTCTGCCCCCTGCTAAAATGTAGGTTCATGGGCCCAGCCCAATGCCATGGAGCCCGAAGGAAAGTATTTTAACAAATTCTTCAAGTACTTACAGCACACAAAGAATGGTTCGCAACCTAAAGACTTGTCTGCCTTGGAAAAGATGGGTGTGGGGTGGGGGGAGCAGAGTGTCTGCCTGACCCTGCACGAGAGCAGAGACAGGACTCATAAGACAAAGAATCCGTCCTCCTCCCTTTCAAGTCTCCCCCAAGACCTTTCTTGGACCAAAATGTTGGCCCTTTTCCGCCAACAGAGGTTTCCAGGGGCTCCAAAATCTGGAAGAGCACAGCAAACCAGACCTCACTGTTGCCTAGCAACCGAAACAGGAAGTGCTGACAGGGATGGGACAGGTGCTAATGGGGGCTGACTGTATGCAAGAGCCTGGCATGGAGAAATTGTGGGTGCTTAATAACTATCTGCTAAATGAATGAATAGTTGTTATAATGCTGATGGTGGTAGTGTTGCTGATGGTGGTAATTATGGTGGTGGTGGTGGTGGAGATGGTGCTAGCAACACTGGTGGTGATGGTGGTGGTGGTGCTGCTGGTGGCAGTGGCGATGGTGCTGGTGGTGGTGATGGTGCTGTTGATGGTGATGGTAGTGGTGGTGACGGTGGTGGTGGTGATGGTGATGGTGCTGTTGATGGTGATGATGGTGATGGTGGTGGTGGTGGTGGTGATGGTGGTGATTGTGATGGTGCTGTTGATGGTGATGATGGTGGTGGTGGTGATGGTGCTGTTGATGTTGATGGTGGTGATGGTGATGGTGCTGTTGATGGTGATGGTGGCGGTGGTGGTGGTGGTGGTGATGGTGATGGTGGTGGTGGTGATGATGGTGATGGTGCTGTTGATGGTGATGATGGTGGTGGTGGTGATGGTGATGGTGCTGTTGATGGTGATGGTGATGGTGGTGGTGGTGGTGGTGGTGGTGGTGGTGGTGATGGTGATGGTGGTGTTGGTGATGGTGGTGTTGGTGATGGTGGTAGTGGTGGTGGTGGTGATGGTGGTGGTGCTGGTGATGGTGATGGTGATGGTGGTGGTGGTGGTGGTGATGGTGGTAGTGGCGATGATGATGGTGGTGGTGGTGGTGATGGTGGTAGTGGCGATGATGATGGCGGTGATGATGGTGATGGTGATGTTGATGGTGATGATGGTGGTGGTGGTGATGGTGGTGGTGGTGGTGATGGTGGTGATGATGGTGATGGTGATGGTGATGGTGATGATGGTGGTGGTGGTGATGGTGGTGGTGATGATGACGGTGGTGATGATGGTGGTGGTGATGGTGCTGCTGATGGTGATGATGGTGGTGGTGGTGACGGTGGCAACACCAGAGACAACAATGTTCCATGTCAATTAAGCTGCCATGAAGGAATCCGGGGTTTCTTTCTATCTCTTAGAGAGAGATTAAGAATAAGCTCAAAGAGGCCTTAATCATGACCAAATAACAAGGACAGTGATGATGGCAGATGCCCGTGCCAAGTTCTTCACTTGGATTTTAACTCATTTAAGATTCAGAAGCGCTATTTTGATGCCCAGACTGCACAGGAGGACATTCAGGCTCCGAGGATCTAAATGGTCTTCTCAAGGCCACAGAGCTGGTAAAAGAAAAGTGGGTCAAGAGAACTAGAAGAGCAGCCACAGACAGGAGGAAAGATTTGCCAAAGACCCATCTGACAAAGGACTGCTGTCCAGAATGCACGAAGAACTCGTAATACTCAACAATAAGAACACAGACAGCCTGGTTAAAAATGGGCCAAAGACCTTAACATACCCTCAGCAAAGAAGATATACAGACAGCAAAGAAGCACATGAAAAGATGCTCCACCTATGTCATCAGAGAAATGCAAATTAAAACAACAATGAGGACTTCCTGGTGGCGCAGTGGATAAGAATCCGCCTGTCAATGCAGGGGACACGGGTTCGAGCCCTGGTCCGGGAAGATCCCACATGCCGCGGAGCAGCTAAGCCCGTGCGCCACAACTGCTGAGCCTGCGCCCTAGAGCCCGTGCTCCGCAACAAGAGAAGCCACCGCAATGAGAAGCCCGTGCACCGCAACGAAGAGTAGCCCCCGCTCGCCGCAACCAGAGAAAGCCCGCGCAGAGCAACGAAAACCCAACGCAGCCAAAAATAAAAAAAAAATTTTAATAAAATAAAATAAAACAACAATGAGATACCACTACATACCTATTAGAATGACCAACATTTGGAACCCTGACACCACTAAGTGCTGGTGAGGACGTCAAAAGGTACAGCCATTCGAAAGACAGCTTGGCAGTTTCTTACAAAACAGACTCTTACCATAAGATCCAGCAATCACCCACCCTTTGATATTTACCCAAAGGAGTTGAAAATATATCCACATAAAAACCTGCACACGGATGTTTATAGCAGCTTTATTCATAGTTGCTGAAACTTGGAAGCAACCCAGATGTCCTCCAGTAGGTGGATGAATAAATAAACTGTGGCTCACCCAGAAAATGGAATATTATTCAGCAGTTAAAAGGAATGAGCTATCAAGCCATGAAAAGACATGGAGGACCCTTACATGCATATTGCTAAGTGAAAGAAGCCAATCTGAAAAGGCTACAGACTGTAGGATTCCACATTCTGGAAAAGCAAAACTATGAACACAGTAAAAAGATCAGTGTTTGCCAGGGGTCGGGAGGTGGGAAAGGATGAAACGGCAGAGCACGGAGGATTTTTAGGGCAGTGAAACTATTCTGTGTGATACTGTAATGGGGGATACAGGCCATTATATATTTGTCCAAACCCATAGAAAGTACACCACCAAGAGGGAACCCTAAGGTAAACTGTGGATTTGGGGTGATTATGATGCATCAATGTAGGTTCATCAGTTGTGAAAATGTACTGTTCTGGTGGGGATGTTGATAATGGGGGAGATTATGCCTGGGGAGGGGAGGGCCGGGCAGGGACTATATGAGAAACCGCTGTACCTTCTCCTCAATTTTGCTGTGGACCTAAAACTACTTTAAAAACATTGCCTGTAAAAAAAAGAGCAGGGACTGGAACTGGGTGTTTCTGACCACTGAGGCAGTCCACCCCAGTGCCACGGCTCACAACACATCATTCTGCCTCTGAGCCCGGCGTGCTCACAGCAGTTCCCGGGCATCACTCTCCGTGGGGACTGCTCGTGGGCAAGACGACCTCCCCTCTCTGCTCTAATCAAGACGTGCCTCTGAGGGTTTTGATGCCCCCACGCAGAGGAGAGACCCCACAAGAAACACTCACAACCGGAAGGAGGAACAAGCCCACCCCCACCCACATTTCTCACCCATAGCACACCCTCCAGCCACGAAGGGACACGTGAGTCTAATACCCCGGGGTCAGCACTGGGGGAAGGGCAGCTGTTCCTCGCAGCCCCTTGTCTGAGCACACACATGACACACGCCAGCACGTACAAATGTACAAGGGCATGCTTATACACATGCACACACACGGACACAGCCACAAGGGCGTGTGCACGTGCACACATACACGAGCACACGTACGTGTACCCACATGCACACGTGTGTTCACACTCGCACATTCATGCCCAAGCTCACATACATGTACAAACATGTACATGCTCACATGTATTGTGTCCACACACATATGTATGTACAAGGTGCAGTATACACACGTATATGCACACACCCAGACATGCACACACTCACATACGTGTGCACATTCGCACAGGCGCACACTCATGTGTGTGCACACATTTGCACGCTCACGTGCATGCGTACACATACATGTATACACGTGTGTACACACATGCACACGTGCATGTGTCCCCACGCCGTCCCGATGCCATCCCCACACGCTGTTCCCACCCTGTCCCCACATTCCCCCCCCATGCTTTTCCCATTCTACCTCCCCATGCCATCCCCACGCTGTCCCCCATGCTGTCCCCACGCTCTTCCCACTTTGTTTCCCCATGCTGTCCCCTCATACTGTCTAGGCCATCCTTCCACAACGTCCCCACACCATCCCCCATTATGTCCCCCCAGCAGCGTGGCTGCCATCCTTGACCCCACAAGCGTTCCCATTCTGAGCGCCAGCAAATGCTGGAATCGGCCCAAACACCAGCGGTGAACACGGAGCCCCGGGGCTGAGGAAGGGGCTTCGTGAAGCTGCCCCAGCGCCGGACCTGGACGACGCCGACAAGAGCTGCCTTCCGGGATCACAGCAGGGCCCGTGAGGACGCAGCAGCTTGGCTGGGAGCCTGGCGCATGGCTCAGATGGAGCGTCATCTCTCGGGAGTCAGGGCGGCGCTCCATCTGGGACAGAGCTGCGCCTCCTCCCACACCCGGACTGGACCCTGCCTCTCCCTCTCCCCCAGCCAAGTGCCTCTGCCCTCAGGAGCTGAGCCACCAGGGCCTCAGGACTGACCCTGCCGTGACAGGGGGCCAAGAATTGAACAGGGGGTGGGAGATCCCCGTGTGCCAAGCCTGCCAGAGCAGCCCCTGCTCCATGCCCTCGGCAGCTGCTCGCGACTCACCGGTGGGAGACGGGGTGGGGGGGGTGCCCAGCCTACCTGAGGATGACATACATGACGAGACAGTTCCCCAGCAGCCCCCCGATGCACACAGCCAGGTAGAGCCCCACGATGGTGACCTTGAGCCCAAGGGGCAGGAAGGCGCCGTGGCTGGCATTGAGCATCAGGTGCGGGGGCAGCAGGCTGTGGTTGGAGCTCAGGAGAGACAGGTTGCCCTGCAGGTGGCCGCCGTAGAGGACTTCCCAGAACGGGGCAGGGAAGAGGGACTCCATGCCCCGCCCTGCACGCAAAGCCCACGGTACCTGGGGAGGTACAGGGACATGTGAGCGCAGCACCCAGCACCCACCCAGCCCCAGGCCGCAGACACGGAGGCACGTGCGTGTGCACACACATACACACACACACCAGGCACACGGAGACACGCAAACGTGTATGCCAGGGACAGGGATACACGAACACAGGGGCACACGTGCACACACACAGGGACCAGTCTCAGCTGGCCTGCGGGCTCCCACATGGGATGCGCGGATGCACTTACACAGCAGGATGTGTCCACCCATGGGGGCTCACAGACACACAGCACACACACACACACACACACACACACACACACACACACACACAGATGCCCAAAGCTGCCCTCGTGCACACGCAGACACAAAAGGGACCAAGACGCACCCAGAAACACCTGGAACACTGGCCACAGGGCAACGGAGCACAAGGCCTCCTGCTGCCCCTCCCCAGCCCTGCCTGAGAGCTGCGGCCACCACAGGTCACCTCCACGCCAGCCCCCAGCGGCTCAGCCTTACCTCGGTGACCTCCGTGGGAGCTGGGACCCCGGAGGCCCTAACGCTCGGCCTGCGGCAGAGCAGGGCCGGGAGCGCCGGCCCGACTCAGCTCTGGGTCTGGACGGCGCCGCGGCTGCCGCACGGTGGCAGCTGCTCCGTTTCCTTCTCAGACGCCAGACCAGACGCAGCAGCCTGGTGCGCCGAGCTGGGGGAGGGGAGCGGGCTGCGGCTGCGGGGGGCGGGGCCGTGCAGGATGGAGGAGGGGGCCCCAGGCTGGACGGGGACAGATGCAAGGACCAGGGCGCACCCTTAGAGATGAACAACAGAGAGGCTTGGACCCACAGAGCCCAGACGGAGACAGGCTCGAACACATGGACACAGGGGTAGAGGTGCACATGAGAACTCAGACACGTGGACGGACACACACACACAAGGACGCACAGGGACTCAGGGACAGACACATGGAGACACAGGGACAAACACACAAGAACAGACACAAAGGACATGCAGAAATACACAAAGACGTGGAACGGAGACTCAGAGAGACACACACAAGACAGAGACAGACATGAAGCCGCATCTCACTCAGAAGCAGGGCCTTGGACGGACTCAGACCTGCCCCAGCCAGAGTTCCATGCCCAGAACAGCGCCCCTCAGCTGGGATCCCAGGGCAGCTGAGCCACAGGGGGCCGCCGGTTGGGTGGCTGGGCCCCTACCCAGCCAGCCCCGATCAGATCAGAGCCTCATAAACAAGCAGGATGTCTGGACTGTCCAGTGTGCGCCATGTGCCTCCTGGGTGCCAAGCCCATCGCAAGCACAAGCTTGTCCATCCCCACCACCCCTAACTGTGGGCCTCAGCATCACCTCTGTGCCAATGAGGGCAGTAAGCCTCAGCACCTCAGCAGTGTGAAGCCACCTGTCAAAGGGGCAGAGACAGGGTTCAAAGGCAGGTCTGTCTGCCACCTGAAGACCCACCAAGGGCACCTCTGCCTCAGCTGGGTCCCTGAACAACATCTGAACATCATTGCCTCACAGCCTGGGACCCCAGCACTCACAAAGCAGAACATGGGGCTGCCTCCTTCCCATCCCTGGGGTCACATGCCTGTGGGTGACCCCTGAGCTGAATTGCCAGCCCCACCCAGTCAAGGGGTCGTTCTTCCTGCCCGGGCTCTGCCCACACAGCCCAGACCCTGCTTGGAGCATCTGTCTCCAAGGATGGGGACCTGGTTGCTAGGCGACTGGCAGCAGCGTCGCTAGGATACCTGGCGAATCAGGCGAGGACAGAGCAGGCAAATACCCTAGGGCTCAGCATCCCAGGCTGTCCCCCAGGACTTATCTCTGCATCTTCACTGCAGTCGACCCAGGGACACGTGTGGAGACACGGGGCACATCCACAGAGGCACTCAGGACACAAAGACTCACAAACACACACACAAAGATGCCCAAATAGGCACACAGGTAAACCAACAGACATGGGTACATGCTCAGAGGACGCACAGACACTCGAAGGGACCCACAGACGCATGGGCCACACCCACGCAAACCCACACTAGGGTGCACGTGAGGCACAAGGTAGACATGGGAGAAGAGGCGGATCAAAGCCTCAGACGCCCAGGGGACACAAGTGCACCACATTCTCCTGGCAAAGCTCGAAGCCCCATCCCATTGACCTTGGGAGCCCCAGCAGGGCAGGAACCCCAGGGGCTCGCCCTCCTGCATCCTCCCCGACCTGGGCTCCCCGAGGTCTGAGCAGCCAAGCTCAGCCCCTCCCACCCCCACTGCCTGGGCCCACCTGCCACCAGTTTGCGAAGCTGTGGTTTCCTAATGGCCTTCGGCCTGGGGAAAGGGCGGGGCTAGGAGGCTGCCTTGAGGCTGGGTGTGAGTTCCAGTCTGGACAGACCTCCCATGAGGTCACATCGGGCACACCTGGGCCCACCTTCCCGCACGGGCAGTCTCAGCCCAAGGACAGGATGGTGGGGGGCCAGGCCAGGGTACTGACGACACTCCCTGGGGATGGTAGTCCCCAGTCCTGGACCCTGCAGGGTTCCCACAAAGGGGGCCTGGCCCAGGAAATGGCCCGGCCTCTCTTGAGCCCTGTACGACCAGGATAAGACACAGAACCTATGTGTTACACATGGGGCAGCAGGGAACACGTGTGAGCATCTGTATCAAAGCAAGACAACCTCAAACACACACATCATATGCAGGCAAAACAAAACATGCAAGGGTACCAGCAACAGCCCAAGACACACAGCTTACGTGAATGACAGCACAGAACACGGGTCCGCTACATATCAAGTGACAGCCTGACCAGGGCTACACTTGGAGGTCACAGGCATTCTGGGCAGGACCCAGGTCCCAGAGTGCCGGTGACACCCACAAACTGGGGTGAATGCACCTCACTCTTGCACCCAGTGACTCAGGGCCCGTCAATGCCAGAAGGCACACTGTCTGCTGCCCCTCGGTCCGCACATGCTTCACCACCCCCCCAACCCCCCGGAGTAGGGCACGGGGATCAAAGCACAGTCGCCAGCAGCCTCACCCAGAATGGCCATCCCCAGGGAATTCAGTCACCAGGCCAGTTGTGCTGTTGAAAAGTAAAAGGAATGGGACTTCCCTGGTGGCGCAGTGGTTAAGAATCCACCTGCCAGTGCAGGGGACACGGGTTCAAGCCCTGGTCCGGGAAGACCCCACATGCTGCAGAGCAACTAAGCCCGTGCGCCACAACTACTGAGCCCGCGCTCTAGAGCCCGCGAGCCACAACTGCTGAGCTCGCGTGCCTAGAGCCTGTGCTCCTCAACAAGAGAAGCCACCGTGATGAGAAGCCCGCGCACCGCAACGAAGAGTAGCCCCCGCTCGCCTCAACTAGAGAAAAGCCTGCGCACAAAAGAAAGTAAAAGGATTTTCATAATTCTGGGCTGCTTCATAAAGTGTTACTTTTTCCTTGTGATTTTACCTTCCTAATATTGACATACAGTGACAGAGAAGTGTAGATTTGCGGTACAATGTGAAATTTTGCAGTCATTTAATAATCCTTATTGATGTTATTTTGAAGTTTTCTTTTCAGGCCTAGGCATCGATCAGCCCTTGAAAAACACATGAATCCTGGACACAGAAACAGGCGGGACACGTGGCCCAGGGCCTCACAGTGGCTGGGCCCCAGACACAGGGGGCACCTCCCCTGCCAGGGGAGCTGTAGCGGGGGCACAGAAGCAGGAAGAAGGGCTGCTCAGGGATGTGAACTATGCCAACGCCAGGCCCTCTGGGAATTAAGGAGGAGCGGGTGTCAAAGGTTTTCAATCCTACAAAAACAGAGGGAAAGTTATAAGTCCCTTCTTGCAGGAGAGTGCGCCCATTCTCCCCCTCCCCCCATAACTCCCACTCTTGCAAGTCACTTCCCCCCTGTGGCTCCCTGGCCAGGACCCTGGGGAGCTAAGAGGAGGGCCCAGACTCCTGTCTCAGAGAACTCACTCCTGTGGGAGCACAGAGTGAGGGCCAGACGTGGTGCTGGCCTGGGCTGTGTGTATCCAGGAGGACAGCTTGAAGGAGGTAGGTCAGCCTGCCTAAGCCCTCACTGCCTCTTCTGGAGCCCAGAGAACTTTGCCTTCAAAAGCCCCACGGTGATGCTGAATCCCGAGGCCCGGGCCTCACCCTAAAGGCACAAGCCCTGCGGCGGCGGGGCTGGGGGTGGGGGGTGGGCGGGGCGGGAAGGGGAAGCATCCAGGCAACAGCTCCTGCAAAGGCTTGTGGGCTGGAAAGATGGACAGTTCCATGCAGCTTTGGGAAGCGGGGGATGGCATGCCAGCTCCCGAGATATGGGGCCACAAAAGCGAGGGGATATAGGTATGCATATGGCTGATTCACTTTGTTGTACAACAGAAACTAACACAGCATTGTGAAGCAATTATACTCCCCTAAAGATGTATTAAAAAAAAAAACCTTACCCTCTCACTGGGAGGCCAGAGCAAGCTTCCAAAAACAATGGGAACAGTCAACAGCCTCCTTCGGAAAGGGCAGAACCCCAGCTGAGACACCACCACCCCCAAAGCCAGGACAGTCTCTCCCCTCAGGGACTCAGGTTGTGAACTCCCAAAACCGCACCATCCATGGGCCTCAGTGCCCACCTTGGCACATCCATGAATGAAGGGAGGAGGCATGTTTACACTGTGGGAACCACCAATACATTCACAAATTATGGACTTAATGCACTAATTTTGGCCTAACATCAACTGTGGAATGAGTACATGGATTATTGAATCCAGAATAATCTGACGAGCACGTGAACAACTTAAAGAATCAAGTAAGTGGGTCAGTTACAAAATATTACGAAATTAACAAATGCATAAATAAATTACAGAAATCTAGGACGCAGGACCCAGAAATCAAAACCCGAGTCTGGGGACTTCCCTGGTGGTTCGGTGGTAAAGAATCCGCCTTCCAATGCAGGGGACGCGGTTTGCTCCCTGGTCGGGGAACTTAGATCCCACATGCCGCGGGGCAACTAAGCCCGCGCACCACAACTGCTGAGCTCACGTGCCTCAAGGAGAGAGAGAAAACGCGCACACCACCACTAGACAGAAGCCGGCATGCCGCAACGAAGAGCCCACGCGCCGCAACTAAGACCCAACACAGCACAAAAAAAAAAGAAAGAAAGGACTTCCCTGGTGGCGGAGTGGTTAAGAATCCACCTGCCAGTGCAGGGGACACGGGTTCGAGCCCTGGTCCAGGAAGATCCCACATGCCGCGGAGCAACTAAGCCCGTGCACCACAAACTACTGAGCCTGCACTCTAGAGCCCTCGAGCCGCAACTACTGAAGCCTGCGCACCTAGAGACCCTGCTCCGCAACAAGAGAAGCCACCGCAATGAGAAGCCCGCGCACCGCAACGAAGAGTAGCCCCCAGCTCTCCACAACTAGAGAAAGCGTGTGCACAGCAACAAAGACCCAATGCAGCCAAAAATAAATAAATGAATGAATTTATTTGAAAAAAAGAAAGAAAATAAATAAATATTTTAAAAAAGAAAACAAAACCAACGGTCTAAACAAAAATACACCACCCCTGTTCTTACACCACCCCTGGGACCCCCAGACTTGCCCTGGAAGAGGTGAAGAGTCCTGAGTTCTGCTGGGGGAGGCCTCGTGGGCCATGAAGAGGGGGAAGGGGCTCAACCACGAAGGTCTCCTCAGATCTGCGCCCCCTGACCCCAAAACTAGCCAGCAAAGACCTCTCCAGCCAGGAAGCTGGGCCCACAGCCCGCAGAATAGTGCATTTGGGGCTCTTCAGAAAAGAAAGAGAGCGCACCCGGGCTGTTAAAGCGGAGGGTCATCTCCCTCATGGTCCTTGACAGCCGGGAGGTCCCGGGCCGGGGCATCCGGCCGGGGACCTCGGTGCACTTGGACCGACGTTCTGACCACGCACCTCCCCGAGGGCTTGCCCCGCCCCCGTTGGCTTGGGGGAGGGGCGGGCCTCCTGGTTGCCGAGCAACCGCGTCAACAAGTCCCAGAGAGTCTGGGCTGAGTTGGAGGCCCAGGCCCCCCGAGAAGGCGGAAAGTATGGGGTGTGGAAATGGGAGGCAAGGGCCGGGCACTCGACCGCCGCCGCTAGGGACGGGGCGGGGGAGGGTGCGGACGCCAGCCTCTGTCCCAGTGTGGGCCAGGACCCGGCCCAGGATCTGGGGTCCGGGGTCTAGGGTGCTGTGGGCTGGGCCGAGCGAGGAAAGGAGCCCTGCAGGGCTGCACCGGGACTTCCGGGGTGTTTCCCTCTCCCACCTCGGGGGCCCTTCCCCCTCTACCACCTCTTCCCTGGGCTCCTCTCTCCCTTACTCCATCTAGACCCAGCGTGGGACAGGCTGGGGGGGATGGCGTCTCCCCTGCAGCAAGCCAGCTGTCCATTCGACTCTGAGACTCCGCCGCACACAAGTGAGACCTCCCACAGACACACAAACGGACCCACACAACATCAAACACACACACATCTCCCAGAAAAGCATGAGTCCTCTGCCCAAGATATAATGAAGGCCCACCCCCTCCATCTCCAGCCCCTAACACTAAGACAGAGGGGTCTGAGGCCTACGCAGACATGGGGGACTGAACACAGCAAGGGACCTGGCATGGGCGGAAGTGTCCTCCTAGCCTCACCCAAAGCAGTCTCAATCTGCCTCCACCCCTGGGTAGTGCCTGAGGTCAACTCAGGGGTCTCAGCATTTTCCCAGTGGCGGGAGAAACAGCCCGTGGGCAGGAAGGGAGTGGATCAGAAAGTTCTAGCGGAATGCAGGAGTGCGTAAGGAGGCTGAGCTGACCGGGACGTGTGCGAGGTTGTGGCAAAGGTGCAGAGGTCAGAGGTGCGGGCCCTAAGGCGGGCTGCGCGGGGTCCAGAGGGGCCGGAGCTGGGAACCCACGGCGGGGCCGGGTCAGACCGAAGGATCGGGCGCCAGCGGGACATCGTCTCCCCTCGGCAGGGCCTGAGGATGCAGCCAGAGCCGGCGAAGGGGACCGCGCGCAGGGTACCGCGGGAGCGAGCGGGTAAGGGCGCGCAGGGCGCAGGGGCCCGCGTGGGGTGTGCCAAGGCGGAGCCCCCGACGCCGGGCTGGGCCCTCACGCTGGAGGGCCTGGAGGCCATGCGGCCCGCGCAGCGCCACAGCCACCTGCTCTTCAGCGACCTGCTGGAGGACGTGGGCGCGGCCGCTTCCGTCTTCCCGAGTGAGTCAGCAGAGCTGGGGTGCCGCATGCCTGACCCGCGCGCGTGGACGCTGCAGCTCGAGACGCCCGCGCAGCGCCAGGACCGGGTCCTCGGCGTCCTCAAGGCCGCCGAGGCCCGCGGCCGAGTCCGCGCTCTCCGACTGCGCTACGCCCGCCTGCGGGTGAGGCAGGGGCGGGGCCGGGGCGAGGCCGGGGCGGGGGAACCACCCGGCCGGGGGCTCTGAGGGCGAGGCGGGGCCGCCCGTCGCCAAGGCTCCGCAACATCCCGGCGCCCTGACCCGGGCACCCGCAGGCGGAGGAGATCTCGCTCCTAATCCTGCGGCAGAAGTCCGCGCGCGCCGCCCTGCGGCTGGAGCTGTTCCTGCCGCCGCAGCTGAAGCCCACGCGGATCCCAGACCCCCTAGACCGTCGAGAGGTGACTGCGAGCCCCGGAAGGGCCGGGGAGGGGCGGGAGCCCGCCCTCCGCCCCGCACACCCGGCCCCAGCACCTCCTCCCCCGCAGCGGAGGCGCGTGGAAACCATTCTGGAGGAGAAAGTCGACGGCAGCATCTTCCCGCGTTGATGGCGACCCCACAGTGCACGACTGTGCCCCACCCTCCTACATAAAGTTCTCACTTTCAAAACGCCCCCTGGTCTCTAGGCTTCCTTTCTCTAGGTCCCCTGGGAGGGAAGGGGGGAAGGATGGATGCTGCGTCTCCCACATCCGATGTCACAGGCATTGGGGTACTCAGCGTGCAGCTCCAACGCAGTGGAAAGCTACAAGCTGGCTGACATCAGACTCACAGGGGGCTGGGGCACCCCTAATCCCCCAAATCCCACGCTGCCCCCATCAGGCAATCTGGTGCCCTGTGAGTCCGTGGGAGCCCCCAGCCTGGGTGTGATGGGAGGAAGAGCCTGGCTCAGCAACAGTCACACCCCCAGAGGTAAGGGCAGCCTCAGGGGGAAAGTGGTACCCAAGTAGGACCCCAGACTGCAGGTCATTCCATCAGAGGCTCAGCGAGGAAGGTGACATTCTGGACAGGAGAGTGACTGCAGAAGCCAAAGCTGGCCTTGGGACAGTCAGCCACGCCTGGGAGGTCCTCGGGAGACCAGGAGACGGGGGACGGGGAGACCCTTCAGGCAGAAATCACTCTCGGGTCTTCCTTTCCATCTTGATAATCCTCCTCTGCCCCTTTGATCCCCTTTACTGGACCCACACACACACACACACACACACACGTACACACACATACACACACACAGGACAGGAAGGACACCGCCCCTGTTCCATTCTGACAAACCCACATCCTGCAAACCCTCTGGATTCTGAAGAACCTCACATGTTTCGGGACAGATCTCCCCTTTGAGAACTTACTCTCCTGCCCAACACAGGCTCTTTGCAGAGACTGAGATTTCTCTTAGCCGGCTCTCCCTTTTCCTCCCTCCCAGCAGTCCAGCGGGCTACAGAGATGGGGGCCTCAGACAAGGCCCTCCCCTGCCAGGAGGCTCTGGCAGAGTTGCCAGCCTGCAGCAGAGAACTGGTCCTGGAGGGGTGGGCCCTCTACTGGCAGAGGTCAGAGCTGGGGTCCAGCAAGGAATCCTGCTCTGTGGCGGCCAGTGCCCTCCCTGACGCAGCTCAGAATGGGGACCTGAGCCCTCTGTAACCTCAGCAAGTCCCTCCCCCTCACAGGACCCTTCGCCTGCTCTGGGTTGTTGCACCCTTGGCGTTGATCCAAGCCCAGAACTGTGTGTGGAGCTGGAGACTGGAAGCTCCGTGAGGGAGGGGGGCGGTTCAGGCAGGTAGGGGAAACACGGAACAGGGGAAGAGAAGGTGGCCTGGGCGAGGGGCAGGGGAGCATCAGGCAGGCGCTTGAGGACAGAGGACAAGAGAGGCACCCACCGCCCCAAGGAGGCCAGCAAGAGGGCGGCCTCACAGACAGCTCTGCACCAGGCGTGGGGCTGGCACATGGGCACCCTTTGATCCCCACACCAGGGAGGGGTCCTCGGTGTGCAGAGAAGGCCCGGGAAAGTGGCCGAGGACAGTTCTGCAGGGCCCGAAGGAGGCTTCTGCTATGGGAAAGCAAAGCATGTAGGCCACAGCCCAATGCACTGGGGCCGGGAGCTCACGCTCTAGACAGAGGGTCCTGGGTTCAAATCCCACCCCCAGCATTACCTGCTGCACAGCCTTGAATGAGCCCCTGCCCGGCCCACTTGGTTCCTCCTGTGGAATACGGGATACACTCCCCAGAGGAAGGGCAGAAGACCCAGGAGGGCTGAGGCAAGGGGCACGGAGAGGCCTAAGTGGCCGGGGGACATGCGGGGGTGGTGAGAGGAAGGACAGTGTATGGGGGGCTGGGAGGGGGAGGGGAGGGCCAGAGAAGCATACAGAGTGTGGCCTGAGTGGAAGAGAAGTGCGCTGACCCACACCCGCATCCAGCTGCCCCACACGTCTCAGGAGGCGGGTGAAGATGCCACGTCAAGTACCATGGCATAGGCAGGGCTGTGTGACCTTGACTAAGCTCTGGCCCGTCTTTGAAGGACCTACCTCCCGGGACTGTTATCTAGGCTAAACAAGAAGCAGCCACCTCCCATCTGGGCAGGCTTCCAGCCTCTGCCCTATTCCAGCCAGCCTGTCAACATGGCAGCCAAGCCCCCTGGGCACACGGCATCAAGACGCCCCCCGGACTGCAGGGCCCCTCTCTCCTCCCTGACCTTGGCGAGCACCCTCTTCAGCTCAGCTCCTGCCCTGCTGCCCTGCTAGCGGCTCCGGCTCCGTCCTTTGCCGAGCAAGCGGGAGCAGTGAAACACCCCCCTCCTCGCTCTGTGGTTCTCCTTAGCTCTCCTCACCTCTCACCCAGTCTGCAAGTCCACTTCTTGTCTGCTCCGGGGCTCGTCTGTCCTGCTCACTGCCAGGTCCCACTGACTGGCACACAGGGGACACGCAGACATTTGCTGGATGAATGAAGAGCACATGTAAAATCTCCACTTCCCTTTATGCCCCCAAGAGCGCTGAAAAAAGTGGGCACCTAAAACCTGAGCAACTGGAAGGCATTTTGTGAGCGGGCCCTGGGCACCAGGGGACAGGAGCCGCATACGGTCGGAGGCCAGGGGGACTCAGACACTCTGCAGACCACTTCCAGAGCAGGGTCAGGGCCTCCCAGACACTGGCCCAAAGCATGCTGGGATAAGGAATTTAACTCACAGCTATACCAGGTCATAAAATATGAGGAGAGTTGTCCAAAGAGAAGGGACAGGCATTCGTGGCAAAGGGGAGGTGTGGCTTTAAACTGTAGAACATCTGGGGGCAACTGGAGGGGTTGAAAGGGACTCAGCCAGGCCCTGCAGACAGGGACATTTGGCGACCCCGGATATAAGAACCAGTACTCCCGGCATCACTGGCACTGAAGCCCAGGAACCCCCTTCCTTGGGAAGTCCCCTACAGCACGGTGACAGCGCGTCCTTAACCCTATTTCACAGGTGAGGACACCAAGTGCCAGAGAGGCTAGGGCCAGGCCGGGACTGACCACGGGGGACAGTCCTTTCCAGTGGCCTCTCCCTCGAGCAGGGCAAGTAACCTATGGGGACGCCCCCCCAACCTCCACCCCACCCCACCCCACCCCACCCCGTAATGGCAACGCTGGACCGGCCCTGCCGAGCAGAGCTGGGGCACGGCCACACCCCCAGCTGCCGCAGTACCAACTCAGCCGCCCCGTGGCGGGGGGTGGGGGGTGGGGGTGTGGCCAGAGGCCCCATCATCAGCACGGGCCATCCTAAGCGACGGTGGGGACGGAGGCGCCGCGCTCCTGCGCGCGGGGCGGTGGGGAGTGGGCGCGTGGGGCGAGGAGCCGGCCGAACGCGGGGCGGGGCGCGCCGGGCGGGGCGGGCCGGGCCGGCGTCTGCCCGTGCGAGGAAGTCCCGGCCCCGCGCTTTGGGGAAGTGAGGCCGAGGCGCCTGCGCACTGAAGCCTGCGCCCGCTCCCCGACGATTCGGCCGGACCTCGGAGCGCGCGGGCCGGCGGCTGCGGCGCGAGTGGCTCGGGAGCGCGGCCGGTGAGTGCGCGCGCGCGGCGCCGAGGACCGCGGCCCTGCCCCTCCGGCCAGGGCCCGGGGGCCGTGCGGGGCGGGAGCCTCGGAAACCGGCGCCGGAATCCGCGCCCCAAGGACTCCGCCGCGGGGTCCACGTGGACCCTGGGCCGCGGCGGGACTAGAGCCCGTCCCCGCGCGTGGGGGAGGGGCCGTTGCAGCCGGGTTCCCCTTTTCTGCAGCTCAAAGCCTGGGGAAGTGATTGCTCAAAGCGGGGGGGGGGGGGGCCGCCGGAAGAACCCAGGTTTCCGCGTCTCCCGTCCCCCGCCTCAGCCTGTGGGGAGGGGCCGAGGCGGGACACCCGGTTTGCCCCCGCCCCCACCCTGTTGGATCTGGCAGCCACTCATCCCTGCCAGTCAGTCGCAGGGGAGGCGCTGCGCCCCCGGCCCGAGCCGATCAGGGGCTCCAGGCGCCAGCCTCGCTCCAGAACGCGCAGGAGGACCTCCTGCCGTCTGACTTGAGTCCTGCTGCTGCAGTACACGCCCCTTCGGCAGCCAGGGTGGGGCCCAGAGCGAACCTGGCCCCTCCCTCCCCTGCCTCGCCTTTGGGTCGCTGGTGAGTGGGGCGCACGGCCAATCCCTTGAGATTGGGGTGGGGGCGTCAGAGGCTGGAGGAAGGGGCAGACTTCTCCAGGCCAAACCCTACCATGAGAGAGAGGGAGCGAGAGAAGTGGGTTGTCCCCTCCATTGTAGAGGTGGGCAGTGGCGAGGGTCACCAGGGCTAGGAAAGACCTGGCCTGCCTTGGAGGAGCCAGGCTGGGACTTACCTACGGGGGAGGGGGGCGGCACGGCAGACAGGAAAGGTGCTGAGGAGGATGAGAAGAAGGGAACGGAGCCCCTCTGTCAGCCCCCCTCCCAAAGGTTATAGCATTTTTTCCCTGGGATTGTCACATTTTCTTATTCTTTTTTTGGACTGGGCAGGCTCAGGGACGTTCTTTTTCCTTCTGTGGAGCAGAGCAGCAGCCGCTCCCGAGGGAGCCTCTGTCCCCAGAGGCCAAACTTGCTGCCTGTCTAGCTTCTCCTATCCCAGACTTAGGGACCAAAGCCTGGAGGGGCTGGGGAGGAGGAGGGAGCCCCCTTCAAGTGCCCGAATGAGGAGTGGGAACCCTGGTTCAGACCCTGTACCCCCACCAAGAAAGAGAGCAGGTGCCCCAGGGGCACAGGGGGCCCCAACCAGCCTGACGAGGGTGCACGGAGCCTGGCCCAGGGATGGGTGACCAGGTGCAGGGCCTACAACCAGGACAGAAGGGACGGCCTCTCCCCCTGCCCCTCCCGCCCCAGACTCGGCCCCAGCACCTGGGCCCTGCATCCTCAGGCGGGTCCCCTCGTCCAAGTCAGAGCTGAGTTGGAGAAGGCAGCCTAGAGGGGTAGAGCCTTCAGGGTGCTGGGGGTGGGCGGGGGTTGGGGCCCTGCCCCCGCTCACAGTGGATAGGGGTGCAGAGGAGGAAGAGCCGCTCTGCCTGGGGAAGTCACAACCCGTCTGGGGTACAGCTACCAGACCTCAGAGGTTGCCACACCCCTTCCTTTCCCTAGAAACTTGAGCCCTGAGGGTAGGCATGCTGTCGGGCTGCTTCCTCCCCATGCGTCTGCTGGAAGCCAGTGGGATCCAGTTGGAGCCTCCCCCTCGCCCAGCGATCTCAGGGGAAGCCAGGCAGGTGGCCAAATGGCCAAGGCCCCGTGGGACCCTACACCTGGCCCCCGGGTTTGGGTCAAAGTCGAGGCCTCCGCATGCCCAGGCTCTGGAGGCAGGGGTGCCCCACGTGTGCATATCCCGCGCTGTCACCTCTGAGCGCAGCACCCGGTCAGTGGCTGGGAGGCAGGAGCTGCCTAGCCTGGTGACTACCCCGGGGCCTGTCCCAGAGCGTCCACTTTCCTCTTCTGCCATCGGACACCCCACGAGGCCAACATGGACCAAACAGACATTAAAAGGCCAAGAGCTGAGGGATGGGAGGCGGCAGGGAGGATGATCATTTAATGAGAAAATAAACTGAAACCAAGTCCTGAGCATCTCGCGACGGGGTTTCAGGGAGGTCCGCGCGGCAGACGTGCCAGGGGGGCCCCCCGGCCCCGGGGGTGGGGCGGGGCGCCTCGCCTGGGCCGAGGTGGGCGCAGGCCGAGGTAGAGATTGGGAGGCAGGTGGGGAGGCGTTCAAAACTGCCTCCTGGACCCTGATTGGCCGCCCCCGCGGCTCGGGTCCGCGGGTTCCCCGCGGGAGCCGCTCACCCGGATGGGGCTCCGGCGCTCCCCGCGCGCCCGCACCGTGGAAGGTGCGCCCCGACGCCGAGCGGAAGGGACCCCGCGGCTCCGACCCGCCCGGGAGCAGGACGCACCCCCTCCCCCGCCGCCGCCCGGCGCGCCCGCCCTGCCCTGCGGCAGGCCTGGGGCCGCAGCGGTTTCCGCAGCCTGGGGAGGGGGGAGGGGAAGGGAGGCCGGGAGACCCTGGGCGCGGGAAGGTGCCAGCCGAGCGTTCGGGTGCCGGGCCAGTGACCGGGCCGAGAAGGTGGCGGTGCCTGCTGCACTTCCCGCACCCTCAGGACGTCCCGCCCCAGCCCCAAGTCCTACTCAAGTCCTCCTTGTCTGCAGGCCTGGTCTGCTGCCCATGCTGAGTCCCCAGGAGCAGGTGGGGAGCCTCCCCAGGGCTGATCCGGACTCCTCGTGGGGAGCAACCCTCACCATCTCCCAGCAGCCGAGGAAAACCTGGGATGGAGGGAGCTGGGATGGGGGTTCTAAATGTCTGACCACCACCCCTATGCACCGCCCTTATAGCCCCAGACGCTGGGGGCCTCCAGCCCCCTTGGGAGGGGCCAGGAGCCGGAAACCGAGAAAGAGGAACCCTGGCTTCCGGCTTCCCAGGGAGCGAGCAGATGGGGGTGTCCCAGAACCTCCTGTGGCGATCTTGTCTGGGGTCCCCTCCTTCCTGACCCCACATCCCCTCACAGCCAAAGTGTAGACTGGAGTGGGGGTCAGGGCCTGGGCAGAGCGGTATGGAGGTGGGAGGCCGGGCAGGGGGCGGGGGGACACCTCCGGGAGGAGAGAGAGACTCGGGACCTCTTCGGCGGGGAGGGGGGGGGGGGCAGGCCACCACCGGTGTCAGGTCCTCCATGAGAGTCCCGGCCTCTCTTCTCAGAGCCCCAGGCTGTGGTGAGGGTCCTGGAGCAGGCACCACGGAGCCCCGGCAGCCTCTTCCACCCACCCATGCCCACCCCGCCTGAGGCTGAGAAGCAGGTGGGCCGCCTCCACCCCTGACTCTGTCCCTCGGGGGCTGGGGGCATGACTAGGAGTTGGGAGACCCCTGGACACCTGGGAGGCCAGAAGGGTCACGCCCCGCCGGGAGCAAGCAGGCCCCCAGCAGTCAGGCGGGGGGCGGGGTGGGGGGGGAAGCAGGTGGTTCCCACGGGTTCTGCCCGGAGGCTGACGTGGCCCCGTCTTCCCCCAGCACACAGGGCCGGAGGAGGGGGACCAGCCTCCCTCCATGTCCAGTCGTGATGCGGCTCCCCCGGCTCCCCCCAGGCGAAACCCCTGCTGCTTGTGCTGGTGTTGCTGTTGCAGCTGCTCCTGGTATGTGGGCCGGGGGTGCACCGTGTGCCCGGTGGGCAGGGGGGCACTGAGCAGACCTGGGATCCAGGACTCCACTCCTCAGCCCCTCGTCCAGGGGTCTGGTGACCGGCGGCCAGTGCCCAGGCCCCTCTGTGTGTGTGATTTTCACGGCTGGTGTGCCGAGGTTGTGGCCACATGCAGGCACCTAGCCAGCACATGCACGTGCGTGTGTGCGTGCGCACGCGTGTGTCTACTGTAAGCCAGCCCAGACTGGCCCTGGGGACCTACAGCAGAACAAAAGCAGGTCCTACAGATTGTGTCAGGTGGAGGAGCTTTAAGCAGAGACCTGGCCCTGGGACCGTGCAGGGGGTGGACGTGGGGCCTCCAGGGGGGATATGGTTTCTAGGCACGTAGGGAACCCGTTGGGGTTTTTGTGCCTCGCAGAGGCCTGGCCCTTTTCGGGCTTCCACCCCGTGACTGTTGAGTGGACAGCGCTGAGGGGACCCAACGGGGGATCAGCTAAGCAGTGAGCAGCTGAGGCCTGAAACAGGAGAGGGACCGCCTGGGGGGTAGAGACACGAGGCCGTGAATTGTTAGGACTCGTGGGGGCCAAGCGAGGAGTCTGGCGTCTGGCGGGTGGGGGTAGGGTGGGGGCTGAGTTCTGTCTGGACCTTTGAGGTTGAGGTGTCTGTTAGCCGTCTCAGTGACCCTGGGGAGAGGTCCAGCTGGAGGTGTGGACTGCGGAGCCAGCACTGATGCTGTGCCAGGAACTAAGGAGAGAAGCAGGGCCCCGAGGGAGAGTCAGGGGCCAGACACACGGGCTGGGGGCTTTCTCCCCATCAGTCGGAGTCTCTGGGAGAAAACAGTGGGGGTCGAGGTCAGGCCAGGGAGGGAGAGGTACCCGAGGGGCCTGTGAAGCCCCAAAGGCAAGGAAACGGGCCCAGGGCCGGACCGGAGATTGGGAAAGGAGCAGACCCACCCTGCAGGGGGTTCACATGTGTGCTGAGAGCCCCTAGGCCTCGTGCCCATACAGACATGTGTCGGTGTCACTGTGTGGCCAGCGTCCTGCGCGCACACGCGTGTCGCGGAGGGCAGTGCCACCGTCCCCTCTGCCGGCAGGAACGAGGAGCGGCGGCGAGCGTGGCGGGCCTCGCGAGAGAGCAGGCTGCAGCCCCTCCCCAGCTGCGAAGCCTGGTGAGCCTTGGCCGCGGGGCTGCGCCTTGGCCGCTGGGCTGCGCGGGGCGGGGGCGGGGATCCGGGCGGAGGGGGCGGGGCCTGGTGCGGCCTGTGGCGGATGCCTGGATGCCCGTGCCCGCAGTGCCACGCCGAGCCCTGAGGAGGTGCGGAGCTGGGCGCAGTCCTTCGACAAGCTGATGCACAGCCCAGCGGGCCGCAGCGTGTTCCGCGAGTTCCTGCGCACCGAGTACAGCGAGGAGAACATGCTCTTCTGGCTGGCCTGCGAGGAGCTCAAGGCCGAGGCCAACCAGCACGTGGTGGACGAGAAGGCGCGGCTCATCTACGAGGACTATGTGTCCATCTTGTCCCCCAAAGAGGTGCGCCGCGCGGGGACCGGGGTGGGGGGCGGGGGCGCCTCCGGGCCCCTGACCGCGGCCCCTGTCCCGCAGGTGAGCCTGGACTCCCGGGTGCGGGAGGGCGTCAACAAGAAGATGCAGGAGCCGTCGGCGCACACGTTTGACGACGCGCAGCTGCAGATTTACACGCTGATGCACCGAGACTCCTACCCCCGCTTCCTCAGCTCCCCCGCCTACCGCGCCCTGCTGCTCCGGGGCCGCTCCACGTCCTCCAGTGAGGCCTAGACTGCCCACCGTGGCTGCCCGGACGCGGGACCACCCCCGCGGGCAGAGACTCCTTTCACAAGAGCGCTTCACGTGTGGGGCACACCCGCCGGGCCCAGCGCCCGGGGCGGCCCCAGGCAGGAGCTCCAGGTGATGGGCAGGCCAGAAGCCCCCTTCCCCACCCAGAGGACCCAGCGCCCCGGGATCCAGCTGAGAGGCGGGCTGAGGGCCGCTGAGCCTAGGCGGCCCCTCGAGCACCACCGCCCCTCCTGAGCGCTTCCTGCTGGGGGTCCCAGCTGGTGAAAGGAGGCGCCCTCCCTGAAAGCATCCTGGACGCACAGAGCTCACGAGGTCCTCCTCCCCGGGCCCCTGGGGGCCCTGAGAAACGCCTTTGGTGGAGAACAGAACCTCTGTGCTGTCTAGTTTTGTGACAAGAGGAAACCTCCAACTGGTGCCATCTGCACCCCGGGATCAGACCCAGGGCCTCAGAAGCAGGCTCCAGGCAGCAGGACCCGGTTTCTCTTTTATATGTTCATTGAGTTTAAGCCAGGAAACATGGCACTGTGTGTTTTATCAAAGAAACAAAAAAAGTTTTCATATTTAACTCCACTCCTCTTCCCCCCAAAATAGAATCTTATTGTTGAAGATATTTTTAAAGTAAAAGCCTCTCCCCTCTGTCCACGTTTGCCGGGGGAACTAGAGAACGAGGAGTTGTCGGGGAGCAGCCACGCGCGGTGAAGGGACCCTCTGCTGTGCTCCAACCCCACCCCTCAGAGCAACAGCCTCAGCGGGCAGCTGTACTCAGCCCTCCCCATGCGAGGGCACCCCCAAGGCACCTGGCCACCAAGGGTGGCAATGCAACGAGGCACTGGCCAGGTCCTGGGCAGGCAGGGTCCCTGGCAGGGGCTGGCCGGCTGGGGCAGGACACTTATGGGGGAGACGTCCCCGAGACCCCGGGTGCCAGACAGTCACCTGTACTGTCTCACAGGCCCCACAAGGCACACACTTGCCACCCCGTTCCCTGAGTTTCTGCTTGGTAAAGCGATTTCAACGCTGCAGCCGGGGCGCAGAGGGTCTGGTCAGGGGTCCACACCCATCCACACTGCTTCCACGAGCAGTGGGGCATCCTGAAGGGTTGCAGGCAGGCACGGCTGTGGGGACCAGACTTGGCCTCCCGCCCATAATCCCTGGACGCTGAGCTGCGGTGCCTGGAGAGGTCGTGAGACCCCGGCTCCTCTGTGCGCCTGCGGCGCCCCCCGACCTGATCCTCGTGCTGTGCAGGCCCAGCCCTGCCCCTCCCACGGGCACACTCAGGCCCCTCTGAGAGCCAGCAGGCTCTTCCCTCCAGTGCTGTCCCAACAGGCCAAGCCTCAGCGTCACCTGACCCCAGGGAGGTGGGCTGTCCCCGCAACGGCGGGGGTCGGGGGCATCAAACCAGAGATGAGGGGATGGGGGACCCAGCTTGAAGCCCAGGCCTGTACATGGCCCACCAGGACCAAGGGCTAGGGAAAAAACAGTGGCAAAAAGAAACATTTAATAACTGGGGGGTAAGAGGGGGAAAGGTGCACTGCAGGCAGGGTGGGGGCAGGGTGTGCTGCCTTCTGAGGAAGGCCAGGTGGGCAAAGGGCAGGGCTCCAGAGACGCTGTATCCGCTGGCAGGGAGGACGGGGAAAGGGCGACGGCCAGCGCTGGCCGCGGCCCAAGGCTGCAGGCACACGTGCACAGGGCTCAGCAGAACTGCAAGAAATGTCAGAGGCGTCTATCCAGCCCTGTGGCCTGCAGGACCCCAAAGGGCAGGAGGCGGGGCTGGGGTCTCCATCCACCATCTCCAAAGCTCCCGGGAGGCTGGCTGGCATGGCCATCCCCCAATTCACACCACAGACCCCACAAAGGCTGAAGACACCCACCTCCAGAGAACAGGGTTGGGGATGGATGGCCTGGGCTCACCAACCTACCTTCCAGCGGTTTCCACACTCGTTGCAGACGACGAACGTGGTCATAGGCTCATCGGAGCTGCGGGTCTGCACCTGTGGGGAGGGCCACGGTGGGAGGGGCCCAACCCCGGGGCCTCAGTCCTTGCAGCCGGAGGCCCCAGGGAGCAGGACTTCCCAGGAGTCACAACCTGGGGAGCCCGCCACCCACGGCCTCGGGCCACGCTGGCCTCACATCACCTGGGCTGAGGCTGCCCTGCAACCCCCACCTCGCAGTCGCCCCGACCGCTTTCTTCTTACAGGGCCCCCCGACATCTCTTGGGGCCCACCTCCACAACTCTGAGTGGAGTCCCGCTACCACCACCGGGCACCCATCCTCCCACCAGTAGCAACACGGCGGGGCCGGGCTCCCAAACTTCAGTGCCCCAGAACGAACGGGCTGGACCCACCGCCCGAGACTGCCTACTGGGGAGCAGAGGTCCTCGGCAAGGGGGAGGCCCCAAGGGTGACCGCAGCTCCCGGCCGCATCGGAGGCTACGTTGTCGGACCCCCGTCCCAGCACAGCTCACACCGCACGTGTCCAGGCGCAAGGGGGATCTGGCCTGCACAGCAGGGGCACGGACGGCTCCGAGGAGGGGCGGGGCCCCGGGAGGGCTGCCGACGCTCACCTGCGTGTAGGTGCAGTTCTTCTTCCTGCACTTGCCGCAGGTGAACAGGTCGGTCTGCGTGCCGCCCGTGCGCGCCATCTGGTGCTCGCGGATGGCCTCCTTGGTCATGGCCTTGCGGATCTCCTTCAGCTCGTCGCTGGCCATCTCCTGGGGCGAGAGGCGCGTGCTCAGCCCGCGGCCCCCCAGGGGCAGCCCCCCGCGCCCCCACGGGCTCACCTCCGAGGTCATCACGGCTATCTGCTGGGGCGTGATGGCACCGCACAGCACGTTGCGCCGCAGGCCGGGGTTCTTGGCGTCCTTGAGGTTGGAGAGGCGGCTGCGCACGCGGTTTTTGTACCTCATGTCCGCGTTCCCCACGTCCCGGAAGATGCGTGCGGGCACTTAAGGAGCCTTAGGGAGGCCGGTGCCCCGCCCTCCACCCCTGCCCCCAGGTCACCCGGGGCCTTTCGCGGGGGCCATGTCGGAAGAGCCAGCCACACCCGGTGGTCGACAACTGACCCTTTCCCAGCTGAGACCCAGCTGCAGGCTGGAGGCCCAGGACCCAGGCCCACCGCAGGCCCGGTCAGACCCCAGAGGGTCTGGGAGGAGCCCCCTGGTCAAGACGAGAACGCCCGCCCGACCACCCAATCCCCTGGCGAGGGCGCAGGACCGTGGCCACCAGGGGAGCAGAGCCTAGCTCGCCCCGCAGTTCCTCCAGAACTGCAGCCCCCGAGCCGCTGCACAAAGGATATATTCCTCGATCTGGGCCGACAAGCGCTCGCAGTCTGCACCGACAGCCTCGTGGTCATCTGCAAGAAGGAGGCCTGACCACCTGCCCTGCCGGCTCCCCCCCACACCTCAGCCTGCGCAGGATCCAGGCGTCCTGCTCCCCAGAGACCCCCGGCTCCCTGTCCCCAAGGTCAGCAGCACGGGGTTGGACTCAGGCCTCCACAGGCAGGCGGGGCCCAGGCCACCTGGGAATCAACCGTGTGTCAGGAGCCAGGACCCCGAGGTGTGCTGGGTGGCCCCGGCCCAGGCACTCACGGTCCGTCTGCAGGGCAGCGGTCAGCATCTCGCGACATTTGTTGCGCACGGCGTCACAGGTGACCGGCACCGGAGGAAACGTGGTGATCCTGGGTGTCGATGGCGTCCTGGGCAGCTCTGGCCTCTTGCGGCTGGAGAGAGGCCCGCTCGGGCCACGTGCACCTCCATGAGATGCCGGGCCCCAGAAAAGCCAATGTCACAGCCGCGATGCCCCCAGACCCCGTCTGCTCCACCCTGACAGCGGCCCAGAACCCTGCCCATCTGCAGTCAGGTCCAGCACGTCCACACGGTCTGGCCAGAGGCAGTGAAGATCACTGGGTGGGACACACCCCCAGACGGGATCCCCGCCCTCAGGGAGACCTGGAACATGGGGCCACACTGCCCAACACAAACTGCCAGGTCAGGGGGAGGCAGACGGGACTAGGGATCACTCAAGACCAGGCACCACTATGCAGGCAGCCCCACCCCGTCTGGGCACCCCCTCCATGGGTTGCCTGTCCACAAGGCTCTGTCCACCCACGGCCCTCCTCTCACACCCCTGCATCTCGTGACCCTGTGACCTCCACGGAAGTCCGTGGAAGCAGGCGGCTTCCTGGAGAAAAATAAAGCGTGCAGGTGGGCGGATGAGCCACATCTCTGCACAGCCACGCCGTGAATCCGAGGCTCAGCTTTCCTCGCCCTTGGCCGCTGCTGCCCAGTGGGGTCAAGGGCAAAGCAGCCTCTCAGCCACAGCCCACCCCTGGGGCGGCAGGAGCAGGGAGGCCTCAGTAGCCCCAAAACCTGCGCCACGCCACAGCCTGGGGCATCCCCGGTGAGGGAGGGGCCGGCAGCCAGAGACCCCAGGCCAACGTGGGTAGCCAGAGTTAGCCAGCGAGAACCGGACCCTGGACCGGGGCCTGGATCCGGGGATGTGGGCAACGGGCTCCCTCAGGCCCGCTCGGGGCGTGGGTCAGCTCCGTGTAGCCAGGGAGACAGAGCCGCCCCCTCAGATGCTTGGGGCTAAAATGGCCCAGAGGGGTCTCCGGAGGGAAAGTGTCCAGCAAGAGCCTGACCCTGGGGAGAGTCCCTTCCAAGGAGCTGAAAGGGCTGATGACCTCAGCACCCCCACCCAGGGCCCCTGGAAATCCGCACCCCGGTCTGCCGAGAAAGTGGGGCCGTGGGCGGGGCGTGTGTCTGCCTTCCAGACGTGCTACCTGGGGTCCTGGGCCTCAGAGGCCTCCTTGGAGGACGATGTGGGCAGCGGCCCGCCCCTCCTCCGCTCCCTGGCTTTGGCGTCTGAAGCATCTATACGTGCAGGGAAAGAAGGGAGGGCTCGCTGGGAGAGGGCGGGCCCGGGGGGCGGGGCAGGGCCGGGGGGTGGGGTGGGGCGGACCCCCACCAAGGCGAAGCCCCAGCCATCGGACATCGGACCCTGCCTCCAGCCCCAGCTTCCCGCGAGCGACCGGGGTCCTCTCTCCCCAGCCAAGGGAGGTCCTGCAAAGTCTCCCTGAGCGCAGAAACCCCCCCCGCCGAGTGACGGCCGTCACGGACGGCACGGCTGGACTTGGACAAAGGCTGGTCACCGCAGGCAGGCCGGGCACGGCCACTCCCCAGCTGGGCCTCGGCCCCAGAGCGAGCCATCGAGTGGGTCCCAGGCTGCACTGGGGACCTTCCCACAGGACGAGAAGCGTCCCATACGCCACCAGAATAAATACGCTTGTCCAACACGCGGCCCAACAGCCACGCAGGGCTGGAGAGGAGCCCAGGACATGCAGCTCTGTTTCCCCAGCGTTCGGACAGAGCCCAGGAGGGGCTGGGAAGGGAGGGGAACCCAGTCGCCCCACTGTCCCTAGAAAGAGGCTGCCCCTGTTCCCTGAGGGGCTCCAGACGCCACTTCCTCCTCCTCCCCCTCCTCGCCCCCCCTCCCCCCGACGTCCGGAGCTGCCCCCTGCCCTCTGACTGCCCCACACTCCTCCCCTGGGCGACCTCCCCCAGCTCTGCCAGGCCCGCCTCCAGGGCTCAGCGCAGCCTCAACTCCTCCCCTTGCTCCTCATGGAGCCCCTCCTCCCAGCCCGAGCCAGTGCTTCCTGGACTGGATCCCAGGTGGCCCTGGCTGGGGAACAGACCGCACAGTCTGCCAAGAGCCAGCGCGTCCTGGGTGCCCCTTGCCCCCACGCTCAGCCTAGGCTGCCTGACCCGCACCCAGGAGCTTTTTCCAGGACTTGATGAGAGACTTGGCCAGCGTGACGACCTCCTCGTCCGAGCTCTGCTTCCGCAGGGCGTTGACAGACATGCCGACGCGGGTGGACTGCAAGGCAAGCGGCCAGGCTGGGGGCAGCGGTCAGACCCTCCCCACAGACCCTCGGTGACTCCCACAGGGCAAGCTGGGGACCAGCGAGGGGAGGTGGATGCCCTCCCCGACGGTTACTGCCCCATCTGCAGGAACCTCAGTGAGGGACACAGTGGATCTTCCTTGGATGCCCCTCCCTGTCTCGTGGAGCAACGGAGAAAGGCAAGGGACAGTCTCCTCAGGGGCAGGGATTCAGCCAAGGGCCGGGGTGGGGGGCAGGAAGCTCTGCCAGGTGCCTGGGAGCTGGGGGACGGGGCACGCGGGGTCCTACCTGCAGCAGGTGCAGCGTGACGGGCATGGCCTTCAGCTCCCGCAGCAGGTCCATGGCCCCCTCCTGGAAGGAGAAGGGAGGACCCTCGTAAAGGACTCTGAGGTCTCAGTGGGCAAGCTCAGCTCCTCCTACACACGAGGGTGGGGGGAACACAAGGCAGTGACAGTTTGGAGATCCACCTGGGGTCAGATGCCCAGGGAAGGCAGGCATGAGAAGGGAAGCAGCTATGCACTTAACCCCAGCCCAGGGCCCCCGAGGGCCGTCAGGGGAAAGGGCCGAAGCCCGTCCCCAGCAGGGGAGGCTCACCAGGTGGAGATGCCGCCCCCGCGGTGCCCGCACCTGCCCGGTCCCACATCTCCTGCCCACGTGGTTCAGGCAGCCTCTCCTCAGTGCCGCCTGCTGGGGCCAAGCCCTCAGGGACCTCTGCTCCCCTCATGTGCACCCCACAGCCCCTGCTCACTCCCTCCAGCCACGTCACCTCGCCTGGACGGCTGTGCCAGAACCCCCTCTCCCTTCTGTCTCCGGCACCCCTGCCCACATCTGCTTCCTCGTAGCCGCACACACAGGGGCCACATGGCTCCACAGCAGACAAAGCTCCCCAGGGCCCCTCAGGGGGCCAAGCTGCCCGCCCCGGGACCTGCTGCTCCCACTGCCAGCGACACGCCTGCCCCACTCTCCCTCCAAAGCTTTGTGCAGATGACACGTTCTCGGTGAGGCCTCTCCCGCTGACTGACAACGGCAAGCAGCCCGGCACCACCCCGTTCGCTCCCTGCCTCGCCTGCCCCCACAGAAGGCTCACGGAACCCACCGGTGGGTTTCACGTGTGCGTGTCTCCCTCACGATACGAAGGAGGCAGCCATCCAAGGGGTGACAGCCTCAGATGTCCCGCAGCCTGGCCGTGGGAGGGGCAGAGCCTGCCACATCCCTGATCTGGACGCATCTCTGCTCAGGCTGCAGCCTCCCCTCGTCACCCCCGCAGGCCCTGCCCCTTGGGCTGCAGAGTCGAGCCCTGTAGTCAGCTCCTCAGAGGGGACAAATGGTCACCAGAACCGAGGGCACAGCGCCACTCTGCAATCGATCATCTTCCCCCAAACGGAGCCCCGGGCTGCAGAACGCCAGCTTTCTGTGGCCTCCGGACCAGAGGGGCATGAATGTGATTCCCAGTCACCGCCCCCAACTCCCCCAAGGGGGCTCAAAGGCCCTGGGACCCACCAGGAGCCTCTGCTAGCTCTCACCCCCCTCTCCATGGCACCCCAAGCCCCCTAGCCCCCTTCCCAGTCCACACCTGTCCCCCCTCCTCATTCTCCCCTGGGCTTCCATCCATGTGGTGCTCCACCTTGATGCCCCCTCCCCCAGTCCTGCCTGGCCCGACCCAGCCCTCCGTGGGTTCCGTGGCCCATCTCTGCCCCCAGCTGGGGCGCATTTATTTTGTCTCCTGCAGAGGGGAAGCAGCTTCCTTCTCTGGTCATCTCTGGAAGCAGCCATAGATGTTCCCACATCCCTGCTCTGTGCCGCCCACAGCCCCAGGGGTGGGAACGTCCCGCGGGCTTTGGGGCAGGCGCTGCTGCTTTTGATGGATGGATGAAAGCGTGGGAGGAGCCCCCTTCCCAGCCCCGGGGGGAGAACCCTGTCCAAAGACCCAGACTCAACCACGCTCAGCCCAAAAGTCACCCCCAAACCACCAGTGCAGGCACACAGCCCTGGGGTGGTGGGGCAGGCATCTCAAGACCCCAGCTGAGCCTCCCTCACGGCCCCCACCACCACTCGGCCCGCCCCAGGAGCTCAGTCTGGGGAGAGAGCTGGTCGCGTTTATTGAGCCTCTCAGGGAGCCAGCAGGACTGCTCTCCACTCCCTAGAGGCAGGTACCACCCACCAAAGATGCTTCCTGCGAGGATACCCAGATCACCAAGGTCCAAAGTTGAGAGGGGCCTGAAACTGAAGCCCCATGTGCTGTCCGCCCCCCGCCCCCACCAGCCCGAGACGGGGCACAGCCTTCCCCAAAGGCTCACTGGCCGAGGGACGACAGAAGCCGGCCACAGCGTGAGCACAGCTGGTCGCGGGGGTCAGGGGGAGTCCTGCGCCCGGGTATTCCCAGGCCAGGCTGAGGGCTTCCTAGGGCTCTTTCCCAAGGGTGCCTACGCATCTACCCACTCCCCAGTAGCTGCTGGCTGAGCCCTGGCTAAGGAAGGGAAAGGATTTATTAGGGCAACCTGGTTCTTGGGGGACTGAACAGACAAGGAAAGAAAAGGGCCTCCCAGACAAGAAAGGCCTCTGGCCGGCTGGCCGGTCAAAATGAGATGATGGGGGCCGCAGCCCCAGGCCCGGCAGAGGTAGGGGAGGCGCTGTAGCTCCAGGAGAGAAGGGGTCCAATCCCACACTCCAAACTCTTGAAGGCGGAGAATGGGTGTGGGAGACCTAGGGTGGGACAGAGGGCTCTGAGTCGGGGATGGGGCTCGGCGGGGAGTTCTGGAGGACTTCGAGGATGCCCAGGCTGGGGAGGAGGAAGACGGGGGTGGGGGGGCGGCCAGTCTGGGCTGCACGGGCCGGGGCTTCAGCAGGGCCTGGAGGGACTGGGCCGAGGAGGGTCTCCGCCAGCCCGGCCTCCCGAGGGGCTCCGGAGTGAGGGGAGGAAGCGGGCGGATCCCAGGCCTGCGGGGTCTCAGTCTGGCACTTTGGGTTTGAGTCCAGAGCGGTTGGCTCCCGGGACAAGGTTCAGACAGGATCGCGGCCTCTGCCGTGGGTGCGAGGTGAAGGGCAGGGCTGGCCCAGGGCGGGGGTCTCGGCCTCCGGCGGGGGTCTCCCCGTGTCCCGGGAGTCTCTCCCGGGGCGGAGTCTCGTCCTGCCCCTCGGGTGGTCGCCGCGGCCCTGACGGGGACTCGGCAGGCTCGGCGGGGGCTCGGCGGGACGGGGGTCCCGGGGTCCTGGCGGCCCGCGCCCCTCACCGCGCTCTTCTTGGTCACCATCTTGTCCAGCCTCCGGGCGATCCGCGCAATCTCCTCCTCCTTGCCCATCATCGCCTCGGGGGCACCGCCCCCAGCGCCCGCCGCGCCAGCCTCGGCCTCCCGGCCCGGACCCCGGCCCCGGCCGCCGCAGCCTCCCGCACCCGCCGCAGCAGACGCAGCCCCGCCACGGGCGGGAGACCCTCCGTTCAAACCTCCGGCCCCCGCGGCACCGCGCTGCATCTTGGGATACGTAGTTCTCGCGCCCGCCCGCCACGCGCGCGCCCGCCCTGCCCCGGACCACAACTCCCAGGAGCTAGGGGGCGCGCAGGGCATCCTAGGAAGTGTAGTCCTTACGCGGGCAGCCGCCAGTGGACCGGTTAGCCAGCGGAGGGCGCTGCGGCAGCGCGGGGCGCGGCCGTGCGTGGGGGCCGCGGCGCCGAGCCCGCGCTTTCCTCCCAACACCTCGGGGGGGCAGCCAGGATCCGACTGCGCGGGGCCGCAAAGGCACGCTGGGGTCCGTCCCCTCTCCCCACCCCATGAGCCCTCCTCCGCCACCTTCCGCTGTCCCGGGGCCGCTGCCTAACCTCCTGAGCGCTGTGGCCGGGATTGTGGCCTCGGGGACCCTCGGAGCATGGTCAAGTGGGGGGGGGGGGCCCTCAGGCTGGTTTCCAGGGGTTTCTGCACGCCCACCCCCAGCCCCCAGCACTTTGTCTTCCTTTGCCCAGCGGAGAAATCAGATGGGGACTGGCCTCGAGGCTGGCTCCGTTAACAGTGACCTACTCCTGGGGGCTGTGCTGATGGCCCAGAGCCTGCCTCAACGGGTGCCTCCGCCAGTGTTCGGCTCTCTGGCACGAAGCCTTCTTGGCAGCCCAGGTGATGCTTCTGAGAGGCCTCTCCTGATGCTCACTTTTCTGACTGTAATCTTAGGGACCGGAAGCTGCTTTGAGGTTTCTCGGAGATACATCCGCCCACTCCAGAGGGGAGAGGCTGAGTGCTTTGCTGCATGCCGACCGTGTGGTTGACACGCTCTCCCCTGTGCTCCAGCCTTTGTCAGAAGCCATGGCTGAGCTCAGCATCTCAGGATGCCCTGTCGTGGTGCTTGGAGGAGGAATTTCCTCCTATCAGTCCTCGAATCAGCTTAACTTTGTCTGTTGGGGAGGCCTAGCTGGGCAGCCTCCTCTGTCCTGGCTTTGAGTGAGGGCGGCTTCTATGTGTGGGACTGGGGTGGATATTTCAAACCACAGAGACTCTAAAGCATGACCTAGAAGCTGGTTACGAAGGAAGGGCCCTGCCCCTTGTCCCCCAGGGGTGGGGCCCTGGGGTTTTGTCCTTTCTCCTCAAGTGGCAGAGCCAGCCGGGTAGACGCTGAACATTGGGCACACAGAGGAGAGCAGGGGCTTGGGGACTGTATTCCAAGGCTGCAGAGTTTGTACCTCAGCCCCTGTGACCGTATCCAAGCTGCCGAGAGGGACAGAGGCGGCCGCAGGACAGGGACCAACCTGGGGAGGTGGGGGTGGGCAGAGATGGACACAGGGCAGGTCTGGGAGCTGAGGAGGGGGACTGGGTCAGGTGGGAGGGAGAATAGGACAGGGTGTCAACCTGCGGGTCAGGAACCAACCCCCTGGCAGAAAGACTGGTGGGAAAGACTCCCGGTCACCTCTGCATTCCTCTCTAGGGGACACGTATTGTCCCTTCAATTACGAATGAAGCAGTGAACCACGTGTCGCAGCAGGGCTGGGACTGACCACAGCACAAACTGGAGCCACTTTGCGTCACAGCCCTCCTGCTGCTACCCCAGCGTCCTGCCGACGCTCACTGCTGTCGCTGCCGGGAGCTGCAGCGATAAAGCACTTAGGTTCTATATCACACATTTTAGAAAATAATTTGGTAACTGTGTTTCAGTGTAATTCGTTTCCATGGTAACCCCATGGGCTTACTTTGTGCGCTGCCCCGCGATGTGGCACCAAAGCAAGGACAGGGAGGCGAGGAGGGGCTGTCAGCTGAGCACCAGGGCCCTGGCCCGGCTCAGCCAGTGGAAAACCCAGACCGCCCACCTCAGGCCCTCGTCCTCTTTCATGAGAAGCCAGGTGGTCTCTACCTCTGGAGCTTCCGGCAAGGGCCACAGAGACAGCTCATCAGGAGCCTGACACGTCTCAGAAGCTCTCGACTAAGGCCACCGAGGCTGCAGACAAAGGGAGACCAAGACGCCACGGCGCTCGAGAAGAGTGGCCAGGAGGTGGGGCGTCCTGCGGGAGGAGGGCCCAGCCTGGGGAGCCTGGCCCGGGCAGGGCAGGTGATGGCGAAGGGGGAGTGGACAGGCAGGCGGGGGTGCGTGGCAGGGGAGGCGGAGTGCTTCCCAGCTGGGGACCTGAGGACCAAGGCCCTTCGCCCCGTCACGGGAGCCCTGAGCCCTGACACGGTGTAGTCCCACGTGGAAGCCACCCCCACGCAGGGTCCGGGCCGGGTGACCCGCCTTGTGTCCTGCAGGTCCCACAATGAGAAGAGGCCGCTAGGTGGCGGGAGTGAGCCACGGACGGCCTGCGGGCCAGGTGGCCACCACCCTCCCCCACCCCCCAGGAGGTCCAGTTGGTTCTGGCCACAGCCTCGAAGCAGCCTGGGTGGGGCTGTGTTTAGTCCTGGAGAGTGACGCTCACGTGTGGGGTCTGTCGGTGGGTCCCACCCTGGCCAGGGTAGCACTGACTGACCAACCCCAAAACCCCTGACTCCCCACCTTAGAAGTCCCTGGTCCCAGGGCCCCTCGTGAATTCACAACCCCCAGAACCTTGCTCAGGTCAGTCACGGCCCACCCAAGACCCCTCGGACCCTACCCAAACTTGGGAACTTCTTCCTCCAAGGAACGTCCCCCAACAAGCTGCCTGGGCCCCCAGGCCCTCCCGCGCCCTCAGAAAGCTGTGCCTGCAGGGTGACATCAGGACCGCGAACCTGGCTGTACCCACAACAGGGCGCTCACCGGGGCTCCAGACCCCATGTCCTCTTTGCTGCCCCCAGGGAGTCGGCATGCCACCCGAGTCACGTGGGGGGGATGCGTGAAGCTGCCCACATGTGTGCACGCTGGGCATAGTACAAATCACATGCACAGGGGCGGTGAGGCGTCTGTCTCCACAGACTGCTCGGCCGGCCAGAAGAACCAACCTGAGTTCCACCCTCCGCTGCCCCCAGACGCCTACTGGGTAACGGAAGGAACGTGGCACCCTGGGGGGAGCAGGAAAGAACTTACACCTTCACCTTCTGGCCACCCCCAAGCAGGGGAGCCCCCAAAACACCCACCCACCCCCAGCCCGTGAGAGGCCAGCCCGGGACCAGCTTGCCTGCTACTCTGGGCTGCAGGCCTGACACACAGACCTTCCTAGAATCAGGTGGGGCCCTGTCCCCACGACCCTCAGCCCCTCCACTTCCTCCTCAGATGGGCCCAGGAGGGGCAGGAGTAGGGCACGGAGAGTTGAGGGCCAGGGGCACCCAACAAGGAGGCGCCAGGCCGTGTCTGGAGACTGTGAGCCACGAGCAGGGGTGGGGTGGGAGCAGGGCTCCTGATTAGAGGTCAGAGGTGAAGGGGAATCATCAAGGAGCAGGGACAGAGCCCCCAAGGGTGGGGGACAGACGAACTCACCTTCCCAGACCCACCCAGCCCCCTTACTCCACCCCACCTGGGCACCTGGACACCCCGCCAGCCCACCGCCAGGGGGCCTCCCTCCGTCCCCCCGATGGTCCCCAGGGAAGCGCCTAGTAGAACCCCCGTTCCTGCCCCCACCCTGGGGCTGACCCCCCAGCTCCCCCTTAGGGCTGTGTCCCCTCCTGCAGGTGCCTTCCACGCTTGACCCCTTTATGGCGAGAGATACATGGGTCTGCCCTCAGGAGTCCTGCGCCGTAGGGAGCCTGGCCCTGTCCTGGGGGCTCTGAGGGGGCAGACACAGCCCTGACAGGGGTCTGGGGACATCCCAACAACACGTCCAGGGTCCATCCCCCAAGGGACAGGCTGCACCTTTGGCCCAGAGGCCTGCCCCTCCCCCGTCCTCAGTGCACGGAAACATCGGAAGCTCTCAGGCCATTTATTTTTCTATTTGTGTCCCCACCACTTGCCCGCCCAAAGCTGGCCGTGACCCCAGCAGGTCGAGTCTGTGCTTCCCTTCTGGCTGGGGCAGGGGCCTCGGTGGGAAGGCCAGTGCTGCCAAACTCACACGGAGACCGCTCCCCATCTCCCCATGGCCACGGGGGTGGGGCGGGGAGATCTCTCAGCCTCAGAAGCCCCCACCCCTCCCCTGTCACTCTGTCGGCAGCTCTGCCCCGGCAGCTCTCCCCCGACACAGGCACCCAGCTGTTTCCATACCCTATTTCATCAGCCCCTCCAGCCCACCCTGGGGGCTGCGGCTCCCCACCACAGGGGCTCTGTGGAGCTCAGACCCCAGCCAAACCCATCCAGGCCTCCCTCAGATCCCGGCCTCTGAGGTCAGGCAGGGCAGTGACCAGGGACCAAGTCCAGCACGAGTCCCCTGTCCCATGTGCCAGCGCATATCTCAGCTCTGCCATCCAGCCGCCCCCTCTCTGGGCCTCGGTCTCCCAGTCTGCAGAATGGGAAGAACCGCTGCCCCCCTCAAGCCTCTCACGGAAAGTCCCCAGCCCAGCCCACAGCCTTGGCCCAGGCCCAGCTCCCTCCCCCAGAGGCAGAACTTTGGGGGAGGCAGCAGGCATCCCCCAGAGGCCAGCGGCAGCCGGCCCTGGCGGCCTGCTCCAGGCTCGCTCTAACAATGTGCTTCCCCCACACAATTCCCAGAAACACCGCCCTCCCTGCCCTGCCAGCCCGCCAGCCTGGCGGCCACCCCACCCTCCCCCTCCACAGGGGCCCCAGTAGCCGCAGGGTCAGGGGCTCCAGTGAAAGCAGGGGGTCTGACTCACAGGGGTCCCCAAGGCAGTGCCTCCTGGCAGTTCAGGCACACCAGCCCTGCCCTGGTGGAGAGAGACAAAGGAAACTCCTGGGAGAGGCCGACTGGGGGCCAAGGAGCCAGGCCTTGGGAGGTGGCCTTGGCCAGCCCCACTCCCACAGCAGACCCCTGCCCTTCTCTCCTAGTGGTGAGTTGGTGAGTCCGTCCTTCTGCCTGCACAGGCCCATCTCCACACAGCAGCTGTGGAAAGCTAAGCCAGATCACACTCCTCCTCTGCTCAAAACCCTCCCAAGCCACCAAGTCTCCTTCAGATAAGAAAGCGAGATGCTCCCAGGCCCCACACGGCCCCGGGTCCCCTCTCCAGCACAGGTCCCTGCCCCAGGGCCTTTGCATGTGCTGTTTCCTCTGCACAGAAGACCCTTCCCCACGTGTCCCCTCATTGCTTTCATGTGTTTCCTTCAGGGTTGGCTCCACAGTCACCTCCTGAATGGGCAGGCAGTGAGCACCCCTCTCTCCTCCACAGCCTGGCGCTCCGGATTCTGACTTGTTCGTGGATTTGTTGATCGGCTCCCTCTCCAACGGAGCAGAAACTCCCCACAAGCAGGGCTTGGGGCTGTTTTGTTCCGCTGCTAAATCCCTGTCTCCTGGAACAGGGCCTGACCCACGGTGGGGTCAATAACCAATCGATGGATGGATGGGTGGATGGCTCCTGCCCCTGAGCAGGAAGGGGTACATGGTCCCCAGGAACGCAGGCTGCCCCCCGGCCAGCTGGCAGCTGGTTGGACCATCAAAGCCATTTGTCACCAAAGCCAGGGCATCAGCCAAAAAAGAAACTCACAGCTGCCGTGCCCACCAGGCCCCGTGGGCCAGCGACCGACCACCTGGGGGGCTCCGCCCCTTCTTCCCATATGCTTCCCGGGTCACATGAGAACTGTCACCAGAGCCCAGTAGGAGAGAAGAGGAGCCAGGCCAGGCCAGAGCAGGGCAGTCGGGGTGGGAGCCCGGGATACGCAAGTGTGTCGACACGCAGCCCCCAAGGCAGGACACGCAGAGAGCCCCATCTCTGCCCCACCAGGAGCCCCTGAGCAGGACCAGGGCACCATTCCTGGAGAACCGGGGCCGGGGTCACCAAGGTCTGAGCAAAGACAGCCTTCCCAGAGGCTGCCCGGGGCCCGGACGGAGAGGCATATGGGGGTGGACCCAAAGGCAGGAACACGGGGCCTGGCTGGCCAGCTGGGCCGGACAACTGGACAGACAGAGTGTCTGGCGCCTGCTGCAACAGGCCGGCCCTCCTCTCAGCTGCGGCCTTCCTTCCTGAGCCGGTGTTTCCTGGCTCCTCCCTGCTGTTGCCGTGGAAACCAAGAGGGGCCTGGGCCCCCGCCCCCGCTTCCCACGGAGCCCCCGCTGAGCACCAAGCGGGGCCCACGCGGGACGCAGGTCGCTGGATCGTGAGCATGGCCCCGGTGCCCCAGGGCTCGCCGGGCTCAGCACCCTAACTCCCCTCCAGCACAGCAGTCCGGCGTTCGGAAACGCCTCTTCACGACCCCAACACCTGGGACGCCCACAGAAGTGACCTAACCCAACTGCCCACAGCCCGCCTGCCCTCCTGAAGCCACCGTCACGGGGTCCTCCTCACACACACTGCATTCAGTGCCCCCACACCCACAAGGCCCCTTCAACCCGGAGAACCCCCCGCCCATTTGTTCCTGCTGGCCCAAAGCACTCAGGGGCGCACCCAACCCCTGCGCGACAGCCCTGAGACCTGCAATGGCACCATTCTCTCCACGCGCCCAAGAAGCCCACGGGGCACCCCGACGAGCACACTGACACCCTAGTTCCCACAGCGCCCAGCTCTTCTGGGACTCCCAGGTCCCACGACGGTGACAAACCATGCACTGACCCCAGCACTCCTGAGAGCACTGCCCTGCAAGCGTGAGCACGGTGCCAGCTCCCTTGTACCCCCGTGGCCCTCTGCACACTGGGCCCGGCACCCCAGGACTGAGCAGGAAAGCATGGGTGGGGCGGGCCTGGGCCCCAGGGTCCACCAGGATCAGGCCTGCCGCTGGGCGTGTGCCCACTGGGCTCTAGGCCATCGGGTGCCCTCCCCAGAGGCCACCCCCACCCCCACCCGCCTCCAGCCTTGGGAGCAGGCTCCGGGCCAGTCCTGGAGCCCTGGTCTCCAGGACCACGAGGAAGGGTCTGAACTGGGCGGCCTGGCTCCAAAGCCGAGGTGTCAGGAGACCAGAGACCTCTCCACCTGGATGAGCGTCTGACGGTGACCCCACCCCCGCCCTCTGGGAGCAGGAGGGTCCTGCCCCACCGGACTCAGTAATTGGTCCCAGCCCCTGCTTCTGCCCCTGCAGCGGCCAGGCCTGGGCGGCTGGGAGCCTGTGAGGTCTATGCCCCGGGCAGCAGCGCCTGGGAGGTCCACCACCCCCAGGGCCCAGCCAAGCCCCCACTCGGAGCCACCGAGGGGATTACCCAGCATCCCTTGCAGGCTTCGACCAGAGCCTAGGGGTCCAGTCCAGGCTGAGGGAGGGAGCGGGCGGAGGGCCAGGAAGGCAGTGTCCACTGGACGCCCAGGCCAGACCCCGCTCACAGAGCAAGCTTGCCCGCCCTCCCACCTTCTGTCTGGGGAGATGCGGACTGCAGACAGGGCCCCCCCAAGGGTGGGCGGCAGCAGACCTGGACCAGGCCAGCCTGAGGGGGGTCCTGGAGATGTAGGAACGCCCCCAGGCTGTGGATGGATCAGGGGCCACAGCTTGGTAGCCAGAGAAGTCTTGGGGAAGCCCTCCCTTGGTGGGTGTCCAGGGCCAAATCTCCACTCTACTCCCCGTGGGGCCCCATGTCCCCATGGCAGAGTCCAGCCTCACCCCCACACCCGGGCAGACAGACATGAACACACAGACCACACACAGATGCACAGACACACACCTGGGATGCACAACTGGCCACACCCATGCCGGCCCTCCTACAGCCCCAGGGAGTACCCCCAGCCCTGAGGCTCCAAGGTCAGGGCCACCCTGACTGCAGCTCCCACCCCTCTGTCTTCCCAACTGGACCATGGGCCAGAGCCACTGTCCTTGTGCCTGCCGGGCAGCACACAGGGGAGGGTAACCTGACCCCCAGGACATGGGTGGTTACCCCAGGAGACGCTCCCCTTGCCTTGCCCAGCCCTGGCCCACAGGACGTGACAGCCGGACACCTGAGTTCCACAGCCCAGCCAAGAGGGAGGGTCACTGGCTGGCGCCAGGAGAAGCGGCCATCCTGGGGGGTGGGCACTGGTGGTGAGGTAATTCTGGGCACTGTGGCCACTGCGCTCCCAGCAGCTTGAGCAACTCAGCTGTCAGGGGCTGCAGGGGGCCAGGCAGGGCCCCTAGGGGAACCCAAAGTCCGTCCCAAGGTAGGGCGCTTGAGCAGAGGAACCGGGAAGCCTCCTTCCCAAGCCCAGTGATGATCATCCCAGACCCACTGCTGCCCAGGTTGAGCCAGGCCCTGGCGACCCAGATCACACCCAGAAGGCTGCAGGGAGAGGCCTGTTGAGTGCTGGCCCCTTGGACCCATCCTTCAGCCTGGAGTGGTCCTCACACATCTCTGCCCCCCAACCCCTGCAGGCTGCCCAGTCCACCCACCTACACTGGTCAAAGGGGAGCTGGCAGCACTGGGAGAGGCTGTGCACCCGTCCACCCCCAGGCCCCCCGTTCTTGCCTGCCTCCCAGGAAAAGCCAGTCTTCCCCCGAGACCCAAGAGGACCCACCTTGACTATCCCCAGTGCCCCAGCATGGGGTAGTGTCCGTGAATTAGGTGCCAGGTCCTGGGAGATCTGGAAACCAGTCTGAGCCACCCAGGCCTACACCACAGGACCTGCCCTGGGGACAGGGTGCACGCCCAACAGCCCCCAGAGGACCCCTGTGGGCACGCTGGCCTCTCCCCAGGACAGCTCAGGAACAGCCGTTGGGGCGAGCTGTCAGACCCACAGGGGACCCACCCCACTCATAAGCACTGACTGTGGCCGAGAGGGACTACCAGGGACAGAGGACCAGAAGCTCTGGCCACACAGACCCAGGGTCACCGACACCTGTGGTCACGCACGCACCGTGGAGCTCCCAGCACATGGGGTGGGGCTCCTGATGTGGTAGTGGGGCTACAGAGCTCCCAGGCTACGAATGGATGTGCAGGAGGGAAAACTCCTCCCAGCCCCAAAAGAACCACCCTCAGCAGGAGGGGCAGGGAAGGAGCCTGCCCTGGGGGAGACGCCTCAACGTCTGGAACCCAGACCCCCTGCTGATGGGGTGGGAGTGGACTGCTAGAAGGCTAGAAGCTCCGCTGGAAACCCTCTGGGGTCGAGTGGCCCAGGGGAAGGCCCCTCTTCCCCCCACCTGCCCCAACTCGAGGTCCAGCCTCATTCTCTTGCTGCAGCGCTGGTCTGGCCCGCTGGGTAACCAGCTACTACTGGTCCCATCAGGCCCGGGGGAGGGGGATGAGGCCCGGGGCTCCACCCACTCTGGACCCCTCCTCTCCGGCTCTGCTATGGGTCCGGGGCATCTACGCTCTCCTTCCCCCTACTCAGCTGCGGCTGGCCCGGTTCCCAGTCGGTCTGGGAGTGGGGTGGGGGACACGGAGACCGTCTTCTTTAACCCCGTGAACAGGCCTGGGGTTGGCGGAGGGTCTCCAAGCCCCCAGCGCTGAAAGTCCCACGTGTGGGTGGAGGGTGGGCGAGCATGATGCCCCGGGGTTATCCAGAGCAGCTTCCCCAAGACGCAAGTTGCTTTTCCCAAGGCGCCCTTCCCTTGGAGCAGCCTCCGGCTGGGGAGGCAGCCTTCCCCAGATCCTCCCCGGGGGCTCTGACTCGTTGCGTGTGTGGGTTCGTCTCTGAAAGCCTGAAAGCCCCCAAGAGGACGCCCCCTGCCAAGCTTCGGGTCACATCAGCCACCCTCTCCCACTCAGGGGGGTCTCTCCTTCAGAGGGCGCGGGGGACGCCGCGCAGAGGAGGCGGAATCCGGCCGGGCCGAGAAGAAAGGGAGCCCCCGGGAGGAGGGGGCGGCCCGGGCCCGCCCCGCCCCGCCCCGCCCCGGCCGCCACGCCGCCCATTGGCCCCGCGCCGCTATATCTGGGCGCCCACCCGGCGCGAGGCCACCGCCGTCCCTACCGCCGCCCACCCGCCCCTCGCGTACGACCCCGACGTGCCCGCTGCCCACCCTCCGCGCTCCCGCGCTCCGTTCCGCCCAGGCCGCGCCCAGCTGGAATGCAGAGATCGCCGCCCGGCTACGGCGCACAGGACGACCCGCCCGCCCGCCGCGACTGTGCATGGGCCCCGGGCCCCGGGGCCGCCGCTGAGCCGCGCGGCCTCCCCACCGCGCCCGCCGCGCCCGCCGCGCCCGCCGCGCCCGCCTCGCCGCCCAGCCCGCCACGCAGCCCGCCGCGCAGCCCCGAGCCGGGGCGCTATGGCCTCAGCCCGGCCGGCCGCGGGGAGCGCCAGGCGGCCGACGAGTCGCGCATCCGGCGGCCCATGAACGCCTTCATGGTGTGGGCAAAGGACGAGCGCAAGCGGCTGGCGCAGCAGAACCCGGACCTGCACAACGCGGTGCTCAGCAAGATGCTGGGTGAGTGGCCGCTGGGCGGGGGCGGGGGCGTGGGGGCGGGGGCGGGCGGGGCGCGGGGCACCTCATGCCGGGGCGCTCGCGGAGCTCGGCGGTCCGTCCGCCCGCCCGCCCGCCCGACGGCGTCCGGCTGACCCGCGCCCGCGGCCCGCAGGCAGGGCGTGGAAGGAGCTGAGCCCGGCGGAGAAGCGGCCCTTTGTGGAGGAGGCGGAGCGACTGCGCGTGCAGCACCTGCGCGACCACCCCAACTACAAGTACCGGCCGCGTCGCAAGAAGCAGGCGCGCAAGGCCCGGCGTCTGGAGCCCGGCCTCCTGCTCCCAGGCTTGGCGCCGCCGCCGCCGCCGCCGCCGCCCGAGCCCTTTCCCGCGGCCACCGGCCCTGCCCGGGCCTTCCGCGAGCTGCCGCCGCTGGGCGCCGATTTCGACGGCCTGGGGCTGCCCACGCCCGAGCGCTCGCCGCTGGACGGCCTGGAGGCAGGCGAGGCCGCCTTCTTCCCTCCGCCCGCGGCGCCCGAGGACTGCGCGCTGCGGGCCTTCCGTGCGCCCTACGGCCCAGCCGAGCTGCCCCGGGACCCGGGCGGCTGCTTCGGGGCGCCCTCGGCCGAGGCGCTCAGGACCGCGCCCGCCCCCGCCGCGCCGCTCTGCGGCCTCTACTACGGCGCCCCGGGTGTGCCCGGCCCAGGCCCCTACCCCGGCCCGCTGTCGCCGCCGCCCGAGGCCCCGCCGCTGGAGGGCGCCGAGCCGTTGGGACCCGCCGCCGACCTGTGGGCCGACGTGGACCTGACCGAGTTCGACCAGTACCTCAACTGCGGCCGGACTCGCCCCGACGCCGCCGGGCTCCCGTACCACGTGGCGCTGGCCAAGCTGGGCCCGCGCGCCATGTCCTGCCCGGAGGAGAGCAGCCTGATCGCCGCGCTGTCCGACGCCAGCTCCGCCGTCTACTACAGCGCCTGCATCTCAGGCTAGGCCGCCCGGGGCGCCGCGTGTCACCGTGTCACCGCTCTGCCTCTCTCGCAGGCGGAGTTGCCGCTACTCGTCATAGCCCCGCTGGAACCGGCAACGCTGGGGCTTGGCGGGGCGGAGGGCGCCCCTACGGGGCGGTCCCCACACGTCCTGGAGCTTGGCCGGGAAGCCCAGGCCTAGGACGTATGGGCTGGCCCTGCCAGGGCTAAGTTTTTGAAGCGCCTAATTCTTTTCTTGCCGTGTATTTTCTAGAACTAGGCTGTATTTTTTACTTTGCCTTTTTTATATACATGAAACAGTATATTTAATTTTTAATTAAACTTTTTCTTGCAAGGGGTTTCAGTGATGCAAAGCACCAGCGTAGCAAGGGCTCTTTAAATAACGTTCGTTTGCTGTAAAGGAGGAGCCCCAGGCGAGGCCACAATAAAGCGCCTCTCCTTTCCTCGGAACTCCCGCGTCTGTGGTTGCTGAGGGTGGGTCTGGGTCTGTGCCCTGGGTCTGCCCTTCCCTCCAAAGTCCAGGGAGCCTGACTCGCAGCTGGGCTCCTCCACAGCATCCACTTCTCCACCCTTCCAGGACACTGCCCCAGACAGCCGATGAGAGGCAGGGGGTGTGGGCACTCCCCACCCTGCCAGCTCTCCACCCCCCCAACCCCCATTTTAACTCAAGCCTCATAGCAGTCAGACTACACCCAGAAATTCCTTCCACACCCTCACCCGGGTTTCACCATACTCGTCTCATCCTGAAAACAACTTCATTCAAGCCCAGTGAGTGCCCAGAACAGCGTGTCTCTCTGAAGGAGGCTGGTGGGGTTGACGCCTGTCTGCAGATATGACATCCTGGGACTCCCATCCGTCATTCTCTCTCAACACAGTGTCCCCAGAGAGGGCAGCACCGTGACAAATCCACACTGCTTGCCAGGGTGACGTGTGCGGGCTCTACCAGTGACACGCGGTCAATGACCAGAGCAGGGGAGCTCAGGGCTCACATTCTCGAGCCTCCACCTCTGGAACCCATCACACTAGCCTTGGGTCCTCTCCCAGCAGGACCGGACACCCTCCTTCCACACGGCTTCCTTGGTTCCACTAGCGCCCCCTCACTGGGGAGCCCATGGGTTCAGGGAAAGTTGGCAACTGTCACCTTGGGCGATTCTTCTCTCCTGGGACCGGGTCCCGAAGTGAGGCCTCTACACACGCACACCCTTCTCAGCGCCTGACGGATCTTCCAAACCAAGATGAGAAGTCGTGTGTCCCCCTGGCCTGTCCTGCCCCAGTAGCATATGGGGGGTGGGAATCCCGCTGATCTCTGACAACTATGATGTAGTGCATGCGCCATGGGGCGTGGGCATCTTGTGATGAGGTGCGCTGCTTTGTGGCTGCCGTGAGCCTGAATCCAACTGCGTGTGTGTGAGTGCGTGTGAGCAAGTGTGTGCACGTGTTCTGAGCATGGCTGTGATGCTGTGACAGTGTGACCATGTGACTCGACGTGACCCTCCATGAGGATGACTGTGTGTGACACCCAGGGTGTCCGAGACTCTGTGTGCGCATGCGTGTGTCTGTGTGTCAGCCTAGGTGTCCGTGCACATGGGTCTGCTGTTTGAGCGTGTGTGCAGAGGTGAACAGGGTGTGGGGCCGTTCTTACAGGTGTCCTGCCTCTGAGAGACACGGGGACATCACCTCTCTGTTAGCTGGAATGAGCCCCACACCTCGGCGGGTGGAGTTGGGGAGCGACACCTGGGCCCCCATCCCCACCTCGTAGGGAGCAGGGCCCAGAAACCTCAAAGACAAAGGGACAGAGAGAGACAGAGGGACAGAGAGAGACAGAGGGACAGAGAGAGACAAAGGGACAGAGAAAGACAAAGGGACAGAGAGAGACAAGCTGAGGGGGGCAGGCGATGGATTCGCAGGTGGAGAGAGGAGCCCTGGGCGGGTCGAGGCACAAACAGAAATGGCCCCCAGGACACCGAGGACAGTGCTGGTTACACAGGAAGGAGGCAGGGAGTGAGGCCCAAAGGGACAAGGGTGGTCCAGTCCAGCCGCACCTGTCATGGCGGGAGGGAGCTCTGAGACACCAATGCTGAGTCCTGGGCTCACGCACGAAGGCTTACATCACTCATGAGTGTGCACACCCAGCTCTCATGGCCCCTTACTCCCACTCTGGGCCTGCCCCTGGTAGGGGGACTGGTGACCCACCCACTGGAGCCCTGGGTTAGCAGGGCCAAGGTGCGGCCCCAACCCCATCGTGGGGTTGGCCTCTGTACGGATGGGGACCCATAGCCGCCAGAGTCCAGCAGCCTCTGCCCCCTGCCACCCCCTGGGGGGTGGACCCTCCCATCTCCTCCCCCCACCCCCTGGCCAGGGCAGGCAGAAGGGGAGACCAGCCCAGCCCCTCCTACCGCCTAGAACCATGTGACCAGACCCTCAGAGGGCCCCCCTGTCTGGGCCCAGGCATCGCCTCACCTGTGCCCCACCGCAGAGACACCCGTGGACGCACACGGAGAGAGGCTGCAGATGGGCAGGCAAGGCCGTCTCCTGTACATGGAACAGCTTTCTAGCATCCTCCTCACCCCATCCTCGGAGTCAGGAGGATGGGGACCTCAGGGCGCCTGGGGTGGCACAGGCCCCACTGCCCAAGTGGGGAAGGGCCGAGTAGCTTGCTCCCCAGAAGACCCTCCCTCAGTGCCAGCGTGGGATGCAGGGGGGGGGCGGCATGGGGGGGGTCCGGGGGTCCCAATTTGGACCAAGACCCTGGAGCCAGGGGCTGGGGGCATTCAGGAGCAGAATCAGGACTGGGGACACACACACACACGCGCGCGCGCACACACGCACACACACGCGGAGGGCAGCTGTTTTCAGGGAGTGCCTCAGGTGGGCACCATGCCTGGGGCCCTCCCAAGGGACCCAGGGCAGGCTGGACAGCCCTCCTAGGCAGGACCACAGCTCCATGGGCTGGGTGGTTCCAGCCCTGGGTCAGGCTCCCCGCGGCCCCCGCCCCCTGCCCGGCTCCACCCACCTGCTTCCCCTAAGGTCAGAGAAGGGATGTCCCCACGCCCCAGCTCCCGCTGAGTCAGGCCCGCCAGGAACAGACCCAGGCGACCTAGCTCCTGGCGGGAAGTTCTAGCAGCCCGGCCTGGCCTAAGCCACAGCTCCCACACCCAGGACCCAGCCTAGCCCGGGGCTGACCTGAGTCGAGGTGTGGAACCCTCCCCAGCAAGCCGCCCACAGGAGGGGGGGGGCAGTTAGAGCAGGTGAGGTGCACCCCTCTCCCTCGTAGGCACGATCATCACCTCGACACCCTCAGGAACACCCCACACACAACCAGCCACACACCACACCAGGAGCAAAGCTGTGCTCACACACCCGCCCCCAACAAGGCCAGGCTGGGCGGGCGAAGAGGAACTGAACTGTCCACGCACTTGATGGACAAATACAGTCCAGCTGCTCAGCTGACAGCCTCCAACACCTACAGACACTTCTAAGGGGACAACTCATGGGTTTTGATCTATTCACAGGGTGGTGTAACTATGATCACTAACTTCAGCACCTTTCCATCACCCCAAAAGAGCCTCGTCCCCACTAGCTGTCACTTCCCATCCTCCTTGCTCGCAGCCCCTGGGAAACACGAATCTGCTTTCTGTCTCTGTAGACTTTTGCCTATTCTGGACTTTCCGTGTGAGTAGAATGATGCAGGAAGTGGCATTTTGCGTCTGGCTTCTCTCACTGAGCATCTGGTGTGCAAGGTTCGTCCATGTTGTAACCTGAATCAAAACTTCATTCCTTTTAAAGGCTGTATAATATTCCATTGCATGGAAGGAACACAGTCTATTTATCTCTTCATCAGCTGATGGACATTGAGTTTGTTTCCGTGTTTTGGCTACCATGATTACTGATGCTATGAACATTCGTGTGCAAGGTTTTATGTGGATGTGTTTTCAGTAAAGTAACATAAATGTGTATCTCTAATGACCAAGTCTGAACAAGTAGATTAAGTACCTCAAATTCATATGCTGGGTAAATGAGCCTGAGAAAATCATAATTCAAAAGGACACGTGTGCCCCAATGTTCATTGCAGCACTATTTACAATAGCCAGGACAATGGACAAAGAAGATGTGGTACATATATATACAATGGAATATTACTCGGCCATAAAAAAGGAACGAAATTGGGTCATTTGTAGAGATGTGGATGGAGTTAGAGCCTGTCACACGGAGTGAAGTAAGCCCCAAAGAGAAAAACAAATAGTGTATATTAACGCATATGTGGAATCTAGAAAAATTGTACAGATGAACCTATTTGCAGGGCAGGAATACAGATGCAGAGGTAGAGAACGGACATGTGGACACAGGGCGGGTAGGGGAGGGTGGGAGGAATTGGGAGATTGGGTTTGACATAAATACACTACCATGTGTAAAACAGAAAGCTAGTGGGAACCTGCTGTATAGCACAGGGAGCTCAGCTTGGTGCTCTGTGACAACCTAGATGGGTGGGATGGGGGGTGGGGGTGGGAGGGAGGTCCAAGAGGGAGGGGATATAGGTATACATAGGGCTGACTCACTGCACTGTACAGCAGAAACTAACAGGACATTCTGAAGCAATTATACTCCAATAAAAAAAAAAAAATCATATGCTAGAGCAGCAACCCCCAAAGGGGGGGCTCCAGAGCAGCTGACCTCCAATCCCAACTGGGTGCTCACAAGCAAGACTCAACCCTCCACCCAGCCCACCCACCCCCACTCCTGCCCCAGGCTTGGGAAGGGTCCCCAAGGAGCAGGCTCCAGTCCAGTCCACAGTGGGTTTTGGCCAAGCGCGTGGGAGTTCCTGGCCCAGGACTGGGGAGGAGGAGGGATGGGAGCGCCACTGTTCCTCCTCTTTGTGTTTTAGAACACAGCCCACTCGGCTTCCTTCCACCCCCTCTACCTCTGCACAAGCACCCGGCCTCCCAGGGAAGCTCGGTAGTGCTCCCCACCCTCCGCCCAATCTTCCACGCCCCCGACCCACGCCCCCTTCCTGCTCTGCCCAGCACAACCCGGCCCATCCCCCAGGACCCCTCTCCCATGCCCCCGCGCTATTCCCCCCCGCCCCCGCCCCCGCCCCCCTGCCCCACGCCCCCGCCCGCCCGCGCGAGAAAACAGGAAGGGGCCCGCGGCGGCGGCGGCGCTGGAAGGAAGCGCAGGAGGCGGCGGCGGGTGCGGCGCTTATCTCGGGCCCCAGCCGGACCCCTGGCCTCGCGCCGCGCGCCGGCCGGGCAGGAGACGTGGGGGCGGCCGGAGGACAGGCCTGCTCACCTGGCGGGGGGCCCTGGCCGCCTTCCCACCGAGCCACAACTGTCACAACTGGGCCATGGAGGGAGGCGACAGGACTTCACTGTGCCAGGCTGTGCCCCTCCAGCCCGGGGACCCCCGGGGGGCCGGTGTCCAACCGCAGGGCGCCCCACCTCCCCACAACGCACACTGGACCGCCCCGCCCCCAGGCCCTGACCGCCCCGTTTCCCCCCTTAAAAGGACTCGCTTTGCCCTGCAGGTGCGGGCTCCCTGCCGCTTTTTCCGGGCTTTAACTCTTGGTGGGGGCGGTGGAGGGGGGGGGGACGGACGGGACGGCGCGCCGATGGTTGTTTCTGTGTTTACAAAGCTGGGTCTTTTCCTGGGGAGGGGGCAGGATGGGGACTGTCCCTGGGCGCCCCCCAGGGTCCCGAAGGCCACTGGCAGGGACAATGGGCTCCAACACCTGGCACTCCCCCCCCCCCACGTGAGTCTGTGCTTTGCTTCCTGGAGTGGGGGGCCGCGTGTGTTTCCGCGTCAGCCACGACTGGAACGGCGCCTCCGCGCACACCTGCAGGCAGGGACCCCACACTCAGGCTCACAGGCAAGAGCCCGAGGGCCCTCAGGTCTGGTGCAGGTGTTTCCTCCCGCGCCTTCGCGGCACCCAGCGCCAGATGCAGGGTCCGGCCGACTCACGTCCTGTCCCAGAGCCCTGGCTCCGCGAACGCGGTGTGTCTGTTCAGGGCCTGGCATGGCGGGCACCCGTCTTTCCCACAACCTCCCACCGCCTCCTGGTGCTCAGCTGGGCTGGGGTGGTGGTCAGTAGGGGAGGTGCCGCTGGAGCCCATGAGTAGGCCCCAGGCAGGGCAAAGGCGCTCTGCCGCCCTCAGAAGGGCCAGTGCTCGAGGTCGGCGCGGACCCCACCCCTGTGGTCTGTTGGCAGCCTGGGGAGGGGCAGAGGTGGGAAGTGGGGGTCGAGAGAGAGAGGGGCCTGTGGGCGGGGGCAGGGGACACACAAGTGGCACAGTTGGGATCACGGTTTTGGTTTACCGAATCCAGAGACTAGTTTGCCTGTCGCCCATGTTCCAGATGTTCTTTCAAAGGCTCCCAGTCTGGGGAGGCCGTGGGACCCGGACTACCCTTCAAAGCCTGCCTGGCCCCTCCTTGCAGCGCTGCACGTGGGCGGTCTGGCTCCCTGGCCTGCGCTCTGCGGCCGCGGCTGCCACCCCGGCACAGCCCCTCCCCCCGGGTCCCAGCCCCCCCCCCCCCCCCCCCCGCCCCGGCAAAGCAGCTGAGATGGCACGTGTGTAGGACAGGACACCACGGGGTGCAGGCCCCAAGCCCACCACGCGTGCCCCCGAAAGAGCGTCTTATGGAGGAAGAACCAGGCTCAACCCACACGCCCGGGGCCTCGGCAGGGAAAGCAGGGCACTGGGGCCTGGCGGAGTCCACGAAAGGTGGGGCCCATCCACCGGGTCACACCGTCTACACTCCGCCCTCCGTGGCCCCATGACCCCTGGCCAGTGGCTCTGTCCTCACCGTTGAGTCTCTTTCCATCTCTCTGTCGGTTCTGGTCAGTTCCAGCCAGCAAAGATTTGGGTATCTCATGTGCCCCGGTGCCGAGCCTGGAGGGCCAGACCTCAGGTCTGAGCAGGGCGGCCCCAGCTTTCCCTCCACCTGACCCAGACGTGGTCTGGTTGGGGTGTCCCCACACTGGACAAGTGAACTTCGTCCCAGAAGCCCACCCTGCCCTCATGCTGCATGAGCAAAGATGCTGAAGTGGGCTGAATGGTGGCCCTGGAGGTACGTCCACCTCCCAGAACCTACGAGTGGGACCTTATGTGGAAAAAGGGTCTTGGCAGATGTAATTAAGGATCTTGAGGTGAGGAGATCATCCTAGATTACCCAGGTGGCACTAAATCCAGCAGCAAAGATCCTCAGAGAGGAGAGACGGCCACACGAAGCAAGAGGCAGGTATTGGAGCAACGCAGCCACAAGCGCAGGAATACCCGGACCCACGAGAAGCTTCAAGAAGCAAGAATGGCTTTGCCCCGGAGGGAGCACAGCCCAGCCCTGCAACACCCGAGTTCAGGCCAATGATTCTGATTTTGGACTTCTGGCCTCCAGAACTGTGAGAGAAGAAAAGTTTATTGTGTTAGGTCACCTAGTTTGTGCTAATTTGTTATAGCAGCTCTAGGAAACTAATACAGATGGTTTCTGAGATATGGGGACAGCGGCCCATGTCCCCACAGCCATGATGCTGACCCATGATCTGGGGCTTGGCGGAAGCAGGCCTGGGCACGATGTGCAGAGCCTCTGCCTGGCACTGAGGCCTCGAGAGAAAGTGCAGAGCGCGGACAGCGGTGGCCGGGGCGGGGGGTGGGGGTCTTGTGCTGAGAACAACGTCGAAGTGAGATGAGGGAGGGACCACTGGGGTCTTCGAGCTCAGGCCACAGGCCTCCAGCCCCCACGCCCAGGCGGTCAATTTGCCAGGACAGACCAGGGTTAGACATCAGGAGGGTGTGCCTGAGAGAGGGGTGCCCTGCCAGGCAGGGTGGGGCAGGAACCTGGACCCGTGCACTCACACATCCCTGTGCACACACACCTCGACATATACATTTGTGTACACACACACACACACACACACACACACACACACGCGCTCACTACCGGGGAGGCTCTGGCAGGGGCCCCCAGGGAGGAACAGCCGGGCCAGGGTGCAGGAGCATCTTGTCCACCACCATGGTTGCAGCCCAGGACTCCGATGGAGATTGTGTCCCCGTAACTGAGGCCTCTGCTCCTCCTCCCAGTCCCCCTGAAACTGGGGTTTGTTGGGAACTGCCTCAGGCGTGGGCGGACGGAAAGGGCTGCCCATTGCCTGCTCACCACAGCAGCAAGGAGTGCTGTGCGTGCGCAGCAGCCATGACGGCCCAGAGGCCACGCCCAGGTGCCCTTAGGAGGCGCACTCTCCCCACAGGCCCTGGCGCTGAGGCAGGTCCAAGTGCAAGGAGCCAGGTGCCCTTGGGGAAAGCAGGAGCGTGGTGGGGGCCTCTGTGGAGGGCCTGCCCCTCCCCGTCCCCGCACCCAGACCCCCGACTCTCTTACTGACCTTCTAACAGGCCCCATTCAGCTCCCCCAAGCCTTGTGCTCCAACCAAAGCAGGACTTTTCCCTCCTACCTGGACACCTGGCCGCACGCCCAGGCTCGCACAGCAGGAGCCAGCGGCGTGACTGCTCCCCTCAGCTTGCTCCTCCACCAGTGTTCCCCAAGTTCAAGATGAGGACTCCCCCAGGGACTCAGGCCAGGACCCTGGGGTTGCCCGCACCTCCTCTCACCCCATTCATGTCCAAGCCCACCTCCTCCAGCCTCACCTCAACCACACAGGCCCCCTGCCCAGGCCACCCTCACACTCAGAGTGCGACCACGTGGCCTGGCAACCTACAAGGCGACTGGATGCACCCTGAGGTCCCCAGCCTGTACACAGGGCACACGCGGGCTGTCACTCTGCTTGGGGCCTGGCTCTCATCCCGGCCCTTACACTTCAGGCTGTGAGGTCTGGGGCAAGTCCTGTAACCTCCCCGTGCCTCAGTTTCCTCCTGTACGAACCAGGGGCAGTGGTTCCTGCTGCTCGGACTGAACGCGTTCACACGCGCACGATGGGGGCGCTCAGGGCCAGCTGTGCCCTGCTGACGGCTCCGCCAGCAAGGCCTGTCTGCATCTCCTGCTCGCTTCTGCTCTGCCAGGGTGCCCAGGGCAAGGCCTGCTTCGGTGCCTACTGGGTCCGTCCACCTGTCAGGGAAGAGCATGATGACAGGTGTGCCGACCAGGCACCCACCTTGACCAGGTGCTCTGCCTGCCCTGCTGCGCCCCCTCCACAGGCTGTGATCCCGGAGGGGGCCACGGACCTCCAGGCCTACGTGGCTATAGGTGCGGGACTACAGGGATCAGCCCTCCACCGGGCCGCGCAAACATAAGGTCCCAGGACACAAGACGGTGGGTCCCTGGCTGGCCTGTCCAGTCCCGCCGCCGAGGAGCTGCTGCCACCCTTCCCAGGCCACAGGAAATGGCCTGGCCCAGCTTGCAGCCAGGGCCGCAGCTCGCTTCCCTTCAGGCCCGTTTCCTTTATCCGGTTGTTTTGCTCCGAATTCACAAAGCTCAGCCTTCCCCTCCCCTCCATTTCCACCCTTCCCCCATCCCAGAGTGGAGCAGGACGGACACGATGCTACGTTTTAGGACCAGCAGGAGTCCCCATTTGCCCCCGCGCCCGCCCCCCCCCCCCCCCCCCCCCCCGCGCAACCCGCGCCCAAGCCTGCAGCGCCGACTTAGCAGGAGTCCCGTCCCGAGGCGCCCCCTGCTGGCAGAGCCTGGGAACACCGCCGCTCCTCCCCTCCCCCACACCGCGTGTGCGGGAGGCCCCAGCGTCCCCTCCCCACCGAGGCGCGGACCCGGGGCGGCCTGGCCCCACAGCTGGCAGGCGAAGAAAGAGCGAACAGGGCCGCAGCACCAGCTCAGTTTATTGGGGCCTTGCTGGGGGCGGAGGGCGGGCCCCCTCCGGGACCAGCTCGCCAGGCGGGCCCCGCCTCCCAGTCCCGGGCCCTCCGAGGAGTGCGGGCCGCGGCGAGGGAGGGGCCGGGCCGCAAGGCCCTTTCCCAATCCCCGCGCGCTCGGGGCGCTTAGGAGCCCCAGGAGCCGTCGGTGGCCGCGGCGCGCAGCGCGAAGAGCTTCTCCCAGCAGGTGGCGACGGCGTCCAGGGCGCGCAGCAGGAGCCGCCTCCGGCCGCCCCGACGCCGCACAGGGCGCGTCTCGGGCCGCCGGCTCCGCTGTCGGGGACGCGTCGGTCAGGGCGTGGGCACGGCCCCCGCCCGCCCCCTCCCCCGCAGCTCGTGTCCAGCCCCTGGGAAGGGAGACCGCGGGGCCGTGGGAGCGAGCGGGGACGCGCACCTGGCGCAGCGTCCGGCAGTGGCGCCGCATCACCGCCTCGGTGCGCACGGCCACGGTCCAAGCCGCCTTTTCCAGAGCCCCGCGGCGGCCCCCGGCCACCGCCCCACGTAGGGTCCGACCCAGGGCCACGATGGACAGTAGGATACTGTGCTCCTGGGGAGGGGAGGAAGCGGGGGACTGGGGGAGGAGCCCCGTGGGGAGGGGGCTGGAGGGCTTGGGTGGTGATGTCTCCATACCTTCTGGGCGCCACAGGAGGCTCCCACCCGGCCCTGCCATCGGGAGGCCGAGGCTCCAGTCAGGTTTTTCTGAATGAAATGGAGCTGTCTGGAGCCCGGCCCGGTCCACCTCACCGCGGCCTGCAGGTCCTCGAAGATGACCGCGCGGTAGTGGTGGAGCACGTCGGGGACGCTGCAGGCGCCGAGCCTGGCCCGGCCCGGTGCAGCCCCCAGCAGCGCCAGCAGGAGCGCCCAGAGCGCGGGCCTGGGGGGCCCCTGGAAGGGATACAGGCTCAGAGTCTGCGGAGGGGCCGACCCTCCTGCAGCACTGCGAGCAATGTGCTTCCCGCCCCCCACCGCACCGCGCCCGACTCCACACACACATGTACAAGGGAATCTCTGAGCTGGTATAACGGAGACGTCGCCATGCCATGCAACAAATGCTCTAGCCACAGGGCTGGCAGGTTTGGGGAAGGACAGACGACAGCATCCGCGGCTCTGGTCTGTATGGGTGTGAGGGCCCAAGTACCCAGAAGACTGGAGGGCAGGACTGACCTACGCCTGGCTACAGCGGGAAGCACCCCCTGTACAGCCTCGCCCTTGGCCATGCCCTGACCCATGCCCACCAGAGCTGGGCTCATCGCCAGGTGCCCCACAGGAGACAGCAGAACTGATCTGCCCCCTCGATGGCTGGGCAGCTTCTCCTCACCCTCCCCATGGCTCTGCTACCAGCTCTGAGAGCCATGGGGGCTGGGATTCCCTTGCACCCCCAACCCAACCAGGACAGCGGTGAGGGCTCAGAGCTCAAGGCCACACCCCTTTGGGAGGGGAAGGCTTGGGGAAAGCCCAAGGCGAAGGGAGGGAGGGGACCGCGGTCCACACCACCAGGGCTCCCCTCCCCCAGAAAGAAGAGAACTGGCTCTCATGGGGAAGAGGCCCACCCCCCCCTCAGAAGCCCAAACATCAGTGAGAGAGAGCAGCTTGTCTGCAGGCTCCCAGCCCCTGGGCTGGAGTCACACAGCACTGGAAAATCAATCATGCGAACCCAGCGAGACTTGGGACTCGAGACACAGGACTCGACTCTGCTTCCCAGCCTGGCAGGAGAGCCTGACCACGCAGAGCCGGACCTGGAGTCCGTGGGGGCTCCCTGCCTGAGGCACCCGGCAGCGTTGGCCAGAGGACCAAATGCAATTAGCTGTGGGCCCTTCTCGAAGCCCACCTCCTCCCTAGACAGGCTTGGCATGATGGCCAGCTCAGTCGCCCCCTCCGCCTGCTGAGGGTCAGAGATCAGAGTGAGAACAAGAGCTGTTGGTGCTGGAGGGACGTCCAAGTGGGGCAGGTTGGTTGCCCACGGGGTCGTGGGAAGGCCTTGTCTGCCCCTGACCAGGGCCCGAGGCTCAGGCCAGTCCAACCCATGAGGACAGGGTGGCCCCAGCTCCAGGAGGGAGACTCCCTCCCCCTACCGCTGCGGCTGCCGGGCGGGAAGGCCCGTCAGGAGCACCCAGGGCCAGGCCGCGGTGACGGGAACCAAGGGGGGGTTTCCCGGTGGGGACACGGCGGGACAGCAGCCTCTCCCGGGCTGTGCACAATCCCTGCCCAGCCGAAGTCAGCCCCCTCCCCAGCGGCCCACAGCTGCTCACCATGGGCTTCTCAGGCTCAGGCCCTCCCTCACTCCCGCCAGTGGGCCTGAGACATGATCCTGGGGTCCTCAGGTGGGGAGCGCCGCGGCCACTCCAGGTCCGCTCCAAACCCGGCCAACAAGGCTTCCCTGGACGGCAGGCAGCTGAGGCTTTTGAAGTTGGCTCCTCTGAGCAAAGCGGGCGAGGGAGGAGGGAGGCCCCAGGATCCCAGCCCTGCCCCCTCCCTCTCCCCACCGCTATCCAATCACTTCTTCAATTAACCTGACCCTGGAGCCCAGCCCACCGGGCTGTCTTCCCACCCAGTGGATCTTGGATTAAGCCATGGGACCTGGGAGATCTTCTCTGCCGAGGAGGGGCCGGGGCCAGGGCGCTCGGTGGGCAGAGAGCAGGGTAGGGCCCGGCTGGTGGGGAAGGGGAGCCAGAAGTGGAGGCCGCCCTGCGCCCTCCTCCAGGGCCTTCCTCGGTGGTCAGCAGGTGCTGCCTCTGCCAGGAACCTGGCCACCAGCAGGACCAGGTAAGCAGGACGTAACCCTCCCACCCTCCAGCTCCCCCACCCTGATGTCCGGGGGGTCCTGCCCCAGCAGGTCCCAGGCAGGGGACTTCCCGGCTCCCCGCTGGCCCAGGACTCAGGGGAGAGGTGCTTCCCACTGCTGGCCCGTCCTGGGCTGAGGGGGGTCTTTTGCCGGGGCAGCTCACGGCCACTCACCAACCAGGCTTGCAGGGAGCCAGGCCACAGCACCCTGCCGGGCAGTGTGCTGGGGCTGCCCAGCCCTGCCCAAGCCTAGGAACTCAGCTAGCCTTGAGCTGGAACTGAAAAATGTCAGTGGAAGAAAAGCTGTGTTTTCCCCAGGGAGAAAAGTAGTTTCACCACCACCTTGAGGCATTGAGAAAACAATCCCCAGGCAAATGAGGAAAGACATTTGCATGTGGCCAATCAGATGCTCTGGAACGTTCCAAGGGGCCCGTGGGAGGCCTCACCTGACCTGAGATCAGAGAAAGTGTCTGGGAGAAGCCACAAGCAACTAAGGGCTGCCAGCTGCCCTGTGGCCTCAGCCAAGTCACTGCCCCTTCCTGGGCCTCAGTTTCCCCATCTGTACAGGGACAGGCTGGCTTTCAAGCTCCTAAAAACTTCAGGACTCACTTTTCAGTGCAATGGGCAGGATCTCCTGGGATCAAAGGAAACTCCTGAGGATCAGTGACAACACCCAGGAACCTCCAGCATGGCTCTCTGGCACTGGCTGATCTCGGATAAGGAGAGGAAGGATTTCCAGAGCCACAGACCATCAGTGAGCGGGGCCTGCCCCGGGCGCCCACCCTGGCACCAGCAGTTCCTGACCCCACACAGGGATGGTCCGATCCCGCCCAGGGCTGGCCACGTCCTTGCGGTTCCCCGAGCATTGGAGGTGGACCCGGCTGGGCCCGCGCTCTGCAGGCAGACGCCCACACCCTTGGTGCCGACGAGGAGGGCGTGCTCCCCAACCTCGGCTGCTGCCAGAGGGCTAAGCCACGGGTCAGTGACTGACCCGCAGAACGAGCACCAAGGAGCCCCTCTGGGATCATTTCTTACAAAAGAATGTGTGGGAATAACTGCCAGCCGCCCTTCTCGTCACCACACGTGACAATCCGCATCTCTTCTCCCTGGCCCATGGCCTCTGGACCAACCCTGACCTCTGGCCAGATGTTTCCAGCCGTGGCCAACGCAGCCCCTTCCAAGAGCACCAGCCAGTTTCCAACTGGACACAGACGCAGGGATCCAGAGCCCGACGCCTTTCATCCTCACACGGGGAAAACACTCAAGTCTCCGAAGCAATGAACACATTTTCAGTCTAAAGAGAGGACAGTTACGAGGGCTTTAGCATAAAATTGCTGACTCCACATTAGCAAAAGTGAATTCACCTGCCAATGGGAGTGAGCCTCTCACACGCTGGGGGCAGCACCTCAGGGGCCGGGCCCGTCTGCACCCAGGAAAGTCACCTACCCAGGGGCACATGCAGCCTGCCGCTGCGGGTGGGTGGGGGCCGCAGACCACCCCGGGGCGGGAGAGCGCGTGTGCCCGCAGGAGCACTGGAGTCACCGGGCCAGCCAGACCCCGGCTGTCCCCACGCGGGGCTTTTACCCAGGACATGAGGTCCTGCCACCGTCTCCATAAAGCCTCACCGTTCACCTGGCATCTCCTCTGTGGGCACGGGTTCTCACGAGGCCTCCTGGAAAGTGAGCCCCGTCCAGCGTGGGGCAGACTGGGGTGGCCAAAGCACGCGAGGGGAGGGCTCGGAGAACACCCGCCGGCCACAAACCCCACAACTACTAGAAAGCCTTTAATCAAAGACAGGACAGACAGCTCTCACGCCCCCCACCCCGCCCCCAGCCAGTGCAGGGCCGGAACAGTCAGAAGGTGTTCTTGATGCGGGCTGCCACCAGCACCAGGATCTCCCCGATCTTCCGTTGCCAGTTGGCGATGTCCTTGGACGTGGCGCACCACAGCTCCCCATGCCGGGGCTCGGCGTTCTCACAGCGCCTTTTCACCTCCTCCCGCTGCTCCTGGGTGGGGACCGCGGGTGCATGAGGCGCCCCCACTCCCCCGCCGCCCCCAGCCCCGCTCCCCGGGAGCAGGCCCACCACATTCCACCAGGCCTCATACCAGTGCCCGCCCCCGCCCCCCAACTAGGAGCCAACCAGCTCCCCCAAACCTGGCTTCCACGTCCCGTGGGTACCCAACAGGACTGGGCTCCGGGAGGGCTCCTGCATAGCAGCACAGGGCCACCGAGGCACAAGGACAACCCCCAGGCCTCCAGCTCTAGCCCCATTTGCGCCATGGCCCAAGCCCCCATCACAACCAACTCATTAAAAGATGCCCCAAACATCTAAATCTCAGGCTGCGAGGCTCCAAGGCTGTAGCCAAAAAGCCGCGTGGAAGCTGAATCAGCCGTCAGCGCCGCGGGGCAGGCGGGGCAGGGGCGGCGGGCGGCAGGTGCCTCACCTCCGTGCCGTGCTGCAGCTCGAACTTGTAAAAGAAGGCCCAGGCATCCCCCAGGTCCGAGTCGATCTTCACGGTGCGGTGGAACCACTCCCGGGCCTTGGTGATCTTCCGCTCGCTCCAGAACAGCCTGTGGGGAAGCAGCAGGGCGGGACCGAGTGAGTGGCCCGGGGACGGTGCTGGGGGGCACTCTGGGGCCGCAGGAGCCACGCTGGGGGTGGCCCTGGCCTCCTCGGGCCACAGCGTGCTCCCGCATGGGCTGGACGACGAGCCCGGTGCGTCTGGGGACCTGCCACAGGCAGCCACGGTGGCACAGAGCCTGGCTCAGGCGCTGCCGGCCTTGCCCCCTCCCTGGAGAGCGTGGGCTTCCCACAGGGGTGCCGAGGAATCAGTCCTGACCACCGGAAACCACTCCAGGTGACCAACCTGAAACCTCCTTCAAGTGTCTAACCGAAGCATTTCTTACAAAACCACCCACAGAGCAAGAACTTCAAACTCCCTTAAATTATTTTCCTTTGAGTAAAATATAGGGAGATGAAAGTAATAAACCTGACAGAAATTAAATCAAGGCTCTGATTAGGGAAAGTGAAGTGAAGTTTCCGCCTGCTCCTCCATATGCACCTTCTGGAACGTTCTTCCCTACCAGGCAGCTCCAGCAGGAACCCAAGCCAACACTGAGAACCTGGGCTATACCAGCAGACACAGCAACCTGAAAACTAGGCCCAGGAGAGGATCCACAGCGTCAGAAACCAAGTCACGGGTCCAGGGAGCCTTGCCGACATGCCAGTGAGGGGAGGGCAGGCCAGCGGGGAGGCACGGTGGGCACTCTGACAGCCGCCCACCGGGGCCTCTGGGTGGCTTCCATTCTCCACCCAGCTCCGCAGCCAGAAGCACTATGCACCCTCCAGGCAGCTGTTTGGGCTGCTCTCAGCTACAAAACGGAATCATTTCATGCTCTGATAGCTTGATTGTTTTTTAAGCCTTGTGGTATTCTTAATTGCTAATGTTAGATAAACTGTGATTTAAAGAGCACAAACCCAGATAGCAGCACACAGAGCACCCGCCTGGGAACAGCAAGGAGGGACCTGTTTACCTTACAAAGCCTTTTATGAGGTTTTATGGCAGCCCTATCGGAGTGGAGTAGGAGTAGAAGGCGGAAGCACAGGGCAGGAGGGAGGGAGGGAGGCAGGGAGGGAGCCTCCGAGGTGGGGGAGGCCCAGGCTGCGCCGCAGGGGCCTGCGGGAAGCCCCACGAGCAGTGCCCTCGGCCCCCACGGAGGAGGTGCTGACAGGAGCCGAGCAAGCAGGTGGGCCAGGCTCCTGCCGGGGCAGCAACAGCGCACAGGAGCTCCTGGGCCCCACACACCCCCTGGCCCAGGTGAGAGCCCAAGGAGCCCTCCTAGCCCGGCCACGCCCAACCCCGGCCAGGTACTCAGGCTGCTCCTCTCAGGGCGTCCGTCGGTCCTCCTTCTAGAAGGGAGCAGAGACCCTGCGGGGCCAGGAGGTTCTGAAGGCCCTCCATGCCTCCCCAGGGAGCCCAGGACCCAGCACCCTGCATGAGTTTGCAGCGGGAGGTCGCTTGCTCACCTCCTCTTGCCCTTGAGGCTGGGAGGTGGCCTCCACACCGCCAGGCACACTGACGGCCTGACTAACAGGCCCTGGATTGTTCCCGGGCTCACACAGGTCAAAGGGTCTGGTTTCTGGCCCTAACGCAATGGAAACAACTGTCTTGCTTACAGTCCTCTGAACCAAAGGTTCGCTTGTAACCTGAATTCCGTGTGGACCAGCGTCAGCAGGCCTGCCTGTCCTGCAACCCAAGGCCCGTGTAGGAATAAACTGAAGAGTAGTAGAGACAGAGAGAGCAGAGCCACAGGAAAGAACCAGGACAGAGGGCCGTGGTCCAGGACGACCCAGGCCATCCAGGTAGCCCACGTCCAGGGGGCCTCTGCCCAGAGATGCGCTCGGTCATGGAGCTGCGGAGGCCGCAGACCAGGGGAGCCCGCCCTGCTCCAGGGACCAGTGAGGGGCTCAGCACCGCCACGAGGACACCTACTCACTTGGCCACAGCCAGGAGCACGTGGGGGTCGTGCTCACACCTCTTCAGGGCATCCACGCTCTTGGTCTTTCGCTGGGGCCTCGCCTCCAGGAAGACGGCTTCAGACCACAGGACCCCTGAAATCCAGACACAGAGACGTCTGCCTCAGCTTTCAGATGTGCCCGTCCACACACAGGCTGCCCAAGGGCAGCCTTCGAAGACTTGAGGGTGTCCACAGCTGCACCTCCCACATGGCCACTCACGTCTGCTCGGGCAGAAGAGCAGAGGCCGCCTGTGTCGCCTGCCCCACTGCCCCACCTGGAGCCACAGGGCCCCACTGGCACGGATGGGACAACATCCTGGGAGCAGCTAGGCTGGAAGTCCCAACAACTTCCAAGGGTTCACTCCCAGGGCCTCAGTGACTTCACAGCTGAGAATTTATTGTAACAAAATAACCAAAAGTGCTACTAAAGATTCAGGCAGAAAGACAACCTGGGATTGATAGCAGCCTGCAAACTGACCCCCAGTGAGTGGTGTATTTCTGACATACACAAAGGTAATTCTACGATGCCACTAAAAACTGTGCGTTCTTAAGAATTCAATGATGAAAAATTCTCACAAAATTTTCAGCTTTAAAAAAAGGCACGGGGCTTCCCTGCCTGGTGGCACAGTGGTTAAGAACCCAACTGCCAATGCAGGGGACACGGGTTCGAGCCCTGGTCCAGGAAGATCCCACATGCCGCGGAGCAACTAAGCCCGTGTGCCACAACTACTGAGCCTGCGTGCGCTCTAGAGCCCACGAGCCACAACTACTGAAGCCCACGCGCCTAGAGCCCGTGTGCCGCAACAAGGGAGGCCACCGCGATGAGAAGCCTGCGCACCACAAGGAAGAGCAGCCCCCGCTCGCCGCAACTAGAGGAAGCCCACGTGCGGCAATGAAGACCCAACACAGCCAAAAAAAAAAAAGGCACAAAACCAAACACACAGTATGACTTTGATTTTGTGCAATAATACAAGTTGTAAAAATACAAACAAGCTAAAAGCAGTGATTTCCGAGTACTGAGCTTACAGGTGATTTTCATGTCCCCTTTTCTGCTCCAAATTCATTTATACTGCACAGGCACTAACTTACAGACTTGAGATGAAATAGTAAAAAATTAAATTATATATTAAAAAAAAAACGGTAGCACCTCAGAACACGAGGTCAAACTCCTCACGTTGAGGCTTGAGTTCAATCGTCTAAATGACCGAGTGTAACAGATGTATTTTTGTCTGTTTGAACCTGATGCCCACTGCCTGCAGCCTGGGAGCAGGGTGCTCACCGGAGTTGGGGCACTCCTGCAGCGCCTTGGCCATGAGCGTGCTGGCGATGTTCTTCAGCCCCGCGCGGTACTCCAGCCGCACAGACTCCAGCCTGCGGAGAGAGGCCCGAGGTGGGGGTCGAGCGCCATCCACTGGCAGCCTGATGACAAGCGGAAGGTCCCAGGGAGCCACAGGGGCTGGATTTCCCTGCTCTGCCCAGCGGCTCATCTACCAGAGGAGGGAGGTGCTGGTGACCCGCACCCTCAAGCCGCCGCAGTAGCCGACACCTGGGACTCTGATGTCATCGAGGTGCGAATGAAGACGGCCAGGATGAAGACAGACAGGCCTGCTGACGGCTGCTGGGGCACCTCAGTGAGCTGACACCCTGAAGGCATACGCTGCATCTCTGTGTGCACAGCCTCCTATGCATATTCTTCACCTGGCAAACTCCTACTCATCCCTCAAGGCCTTTCCCAGATATCGCCTCTTCTGTAGAGTTCACTCTCTCGGCGTCATGCACTCCCGATGCCTCATCAACAGCTCCTGGCTCTCCTGGGGAACCCTTAATCTGAACACAAGCTACACTGCGTCAAACTACCTTCAGGCCCGTCTGAACCCTCCCACGGCCGAGACAGGACTCCTCATGGCTGGCACCTTCCCACAGAGCCTGAGCTGGAAATGCTACACCAAGTCCTCAGCCTGAGTGTGTGAGTGAGGCTGGCTCGTGGTGGGGGGGGCGGCGGCGGCGCAGGGACTCACCACAGGCCGGGGTTCTTCGGGTTCTTTAGGCGAGACTTCTCCAGAATGGCCCGAGCTCGGGTCAGCTGCCCAACCTTCTCCTCCAGCCGGGAAAGCAAAAGCCACAGGGGTGTGGAGTGGGGACATTTCTTCAACTGCAGCCACAGACACAAGTGAGAGAGGGCTCAGCTGGCACCGGGGGGCGCTGTAACAGCGTGGTGGCCCCTCGAGCCGGGAGTGAGGGCCACCTTTGCCCCCAGAGACCCAGCTGCTTCACGCCCAGGCGTGTGTCTACACGCACGGGGTGTGTGTTCATGAGCACGCTGTGCCATGTGCACGTACACACGGGTGTCGACTCAGCAGCCTGTGCCTTACGTGGGCCGTAAACTGTACTCCGCTGAGTGCAGCGTGCACAGCTTGGTGGGGGGCAGCCGCCGGGACCGGGTTAGGGGACGGGCCTGCCCCGAGCCCACAGCCCCTGCGAGCCCGGGGAGAGGGCGCCCGGCTCACCCCCTGGCTATAGGCCTCCCGGGCCTTGTCCACGAGCTCGCCCTGCTCCTCGACCTGGCCCTTCATCATCCACAGCTTGGGGAAGTCCTCGTAGTGCTTCAGGGCCTCTTCGCACAGCTCCTGCGCAGCCGCGATGTTCCCCAGCACCCACTCCAACTTCACAGACTTCATGAACACCTGAGGAGTCAGACGGCCTCAGCCCGGCTCTGGCGCTGGGCCTGAGCTGGGCCGGCACCTTCCTGGCGCTCGCCTGACCGAGAGCTCGCCCCGAACGCTGTCTCGTATCTTCTGGGACAAACTAGGGCTGCACACATGAATGCATTTTAAAGCCAAGAGTGAACAAATGAGCTCCGAGTACCGTGGCCTCAGGCGGGGTGTGGGGCGCGGCGGTCCCCACATGTGGCGGGCGGGACGGCCCTGCTTACCCGGGCGGTGGGCGCGCTGCTCCGGGCCTTGGCCAGCAGCCTGCGGGCCCGCTCGTACTCATTGTTCTCGGACTCCAGCTTCACGGCCGCCAGCCAGATCTCCTCGCTGTTGGGGTTAGCCTGCGGGGCAAGCACGCAGCATCAGCAGCGAGCAGGGCGAGGGTACCCTAATCAAAGGCAGCCCGCCTGGGAGCCAGGCCGGGCCTCACTCCGCAGCAGGACGTCTAATCCAGGCATGTCCTGGGCTAACGGGGAATGGAGCAGAGTCCAGCCCCAGGATACAAACTTCCTCACAAACAGACCAGCCTGTCTCACTGCCACAGGCATGCAGCCTCCATGGCACTGGGGCCGTGGTGCCAACCGCCACCCTCTGCCTGCTGACACCGTTGCTCACGTCCCACCCGCGTGGATCCACCCACCCAACCCTGCTCTTTCCCAAGCCTGGCAATGAGGAACTGGCCGTCCCAGTGTGTCAACGTGGATAGGACGGAAGGATGCCCGGGACATCACGGACGGCGCGGAGAGGGCTCCCGGGGTCAGGACTGGGTCACGTACAACCCAGAGTCCAGCAGACACGTGGGTGGTGCCCTCCAGCCTCCTGAAAGCACAGCCAGCTGCTGGCCACACTCAGCCTGACCACGTCCCCAGCCTGAGAAGCAGCCCCACCCCCCGGTGGCAGCTAAGGAGAAGAGGGGCAGAGACAGGCAGCACTGCCCAGGCAGTGGCAGGAGAGCGCCGGGACCACTGGGAGAGGAGGAGTGGCCTCCACCCTGGGCGCCCAGATGACAGCTGAGAGCAGAAGGGAGACCCAGGCCAGGCCCCTGCACGTATTTACTCAGGGAAGGACAGACTTTATTATGCCAGCCTGGGTGACAACACAGTGACGTAGACTAGTTTCTAAAAAAGCATGCTGCAAACCACCGACTAACACCCCTGTTGTCATAAAGTATTAGGAAGTGACACGTGACAATAAAAATCAGGTCCTAAGAAAAATGCACGGGGACTGCCCTGGTGGTCCAGTGGTTAAGACTCTGTGCTTCCAACGCAGGGGGCGCAGGTTCGACCCCTGGTCAGGAAACTAATATCCCACATGCCATGTGGCGCAGCCAAAAAAGAAAACACCAAAAAAAGGAAAGAAAAATGCACAGCTCACGGCATCAGCCACAGTAAGCCTGGCTAGGCGCAGCTGTCGGAACTCAACTCCACCCGCTGACGGGCCTGGGCAGCGCTAGGTGGCCCACGTGTGACCCCAATGCAGGCACCTATGCTCGGGTACGGGGGACAGGCCTTCCTCGGGCAGGGACTGGACACCCTAATGTTCACGTAGGAAAGTGGCTGTCGCCGTGCCCTCGTGTGGGGACATGGTGCTCTGGCTGCTGCCCTGTCCCTCCTGTCTCCCTGAGTCTGTGTTGTGGAACACTTAGCCCAAGGTCAGACTGAGTGGCGGCAAATCAGAGGTAGGTGTCCGTCGTCTGGGCCATTTTTCCTCCTCTCAGGGCCCCTCAGGGCCCCACTGCCCACAGAGCAGCCCGAGTCCCACGCGGCCTGACCATGCTCGACCCCTCTAGGGTCAGCTCCTGTCGAGGAGGGGGGAGGGCCTGAGGAGGGCACGGGACCCTGGAGCCCTCAGGCCAAGGCCCACCTCTCACCCACCTGGAAGGCCAGAGCCAGGATGCTCCTCGCCGCGGGCACGTCCCCGGCCAGCCACTTGGACTTGGCGCCCATGAGCCACAGCACTTCTGCTTTGGGGCAGTGGGCCACGGCCCGCTGCAGCAGGGCCTCCAGGGACTCCCTGCAAGACAGGGGCTGGTCACCACCAGAGAATGCAGGCCGCTCTCAGCCAAGCCGCGGGCACTGAAAAGACAGTTAGCGCTTCAAAGTTCGACGCTGTCAATGAGTTACCAGACTTTTACAATGGGGAGAGAGTGGGGAAATCTTTTCTCTCCATAAAGGCTCGAAAGTCAACTACTGAAGATGGTGCTACAAAGCAGTGCATTGTTCAAACAGCAGAGTCTGATGGAACCTCTCAAGAGAGCCTTTTACAGCCGTGTGTCCTGGAGGCGTGATAACTTTGCGGTCTGGGGGCCGGGGGCCTTTTCATCTCTAACCACAGATCCGCCGATAAAGATTACGACCCGAGTCTACTCTCCGGCATCCAGAGAAACTGTCTTATTGGAAGAAAGTTATTTTAGGTCACCATCAAGCAAGAAGCCTGGGTTTCAGGTGTGAAGCCCCCAACCCCTGCACAGCCCACCACCCCTGTAATACCCCCGGCACAGATGACCTCCCGGGCCTCGGCAGCAAGACCGAGTGAGCGCACAGGATCATCTGCCTGGCATGAAGCTCGACCCCGGAACCAACACCCCCAGGTCTGAAGCACTCGGCCCCCCACCCTGCCAAGGACACCAGAGCCCGGGGAGGGGAACTGCCCCTGAACCCAGGGACCAAGACCCCCGGGAGCAGCCCTGCTCTAGACAGGACTGTCCGGGTGAACCTGTACAGGGTGAACCGGCAGGGTCATTTCAAAATGTCCCCAAAGGAGTTGACTGCAAAACACATAGCAGCCGGTGGGACCGGGAACTTCAGCAGCAAAGCCCAAGACTGATCGACGAGACAAAAGAAAAGCAACAGGGGCTCCGTGCTCCCAGCTGCAGCCCAGGTGGGACCAGGAGGCCTGAGCAGAGAAGATGCAGCAGAGGACCCGGGCAGAGGCTGCCCACCTAACTGCAGACGTTGCAACATCTAATTTAATCAGCAGTTACAGCCAATAAGGCAGACCCGAAAGGCTTTTTCAATTAAAGAGGACAATTAAAGAAAACTGTCAAGGACCTCCTCGGAGCACAAAAACCAGCCCAAACCCAAATGCAGCTGAAATGAAAAACAGGCCTGCCGGGGCCCAGATGCCGCACCGCCCACGCTGCCGAAGCCAGAGCCCCACAGACGTGGGACTTCGGGCTCCAGCCCTGCCCCAGGGACCCCTCAAACCACCAGTGCCCCTGGCTCAGCTGCAGGCACTTGGGCAGATGGGGCCCTCAGTGCCTTGGCACTATGCAACAGCAGCGCTAGCGCAGGAGGTGCCAGAAAGACAGCCTGGCTGAAAAGCCCAAGAGCTTCCGCCCCTCGCCGCAGAGGCTGGACCTCGAACAAGGCCCTAGCCCACCCGCGGGGACAAGAGGCCAAAAGCCGGCGCAGGGCGGCGGGCCCGCCACGTACCTGGTGCCGTGGTTCTTCTCAAAGTACGCGGCCCGCAGCCACACACTCTTCTTGCTGGGGAAGACCTGCAGGGCGTAGGCGTAGATGGCTCGGGCACACTCCAGGGCGCTGTGGGCTACACACTAGGGCAGAAAGAGGGCCATGAACAGGGCGGCTCGGCGCCGACCCAGAACGGGTCCCCATTCTGTGACTCCTGACCCGAGCCCTGTAGGCCAGTTACAAAGGCTCTGGGGCTTCCGTGGCCCCACGGGACCAAGTGACAGTCGCTCAGGGCCTGGGGGATGGGCAGGCCCACCCATCTCTGGGGGTGAGCCCTGGAAAGTCCCACGCTCGTGGGCACCAAGGGCTTCCGCTCTTCCTGCAGGTCACAAAGCGCCGAGGACAGCTGCCTGCTCCAGCCCAAGTGAAGAGACGACAGAGAAACGGAAGAAAGTCTGAAAGGGCTCCAGAGTTACCGCTCCCACAGTCTGTCATCTGTCTGCAGGGTGATGCCCACCGAGGCCCCTGTGTTCTCAAGGGCGATGAAGAAAGCAAGGGAAAGCACGGAGTTCAAGTCCACACTCAGAATTAAAAGGGCTCAACAACCAGGGGGAACTGGGCTCTTCCCACGGGCAGAGGCCGTGGGGGCCTGCGAGGTCATTCTTCACACTTTGCTGTCTTAAATGTCGTGTAACAAAAAGCCTTGAGACCACGATGGTTGGCACTGGAGACTCTTTAGTGCTCACGGGGCACCCGGGTCACACGTGTGACACCGCGTGAGTTCCATGCAGACAGCGGCCACGGCCTGCATCCAGGGACCGGAGGGGCAGGAGGGCGCCCACACGACCAAGGGAGAAAGAAAAGCTCTGCCCGGCAGGAGTCCAGCTGATCAACTCTCGTCAAACGCACAAGCCACGATATTTAGAAAACCAGCACCTGACGGATCCCACAGTAATAACTGACAGAAGCCAAAAGCATCATTAATGGACCCGCAAACTAGCAGGTCAAAGATTGGTGAGCAACGGCTGTTTACACAGTCTCAGTGTCTTCCCACAAAATACTTACTAGTTACAAAGGGCCACAGCAGCCTTCCAGGGGAGGGAACTGGCAGGCACCGCCTGAGCTGCTCAGAGGATGTGCCCCCACCGACCCAGCAGGACAGCGTGGAGACCAAACCAAGGGGCCTGTACCCTCAAAAAAGTCACACTCATGAAAAACGACAGACCAAAGCCCTCCCCCGAACTCTCGGGGCCACGGAGACCTGTGGATATGACCCTGGGCAGCTCCTCAAGCAGAACACAGTTGGGTTTTTCCTTTTGCCAAAAGGCACTTAGTGAGGCAATCGGTGAAATGTGAATAAGGCCTCAGATTACATCATAGTCCTACATCAACACTGATCTCCTGAGCTTGACAGCTATGCTGTGGTTGCGTAAGAGAAGGTCCCCTTTTAAAGAGACACACACTGAAATGTTTAGAGGGTAAGGGTCACCACATGTGCAATGTACTCTAGAACAGTTCGGGGAGAATAAGGGGCATGTGTGTGCACGTGCAGAGAAGAGCAAAGCAAACGTGGTGAAATGGGTAAATGTGGGGGAATCTAGGTGTAGGGTGTAAAAGAATTCCTCTTACAGTTTTGCAGCTTTTCTGTGAGTCTTAAATCGAAGGCTATTGGGCTTCCCTGGCGGCGCAGGGGTTAAGCATCCGCCTGCCGATGCAGGGGACACGGGTTCGAGCCCTGGCACAGGAAGATCCCGCGTGCCGCGGAGCAACTAAGCCCGTGCGCCACAACGACCGAGCCTGCGCTCTAGAGCCCGCGAGCCACAACTACTGAGCCCATGTGCCACAACTACTGAGCCCGTGCGCCTAGAGCCCGTGCTCCGCAATGAGAGGCCACTGCAGTGAGAAGCCCGCGCACCACAACGAAGAGTAGCCCCGCTCACCGCAACCAGAGAAAAGCCCGTGCGCAGCAACGAAGACCCAACACAGCGGGCAGGGGCGGGGGCGGGGAAGAGGCTATTAAAAAGAGAGGGCCACATTTAAGGTATTAAAAGCCTCAAATGTTTTTATTGATTTTGAACTCATCATCTCTTCTCTGGAACACCACTCCAAGGAAATCATTTCAGAGGGGACAAGAGCTTCACGTGCAAATGTTTTCTGAAGCGCAGGTTATAGCAAAGACCAGAAGTAGGGACGGTCCAGAGGTCAGGGGTGAACAGCTGGGAAGGTTTGGGAGATGGATTCCAGGTCCAGGTTAGTAAGCGCTCAAATTCTAGCTCTGCAGCAGACTAATAGAAAACTGTACTCCTTACAGTTGCAACTTACGTTTAAAAATCAGGGACTTCCCTGGTGGCACAGTGATTAAGAATCCACCTGCCAATGCAGGGGACACGTGTTCGAGCCCTGGCACAGGAAGATCCCATGGACTGTGAAGCAACTAAGCCCGTGCGCCACAACTACTGAGCCTGCACTCTATAGAGCCCGCGAGCCACAATTACTGAGCCTGCATGCCACAACTACTGAGCCTGCACTCCACAACGAGAAGCCAATGCAATGAGAAGCCCGCACACCGCAACAAAGAGCAGCCCCCACTCGCTGCAACTAGAGAAAGCCTGCGTGCAACAACAAAGACCCAATGCAGTCAAAAATGAATTAAGTAAATAAATAAATAAAATAAGATAAAAACCAGCAGATCAGAAAGATTCCCAAAGCAGAGCGGCTCCCCACAAACACAGACTCCAGGCCCACACGGCCACACTCACGCTGTCAGCATCTTCCATCCACGTGTGCTTCCGGTCTTCCTCCTCAATGCCAATCCCGATCACGGCACGCATGACCGCCTGGCAGGTGGCCACACTCCCAGCCTTGTCACACTCCTCGGCATCCTGAAAGAGGGACACAGAACTGAATTCACCACCCAGAGCTGCAGAAGCCTGACGGGTGGAAGCGGTGCCCGGACGGAGCGGGCTGCAGGTGGTGAGCTCCATGGGTTCTGACACCCTCGTGGCCCTGCCACTGCCCGCTGACTGTGCTCACCCTTCCCTGACACCCACAAATCCCTGACCTACCCACTAAACAGACATGAGCACCTACTGTGTACAAAGTACTAGAGTAGGCAACTCAGTGGCCATAAGGGGTTGCCATGCGAAGAAAGTTCCAAAGCACTTGGGGGTAAAAGATGAGGTCACTCACACTCGTACTGTCGGCCTGGGATCCAGATTCGAAATGGACAAAAGGAAGAGCCACTCTAACCCAAAGAGGCAGACCTGACTGGGGGAAGGAGCCCGGCACATGGAAGGTGAGACAGAAACCTGGGGAGGGACCAGCCACAGGGCGTTCCAGCAGGCAGGGGGCGCGGGCTGACCAGCAGAAAAGCACTGGACTTCAGGAGAGCAACACTCAGGACAGGCAGAGAGAAGACAGTCGTGGTCCCAGAGACGAGACACCAAGTGCCACTGAAGCCTCCTGCACAGCCGGTGGGAAGGACCAGCAATGCAGAGAGGGACGCGCGTTTACATATGTCAGACCGACGACATCGAAGTGTGCAGGCAAAGGTGGGGACAGAGGTACATGCGTGCGGCTGAGGATGGACACAGCGACGACCTCTACCACAGGCAGCTTCAAGCTCCCTATCAAAACAAAACTCACACAGGCTAACCCAGCAACGCCTTTTAAGGAACATACTCCCGGTTGTTCAAAATGATGGATGCGCCAGGACGCTCCTGTAGCGCTGCCTGCAACACCTAAAGGAGTAGGAAGCACCCTGCCGATGCCATCACCCGGAGACTCCAGGCTGGCTGGACACGCCGAGCCAGGCTTCCCTAGCTGTGAGAGGAGCACAGCACAGCAGCCCTCGCCTGAGCCCCTTGGGCATGGTAATAAGCATCAGAAAGGCATCCCAGGCAGAGGAGAGCCAAGGGCAAAGGCTCAGGAGAGGGCACAGGCTGACCCACAGCCAAGGGGCAGAGCTCAGCGCCCCAGAAGAGCACGGAGGGCAGTGCACGCAGCACCAGGCACGAGAGAGGAGAGCCACACCAGGAGACAGCCCCGGGTATCCGTTCTACAGAGGGGGGCCCCCGTGGTCTCCACTGAGCACAACCCAGCACAGGCGGGCTGGAAAAAAAGGTCCAAAAGGATTAGTGGGAATGGTCCTCGGAGCACAGCTGGGTCCAAGAACAGCGTCTGTTCCCACCGGCCAGAGCGGAGACCCCCAGGAGATACATGGCACTGAGCACAACACCCAGAGGTCACCTCCACAGGAGAGTGAGTCCCAAACTGCCCCACACTGACTACGGTCGGTCCCACCCAGCAAGTGTCGAGGCAAGACCCACGGGGTCAGAACATTTCCAATAACAGAACCACGCTCCAATATCGAAGCCCAGAGTGGGCACAGCGGCACAAAAGCATCTGGCACCCAACAGGGGCAAACACACAGCACCCGCAGCAAAGCAAACGTCATCAGGCGCGTGCAAAGCAACCGGGAAAGACGATTCGTAACGAAGAAGAAAATATCCAATGTCTACCAAAATCAACCCCAAACTGACCCAGATGTTAGAATGGGCAGACAAGGGCACTAAAACTATTATTATAATCACGATCCACGTGTTCGAATGTTATATGGCAACATGAAAGACGTGATAGAAGGTTTTTTAAAAAGATCAAAATTCCTAGAAGTGAAAACTGCCAAGATCTAAGATGAAAAATGTCCTCGATGACATAAACAGCAGATTAGACATTACAGAAGATTAGCGAAACTTGAGGACAAAGCAATAGAAGTTATCCAAGACGAAACTGAGAGAAAAAAGAGTATTTCTGTAACCGACCAGAGCAGAGGGCGTATGAGCTCACACCATACCCACAGGAAAGACTAGACGTCCCCCAGCTCCATGACCAGAGGTGGGGGCCTCACCACTGCTCTTCTAGCCGGCCAGGCAGATGGGAAATAAAAGGCACCATGCTGGAAAAGAGGAAGTAAAACTGTATTTACAGACGGTATAATCCTATACATAAAAAATCCTAAAGAATCTGCTGAAACTATTACAATTTGATAAATGATTTCAGCAAAGGTCACAGGACATAAGATCAATATTTAAAAATCAATTGTATTACTACATACTAACAACGAACAACCTGAAAGCAAGAAAAAATTCTATTTATGACAGCATCAAAAATAATAAAGTACTTTAGATTACATAAAATAAGTGTAATATTAGTACACTAAAACATTACTGAACAAAATTTTTTAAAAACTAAATAAATGGGGCTTCCCTGGTGGCGCAGTGGTTGAGAGTCCGCCTGCCGATGCAGGAGGCACGGGCTCGTGCCCCGGTCCGGGAAGATCCCGCATGCCGCGGAGCGGCTGGGCCCGTGAGCCACGGCCGCTGAGCCTGCGCGTCCAGAGCCTGTGCCCCGCAACGGGGGAGGCCACAGCAGTGACAGGCCCGCGTACCGCAAAAACAAACAAACAAACAAACAAAACTAAATAAATGGAAAGACACCCCACGTTCACTGACTGGAAGAGTTACTGTTGTTAGGGTGGCAACAGTCCGCCCAGATGATCTGTTCTATCAAAATCCCAGCTGGCTATTTTGTAGGATCTGACAGGTTGACCCTACAATTCACATGAAAACACAAAGAACCAAGCACAGCCGCAACAATCTGTAAAGAACAAAGTAGGAGGACTCACAAAGCCTCCTTATTGCAAAGCCACAGTAAGCAGAACAGCGTGGTGCCGGCATAAACCCAGATATACAGCCTAACGGAACAGGACTGAGATTCCAGAAGTACACTTTTTCATCTATGACCAGCTGGTTCTCCACAGCAGCGCCAGGACTATTCACCAGGGGAAGATCTAGTGGCGCCGGGACAACGGGACACGCACTTGTTAAAAGCGTGCAGTTCAACTCTTTTAAGGCAAATGGGTCACAGACCTAAATGTAAGCACTAAAAAATAAAAATCTTAAAATACACAGGAGTAATCTTCATAACCTCAGGTTAGGGAAGGTTTCTTTGATATGATACCTAAAGCATGAGTAACAAAAGAAATAAATAAATTGGACTATATCAAAAACATTTGTGCTATAAGCAATACAATTACCTGACAAATGACTTGTATACAAAATATATACAAAAAATTCTTACAACTCAATAATAAAAATAGATAATAAACAATAAAAAGATAAATAACCCACTATATTAAAACCCACTGAATTACCCACTTTAAATGGGTAAATTTTATGGACGGTTAATTATAGCTTAACAAACTGTTAAAAAATGAAACAGAAAGAATAACTTAAAAAATGAATAAATCACCATGAGCTGGAAGACAGCTTCAAGTAGCCTAATGAGCAGGTAATTGTGCCTGAAAGAGAATGAGTTGAAGAAACAGGGGACACAAATTTTCTAAATCCGATAAAATCTATAAATCCACAGATCCAAGATACTGAACGAACTCTACACACAAGAAACATGAAAAACCATACCAAGTCAGATTACAATCAAACTGCTCAAAACCCATGATACAGAAAAACATCTTAAAAGCAGACAGAAATCTTTTAATTTAGAAATTAAAAAAAATTTTTAATTTAATTTTTAAAAAAAGTACGTACAGAGGAGCAAAGATGACAGCAGGTGTCTCGCTGGGAACAACCTAGGCAAGAACAGTGTCTTTAAAACACTGAAAGAAAAAACTGTCAACCTAGAATTCTACACCCAGAGGAAATATCTTTCAAAAGCAGGGAAGAAATAAAGACTGTTTCCAGACATTTAAAAACTGGAAGAACTGACCATCAGGCCTGCACTGAAAGAAATGTTCAAAAAAGTCCGTCAGGCAGAAGGAAGATGACACCAGCTGGAAACCGGGATCCACACAAAGGAATGAGAATGTCAAAAATGGTTAAACAACACTAAATAAATAAAGGAGCTGAAACTAGATGATTCGATTTTAGAGATACGTATGAGGCCTTGCACCTGAGATTTTAAAACATTGCCCAAACACGGGAAGGGAAGAGAACAGAGGTACTGATCCATCGCCACCTCCTCGGGAGGAAGGCGATGCTGGAGCAGCTCCGGTGCAGCAGCTGGAGCCACTGGGAGGCGGGCAAGCAGCACCGCGGCGGCAGGGGCATGAGAAGGGAGGTGGCAGAGGGCTGGGGCCGCCTTCCGAGGCTGAGGGCGGTGGGTGAAGCAAAGGGGCAGGAGGAGGCAGGAGAGGGCAGCTGTGGCCTGGCGGCGGGTAGAGTGCTTTCAAAGACCTCCCTGGCCACGATCTACATAAGTTAAAGACGGGGACCTGAGAGACAGAAGCTCTAAGGCTCACTCCCTTTTAAATCGTATCCTCTCTACTGGAAAAGCAGGGCTGGTCGCAAGCATCGGGACACTGAAGCTTCCCCCTAGATGCACTCAGGCTTGCACCTCCACAAAGAGCCACGAGGTGATCACATAAGGAGAAGCCAGCCCTGTGCCTGCTGTGCCTGCCAGCGTGAGGACGGGCCTCTCAGGTGCCACCCCGATGTCCCCACCCTCCAAGGGACTCTGACGAGCAGGGGGGCGTCTGTGTTTAAAGCGGACACCATGGCACCTGCCAACCTCACCTGGATCCACTGCTCGCGGTTGATCTCCACGCCGTTGGCCCGCAGGGAGGTGATGGCCCGGTCAATGATCTTCTCCACCATCTGCGTGTTCCCATTGGCCTCCTCCAGCTTGGCAGCCGTGATCCAGATGTGCCGGTCCGTAGGGATGTTCTCCCGGGCCTTATTTAAGACCTTGCGGGCATTTTCGTAGGTCTCTAGCCTGGCCAGGGCGAGCCAGAGCTGCACGGAGAGACCCGCCAGGTCAGCTGGACCCTCCACAGGCCACAGCCCTTGCACAAAATCCTTTGTACAAGTTTTCAAGGACCATTTTAAACAGGGCCCAGGAACGTGTGCGGAGGCATTTTCTGCCTCATCTGAAAGCTGTTTGGTTATGCTTCTGACTTACTTAGTGATGTGGTTAACATGAATAGTTGACGGGTTCTCAGCCCCGCATTCCAAACACTGGTTAAAGGTACATGGCGTTAGGACAGAAGGTGAGCAGGGTGTGACTGCCACCTTCGCAAACTGAAAGGACACGGGTGTTCTGCTGTCTGGAGTTCTCACACCCCAGATTTTGATTATGCAACAGTTTATCACCAAAAATGTGTATGGGCTCTATGTATTTTTATGTAAATAAATTAAGATTAATTTTGTTTGGAGAATTTCACAACACCCCTTAGGATAATTAAAGACAGACCGGACATGATAAAATCATGACTAAAAGTCACTTCACAAAACGCTGTGAACAAGAAAATTTAAAACTAAAGAAATCCAAGTAGCTCTGAGGCAGAGCCAACCTCCCGCTGGGCCGGCAGAAAGACATACCAGTCTTTCCTGTCACCCTCCAGGTCCCACTGACAAACTCCGAGCTGAACTAGGAGGCCGGGCCCTGAAGGAGAGAGTGCTCCGCGTGGAGCTCCCCACGGGGTCGGGGCCGAGCCAGACTCTGCTCTGCGTTTCCTACAGGAGCATATGGTCACTGTGCGGCCTGGCAGCTGGACCACAGGGCAGCAGCCCAGGCGTCCCTCAGTGAGCTCAAGGCCCAGCTGACACCTCCTGCAGACACTGGCCTCGGGCTCAGGCCTCCGCAGGGCAGGGGACTCACCTCCACGCTTGTGGGGCAGCACTCCACAGCTCGGCTGAGCATGATTCTAGCATCTTCGGGCTCTTCCAGCTCCACGGCCGCCTTCCACAAGCGAACTGAGTTTGGAACGTGCTCAAGGGCTGGGAAAAGTCAAACAAGAAAGCAGATCACAGAAAAGCTGAAGTGAAAGCGAGACACTGTGTCACAGAGGGTGCTGCTGCCAGCAAGTCCAGATGGTCTCTGCCCCGGGTGACGGGCCGGGACTTCACACGGGTCCCTCGGGCCTGGACAGACACCAACGAGACCAGTGCAGACGTCCCGAGTCAGCAAGCAAGGGTGGCAGAGAAGGCTGTGCATCATCTCACACCCATTCACACTTGAAAATCAACATGAGAAAATGAGGCAGTGCAGACCAGGCACCCGCTGCCCAGGAAGGGCCAGCCGAGTAGGCTGCGTGTGAGTGAGTGTGCGGAAGTCACGGGGACACAAAGTGCCAATGACTCTTGGGATCCGCATCTGCCCAGGACGGCAGAGCAAGGGCTCCTCCCCGGACCCCAAGGAGCACGAGAGCAAAGGCACCAGGTGCTGCACCACACTGGCAGCCTCAGGGCCTCAGTTCACACGAGTGACAGCAGGAAAGGGGGACCAGCTCCCAGGAGAAGCTATGACATCCTGCAGTCCGGAAACCCCCAAACCTCTGTTTAAGCAGCAGAGCCCTTCCTTCAGATGCAATTTACTGAAAAAGCCAAAACACTGGGCAGCTAAACGCAGAGCCCTGCAGCAGGGGGACTAGGGAGGCTGAGGCAAGGCCTCCAGTCAGCCCCTGGCAGGAGTGACGGTGACTAAGGGCTGATGGAGGCAGGAAACCAGAACAGCCCAAAGGAGATCTTCTTTCTAGAAAACACACGGGCCAAGCTTGCGGGAAACAGCCCTAAGATTCAATGGTGCAGCATCTGTGGACTCACCAAGTCTCTCGCGTTCCTCCCTTCAGCAGAAGCAGCCCCTCCCACCTCTGGGAGACGGGCTTCCCTCCTTTATAGGCCCTGTAAAAACGGGGCACCCCTCTCCCCTTTATAGGCCCCTCGAAAAAGGGGTGCCCCTCCTCTCCTATGGCCAAACCAGATGGCAGTGGCTCGAGGTCACCACACTCCACACCAGTCCCTCCCTGGCTGCTGAGCAGGAAGCAGCACGTGCCCGAGATGCTTAAGACCAGTGGGCCAGAGGTGGGGAGACATACCCCACGAACCCCAGGGGCCCACCCCCAGTGAGTTTCAAAGGTTCCCATGGTCCAGGGCTCATGGGGACCTCCCCTCTATGACAAAAAACAAGCTGCCACTCCGGAACCACCTGCCATGGAAGACGATGCCCCAGCCTGCAGCCCAGGGCTCTGCAAGGACCACAGCCCCACCAGCCTGCAAAAGAGGTGCAGCCAAGGGCTTGGCCCCTGGGCTTCCCTGGCCTGACCACACCTGTTACTCGGCCCAGCGCTGGCAGGGCGACAGCTGGGGGACCCTCGCAGGAGGACACACGCGGTGACAGCAGTGCTTCTCGCTCGACCAGGACCCCCGGGGCCAGGAGGGAGCGCTGACAGGCACGTGGCCGTGGGCTGCATGTCGTCATCCCTGGGGGGGCCTGGTCCCTGTCCCCACGAGTTTGAACTCAGCTGTCCAGAGGTCTCATCCCGAGGGACGATGTGTCCACCAAGGCCTGTGGCCATGGTTCTCCTGCACTGGAGGCTGAGGCTGACGCAGTTCTCTGGCCTCCACGTGTTGTCAGACCAGGCCCGGCTGGCGAGGTGAGCCCTGACCCCACGGTGAGACCAGTCTGCCACCGTGTGCGGGAGGAGAGACCTCGACCACAGCCCAGAGCGGCATCCTGAGGCCTGGTTGAGCAGTCCCGCTTCCCGGAGTGACAGTCACCAGGAAGCACAGCAGCCCAAGAAAGCCAAGACCACCGAGGGAACAGCCCCTCAGCAGTGATGTCAGATAAGGAGGCCTGCGGGGGCCCGCCCCGCCTGCCCCCCGGCCCCCCCCACCCTGCCTGCCCCCTCCCCCTGGTCACACTCCACGCCAGTGGCCACGGGGTCACTAACTTCACCCCACGATGGGCATGAGGCCCAGGACGGTCCCCACTTTTCGGGAGAGACTGGGAACTCCTCTGTTGGCATTTCATCAATAGCCCACAGGACCGGAGCTGAAGCCAACCACTGCTGATGAGTCCAGACCTCACCAAGGTGCTCCCCAGAGACCATCCACCGCGCCCGGCCAAGGCTACCTCCAAGAGCTGTGGCCAGCCAGGGTGGAAGGGCCGGCCTGGTCAGGAACAGAGCATTCTGAACTAGACAGCCTGCGATCAGAGGCCAATGCACTCTCTGGCCCTTGGCCCCAAGGTGGGGACACATCATGCCATCCTGTACTCACTTTATGGACCAGAGCACACTGGCTGGAGACAGTCACTCCACTGCTCCAGGCCTGCACGATTAGCAGAGGAGCACGGTGCTTGACACCTTCATCGTGAGCGAAGCCCATGGGAAGCAGCCCCGCAGCCTGGCCCCCGGAGCGCAGCGCTCACAGGCCCACAGGGGCCCTTACAGATGACAGCACGCAGACTGAGGCCAAGCACCCACCCCACATCACTCAGCCTCCTAAGGCCTCAGGTCTCAAGTAGCACGTGAAGCTCAAGTTCTCCCATCAAAGGACCACGATGTCAGCTGCACCAGCTGGGCCCCAGAGCTCAAGCTGAACCCAAGAGCTGGCACGGAGTCCTGCCCAGTCACTGATGGAATAACTGTCACTGGTTTCTAAATATCAGATCCTTCCAGCAGTAGCTGTCAGGTTCACCAAGAGCTAAAGGAGGCATCGCCAGCTGTGCCCCAGGCACCTAGTGAAAGAGCACTGTTTTTGGAAACACTCTAAGGACGGGGAAGGCCAGCAACAGGGCCGGGGAGCCGGGTGGAGGCCAGCTGGGGCTCCGCGCTCTCCCCACCTTCGCGCAGCCTGAAGGAAAGCAGAGCCGGGAGGCCCGCTCCCTTTGAGGCCCGGGGCGGCCTGGAAACCAATCACTCGACACTCCCCTGGAGGCCCCCTTCCAGGCCCAGTCCCCTCTCCAAATCTGAAGCCAACTGGAAATGAACCCAGGTAATCCGGGGGTGAACAGGGAGTGGCCACAAAGCCATTCGGACCATTCATCACACTGTGGCAGGGGAAATTCAGTAGAGCTTTCCTAAATAAATCGTGCTAATTACCCAGAGTTTAATGTGTTTGTCATTAGAGAACTATTTTCCTGGCTGAAAAGAGATGAGCTGATTTCTATAAACCAAAACAGGTGCTAACTTTCCGCCCCGGCCTCATTTTAAGTGTGGCAGGGCTGCAATCAAGAAACCAGACCCAAGAGAGGAAAACACACTGGAACACACACATTCACACACGGTCAGGGTCACACACAAGGTGGCCACCACCTGGCCCCTAACAAACACAGCCAGTAGAGTGTCACAGGCCGCAGCCAACAACCCCTGCACATCGGACATCACACGCCCCTGACGGTTCACGCAAACACACACCTTAGAAACAACAGCTGGAAACTGCCCACTGCAAGCTGCCCTCAATTCCCCAAAACACACCTATTTTACCCACGCTACAAATTCAAGGGCAACAAGCCGTCCGCACAGGCTTTTACTCCAGGTCAGCCTCCGACCAGCTGGTGCTGAGCCTGGAACAAAAGGCAACAGCAGCGTCTCCTCTACGGCCCCAGTGACGGAGCACAGCTGCTCTTTTCTCACTTCTGCAACATGAAAAGCAAACTACCCTCAAAAGCTCCATCTTGGGGGCTTCCCTGGTGGCGCAGTGGTTGGGAGTCCGCCTGCCGACGCAGGGACACGGGTTCGTGCCCCGGTCCGGGAGGATCCCACATGCTGCGGAGCGGCTGGGCCCGTGAGCCATGGCCACTGAGCCTGCGCGCCCGGAGCCTGTGCTCCGCAACGGGAGAGGCCACAGCAGTGAGAGGCCCGCGTACTGCAAAAAACAAAATAAAAAGCTCCATCTTGGCAGTGACTCCTAGGTGGACTCAGTTTCCCCGGCGTGCAAACCGTTCGGCATGCCATGAGCCAACGGCACACACGCCAACACACGGCCCTGCAGGAGTTTCCCAAGATGGGAAGGAGTTAATTCACATGCCACTCTAGTGCGACCACCGAGGCAGTTAAGACTCAGAGCCGAGTGGCGCCTGCTCCCTGCTGCGGGCGGAAACGCGAAGGCTAGCGCCGCAAGGCCGGCTTCTAGTGGCTCCCTCGCCCTGCACACGGCACCTGCACGCGGCACGCCACAGCGCCACAGAGCACCTGCCCTCACCCAAGGCCGCACAGCAGGAAAACGCAGCTCAACCTGAAGCTTCCCTGACAGGGGCTCCAAGGGCAGGAGCAACCCAGGGCAGACGAAGGCCTGGAGAGCGCCCCCCACTCTCTACGCCCTCCCAGCAGAGCCCGAGCAAAGCAGCGGCGAGCGGTGGGCTGCCCCCCACCTCCAGGTACGCAGCCAGGCGGCGCCGCTCCTGCCGGGTCCCTAAGGGAGGCTCACCTTTTCGAAGAACCCGCTTCTTGGCGCGGATGTCTGTCTCCAGCTCAGCTGCTCTGATGTAAATCCTAACGGACTGTGGGAGGTGACGGACAGCCTGGGCCACCACGGCCTTGGCTGTGTCCCCAGGCTGCAACCTCGCTGCTTCCAGCCACACATCTTCACTCTGGGGGGCAAAGGAACAGGACAGACAGTGTACGCGCAGGCTGGTGGGGCGGCAGGCACCCCGGAAGGGCGCACACGAGCCTTGGAGACAGGGGGGCCAGGGTCCTCCCACCCGCGGGGCCCGGGGTTTACGGTGAGCTGGGCGCCCAGCACGCCTGCGCCAGAGACCCCCTGAAAGCCCCACACGTGGGAGCGTAGCTACAGCACGTCTGTGCCTGTGTGGGAAAGACACGCCACTACCCTGTAAGAAGAGCACAGCCTGCACTCAGGGTAGGAAGTCAACCCACGACGAGGTGGAGACACACAGGCAGGCAGCCCTGCGTCTGCCTGGGAGGTTCGGATTGATGCTAACGTCCTGGGGGAAGAATTCGCAGGGCACCTCTGGCTGTCAGGGTGCCCCAGCCTTCACAGTGAGCGTACAGTCCCTCAGAGGGTCTCAGGACTTTCTGGAGCTGATCCAATCACACTCCCTAAGAGTCAGGCCCACCTCCAGGTTTCTGACGTCAGGGAGGGCGAAAGGCTGACCAGTCTTGGTCCCTCTAGTTAAGGTTATCTCCCTGTTGAAGTAGTGGCAGTCAGGCTTTCACTCCAAGTAAACACAGGCAGGAAAAACGCTCTCCCAAATTTTCTTCCCCTCCTCGCCTGTCCCACCGCCTGCAGCTTCAATACCAAGCGAGAGGCGGGGTCCCCTCCAAGCCCCGCTCACGCCCACGGCGTCCTGAGCGGCCCAGGCGCTGAAGCCCCTCAGGGGCGTGGTGCAGCTTGGGGAGGGCGCCCTACCTTGGGGCACATCTCTGTCCCCTTCATGATGAGGTTCCGAGCCACCTGCAGCTTCCCAGTGACTTCCTCCAGGCGGGCCGACGCGATCCAGGCTGGCGGGTGGTGAGGGTTTGTCTCCCGAACAGACTTGAGGAGCAGCCTGGCCTTCTTGATGTCACTGTGCAGGCGAGAAAGCACTGGGTCAGGCCACCACCTGCTGAGGGTGCGCCCGGCCCAGAGGAGGGCGCCACCGCAGACCACCACCTACTGAGGGTGTGCCCAGCCCAGAGGAGGGCGCCACTGCAGACACAGTGTCCAGACTGTCACATCTGATGCCCCTGCTGACAGAACCAAGTCAGAACTCAGTCGGCACCCTTCCAAGTCTGCAGCACCTCCACACACACAGGCATCGAGCCCAAGGTCAAGGTTAGAAACATGGGACGCAATCGGCAAGCTGCTCGCTAGCTCGGCACACACACAGATTTGGAATGTTATCTGTAACAAATTTAATGTCCACGATGAACAAGTACGGATATATTTTAAACGAGAAATCAAACAACTCCACTCTACCTTTCTCAGAACATCCACATCCTGTTTTGGCTGCATGTTTTTCAAATAAAATCCAACACATTCCCAGCAACCTGAGCCCACCCAGCCGCTGGCCCTGCAAGGTACTCACTTGATGTCCCCTCCATGAGTCGGGATCATGGAATTCAAATCTGTCAGATAGCCTTTGGGGTCAACCACAGTCTGCCCACTCACCGAGTCAGATACCTGCAAGACAGGCCAAGCCCAGCTAGTCAGACAGAGCCAGGAATGCCTGGAACGAAGTCCTCGGAGGGTCCCTGGAGCCCCTTCCCATAATCCCGACTACCAGCGGGCATGGGAACTTTTAAGTAAGAAAACAACCTTAACTCAAACAATAGTTTGTAACGATAATAAGCAAATTTCACCCATACAGAACAAAGGTTTTATAAAAAAAAGAAAACATAAAAGTCCCAGGGGGAAAAGCCTAACTGAACATAAGGTCCATCTAAGAATGAGTGAAACCCGGAAACCACAAAGATTGATGATTTCAACTAACGTTCTTTACATTTTCATGGAGCAGTTCATTGTAGCATTCTCTCAAGTTGTGTCTTAAAGTTACCATGACAATGACAAAAACAAAACAACCTGAGTAAAAAATGGGCAAAAATGCAGCAGGACAAGAAAAGGATGAGAGGAAAAGCGATGGGAAGAAATAAAACTCCCTTTGTTTGCAGGTAACTTGATTGATTATCTATGTAGAAAATTTGAAAAAATTCAACAAAAGACTCCCAGAACTAATGAGTAATTACAGCAGAGCTGCAGGGTACAAGGTTATATCAATCACTACCCTACATACCAGCAGTGAACATGTCAAATCTGAAATGAAAACCACAACAACATTTACAAGAACACCCAACACGGTGAAACACAGTGGACCCTTGAACAACACGGGTTTGAACTGCGTGGGTCCATTTATACCTGGATTTTCCCCCTCAACACATACCACACCGCTACACGATCCGCAGCTGGCTGAACCGACGGCCGTGGACGGCCCTCGACTGCACACAGGGTCAATGCCCCTAACACCCCACACTGTTCAAGGGTCAACCATACCGAGACATTAATCTAACAAGATCTGTAAGAGGAAAAACTACAAAGCCTTAACAAATGAAATCAAAGAAAAACTAAATCAATGGAGAGAGATTCCATGTTCATGCACAGGAAAACTCAGTATTGTCAAGATGTCAGTTCTTCCCAACTTGATCTGTAGATTCAACACATTCCCAATCAAAATCCCTGTCAGTTACTTTGTAGACATCGACAAGCAGATTCTAAAGTTCCCATGGAGAGGAGGCAAAGCACCCAGAACAGCCAACACAACACTGAAGCAGAAGAACAAAGTCGGAGAACACGGCCCCCCTTACAGACTTACTATAAAGTTATAGTAATGAAGACAGTGTGGTACTGGCAAAAAAAATCTCCTAGACAACACAGGAAAAAATCTACATGACCTGAGGTTTGGCAATGGCTTTTTAGATACTACATCAAAGGCACAATCCATGAAGGTAAGAACTGATAAGCTGGACTTCATTAAAATTAGAAATTTCTGTCTGTGAAAGACACTGTCAGGAGAATGAAAAAACAAGCTATAGCCAGGAGGAAGCATTTGGAAAAGACATATCAGATAAAGAACTGTTATCCAAAATACACAGAGAACTCTTAAAACTCAAGAAAACAAACAACCCAAGGAATTCCCTGGCGGTCTCACTGCCAAGGGCCGGGTTCAATCCCTGGTCGGGGAGCTAAGATCCCGCAAGCTGCGCAGCATGACCCCCCAACCCCCACCCCCACCCAAAAAAAGGGCAAATGACTTGAATAGACATCTCTCCAAGGAAGAGATACAAACTACCAATAAGCACATGAAAAGATGTTCAACGTCACCAATCAGGGAAACGCCAGTGAAAAACCACCATGAGCTACTACCTCACACCCATGAGAATGGCTACTATCAAAATGCCAAAAGTAACCAATATTGTCAAGGATGCAGAGAAACTGGAACCCTTGTGCAGTGCTGCCCTGCTGGAAATCTAAAATGGTGCAGCCGCTCTGGAAAACAGTATGGTGGTTCTTCAAAAAAGTAAACCTAGAATTACCGTGTGACCCAGAAATTCCACTTCTGAGTTTATATCCAAAAGAACTGAAAACTGAAACTGAAACTGAAAACTGAACAGATATTTGTACACCAAGGCTCACAGCAGCATTAGTCACAATTGCCAAAAGGTGGAAGCAAACCAAGTGTCACGACAGATAACAAGATAAACAAAATGCGGTTTATACATACATACAATGGAGCATCATTCAGCTTCGAAATGGAAGAAAATCCTGACACCTGCTACAACATGCATGAGCCTTGAGGACATAAATGAAAGTATGTGAAATAAACCAGCCACAAAAGGACCGATACTGTATGAATCTATTCATACGAGGTCCCTAGAACAGTCAATTCACAGAGACAGAAAGCAGGATGGTGGGGCCAGGGGCTAAGGTAGGGGATGAAGAGTACGTGTTTAATATGGACAGAGTCTCCATTTGGGAAGACGAGAAAGTGCTGCAGATGATGGTGGTGATGGGGCACAATATGCGTGTACTCAATGCCCCTGAGCTATACACTTAGAAATGGCTAAAACTTTAAATTTTATCTTATACTTATCTTATCACAAAAAATTACTATTTTTTCTCTACATTTTACACACAAGTGTGAAAGATAAACAACAAAGTAGATCTATGCAACATAAATGAAGCTGAACTTCACCACTCACAAGGATGCAAATAAAGTGGGGGCTTGTTGGAGGGAATGGGCCTCCCAGATTGGCAAAGACAAAGACAAAGGCCCCCAGACCAGAGCTGCCAACGGGGTGGGGGTGGGGGTGGGGGGTGATCGATGGCACAGCCAGCTCCCCCATCTCCCCCATGTTGCCGAGTGTGGAATGTCGTGCCTTTGAGAGACAATTTGGCACCTAAGTGAAAATATGCCAATCCAACAATTCCACTTTAAAGATACTGTAAAAATATTTACTTAAATGTGCAAAGATAGAAGCAGGAGGAGTTCATCAAAACATGGTTTGTGGGACTTTCCTGGTGGCGCAGTGGTTAAGAATCCGCCTGCCAATGCAGGGAACACGGGCTCGATCCCTGACCTGGGAAGATTCCCACATGCCACAGAGCAACTAAGCCCGTGAGCCACAACTACTGAGCCCACGTGCCCTAGAGCCCACGTGCCGTAACAACTGAAGCCTAAGCGCCTAGAGCCCGTGCTCCACAACAAGAGAAGCCAACGCAATGAGAAGCCCACGAACCTCAACGAAGAGCAGCCCCCGCTCGCCGCAACTAGAGAAAAGCCTGCGCGCAGCATCGGAGGCCCAACGCAGCCAAAAATAAACAATAAATTTATTAAAAAATAAAAAAAACACGGTTTGTAACCACGAACAAGCAGAAACCACCCAAAAGGACCATCAATCAAAGACTAAATCATGATATTCACAACGAGCTACTCTCCAATTTATAAAGTAAATACATATCTAGTGGCGTGAAAACGTGCAATTTTTTTGATCTGTAAGCTACTACTTATTTTTTTACTGTAAAATACCTGCTCACCGTAAAAAAACTCAAGTATAGCAAAAGCTCAATTAAAATTTAAGTTTTCCACTGAAGCAACAGGAATGGCTGAGTACTTCACTCTGCTGTTTTTCTAAGTATGTGTGAAATTTCTCCATAAAAACGTTTAACACAAAGCATTCCCCAGTGGTGCGGGTGCGCCGCCCTGGTCACGTCCTGGCCTGTGCGGGTCCACACTCTCTTCAACACACCACGACTACTCTGGGTCTGGTTTTCACGTGCATGTGACTCCTTCCCGGTTTGCTGGTTCTCTTGACTTTACAGCGCTTTCTATCGTGCAGTTTTTAATTTGTATGTAGTCAATTTGAAAGTACTTTTCCTTCACGGTTTCTGATGCGCATGTCATATGAGAAAGGGTCTTCACTCTGCCTGGGTTTTCTAGAGCATGGAACCAAGTGCACGCCCCGTAAGGACACAAGGATTCACTAGGGTGCAGGAGGAACACAGGTACGTTTAACTTTTCCGTAAGGAGGGAAGGGCATTAAGCAACACCAACATTAAGCGCGTGGCTTGTCACGAGTGCCTGTCTGGGCTGCTCCTCAGGCAGCCCTCTGTCACCTGCCACAGACCCCAAGCCCCAAGGGAGCAGGAGAGCCGCATCAGGTGGCCCTTTGCTGCCGGCACCGAATGCAGCACACCTGTGCCCGCCCTCTGGGTCGACACACGCACCGGCCTGAGTGCAGAATCCCATCACACTGTGTAATGGGACAGGGAACTGGACATGTCACAGGTCTGTTTAACATGTGACGAAGCCCTTCAAAGGGTGAACTTTTCACAAATATAAATTAGCTTTATAAGCAAAACCAAAAATTCTTTAATATGATCTGTAGGAAAAGAACACATGACACAACCTCTCACCTGGCTCAGCCTCATGTCCATCAAAGTGTTCCTGGCTTGGCCGATCTTCCTCATGTCCAGCTCACCTGTGCCGGGTGTCATCAATCCAGGTGTCATCCCACCTGGGTACGGAGTGTTCAGTCCTCCTGGATAGGGTGTGTTCAGACCTCCAAATTGCTGGGGGAAGCAAGGACAAAACGCTGGTTTGCGTTTGCATGCATTTCATTCTCATCTCTGGAAACTCTTTCCACTGGAGCCTGACATCTGAACCACTGGACAGGCTCAGCCGCAGCACAGCAGGAGCACACACTCTGGCTCCTCCAGCGCTGCCCCCGCCCCCCCGTCCTGACCTGTCCGGCCAGACACAAGGAGCCCCGTTTGCCTTCTCTGTGGGTACTCACCGTCTGCCGGGGATCTACTGAAGTGTGGTTCTCTCCAGTCTGTAAATGTTTGGCAAAGAAGCTGTCGGGGACAGGGGTCAGCTTCTCATAGCGGGGGTTCCGCTGGCGCTTGTTTCTGGCATCGCCGACCTCAGGGATGCTCAGCCACTCTTCTTCTGTGACTTCTGCCAACTTCCTCTGGAAACACCCGGCCCTCAAACATTAATTCTCTGGCAGAATTGCACGTGCACAAGAAAAATTATGTTCTCCCTGACCCCTATCGCCCAAATCGTGATGCCTTAAGGACTCTGATGCAGAGACGGTTTATCTACTTCGCTTAGAAAAATCAACCTGTTAGATCTACTCTACTTCACTCAGATTTAAATTGTTCTGTCAAAGCCCAGGGAACACAGTTCAGAAAACCTGATGTCTAAATGGACATAGCTACAAAGTTGCAAAGCAAATCAGCTCCTCTGTCCCCCCTTCTCTGGGGAGGAGAGCTTTTCTGCACACACACGTATAATTCAGCACACCCAAGCAGGGCCCTTCCTCTACCCTCTGAATTAGAGAAAGGGCAGAGTGAGCAAAGTTGTGCTCATCTCATCAGCTGTGCCCCAGAGCGTCTGTTCTCCGCTGGGAAGGGCACGAGGAACGGCAGGCCACCCATCTGCTCACTTTGAGATCTGAGAACTGCTGCTGGATTTTGGGGCGCTCCATACGGTATTTCTCAATTTCTTCTTTCTCCCTTTGCTCCCTAGAAGTAAAATGTGTGCACATATTAGAAATCCTGGATGTCCATTCTGAAACAAAGTCACTTTATTATCCTTCCTAATTAAATCACCAAAGAGTAATTCCACACACTTAGCAGTTAAATCAAATCTATTTTAAGGCAACAATGGATACATTCACAAATAACTCAACTCGCCACCAGATGAAAACATGCAGAACTCACTAAAATAAAAAGCAAGTTGTCTTACTCCGTTAAATACCTGCATTTGAACACAAGTATATTTACTGCTTTAAAATTCTATAAAGTCTCAAAGGTAGGGCCATCCTCTGAATAACTCAGCTCAGAAGAAAAGCTGAACCACTGTCCTAGTTGCACATCCAAATGGGTTCCTGGTGACTTAGGACCAGGTCACATGTGAACTCAAAGAGCCGTGGGCAACGGTGACAAAGTATCGACCAAGTTAGGCAAACCGGAGTAGACATGAGCCCAGCAGCCATGGCTTCCCAAACGCTGAGATTTATATTTCCCTCCATAAGGTTAGACAGGAACTTGAATGCGTTGTGAATAATGACGTGCTTGGAAAAGACAAACACCTCTTGACTGGCTGGAGACAGCCTGGCATCACAGCTCCTGATGGGAAGCAACTCGCACAGATACCGTCAGGTTTTCTGGCCAAAGATGTTCCACCTGATCTAAACCAAGCCGCAGGCTCCAACTTCCAATCCACAGGAAACGCTGAGAGCGTAAGTAAAAGGGTGCCATGAGGAGGTGGGCAGTCATTCCGTAAAGGGGTGGTGGTGGCTAGGAGACACGCCTGAGGAGTGGTGCTGATTGCGTCATGGCTCGTAAAAGGCAGTTCTACAAAGTTCTAGGGACAAGCAGGGAACAGTGGATGTAGACTGGCTACCAGGTAACAAGGATGGACTGCTCAGCGCCAGGGCGCACTGACCCCAACGGAAGCCAGCAAAGCCCACCTGCAGAAGCAGAAGAGCAAATGTGCAAACCGAACAGTGCGGACTACGTGGGGGCACACGCCTGTCTGCTACGCTGTTCCTTCTGCTTTTTTGTATTGTGAAGAGTTTTCAAAAGCCAACCACTTCCCTAAAACCACCTAATACAACAATTTTCTGTATGTATCCACATCACTCAGATTTTTTAAATGAACGAATTCCAGAAGATTGGAATCAAGTCTTCTTTAATATGCCAAACCACCTAGTTACGATACGTAAAAGTTCATGCACCCTGATTAAATAACGTGCTTTTAAAAAACTCCCCTGAAGAACGGTACTTCACTCTTCTAATATGATTCTGAAAAAACTAAAAATTCTACGAGTTATGAAAAGAAAACTGTATGTATAATGAGCAAAAGAAAGAAAAAAGTAAACCAAAATGTTAACTGTCACCTTCCAGGCTTGTGAATAAACATTATGCTCTTACTTACACTTAATATTATTTATTTTTATTTTTATTTTTCTGGCAGTACGCGGGCCTCTCACTGCTGTGGCCTCTCCCGTTGCGGAGCACAGGCTCCGGAGGCGCAGGCTCAGCGGCCACGGCTCACGGGCCCAGCCGCCCCGCGGCATGTGGGATCTTCCCGGACCGGGGCACAAACCCGCGTCCCCTCCATCAGCAGGCGGACTCTCGACCACTGCACCACCAGGGGAGCCCACTTAATCTTATTGTCCTAATATTCTAGAGTGAGGATGCATTCTTTTTGTAATAAAAAATATAAACCTGTTATGAGGCAATAAAACTTATCATAGTTTGCAAGATCCTATGTTGACTTTTCATATATTTCCCCAGAAAATGACAAGGAATCAGAAAGTTGCCAATGAGGTAACATCAATAGGACAGACGTGCTGGGCCAAATTCAGTCCAACACACCCACCTGAGAGCCCCAGAGGGAAAACAGGAGGGCTCTGCAGGGGAGTGGTCTTCCCCCAACGGACCCCCAGGAACAGAGGGTGCCCCTCCCTCAGCCTGCCTAGGCCTCGTACCCTCCAGCTCACTGGAGTCCGTCCCCGCCAGCCCAGCTCAACAATGACCTGTGCAGTAAGATTCTCAAGACACAGCCGCATGCCCACGAGGACTGCAATGGTCATTTGCCATCTTCAGTGAACCTCCAAATTACTTAATATACACGCATCAACATCACCCCGCCCATTTCAAAGACGGTAACCCTGATGCACAGGCAGAATAATCCCCCAAATTCTGTCAATTTCTGGGAAGTCAAACACGGAGTTCCTAAGCTCTCCACTCCAGTCCCCAGGCCCCAAGGCTACTCTGCAACAGTCCAGGGTTTACCAAGTGTGGCTGCCACAGACCAAGCCCCAGGCAGCCTCAAAGCTGAGCAGACACATGTCCTATTCTTGCAGATTTTCTCCAAGTCTGAAATAAATGGAAACAAAACTTTCTGGGACTTCCCAGGCAGTCCAGCAGTTAAGACTCTGCGCTTCCACTGCATGGGTCACGGGTTTGATCCCTGGTCGGGGAACTAAGATCCCGCAGGCCACGCAGTGCAGCCCAAAAACAAAAAAACAAACAAACGCTTTTTTTTAAGTTGGATAAACACAGCATGAAGAGCGACAATTTGTCTTACCTTCTCTCTTTCCTTCTTTCATCCATCCTTTTATCCAGGGCTGCATAGATAGCATCTGCCTCCTCGTCATCTTTCTCGTAGGGCCCACTTGAGAAGAGGCTCCCAGCATAGCCGTTAAACTGAGAACCAAAAAACATACTTAGAGTGTCAGCTTTTCTCCAATACAACCCCCACCAACAGAAACATCAATAATAGAACACGTCTATCTGCAAAATGCTTGCTCAACAATTTTTTTCAATCAGTCGAACCCAAATTGAAGGATAACAAAATAGCTGATGAGTACTCTTCAAAACTGTCAAGGTCATGAAAGAGAGAGTATCCACACCAACCAGAGGACACTAAGGAGGCACAACTAAAGGCAACGTGGGGTCCTGGGCCAGAAGTAGGACATAGGTGGAAAAACCAGTGGAATTCAAGTAAGATCTACAGGTTGGTTAATATTGCCGTGTCAGTGTTAATTTCCTGGTTTCAATAACAGTACTAGGGTGCACAGAGTACCCAATTCAATATCCTGGGATAAACCGTAATGGAAAAGCATGTACATATCTGTACAGCTGAGTCACTTTGCTGTACAGCAGAAATTAATACAACATTGTAAATCAACTATACCTCAAAATAAAAACAAAGATAAAATAAATAAAAATTAAAAAAATAGGGACTTCCCTGCGGTCCAGTGGTTAAGACTCCGTGCTTCCACTGCAGGGGGCACTGGTTTGATCCCTGGTCGGGGAACTAAGACCCCACATGCCATGCGGTGCGACCAAAAAAAATGAAAATTTTTTAAAATTTAAAAATAAAAAAATAATAATAGTACTAGGGTCATGTGAGATGGGGGGAAACTTGTGAAGAGTATGCAGGTAGTCTCCATATTATTTCTGAAAGTTCTCTATAACTTTAAAATTGCTCGAAACTGAATTTTTAAAACACTTTTCTCCGAGGAAAAATGTCATCTGTTGTTACACATCTGCAGAAGACTCCAACAGACCACACATGCATTCACTGAGAAAATCGGCACTAAAGCAAAAGGAGGGGAATGTTGCCAAGCCCACTTAAAATTTTCAGCATTAAAGACCAGCCAAGACACAGCAGCAACGCAACAGTTCTAATACGTGCAAGTGCATCTCTTCTGAAGAGACCACACAAGGGCACATTTCTTTATATTTTTCCTGCTCCCCTCTCAAACTCTGTTTGAGCTATCCCCTATCCCCTGACTAGCTGGAACAGTCTGTGGACCCACCACTCCAAGCCACTCATCACAGATGCCAACAGCACACTGGGTTAAGAACGTGGACGCTGGCCGGGGAGCCCCTCACAAGTCACCTCATCATAGTTGGTGTCATTGAGGTCCTCGTCATCATCATCCGCAGCCTGGCTCTTCTTCATCTGGTCCCCGACAGTCCTCTTGCCTGGGGGCGCGTGGCGGTCATCCACGGGATCATTGGCATCCCGGGCAGGCCCGATGTCCGAGCGGGTGGTGAAGCCAGTGGCACTGCAGGAGACCCCAGGATGCCCATTTATTTGAGTGGCCTTGTTCCTGTGCCAAGACCCTCCGCAGTTGTCACCTAATGACACCTCTTTTCTAACTCCCCCGGGAAACCTCCAAAGAGCCCAGAAGCAGTGAACTCCACACAGCTGTCCTCTTCAAGAGAGAAACCTGAGAAGGTTCTGAGGCTACCTTCTGCCACCCCACATTCTCCTTGAGGGAGATTCCCCCGGGCACCAGACCTCTCTGCTCGCAGGTCACAGTCTCCCGTTTCCAACAATCTACCAAGCAGCCCTCTCTCTGAATCCAACCAGGCCCCCAAACCCAACGTGGCCCAGTCGGAGTTCCCCTTCTGTGCCTGCCCTACAGTTGCTCTGGGTTGTTTCAGCCGATGGTGGCAGTGCCGTCCCAGGCACCGCGGCATCAGCTTTGCCTCCCTCTCCCTCCCATCTGTCTCTAAATCCTACGGGGTCTACCGCCAAAATCCCTCCTCCGAGACCATGACTCCCATCACAGCTGGGATCCAAGTTAGCTACCCCCACACGGAGCTTTCCTCTGCTTCAACACAGCTCTGAGCACGGCATACTGAGGTGTCTACTTCTCCAGTGCCTACAGGGGCTCTGGTCCCTCCGCCCCTGCAGCTCCACGCCACCCATCGCACATCCCACCCACACAGGCTCCTCACAATTCCTTCCTCTTCCTCCACACCTCATCTTCCTTCTCAAATGCCCAACACACAAAGCAGCAGTTTCTCCTCTAACCCTGCTACGTCTGTACACCCCTACGTCCTTCTGAACTTGGCTCAGATGTTGATCGCTGGACCCCCCAGAATTCTAAATCTGTTCCTCTTTATGTACTTATTTATGCAAACTCATCTCCCCTAGTAAACTGCAGGTCCTCTGAAGACACTGTCAAGATCTTTGACTTGTGTGTGCCCCAGATTCTAACGTCCATAACGCTGGACATAATACTCCCAACAAGAGAAACCTGATCAAACGAATAACAAATAAACAGGGTGATGATGCCTGCTCACGTACTCAACAATACATGGTAGTCATCTGACCTGGGGGACCCAGTCACAAGGCTCACAGATGCCATCCCTACCCCTGGGGAGTAGAGAGTCTGAAGCAGCAGCAAGGTGACCACCAGCACCTCAGGGGAAGAATGAGGTACCACCGTGAGAGGCCACACAGAGGACTCCAGCCCGAATCGGGGGGAGAGAATCAGTCACGCTCAAGACAAGAAGGGGGGGGGGCCGACCTGCCCGGCCTTGGAGGGGGGGGGAGAGTAGCCACAGTGCTCCGACTACCTGAAGGAGATTTGCGTCCTCGCCACGGCAGACTCGCAAGACGGTGCTGCCACCCACCCCAGGGACAGAAACCGGGCTCAGAGTCGTCGCTTCAAGCCCAAGCGTCCCGCCTCCTAGAGGCAGACAGCCTCCCTCGGGTCTGCTCTAACCCAGAGCGCCGTTCCTCCCACCAAGATCAGGCCAACCCCGCGCCATCCCTGTTCTCGTCCTCCCCGTCGCTGTCGGCGGCCGCCCAGACCCGGGCCCCTTGCCCCGGCGCGCGGCCCGCCCCAGGCCTCACCCGCGGCCCAGCCCCGGCACGTAGCCGAGCGGGGCGGGCATGCCCAAGAACGGCTTCTTCTTCTTGTTCATGGCGCCGGTGACGGCGACGGCCAAGGAGGGAAGGGATGGAGGCCGCGGCCGGAGGCGAAAAACCACACACGTCCGAGGCTCTGTAACAGGAAGGCTCACGGCCCGCGTCACCCGCGCCCCGGAAGCAGAGCTCGTGGTCCCACGTAGCCCCGCCCACCGTGGATTCCCTGGGCGGAAGTTTCCGAAACGCGACTTCCGGCGGCTCCCGGCGGCTCCCGGCGGCTCCGGACCGCGGCTAATGGGACAGATACGCGGCGAGCGCATGTGCTGTAGCGCCCGCTCCTGGTGCGGCGGGCAGGCGATGTGCTCCTGGACTAGCCCTGGGGGACCTCAAAACTGAGCAGGGGCGGCCCTGCTTACTGCGTGTTTTCGATGCATTTCCGAGACCTGCCTGTACGAGCAGGACCCATAGGTCCCCTTCCTCCCTGAGCCTCCCACCCTGCCCTTCAGAGTCGCCTTGGCCCCGGGGCAGGGCCTAACACACCTGAGCAGGCTGCACACCTAGCCCACTGTGTAGGGCTTGTGCGGGGTGTATGTGCCCTGATCGCGGTACAGCCTAGCTCTCCGCGCTCAGATTCCTGGGCCCAGTTCCGGCCCGGCCTACACCCCCACCATACCCTGAGCATTCCGGTGATTCCGGTGACCCTAGACCGGGGAGCCCAGACCCTAGAGAGCTAACTGACGAAAATAAATAAATGCAGCAGAACAAGTCAGTATGTCGGCATGGGCGGTCACAGCATGTGGGTGAATTCCGTGTGTGTTGGTGTGCACAGGTGCAAGTCCGACCACCCATGCTCATATTTTAGGTGGACACGCAGGACTGTTATCTGGATACATGACTGTGTGTCCACGTCCACCTTTGCTGAGGTGGCGGTGGGACATTCTTTGGTCCCCACATACACCTGGAGAGAGCCCTTGGGCTCTTGGCAGAGGAGGCAAAAAGCTGGTCACAAGTCTAGCCTTCTGCTGGACCAGGCAGCCCCCAGCCCACCCTAACACTTCTCACTGGAGTCCTGAAGCAAGCGCACCCCCCCACCGCATGCTGCAGCCCCCTCGGAGTTTCTCTCTCCTCCCTGTCCCCAGCCTACCCCTTTTCGGTGCCACATCCTGAGCACTGAGCCACATTCTGGGGCTACAGAGGGAAGGGGAGAGACCCTGATGTCCTCCTGAAGTTCACAGAGTGGGGAGGGGAGGTAAGAGAGGGTCAAACTGGCTTCTCTGGGGAATCAAGTGCCCATTCGAGGGAGAAACCTCCAGAGAGGTCTGGAGAATGCATGAATAAAGGAATGAGTAAGTAAATTGACAAAGGAGAATGGAGGGAAGTGGTGGGTCTGGCCCTTGACCTAGGCCCCATGGAGCAGAGGGTCCCAGAAGCAGGTAGGATATCCCCTCCTCTCCACACGCAGAGAGCACTAAGGCACCCTCAGATGCTCCTGCAGACGCCTGGACCCCGGGCGGCCGCACAGAATCACTCGTCCTTGGCGCCATGCCCAGGTGCGCACAGCCGCCCCTTGCCCCGGCAGACGCCCTCCGCGCTCGCACATCCGCGCGCCGCCGACACCCGTCGGAGCTCCCGGAGCGCGCCCCGCTCTCAGGGATCGGCAGCAGGTGCCTCGCCGCGCAGACTCGCCGGGCGCGGGGACCGGCTCGGGCGCGGGGCCGGCTGGGGCGGGGCAGCAGCGCGCGTTCCCCGCCGGCCACACGGGCCGCCCTGCGCCCGGCGAGGGGCGTGTGCACCGGCTGGGGACCCGCGGGCCCCATGTTCACGGAGCTGAGGACCAAGCCGAGCCCCCCGCGAGGCCGCGCCGGGGCTGTGCGCGCCGGCTTCGGGGAGCGCCGGGATGTGGACGGTAAGCAGGGCTGGACCCGGGCGCGGAGCTATCGCGGTCTGGGGGCTCGAGGACCGGAGGGACAGGGCCGGGTCCTAGCGAAGTCCAAACTGCAGCCGCGCTCGGAGTAGGGGGCGCGTCCCGGCCGAACGGGGTTCCCGGTGTCTTTATCCCGCGCTGGGGCGAGGGCGGGGGGGGGCGGGCGGCGGTCAGGCCTTGGGGATCGGCGCGCCCTGGTTTGGGGGAGGTGACCCGCCGAGGCTCCTGTCCCCAGGCTAGCACCACCCTGCGGTCACCTTTTCCTTCGCGCGGAGAAAACCTTCCCCGGACCCTGCAGTGGGGCCCAGGGGGGATCCCCGCCCCATTTCCTCCTGGAATTCTGACGTTGGGGCTGGAAAGGAGGGACAGACCGACAGACGGACGGAGAGCCCTGCCCCAGCGCGGGCAGGAAATGGGCGGGGCCCGGCTGGCCCAGGACAGGTGCGGCGCGGGCTGAGGCGTCCGACTGGTTCTCCCGCCTGGAGGCCCCTCCAGGCGAAGCCCTGCGACCCGGGCGCCCCTCCCCCGAAACGTGCTTGCTTAGAATGAGTCTCCTCCCACCGTACTAGAACCACCCTCGGCCACGCCCTCTGTCTGACCCCAGACCTCAAGTTTAGAGTTGCCATCCAATTCCAGAAAGTTGTAAGAATGGGGAGGGAGGAGGGGGTGGAAGATGTGGGTTTCCCTCATTACTGAAACCTCCTGGGCACATAACCAAGCCCTGCCCTCAGTGGGGGTGAGGGGCTGTGTCTGTGGTAGGAGGGTCACTAATTCTGCTGAGGGGGTAGGGGAGGGACCCGGCCTGGGAGCCCGATCCTGCCTGCTGAGTCAGGGCGTGGATGCTGTAAGATGGGGCAAGGCTGGGCCCTGCTTCCTGTCTCTCCCCAGGGCTCTGTTGACTTGTGGACACCACACGGAGCCTTCATCCATCCATTCAGTCATTCACAATGTTTCTGGGCACCTCCTGTGTCCCAAGACCTGTGCAAGGCCTTGGGAGGAGTCAGTCCGGGTGTCTACCCTCCGCTGACTCCTGTCAGCAACCAGCACAGAAATGATGGTAAAACTAAAACGTGATGAGCGTAAGGAAGCTGGTGTGGGAAGAGAAAGCACAAGGAGTCAGCCTGGGTCCCCGAGCACGTGGGTGCAGCCTGTGTGCCTGTGCTGACACTGCCATGCACAGGAGCTGCCCTGGGCCAGGGGGCCTGCAGGAAGGGGCAGCAGGAACCTTGTGGGCTTGCCCAGAGTTCAGGCTTCATGTTCACAAGTCACAGCCAGTGAGCACAGCAGGACAGAGGCCAAGCCTCCAAGGAACGCCAGGTGGGGCTGCAGGGACCAGGTGCCTTCGACGACGTGGGCAGGCAGCCCAGCCACAGGAGTCTCCCCACGGCACAGAGTCTCCCAGGATGCTGGGGCCACGTTTCCTCACATGCAAGTCCTGTGCGTGAGTGCGCCCTGGTCTGACGTGGCTCTGCCAGCCCAAGGAGAAGATCAGGGCCGTCCCAGGAGAGCCCCACCTGGTTCTGAGTGTGAGGCTCCCTGGCGGCCACGTCTCTCTCTAATTAAACAGAATCCATCCTGCTCCCCAGAGCATAGACTATGCTTCTTGAAGGTGGAGTTCTCAGGACAGCTCGTGCACACTTCCTTCTCTTTGGGGAGGCTTGGGAACCCCTAATTGGGGACGTGCCTCTCCTCTTCCGTGGAGGGAAGATGGGCTGAGCAGGAAGCCGGATCACAGGGAGGGAGCCCCTGCCCCTGACCACTGTGACCAGGCACCCCTGCTTTGCAGCCACTGCCCACTTCAGCTTCTGCCGGACCCTCCTGGAGCACACGGTGTCGGCCGAGAGCATCCCCTGCCCCCTGCCTCGGACCCCGGGCACCAGCCTCACGTGGCATGACTCCCGCAGCCAGAGGGCAGCTGGCAGCCGGCAGGTCAAGCTCCTTCAGCGGCCCGGCACCGAGGCCCCCCAGGTACCCACCCACACATGACACCCACCTCAGCCCCTGCCCTCCTTGCCACCCCACTCCACCGGCCACCCCTCTTCCCACAGGGCCGGCTGTACTCTGACCACGATGGCCTGTACCACACAAGCCCCTCCCTGGGCGGCCTGACGAGGCCCGTGGTCCTGTGGAGTCAGCAGGACGTCTGCAAGTGGCTCAAGAAGCACTGTCCCCACAACTACCTCGTCTACGTGGAGGCCTTCTCCCAGCACGCCATCACCGGTGCCGTGGGGGGCTGGGGGGCTGGGCTGTGGCAGGGGCGGGCCCCCCGGAGAGCCTTCTCCCCCTCCCCTCTCTCTTCTGCTTCCTCCCCAGTCGGCCTCTCCGTCTGGGGCTTTGTCTCTGTTTCCGTCGTCGCCTGGCTTTGCTCTGCTCTGCTCAGCCACCGTTCCTCCTTGCCCTCCCTCCGCCTCTCTCCCTCTCTTGCCCTGTCTCTCTGAGTCTCTCTCTGCATGTCTGTCTCTGCCCACCCGACCCATTTCTTCCTCTCTCTCCCTTCTCTCTCTCCGCCTTTGCTCTCGAAGCCCCTTGGATGGCACCCTCGGCTCAACCCCTCTCCCCTCCCTCCCAGGCCGGGCACTGCTGCGGCTGAACGCAGAGAAACTGCAGCGGATGGGGCTGGCGCAGGAGGCGCAGCGGCAGGAGGTGCTGCAGCAGCTGCTGCGCCTGCAGGTGCGCGAGGAGGGGCGGAGCCTGCAGCTGCTCAGCCAAGGTCAGTGGGAGGAGCCAGGAATGCCCACAGCTTCAGCAAGGCCTGGGGCGGCTGCGCCTCTCGAGGCCCCCGGAGTGCAGGGTGGGTGGGTTGACCTCAGGAGGGTGGCCGGGGACCCCAGTAAGGGCAAGAGGGGATGATGCCAGAGGCCCCCGACCCTCCTCCCCCAATTCGCCCCACAGCTTCCTTCGGAAACATGTCCTAGCTGCTGCCTAGGCTTGAACGCCAGACCTCAGCACTGTGACCGGAGCCCCTGACGAGCACGAGGCAGAGCTGGCTGTGCAGCCCCTCTCAGACCCCGCGTGAGGCCCCAGGGGCCAAGCCCAGCCCCATGGACAGGTGGGACGACCGTCGCCACCTCCAGCCACCTCTGGTTGTGCACTCCGGGCCGTGCCTGGGGGTGGGCGGGCGGGCAGGCAGGGGCTGCTTGAGTGGGGCCCTTCCTCCCAGGACCTGAGCCCAGGCCCACCCCCTGGTGCTGCTGGCAGCATGCAGGGCAGCCACCTGGAGCCAGAGCCGGTTTGGACAACCCCCCAGACTCCCAAGGAGTCTGTTTATTTATATTCCCTTCACCCGCACCCTCCATCGCCTGCTGAGTCACGAGTCTTCTAGGCATCCTGCCCTCCCCCAGGGCCAGAGGTCTGCCCCCTCGCCCCGTTTACGCCCTCCCCCAGCCCCTAGAGGACTGCCCACACAGGTGGGGTAAACTGCCAAGGCTCCCTTTGGTGTGTGGCCCTCCACTGTCCTTGCCCAGAGAACGGTCATTGGCCCAGCCCAGCCAGCCACCGTGCCAAGAGCTCTCACTCATTTTTGAAACCCTTACCACGCCCCCATCTACTCACGGGGACTGGGACACACGCCCAAGACCTGACCTCCAGGAGGACCCCACGCCCAGTGCCCAGCACCAGGCTCACCTGTGTCCTGGCCTTAGGTTGGGGGACGGCGCCCTCCTCCCAGGGTCATGGAGACTGCCTTCCAGGCTTGGTCATGGGTGGGTGTTCCCACTGCCCCTTTCCCAGGAGAACCCGGATCCACACAAGAACTGTTCTGACAGCTGCACCCCCCATGCCCACCCAGTGGAGACCCAGCCAGCACCTGAGCAACCACTCCGTGGGCCCAGCAGAGGGATAGCTAGGGCAGTCCTGGCAGCCCCACCCTCTTGCACCCCTGCCCACTCAATCCCCTAGGGGATTCTGAAAATCTTGGAGACAGATGAGGCTGAGCCACCAGACCCCAATCCGTGCCCTGTGCCAGCCTCAGGATGGGAGGTTGGTTGTTGCAGGTCCCATGTGGAATTTGAACAACTGGCCTGGTGCCCCCCATCCCGTGCACCTCCCCATGGGAAGCCCCTCATCCTGCCCGGCTGCCCTGAATATCCCTGGCCACCTCATGCCATCACGACATGACCCTTTCCAGGGAGCCCTTCCTGTCTCTCTCCCCTTTTCCCTCCCTGTCTTGGACCCTCAGCCCCGCTGTGTTCCTGTCTCATCTTCCTTGTTTTGCGCTTTTTTATATTCTGCCAAAAAAATCAGAAATAAACTTGGTTCTCAAGTGCCGCAAGTGTGGTGTCTGACTGGCCACCCAGGCATGTGGGGGACGCTCAGAGCCTTGAGTGGGGCCTGGGCCTGGGAGGAGGCCACCAGGGGGCAGTGGTGTCCCATCCTGGTGGGGTGCCCGTGTACCCCGTGTACCCCAGGCCCCTGCTGGCCCCAGCTGCCCCATGGGCTGCACCCAGAGGCAGGGACACAGGTGTGTTAGGTTCCTGGGGCTGTTGTAACAGATGACCACGATGGGCAGGTTTAACACAACAGAAACGAACTTTCTCACTGTTCTACAGGCCACAAGTCTGGAATCCAGCAGGGCAGCACTCCTTCCTGGGCTCAGGAAAGAACACTTCCTCGTCTCTCCAGCTTCTGGGGGCTGCCCTGGGGGGATTCCTGGGCTCATGGACACACCACTCCATCCTGGATTCCAGGGTTACATCACCTCTGCCTAAATCTCTGCCAAATCTTCCTCCTACAAGGACACTTGTCACTGGACATAGGGCCCACCTGGATAATCCAGGATGATCTCTTCATTTCAAGACCCTTAACTTAATCACGTCTGCAAAACCTTTGTTCCAAATGAGGTCCCATTCATAGGTTCCAGGGATCTGAAGTGACTATCTTTTGGGGATCCCCATTTAGCCCCCTACACAAGTGAAAGCCCTGACATAAGAAACACACATCACAGCACATGCCCCCACAGCAACCAGACACACAAATACTAACACAGAGGCCTAAGCCGAGCCCTGCAGTCTGGACACACACTCACCAACACACAGAGACACGATGACGCCAGCATCCAGACACACAACACACTGACACACAGGGTCCCAGCATCCCATGACCTCCTAACATACAGAAAAACACCAGGCACAGTGCAACCCATACACAACACACATAACATCACACGTTGCCCTGACATGCAGACGCGCTGTGGCCTGGACACACATCCACCAAGACCCAGACATCCCCCCACACCTTGTGTCCAGTCACTTGGACGCTAACATACGACCAGGATCTTTCTCACCTAGTACAGGACACAGAGACATACCCTGACACCTTGATGGCCAAACAGGACACAGCTTGACATATGCGGTCGTGCAGACACACACCTACCAACTGGATGCACCTCAGGGCACACACACTGACGCCCCCTCCCGAAATCCTGCATGTCTTGACCCTGGGGTGGGCACAGTGAATGAGGGAAGGATTACACAGGTCTCTCTGGCTCTGATTTCCAAAGGAAGGACTGACTGACCCCTCCACAGAGGGCTCCTCCCTGCCTCTGCCCCATTATGGACACTTGGTGCCTCGAGAGAAGCAGCTCCCAAAGCTCCCTGTGAGAAAAGGAAGCCTCCAAATCTGCCCACAGTGTAGCCAAACCTGCTCCAGCGTGGACAGAGCAGGTAGGAAGAGCCTCGGGGAAGGAGGAACGCCTTTCACCTCTGTCTCCAAACGACCGCCCCTTCCCTACTCCATTCATTTCCAAGTCTTGGTGAGGTGGGTGCCCTGTCACCCCCAGATCTGATCCCAGCATCCCTGCCAAGAGCCCAGTTCTGGGGCACAAAGGAGCAAGGAGGGAACTGGCTGCTGGTCTAGCACCACCGCCCTAAAGTAGACAGGCTGCTCAGTCACCCCAATAAAGCCCATGGCCTCAAACTGCCCCGGCACTGCCAGGAGCCAGGCCATTTCCTGAGAGTGGCCACAGGCAGACGTGGTCACAGGGCTGGTTGGAAAAGAGGCTGGATCCTGCTTTGCAGGCTCAGGGCCCCCGGGGCCAGGAGTTCAAGGTCCCAGGGGAGGGCAGCCTCTTTCGCTGCACCTTCCCGTCGCTTCCATCCGTGCGCGCTGGGCTTGGGGCAGCACCCAGCGCCCCATCGTGCCTCAGTTTACCCCAATGCCTGAAAAACACCTCCCGCCCGACGGAGGCATAACTGGCCACTTCGCCCTGACGGCCCAGCCCACGCAGGCGAAGCACGGGGTACCCGGCAAGCAGATGGCCGCACGGGCCCCCTCCCCCGACCCGTCTCTCCCGTCGCGGATAGCGGCAGGAATAACGCGAGAGTTCGCCCCCTCCCCCCCACAGTAAAACTGTCAAAGGTGGGAGGGGCGGGAGCGCGCATGTGCGCAGCGCGGCGCGCAGCCTGCGCCGCCCGGACCCCGCGCCCCGCGCCCCGGCCCGGCCCGGCCCCGGCCTCCGCCCGGCCCCGGCCCGCTGGGCGCCGCAGGTAAGCGCCCGGCCGCGCTCCCGGCCGCGACCCCGAGCGGCCCCCGCGCCGGCCGCGCCCTCGACCCTGACCCCGCGCGCAAGTCTGGGGGCCGGACCCGGGGCCCCCGCCCGCCGCCCCCGCCGCGCCCGGACCCCCGCGCCGCGCCCCGCGCCCCGCGCCGGCGTCGCGTCCTTGCCTCCTTCTTCTCCAGAAAAAGTCGCCATTTTGGTTCACTGCCTTTGGGCCCCCCCCCCCCCCAGGCGCCCGGGATCGGCCCTTCCGGGGCCACGCCGGGCCCGCACCCGCCGCAGGTGACAGGTGGGTAGCGAGGCCAGCCCCCAGGTGTGCGTCCCCTGGCCGGCCTCATCCGCGCGCCCGGGCCTAGGCCGGGGTCCCGGGCCGAGCGGCCTGGGCCGCGGTCCCACCGCCAGCGTCGCCAGCAGTCAGCGCGAGGCGCTCCTATCCCCCGCTCCAGAGGGTCCCACCTCTGCGACCCTGCTGGCCCTTCTGGGGAGGGGCGAGCCCTTTCTCCTCCTGGTGCGCGAGTCACAGGCCTTGAATGGAAGGGGAGTCTCTGCCTCCTAGGCCAGCCCTGGTCCCCGGGGGCTCCCAACTCCGAATTCTCCACCCAAGCTGGAGGAAGGCTGGAAAGGTGGGGCTCAGCAGGTACCCACAGTAGCCTCTGCTGGAGTCAGAAGGCCGCTGGCATGTCTCCTTGGAAGTATCAGCGTGAGGGCTTCCAGAGAAGTTTGTTTAGAGTTCTCTGGACCCATACTGACCCCAGGCCCAGGATATAGGCAGCCCCCTGACCATGGGCAGTGACTGTCCCGATTTCTGATCTCAGTCTGCCCGGATGGCATCTGGACCTCCCAGGCACAGCAGATCCCTCCGTTTCTCTCTGTTAGAAGTTAGGAGACTTACCTGGCGGTCCAGTGGTTAAGACGCCACGGTTCCACTGCAGGGGGCACTGGTTCAATCCCTGGTCAGGGAATGAAGATCCTACATGCTGTGTGGCGCAGCCTTTAAAAAAAAAAAAAAAAAAAAGTTAGAAACCATCAGGGGAGGGGTAACCTGCCCACATTCCGCCCCCCCCTTCTTCTGTGGCCTTAAGCATCCCTGTGGGAGGACCCAAAAGGGCTGAACTCAGAGTCACCCTCTCAGAGCCTGGGGTTCCCCAGCAGAACGGGCCCACTGAAGCCCAGCCTTAGTTGGCGGAATGTTCTCTGTGGCCAGGGGCCTGTGGTCTCTGGAGTGGCGCTGGTGGGCTTTTAGGTTGGGGACAGAGAAGTCTCTGGAGGGTGGAGGAGAGGAGGTCAGCCAGGTGGAGAGTGGCTGAGGGATCCAGCATGGGGCGTCCGTCTGGTTGCAGGGGCCCCAGTGGGAAACAAAGCAGGGCAGGGGGTCAGGGAGGGTGGCTCAGCTGGCACAGGGACCAGAAGCCGGTGCTGCAGGGTCCCTGGTCTGCTTCCCCTGGAGAGGGTGTGTGCGCAGTTGGGGAGTGGACTGGGGCCCTCAGTGCCCACCTTGGCCATCTTCCAACTGTGTCCTGGGGAGAAGGATGCGAGGGCACCCACCTGCGCCCCAGAGCGTGGCCTTGGGTCTGGGTGGGGCTGTGGGGGAAGGTGCTTCTAGGTGCGGGGGCCAGCACAGCCTGTGAGCCGGCAGCCACGCTGGTGTCATAATTGGCCCCCGAGGGGTGTCACTGGCCTCCTCCCCTGGGGCACTCCGCCTCTCCTGGAGCCATCCCCAGCTAAGCGCCAGGTACGAGGTGCATGAGAGGTGCATGATTCTCTTGCTCTCTGGGATTGTGTGTCTGGAGGCAGGGAGCCCCCTGGAGCTGAAGGCTTCAGGACAGGGCTAGATTCTTCCACGCTGATAGGGTTTTCTGGGTCACCCAGGGAGACTTTGGCTGAGCAGCCCCTCCCCTAAACCGGAACCCCACCCCCCACCCCCGCCCATCCACCCCTTCACCTGCTTTCCCTTGTGGCCAAAAACACAGGCGGGCAGGCTCCCCTTCCTCAGGCCGGAGGGTGGGCCTGTCTGGGGCAGGGTCAAGAGCAGCCCATTTCAAGTCCTGAGTTGGGCCCAGTTGACCTCACGGGCTGTCCGCTTGCTCTGCAGAGATGACCGATCCCTTTTGTGTTGGAGGAGGCCGCCGGCTCCCGGGGTCCAGCAAGAGTGGGCCTGGGAGGGATGGCGGCCGGAATGAGGTCCGACTCCCCATGCTTCACGACCCACCGAAGCTGGGTAAGAGGAGTCAGGGCAAGGTCTCCTCCGGGTGGTCACGGCGCCAGTGCTGGGTGTGGGCCTCCCGGGATGTCCAGCTCCTGGGCGCCCAGCCTTGGCTCCTGAGAGGCTTCTCGGGGTGGGGGCAGCCTGGGGCCCTGGGTGGACCACGGCCTCCTGCCCCTCGTCCCTCAGTGCAGGGGAAATGAGGCTTCTTGCAGGCGGGACCAGCCCCCTGGGTGGCATACAAGGCTGCAGGGAATGCAGCCTCTGAGCCTTGGTGTGTTGTGTGCTGCAGGGCTGCCGGTAGGCCGGGGTGGGCCGACAGTGCCCAGCCAGGCCCCGCTCTGCTTTGACCCGGGAAGTCCAGCCAGCGACAGAACGGAAGGGAAGAAAAAGGGGCGTCCGAAAGCCGAGAACCAGGCGCTCCGAGACATCCCTGTGAGCTCCCCAAGGGCTGGGTGGGACTCTCGCAGGGCCTGCCGGGGAGCCCACTGCCTTGCCAGGCTTGCCTGCCGCATGTCCAGCGCCAAGCCCTCAGCCCGGATCCACTGGCTGCTCCGTGTGCGAGGGCTTCGAGAGACGGCCTGGGGTCCAGCGGGGCCTGTGCGGGGCTCCCGCAGGCCTGGGGACAGTGCTGAGTCGGGGGCTGGCCAGCAGAGGCCTGGGTGGCTGCAGGGTCAACAGCCTGGCCTTTCCCACGCCCAGCTCTCCCTGATGAACCAGTGGAAAGACGAGTTCAAGGCGCACTCGAGGGTGAAGTGTCCAAACGCTGGGTGTTGGCTGGAGTTCCCCAGCATCTACGGGCTCAAGTACCACTACCAGCGGTGCCAAGGGGTAAGGGGTTGCGGCCTGGGGAAGGGGAGGCCTGGGGCCCGCCCTGCCCTGGCTGTTGGCTTGGGGGTGTCCACGCCTGCCCTCTCCACCCAGGGTGCCATCTCAGAAAGGCTGGCCTTTCCCTGCCCCTTCTGTGAGGCTGCGTTCACCTCTAAGACCCAGCTGGAGAAGCATCGGATTTGGAACCACATGGACCGGCCCCTGCCTGCCCCCAAGCCTGGGCCAGTCAGCCGGCCAGTCACCGTCAGTCGGCCCGTTGGGGTCAGCAAGCCCATTGGAGTAAGCAAACCCGTCACAATCAGCAAGCCCATCGGCATCAGCAAGCCAGTGACGGTCAGCCGGCCCGTGCCGGTCACCAAGCCAGTGACAGTCAGCAGGCCCGTGCCGGTCACCAAGCCAGTGCCGGTCACCAAACCAGTGACGGCCAGCAGGCCCGTGCCAGTCCCCAAGGCTGTGCCGGTCACTAGGCCTGTGCCAGTCAACAAGCCTATACCAGTCACCAGGTCTGTGCCAATTGCCAAGCCAGTAACAGTCAACAAACCGGTACCGGTCACCAAACCAGTGACCATCAACAAGCCGGTGTCTGTGACAAAGCTTGTGACAGTTACGAAACCCGTGCCAGTTGCGAAGCCGGTGACGGTCAGCAGGCCCATTGTGGTCAGTAAGCCAGTGACGGTCAGCAGGCCCATCGCCATCAGCAGACACACGCCGCCCTGCAAGATGGTGCTGCTGACCAAGTCTGAGAACAGAGCTCCTCGGGCCGCGGGGAGGAGCAGCGGTAAGAAAAGGTATGGGGACTCCTGCTGGGTGGGGTTGGGTGTCCCCGGCTGCAGCTCAGGGGTAACAGGGCCCAGAGCGGGCCCTCCTGCCCCTTACCTCCCTGCTCTCTGCAGGGCCGCAGATGGCCTGGATGCCTGCCCCCTCCCACCCAAGCAGGCGAGGCCGGAGAACGGCGAGTACGGCCCGTCCACCACAGACCAGAGCTCAGCCTTCCAGCTGAGCACAGACCCCAGCAGCAGCCCCCTTTCTCTGGGCAGCAGAGCCTTGGGGGGCAAGGAGGCGCCGAGGGCCGCGGGCCCCGTGTCCCCGCCTGAGGAGGGTGCGGAGCGCACGAAGCACAGTAAGACGAGAGCAGGGGGCAGCGGCAGGGCGGGGGCAGCGGCCAGCTGGCCCGAGCCTCCCAATGGTTATTTGACCAGACCCTTGTTCTCTGTTTTCTCTCCCCCGAGTCAGGAAGGAAACAGAAGACACCCAAGAAGTTCACGGGTGAGCAGCCCTCCATCTCAGGGACTTTCGGACTCAAAGGTGAGGCCTGGACCAGCCGGGCACCCGTGGGGCCAGGCACACGCGGCGGCCGCGCCCTCAGCCTGCACCTGCTCCTCCCGCGTGCGCGCGTAGGCCTGGCCAAGGCAGAGGACAAAGCCCGCATCCACCGCGCCAAGAAGCAGGAGGGACCGGTCCCTGAGGAGGTGCGGAAGAGGGGGCCAGCCCCCACCAGCGCTGTCAGCAAGGAGGTGCCGGCCCCCGGGGCCCACCCAGCCCCAGGTGGGAGCTGCCGGGGGGCGGGGCACAGGCTGGGTCTTGAGGGTGGGGCGGGTCCCGAGCCGCGGGGCCGGGGGGCCGAGCGTGGACCCTGGGTTCTGTGCTTGGCGTCCAGGGCATCTGGGAGCTCCTGCCTGCCCCTGAGGCCCTGGCCCTGCTCCACAGGTGGCCCTGAGGAGCAGTGGCAACGGGCCATCCACGAACGGGGGGAGGCCGTCTGCCCCACCTGCAACGTGGTCACCCGCAAGACCCTCGTGGGGCTCAAGAAGCACATGGAAGTGTGTCAGAAGGTGAGGCTGCCCCCAGTGTCTGGGAGGGGAGGCGCCCCAGGGCCAGCGTCTCATGCGCGTGCCCGTCTGCAGTTGCAGGATGCACTTAAGTGCCAGCACTGCCGGAAGCAGTTCAAGTCCAAGGCGGGCCTCAACTACCATACCATGGCTGAGCACAGCGCCAAGGTACGCCGCCGCCGGGCCCAGCGGCCGTCGGGCCCCGCCCACTGGCCGCTGCTCCGCCCCCGCGCCTGCCCAGCTTTGACTGCTGGCCTCTCACTAGCAGAGCTTAGTGGCTCCCGTGCCTGGCTAGGGACGTCCGTGGCCGCAGCCCCTGGGCAGGGGCGGGGCCCTGTGGTGGCGGGGGCACTGAAGCTCGCCTGCCCCGCAGCCCTGTGACGCCGAGGCCTCGGAGGCGGGCGAGCGCGAGGAGCGGGAGTGGCTGCGGAAGGTGCTGAAGCAGGTGGGGCGGCTGCGCTGCCCCCAGGAGGTCAGTGGGCCGCGCGGGTGCGGGCGCCAGGTGGGATGGGGCCCGCCGCTCTCCGGCCACTCACCTGCCCCCGGAACCCCAGGGCTGCGGGGCCGCCTTCTCTAGCCTCATGGGCTACCAGTACCACCAGCGACGCTGCGGGAAGCCGCCCTGCGAGGTGGAGACCCCTTCCTTCCCCTGCACCCACTGCGGCAAGACCTACCGCTCCAAGGCCGGCCACGACTACCACGTGCGCTCGGAGCACGCGGCCCCGGTGAGCGGCCCACAGCCCGGCCTCCTGTCCCTCGGGCCCCAGGCAGGCGCGCCTGTGTGCTGCCTGCCACGTGTGCTCTGCCTTCCCTCCCAGGGGCCCACGTGCGTCGTGAGTCGGGGGGAGTGAGCCTGGGGTGGGCTTCTGTGTCCCCCATGCGCTTGCTCATACGTGCTCCCTGTGCCTCATCCGGCCTCCCCTCCCCACCCCCGCAGCCCCCCGAGGAGCCTGCGGACAAGGCCCCCGAGGCTGAGGACCTGTTGGGTGTCGAGCGGACCCCCAGCGGCCGCATCCGCCGCACGTCGGCCCAGGTCGCTGTGTTCCACCTGCAGGAGATCGCGGAGGACGAGCTGGCCCGAGACTGGACCAAGCGGCGCATGAAGGACGACCTGGTGCCCGAGACCGCACGGGTGAGCCCAGCCTCCCAGTCTCTGAGCCTGAGTCCCCCGTGACCTGGGAGGGCGTGGTTGAGGGCTTTCTCAGCTCAGCAGGGAGCGTCTGGGTCACCTCCAGCCCAAGCCCCGAGCTTACCCTGGCACCTGCCCACGTCTGCAGCTCAACTACACGCGGCCCGGCCTTCCTGTGCTGAACCCCCAGTTGCTGGAGGAGTGGAAGAACGAGGTCAAGGAGAAGGGCCACGTCAACTGCCCCAATGATGTGAGCCAGGGAGGCTGGGCAGGCATGGGAACGCTGGGACTCAGGACGGAGGGCCCAGGGGTGGCCTGGCGGGGAGCCCTCCACGTGGCCCCTGCAGGGTCCTCAGGCGGAGCCCCACAGGCAGAGGGGCCGTGACCTCAGCCCTAGCGGCCCAGCCTGCCCACACCCCTGGGCAGGGTGACTCCTGGGGTCAAGTCCCCCCGCTTGCCCCAGATGGGCCCTGGGTCCCCCGGGCTGGGCAAGGGGTGCACACTGGTGGGGGGGCACCTGCCGGAGGGCCTGCCCCCACGGTCGCCTCCTGCCCCCAGTGCTGCGAAGCCATCTACTCCAGCGTGTCCGGCCTCAAGGCCCATCTGGCCAGCTGCAGCAAGGTCAGTGTCCAGGCCCTCCCGGCGGCCAGGCGTGCGTGCTTGGTGCTCCCAGCTGCCCCCCAGGGGTCCGCACGCACTGGGTGTGCGCCCCTGCCCCTGTGAGGCCGGGGCCAGCGCAGCCCGGGACGCTTGCCGCCTCCAGCCCCAGCCATCGGTCACTCAGTCTCGGGTGGTTCTGCCTGTGGGGGTTCCTCGTCTGTGCTGGGACAGCCCGACCTGGGCTTGGGGTAAGGGCTGCGACCCTTCCCAGGAGCACCTGCCTCTTCTCACCCTCTCCTTGCTTCCCGCCTCCCCTGCAGTGGGGGCATCTTGGTGGTCCTGCCACAGAGTGGTCTCGTGGGTCCCCACGGCGCACCTGTCAGGCACCCATCCAGAGAAGCCACACAGGTTGGGGTGGTCCTGGCTGCATCTGGGTACTTCTGGTCCTCCAAGGGCCAGTGGTGGGGGCCGACCTCCAGGGGCTGGACTGCCCTGTGCCTTCCAGGGGGACCACCTGGTGGGGAAGTACTGCTGTCTGCTGTGTCCCAAGGAGTTCAGCTCCGAGAGTGGCGTCAAGTACCACATCCTCAAGGCCCACGCGGAGGTGCGTCAGGGACGGGGGCCTGGTGGGAGAGGCCTGCCGGGCCTGCGGCTGGATGCGCTGGCCCCACGGAGGGGGCCCGGAAGGGCAGGGGCGTCAGGGTGACGGCTCTTCGCTTGAGCGAGTGGGCGACATTGAGGAATCTGCGGGTTTCTCTTCAGAGCAGCCTCCGGCTTCGCTGGAGAAGCTTGGGTGTCCCCAGGCCCTGGGTCCCCTGCCGCCTCGCCCTCCAGGGTCCTGGGCCCCAGGGTTTCCATCGCTGCTTCCCTCCCCCAGAACTGGTTCCGCACTTCGGCAGACCCGCCTCCCAGACACAAGGGCCCAGCCTCCCTGGTGCCCAGAAAGGAGAAGAGTCCGGCTGGCGGAAAGAAGCGCGGCCGCAAGCCCAAGGCGCGACCCCCTGAGGATCCAGCCCCTGGGACGCCTCCCCACCGGGACGACTGGCCCCCAGGAGGCAGAGACAAGGGGGCCCGGGGCTCTGCTGGCCGGAAGGTGGGAGCCGGCAAGGCGCCCGAGAAGTGAGTTTGGAGCCTGGCAGGTGGGTGGGGCCCGGCCCCCTCTGTCCAGGGTGGGGCTCCAGAGCCTCCTGCCCTCCAGGTCTCCACCCCCCACCCCTGCCTGTTCATCTGTCCAGCGGGGGCGGCCAGCCCTCTCCCCTCCCCAAGGGTGGCCCTGCCCCACGCGGGCTGCCGCAGGGCACCCTGGGCAGGGGCTCCCGGGAGGGCCAGGGCAGCTGCAGAAGTGCAATAGTCTGGAGGGACCTTCACGGGCCGGCGAGAGGAAGGGCTCCAGCCTGGGCTTCGGTGCTGGGGCGGCATGGAGCAGGCAGATGGCCTCTGGTCCTCGGCGTGTGAGCTCCGTGCCCCATCTGCTTTCTCGGGCCCAAGGCTCGGGGGTCCCTGGTGGCCCGTGGTTCTGGGCTGATGAGGGTACCTGAGCAGCCTCACCTCGTGACCCGACACTGGAACCCCAGCACCCCCCAGCTACCTCCCGGGACAGACCCCAAGTCTGACAGCTGCCGTGCTGACCTGCCCGCCCCACCGCACCCCACCTGACCCCCACCCCGCCGTCTTTTGGTTCCTGCACTTCTGCTCTCTACCTCTCCAGGCCCACCCTCCCCTGCGGTGCAGCCCCTGCTGCGCTCGGGCCCTGCCCCACTGGCCCGTGTCTATCGTGGTGGCAGAGGCAGCCCTGCTCCACCGTCCCCAGCCGTGCTGCCCACTCGGGGCCAGGCAGAGGCTCTGCTTCCGCCACTGCAGGACTGTGGGGCTGGGGCCACGTGAAGTGAGCTCTGGCCTCAGCCTCCAGCTTCACTAGTGCCACTGGCCCGACTCGGGTAGCCTGATGTGTTTGGGGATGGGCCAGTCTGGGTTCCGGGGTCACCTGGGGCCCACGGGCATGAGGGGCGGGGACCTGGGGCCTGGCTCGAGTAGCGACCACTGTGGGGAGCAGCCTCTGCTGCCGGCCTGGGGTGGCCCGTGGCCACGCTCCCGGGGGAGCCTCCTTCCCCCGATTTTAGCTGCTCCTTCATTTCTGGTTGTGTGGCCTTTTGATGTGAGAGCCGAAGACCCCGGGGGGAGCTTGGCCAAGGTCACAGTAGGTTGGTGGCAGCTCCAGGGCTCTGTCTTGGCTCCCTTTGGTGCCCTGAGGGCGGCGAGCTTTGTAGGTTGGGTCAGGTGGAGTCCAGGGCACCCTGAGGATGCAGCCACATGGTTTCTGACCTCCTGCCTGGGCCCCACCTTCCAACCATGGCGACGCTGGGACAGGGAGGATGCTCAGAGCTGCTGGGTTTGGATGGAAGCTGTTTTCCACTGGGGGGTGGGGGTGGGCTGAGGGCTCGGCCTTGCCGACCCTGGACGATGTGAATTTTGATATTTGCCCGTGTGCGTGTGTCTCCTGGGTGTAGTGGATGCCAGTCTTGTTGCTGTGACAAGTAACAAACCTTTTTTTTAATTCTGTTTTTTATATGAAAACTCACAACAATCTGACATTTTGGTGCTAAGGGTTTCCTGGTGCCGACGGTGGATCTGGGGGCTGGGCTGGGGTCCCTCTCCTGCTCAGGGAGGCGGTGCTGACTGGGCACCCCTCTGCCCCCCAGCTCCTGTCCTCCTCCAGTCCCTGGAGAGGAGGGGCTCCAATCTGGGCTCAGCTCTCCTCACCCTGCACTAGGGACACAGTCTCCAGGAGGGCTTTGGGGCCGAGGGGCCGTGCTGCCCGTCTCTGGCTTCTTCTCAGCCAGAGTGCTCTGACCCCGGGCAGTCCTGGCCTGATGTGCTCGGGAGGGGGTGTGGAGACAGGGACTCCCCCCGCTCACACGCACCTGATCTGATCAGGCGGCAGAGGCCTGGGCAGGTGCAGGTAATTCAGCATCAAAGGCTGAGGCAAGCAGCATGACTTTGGGGCAGGGGGGCTTGCTTTCCTGTGTTCCTGGGTGTCACTGGGGTACAGCTGGTGGAGGTAGAGGTGGGTCGGGCAGCCACTGCAGGGGTAGCTGCCGGGGGGAGGGTGGGGAGCAGGCACTGATGGGAGACCCACGCGCACTTTGTCCTTGTCACCAATGGTTGGAGGAGGTTGGACCTCAACACCTCTGCTGGGGATAGCTGCCTGCCCCGGCCTCTCAGGTACTTGGCCCTTGGGGAGCGGGGGCTGGTTTTGGCTGGGGGATGCGTTTCATTGTCACCCCCGAAAGTCCACATGTGGTCCCTGGCGTGGGAACCCCACCAGATATGTGGGAAGAGGTGGGGTCCTGGGTAACTTGATGTTTAGCACTTTAACCCCCTTCTTTGTCTTTAAGGTGGGCGTGGGGACTGCTGCCAAAAGTGGAGCTGGGTTGGACCCCTCTCTCTCCCCTCTTCCCTCCCGGCTTCCATGCTCTGGCTGGTGGGTGGCAGCAGCAAGCCGGCCCTCAGAGCCCTCCTCCTACGGTGGCAGAGCCCTGGGTGGCTCAGCAAGATCTGCCCACTTCCCACTCTGGTGGGAGTGCAGCCAGGTAGCCTTGACTGACACCTTCAATGAGAGGGACTGAGCGGCAGACACCCCCCTCCATGCAGTGGGTGTGGACCCTGCCTGAGACACCAAACCCAGGGCACAGTGTCAGGTCCCTTTCTGAAGATCTACCTCTGGCCCAGCCCACCCCCCTTGCCCTGAGAACAGGAAAGGGTCGACTCAAGGGACCGACACGTCACACGAAAATAGGATGCACTTTTTTGCTCATGCAAGGGCAGATGAGTGTCCCCTGGTGTGACTGGTGGCCCTCCCAGTCGTAGGCCCCTCCTGTCCCTCTGGTTTGGAAGGGAAAGAATGGGTGCACCCTGACCCATAGAGGGGAGGGCTGTCCCGGTGTGTCCCGCTGGGTGGGCCCCAGGCAGCTGTCCTGGAGGCCTGGGGTTTTGGGGGCAGCCAGCACCTCCTGCCTGGCAGCCACACATCCTGTACTTGGGGTTTCTCGGTTTGGGTGTTTTTAATGCCAGTTCTCCGTAATAAGTGCATTTCGAAAGAGAGGTTCCGGCTATCAACTTGTAACCATATATATACGTATATATTCTATCTACAAAGTGTTTATTTGCAAGATGTTTTGACGGTGAGCTCGGGCCCCGCCCGCCTTGTGACCATCTGTCCCCGGTCCTCGTCCCCGCCCCCCGGCCCCAAGTGGCACGGGGGCGGGCCATCAACTGTATGTATTAAAAATGACTGTATCAAATAAATGTTTATTGATTTTTTTCCAGGGGTTTTGTGCAGCTGAGTTTGTGGTAAAGCGCGGGTCGGGGGGGGTCTTCCCCGCACTCGCGCCCCGCGGCCTCGTGGGGCTTCTGGTTTCGGGGCGCGCGCGTCCGGGTGGGACTTGTAGTCCGCGGGGCGCGCGCAGCCTGATGGGAATTGTAGTCAGCGGGCCACCGAACCACAGCTTCCGACAGCCTACGCGGCCGGACCCCGAGCCCCGGCCGGACCCCGAGCCCCGGCCGGACCCCGAGCCCCGCCCAGCCCGCGGAGAGGACCCCGAGCCCATGGCTGCGCTCCCGGCCTCTGCTGAAGCCCCCCGCCCGGTGCCGCCGCCCCCAGCGGCTGGAGACGAGCCAGACCGGCTGGAGGGGAAGAGCGAGGACCGGTAGGCGCGGCGCGCCCCTCGCGTCTCGTGGTGGGGGCGGCTCCGGGAGCCGAGCCTGGACCAGCGGAGGGTCCCCGGGGCCTGGTGGTGGTGGCGGGCCCTCGCGGACGGCCGCGGGAAGGGGCCCGTGGGCAGGGCCCGCGTGGGGCCTCGATCTGGCTCGAGCAGACGGGGTGCCAGGCCAGCGAGCACCCGGGCTGGACTGTGCGCCCGCCGGATGCTCCCAGGTGGTCAGTGCGTTCCGGGAGACGCACGGACTCGGCCTGCTCCACTCGAGGGCCAGAGGTCGTGATGCTGGGCGGCGAGCTGCTCAATGCCTTCCGACTGTCGGCCAGGCGCCGTGGGAGGGGACCCTGGAGTCTCTGGGGGCTTTGCAGGAGGGGAGGTGGTGGGGGCCGCTGTCACCTTGTTGGGGGGGGTGCGGCTTCCGCTGTCAGCCTCGGGCCAGGCCCCAGGGGGTGACGGCCAAGCGGCCCTCCGGCGAGAGCTGGCTCCTTATTTCTGGATCTGAACCGTCCCTGGGCCAGGGCCAGTGCTGGCCCCAGGCTGGGGCCAAAGGAAACTTTTCCAGCCAGGTGTCTGTTCCTGGGAAGTGCCGTGGCTTGGACTGCTTGGGACTGTCTGGGTGCTGCCAGCAGAGCCACTGGGCAGGCGGGGAGAGGGGTCGCAGGGGTGAGATGCCGGCAGGAAGAGGCTCCCTGGGCCTGGAGGAGCATCTTGTGTTCCTCTAGGCTCATCCTCTTCTGGGGAGCAGTGACTCCGAGCCTGGCTCAGGGTGATAGGGGGAAAGAGGGAGGACATGAGTCTGTGACACCTGTTAGTTCCAGAGAATCTGATGTAGCCTGAGACCAGATAAGCTCTTGAGAAGAGCCACACACAACGGTGGCAGCAGCCGTCTGGCTCTGCCCCATGCACAGACCGCGTAGTGGGCGTGGGTGCCCATCACGGGGTTGGGGCGGCAGTGGTCTTCCTCTCCTCGGAGCGTGGTCCTCATGGGACAGGAGGGGAACCAGAGCCCATGGGGTGGCCCTGGAGCTGCCTCTGGACATCACGGGGGAATCGCTCCTGTTACACCCTGCCTTCTCTGCGATGTTCCTCAAGCACGTGCCCTCCCCCTCCCCGCCTCCCCCGAAGTCCCTGCACGGCCCGAGGGGGCCAGAGCTGGCTCTGGTCAGTGTCCGGGTGTCTGTGCAGATGCCTCCAAACCGAGGCTCTCCCTCCCTGTCCGACCACGGCTCCGGCTTCGCCTTCCGCATCACCGTGGCTGCACGATGTGGTCTGGTCGGTCTACCTTGCCGTGGCTTCTTGTGTGCCTGTCCCTCCGGAAGGTCAGTCCGGTAAGGACGGGCACCTCGGCCTACCTTTGCACTGGACATGCTGGTGGACAAGTGAGCACCTCGCAGTGGTGACAGGGTACCCCTCAGGCTGTCCCTTGGTGAGGTCCGGGTGGGCACGGATCTGGGGGCTGCCGCTGGGCGACTGGAAGGAAGCCCGCCGGACTCGCCCAGAGCCGCGGGGAAGGAGGGGGTCCCACAGGGGGATTTCCAGTGGGTGGGGTGGGGACAGTGCAAGTTCCTGGAGCCTGTTGCACCCCTTTAGGGTTGCAGCCCCCCCGAATCCCCCAGTTCTCTCCCTGCTCTGAGAAAGCTACCCTGATTTCCCTGTCCCTGAGCCAGTCTGGGGCGGCCCCGCCTCCCCAGGCCAGGCCCCAGCGGGCCAGCTCCTCCCTCCTGCTTCTGGCTTCGTTTGACTCACTCCCCCCGGGAAACTTTCCTAAAGCAGGACAGGGCATCGTCAGCCCCAAGCCTGAGTGCGCCTGAGTGCGGTGGGCAGGGCCGCAGCAGGAGGGAGCAGCTACTGCGGGGCAGGCCTGTTACCCTGAGGCAGCGCCCGGGAGGGGCCCCCTTCAGTGTGCAGACCCAAAGTGAAACTCTTTCTCCCCGGAGCCCCCGCCAGCCGTCTCCACTTTGATGCTGTCGGAAGCCGACTAGAAAAGCTGGTGTGTGGACTGGATGAATCACAGAGAGGGGGCCAGGGACCTGGGCCGGCAGTGAATACTGCAGCCGCCCACCCAAGGGCCTGCTCTGCCTCCTGCTGCCAGACTGGGGCGTGGCTGTGTCCCCAGCTGAGCGCTGAGCACGGGTGGCCTTGGGGGACGTGCTGGAGCCTTCGTGGAGGGTGGGGGGGGCGGGCAGTTATTCTCGGAGGAGGCCTCAACCGGGTAGAGTTTCAGGTTGTTTATGCCTCTCGGAGGCACCTGGGGGCAGGGGTGCTCAGCTCAGCTCCGCTGCTCGCTGACAGCTTGGCGGCCAAGAGACACCTCTGATTTCCCTGTCCCGCTGGTGGGGTGCAGGGCTGGGCCCCGCCGTCCCCGGCAGACCAGGGGTCTGGAGCTTTCTCCAGGCTGTTCTGGAGGAGGGGGGCACGGTGGTCCTCAGCCAGCCCTGGGTGGGCAGTGTGCCAGCCCGAGCACAGGAGGGGCAGTTCACACCCGACGCTGGCCTGAGGCCTGCCGGGCTGCTCTCGGCAGGTCAGTGCTATTAATATCAGGCCAGCGCACAGCCCCCAGCCGGGTGATCCTCTTATGTCCGTAGCCTCGGCCTCTGAGGCCGGCGCTGAGTGCCGTTGCTTCGGCACCGGTTCCTGGGGCCTCTCACCTGTTGGCCCCCCGCCTCCCAGGGGACAGCCTCTGCCAGCCAGGGCCTGGACCCCACTTCAACCTCTCACCTGCTGTGCTGCCCACCCATGGAGGAGCGGTTCAGGGGGCTCCTGAGCTGTCCTGGGGGGCTGCCAGGGCTCTAAGAGGCAGTGCGGTGGTGCCCTGCACACACCTGGGATCACCCTGCTATCCCGGTTTCCCCTGTGTCCTGGCCATGAGCAGCCCCCAAGCTTACCCTGGCATCAGGGTCTCGGGGTGCTGGACCCTTGGAGCAGAAGGCAGGTGAGTGGCTGGCCTACTGTCTTCCGGTGAGGATGCCCATCTTTGCTGCGTCTCGGCCACCCCCAGCCCCGTGTGCCGTGTCTAGTGCACGTCAGGGCGGAGACGGGCCAGGCGCTCGTGGGGACCAGCTGCTGGCTTTGCTTGGGGCTCTCAGTTACCAGCCGACCCGTGTCCATGTGGCTCATAACCCTTTGGTGGACTTTTGTCCTTGTGGCTGGCAGCACCCTGTCCATCTGTGAGCAGGGAGGTGAAGTCTCTCCCATGTCACGGTTTGTCCCGTTGTGAAAACGGAGTGAGGCTTGCTGAGGGCACAGTGAGCTTTGTCCCCGGCTTTGAGAGAGAGCCGGGCTTCTGGAGGAGGCAGTGGAGCTGGACTAGGTTGCAGAACTGGCCTGATGCCGTCAGTCCTATTGCAAGCCCTCGGCTGGGTGGATTTCTGGCAAGGTCATCCCTGGCTAACCTTGGGCTCTTCCCTGAGGAGGTGTCTGTCCCGGGCTGTCGGCGCCACAGGCCTTGGAAGTCGTCCGTGGTAGTGGCCGTCGTCACCTCAGTAGGACAAGGGTCAGTCACAGAGAGGGTGAGGGCTCCTGCCGGAGAGGTCAGGGCACCAGCCTGGGGTGAAAAGCAGGGGGATGGCAGCAGCGCCAGCCCAGGCCTCCCACCCCACGTCGGCCCTGCAAGGCCATCTGGCTGTCCATGAGCGCGCTGGGTACAAGGGCGGGTATGCTGGACACGGAGGCCCTGCTCCTTTGCAGACCAGGCTTTCTGTGTTGGCTTTTCCTCCCCGGGTCGGAGGCACAGACTGGACTTTTTCCTCTGGGGCTGTGCGAAGCTCCCCTCCCCGGCTGTAGGCTGTCGGTCATCTCCAGGGTCTGTGGGTCGCTTGCGGGGAGGGCAGCTGTGTGTGAGCCCTGGGGGCCCCGTGCTCGCTGTTGGGGGATGAGTGCATCCAGGGGAACGGCCAGCGCTGCCCTCCGGCCGGGGCTTGAAGACACCACTGCTTGTGTTCTGTCTATCTCCTGCTTGGCTGAGTGAGACATCAAGTGAGCTGTCACTGCCCCGTCATCTGGGTGTCCCACTGTGTTGTTGGCTCCACGGACGAGTAACTGCTACTTCCAGAGGCCACACAGGCAGCCAGTGATTCCCGGGGCTCGCTCCCCACGCCGTCTCAGTGACGGAGGACCGAGGTGGCCCGGTGCTCTCTGTCCCCCGGATGGTGCTGCATGCCTCCTGTCACATTCGATGGCTGGCTTTCCTGCTGCGTAACTTGTGCTGACACGGCCCTCTGTGCCCTCGAGAGCTGCTGGTGTGGCTCGTCACGTGTTAGGCCTGAGCTAATTCCTTCCACTGCTCCCCCCCGCCCCCCCTCCCCCGCCCCACACACGTGTGCACACAGGCGCCGTCCTCCTGGCTCTTGGCAACGCTGGGTGTGCTGGGAGCACTGCACAGCTGGAGACGCCAGTGTTCCTGGCAGGGGATGCTTGGGCCGCCCTGAGCAGGCCAGTTTCACAGCACCCTGCGCCCTGGCCGTGACAGCAGAGGCTGTAGCGGTGACAGCGAGCTTCAAGGACAGGTGGCTGTCTCTGTGCACGAGACTCAGAGGCTCACGCTGGCTTTTATGGCTCGGGGCGCTTTGCCTCGAGGATGCCTTCCGTGTGTGGCTCCTCCTCCGGTTCCCGCCCGCATCCCCGAGCAGCATCCATCCCTGGGGCTCCAGCCGCGGGTGGACACACATCCTGCCGGGGTTGTCCGGTGCACCCCCAGGTTCCTGGCACTTTCTTCCTGCCTAGATGATCAGCTTGCCTACGGAGTCTCTGGGGCGCATCTGCCAACTGACGCTGTGGGCAGTCTCTCTCTCAGGCGGTGGTGGAAGTGCCTTCTCCCTAAGCTGGTCCTGCCCCCGGGGCCACCTTCACACGGGGTCTGCGTCCCAGCCTCTCAGCATAGATTGAGCCGGCATCGGGCAGACGCTGCCTCTCGTAGGGCCCTCAGCTGAGCCGAGCTTCCCCAGCTGTCCCTGAACGCTTTGAGGCCTTGGGCCAGTCATCACTTCCATACCCTTTAGGGGTATAAACCTACAGAGAAGTCAGCACAGCCCCGCTCGAGTGGCGTGGCACGGCGAGAGCAGGCACAGATGGCGTCTGCGTCTCCCAGGCAGGTTCCCGCCTTGTGCACAGCCTCTGGGGGCCTCCGCCCTTCAGCAGGGCTCCCCAGGTCTCCCTCCCCGTCCGTCCACACCACTGCCGGCCCATCCCTTTTGTCAGCGGTCTCTGTCTCTGGAGCCCCTCTCCCTGTGTGTCCTGCAGGTGGCACAAAACTAGAAGGCCGCCCAGAGTGTGTCTGGAGAGAGGACCCAGTCCTCGACAGGGTCTTGACTGTCCTTGGTGTGCCCACCTCTAATCTCCTGGGGGAAAGAGGGCCCTTGTGGCCCTGCTGAGGCCTGGTCCATGTGGGAGGAAGAGCTGGGCCCAGACAGCGCTCCCCTTGTGTCCTTTGCCACCTGCTGTCCCTCTGGATTTGTGGACAGTGGCAGTCCGAGGCCCCGGGCCCAGCGGACGGGCTGCAGCCAGGTTTGCTGTGTCCCGCCACGAGCCCGCTCACCTTGGCCGTGCCCACGTGCCTGCGTGGAGGCACCACGTGGACCAGTCACGCCAGGCCCAGTGTGGGGTGGCAGGGGGGCTGGTGGCCCTGGGCCAAGGCAAGCGTGCCCCCGCCCGCCCCCCCCCCCCCCAGCAGCAGCGGCAGCAGCAACGCAGAGTCCTTGGACAGGCTTCTCCCACCTGTGGGCGCCGGGCGCTCGCCCCGGAAGCGCACCACCAGCCAGTGCAAGTCCGAGCCGCCCCTGCTGCGCACCAGCAAGCGCACCATCTACACGGCAGGGCGGCCGCCCTGGTACAACGAGCACGGCACCCAGTCCAAGGAGGCCTTCGCCATCGGTGAGCGTGGCTGTGGTGTGTGGGTGGGCCGAGGCCTCCGCCCGCCCAGACCCCCGAGTGGGCGGGTCAGGCAGAACCCACCGCCATGCCCCAGCCGGTGTTTCTGTGACCCACGCTGCTCGGGCCCCTCGGTCCAGGTCAGCCCGGGGTGGAGGCAGCGTCGGGTGGCGGGCACTGCTGGGACCCATGTGTGAGGCTGACCTGGGCCGCTCCACTCAGGGTCTCTCTGACCCTCCCCACAGGCCTGGGAGGCGGCAGTGCTTCTGGGAAGACCACTGTGGCCAGGATGATCATCGAGGCCCTGGACGTGCCCTGGGTGGTCTTGCTGTCCATGGATTCCTTCTACAAGGTAAGGGTGTCCTGCGTGAGCAGCTGCCTCCATGAGGTCCACGGCTTCTGCCCTGGCCTGGGGCCTGAGCCCGCGGCTGCTCCTCCCCCCGCAGGTGCCCCTCCCCCCGCAGGTGCCCCTCCCCCCCGCAGATGCCCCTCCCCCCGCAGGTGCTCCTCCCCCCGCAGATGCCCCTCCCCCCCGCAGGTGCTCCTCCCCCCGCAGATGCCCCTCCCCCCGCAGGTGCCCCTCCCCCCGCAGATCCTCTTTCCCCCCCCCCCCCGCAGATGCTCTTCCCCCCCCGCAGGTGCCCCTCCCCCCGCAGATGCCCCTCCCCCCCGCAGATGCTCCTCCCCTTGCAGGTGCTCACCAGGCAGCAGCAGGAGCAGGCCGCCCACAACAACTTCAACTTCGACCACCCGGATGCCTTTGATTTCGACCTCATCATCTCCACTCTCAAGAAGCTGAAGCAGGGCAAGAGTGTCAAGGTGCCCGTCTACGACTTCACCACCCACAGCCGGAAGAAGGACTGGGTGCGTAGGCCCTCGGGCTCAGCCGCATGGGGCTGGCGCAAGGGCCTTGGGGCCGCCTCAACACACACGGTTCCTTTGCAGAAGACGCTCTACGGTGCAAACGTCATTATTTTCGAGGGCATCATGGCCTTTGCTGACAAGACACTGCTGGAGGTGAGGACGGGTTCCAGGACAGATGGCCTGGCTCCCTGATCCTCCCGTGGGACTCACCTTACACTTGCCTGCATCCCTGTCCCGTGCCGTAGCCCCAGGTTTGGGTGAGGAATGGCCTTGGCTCCTGAATCTCACCGCCCTGAGTCAGGGCTTCGGCTGCTGTTCTCTGGGGTCCACGTGGCTGCCGAGGTCAGAGCGATGTTGGTGGGTGTGGGTTCACCTGTGGGTGTGCATGTGTGTATTCTTGCCTGGGAGGGAGCCAGCCTCCTGCGTCTGCACTGCTTGTGAGGACATCCTCTCCCCTGGGAGGCTCTGGGCAGCTGCCCCAGGTGTGACCCCCTCCGGGCCAGGCCTCGGGAGCCACCTTCCCCGCCCTGCCGGGGCCCGAGGGGGCACAGTCGGCTATGCCCTTGTCCTTGCCCCTTCGCTGGTCCCGAGTGTGAGTGTGCTCAGGCCCCAGGAGCCCCGCTGCTCGCCACGCACGCACACGCTCAACACTCCACGTGCAATGCACACCCGCCCCCCCACCCCACCCCATGCAGCCACACCACACGCTCCCCAGGACCCCGCCCCATCCAGACCCGAGCGGTGCCGCACAGGTCTGGTCTGCTCCTGGGCCCACGCGCAGACCAGACATGTCTCTGCCAGAGGCCGTCCCCTGGTGCTCACTCTGGTCCTGCTGGTGACAGGGCCTTGGAGCCCCTTGTGTCAGGCCCTCTTCAGCAACTCACTCTCCCCGTCCAGCTCCTGGATATGAAAATCTTCGTGGACACGGACTCTGACATTCGCCTCGTGCGGCGGCTGCGCCGTGACATTAGCGAGCGGGGCCGGGACATCGAGGGTGTCATTAAGCAGTACAACAAGTTTGTGAAACCCGCCTTCGATCAGTACATCCAGCCCACCATGCGCGTGGCGGACATTGTGGTGCCCCGGGGTGAGCCTGCGGCCCACCTGGTGGGGGGAGGGCGGGGGGCGGGCGAGGCTGGACCTCACCCTCCCTCCTGTCCCAACCCAGGGAGCGGGAACACAGTGGCCATCGATCTGATCGTGCAGCACGTGCACAGCCAGCTGGAAGAGGTGAGCCAGTGCCCAGGCTCCCGCGGCCCCGCCAGCCCTGCTCCCCACTGCCACCGCCCACGGCCACCTGCCTGGGCGGCCCCCACCTTTACTGCCCCGTCGTGTGCCGGCCAGAGGCAGCTGGGCTGTCTGAGGGACCATGGGGCACGGAGTGTCTCCAGCGCCCCCAGCCTGCGCTGGGCCTCGCACGGAAGGGTGCGCTCCTGTCCCTCCAAACCCTTTGGGGCCACCGTTGGGTTTTGGTGCTGGGTCCCACGTCCTGAGCATCCTAGAAGGTCACACACCCCGGGCCGGCCCAGGGCGCTGCCCACCCCTCAGGCAGGCTTCACGATGGGGTGCTCGGGGCCTGCAGAACAAAGCCCCGAGGGTCCTGGCTCTGACAGCCCAGCCCAGAGGTGCCCACACCAGAGGCCACAGGGAGCTGGCCCCCTCCCATGGCAGGCAGCCCCCCGGGACTCTCCCGCTACAGGGGTGCTGCGGTGTGTCTGTTCCTGGGTGGGGGTGGCCCGGCTGGCTGAGGCACATGGTGGCGACGGGCCGTGCCGTCCGGTGACTTTGAGGTGAGCAGTGCTGCTATCACTGATGCCCCACCCCATTCCCTTGTGTCTCCCTGTGTCGCTGCTGCAGCGTGAGCTCAGTGTCAGGTAAGACTTCCCACACCTGTCTGCACAGACGGAGGCATTTCCAACATCCACAGGGAGCTTGGAGTCTGGGTTGTCACCCAGGCAGGCAGCGAGGTCGCCTCCCACCATGCCCACCCCCTGTGGTGGACCCACCCCTGGCACAGGAGTGGGGTGGTGGCCGCCACACTTCTTTTACCTGCCCTTGCCAGTAGTCCAGGGAATTAAGGCCCAGAGAGGTTAAGGTGTTTGCCCGAGTTCACACAGCACCCTGACCCTAGGCTGGCCAGACCTCTCTGGAGGCTCTTGCCCGACTTGGGACTGGTTGTGTGGGGTCGGCCCCGAGGGCACCGCTGTCCTGAGCCAGCACCGCTGTGCCCCAGGGCGGTGGCCACAGGCCTGTCCCCCAGCAGCCAGAGGGCCTGGGTCTGCAGCTTCTCTGCTTGAGCCGAGGGGCGGGTCTTCACTCCCACAAGCGGCGCTGAGGCACCCTACGCCCCGCATCCCGGCCCACCCTGGCCCTGGAGCCAAGGCACAGAGAGCCAGAAGGAGCCCCCCGGAGTCCTGGGCTGCGTGTCCTTCCTGCCCACGAGAGGGATGGGGCGCCTGGCCCCATGCTATGGTCGGCGGAGCTGGGAAGCACCAGACCGAGCCTCCAGCTCGAGCTGCATTGGAAATGCCTCCAGCTTCCTGCCCACGCATGAGTCTCCGCTTGCCTCTCACCAGGCCCGGGGCACCTGCGGGTCTGGCCACGTCATGTCCTCTGGAAGCCTTGTTTCAGAGAAATAAAAGTTTCCAGGAAGCGTGGCTGTGGTGGGTGGGAGGGAGGGACCCGCAGGGCCGAATGCAGTGGACTCTCGGGTGCTCGCGGGCCCGGGGGCGCGGGCTGCAGGGTCTCCCTGCCGCCAACCCCGCCTCCTGCTCTTCCCTTCCCCAGGCCAGCCGGTGGCCACGGAGACCACCGTGCTCCCCGCTAAGTGGTCTTTTCTCTCTCTTCTTTTCCTCTTCTTTGTAAACCCTGGGGTTTCCTGCCCTGTTCCCTCCCTGACCTACTCTTCGCCTCTTCACGTGGTGGGCAGAGGAAGCTGCGCTGGGATCTGTGAGGACAGAGTGCTCTGGCCGTGGTGCTGCCTGCGCGCTGTGTGCCCGGCGCTCTGCAGGCTCCGCCCCTCCCGCCCCTCCCTCTCCTCCCCGCCCCTCCCTCTCCTCCCCGCCCCACCCGCCCCTCCCTCTCCTCCCCGCCCCACCCCGCTCCAGGCTGGGGCAGCAGGGGCAGTGCGAAGCCAGCTCTGCCCGCCTCTCCTGAGGGGGCCCGCACATCACCTGGGGGAAAGCCTTAGGCGGGGCTTGGCCCCAAAGCTCAGCTGTTTACCCAGGGAGAGGTGTCCTGAGGTTGGGGCCAGATGCCCAGCTTGGGGGCTAAGATTCATCTGCACGTGTGAGGCCTCGCCTTCCCACTGCCAGGTCCTGAACGGGGAGGGGACCTGGAGCGGGAAGGGAGGCTCGCACCGCAGCCCCTGCTTCCTGCCTAACGGTCAGCTGCTCTTCCTTCCACCGTGTCCCTTAACCACTGCCTGGCTGTTACGGCGGAGGGCATCTCGGGATGGGGCCCTCCCTCCAGATCAGCCACGGGGAGGGTGGCCTCCACCCTGCACACCCACCGTGCCCACCACGACTGCCCCCTATAGTCTGCGGCGGGAGGATGGGGCTCTGGGGGAAGATGCCCCTTCTTGAGTTCCCAGTCGCTTTGTGTCCCCAGGGCCGCGCTGGCCTCAGCGCACCAGTGCCACCCCCTGCCCCGGACCCTGAGTGTCCTCAAGAGCACGCCGCAGGTGCGGGGCATGCACACCATCATCAGGTGAGGCCCATCCCACTCCCCCGGCCTGGCGGGCGGGCGGGGCCGACCTTCGCTAACCCAACCGGGCCTGCCGTTGGCAGGGACCGGGAGACCAGCCGCGACGAGTTCATCTTCTACTCTAAGAGGCTGATGCGGCTGCTCATCGAGCACGCGCTCTCCTTCCTGCCCTTCCAGGTGCGGGGCGGGGGGAGGGAGGGGGCCGGGGGAGTAGGGGGGAGGGGAGGCTCCTCGCGCTCACGCCCCGCCCCCGCACTGCGCAGGACTGCGTCGTGCAGACCCCGCAGGGCCAGGACTACTCGGGCAAGTGCTACGCGGGGAAGCAGGTACCAGGGGCCCGACCTGGGCGATAAGGGACTGGGGCGGCCGGAAGGCGGGCGTCTGGCTAGCTCAGCCTCGTCCCCCCAGATCACAGGCGTGTCCATCCTGCGGGCCGGTGAGACCATGGAGCCTGCGCTGCGGGCCGTGTGCAAGGACGTGCGCATCGGCACGATCCTCATCCAGACCAACCAGCTCACCGGGGAGCCCGAGGTGGGGGGCCTGGGGAAGGGGGGGGTCCGGTGGGGGGAGGGCAGGGGTGAAGTTCTGGGGAGGGGGCGGGGCACGGGGAACCCAGGTGCAGCCTTCGGTTTGGGCCGCCCTGACCCTGTGGCTGCCTGCAGCTCCACTACCTGCGGCTCCCCAAGGACATCAGTGACGACCACGTGATCCTGATGGACTGCACAGTGTCCACTGGCGCGGCGGCCATGATGGCGGTGCGGGTGCTGCTGGTGAGTGGGCGGGAGGGGGGCGGCGGGCGGGGGCGGGCGCTGGGCCCAGCTCACGCCCTCGCCGCGCAGGACCACGACGTGCCCGAGGACAAGATCTTCCTGCTGTCGCTGCTCATGGCGGAGATGGGCGTCCACTCGGTGGCCTATGCCTTCCCGCGCGTGAGAATTATCACCACGGCGGTGGACAAGCGCGTCAACGACCTCTTCCGCATCATCCCCGGCATAGGTGAGGGATGCCCGGCCCTGTCGGTGACAGCTGGGGGGGCAGGTGGGCCTGAGCCCCCACCACAATGACCTGCTTCCCCCAGGGAACTTCGGCGACCGCTACTTCGGGACCGACGCCGTCCCCGATGGCAGTGATGAGGAGGAAGGGGGCTCCGCGGGGTAGCCGCCCTCCCCGCCCCGAACCCCTACTGCTTCCCCGGGGCTTACAGGGTAGAGAGGTTAACTTATTTTAATTAAAAAACGTGTTACCGGTGTACCTTGTCTAAACATTTTGTAAAATAAAACTTGAAAATGAAGCTGTGACTGGTTAGCTGGGGTGCGGGAGTGGTGTCCTGCCTGGGCCCTGGGCTTGGGGAGTGGCCCCCAGGGCTGCCTCAGTCCCCAAGCGGCGAGGCCACTGTGGAGAGCGAGGGACTGAGGAGCCTGGCCTCCGCTGGGTCCTGGTTGGGCCCCCGCCTTCCCCGCAGCAGGACAGGGGCTTCTGGTCTCGTACTTGGCTTTTCTCACCGTCCAGGGTCAGTGCAGATTTAGGAGAGGACAGAGCTGGGCCTGCAGCTCCTGGCCCTGCTAGACTGGCCCCTTGGTGGCCACCTGGTCTGGGCCTGGGGCTCTGGGTCTTACAAGATGTCAACAGCCTCCACAGCCACTTCCCTCCCGCAGCACGTGTTTGTCCGCGGCGGGGGCGGGGCGGAAATGGGTGTGGGCGGGGCTGGAGGGAGTGAGGAACCGGCCCTGGCCTTGCAGGAACCCCGCTTGCAAGGGATGTGGCCGGTGCCTCACTGAGCCGGCCACACACAGCTCAGGGTCAGAAACCACATCCCGCCCTGCTTTGGCGAGGGTGCTGCCTGCCTGGCTCGAGAGCCGGTTGATTCGCAGCTGCTGCGGGTGCGCTCTCAGAACCATCCCCCAGCCGTCCTCCGCCTCCTGGCCTGGCTCTTGCCCTTTCCTGCCGTCCTGGTCTCCTCGGTTTCCCCTCACCTCACAAAGGCCATGTCATGGAAGAGCTTGTCATGGGGCGGGGACAGGAAGTCCCTGGGTGGGGACCAGGCAGCAGATAAAGGCGGGAGCTTTTCCAGAGGTGGCCAGGCGCCAGGGTAGAGGAGCGACACAGCCCCGAGGTCAGCAGGAGGGGCCTCTCCTCCCCAACCTGGTGAGTGGACCCTCCCCCATATCTCCAGGGCCCCATTCGTTGGTTGGTTGGTTGGTTGGTTCATTCATTCATCCTGGGCTCTGTGCCTAGAGCCTGGAGGCTGCAGCAGGCCTGGCCCTGCTCAGGTGCTGTGATGCGGCTGATACCTTTCTGTCTGGCCAGCTCTTCCCAGATGAGCAATGGGGCAAACCGTTGTTGATGAGCTGGGCAGGAGCTAGGTCGTCCTGGGAGGGGCCCCGACTCCGGCTAGAGGATGAGCAGCTCCCACAGAAGAAATCAGACCCACATGTGCTCATGCGTGTGCAGATGGCCACATGGCCCCTGACACACACATGTGCGTGATGCAGCTCAGGGCCCCCACCTCACTCAGCCACCAGCCTCGGGGGGTGGGACGGCTTCCTTCCGCTTCTCGAGGGTCGGTGGTGGCCTAGGGCCGAGCCCTGCCTGCTCAGGCTGGGGTTCCTCATCAGAGACAGCTCAGAGACAGACGAGGTCACAGCTTAGGGGAGTTCTTGGGCCACTTCCTGCCAGGACCCCAAGGGGTGGTAGAAGTGGGTCACCTTCCAAACAGCCCTGACAGAGGGTCTTCGGGGTGCCAATGGGAGGAAGGGGCACTCCCTCCAGCCCCTCCTGGTCCCAGAAACAGGACCAGGATCCAAGGTCCAAGGCTGTCCTGGGGACAGGGCTCAGCACAACCGCTGGAAACATCGGGGGCTTTGCGTTTGGGAAGAAACCTTGGGTGGTGCCCTTCAGGGCCGGAGGAGCCCACCCCCAGGGAAAACCTCTCCGGCTGTGTGGCAGCTGGGACTGATTAGCAGCCCCTGGTGTTGCCTTCTGGGCACCTGGGCTCCTGTGGGCCCAGCAGAGGCCGAGGGGTCGGCGGGTGGCGGGAGGATGCTGAGGGTGGGGCTGCAGCCTGCAGCCTCAGAGCCCGGGACAGGACGGGGGCGGGAGGCAGACCCGGAGCCCCTCCCTCACTTGTCCAGAAGTTCCTGGGACACAGGGTGAGGAGCCCAGAGGAGCAACGTGCCTGCTGAGGCCCCATCAGCTGCCCGGGCAGTGCCTCCAGGACTGTCCAACCTGAGAATGGTGAGCATCCAGGGACAATCTCAGGTTCGTCAGCCCGCGAGGTGCCGCCCCCTCCCCAGCAGCAGCTGCCACGGAGCGAGGGGCACGTGCACTTGGGCCTCTCGGCAGAAGGATCTGGCGGGTCGGTGCCACCTGGGCAAGGACACCGCCCGTCACGGTGTCTCCGCTGGGCCACCTGGCGTCAGGACGCACCCACAAGACGCCTGTAGCCTGGGCCCCGCCTGACGCAGCCCTAAGTGCTCCAGGGTGAGTCCGAGGAAGGGGCACCTGTACAGGTTCCTGGGCCAGGGCCACGGCACGACACAGCCAGAGATGCTGCGGGCAGCTAGGGGACTTCCAGGCTCTCTGAGGTCAAGCTGAGGGCTTGTGGGTAGCAGGAAGGGAGGGGGCCGTGGATTCAGATGTGAAGGAACAGGGCAGGGGCAGCAGGTGGGTTTTAGCTGTGCTTGGGTTAGAAGGGTAAGAAAAGGGCAGCTAGCACGGGGTTCACGGGGACCCAGGTCTGTGACCCCGGGATGCGAGCTATGGCGATATCAGCAGCGACACATCCGCTGGGGCGGCCGCACTGCCGGGCGGGCGGGCCGGCCGGCCTAACTCCCCGTGCAGGGTCCTCGGCACCCCTGGTCACCGATCGGCTGCCCACTGGGGGGCCCGAGAACCGCCCCGGCGTCACGTGTCTGGGGGTGGGACTGGCGCTGGCTTGGACCCTCCCCAACCGCCACCACGCCCCCCCCCCCCCCCCAGTCCCAGCGCGAGCGGAGTGTCCCAGCCCAGGGCTGCTGGGGGCCACGCGCCCGGACGGAAAGGGCCAGGGCCGAGTGGACAGGGCTGGAGAGAGCCGCGGTCTCGGGCGCCGCGGGTGCTGCCTCGGGGCCCCCCGGAGTTCTGTGGAGTCCGAGCAGGGGGGTCTCCCTGAGGCCAGAAGGAGCCGAGTCCCTGGGACTTGGAGCGGGTGGGCGGCCCGGCGCGACAGCGACGGTCTCCTCCCGCCGGGACGGGCCACGCGGCCTCCTCGGGCCCGGAGCCCGACCGGGAAACGCTTCTCCCCTCGGGCAGGCGACGCCAGGCGCACCCGGACCCCCGCCCCTCCTCGTGGCCACGCCCCGCGCGCGCACGGGCGGGGCTGCCTTGTGGTGCTGCGAGTGGGGTGGGGAAGCGGGGCGGGAGGTCCGCCTAGGATCCTGCCCGCACGCTGCGACCCCGACGACCCCGATCTCAGCCAGGAGCTTCAGCCAGGGTCCTGGAACCGGGCACGGGAGGGCAAGCGGCATCGGGGGGACTTCGGAGTCTTTCCGAAGCGCCATTCAGCCACGCTCGCGGCCCTCGGTCCCGCTGCCCACCACCCTGAATGCGCATCATTAAGGGTTGGTGTCACGTTGTCACGTCCTATTTCTAAGTATCCCAGATAGAAAATACTGAAAATAAGGAAAAACGTGTGAGGACGACAAGGCTGGCAGGGAGATGGGAAGGGGGCCTTCCTCTCTGTGGATGTGCAGGGCATTTGGGGCCACCAGTCAAGGGAGGGCTTCCAGACGCCTGCCCAGCGATGGTCCCCGGTGAGGGCAGTGCAGCTCTGCTTCACCAGCCAGGAACTAAAACCCACCTGTGTCCTCAATTAACAAGACCACCAACCACTTGTGTTTAATTCATATGATATATGCTGTACAGAAATTAACTAGACCTAGATGTAGCCACATGGATTGAGAAAGAAAAAAAAAACCCTGCACTAAACGAACACTCACAGTGATTTAGTGCTGTACAATTTATGTAAATCTTAGAAATCAGTGGTACATGTTATTTATGGATGCTGAGACTGGTAGGCAGGGTTTAAAACCACAAACAGAAGTAAGCTGAAGTGCCTAGTGGGCCACCTCTGGGCCTGGGAGAGAGGTACAAATGGGTCTTCACTGTCACGTTTTCTTTTGTGAGAAATCTAAATTAAACTACTTCATATTTGTTATGTACGAATAAGGAGTTTCAAGGTGTCTGTTACACAATTCTTAGTGTTTTGGGGCTGTTTAGATTTTTTCAAATCATTTCCACCAGGCCCTTCGCTAAGGGCAAGGACACAGAAGGAAGACCCAGCACCCCACCCGAGGGGGGCACAAGCACGAGGGGCCAGCGCCCCCCGGGGTGTGGGAGGCAGCGCCTGCAGCCAGGCCTGGTGTTTCTGGAGGCACCTGCTCGCTACAGCCCTGCAGGGCCAGGTAGTCAGACCCCTGGGCCTCCTGGGTTAGGGTGGCCTCTCCCACCGAACGCCAGGGTCCTCAGGGCCTGAGCACCCCGATGTGTACAGAAGGGCACACGTGGTGGACGTGAACCCCCATGGACATACACGCCCTGAGGCAGAGATGGCGCCTTCTGCAAGAGCCCAAGAGTGGATGCTTGTCTCGGGTGGGAGACAGGCACAAAGGCACCTGCCTGCACCACGTCCAGGGGGGCCGTGGTGGTGCTCAGGCTGTCCCCTGCTCCTCTCTCCCTGACGTCCAGGTGATGGGGAGGAGGTAAATCTCAGAACTCCCTGGGGGCCAGGTAGGACGACGGACCCTGCCTGGGAGATGCCAGAGGGCAGGGCCGGGTCACCAGCAGCTTGGAGACAACCCAAGAAGACGGGGCAGCGGTGTCCAGGCGTGAGGACCCGAGCATACTGCATGCTGATGCCCTGGGTGGAGCAGGCAGAGGGACAGGAGCTGGACGTGGGTGGGGCTGCCCAAGGGGCAGAGGAGCTGGCCAGGTGCCCTCCGTGGTAGCCCCTTCCTGACTTTGTGCTGCCAGCTGAGGACAGGCCCAGGACTGGCCTGCTCTCCTGGAGAGCTGCAGCCCCACTCACCCGGCCAGACAGCTGCTCATGGGCAGCAGGATGGAGGGGCCGCTGTCTGAGGGCGGCAGGGATGGTTGCCAGAGGCTGAGGTGGTAGGTCGGTCAGCTGGGTGGATAGGAGGGGACAGTGGGACCAGTGGTTGTTGGCCACTGGCTTGCTGGCTGTGTCCCAGGAGGGCTCCAGGACCCCACAGTCCAAGCTGCCCTTGGCGTATGGCTCTCCCAGCTCAAACATTCCTTCCTTCACCCCTGTCGTGATATTTAGAAAATGGAGGGGAGTCTGTCCACACTCAGACCAGGCAGGTGGTAGTGAGGTCCCAGCCCCCAGAGGACTCAGGAGGGCCGCTGAGGTCAGCTGCCCCCAGAGTGCAAGACCCCTAAAGCAGGATTATGCAGGGATCCTTCAATAAAACATACACCCAGTCTGCAGTGAAAACATTTATTTTTTACAAGTTATCTTTATTATAGGTCAACATTCAGACATAAGAGACCATCACCATGGGAAACCACCGTGACCCTCCAGCCCAGCCCCAGGTGTGTGCGTGGGCTCAGGGCGGAGGTCGGTCCCAGCAGCAGGACACAGCAGCACACGGACGATCGTGGTCCACGCGCCTGCGTTTAGCTTCTAACCATGACGCATACATGTTTCAGTGTAAACTGCTCCCCTCGCCCACCCTGAAACACCCTTATTTCCAGGGAGACAAAGTCACCAAGAGCTGCCGCCCACAGAACCCCAGGCCCAGCTGCTTCCTACCCCGGGGACCCTCCGGGGTGGGTCTGGGGTCAGAACAGAGACCCCTTTGAATGTGGCTTTGTCACTGATTGTATCTGATGCTTAGAAAATTGGTTTTAATGTTTCAGGGGAGTGAGGGGTTTCCAGCCACTCACCTCTGGGTCAGGTGAGCCCCCAGGTATGGGTGTGACCTTGGCGGCCCTGTACCCTACCCTGGAGGAGCCGACACTGGCAGCTCTCGGGCGCCCGGCCTGCCGTCCACACTGATTCCAGGGACACAACAGGGCCGGTGTTTCCTTCTGTGCACCTGGCAGAGGAGCTCGCCCAGACCCCCTGCTCCTGCCCCGACTCGTCAAGAAACCAGAGGCTGTTTTGGAGCCACTTTTATTGTACTGTCGCTTTGCCCCGGACGGCGGCACTCACGCCGCTGGGTGATATATACATATACACATATGTACACACACTGCCCACACCTACAGCAGAGACGACGCCAACCGTGCTTGAAAGGACAGTAAAAATGTAGCTTTTGCCAATTCCACAGGAGAAGGAGTCACAACCAAAATAGCAAAACAGGTGAGTCCTGTGTCACATGGGCTCACAGCTCAGAACGCTGGGAAAGGAATGAGATCAGTCACTTTTTCACGCCCCTCACCACCACCACCGCCCCCTGCGCTGTCCCCCTGGCGGGATGTGTTGAGAGCCAGGGAAGAATGGACCGGGCCCCTGGGCTCTGCCCCCACAGAGCCTGGCCCCTCCAGGGAGAGCTCACAGGTGGTCTCACACCAGGTGCCACGGAGGCTGCCCGTCTCCCCAGTGGGCACTGCACAAGCTCCCCTGGAACAGACCGCCCGCGGTTAGAATACGCCAGATGGTCCCGGCAGGGCCCCTCCCCGAGCAAGAGCCCTGTGGACACAGCACGCCTAAGGGGCCCCAGCGGTGCTGGCTGCTCGACTCTTCGGAGAAGTAGGAAAGCTCACGCACGAGCGGTAACGTCTACAGCAGTTTGAAAACAGAAAAACACCCAGAAAGGACAAGAGACCATGTCACCAAGCAAAAACAGAAATGTACGCGCAGCAGCTCCCGTCTGCACCCTGCAGCCTCTCCCATGCTCCCGGCAGGCCACAGGCGGGCAGTGCCGCCAGGGCCTCAGGGCAGCCAGCACTGGCCTCGGGGCCCTGGAACGAGGGCCAAGGCGCTCCTGTTCCCACAGCAGGAGAGGGTTGTCCCCTCCACGCACGTGAACAGGGGGCCCTCCAGACACAACACCCCGCTCACCAGGGAAGCAGGTGGGCCACACAAGGAAAAGGGAAATGCAGCCAGGGACCTAGGTCTTCAGTCAGGGGGAGGGCCTGAAAGCACAGACAGGGAAGACTTTGAAAGGGCTTCCGCCTCCAAATCAGCGAAGTGGACGTGGGTCGGGGTCAGGGCCGGGGTCAGGTGCGGGGGTGTGGTCCAGACCCTGCACCTGGCCCCGGGGTGCCCAGCCCTCGCGGAGTCATCAGCGTCTCCTTGAGGATTGTTCTCATCACCGTCACAATTTATTTAGTTTTTACAAATTCTACAGGAGACTGGGTTCAACAAACCTCTGGACCTGCCCCTCTGGCCTCCAGGGGAGCATCACGTTTCTAGCGGACAATCAGAAAGGTTTGGGAACCAAAAGACACCCAGCAGGGATCCGCCCTGACCTGCGTGATGCGCCTCGGAGTTTTCTGCCCACGAAGCAATGACATAGTCACTGTGGAAGGCAGCTGCCTACCCGAAGCCCAACCTCTGAACTTCGTGCTTGGCCGCTCCAGGGAAGAACAACTCATTTCCTAAGTTATTTCCAGAAATGTCAGGAAGGCCGACTAGGGCCTGCTCTCAGGCTGAATTCTTGCTGGCCTGGAATTGGCACCTAAGGCTGTCCTGGTGTCTGGCCTCCTCCCCGCTCCAGGGCAGGTCAAACAACGGACTTCTCGTCCTTCTGAGGCCGGGTCTCAGCAGATTATTCCTCATTTAACACCAGTGCAGACCCCTCCCCTCTTGCTGAACGTCTTCGTGATTGTTTTCAAGGGCAAAACCCCAAACAAAACGCAACCCACAAGTGCCCACAGACCTGGGGCCCGCAGAGCCAGATGCTCACCCCACACAGCACCGTGAGGGCAGCAGGCAAGCCGGGGCCTGGGCGGGGCTAGGATGGGGTGGTGGTAATCAGTGGCTCGGGGAGGTGTCCTGGTGCGTCTGACCTCGTTGCGTGCAGCCCCCTGCCCCACGGCCTTCCCTACTGGACATTCCGGAGGAGCCCAGCAGTCGTGAGGTGCATGATGGGAAACCAGACCCACTTGGGCCACGCAGGTCCCGGGGCAGGTGCTGGTCTGGCACGGGCCCAGCACAGCCACGTCTCCAAGTCCTCAGAGCAGGGGCCACCCACAGGTCTGGACGCGGACAAGACAGACTGGCTTCCAACAGCCCACAGACGGGTGCACGGACAGAGGTGAGCGGGGCTTCTGTGGTCTGGCTGTGGGCTAACGAGCCCAAGGGCACCAGGGCCACTTGGGGACCCAACCCTCTGCCCAGAGTGTGCCTTTGGTCCAGCTGGTCCTTTTGCCGTGAGCCCGACGTCTCTAGCTCTGCCCAAACCATCAACGACGGCCAAAGGGAGTAGTCAGAGGAAAGTGGGGGGATGAGAGCTCTGGGGAGCACAGAGGGGAGGGCTGTGCAGCCCACTCGCCACCGGCAGCCTGGACTCCCAGCCCCTCTGACCACCACTAATTGGGTCGCTGCTGCCATCTGTGGTTCTTAGAGGTTCAAAAAGCATTACCAAGAGGCCAGGTGGGCCTGAAGGAATGTGGAGGACGATGCAGGGAAGGGGAGAGTTGGAGGCTGCAGGAGGGGCCCCTTCCATCCAGCTCATGGCCTGGGGACGTGTGGGAACGTCCCCACCCGGGAAGGGAGCACACTCGAAGCACGGGGGCCTCAGGTCAGACACGAGAAACAACTGCCACAGGCTAAGCAGACGAGGTGAACGGGTCCCGCACAGACTGTCCTTGGTACGAATGCCACAGAAACGCCCCGGCGCTGGGAGAGCGGGCCCAGCTCCTTCCTGGCAGGTGAGTCCAGAGGCCCTGCCTGTGGCCACATGGTTGGCAGGCACGGGGCAGGGAGCAGACCCCACAGCTCCAGCCAGGCAGCACCTGCCTCAGGCCCCCATGGGCACAGGGAACGGAGCGCCATCCCGCCCGAGCCCGCCAGACCGCGAGGGACCACACGGGCTGTCCAACCGCTGCGTCGACCTGCCCGAGAGCCCTGAGGCAGCCCCACGTCCGGGGAATGCGGCCTGGCCGCAACACGCTCACAATACAGACAGACATGGAACGTAACCCTGCACATGCTATTAAAAAAGGGAAACAACAGAAGAAGACCGTAGCTAAACTGCTTTAAACACTGCATGCTACGCACTTCGTGTGTCAGGGATCGGCGGGTGGGCGGGCACAGAGGCGGGCTGGCGCTGCCCTCCCGGGGCCAGGGCGGCTCCCGCCCCACCTCTGGGACTACAGTCCATGATTCTAAGGTCGAGTGGCTTGGTGCTGACTGACCCTCGAATCACAGCTTCTCCTGAATTTAGTTGAACCCATCGGTGTGATAGCTGGGGTGGGAGTCGGCTGTGAGCTGGGTGGTCTCCGTGGCGGACGCCGGCTGGACGACGATCGGCGTGTCTGCGGCCTCTGCAAGCAAGCGACGCGCGGCCTCAGGTCGGGCCGGTGGGCCTCTCGGCCCCCGACACCGTCTATGGGCGACACGCTCGGCCACGTGGTGGCTCGAGCGGGGTCGGAGGTCGTAAGACAAGCGCCCAGGGCGGGGCGAGGCGGCCAGGACCTCCGCCCCGCACGACCTTCCTCAGCGGCCTCGGCCTTCGGCCCTCCCCGCCTACTCAGCTACCACAGTCCGCGGCGGGGACAGCCCTCCGCGCCTGCTTTACCTCCGGCGTCCACGTTCACACCTCAACCGTCCCGCCGCCACCACAAACACTCCCGCACAGTGTCAGTGCCCTCCTGTTTGACGAGACAGGGCGACACGTTCAGGGCCCGCTCCGGCCCCGCCCCTCACGCGCGCCCCGGGCGGCGGGCACACTCACCCCTCTCGTCGGACTGCAGCTGCGCTTCCAGGTCCTCGGGGGACACGTAGAACTCGGTCTCCTCGCCCTCGGGCGCCTTGGGCTTGCACTTCCCGCAGCAGCAGTTGAAGCAGCAGCAGAGGCAGCAGCAGCAGTAGCAGCAGGTGAGGAGCCCGCAGAACACAAACAGGGCCTGGGGGCGGGGCACGCGGCTGTGCGGCGAGGCCGGGGTGCAGCTCTCACCCTGCGCCCACCCCAAGCCCCGCCGGGGTCACAGAGGGGTCCTCACACCAGCAGCGGACTCTTGTCCAGATCAAGGAGAATAAAGAAAGCACTGAACGCGGGGACAGGAGGGCAGGAAGGAGGAGACCAGCTGCGTAAAGAAGGGCAACTCCTGAGAGGGGAGAAGGGCTTCCGACAGCTCGGCGCCCTGCAGTGAGCCACACCCTCGGGCCTTACACGACAGATGCTTTGGATAGAATCAGGAAACCAGGTAATGTTACAATATAAGACAATAATATTTTTTTCGGAAGTTTCTCAAGCTAGGTATTTCTAACAGTCTTCCCTAATCACAAAAATAAATCTGTGCACAAAGTGATGAAAAAGTTCCTTTCCTATTTCTACCACAGTGACTCATGAAAGAAAACGCTGTGGACGCCACCACTCGGCACAGACCTCGCTCTGTGCGCGCGGGCTGGATGCAGGCAGGCCACAGGCCAGCTACAATCCGCTGGGACCGGGCCTTCGCCCGTATCTACGGGGACAAGGAGCCCGCCACGTGCCCAGATCCACCCGGCGGGATGTGTGTGGGAGCTGCGCCCTCACCTTGGCCCACCAGCTGGAGAGCACGAAGTAGGTGTTCACGTTCTCCTCCCCAAACTGCTCGGCCACGTAGAGCCCCAGCGAGCCGTACTTGTCGTAGATGTTTCTTTTTGTGGAGTCCGTCAGGATGGCGTGGGCGTTGTTGATCTCCTTAAACTTGTCTGCGGCCTCTGGGTTATCTGGGTTCTTGTCAGGGTGATATTTCAAGGCCAGCTTCCTGCAAACCAAAACCATCTGTTGGTCTCACGTCTCACGCTCATCCACCGGGATGGAGGGCCAGCAGAGGGACGTTTACCCGTCACCACCTCCCTTTCCAGCCGGCCACAGAACTAGAGAACACCAGGCTCAACAGAAATCTCTGCAATTGTCTCAGGGCAAACCTCCCGTCGTCCTGAACCATCCACAGAGCAGCAAGTGCCCCGGTGAGAGCGGACCTGCAGGCACTCCCAAGAACTTCCAAGCCCGCTGCTGCCCTCTGGCGTCCTGACTGTACATTTGCCAAATGGAGGGACAGGCAAGCAGCATGCAGCACAGGCATTTTATTGTACTGATAAGGAGATAAGCTGAGAACACAGAGGACTGTGTCAACTGTCTGCACCAACGACAGTGTCGGTCTCTGACAGCTGCTCAGGGGCACCGCACGGGAGGGGCAAGCTCAGCCATGTGGGAAGGCTACCCCGGGGTGTGGAGACCCTGCCACCACAGCTCAGCACATCCAAACCTGCCCCCCGAGCCGTCCGCTCCAGGGTAGGGAGTATGCATGACCCACAAACTGCTATTTTTTTGTTGCCAAGAAAACATTAAGGTAATAATCGTAAGCTATAAGGGGACACACTACACACACAAAGATGCAATGGAATGGCCACCAGTGAAACAGCGAGTAGGACGGGGAAACACGTGCAGACAAAAGACAGGAGGGGCGGGAGCTGCCCGCCCCGGGCCCAGGCCTCTCACCGGTAGGACTTCTTAATGTCATCCGAGGTTGCATTCTTGTCCAGCCCCAGAACGTGGTACAGGGATTCCCCAGAGGTAGAGAGTGAGCGCTGTCTCTGGTCTGCCATGGCAGGCTAGTCTACAAGGAGAACACAGAGGAGACGTCAAAAAGTACAGATAAAATTTAAGTGTGTGTTTTGTAATCCCTTGGGCAACCTCTAAATAAAGACGTAAGGAGGCAAAGCTAGAAGGCTGAAGGGAAAATGAAAATGAATCTCCATAGACTAAAAACTCCATTAAGAGGAAGAGATTGTCAAAATGGATAAAAAAATGCAAGACCCAACTAGACACTGTCTGCGAGAGACACTTTAATAAGAGCCTCAAAATACATGAAGCAAGTGCTGACTGAAATAAGGGAGAAGCAGACAACTTCACCGTCACAAAAATTTTAACACCCCTCTCTCAGAAACTGACAGGACACACACACAAAATCAGGAAAAATACCGACAATCTAAAGAACACTATCAACCACCATGACCCAATTACCTCTATGACACCCACATCCACAGAACTTACACTTTTTAAAAATCACCAAGACATACCACATGATGGGCCTTAAAACAAGTTTTAACAAATTTAAGTGGACTGAAATCATACACAGTATGTCCCCAACCCTAACAGATTAGAGACCCAAAAGGAAAATATCTATGAAAACCTCAAGTGTTTAAATATTAAACGATACACTTCTAAATAACATGCAGTTCAAAGAAAAGAGGACGGACATAATTTCTAAACTCATTACTGATGTAATAATCTGTATGTGACTATAGGCTATACTTAAAAATACGCTGACATATGCATAGTGGCCAAAACTCAGAAGCAACCGGGATGCCCTTCGGCAGGTGACGGATAAATGAACTGTGGTGCACCCGGACAGTGGACTATTATTCAGCAAACTTGTGTTTTCCATGAAAAGACATGGAGGAACCTTAAATGCATTTAAGTGAAAGAAGCCAATATGAAAAAGCTACAGACTATATGATTCCAACTGTGACATTCTGGAAAAGACAAAACTATGGAGACAGTAAAGAGATCAGTGTTTGCCAGAGGCTGGGAGAGGGAGGGATGAACAGGCAGGGCACAGAGGGTGTTTAGGGCCGTGAAACTGCTGATACTACAACTGCAGATACATGTCATTATACGTTTGAAAAACCCCACAGGATGTGCAACACCAAGAGTGAGCCCTGATGTAAACTACAGACTTGAGTTACTCTGTATCAGTGTTGGAGCATCACTCAAAACAATGTACCACACCAATGCTAATGAACTGTAAGATTGGGGCGGGCAGGGAGTACAAGGGAACTCTCTGTACGTTCTCCTCAATTTTTGTGTAAACCTAAAACTGCCTTAAACAATAGTTCTGCAATCCTCAGAGACTGAGATTACACTAAGCTGTGAAGAAAAAGGGGCACAGAAGGATAAGACAGTCTCTGGAAATCACTATCTGAGCAGTGAAGTTGTCAACGAAGCAGACGGGTACAACGATATGCCTGAAACGGCTGAAGGCCAGAGCACAGAGACGGCACAATTTAGGAAGCGTCTGAACAGAACCAGCACAGAGAAAACAGAAAATGAGAAAATCTGCCAGGCAGGAATTTGAAAGGCAAAGAATACAGACAACTGAGAAAACGTAGTCAACTGAAAACAAAACTAGAGCTGAAAGAAAACACAGGTGTGCAGACTGAGGCCCCACCAGGTAGCGCACCAAGGGCATACTTCTACATCCTGGGTGCTAAGAACTTCCCCAAACAAAACACGTTTCGAATTATAAGAAGAAAGGAGTTTCACCTTAGGATTCCACCATCAACAAAGTGTAAAGTCAGAAGAACGTATAAACGCAAGAGTCTGGGAAAAGTACTGCTCGCGCATCTTCAATGAAACAATGATCTGAGGAGTATTTCAACAAAATGTGGAGAGAAATCAAGAAACAGGAAAAGAGGTGACAAGAGGAGTGGTGGTGTCCCGGCCTGCGGGGGAGTGGCCCAGGTGTGCCCCCTCCTGCAGGTGGCATGGTCACTTCTGATCACAACACAGGACACACACATGACTCCCTCCAGACTGGGTTCCGCTGGGGCTGGGCTCCCCTGGTCCCCTGTAGCCTCACGACGCAGGCACTCCAATGGTTATGTCACAGACAGACACATACACAGAGAGGTGAAGTCAGGACCTGAACCCAAACCGAAGGGTGCGGCCTCCTGGCTGAGGGACACCAGGTCAGCCACCCTGGCACGAAGCATAAGAGACGGTGGTGTACAGCTGAGGGCAGGAAATTAAACACGCCTCACTTCAATCCCAGAGATGGCGGGCTTTGGAATCAGGGTGTGAGGACTCTTAAGCCCAGTTCCGGCAGCTCCCAGCTGCTTGGCGTGGCCAAGTCGCTGCAGTGCTTGGCGCCTCCCTCCTCACCTGGGTGGACACAAGGACACGCCCCTACCCCCGCCCCATGGCAGGGCTGCACAGAGCCCAGGGACCCTCAGTGATGTTGATGACGGAACATATTCTCGTCAAGTCTCCATTACTAGGAATTTCGTCCATTTACTCCACAACGGAAGTACCACGACTTCGTCAAGTTTAATTACGGCTTGGCTAAGTAATTCTTTTGGTCCTTAGGTACTGTTATGGAAAATACAACTCTGACAAATTATTTTGTATTCTCGGTTACTCAGTGCCTACTAAATAGTGTTTTTAGAGCCCATCCACAGGAAAATATCAATAAATACTTTTGTATCTGCTTATAGAACTATATGATTACCTGAGACGTCTAGAGGCAGTCAGCTACTTAATTTGACTAAAAAGAATTCCCTGTGGAACTTTAGCATTTAAGTCAGGATTCTCCAGCACCGCTTACACCAGAGATCACAGACGTTCTTGCAACAAGGGGCAACATTTCCTAGTCTAGGACAGAACCACCCTAAGAAAAATCAGCACACACCTGGCTTAGTTACTAGGTAAGCTAGTCAGTGTGGTTCATCACCTGCTTGTTCACAGGTACAGACAGATCACTGACTTTCAAAACCTTAGAATTAATTTTCTTTTCTGTTTTTTGTTGTTGTTGTTTTCTACCGCTGAGTTTTAAGAATGCTTTGTATATTTTGTTATATTTTAAAATATTTATTTATTTTTGGCTGCGTTGGGTCTTCGTTGCTGTGCGCAGGCTTTCTATAGTTGTGACGAGCGGGGGCTGCTCTTTGTTGCAGTGCGCGGGCTTCTCGTTGAGGTGGCTTCTCTTGTCGCAGAGCACAGGCTCTAGAGCACGGGCTCAGTAGTTGTGGCGCACAGGCTTAGTTGCTCCGCGGCATGTGGGATCTTCCCAGACCAGGGCTCGAACCCATGTCCCCTGCATTGGCAGGCGGATTCTTAACCACTGCGCCACCAGGGAAGTCCCAGAATTAATTTTCTTAGTTTCAACGAACTGCCAGCAACTATGACCAAACTTTAAAGGCCAATACTTGTTTAATAATAAACATATCTCCCCAATCCCAGGGATCAAAAATCAGGTTCTGCATTCCCGGTCCTTAGTGCCCGGCAGCTTTCCCTCCCCCACCAGGTGTGGCCAACCCTGTGACACTTGGTGCCAGAATGTGGTGGAGCAATGCGGGACATTCTGCCTGGACACTGACACCATCAGGTAAGTTCTCCCCACACAGAGGAACAGGTTAATGCTCATGTGGATTCAAGAACGTATGGAACCAAGAGCTTCCAGAGAAAACAACTTGGTGATAAAATCCAGCCAGTGAAGATGTGAACCAGAGGAAAGTCATCAACAATGGAAGCTGGGGCAACAGGTCTGCAGGCAGGCGACAAACCCACAGAAATGCAAGATCCCGACTGAGGGGCGGCAGGAGCTCCAGCAACAAACCCACCGCAAATCTCCTGGCCCCCATGGCGGGTCAGGACACAGGTGGGCAAAGTGTGTGCAGCCCCACGGCCCCAGCGGACCCTGGCACATGGGTGCCCCTGGTTAAGGGGGTAGGTCTGCTGTGGTGAGGGAGCAGCAGTTTTATCAGTATCACTGTGATCTTCTGTTTGCCACATTCCAGGGAAACTGGAACGCTTCTATTTAAAAGACGATGTGGGGACTTCCCTGGTGGCACAGTGGTTAAGAATCCCCCTGCCAGTGCAGGGAACATGGGCTCGAGCCCTGGTCTGGGAAGATCCCACGTGTCGTGGAGCAACTAAGCCTGTGCACCACAACTACTGAAGCCCGCGTGCCTAGAGCCCGTGCTCCACAAGAGAAGCCCTGCTCGCCACAACTAGAGAAAGCCTGCACGCAGCAACAAAGACCCAACGCAGCCAAAAATAAATAAATAAAAATTTAAAAAGTAATAAAAATAAAATAAAAGACGATGTGAATATCTTCGGAAGGTAAGTATCTGGTAATCTGGTTTCTGGGAAGAACCAGGGAGTAGAGGTTAAAAGACTTATTCTGGGCTTCCCTTGGTGGCACAGTGGTTGAAAGTCCGCCTGCCGATGCAGGGGACGCGGGTTCGTGCCCTGGTCCGGGAAGATCCCAAATGCTGCGGAGTGGCTGGGCCCATGAGCCATGGCCGCTGAGCCTGCGCGTCCGGAGCCTGTGCTCCGCAACGGGAGAGGCCATAACAGTGAGAGGCCCGCGTACCGCAAAAGAGAAAAAGACTTATTCTTTGTTGTCTACCATTTCTTTACCTATTCCCATACTATTGCTTGATTTTTAAAATCATTTTCTTCTGTAGCCTTTTCTGCATTGCATGAACTTTTTATAAATCTATGTATGTATCTTTTTTATAAAAACTACCAAGTTGTCGTTCTCCTTGTGCTTCCAGACACATGTCTGCCCTCCTAGAGGCTCTGTCACAAGTCACCTCCAGGACACACGACTTCAGCATGTTGGACTGTCGCGGGCACTGAGAACCCAGCCCTCCTGGCCGACAAGGCCCTTTAGCCCCAGGAGTCTGGCCCACACTCCAGTGCACCAACTTCCCTCTCACAGCCAGCACGTCTCCAACAGTCCCCAGAGAATCCCTTCTCATCAGAGTTCAAGAGCAAGCTGTCCATTTGGGGATCTGTTTTGCCTACTAGCCAATCAAAGGGACCTTAACGGAGGATCCAGCCAACCAGGGTCTAGTCAACTCCAAATTCTCCTAAGAACCAGCAAACATCCTCATGTGGACCCCCTCCAACCCAATTTTCAATCATTAGGGTTTTCTGACACCACAAACAGTAAGAGAGAGAGACTAAATAAACTTCGTTATATTTTAATGAAATCACTGACAGCACAGCGATGGGTCCGGACAACTCAAGCCTAATTTAATTATGTCTAAGCCAAGAAGTCAAACACCAGAAAAGAGCAAGCTGGGGACAGTAAAAGCACAGACTTTAACACCCTTACTTTGTGAGTTTCTCCGCTGAGATGAGGAGAGCCCGCTGACGGCATCAGATACAAACTTTCCCCAAGGAAGATGCTCCCCTCCTGCCACGGCTGGTGGGTACGGGATTCCAGCACAGCGACAGTGCAACCCTACACCCAAGCAATAAAGATGACTTTCAATGTGCTTTGCTGGGGCTCCAACGACGATGACTCTGTTCACAGGACACATGTCTGTCTCGAAGGGCGTTTACCCTTCCCCAGGATCACGGGTTCAAAAGCATTTACACGCACGCCGGGTGCTGGGCAGGAGACACCACCCCTGATGCCGGGGAGTGTTGGGGCAGGAAGACACCCTACATTCAGGGTGAGCATAGCTCCCCCAGAACACTGTGATGGGAGCAGTAGAGGCCCATTGCAGGATCACCTGGCTGCAGAAGACAGAATGAATATGGACAGAGTCACACCCAGGCCCAACAGTCACACTGCTGAAAACCAGAGACCAAGAGAAAATGGACGTGTTGCAGAGGAGCGAGCGTGTGAACCATACTCTCCTCATTAGAAATCACAGGACCCAGAGGATAGTGGTACCCAACTTGAAAGCGCTCAGATAAGATACCTGTCAAACCAGAATTCTATTTCCAGAAAAAACACCCCTCAGAAACAAAGGCTGAAATGAAGGCATTTTCTGACAGAGACTAAGAGAACCCATCACAAAAACCTAAAATTCAAGAAACAGCAATGAGAGTTACCTGGACCTTGGGGAAATGACACCAGATAGAAACCAGCATCTTTAGAAGGAATGAAGGCCACTGGAAGTGGTGAGCACGTAGGTAATAGATTATCTTTTCCTCTTTCTTTTTAAAAAATACACAAGACTGCTGGAAGCAGGAACTGATCAACCTTGGCTTGTGGGGTTTGTGCTGCAAGTAAGACAAACAGGACACCTTCGCACAGAGAAGCAGGGGTGGGGGGCTGTCAGTGATTTCATTAAAATATAACGAAGTTTATTTAGTCTCTCTCTCTTACTGTTTGTGGTGTCAGAAAACCCTAATGATTGAAAATTGGGTTGGAGGGGGTCCACATGAGGATGTTTGCTGGTTCTTAGGAGAATTTGGAGTTGACTAGACCCTGGTTGGCTGGATCCTCCGTTAAGGTCCCTTTGATTGGCTAGTAGGCAAAACAGATCCCCAAATGGACAGCTTGCTCTTGAACTCTGATGAGAAGGGATTCTCTGGGGACTGTTGGAGACGTGCTGGCTGTGAGAGGGAAGTTGGTGCACTGGAGTGTGGGCCAGACTCCTGGGGCTAAAGGGCCTTGTCGGCCAGGAGGGCTGGGTTCTCAGTGCCCGCGACAGTCCAACATGCTGAAGTCGTGTGTCCTGGAGGTGACTTGTGACAGAGCCTCTAGGAGGGCAGACATGTGTCTGGAAGCACAAGGAGAATGACAACTTGGTAGTTTTTATAAAAAAGATACATACATAGACGCCTTATGTGAAGTAGGCAGCACAGAGCTCTAAGAAAAGCTCTAAGAAAAGCAAACACCACACGGGGTCATCAACAGAAGGACTGATCATTTCTGGTCTATTCTATACAGAACACTACTTACCAATAAAAGAAGGGTAACATACTGACACAGCAATGAAATCAATAAATCTCAAACACAATGTGTTACGCAAACAAGCTAATAAACAAAATCACTCCATTTATACAAATATTAAGAACAGGAAAAACAAGGTCGTGATATAAACCAGAAAAGTGATTGTTTCAGGGAGGTAAGGGGACCTCCTAGGAGACAGGAATATTCTTAATTTAAATGCAAGAGTGATCTCACAAGTGTACACACCAAAACTCACTGAAATCCAGTTAAGATCTGTGCCTTTCACTGTATGTCAAGTTTACCTGCAGTAAAAAGAGCAGCTGTTGTAATTAATGTGATTTGTTCTCAACATTAATTAGATACTACAAGAGAACCAAATGAAACATAAAATTCTCTAATCTGTGATGGCAGGCTGCCTGTTTTTACAACAACTTTCATGGAGACACAGAAAAACATCCGTTTGTCTGTCATTCTGTGGCTGCTCTCAGCAGAGACTGTGTCACCAGGTAGACGAAAATACTTACCGTCTGGCCCTTTAAGAATAAAATAGCTGCTACGAACATGATTCAAACTGGTATTTTATAATTTTGAGTCAGAAAATGAAATAAATGCTGTCCAAGCATAAAAATTATTAAATGTAAATTTCTACATCATTTTCACACACGTTTCAAAAGTTAACATTCTAGTTAGAAACTACCCACTGCCAGGAAATACGCACTTTTAAGTTTCATGCTCAGTTGGGACACCGTCTTGTAACTAAGAGAGTGACCTGAACTGCAAACGGACAGATCTGACTTCATTCTTAGCATGTGTGATATCGGGAAATGCATCTAGGAGGCTCCTGTCAAGCAGAAAGGTTGTGGAAGACAGTGAAGGGGAGAGAGAAAGAATCGAGTTTTGTGGGGTTTTTAAATCATTAAAATCAACTTTTTTCAAAAGTCTCAATATTTTATTTTCTTAATTTTCTTTTTTTGAGGTTTATTCTAATTTTATTTTTTAAAATTTACTTCACTGAAGTACAGTTGATTTACAATGTGTTAATTCCTGCTGTACAGCAATGTGATTCAGTTATACATATATATACATTCTTTTTCATATTCTGTTCCATTATGGTTTATCACAGGATATCAAATATAGTTCCCTGTGCTATACAGTAGGACCTTGTTGTTTAGCCTTCTTAATTTTCTATAGTGATCGGGTATACTTTAATGATTTAAAAGAAATAAACATTTTTCCAAAGCAGGAAAAAAGATCATACTAAAAATGATGTCCCACAAGTGACAAACTGAAGACCATCCCCTTTGCACCTGGTCACGCTCTCCCCTCCCCAGAGATGGTTTCTCCCATTGTCTTGTGACCTGCCTTCTGCTTCCCTCCATTTCCCCCATCTCCCCAATACCTGGCACCACAGGCACACAGCTCCAAGCTCAACACCGTGAGGAGGCTCCACTAGAGTGTCACGGGGGAAACCAGGTGTCCTCTGCCGCCAGCCTCAAGGTCCAGGAACAGGCCAGCTGTGCTGAGTTGGTGACTTGTCTTTGCCTGAGGAGTCCAGGAGTCCAGCACCTGTTATTTGTTTTGTTTTCTATTTTTTTGGCTGCGCTGTGTGGCTTGCAGGATCTAAGTTCCACGATCAGGGATTGAACCCAGGCCACAGCAGTGAGTGCACAAGTCCTAACCACCAGACCACCAGGAAACGTCGCGTCTGCTATTTGAGGTAACACCTCAGCATTTTGGTTCTTCCTAAACCCGTTTCTATTAAATTTCAAAGACATCCCCAAGGCCCATGTCAGCACCTGGGGAGCAGCCACATCTACCTGAGCTACACCTGCTATAACTCAGGAACTGCCATCCCAGCTATGCTCCCAGCCTTGGCTCCAGGAGGGTTAGGTCCTGACCTTTAGGCTGCGTCATTTTTAGTAACACATATCTTTAAAAACAAACAATGGGCACATTCTGCAAATCTGTAGTGCGTCCTGGTGCTGCTAGGAAGAGTACTGGGGCTCCTCCGCATTGCAGCCAAGCCACACATGAGCAGGGAAAAATGGGCTTTAAACCAGTCAAAGCTCGCCAACCCCAAGAGGCAGGGGCCTGGTGAAGTGGAGGCTTTTCTGGAGGATACGCAGTCTGTCCTCCCTCACTGCCGCCAGGACAAGTCTGTAAAGCACGGCTCTACTCCTGTCACCACCCCACTCAGGTACCTCCCCAATAGCCCACTGGCTGCAGCATCAAATCCCAGCTCCCGGGCCTGCCCTACAAGGTCCTTTTGGACACAGACCCTGTCTGACACCAGCCTCTTCCTGCCACTGTGCCCACTGTGCCTCACGGGCTGACAGCTCGCTCTTAGGCAGAGGCAGTGCTGCCAACCCTGAGCACCTGGGGTATCCTCAACATCCTGGCCCCTCCTACGTGGAACCCCTACTTAGACCTCCGACCCTGAAGAGACATCCCTGGTCCCAGAAGGCCGATCCTGCTCCACGGATGTACAGCAGAGCCCCATCACATTCTATGGAGCCATCCTGAGCCTTGAGCATATGTCTGTGTGTTGTTTATTTGTTCAACAAATGTTTAGGAAGCACCTGCCATGTGCCACACTCTGCTCTCAAAGCTGGGGATTTAGCAGTGAACAAAATAAACAAAACGGACAAAAATCCCTGTGCTCACAGGGCACGTCTATGCTCCTTAGAAGACTTAAACATCTTCAGGGGAAAGAGATGTGTGTTCTGACTCTTGTATCTCCATGTGTAAAATCAGCATGCACTGAATGTTTATTAAGAGTTGCTGTTGAATTCAACCTACTATTGCAGGAAAAAATCATATGTCAACTTTGGAAAAATCATATGCCAACTTTGGAAGAACAGATTTGAAAACGTCTTAAAAGGAAGGCTATTTTGGTTTTTTTTTTTTTTTTTTTTTTTCTAATCCCCCTCCCTCCCTTCCTTCCTTTCTTGGTTGCGCCAGGTCTTAGTTGCGGCAGGCGGGCTCCTTAGTTGCAGCACGTGAGCTCCTCAGTTGTGGCATGCAAACTCTTAGTTGCAACATGCATGTGGGGTCTAGTTCCCTGACCAGGGAGCGAACCCGGGCCCCCTGCACTGGGAGCGCAGAGTCTTATCCACTGAGCCACCAGGGAAGTCCCTTGGTTCTGTTTTAAATATTTTATATAATATTTGATACACAGAAAGGAAGATAGGGCACATATAAGTCATGATGCATCATGATAAAATAAACACCATGATCCCATCCTTCAATTTAAAAATTAGAAAATTACCAATAATTTTGAAACTTCCTGCATTCTCCCCATATACATTGCCCTGAAGCAATGTTTATTACAATCCCTTGCAAAGAAATTTACCTCATATGTTTCTCCCTAAACACTATTTAGTTTTAATTTTTTGAGCTTAAAAAAATGGTCTTGGGCTTCCCTGGTGGTGCAGTGGTTAAGAATCCGCCTGTCGGGCTTCCCTGGTGGCACAGTGGTTGAGAGTCCGCCTGCCGATGCAGGGGACGCGGGCTCGTGCCCCGGTCCGAGAGAATCCCACACGCCGCGGAGCGGCTGCGCCCGTGAGCCATGGCCACTGAGCCTGCGCGTCCGGAGCCTGTGCTCCGCAACGGGAGAGGCCCGCGTACCGCAAAAAAAAAAAAAAAGAATCCGCCTGCCAACGCATGGGTTTGAGCCCTAGTCCGGGAATATCCTACATGCCACGGAGCAACTAAGCCCATGCGCCACAACTACTGAAGCCCGTGCACCTAGAGCCTGTGCTCCGCAACAAGAGAAGCCACAGCAATGAGAAGCCCACGCACCGCAACAAAGAGTAGCCCCTGCTCGCCACAATTAGAGAAAGCCCATGTGCAGCAGCGAAGACCCAATGCAGCCATAAATAAATAAATAAGACCTTGTTTAAAAACCAATGGTCTTAACACTGCAGCCTTCTGGGACTTGTTGTTGTTGGGTTTTTTTTGCCCCGTGACTTGTTTTTGAAACTCAATATATTTCTAAGATTCTCCCAAACTGCTGGATATATCTATAATTCACTCATTCCTAGTACTGGACAAATTCCATTTTGGGAACAGACCACAATTTGTCAATCCATTCTTCTACTGGAGGATGCCTGGTCATTCCCAGGTTTTGCTATTACTGGGGTCCTCTGAACCTTCTGAGCAATTCCCACCTACAGTTTCTCTAGGGCAGTGCCGGGCACGGGGTGATGCCCTGCCAGCTCAGGTTAGTGCTAAGGGCAGAAGTTGACAGCAAAACTTACCCAACTGTCAGAGCAATAGCAAATAAGCACAGGAGAAGATACTCAACACCTCTACTCATTTGGGAAATGCAACTTCAAACTACAATGAGATACCACTACATATGTATCAGAATGGCTTAAAAAATAACCAGACAACACCCAGTGCTCGTGAGGGTGAACAATGGCTAGACCCGTACATTGCTGGTGGCACACAAAATGGGGCAGCCACTCTGGAAGAGAGTTGGAAGTTTCCTATAAAGTTAAAGACGGGCTTTCACATGACCCAGCCATCCCGCTCCTGAGCATTTATTCAAGAGAAATGGGAATTAATGTTCACATGGAAAACCTGTACATGGATATTTATAATCGCTAAACCCAGAAACAACACGTGTCCCTGTGAAAGGATAACAAATTGGAAGGTGAACACAATGGAGCACCACTCGGCAGCAGAAAGGAACGAAGCGTCCATCACACGACATGGAGGATTCTCAGTAACACTGCGCTGAGTGAGAGAGGCTGGCCGCAGAGGCTATAAGCTCTATGATTCCATGTACGTGACATTCTTGAAAAGACACCTATACCTACAGAGAGCAGAACAGTGGATGCTGTGGTCGTGGGGGGTGGGTACGGATGAGCGTGTTCCACAGCCTGAGCAGGGTGATGGTTACACAAATCTCTATGTATTAAAACTCAAGAGAACTGCACATCAAAAAAAAAAGGTCAATTTTACTGTATGTTTCTTTCAAAAACGTAAAAAGAAAAAAATCTGGGCTTGCATTTTTTTGTTTTGTTTGCAACTTACTCTTCTAGCCAGTCATTTTCATTGCAGTTTACAGAAGCATCAGCCTGTGACACGATGGAAATTAAAACAAATAAAATCTGGTCCTTCAGCACAAACAGATTAGGAAGAACTGCTGTAGGCCGTGTACCTACAAGTGGAACTTTAGGGTCCCAGAGAAGGGGCAGGCCAACCGCTCCCCAGATGACCACACCCCACAATGATGGGCGCCCCCAGCCTTCCCGACTTCCCACCCATCTCTTTTTACTTATCATGAACACAAGTTCATACATTTTTCTACCGTGGTAAAAACTATAGGACTGACCACCTTAACCACTCCTACGTGTACAGTTCGGTAGTGTTACCTATTTGCACATTATCATGCAACAGATCTCTCACTGTTTCTTTTTTTTTTTGGCCACACTGCACGGCACGCGGGATCTTAGTTCCCTGACCAGGGATTGAACCCGTGCCCCCTGCAGTGGAAGCGTGGAGCCCTAACCACTGGACTGCCAGGGAATTCCCTCTCACAATTTAATTTTTATGTAACTGAATGTATCAAATCTTTGTGAACGTATTTTTTCTCTTTTTTGTTCAATAAATCCTTCTCCATCCCAAAATCCAAAGTGAATTCTCCTACACTTTATTCTAAAGTTTTCTCACCCACAGGTCATCCGCCCCATCTGGGGTTACCTTGGGCCCGGCATGAGACACAGACCAGCATCACTCATCTGAGCAATGCCAGCCCCGAAGTCCCAGACGCCCCCACAGCATGTCCAGTCTTCCCCTGGGACCTGCGGGTGCACTCTAACTTCTACAGGGGAGGGTTATGGGTGGTGGTGAGGGCTCTCTATCTGGTTCCATTCTCAGAGTACTTTATTCAAAAACCTCCAAAATTACCTGAGGCAGTCTCAAAAATTTTTACAAAAGCTACAAATTCTGTTACTTCTACACACATCATTAAATAATACTTAAAACAATCATATTTTAATACAAGCATCCATTACAAAGACAAGGTGGGTTTAAAAGCAATGAACAGAGACTCCCCTGGCGGTCCAGTGGTTAAGACTTCGCCTTCCAATGCAGAGGGTGTGGGTTCAATCCCTAGTCGGGTAGCTAAGATCCCACACGCCTCGGGGCCAAAAAACTAAAACATAAAAAAATAAATAAAAGCAACGAGCAGGTAATCCCATGAGCCACACCTCCTGGTGTGCAGACAGGTTTGCCCCCTGTGTCCCCTGGGGACAGGCCGTGGTGGGAAGGCCACACCAGGGCCTCTCACTGTCTCTGGGGATGCCCCTCCGAGATGCAGAGGTTTCCAGGGCTGCCATGAGGCGCTCCAGCCTCCCCGCCCGCTGCTGGTCATCGCAGGAACGTGGCTGGACAGGCAGCCTGGAAAGCCGCTGTGTTGCTAGGGGTAGGAGGACAGAGTGCCCGGAGTAAAGAAAGTTCCAGGCCACAAAGATAATACATCATATCATGGGTAGTCTGAAAATACAGAAGCTAAGAAAAAGGCTAATAATATAAGAAAAAGGCTGTTAGGAACCTGGGGAGAGAGAGGCACCACTCTAGGAAGAAAACGTCATCAGAGCAGGGTCCAGGCTCTGAAGTGAACATGGTTTCCACAAGTGGGAATAATGTAAACAATTTATGGATTTTCAGCAATAAACTTACAGACAAGCAACTTTATGTTTACAAAACACAATGTAAATTTCTCTTGACAGTGTAAAAGGACAAATGAAAGTCAAAGGAGAAGGGAAGAAAGGAAGAAAGGCCGACCCCCTCCAGTTAGTGAGAGGACAATGCATGCTGCTGATGGCGCAGGACCAAGTCCTGTCACACAGGGGACAAGGGGTAAGCGCAGCTACGCTGGGACAGGAGGACAGGGATGCTGCTACGTCGGGTCAGGACAGAAGGAACAGGGGATCCGCCAGGTGATGGGTCGGGACACAGCCATGAGGTACGATTCAGTGACCGTGAGCCAGCACCTCGGGGAGGGGATGGGGTGCAGCCTGGTGCGGGCACGGCTGCATAGCCTCCCACACTTGGGGCCTGGCCCCACAGAAGAAAAACTTCACTGAAAATAAAGATACTAAAGACAAAGTACAACTGGTGTTCCAAAGAGAGCTGACCTCTCTCCTCTGAAGGAATCGTCATATAAAATCCGTGATGAACCTTGGAAAAATGACATTCAAGAAACAGCTGGTGGGGGGGGGGGGGGCTTCCCTGGTGGTCCAGTGGCTAAGACTCCACGCTCCCAATGAAGGGGACCCGGGTTCAACCCCTGGTCAGGTAACTAGATCCCGCATGCACGCTGCAACTAAGACCCAGAGCAACCAAATAAATAAATAGATAAATAAATAAATATTAAGGGGAAAAAAAAAAAAAGAACCCGCTGGGTCTGGAGCACTTCACCTCCTCAGGCAAGGGAGGGCCAACTCCTACCGGTGCGGGGGACACACTCAGAACACGGTGGAAAACCAGTGGTTTGAATGTATGACTCTGAACTCATTATCTGTTCCAGAAGGAAAAGATGAATACACTGCAGAGTAGAAGGAAACGGCCACCAATGGCCTCCACAGGTACATCTGAAGAATCATCAGCAAGAGTCAACGAACACGGAAGGGGTAAAAGGGACGATGCTGAGTATCACAGTCGTCCCTTACCTTTACTCCTAACTTAAAATGAATTTCAAACGTAAAGAATTCCTAAATTCTTCAGGAAAATAGGGGAACCCCTAAAGATGTCATCTTTCTTCCTTAATTCTAAGAAAAATAAAAAGCAATAGTGATGCCAAGCCTTAAGACAAAGAGAGAGAATTAGGGTCAAACGGATCCATCTTTAAGAAAGGCTCCCCGCCAATCATCAAAGCATGAGAGAGAATAGGTCTAAACCCCAGGCAGATAGGCCAACCTACCAAAGAACAGTAACTAAGTAGCACTTTCACCTAACAATAAGCACAATGCTTGGTCACAAAAAGAGCATGTATTCCAGTACTAAAGACATTGAACCCTCGGCCCTCACAGAGGGAGCACGAGGCTGACCAGCAAGGGCTCAGCAGACACCCCCGGGGGCAGCTGAAAGGCCCCAGCAAGGCCGCACCCTAAGCCCTTCTGAGGTATAAACTGAGCGACTGCCCCAGTACCGGCCGAGCATTTAGTACGGTCTATGGAATTAATTTTATCAGTAGTGACTTATGTCCAGAAACCAAATAAGGATTTTCTTTCATAAACTAATGCTTACATACAGTCAGTCAAAAGGAAAAGGTCAGAAGTTGAGCAAAACAACTCTAACTATGTGTCTGAATACAAGGAGAGTCAAAAAAAAAAAAACCAAAACTGAACATTCTCAAAAGCCTGTGACTCAGAGAGGAGGCTGCCTATGGCCCAATGTAGACGGGAGAGCCCCACTTCCGACCTGGCCCTCCTGGTCCTGCCTGCCCAGCATCCCTGAGTTGCAAACAACAGGGCGACACTGCCTCTGTGTAAAGCGCGCCTAAAACAAGCTGGAACCCTGACACCAGAACATGACCGACAGACACAGGTGACATTTCCATCATCACAGCACTGAAGCCAACAGGTACTCACCTATGCACAAGGCTGCAGAAAGAGATTCTAAGAAGACCACTGCTATGACCAAACATTTTCAGAAAACCTTAACATATTCTCGAAGCTAAATATGAAACTAGACAGTGGAAGGCAAAAGTATTTCTTATAAAAGTAATGAGCAGGGGAGCTTTCTGGGTGTTGGTGCTCTAACCTCACAACCCCTACAACCTCAGGTACTGAAGTCACAGGCACCCTTCAACCCAGGCAGCCACCTGCCGCCCCCGGCCCTCCGTGGACTAGGCCTGCAGGTCAGCAGAGAGACTGGAGAACTGGAGGTATCTGTATCGTGACAGAAAGGGCATAACGTTGACTGGCAACCAGGTGCAAGTCCACTCTCGTGAATGTTTACCAGGAAGGGTTTCTTACTATCTAGAGACCATGACGACATTCAAATCCTCAACTCTGAATATCACATGAAAATACTTGTGACCAAAGTCACGGTCACACAGAAGCATGTAGGCTAAGAGACCTACTTAACGCTCCCGGGAGAGCCCACAGGCTCAGAGCAGTGCAGTGTGTGACACTAACAACCCAACGACCCACCACCTTGGGGGCAGCTCCGCCCCCAGGGAGAGGACTGGACACTCCAACTCCAGAATGAGCAGAAGCCTAAGACACACATAGCAGGTTGAAGCTCATCAAACGCAGCAGATGCAGCCACGACGTCTTCTGTGTCTCCAGCAGGAATGTGTCCCGAAACGCATCCACTAGAAACCGTGTTGCACTGGGACGCCCCAGCCAGGGCTGCCCCATGTGAAAGCCCCTGGGGAGGGGGCAGCCCAGGGTTCCCACTGCTGGACTGACTGCCTCTGATGAAGCAATGGACCCTGCAACGATGACCAAAACCAACCATTCTAGTATGAAACCAAGTATGAGCTGCACGAATTACCCCAGGACGAGCCAAGTATAGACGCCTGATGTCAGAAGCGTGTCAAGACACAAGCATTGCACGTGCTATCACAGTTGTACTGGTGACAGAACTTATGATTACTGCTGTAATTTTACCAACATGGTACCTACAACCTAGGGAGTGCTTACCATGTGCAGGCATTTAGGGGCACACATGCTCCGGACCAAGAAGCCTGTGGGGCAGATGCCCAGTCCAGTGGGTGGTGAGAGTGCAGCTCTTGGGCTACCTGCCTGGGCTGGAGCCTGGCTCTGTGACACATGGGCTCAGTGACCTGGGCAGTTACTCAACAGCTTCATCTCCTCTTCGTCCAGTGGGGCTGCAGACAGCCTGGCACAGTGTGTCCGTGATCAAGTCGTGTGAAATGCGGAGAACAGTGCCGGGTACAAGATTAACACGAGCCGTTACTGTTACGGCCTCCAACTTACAGATGAGAAGACTAAGGCCCAGAAATGGGGTCATATGGAGGCCACTGTGCCAGGGATCAGCAGGACTGGGATTCAGATTCACGCCTGACACCAAGTGCTGTACAATTCGACTGATTCTCGGTAAACATGTCACAAAGCGGGGTAATTTTTCCCTGCCCTGAGCACAAATAACTTGTTTTCTTGTACTAACCTACAAGCCTTATCTAAATAAGGTACTGTATTAACCCTTTACTGTGTTTTTAAACTAAAATAAATACACATACAAAGTTTATAATGGTGAATAAAAGTTATGTAGGTTATACTTTATTTGACTCTCAGCTTGAACACTAATATTAATTATTGTTGCATACATTTTAGATGTAAAATCCATACTTCACTGATTTGCCTTATTGTCGTTTGCCTTTTAAAAATATAGGAAAAGACCTGCCTTCAAGGCTTTACGGGGCAGGCATTTAATCAGGTAAGCCTGTACCGAGCTGGTATTCACTGAAACACGCTCTGCCCCTGTGACCACACAAAGAGGCGAGCTGTTCGTAAGCTGGATGGTCATTCTGGGGTGAGGAAAGGACAAAGACCCCTGCCCACTCCAGGGAGCAGCAGGGGGGTCTAATGAAGTGACAGGTCTGCTTCACGACACTGCGACTCTGAGCAGTTTAAGGAATGCCACAAGTAAAAGGTAGATCACAGACACTTACGAAGGTTTGCACAGCTCCCTCAGAGGAGGGCAGGTCCAAGAGTGCCCCTAATGCCTATGTGCACTGCAGTCCACCAGCCTGAGTGAGGATGAGATGGTGTTAGGAGCTGGCTGGACAGGCTGGCCTACTCGGCCACCAGGATAGCCCCCTCAGATAATGGGTTACAGTTACCCTTGTCACGAATCAATTTTTATAAAAGAAAGGACAGGGGCAGATGAAACAAGTGTGGGAGTCACATGGATACTACACACCAGGGAGAAGGATGCTGTTGGTAACAGTCAGTTGGGGTCACCCAACCAGGCAGGATGATGCAAGAGAAAACGTCACCAACAGAAACAGCATTTTATTTTATTACTTTTTTTTTAACATCTTTATTGGGTTAAAATTGCTCTACAATGGTGTGTCAGTTTCTACTTTATAACAAAGTGAATCAGTTATATAGAGAAACAGCATTTTAAGAGGTAAACTCCGTGTTGTCATTTTAAGGTGTGTGACAGTATCATTTGCGCTTATTCTTCAATACCACACTTTCATACTAGAGAAAATACGTTAATCTCAGTTTCCTTATCTATACAATTGGATAACAGCTACCTTGCAAGGCTGTCCTGGGGATTATGGCTGATGCATATTAAGTAACCCTGGCCTGCTCAACCAGCAGACTGCTTCAGAGGGTTTGCTGTAGGGGGAGGGGAGGCATCCTCTAAGTGAATTTTACAAGAAAACAAACTGTTTCCAACAGACAACAACTATGCTTCGACAAATTAAGAAGTACTTCATAGACAATCCTTAAATTGTAGACGTTCTAGTTTCATCTCAGAATGAAACTGGGCCATTAAATTGCGTTAAAATATTTCAGCTTTACTTGTGATGAGCCTCATGATTCAAAGTATCAGGTAAATACAGTCCAGTAAAAATTGTTACCCAGAATACAATTTCTTTTTCAGTTAATTAAAAAAAAAAAAAACTAGATGTGGCCTGGTTTCCCGCATCTTAAAAAGCCTATTTATCACTAAATTATCACTCTTTATTCCTTAATTTACTTAAAATTCTTATTTTAAAGGACACAGCAAAATTTATTGCAACTGGCTGAAAAAATCTCACATTTTATCATCAAACCCTACAGCAGTAGCTAAATTAGCAGCAAAATATAAAATATAAAGTGTTAAAATCCTGTGTAGGTGAAGAAGAAAAGACACACACTGCCGAAGGAAATATAAATTCAGCAATATATGGCAAAAATAATAAAGTCTGTATTCTCTGACCTAGAATTTTTCATTATTTATCTTAGAGAAACCCTCTCACACTTAAAGACACTCCTTTTTAATAAAGGAAAATTCAATGGGACCACCTACTAAAAACCAAACATCTGCTAAGCTGCTAATCCCTTCCAATAACGGAAGGAAAAAACTAAAAGCCAGGCAGTGGCACATGCTCCCTCTGCAGAGCCCGGTCCAGCGCAGTCGGGGCTGTGACGTGGAGCCCATGGTCTTGGACCCCCAGCGCCCAAATTAATTACCTCTGAAGCACCACAGGGCCAGGCAGTACAGGATAACTCAGTTCTGATGGCTTCACTATAACACATTTCACTCCACCCAGTGAAAAGAACAGAGGTGAAGGGCAGAGAGAGCTCTCTAAGAAAGGGGCTGGCCATCCCAGAGATAGCCAGGGCGGGGCTCAGCCGGCAGGGTAGCAAGTCAGCATTCCAATCCTCTGACTTCCAGGCCTGCAACTTTATAACCAACTGGCACAGAATTCCTCAGAACACAGCAATGGAGACGCCAAATGACTGCACATTTCACCGCGTACACCGCCATGTTTTCTGGTGTTACAGGTTCAGTGTACAGAAATTAAAAGCACAATAAAATTATAAGTAATTCGGAGCTTCCCTGGTGGTGTAGTGGTTAAGAATCCGCCTGCCAATGCAGGGGACACGGGCTCGATCCCTGGCCCGGGAAGATCCCACATGCCGTGGAGCAGCTAAGCCCGTGCGCCACAACTACTGAGCCTGCGCTCTAGGGCCCGCGAGCCACAAGTACTGAAGCCCATGCGCCTAGGGCCCGTGCTCTGCAACGAGAGAAGCCATGACAATGAGAAGCCCACGCACTGCAAAGAGTAGCCCCAGCTCACCGCAACTAGAGAAAGCCTGCGCACAGCAATGAAGACCCAATACAGCCAAAAATAAAAAATATATATATTAAATTATAAGTAACTCATGATGATGAACAAGGTTCATTTACACTCATACATTCTAGAAATATTCACTGATTACTCACAATGTATCACACAATTTGAAAATATTAGTCGGGTTTAATGTCAGGAAAAAAAGACTACAGTTTCTGCCACAGAACTAAGTTCTAAAAACCAGTGATGTAGATACACCTACAACGGAGTATGATTTTGGAATGAAGTGGACCTTCGATGTATACGGACAACTCTTGAAAAGCAAACCACTTACGAAGGCATTTTCAGTGACACCCACTGAATGTATGGTCTCACTACATACTCTCTCTGGAGAATGAGATTCTGTACTTCTTTTCTGCAATTTCAATGTGAGCTACCAATATGTTTGCAAAACTCTTAGAATTTAAAACAACTCTTACCTGCTAAAGACCAAAACCTATTAAATGTCTGCAAGTACTAATAACCAAGAGAACATACCATTTCACCCATACAATGTCCTCTAACAAAATTAATGCAAAGACAATGAAAGACAAAATGCAAAGTAAAAATTGTTTGATGATCTAATCCTTAAATCCTCTGGGTTGAATTTCGAGTGACCAATAACAGGTTGCTGTTAATCCTCTTCAACGGATGTCACTACCTGGGCACTGGCCTTGCTATCAGGACAGTAAAAGCATTAACAGTTCCCTCATGTTTTTTTTTTTTTTTGGCCGCACCGGCGCGGCATGTGGGATCTGAGATCCCCCGACCAGGGATCGAACCCACGCCCCCTGCACTGGAAGCTTGGAGTTTTAACCACTGGAGCACCAGGGAAGTCCCAACAGTTCCCTCTCTTAAATGAGGCGTAGCATTTTCATAAAATATGACTACTGTCATTTTTCAGCATCTCTGTCACTTAAATTTAGGAAGCAGTTGATGACATACCTTCCCACTTACCATCTCCTGTACTCCCCCAACAGGCAGTAAGGGCAGGTACCATGACCCTCATCTTAGCGGGGCCCCATCATGTGAGCCCGAGTCTCGTCCTCTCTCAGGGAGGAAAGTCTAGTACAGATTCTGCTGACACACAGACAGGGAAGGACTGTGACAGAGCAGGAGATGAGTCTGCAGCTGAACAAAGCTCTGATCTGACCATCCAATAAGAGTGTAAAAGCAAGCCCCATCTGGGGAGCACTGCAGTTTTAACTACTGCATGGGGAGCACCGTCCAGAGCCGGGAGTCTCCTGTCCACCTCCTGGGCAAGAGCGGGCCGCCGCCCTCCACACCTGTCCCCTGAAGACACAGGGTCTGTCGCCTTCACTGGCAGAGACAGGCTTTGCCTACAGCACTGTCTGCCCCAAACCCTGTACAAAGCACTTTATAAAAGAGTTAAGGAAGTTTTCAAGGGTGATTATATCTGTGTCTATCATGCCATTTGGGGGCTTCCCTGGCGGTCCAGTGGGTAAGACTCTAGGCCTCCACTGCAGGGAGCCCAGGGTTCAATCCTTAGTTGGGGAGCTAAGATCCCACATGTTGTGCAGTGTGGCCAAAAAAAAAGAATCATTTGCAAATCAATTATACCCCAATAAAAATGTTTTTAAAAAATCATGCTCATTTTATTTACTGACTTTAAAAGCAAAGTCCCACCTTAAATAAAATTCCACCTCGTCTCCTTACTCCCAGCCTCACAGCCTCAATTTTGGTCATTCATCCACACCTACTGAGCATCTTCTACAGCCCAGGACCAAGGCAAGCATGACACACCTGGGCTCTGAGATGCACGATCATCAGCAGCTTGCTAGGGATTCTGCCTGGTGGTGTCAGGTAGGTCAGCACAGGAACCAGTGCAGAGGCCTGACCCCAAATTCCAGGTCTGAGACTGAGCAAAAAGCACACGTCTCCAGGGTAGCTCAGCACTGAGCACAGAGCCATTCTTCCTCCACGAGTGAGGGGGACTCAAGAACACAAAGGGCCAAGAAACATGCAGTATCTGTTCAGTCCCAGCACCACGTTAATACAATGAAAAACCAAGAACATAAATTCACTCTGAGTGAAGGTTCTGGAAATGACTTGAGTCCTTCGGTCACACATGAGGATTCAGAGCAGGCCTCAGGAACAGCTCACTTTCATGTGGTTCTAACAGATTACTCCACCTCACCCACTTAATCAACAAATGTCGGGACCTCCCTGGTGGTCCAGTGGTTAAGAATTGGTCTTGCAATGCAGGGGACGTCGGTTTGATCCCTGGTCAGGGAACTAAGATCCCACATGCCGCGGGGCAACTAAGCCTGCGTGCCACAACCAGAGACCGTGCGTGCCGCAACTACAGAGCCCACGCGCCACAACCAGAGAGAAGACGGAACACTGCAACGAAGAGCCTGCATGCCGCAACTGAGACCCGATGCAGCCAACAAACAAACAAATAAATAAATAAATTTATGAACAAAACAAAACAAATGTCACTGAGTATTTGGGACTAGCATGTGGGTTTTACTTTCTGGGGGGTTAATCAAAGGCAAAATTTCTAAAAGCATTATTACCAGTGGTAGATCTGACAAAAAACTTTTTATTTTACACTAACTATAGACTAAAAGTTGCAAAAAGATTTACAAGGAGATCCTAAGTACCTTTCTGATCTTCCTCTTAACTGGCTGTCCTTTCCCAAAGGGGAGGTGACTTGCCACACACCTCCCTCAGAACCCAGCCACAGTGCTCAGTACTCAGCCACAATGGCTCTCGAGTGACAAGGTCACTGTATTGCAGAGCTGCTACTACAATCATCACTTCCATTCATTCCAACAGTATTTCCCGGACACGCAACGCAGTACGTGCCAGCCACCGTTCTTTGCACAAAACAGCCTCCCTGTGGACCTTCACCTCATAGTAAAACATTAAGTATAATAAATATATTAAACAGGACATTAGAAGAATGAAGTGCTGTGGGAAAACTAAGTAGGAAAGGGAGACGGGAAACAGGAAGTGGCGAGCTGAAGTTCCAGGTGAAGCAGTAGAGGGAAGGCCTGCCCTCCCGGAGCCTAAGGGTGAGGGCGCCAGTGATCTGGGTAAGAGCCAGGGGCGGAGCACAGGAGTCTGTTAAGAGCCTGGCAAAGAGGCCACTGTGGCGGGGGGGCCCGCAGAGTGAGTCAGGGAGCCAGTGATAGGGAGACTGGTCACAGAGGATGGGTGTGGCCTGACAGGCATCCCTGCCCCGCAAGGGTCCCCATCTGAGGCCACACTGGTTCCATAGCTGAGATCCCCCAGCAAGGCCTTGTCTCCTCCACATGCCTCTCTAGTGTCTGCTCACCGGACAACCCGGCTGCTCTGACTTCACCAGGGCCAAGGGGGCCAGGCATGAGGGTCCTGCAACACGTGTGCCTCTTAGAGCCCCGTGCTGCTAGAAGCACCTGCCACTCAGCCCCTAGCTTGGCCACGTGCCATCAGAGGTGACCCAAGTCCCACAACCCTGACACAGGTGGAAGGAGAACTGCACGCTCTCAGGAAGTTTCTGAAAGCCCATAAGTCCTGCCTCATAATTTCATCTCTCAAAGTCTGACAGGTACCTCGATCCTGAAACTCAGCACCACGTTTAACAAGAGAGAAGCAAATAAATGAACACAAAATCTCAGAAGCTTTGACTAGAGCTCTGCCTTCAGGCAAGCAGATTTAAGACGGGGCAGTATAACTGTCGATGTCAGCAAGGTAGTTTTTAAACAGACAACTAGTAAGGACAAAGGTGTCCAGGACAGCCCCTCTCAGTCTAAGACCCCTATCACACCTAAACCTGGAAACCAAAATAAAACAGGAACTTTTGCTTCTTTTCCTGCATAGCACAACAGAGCGAATTTTGAGAACTCATCTCTTAGGCACAAGAAAAAGAGAGTCCTTGATCCAGCCGCTCAACACAAACAAGTTCGAACCCGCGGGAATGAGTTCCTAACCCTCTCTCGGTAAGACTACAACACAAGGCACTGCTTCAGATGTCCTCGCGAGCAGAGAAAACATTTTTTTCTTACAAACCAGATGACTTTCACCCGCGAGATTAATCTACAGTGCGTCAAGGAACAAACCTCAATTCCGCGAGCTATAAGCGTAATGACCCAGGCACAGGTTACGTGGCTGCTGGACCGGCGGCGCCCCTCTCTTCGGCCCTCAGGACCGCAAAGACCCTCCCCGGGGCGGGGGCGCCCCGCGCAGACCCCGGCCCCGGAGCGCGAGCTGCGCTGGGGTGGGGGTGGGGGGGCCCTGGCTGCCGCACGTCGGGTCTCTGGCCGTCCCCAAGCGCGGGCCCGGTGGCCCGACCGCGGCGCACGGCCTGGGCCTTCCCGCCGCTCCTCCGGCCGCGCCGCCGCCCCCGGTCCCGAGGGGGGAGGGAAGGGGGAGGGAGGGTCGTCGCCATTTCCGCCTCCTGGCGCGCGGCCCCGCCACCCCGCGCCGTGCCACCCTGCACCCCCTCACCCCACCCCCCGTCACCCTCACCTCGCGCCCCGTCCCCGCCCCCTCATTCCGCTCTCGTCACCCCGAACCCCCGCCCGCCCGCCCGGCCTGACGCGAGGCCACCGGCCCGCCGCGAGCTCACCTGTCCGCCTGCCCGCCCGCCCGCCGGCTCCGCTCCTCCCTGCGCGGCGCTGCTGGGCAGCCGGCCGACGCACTCCTCAGCCGGGGCTGCGCCTCGGGACCCGGCGGCGGCGACGGCGGCGGCGGCGGCGGCGGCGGCGGCGGCGGCGGCGGCAGCGGAGACGGCGGTGAGGGAAAGGGCAGAGGGCGCGGGAGAAGCACCGGCAGAGACGACGGGGGCGCGCACGTTCACGCACGCTCACGCACGCACCCGCACCGGCGCGCGCGCTCCCGGGGGGACGTGGGCGCCGGCGGGTCGGAGCCGCGGGAGGGGCAGGCCGAGCGTGCGCCCAAAGCGCTGGCGAAGGCTCCGCCCACCAGTGGGGCGGGGCCCCGGGAGCTGTGGGCGGAGCTCGCACCGCGGAGTCGGAAGTGTCCACCGCCCCGCAGGGGCGGGGCCGAGCGCGGGGGCGGGGCCTGTTCGCCAGAGCGTCAGGTGCTCTCCGGTGCGCCGGCAGGTGCTGCGGCCAGCCGCCCTGAGGGAGAGGTGCGGGGACTTGTCTTGCAACTGAGTTTGCCCCGCGCTTTACGTAAGATTGAGAACGCATAATTGTTCTCGTCAAAGAACGGGAGATCCGGGAGCTGGTGGGAGATGACCGGGAGGCCGGCGGCCCCTGAGCCACTGTTTGGGACTGACGTTTGCTCATCCCTGCAGCGCAGAGATGCGACTTCCTGCCTTCCTGCCCAATCACCGAAGTGCCGCCGCCATTGTCCGGGCCCTCCCAGAACCACCTACAAACAATGTCTTGAAAGGGCAGTTGAACCAACTTCCACTCACTTCCCTCCCTGTCCAGGTACGAGCACTGCTCATCTCACTGAACCCCTGAGGGAGGGGAGACCTGCTCGTTACCCTTCCCTATCACTCCTTATGACAGAAACAGTTCTACCATTTACTGAGTGCCTGCTCTGTGCCTGGTACACCGGTATGTGCCAGTTTTCATCCTAGAAGCCATCCAACAGATTTTCTGGCAAGCCTCCCCACTTCCATGCTTGCCCACTGGCCATTTTCCACTCAGCGGAGTCATATTCTTAACACAGAAACCTTATGACATCCAAGGCTCCCTAAACACGTTGAGTAAAATCCAAACTCTTTGCCAACAAGCTCCAGCCCCGTCTACCTCTGCCCTCTTACACCTCTCTGCCATCATGCCGGCCTTGAACTGCCCAGTTTGTCCGAGTCTCAGGGCCTGTAAGTGGCGGAGAGCTCAGGAAGTCGCCTGGCAGCCATTAAATTGTGCAACATCAAGCAGGCACGAAAAGGCCTTTGAAAACCAAGAAACAGAAGGGCCAGATTAGTGTCTATGTCTGTTGATTCAAAAGGATTAAAGATCACGGGCCAGAATCACAGGAGGGATGAGAGAACCAGATGAATCCGGTACCAATTTCAGAATGAAGCTGTGTTGGGCACTGCAAGAATGAATGAAGCAGGCCTTAGTGAGTCCCTCCTTGACCTACTAGTTCCACTTTAGGGATATTCTAAGAAAATGTTCCCAAATACAGAAAAAGTTGTATGCACCAAGCTGCTCTTGGTGGTGTTATTTATAATAGTGAAAATGGAAACCTGCACAACTGTACAAATAAGCACATTCAAATGGAAAAATAGTTATAAGATGTATACAAAGGTTACCTAATAGCACTGAAAATTTTTGTGATAGCTCGTGAAAGTAAAATGAGCAAAATGCACGATATGTATTAGAAGTACAGGGCTTCCCTGGTGGCGAGTCCGTCTGCCGATGCAGGGGACATGGGTTCGCGTCCCAGTCCGGGAAGATCCCACATGCCGTGGAGTGGCTGGGCACGTGAGCCATGACCGCTGAGCCTGCGTGTCCGGAGCCTGTGCTCCGCAACGGGAGAGGCCACAACAGTGAGAGGGGCATATACCGGTTTTAAAAAAAAAAAAAAAAAAGAGAAGTACATTATTACAAATATGTCTATAAACAAACAAGCCAAACTGTTTGGAGAAAATGAGGAAGAATACTGTCAAATATGGACAGTGGCTGCAGTCTGGCCCTGTGCTTTGCAGGCCCTTCAGTTGGGCCAGGTGGGTGCCCTTATCCTCACCTTGAGAGGAGACTGAGACTTCAGGGAAGCAGGTGCCATGGCTGCCCTCCAATGCCAGCCCCGCCACTTGCTACAGTCCTTCAAGCTCTCAAAGCTCATCTCACGGGTCCGTTATTTAGGGGGAACACCTGAGGGCTAGGTCCATGTCAGGGTCATCCTTGTACCCCAGAACAAGAGCCTAGCAAACTCTTACCCACAGACATTTAAGTACTGAATAAGTGAAGACCACATGGAACCCATTTCCGTCGTCAATGAGAGTAAATGCCGACCGGAAGCAGCGGCTGCGCTTTCTCCACTTGGTGCCGCCTCATGTTGTGTTGCACTGCCGGGCTGGGGCGTGTGTCTCACACAATTTGAAGTCATTAACTTTCCCTGTTCTTGCATCTCAGGCAAGCCATGCCCTCTGACCCCAAAGGAGGTCCGGTGCTCCCAGTGAAGGGGCTTCCCACTGGGCACACCCAATACAGCAGGAATGCACACATGTGAGGCACCAGGGCAGTGCAGAGCGAGGCTCTCCCCGGGACGGTTTTGGGGATGGTGCGGCTAGCACTTCAGGGCACAGCTTTAAGAAGGAGAAACAGAGTGCAGGAAGTTGTAAGCCATCTTTTGAGTAAGAACGGGAAGGGGATGAGAACACACATTCGTAGTTGCTCGGTTTTGCATGAAGAAAGCACTGGGAGGGTGAAGAGTCCTCGTAGAGGGCAGGTGGGGGGCGTACAGGGACAGGCGCACTTGAGCGGGCCTCACACCCATACTGACTTTTGAATCCTGTACACAGAGGACCTTAAGACACTTAGCAGAGAAGTCCTCCCCACAGCATCCCTGCACTCCACCCCCAGGTCCCTGCTCCCCACTCCGCACCACCTGAGCTCACCCACCCCTGCCTCATTCCTCCAGGACTTGTCTACCCGTGGTCGGCACCTTCACATGGTGCCCCAGCAGAGCGGGGCCACGAGGACGGGAAGATGGCCACACACTGTTGGCCCAAGGAACAGGACCCTCTTCTTCCCAAGGCCCACCCCCCTCAGTGAGCCCCTCCACCCGCCCACCCAGCCAAAGACACGGGTGCCCTTCCTGCACCACAGCTTTTACAGCTGCAGCCGGACGACCTCAGGAGTTCAAGCAGCTCTCACGCCAGGCCCGAGCGCTTCAGTGGGGTGGATCCTGGCCGGCCGGACACCCTCTTGCTGCAGTGCCCGCCGCCTGCGTGGCTCCGGCAGCTCAGCCCAGACTCGACTGTAACCTGGCCGGCTCCTCCCCATACTCCATACCCCTTCCCCAGAGACCCCACAGCTTTGTCACCAACACACCCTCTCATGGCACTGAAGATCTAGAATTTGTATTTGAAACCATCTATTTCCTGCCTGCCTCTCCCTAGGGTGCAGGGATCCTGCCTGTCGGTTACTTTGCCACTCTTTCACCACCTTCCTGAATGAAGTAAGATACACCACACAAGCTTAAGTGGGTTTTCCCCCAAAGGAATGCTTTATTGACAAATAACCCATTATCTACTTTAAGGAAAAGATAAATCAGTTATTACACCTGCATCCTGCCTTCCCATCACACCCCATCTGAGAGATTCCAACCCTGGGGAAAGAGCACACAGCAGCATTCCTCCCAAGGCACGAGTGTGGACTGCAGCCACCCCCCACCCCCCAGTGTGTCTGAAGTGACCAGCAGACACTCAGGTACCAGACAGCACATCACAGTCGACCAGAGAAGACACTGAGCTGACGGCTCCTTCCCTTCAAGAGTGCACAGATGCCGGCGAGGTCTCTGCCCGCTAAGAGCCTGTAAGGCACAGAGCTGCCCTCCAGGTGCACCAGACGTGGAGCCCTGGGTGAGAGGCTGCTGGGCTGTGGCAGCATCGGAGCAGAAAGAGATCTTTGTAGCTCCTGAGAAAAGGCAACAGCAGAGTCCCAGCTGACCCGACGCCCTGGCCCTGACCTACCTGCAGGGTCTGCCTGTTGCTCGCTGGCCCTGGCGTGTGCCACACTTGCAGGTTGGAGCCGCTGATCGGTGATGTGCCAGCCAGGCCCAGCTTGCACAGGGGCAGTGCCAGCCCTCCGTGAAGGTGCTGGTCTTTCTTTCTCCCACCCCCACCGGCCAGCGGGAGCTGCCCCAGTCACTGAGAGGAGCGAGAAGCCAGTTTTCTATAGGGGGATGGAATGCACTAGTGAAATAAAACACACCACTGGCACAGAGGTGCTGCCCCTCGGCTGGATGCAGGATTTTACATAGCGCTCAAAATCCACTAAAGAACCCTCGTTTATATATATAAAAACATTATAAACAAATAAAACATAAGGCGATATAAGGCGTGCACTTCAGCTTGAGTCCAAAGGAATAATATTTTCTAACTGTGAGGCTAAAGCTGCTTTGCTTAGTTTTACTTTTTGAAAAACCCACTGCTTTTAAAAAATAAAGAATTTGCATTTCTTAAAGCTAGATCATTAGTGTAATGATTAGGCATCTGTTGACAATCAGCTTTCTGGAAGGTCTCAGAAAATGGGTAGTTTTCCTGTTTGGCATTTTGAAATAAAACTGCAGATCAGGCAGGGCTTTCTGGATGACTCTTCCTTCTGCGACTTCGGGAAGGAGTTTAGAAAACACCACGCATTTTATACTTATCGCTCTTCCCCCCCACCCCCACCCCGCTTTCAACATGCTGATCAACTAACAAGACTCCCAATAGGAGCTTGGCTTTGGCTCACACCCTGGGACCTGCCACCCTGCCCGCTTCCTGCTCCGAGGCAGGACGGCCCAGTGATTTGCTGATCTGCCGACAGAAGGGGAGGCATCTGTGTACAAGACATGTTCTCTGACCCATGTGAGCGCGGCAGCCACGTCTCCATGGGGATGGCGTGATTGTTCTCAACACCCGCCGCTCAAAGTTGCAGTTGTGGCGATGACGGTGTGCTTGTTCCGTGGCCGGGCAAAGCCGCTACGGGCTTAGAAGGGCGTGTGATTGGGCAGGGGTCTGTCTCCACTCCCAGTCGGGGAGGGAAGGTTGTCACTGCCATCCTCTCTGCCACTGACAACCTTAGACTACAGATGGGAAAAGACCAGGAAAGAAGAACATGAGACAGAGCACACACGCCTAGCAGATCCTAGGCCCGTGCTGGGAATTCAAGGTGTCCAATCCCTACGTGAGTTTATGTCACATGGACGCCGCTCAGCAATACAAGAAACAAATCACCAACATGGGAAACAGGCTGGATATCTCTCTAGGAAATTACACAGTGAAAAGAGCCAATCCCCAAGAGACTACACGCTGCGTGGCTGCATTTACATGACGTTCTTGACACAACAGAAACGGAGAGCAGGTTAGGGGCTGCCAGGGGTGTAGAGCAGTGGGTAGGCAGGCCGCAGTCTTTGTGGGGATGGTGGAACTGTGCTCTGTTGTGACTGTAACAGCCACGTGTCCTGGTTGTGACACTGCAGGATGTTACCACCGGCAGAAACTGCACAAGGTACAAGAGCTCTCCGTATCATTTCCCATAACTGCACGTGAACCTACAATGACTAGTGACGTGTCCCACCCTGGGAGAACTGGGCGGTCCAGATCCAGTTACCTTTATGGTCCCAACTCGGTCCTCAAATGACTTGAAGGTGGCAGAATTCCTTTAAAGAGAGAGAAAGATGTCAGAATAAGGAGCATTGTTTTGTCACCCTCCTAAACCTGAAGGAACTCAGGGTTAGGGTCATCCTCTGGAGAGATCCCTGAGAGATCCCGAGGTCTCACTGCAAAAACATGACGAGCCAAAAAAAGGGGAGGGGGCACACATGTTCGGAGGCTTCCCCAGGACAGAACCGAGGTCAGCCACACCCGTCAACTGCAGGACAGAAGATCTGCATGCTACCAGCTGGTGAGCCCCAGACTTCATCTGGGCAAACTGCGGACCCCTTGACTAGGCAGCTGGGGGATGCCGGGCACGTTTCTGCTGTGCCCTAAATGCACATCTTGGGGTTATGGAAAGTCCCACGTGTTCTTCACACAGATCTCTCACAGAAGTCGAGCAAGAGGAAAACCAAGGAGCATTCGGAGAGCAGAGAGTGACGAGGAGGCAGAGCACACAGCAGGCCAGGCCTGGTCCCACCCAGCCCCCGTTCCCCTCCCTGGCTCCGCAGCTCCCTGAGCCCAGGCCTCTGAGTCAGCCTGTCAGTGACCCCTGGCACGCTCGGGGGGGCAGCAGCTGCAGCAGATTCTCCTGGGACGGGGACACGAGTTCTGCGGGGACCCAGGCTGCACTACAGAGCAAGAGCGAGCACAGGTGGGGACTTCGAGGAGGAACAGGTCTTGGCTCTGGCTGTTCTCAGGATAGAAACAGCCACCATAAAAATCTTGGAGACGCCTGAGACCTCTTGGCGTGTGTAAGCCTCTCTGTCCCTTCCGGCCCGGCCCCGAGGGCAGCCCTGAAAAGTTCCAGGTGGAGCCCAGTCTGGGGCCTCACCCCCACCAGCTCTTCAGCCTCGAAGAGGTATCTCCCAACCCTGAGCCAAGAGGATGCTGAGGGGGAAGGTGGTCCTTGGTTCAGGGGTTTGGGGAGTGAGACGGACCAGCCGGAGCCACCCCCTCCCACCGGCCTCCCAGTGGGGTCCCAGCGGGCTCAGGGAGCCGTGGGGTGCGGGGGCACGTTACCTCATGGCCGGCATACTTATGGAGTGGCGGATGGAGTGGCTGCTGCTTGGAAGCGTGGTGGGAGCAGAGAAGGAGAGTTAAGGCAAGGACAGGACCAGCCCCCGTGCAGGAAGCTGAGGCCCCGCCCACCCCACACCACTGAAGCAGAGAAGCCGCAAGGCTGCCCTGGGGGTGCCCCTCGCATGGCCCCAGAGGTGTGACACTGCCGGAGGAGGGTGCTGGGACAAGGAAACTAAGACGCCCTTAGCCTGGGGTGCTAAAGACACTTCTGGTGCCAAGAACCACCAGGTGTCCCCACGTGACTTCACAGCAAGCTCCAGAGAGACCAGCAGGGCAAGTAGGAATATTTAAAGTCACAGACTGTTCTGGATTTGGGTTCCAGACCTCCAAGGCGGAGGAGCAGCTTGATCAGCACGAGGTAAAGGACACGCGGGAGGCTGTCTGACCCGGTCCCAAGCACCCCGCGGCAGAAAGAGCGCTCGGTTGCCGGGAAGAGACCAGCTCCACTTTGAGGGGCAGGACCGCTTCTGGGGGAGGAGGACATGGGGACACGACGGCTTGAGGGCCGGCAGGGCCCCTTCCAGGAATAGAGTCTGGGGTGGGCCGATAGCTGCTCGGTGAGGCCGGGTCAGAACGGGCCCAGCCGGCTGCACAATCAGGGAAGGAGCACTGAACCCGTCACGCCGCTGGTGACCACCTTGCTGTGCTGGCCCCACCCCCACCTTCGTCCGCACAGCCTCCCCTGGGGCCAGCCGTGCCCAGCGTGTCCAGCGTCAGTCTTACCTAAAGGTGTGTGAGAAGGGCCGAGCTCTGAGAGCGGCGGCAGGAGGAGAGAAGAGATGCAGTGTTAGGAGGAGCGCCTGGTCCTGCCCCGGCCCCTCTGCTCGAGCTTCGGAAGAGCACAGGGACGCCGGCGACCACGCTGCCAGAGGAGGGCACATGCCCCCTCCCCAGCCTCTGCCCCGCCCTCCCAGATGCGGTCACATACGAGGGACCCTCGCATCTGACTATGCCACAGACTGGAGAGAAGGAGCCCAAAGAAACAAGCAGAGCAAGGGCGTGAGGTGCTCTTCGGCCCCCGGGGTCCGTGCCTCACCCAGGACCCCATCAGCCTGCACTCCAGCTGAGCTGGGGCGCCCCCTGCACCGCGACAGGGCCTGCAACACCCCCAGGGCTGAGAACTTCATGCTCTGGCTCCATCACCACAGATGACAGAAGCTGACCGACCAATCTGAGCGTGTCCAAGGGCAGCTGCCCGGGGGGCGGGGGGTTGGGGAGGGGGACAAGGCCACCCCAATGTGGAGATCATTTCAGAAGTGACAGTCACATGGCCTGATGTACCCACACCGCTCTGGTGGGCGGCAGGACCTGCTCCGCTCGGCAGGAGAACGAGCCCAATGGTGAGACAAGGCATGTGTCCCGTCAAAGGTCACCCAGCTGGACGGAGGCCTGACCCTGCTTTAACTGGGTCTTTGGCCCCAATCCAGTACCCGCCCCAACCCAGGGATGCAGAAGGCCTCTCGACCCGGGCTACTCCTGGACGGGCCCTTCGAGGCACCAGTGTGGGGCTGCTGTCCTGAAGGACTGAGCAGCACCTGACCCTGAACATGCAAGGGAGACCTCCCTGGGCCTGGTCCTCCTTCTCGAGAAGCTCCAAACCACGGAGGTAAATGGGCCTTGGCCTCAGAAACCACCTGAGACCACGTGGTGAGGCGATGGGGACACACCGAGGACCCTGAGACCCAGAGATCACAGCACCACTGGAATCATGAGAGCAAAACCAGCAGCAGGCACTCAAGGCCCCAGAATGAGACCCCAGCCAACAGGCACCGTGACCACGCGCCGGTTCCCCTGCCGGGCTGACTCATGCACGGCGGGCACAGGACCTGCAGCGACACGGCGACTCCGGGTTCTGAGCAGACAGCGGGGGCAGACGGAGCATGGGCCGCGTCGCTCCTCCCCCAGATCGAAGCTGTTCACGTGAGGAACTGCCCAGCAGGCTCGCCCGCAGCCGCTTCCACACGCACGCCCAGGGCTCCGCCCTCTCGCCTGCTTTCCACCCAGAGTGCTCCAAACACACTCGAAAGTGAGAATACTGAACATGAGCGCATGACACCAAAAATGAAAGAGAATGTTCCCAGAAGAGGTCGAAGCAAACCTCTGTCACCTGCTTCAGATGCCCTGTCATCAGACCTGCCTCTGCAGGAAAGCACAGACCCGAGCAGACGCTGCCCTCGCTCTGTGACGGGCCCTGGGAGTGAGGCCTGGCCGCCAGGGGCGTGTGATCAGCCTGTCGCCACGCTTACCCCAGCCTGGCTCAGGTGGTCACAGTAGGCATCCCATCGAGCGTCAAGGGAGACTCGATCCAGGAACACACCCAGAGTCAAGCGTGAGCCGAGCAGCGCGAAGCCTTGGGGAGCAACTGCCACAGGCCCTCCTGCTACCAGCGCAGAGCCACCGCCTGGGGGTGGGGGTGGGGTCCCTCTTGTGCCCGAATCACAGCCATGGTGGGCAAGGCCTGCATCCGAGCGTGGCCCGCAGGGACCCCCAGTGTAGAGGATGCACCCCTGAGGCACAGACGGCCTATTACTGACTGTTCAGCTTCTCCGAAGGTTTGAAGTTTTTCAAAATAAAAAGCTGGGGGGTCAGGGAGAGAAGAGGTGTAACGATGTCAAACAAACATGGATAAAACGTGAGCACGGCTCCAGGCATCAGCTGTCCTCTGCTCAGCCGGGTGGGCTCTGGGCTTGTGAGTGCCTGTGGCCAATCGGCCACGGCAGGGCTCCTATCTTGAGGCCCACGAGGCAGCCACAGGCTGTGAGGCAGGGAAATGCTTACCCTAAGCAGGCAAGGAGGAGCCCACTCAAGGGTGAGAGGTGAGGGATCAGGGCCAGGGGGACTCCCAATGCCATGCTCAGCAGGCCAGACCCACAGCAACTCCATAGGATTCTTGGCTATGAGGAGACAGGGCAGGGCTGGCAGTGGAACGCGGGGGGACCAAGTCCAGGGTGCTGGCGATGGGGATGACCCGCACTGCCCACTGTCTCTCTCCAATTAGTCCCAACAACCCCGAGGGAGGCCCTCGTGAGGGCAGAGCAAGGAGGGAGCTCAGCCAGGAGTCACACCCCGGCCTCTGGCTCCAAGGAGGCACTGCGGGGGCAGCAGCAAAGCCCAGAGCAGGAAACTCAGGGTGAAGCCTGGCTTGGGAGCAGCGTGGCCATCAGGCTGGGGGTGGGCACTGCTGTGTGTGGTCCACCTAGTGCCCAGGCCCCCCATGCTCCCTGGCCCCAGAGGTACTCGGGTGGCCACCAGGCTCTCGTCCACTTCTGGGACAGAACGCTCAGTCGGGGGCCCTAGCGTGCAGCCGCACACTCTCTGAGGGCAGGCCTGGCAAACACCCCGAGAAACACCACGCTTGTCCTCGACTTGTCCAGGCTGGCGGGCCACCCAGACTGTCGCTGCCCCCAGGCCGAATCGTTTTCTCTCCGTGGAACTTCAACAAGAAGAATCGCCTCCACCAACCCTAAGTACCAAAGTTACCCACAGGCACCAATGACCCCCCCACACCCCTCACCCCAAGAAACATACAAATAAATGGCAGAGGTAGCTGGTAAACAAGATTTTGTGAATCAACTGGTCCGGGGCTAGTGTGGCCACACCTGTGGGTGGTGACGGGCCTCTGAGGCATGTGCATCTGAGCCTCAGGCAGGCTTCCTGCAGACCCTCTAGTGGATCTAAACCCCCTAAAACCCCACCTGCCTGTCCCAGGTCTCAGGGTGGAGGTGTTGGGCCAGGGAGTCTCACCTCATGTCCCCAAGCTTCCGGCTGATGGCAGAGCCCATGGTGGACAGGGCTGCTGAGGTCTTCTGTCCTGCCTGAGAAAGGGTTTCCTGGGTCTTCTTGTAGCTGGAAGGAGAAACACCAGTTAAACCAACCAAATTGAAGGCGTAGCCATGCCTCCCCACCCCAAGGACAAGGCACCCAGAGAAAAGAGGGGGCAGTCAGGGCGGTGAGTGAGCCTGGCCACCAGGGAGAGGACACGTGTCCTGTCTCAGGGCCCCCAGGGGACTGCATGAGGGACAGACGCAGCACTGCCAGATCACGACCCCCCCCACCCTGTAATAACACCGTTTTCTGCTCTTCCTGTAATGCAGGCTCCCCTCCATGGAAACTTACTTGCCCCACCCCTGCAGCAAAGAGGCCCACAGAGCCCAGGGCCTTCGGCCAAGCAGACCAGCCCCTCAGGCTCTCCTGGGGCTTCTCTTTTCTCTTCTCGTCTAAGACAGTCCTCTGAGGACAGAACAGCTCGACCACACCCACAGGGGGTGCAGCCGGCAGTGGGGCCTGTGCCGGGCCAGCCTTCAGACCCCGAGCAGCCCCTCCAGCCCTCCACCCTCCTGTTCTGCATCTACCATGTCCTTTGAGAACTGGCTCAAGGGGGTGGTCTTGGCACCCCAAGGAGACGGCCTGTTCCACACCCTCCTGCCCCATTCACCCACAACAAGATGGCTCGTGACCTCAACGGCAGTGGCACAGGCACGGGCAGGGTGCCTGGGCCACAGGGACGGCAAGGACACCTGCAGGCCCAGGCTGAGAGCCAACACCTACACAGCTGCCAGCACCCCACCCAGCCCCCCGTCCAGCCCCCACCAGAAACAGAAGACACAGCAGCCTGAACCCAGGAGCTCCTTTCTAGCCAAACTGGCAACCCCACGATAATGGCTCGAGATGTCAGGGCTCCGGAGATGCCAGCTGGCTCCGGCCCTCCTGGCACCCCCAGGTCACAGGGGGCTGGCTCGGACGGCACCAGCAGTGGGGCTTCCAGGCCCCTTATCCATCCACCCCACATCATCGCCCTTGGGAGGCCCCATGTAAGCGCCTGCTACCCACCTCCCTCAGGCCAGCCTCCTACCTGGTGCCCTGCACTCCCCGTCCTGTGGGGACGGCCTGGCCCCACGCACCCTGGAGGGGCCTCCCTCCCCTCAGCTGCAGCCACTCACAGCACAGCAGGGCCCAGGCCTCAAAACACGTCGCTTCCCAGCAAGAGTTTGGAAATATCTTGAAATCTCTAAGACATTTGAGTTTATCTCAGTTTCCAGAAGGTCAGTGATTCTGGAACACGCTGTTAATAACGAGGAAAAAATAATTTCTAAAATCCCTGCCGAAAAATCTGCTTCTGCGTTTTCTGGATTCAAAAACTAGTAAGACGCCTCATTCTGAATCCAGACCTTAGAAACCCTGACAACGAGAAACTCCTCCCCCAGTGACAGTCTGACACAATCACAGAACTTAAGTGAACAGGAACTCAAAGTCCAATCATCTGCCCAGTGACCGAGGTATCTGGACAGCTGGGGCCTGGATAGGATCCCCCAGGCCGAGCGACAAGGTCCATTCTAGGCCACAGCTGATTCGTACTAAAACCCAAAGTCCACACACTCCTTTCAGAGGGTTTCCACGCAGACTGTGGTCACAATTCTCCCAGGCCTCTTCTGACTTGAAGACGCCTTCACCCAGAGCTGCCACCCATGCCACCCATGGCCTGTCTCAGCGCCTCTCAAGACAGTGGCAACAGAAGTGGAGCATCCTGAGGGTGACCTAGAAGGGGGCCCAGGCACTGAATCACCAGCAGGAGAGGCGCGTGCTGTGGGCCACTCTGCAGGGAAGCACCCCTCTGGGACAGGTGTGGTGCAGAGGCCAGGGCAGAGCCAGCGTCTTTGTCCTGGTAACTCAGCCCCACCCGTGCCTGAGAGCATCAGGCTGTGCGGCCCTGGCCGCTGCCCCTTTGGGAATTCCTTTCACCTTTCAGGAAAACAAAGGCCTCCTCCCAGGATCAGTGGGCGTGGCTGTCAGTCAGAGGAAGGCATCTGCTTGATGCTCCTCCTCCAGGATACTCCCTTGGGGGACCGTCTCCACCTGCAGCTTGGTGGGGCACAGTGATCCCAGACTGCCTGGCCAGAGGCTACAGCTCCTGGACCACAGTGAAAGCACAATCTTATTGTTGGTCTGCAAGGCTGGGAAGATACCATCCAGCCCCACCAGGCACCCCTTGACCACAGAGGAGCTACCTGAGAACAAAGCCACCGTGGGGAGAGTGGAAGGGGGAGGGACACAGGTTGGGAGCGCTGGTCGGAGCACTGGGCAGAGGGCCTGGAGCGGGGGCTTCTCGCCAGGCGAAGCCTCCCAGCCCCTCCTAAGCTGACATTATCTGTAGCTGTGCTTTCTGTCACCTGCGACCAAAGAACTCAATATGCCAATGAGTGACTGTGCAATTTATTGGTGTCCACACGAAGCACGATTTTAGCTATGATCTACCTAAAAAAGGATCCCATTAGGTGATCACTTCACAACCAACAGAGCATGGCTGCTGAATCAACAGCTGGCCGAGGGAAGAGACCCCCTCCCAAATGGCATCAACCCACTCACGACAGGACCGCTGCACTAGAGCTAAGTGCTCGGGCTGCACACGCCCGCCTCCTCCCCCTGGGCGGCGCTCTCCAAAAGGGATCCACCAGCACATGGATCGCGAAAGGCAGGGTGGCTCCGAGGCTCTGGAGGCGGAACCCCGGCAGCGGTCTCCGGCAGCCACCGCTAGGGAGGCACCAGTCAGGCAACCCCGAGAGTGCAGAGCAGCTGTGTCGTGTTGTCACCATCCTGGGCTATCATTGCAGAGACGCCGCCAGCCCTGACAACCCTACCACCAGACTTGGGGCTAAGACCTCGTGGCCGCTGCCTAATGAAGCGCGTGAAAAGGGCCATCCCACCAGCCATACTTGCAGGCCCACACAGGGTCCGTTCAGAGGAGTCAGAACCGAGATCGTCGGAAACGGTATCCCAGCAGCTTCCCGTCAACTGGCTTTACAGAACAGCACTAAGATCTCCCAAGGCTATTTTCAGCTCTGGTCTGCACCGTGAGCCTGCCTGCAGCGACGGGCTGCCCTACCAAGCCACGCAAACAGCATGAAATTCCAACCACCAGACCCACTACTTAGTGCCCGGCTCCCCTCGTGACCCCAGGCTGCAAAGGCTCCACGCACACAGCTGGCCAACCTGGGCTTCTGGGCACCTCCAAGACAAGCTGGGTCACAACCATCTCCTTTCAGCCCTACACAGAAGGGCTTTCCGCCCGTGCCTTCTGGCAACCACGACAGCACTTCCTTCTAAGCAAGGCATCCCAGAAAGTGACTATTTTAAAATACTGCAGGGGCTTCCCTGCTGGTGCAGTGATTAAGAATCCGCCTGCCGATGCAGGGGACACGGGTTTGAGCCCTGGTCCGGGAAGATCCCGCATGCCATGGAGCAACTAAGCCCGTGCGCCACAACTACTGAGCCTGCGCTCTAGGGCCCGCGAGCCACAACTACTGAAGCCTGCGTGCCTAGAGCCCATGCTCCACAACAAGTGAAGCCACTGCAGTGAGAAGCCCGTGCACCACAATGAAGAGTAGACCCCACTCGCCGCAACTACAGAAAGCCTGCGCACAGCAACGGAAGACCCAACGCAGCCCGAAAATAAAATAAAATAGAATAAAATAAAATAAAGTATAAATATAAATTAAATAAATAAAATCTAAAAAAATACTAATAAAATAAAACAGTGCACCACCCAGTTTAAAGGCTATAACCAGAATGGAGCATGAATGAAGTGCTACGGACTTGTTTTAAGGATCTCAAATAAGACGTCGGGGGTCCTTCTGGACCAGAGCTCTGTCAGACACACAGAGCTACCCATGAGGGTTCTGCGCTCTACTTATTTTCTGTGTGGCTGAGAGCTTGGAGCTTCTCAGGCCAAAGGAGCTCCTTTGAGATCTGACCCGCACGGCCCACGCTGCGCCCCCAGCTCAAGAGCCACCCCTAAGTGCAAGAGACCCTGAGAGCACCACAGCTGGAGCCAGGTCTGCAGGGGAAGGAGGGGGAAAAGCGCCATCAGCATCAGTCTGGATGGCGCCCAAGGTGCATCACCAGCCAGAGACGTGGCCCAAGCTCAGCTCCGGCCTCTGATCTGAGGGACACACATCAGGCAGGGGGACGTTTTCAGTGCGGTCTGGTGGCGGAGTGAACTTCCTTCAGCGTCTGCACCCTCTTCCAGAAGCACTTAAAGGACAGTTTCTTTTGTGTTTGAGAGGAGAATTATATTAGAAATAAAATAACCAAGGAACACCACAGCTAGGTCTGAGCCAAGTGTGCACAGCCTCCCTGTCCCTCAGAGAAGCGTCAGGAGGGGAGAGGATGGAGGTGCCGGCAGCAGGGGCACTCACAGGTCCGACTGGGTCACTTTCTCATTCCACTCTCCAAGTTTCTCAGAAGTTTTCACGTAGCTAAAAACAGAAAGTCTGTGGTAAATGATTCAGAAAAACCACTTCCACTCAGGTTTCAAACTGGCAAGTGACATTCCAGGGAAAACAGAGAAGGACCACTTGGCAGGAAGACTGAACGTTCAGCCTCCTCCTGCTCAGCACCGGCTCTGCAGGCCCAGGTGGGGTGTCTGCAGGCCCAGCCGCTCTCCTCATGCCAAAGGAGGGCCTGCTCACTCGACGGAAGCTGTGTCTTGGGGAACAGCTGGGAGGAGCAAGGAGGGCACAGCCCATGGGCCCAACACAGCCACCCTTTGGGGTTCAAGGCCTACAGTTTCCTAGGACAGAGAACTGGGCCTTTCCTAGGGCAGATTTATGAAAATTGACTTGGTCTTCCTGTGGGAACATGGCTTCTCAGACAGTGGGAGACATCTCCCATCCCCCCACCTTGGAGGGTATGTTTCAGAGGAGCCACACAGCCGCACTACCCAAATTGCGAGAGCTGCGGCACAGAGGGTCTGGGTCAGGGGTCCTGACCACGTCATGCTCATGAGAAGGACTCATGTCCACAGACTCAGGTCGGTGGACGCTGACCTGTGGGGACCATGGAAAACCAGCCTCATTAAGCACCTAATACGTGTTCTCCCCAATTTAGACCCTGAAAAATATTCTTCTTGTCAATTTCTGCTTGGACAACTAGCTAGCACGTCTGCCACCTTTTAAAAACACGTGTAGACTCTACACTCTTTGAATAAATACAAATTCCGTTGCCGGCAAGGATTCCGGGCCCCCAGCTGGCTGCTTCCAAGCGGCACACTTGCTGACCCTGCTCCCAGGAGGCCCCTCGCCCCCAGGACTCAGCGCCCGTCAAGCAGGTAGAGCAGACACTCACGCGTTAGACACCTGGACATCATGCCAACCCCTGGACAAGTTCTGCTTCAGGCCCTCCAAGGGAGAAAGGCCCAGCCTCCTCTTCAGCTCTCCACAGTGCCTCTCCTTGGCTGCCAGCACCTGGCGCAGAGTGACAACTTCCTCCTCCACCTGCAAAAGCACGGTTACCATGATTCAGCCACCACTATGGCAGGAAGTGACCACCATCCTCACACACGTCGCAGTGAAGGCCTTCTCAGAATCACCTAAGAATTTTCCATTTATAGAAACACAGCTTGTCTTAGGAATAGTCTACAGCAGGCATCGGTTCTGTTTGTATGTGGCACCAGCACCTCGACTTCTTCTGGAGAACTGTCCCGCCCCCTGAAGCCGAGTGTTCTGGCGGGGCTACTGACCACAGTGCCCACCCGTGGATGACAAGCAAAGCCTGTCGGAGCTCTTCCCTGGGACTAGGAACGGGTGTTAGAAGAGAGCAGCCCCTTTCTGTCCAGGCTCCGGGTCTGGGTGTGAGTAACAGAAGGTGGGCGGGTTGGCAGCCAGGCCCCACCTGCACCATGGGGGAATTCCACACGTTGGGGGAAGGAAGCAGAGCTGACAGACGGATGGGTGGCCAGAGACCCACGTGACAGAGACACAACCCTTGTGACAACATCTGTGTTCCCAAGGTCAGCTGCCGGCCTCGGCAAAAGCCACTTACAGAAGCCCAAAGAAAATTCTCTTTTCTGCTTAAAGTAATTTGAGTTGGGCAACAGAAAAAAATCCTGACAATAACGACCAGAACCTTCTCATGTCTTAAAACAAAGAGTGAACTACAGAGAGGGGCAGCCTTTAGCGCCTTCCGACTTCAGCGTCTCAATACCTCCTGCTCCTTCCTGCTCCTAGGTGAACAGCTACTCTAAAAAAAAAGTTCCTTTCTTAAAAAAATGACTGTTTGGATTAAGGCACTAACAACAGCCTAAAGCCCTATATATCGCTAGATTCTGCTTTAGAAAATACTGAAAAAGAAACGATTCAAAACTACAGGGTCCTCTAAGGCCTAACCACTCCCAGTCACCGCAACAGCAGTGACGCTCGGTGACTTGAACTTTGCATTTATGGTGCTTCGGGCGCGTGGGCTTAAGGGCGCGTGGACACGCAAACGCTGACCCTTTTCAGAAGCACAGGAGCGTCTTCAGTTTGCAATTCACCTCTGAAAAACACCTCGTGGCTTCATTCTCTAAAGCAACAGGTCCTGAAATAAAAGGCGACGCATACGTCTCCTCGGACTTCCTGCTGCTTCTCCTGTAACCTCCGTTCAATTCAGAAAGGGCGGCTTCCTCTACGGTCTAAAGCCTGGTCCTGGGGCTGCATTTGTCCGCATGACCAGCTCTGCTCAGACCCAGGCCTGGACCCAGGATGTATCAGGACGGGCTTGTTTCCGAAGACGGAGCAGAGAACTGCAACAAGCGTGCTCCAGCCTCTGCCTGACTGATGCCAACAAGTTCATCTCCCCAGGTTCCGGGATCTCAAGTGAGTCACTATTAGACTCTGTATCACACCGTAAAAAGAAACACTCTCGGCAGCTAGTCTGAATAAAAATTATACGCAGACACTTTTGTTCCTAACTCCTACTTCCTCTTAAAGAGCTCTCACTTTAAAAAGATCACACGAGACGCTTTTTACAGAAGAAGTATTTTTAAAAGAAAAATGAAGATCCAGGGATGGATATATCCATAGGGGTCTTGAAAATGTCGTGTTGATTCCAAAAGAGAAACTCCCAGCAGATGGTGTGCTCAGAGCAGCTGCCCCATGTGGACATTCTCCTCATGGAGCACCTACAAGGTGCCAGACACACGCCAACCAAGGGCTGCAGAGGGCAGTTTCTGTGGGGCTCCAGGGACAATCTCCCAGGGCAATTTCTCCAGAGCACAGCCAGCACTCTGGGCCCTCATGAGGCTGGGAGGGCCTCACAGTCACCCCCGGGTGGACAGCCATGACACAACACCTTTGCAAGCTCAGCCCTGAGCTCTTCCGCCTCGGCATCTGTCAGACCGTCAACAGCAGGAGCCTGGGCGGCCACCGCTGTGTCGACAGGGACGTCCATCATGGAGTCGGAGAGCAGACCTTTGTTAGGAGAATTCAGGTTGATATCTGCCAGAGACAAAATGCGGTCAGAGAGCATCAAATAAGAAGTCACAGAGGAATAGAGGACAGAGGTTTCCAGCGAGGGAGAAAGCAAGGCTCCAAGGGCAGGTTTAGGGGAAAGGGGCAGGGGACCCGTGGAGACAATGCCTCTTCTCTGAAAGGTTCTGCAGAGATGGTTTTGGCCACCAGACTGGGAGCAGCCACATCTCAGGCCACCCAAGTTGCTTCTTCAGGTTCTAGAAATGCTGGCACAAGGCAGCCACTCCCTAAATCTGGTTCCTCCTGTAAGAAAACTATCTTCACAGACAGGAAACCTTTGTTAAAAACAAAGCCGCCGGATCTAACAGCTCTTCCATTTTTTTAGCGTGAAGGAACTTAATACAGCTGTAAACACAACCAGCACCACTTTCCAATCAGCTGCTCCGCCAGGGCGCAGGCTAAGATTACACACAAGGAACACAGTCATCCAGCCCCTGTGGGGAGTCAGCAAAACAAAATCCGTTCAGTTCATCCTCGACCCTCACCCCACGGCAAGAAGGCTGTGGCGGTGTGCAGAGGGCACTGCCTCCTCACACCTCTGCTATACCCAGACCAGGTTCGAACCCCTGCGTCACGTTTGTTCTCCACGTTAAACGCACTTTCCTGTATGCACTAAAAGTTTACAAGAAAAACAGGTCTACGTCAGTTCTTTCCAATTCCAAATGCAAGGCCGTCGTTGTTTAGTACATTATACAATCAGCATTGAAAACATCTTCCCTTTTGATCAGCACATTCTGTGAAGAGACGGGCTCTGTATGGTGTTTGGCACATTTAAAAGTAAATTAAAGGGAATTCCCTGATGGTCAGTGGTTAGGACTCTGCGCCTTCACTGCCGAGTGCCTGCGTTCAATCCCTGGTCAGGGAACTAAGATCCCACAAGCCAAGCGCGGCATGGCCAAAAAAAAAAAAAAAAAAAAAAAAAGAAAAGAAAGAAAAGTAAATTAAAGGCACAAAGGTTGCAAAACAGTAAAAGTGTCTTTAACTGCAAGTATGTTTGTCTACTCTAGAAACCCTAGAATCTGCTAAAAATAGGCAAAATGCCCTTAAAACCAAAGACACTCTGTTTAGCTGGCCGAGTCATTCCCTTCACATGTCCCACAGCTGGAGCCATGCACTTCTGTGGTGCTCTAGAGATGCTCACTAAATGAAGCTTTTCTTTTTAATCAACAGATTTCAATATTTAACTAAGATCAACCTACGTGGTTTTACTTCATCGTTTGTACCTGCTGTCTTGAACCTACTCAAATTCAGTAAGTGCCTTAAGATCCCTACAACTTTTCTATTCTTAAAAAACAGATGAAGGCCCTCAGACACTGTCTGCTTATAAAGCTAAAACTGGATCCCATGGAAATCACCCCCAGATAAAACTGTGCACTCACCAAACATGCTGTGCACTGCCCAATCACTGCGTGAAACCAAGCTCAGTACCCCGCTGCAGGCAGATGCTATTCACATCCTGACTTAGAGGTGACCAAGGTCCTTACCAAAGGACCTAGAGAAAGAATTAGCACGGGCTGGTGCAGTAGGCAACACTAGGGGGCCAGGGCCCCTCACCTGGGTGAATCTCAGCTCAGCCTGTATAATCATCTGCAAAATGGGGTTTTTTTGGACCATTATAAAAAGGTTATTCCAAAAATGGAAAAAGGTCTGAGAAACAGGCTTGGAATGGTGTCTGGCACATAGTAGGTGCTCAGTAAATGTTTTCTGTCGTTCTCATGACCGAAACCCCACGCTCGTGGCGAACTCTAATTAATATGCTGATACAGATCAAACGATAGAAAAGCACCCTGAAATCATCCAGTGTAGTTACATCAACGTAGTATTAGCCCTCCCTCTAGAGCCCCAGGATGGAAGACAGACTCGTACCACCTCCTCAAGATCTTAAGCTTCTGGGCCCGCTCCACACACCCCAGCGGCCACCTCAAACTAGTCTGGGATGTCAGTTCCGGAAACAGGCCTGGTATGCTGGGTGTGCCCCTGACTCACTGCATCCTTCCCCCTCCAGACAACTCTGCAGTAGGCTGGGCTCCGAGCTGCGTTGCCACCCCAGGGGCGCTGCGCCCAACGCGAGGACGGCGTCGCCTCCCCTCCCCTCCCTGGGCGCCGTGCACGGCACCTCGGCCCGCATCCAGGGCCGGATGCGGTGTCCCCGAGGGCCCTGCGCAGGGACTGAGGGCGGCCCGCCGGGCAAGAGTCGGGCGGGGGCAGAATGGGAGCTACCCGGAGTGACGAAACCCAAGACTCTGGGGCGAGGGGAGGGCGCTGGGGAACCAGTCCTCAGAGCGATCCCAGCGGGGGCGGAACACCCGCCAGGAGCTTCGAGGCCGCGCGCCTGGGAGAGGAAGAGGTGCCGCGGGACGGGCGGGCGCAGGCGGAGGGGCCCAAAGGCCGCCACGCGGCGCCGGGCCCGCGGGTACCTTGGCCGGCGGAGTCCATGTTTAGGCGGCGGCCGGGCCGCAGCTGGCGTCGAAGCCGGGGTCGCGGGCGCAGTGGGAGCCGAGCGGGCCGCACCAGGTGTCGCTCGCGGCTTACGCACCAGCCGGCTGAATCGCCTCAGGCGCCGCGGCATTACGTGATCAACAGCGAGACGGCCCACTTCCGCTTTGACGCGCGCTCCGCCCCGCCCCCCGTCCCGCCCCCACGAGCCGTGCCCAATGAGGGAGTGCTTTGGCCTAGTCCCGGTTCATCAGCTTCAATATGATTGGTCGAGGCTGCGGACGAAGCCGGAAAGGGAGTCAGGTACACCAGCGAGAAGCACAGGTAGAACGGTCTTGAGGTGCACGGGGTAAGGTGGGAACTGGGAGGACCGTGCAATATGGCGCTACGGGATCCCGGAGGTGGGCTTCTTGGAGGTCTCCAAGGTGTTTGCCCCTGCCTGCGAGCGCCACGGCTCACGTACTTCGGCGGGTCAGACTCAGGCCGCTTGCGATCCCTCCGAGGCCTGACCCACTGACTTCGGGGCTCTTTTTCTTTTTGGGTCTGTCCTTTTTGTTGCGATTTTAAAGTTGTATGGGGGTTGCGCAGAAAAAGGCGCGACCACGAGTTGCTCTCTTCTGGCTGGAGGCGCCCTTCGACCCCGTGTTCTCTCACTTCCTTTTCACAGCAACCCGGTGAGACAGATGGGGCCCTCCCCACTTTACAGATGAGAAAACTGAGGCCAGAGTTACTTGCCCATCACTTAGCTAGTTGCTTCCTGCAGACTCCGGAGAAGGGTTTGCCAGACCTGTCAAAGGAGAGGTGTGTAGCCATTAGGCAACCCGGTCCCGCTAAAACAAGTCCCACGACTACCCTTCCTTGGCTACTAATTGCCTCTGCAAGCAATCCGTTAGTGCAGGGACCGGGCTGCAGAGCAGGAGGTGAGCGGGGGGCAAGTGAGCGAAGCTTCATCTGCTCCCCACCGCTCGCATTACCCCCCGAACCTTTCCCTCCCCGCTGTCCGTGGAAAAGTTGTCTTCCACGGAACCAGTCCCTGGTGCCAAAAAGGTTGGGGACCGCTGCTTTAGTGGTATTCAAACCCTTGAGGATCTGACCCTTCTGGACAGCATTCCCCCTAACAGCCAAGCCATCCTGCATGTACTGATCCCTAGGAAGGAAACCCATTCCTTCACCTGGCTAACTCCTCTTACTGTCTCAGCTCAAGGCTCACCTTCTCCCCATAGGTCTTCCTGGTACCTTAAGTACCTTCTTCTGCTTGCACCGGCCCAGGTGCATCCAGGCCAGGTCCTGCTCTGGTGCCCTCAATTATATGCCTGCCCCACTTGCCTTCTTTCAGCTTTTCCAGAGTTTCTAGCTGGAACCACACTGGCCAGCCCCTGTCCCCAGGGGTTGAGGACAGCCAGTAGTCCCTGCTTCACACAATTAAGGGCGTGTGGTAAGGATGCGACTGCATTACAGATGGTGGTGGGCAGAGGGCTTGTCTCTCATTCTGTATGGCATCCCTGAGCCAGGAACAAAGCAATGAGTGGTCAGTGCAGGTGTGTCTGTAGCCCCACCTGGACTGCCTGCCACTTACTCTGAGTCTGTGGTTCCACGGTGAACCCCATCCTGTAGGAGCCAGGAATGGGGCGGGGGGAACCCTGTGAAGCAGCAGCACCGCACTCTGGGGAGGTCCAGCTGCTAAGACTTTTACAGCCCTTCCAAAGCCAGTGTTCTTTCATAGTTAGAGGCGACTTGCACAGACCCTTCAACACTCATCTTTCCCAGAGTCATCCTGTAACCCAGGCCAGGTGAAGGACTCCTCCTGGTGTCCCACAGCCCATGTTCACACCATCCTTTCTAGGTGATCAAGGCACCCATCACACAGTGTTGCCATAAACCGGGTCACGTTAATCTTTGCATTCCCCTTAGGAGCTGGGAGCAGACTGGGACCATCCACAAATGTTGGAGGGAGGAAGAGAAAGGAGGAAAGGGGATGCCCCAGTGAGGGAGAGGGCCAGGTCCCTATGCACTGCCCCACCCTCCCCAGACACAAGGTGGGGATCCCAGGCGGGGATCCCAGGCAGGGCCAGCTTTACTGGTTTGGGGTAGGGGGTGGGTGGGAGAAGGGACACGCAGAAGCACGGCCTACAGCCTCCAGGGCAACTGGAAGTCCTCAGGTTCCAGCGGACTGCAGTGGGTCGCCTCCACGTTCTTGAAGTGCTGGCAAGCCAGGAACAGCGCGAGCCGCCAGCGCCGCCGCCGGCTCAGGCCCTGGCCCACTAGCCAGGGGAAAGCGAGCCCGTGCGGGCCCCAGGCCTCCTCGTCCTCCTGCCGGTCCTCGCAGCGCGCGCGGTAGGAGCGCAGCAGGGCTAGGCACCAGTCGTCGTCCACGCGGTAGCGCGCGTAGAAGGCGGCCTCCTGCGCCCGGCAGCCGGCACGCAGCCATCGGGTCACGACAGTAAGGCCCTCGCGCGCCATCACGGCGGGGTAGCGGTGCTGCAGCAGGCGCAGGAGCAGCTCGTTGCCGCGGTGGCCCTCCACGTCTCCCGACGGCAGGGGGCGCAGGGGGCCCGAGGTGCTGACCACGTCGTCCGGCGTGCGCCGGAGCAGCAGCACCGGCCGGGGTAGCGGCACAACTCGGCCGCGTTGAGGCTGAAGTGCTCGCGCACCTTGCGCACCACCAGCCCCTTCCAGCTGTGGGGCATGACCTTCAGCGCCAGCGGCACGAGGTCGTCGAAGGTGGCATCGAGCACCAGCGTGCCCAGCTCCGGGTACGTCATGGTGGCCCACGAGGCCGTGAAGCCGCCGATGGACCAGCCGTAGACCACCACGTGCGCGGGCGGGAAGTGCAGGCGGTGCAGCGCGTACTTGACCACCACATCCATGGCGTCGGCGTCGGCGTCGGAGTCGTGCTGAGGGAACGGCGCGCCCGTGCTGCCCCCGAAGCCGGGGTGGTTCCAGCCCAACACCGAATAGCCGGCCTCCAGCGGCGCCGACAGACAGCCCATCTCGTAGAAGCCGGCGTTGCTCTCGCAGCAGATGACGAGGCGCAGGCCGCGGCCATGACTGCCCGGGCGCTGGCGGCGGTCCATGAACGTGGTGTCGATCTCGTTGCCGTCACAGGCCACCAGCTTGGCGCGCCAGCCGCGATAGCGGTCCACCAGGCGCTCCTGGCCCTGCCGCACCAGCGGCAGCACCGCGCGCGTCATCAGGAACATGGAGCCAGGGTACACGAGCCAGCGGCCCACTGAGTGGGCCAGCACGTAGCTGGTGAGCTGGCTGGGCAGCTCACGGATCTGCTGCAGGAGACACTGCGCCTGGCCGCGCGCCCCGCGAGACGGCCGCCCCTGCGCGTCTTCGCCCAGCGCCGCGCCCCGCAGCAGCCACATGCCCGCCGCGGCCGCCGGGCACGTCAGTCCCCCAGTGACCGCTGCGGCACCCGGGCACACGTCATCCCAGCGGAAGTCCACAGGCCAGCCGCGGAAGTTGTAGGTGTAGTTTGCCGTCAGGTAGATCTTGAACAAGTGCATCAGTGCCTTCATGAAGCAGACCACACACACGGGCGCGAGGCGCTGCGCCCTGACAGAGAGCCCTAAGGCCCAGTCACCGGGCCGGGTCGCGCTTGCAGTGGGAAATCTAGGTCCGGCCCGGAGGGCGGCGGCAGGGCCGCACGCGTGCGCGTGCGCGCGCGCGCGTGGCCACCTCGGGACATGCCTCCTCAGGGCTTGGCCCTCGTGGCCTTTATGTCCTGGGCGCACCGGGGCCCAGTGGAGGCGTCCTCTGCCCGGCGCCGGCTTTGTGAGTCACCGTTGCCCGGGAGAGGCGGCACTCTGTGGTGGGCGCACAGAGGGTTCCCGGGCGTGGTGGACCGCCCCGTCCCCCAATGCCCCCGCCCGGGCCACAGCCTCAGGACCCTGGCGCGGCCACACCCTCGCCAGGCCCTCTTTGGCTCGCACCCTCCCGGGGCCTCATTAGCCTCTCACCCACGCCCAAGGCCTCCTCCACCCGGGCCTGAGCAGCGTCTGGCCCCCTCCTCCTTGAACTGTAGGTGGACACACAGGCCAGAAATCAACAGTGCTGACCTCTTCCTGGGTCTCACCGGGAAAAATACAGGGCTGCCCACGGCCCTGAACCCCTGCCACCTTCCGAGGCACCTGCCCTGGTGGGAGAGGGAGCAGAGACAGGACGAAGCAGCCCTGGGGATCAGGCTGAGAGTCTGCAAAGGCTCCGTGGGCCCCAACAGGCCGACCAGGGGGAGCAGCGAGGCTGGCTGCTGGGGCTCTTTGCTCACTGCCTGTGCCCCTGCCCTCCACACCTTCCTTCCCAGGAAAGGGGGTGAGCGCAGGCTGGAAACCCCCCCTGCCCCTCGCCCCCCCCCCCCCCAGCTGTTCTGGATCCTCTTTCCACTGATGCCTGCAGAGGCAATGACCTTCTCCAGGTGGGTCCTGCCTGGCCAGTGTTCCTCATTTTCAGCCCCTGGTCTCCTCTCCCTGAAACCACCCCACAAGATGTCCCTTCTCCTTTTCTGGAGCGCTCTCGTGGGTTCTCCTTTCTCTCCTGCACCAAAGTGGGCCTGCCCACGTGAGGGCAAAGAGAGCAGGGCAGAGTCCGTGGGGGGAGGCATAGAAGAGCCAGGTTCCGGGGGGCTCCTTCAACAGTTGCCTGGACCTGAAAGGGAGTTTGGCAAACCCACCTGGGCCCTCGGAACCCAAGAGGCCTGCCTTGGAGACCCCAGCCCTCTGGGGAGGGGGCTCCAGGCCCCAACAAGTCCCCTCTGCTCTACTGCCCTGTGAAGCTGAGTTGGGGGCATTGCTGGCCCAGTCAGCTGCCACCAGGCTTGGGACACAGAGCTGAGGACGGCTGCTGTCCTCCAGGGTTGGTGGGCAGGAGGGGTCAATGGGCAGAGTGAGTGAGTTGAGAGTATCCATCCCCCCAACCCCTGTTTCTAGGTAAAATACAGAACACCCAGTTAAATTTGAAGTTCAAATAAACAACCAATACTTTTTTTGAGTGTAAGTATGTCCTAAATATTGCATAAGACATACTCATATTAAAGCATCATTTATCTGAAATTCAACTGTAATTGGATATCCTGCTTTTTGGTTTGTTTGTTATTTTTTGTTAAATCTGGCAACCCTACCCCCAGCGGCCCTCCCCCAGGGGATGAGATTGTGATCTTCCTGGTTATCCAGCTCCTATCCCAGACTGGGCCGCTTCACTCATCAGTCAGGTCCTGAGGCCCAAGGGGGTGGCTCAGAGTCCACAGGCCCACCTGGGTGAGGGCTCCGCCCCTGTTCCTTCTGCCCTGAGAGCACTTCACCTCTTTACTAGGTCCTGGGTGGCAGCAGGGGCAGTGGGGGGACCGCACCAGGACCGCCCCAGGAGGGAGCCCGCAGGGTGCCATGCCTGGGGTCAAGGGATGGGCAGAGCTGCCCATGGGGATTGGTGGTCCTGGTGCACCTGAGAAGTCTGCCCCGGCCCCAAGGTTAGGGGGGGGGGGTGTGGGCGTTTACTCTCCTAGGGACCTCTTTCATAGACTCATATCCTGGGGTGGGTGGGGGGGTGCGTGCAGATCCAGAGTCTCCAGGCTCATTTTGCGAGCCCTCAGGAGCGACCCCAACAGCAGAGCAGAGGCCTTGTTCTGTGCTCAGCCCGAATCCAGGCAGACGTAGCGGCTGCGGTGGGACGGCCCGCAGGATTGTGTGCACGGTATGGTGGACACACCACATTTTGTGCTGATTCCCCGGGGAGAGATGGGGCATGGAGAAGCAGCACCCTCCTGGGGGTAGTCTCCCATCTTGGCTGGAAATAGAGGCTTGCCTTTGGCCGGGCCCACCTGCCCTTGGCTCCCCCGGCAGAGCAGGAAGCTTGGAGGAGGGGGAACAGCCGGAGACCGGATTCTGGGGGCAGAGGTCAACGGGCTGGGGCTGCTGGCCCCCTGGAGCCCTTACCCTGTGTCTGGCCTGGCCCCTGACCCCACCAGCCCTGCCCCCAGCCCACAGGAGCCCAAGTGCCCCAGAACCATCAGCTCTGTTGAGACAGGAAAGCACGTGACAGGAAGGGAGTCCTCCTGCTGCTGTCCCCTCTCCAGGAGGGCCCCCGGATTGGACCAGCTGCGGCAGCAGTGACCTCTTGTGCGCCCCCCCCCCCCTCCCGGCCCCAGTCTGCTCAGGGAAGGTGGGACTGTGTCCCCAGTTTTTGGTGCTCAGATGGAAGAGGCCACCCCACAGTGTCCACCGGGCAGACATCTGGGCGTGCGTCCCCCCTCCCCCACCCCCTCCTGCAGGGCTGGCTGGGGTCTCTGACCTCCGGCCTCCACCCCACAGGGCTCCCACCCTCCCCCACTGAGCAGGGCTCCCTCCTGGTCGGTTGGGCTCAGCTTCCCCAGAGGCCCAGATGTAGGCTGCCAGCCTCCGAGGAGGAAAGGAGGGAGAGAGGGAAAACCAGTCCCAGAGGCTGGAGGGGCGGCGGCAGGATCAGAGCCCCTGGCAGGGGGTGTCCAGGCTCTGGGGGCAGCACCGGCCCTGGGGAAGCTAGAGCCGCCCCACGGGAGGGGGAGCTGAGTCTGCACAAACGCCTCTGCTCAGGAAATGGGGTACAGGGGAGGTAGGGGGTGGCCCGGAGCCCGAGGACAGGAGGGGACGTTTCCTGGCGGATGCGGGGTCAGAGAAGGGGCGGAAATGGCCAAGACAGCTGCTGAACATCTGGAATCACAGAGAGTTACCGGCGCCCTCAAGGATGGCGGGGTTTGTGGGGAGCTGTGCACACCCCCGCCCTCTCCTCCTGCCTTCCTGCGGGTCAGTCTCAGTCTCCCCTCCCACTGTCCCCCCCATCAGAGTAAAGCCTGGGTTGGGGTCAAGAGCCCTCCAGGCCCGTCGGACGGGGGCCTACTTCCCGGGGGCTCGACACCCCTGGCTGGTGCACAGTGTGTGCAGGCCACAGCCCCGCTCCTAGGGTGGTCCCCGGGGCCCCATGTGTGACTGGAAGCATCCGTGCACACTCGGAGCCCCGTGTCGCTGCTGGCGGAGCCCCTCAGGGCGGACCTTACCCTTTCCACTCCTGCAGCCCCCACTCGGGGTTTGATGTAAGGTGATGGCTGCATTATGTTATGCAAAGTGTCACATAGGCTCCCTGCCATGAGTCAGGCAGAGTGTACGAAAGGTGACTGTGCTTTCCAAGCCCCTCTCTGGTACCCAAAAGTCTTAACCTTTCTCTGCTTGCCCACAGACATGCCCACCTACAGGCCTGTGAGCATCACCGCATGCCCACAGCTGGCCAGTGGCCACTCCTCCCCACGTGCAGACACTAATGCCCCAGCGTACCCTTTGCTGGTGGATACCCAGGTTTTGAGATCTTCCCCTTCGGCGCGGCTGCCAAGAACACACTTGTCTGAGGACCCTGACTCTTGGTGATTTCCCCTCCACACCCGAGTCCTAAGAGTGTGCCAGGGTGTGGCCAGATTGCTTTTCCAAAAGTCTGTGCTGGCCTGTGAGTCATGTGGGGAGCTGTCTCTGCAGCAAGGCCGGGGAGTGTGGTGGTTTAGTATTTGTTGGTTTACGTGTGTATAAGTTTAATGAATGTTGACTGATCCTGACCTGCTGACCAGGCACCAGGAGCCATTCCATCAGCCAGGCTATCCAGTCCTGCTTTTTGCCCGCTGCCCCTTGGAGGTCCCTCACCTGTGGGACCCCCCGGGCTGACCAGCTTCTCTCGTGGTGGCCAGATGGAAACTGTGGCCTGGACCTCCGCCAGCCCTGGCTCTGGAGAGGAGAGACTAAGCGGGCCGGGGATGATGGAATGATGGAAAGGATGGGGTACCCTCGGCCTGGGAGTCAGGTCTTGGGGTTTGGGGGTGCTACGTGTTTTCAGCGGAGACCCTGAAGACCAGCGATGATGGCGGGAAAGGGGATCATCACAGAGGGCCTGAGATGGCTCCTTGCCCACTTGCCCCAGCGACCCCCCTTCCCCCCACCCCCGAGTTGGAGCCCTGGTTCCTGCCCACAGAGCCTCTCCTGGGGACTCTGACTCCACTGGTGGGGGTCTCCAGGGGGCACAGATGTTGCCTTTCCCTCCTGGCTCCTCCAAGCCCCAGAACCATCAACATTTGTCTCCTGGTGTTGAGACAGAAGGTGGGAGGTGTCTCCAAAGGGGCAACCCACACAATGGTCCTTGGAGAACTCCGGAGGGCGACCCCGGAGTCCCCCACACCGGTGCCCTGTCACCCTCCTCCTGACACTCCAGTGGGGAAGCGGCTCCTCTTTGGAGGCGGGCCCTTACTGGGAAGCTCCCACTCTACCCCCAGCAGCATCCTGGGTCCAGGCAGCCACCCCAAGGGTGGAGAAGCAGGTGGGGGGCGTGGGCAGGGGTCTCAGGAGTGAGCCCTCGGCTCTCCTCTGGAGGGCGGGAGACAGCCCAGGCGAGGACTGGGTGGGGATCCTCTTGGCCTCCAGCCGAGACCCCCAGGGCCAGCCTTCCTGGGGCATGGCTGTCCCACCTGCCCCGGTGGGTGGGCTGCAGCTGGCTTCCCTTAGGCCCGGCGTCAGTGCTGGGGGCTCACGAGTGGGGCTCCTTCCTGACGCCGCCCCCCCCCACACACACACCAGAGAGCGGAGGAGGGCGGAAGCGTCCGGAGGGGGGGGGGGCGGGGCAGAGCCAGCCCAGAGCAGGGGGGACCCTGCAAGGCCCCCGAGATCTCCTGGGGTCTCTGGCACAGGGCCTGCTCTGCCCTTGGGGTACGCAGCTGGGGGAGGGGGCTCTCCTTGGGCTGCACTGCCGGCACCTCCTGAGCAGATCTAGGTTACAGCCCTCGCGGCTCCTTCTAAGTCTCTTGTGCAGATTAAAAATGGCAACTGTCCTGGAGCTGACCCCAGGGGACCCTGGAAGTTTCCTCCCCCCCCCCACCCCGCCTGCTCACAGACAGTCTCTGTTCTCAGCGTCTGCTCAGCTCGGGGCGGCTGCTCTGAGGCACTGGCTCCCCGCCCCTCTCACCCCGCCGGTCTCTGGGGAGCTGGCGCGAGGTCAAGCCCACCGCAGCCCATCCAGCCCACCTCCGTGGAGGGTGTGGGCGGGGCCGCTCCAGGGCCCAGACAGGCAGGCCCTTCTCCCCTGTCCCTTCCCCTCCCGGCTGCCCCGCTTCAGGCAGAAAAGTGGGGCAAGAAGGGAGGGGGGGGGGAGGGAAGCTGTCTGCACCCCCTCGCCACAGCCGGGGCCCTGAGGGGTCCAGGAGGGGCGCCCCACGTTGGCTCCTGAGGTTTCTCTAGGGGGCTGCCCTCTGGGGGGAGCCCACTTGGACCGCACACACTTCACACAGTCATGAAGGCATCACCACCCCCAGGCGGCCTGGCTCCAGGACAGGATCTGGGGGCCAGGAAAGCATCTGGGCCTTTGCCCTAAGCCCACCCAGGAAGGCAGTGGGGCGGGGAGGACACAGAAGCAGAGCGGGCCCCCTTATCCCCCCTTCCCGTTCCCCACCCACCCTGGGGATCTAACCGCAGGGCTGCCCACCCAGCCACTTTGAAGCTGCTGGGGCTCCTGCGCCGGGCCCGCCCCTCAGGCTGAGCTGCGTGGGAGCCGGGAGTGACCACAGGGCTGCCAGCAGCCTTTGAAGTGCTGGGGCGAGGCCACAGGAGGTGGGCGGTAGCCCACCCAGGCCCTGGGCCCACCCCACCCGAGGACTGGAGTCCCTGCCCACTGGGCCCGTGCACTGGCCACCTGGGCTGCCCAGGTGTACCCTGGTGTGGGGAGTTAGGGGGTCAACTCCCCAGCCTCTGGCGCCCAGCCCCCATTTTGCCCATGCTCCCTCGGGGGAAGCAGTGGGGCCAGGAGTTGGTCCCTCTCCCTCAGCTAAAAATAGCGGGGCTCAGGCTGGGTGGAAACCCCCCTGGCGAAGGAGGAAGGAGCGGGGCCACAGGGCTGGGGCCTGGCCTCGGGGAGTGAGGCTGGGCAGGAAATGCCCGGGTGCCCTGGCCCCAGCAGCAAAGGTCCCTTTGATGGCACAGCCCCCTGGAAAGTCCCAGGCAGTGCCTGGGACCCGCGTGGGGCAGGAGTCTCCCAGGTCCCTTGGGTTGGGCCTCGCATCCCGGAGGGGTGGGGGTCCCCCATATCCCAGCTGGTGACCACTGCCTGGGCCTGGCCTTCCTGGCCCCCAGGAAGCCTGGATGGAGCTAGTTCTTCCTCCTCGGTCATCTCTGCGCCTGGTGATGAGCTGAACAGCCCGCCTCCAATCCCCCCTCACTTTCCCAACAAGCACCATTCACGGAGGGCCTGCTGGCGGGGGACAGGGCTGAGAACGGCACGGTCCACGGCTGCCCCAGGGCGCTTGCTGAGCACAAGTAAGGGCTTAGCCTGAAGGAGGGCTTTTCAGGAGGGAACACCGGGTGGTCGCCAGCCTGGAGTGGGGAGGGCAGGAGACAAGACCAGGAAGGTGGCGAGGAGTTCGCAGCCTGGCCCTGGGAGAGGCCTGGAGCTGAAGGGAACTTGGCATCCTGGAGGAATAAGAACGAGGCCAGTGTGGCTGGAACCTGGGGCGGGGGGGTACAGGAATGAGGCCAGGAATGGGGGACAGATCACGTGGGGCCTGGTCAACTGGGGAGAGGGGTTTGAGAGGAAGCCACTTCTCAGAAGCCACTGAAAGATTCAGCAAGAAAGTTCCAGACTCACGTTTGCATTTCAGAGCGGTCACTGCTTTGTGAAGGAAGGGCTGGGGGCGGGGGCGGGGCTTAGGCTGGAGGAAGGCTCCAGAAGACAGGGAGGGGCCAGCAAGGGGGGTTGTGTGAGCGGCGGGCACAGCGGCCTGGGAGGAACGCGTGGGCCAGAGTGTCAGGGTCAGCTCCTGGTCTGCTTTCTGGTGGCACCAGCCTCCCGGTTGATTTTCCGAGCGGAGAGCAGCGGCTTAGGCGCTGGCAAGGAGAGAGTGGTACCAGGAGAGGATGGATATGCTAACACTTCTGGTATTCTTGAGAGAAAATACGAAATCTAAACAGGATAAGAAGGAAGCCAGGAGAGGGGGAAGCCGAGTGTTTGGGAGAAAGGAGGGTTGTTCCTGGTGAGATGTCACAGCTGTGGGCGAGTGGGGGTGTGGCCACAGCGGGAGCTGGTGGGAAGAGTCGCTTCAGGGTGGGTGGAGGTTTAGGTGACAACTTGCTCCAAGGTGTGACTCTGGAGTGGGGGACTGGAGGTGTTTGGAGGTGGGGAGGTGGAGGGGACATCCAAAGAGGGCCCTCACGGCGTCTCCACGGAGGGCAAAGGAGACGTTTCTAGCCTTCACCATCACAGACACCACCTCTGTCACGGCCAGCAGCCCCTGTCACTGTCCCCTAACCACAGTCACCTCCATCGCCATCGTCACCTCTATTGCCTTCAGCGCCATAATCTCTTGCCATCGGCATCACCAAAATCCACCGTCCCAGGCACCACCATCACTGGTTCATTCACTCACTCACTCTGTGGGCAAATATCTGTGGGCAATAGTCCTGGCATGGAATTGCAGTGGGCTCTGGTCATGGCGATGAGCAACACAGGTGATGTCTCTTCCCTTGGGGAGCTTACAGCCTAGTGGGGCAGAGCGAAAACAAACACATTCAAAGGTTTAGAAAACGAGCATTAGAATGATCCCGCAATCCCACTCCTAGGAATTTACCCCAAAGAAATGAAATGAATTTGTCAGCTGGCAAGTGGTCTGTCTACACACTGGAAAGAAAAGGGAGTGGATAACTGATGCGCAGAATGAGCATTCCTGCTAAGGGAGAGGAGCCGGGACCAGAAGACCCCATTCTACTTGGCTTTGTTTATGTGAAATCCTGGGAGAGACAAAACTATAGTGACAGAGAGCGGATCAATGGTGGGCAGGGCAGGGCAGAGCCGGGGGGCCGGGGACAGAATGAACAACAAGAGGCTAAGGGGATTGGGGGGTCACGGGAATGTCCTATATCATAATAGTGGGGGTGGTTACACGACTGTTTGTCCGAGCTCATCAAATCGTATGCTTCAAATTGGTGAATATCATTGTATATAAATTATACTCCAATAAAGCCTCATTTTCCAAAAGACTGGAGGATTGTGACTGGAGTCAAGGAAAGTGTGCGGAGGCAATGGGGACGGAGCCGAGGGCTGGGAGCGGTAAGGGCTGGGTTTGGCCTTGTCTTCCTGGCAGAGGTGTCATTCCTCTTGGGTCACGAGCTAAGTCAATGGTTAATTCCCCTTCGGTGATTTTAACTCGGGTGAACAGAGGCAATTCCAGACTCAAGCTGTGCGTTGAGGTAACTCATTTTTATAGGCTGTTTTTAGATGGGACATCGTTTCCCACCTGGGTAACCAGAGCAGGCTGGCAGAAGTGTCTGTGAATGGCTAGTGGGCACTTGTGTCACCACTGGCCAACAGGCGCAGGCTTGCTCCCAGGTCGGGCAGCCTGGATGCCATGATATCCTGGGACCGTCAGCTCCCAGACCATTGAGCGGACGGTCAGCCGTGGGCTGACGGTGCCAGCTTGGGAGGTCACGCTTGGGGGGGCTGCTGCTTTGCTGCGGGAGGGGGTGCAGGAGCAAGTGGTCCCCGTGGCCTTCACCCCACCTTGACTATCCCTGGGTTTCTAGTCCTGGGCAGGGGAGGGCTGGGCCGGCCTGAGGTCTGGGCCCTGGGCCCTGGGGTTCACGTGGAGGAGTGGGCTCCCAGCAGGGGTGGGGGCTCCCCACGGTGCAGGCGACGGTGACCCCCTGGCCTTCTGGCCTCTCCCGTGACCTGTGGGGCTCCCTGAGGAGGGGCCCTGGGCCTGGTGTCACGGGGGGTGGGTCCACACACTGGCGGGCCAGAAGGGGCCTGGGGGAGGGTCAGGGCCTGGGGTGTTTCCTTGGTGCTGGCTCTGCCGTCCCTCCCGAAATCACGGCCGTCGGTGCCCGGGCCCATCTCGGAACTGGTGAGCCCCAGCCCCAGTGGCCTTTTCCCCCTGTGGCCTTGACTGGGGCTGGGAACCTCCGGCCTGGCGTCCTGTGTCCTGCCAAGAGGATGTCCTGTCCTCCAGGCCGGCTCCCGCCCTCCTCCATCCCTCTGGGGCCTCCAGGGACAGAGGTGGGGGTGTGGGGGTGGAGGGGATTTGGAAGCCAACCGGCTGCCCCCCGGCCAATGGGTCCCAGCCCCGTCTGTCCTCCGGGCTTCCTCCTCCCCCTGGACCCGGATGCAGCGGACAGAGGCCCCTAGCCCAGCACCTGGGGTTTTCCAGGATAGACTCTGGTTCCCCCGCAGGGTGGGGGGTGAGCTGCTCCAGGGAACAAAGGCCAGGGGAGGAGAGGGGAAGTGGGGAGCAGGGCTAGGAAGGGGAGGCCCTGAGGCCACAGCGCCATGGGCTGCCGCCCCCATCCCTCTCTCGGTTTCCTGTCCTGAGCGGGCGTGGGCCAGAGTGCGGGGGAAGAGGCTTCGAGTCAGCTCAGCGGCTCCTGCCGCAAGCCTGCCTCTCCTCTGGGGGAGGGAGAGGCCAGGGTGGGGCATCTCGGCCAGGACAGTGCTGAGAGCTCAGGAAAACTGGCTGGTACTTGGGGAGAAGGAACAGAGTGCGCTCAGCACCCACACCTGTAGGCCCCTCCCACATCAGTCTAGAATGTGGCCTGAGGGTCCTCGCTGCACCCCCAGTGTCTGTGCTGTGTGTCTGCACGCGCGCGCGTGCGCGCGTGTGTGTGTGTGTGTGTGTGTGTGTGTCCAGGAGGTCTAGGTGTCTGGGGAGGGCCGAGACCGTCTATGTGTCCCTGTATTTGTCTCCTGAGTCTCTGTGCATCTGGTATGTTTCTGAGCACGTGCCCGGGCCATGCGTGTGTGTTTGCATGTGCATGTGTGCCTGTGTGTGCATGCACATGCGTGTGTGCTTGCGTCTGTATCCCGGGCACGTGTCTGCACCTTGGGGTACCCACGTGGCCTTCCTGTGTGTCTATATTTGTGGGGTGCAGTGCTGTTTCTCCTCTAAGGTCAAGAATGACCAGTTCCCCCCACCCCAGGAAGCCCGGACCCCGGGAGGGGTGGTGGCAGGAAGGTAGTTGCTGGGCCCTCTGCCCCCCCACCCCCAGGCTCTGTCCACCTTCAGCAGCTCTGGCGAGTTAAAAATAGCCCCGGGGCCTCTGGAAGCGGAAGGGGTAGAGGCACCCGCGGGGGGAGGGCGGAGGACGGGAGGCACCCCCGGCCCAACAGGCAGAGGGCGGGCGTCCGGGCCCACGCCAGCACTCCGAGGCCAGCCAGCCCGGCTCCAGCAGGGCGGGTCACACATCCTCCCGGCCCCACCTGCGAGGCCTCAGGACCCCCACCTTGGGGCTCCTTCGGGCCCTGCCCTTGAGAAAGCGGAGTAGGCCCCGGGGCAGACAGCCTGGCAGAGCCTCGGTCCCCAGAGGTAGGAGGGGCTCCAGGGCTGCGCCCAGCACCTGCCCCGGGACTGCCCCCTCCTGGCCCCCACTCCCCTGGAGCCCCAGGTAGGAGGCAGATCGGGGCAGGGAGGGAAGAAGGACAGACAGCCCCAGGAAAGCATCTTCCCTCAGGGAGGGGTCAGTGGAAGATTTGGGGTTTTTTTGTATAACTGTTTATTGACGTACCACATACATACTGAAAAGTGCACATACCTTGAGTACATAGGTAATGAATTTTCATAAACTGAACACAACTTATCACCAGCACCCGAAACAGGAGAACAGGACTTGGCCAGCCCAGGAGGCCCCCTTGGCCCACATCCCAAAGGCTATCGCTGTTTGACCCTTACTGGCTCCGTCTGTCCCGCCCGTTTCTGAAGGTGGCCTGCCGTGGAAGCGAGGCCACTGTGGAGCCGGGAGTCACAGGTGGCTGTCCTCCTGGCTGTCCAGTGTCCCCTGTGTGACAAGCTGCATTTCACTTACAGACTTTGCTGCTGGTGGGCAGTGGGTTTTTCCAGTTTGGGGCTATTGCAAAGACGGCGTCCTTGAACATTCTGGGACGTGTGGTTTTTGTGAACCTGAGCACATATTTCCTTGGGCCCCCCTAGAAGTGGAGCTGCGGTTTGAATGGTCACAGCTCTCTCTGAGGATCTTATGGGGGTCCTGTGGACACTCCCAGAAATGCTACAATTTGCTCCTGCTTTCAGGGAGTGCACACTCTGGGGCTCCTAGACTCGAGGCCTGGCCTAGGGCCCCTCCAGCCTGAGGTCTGTTTGTCCTTGGCCGGGCTGGGCCTTGGGCTAGGGTCTCCCTGGGCGAGGCTGTCCTCCCCCCGACCCCCCCCCCCCCCCGACCCCAGGAGGGCAGCGCCCATGCGCCCTCCACCCGGCGGGCACGCCCAGAGGAGGTGTCCCATCCCGGCGGCCCACACCCACCCTTCCTTCCTCAGGAAAACCTGTGGTCTGATAAGGCCTCCAGGCTCTGGTTTTCAAACCACCCCGGCACCAGGACCCCCCAGGGGAGGAGGGAGCAGAGCCCCGCGCTGCCCAGCCTGCAGCAGCAGCAGCAGCCGCCGGGGACTGGGGAACTGGGCTCTCGTGCTCCCAGATTCCTCCCGAAACACAGAGGCACACGCGTGGCCACAGAGGTGGTCTCTGAGGGTCCTGGCCAGGTCTGGGGGCGGTGAGGTGGGGCTGGTCAGACCAGGTGGGATGGCTGCTCCTCCTGGCTCCCCCCAGCAGCTCCAGGCAGGCAGGGGCCTTCCAAGGCAAAGTCCCCGAGCCCCTCCAGCCCCCTCCCCCGGCTTTCCCCCCACCCCACCCCTCTCCTGGTTGTGTGGGGTTGAGGGCTCAGAGAAGGAAAACTGCCCCGCAGTTCTCACTCACCTCCCAACACCAGGCAAACACGGCCTCTTCCCAGGGCCTGTCCGCCTTGCCTGGGCCTCCCAGCAGCAGCCCAGGGTGACTCCAGCCTCAATCGCATCAGGAAGATGTGCCCCCAGGACATCCAAGACTGGCAGGCAACCGCAGCAGAAAGCCGGGAGCCTGATCTCAGTGCCCGCCTGGCCCTGGTGACTGTTAACCCCCGTGATAACGATGCTGACAAGGGAGGTGGCACCTTGGGGCCGCTTTTGTGTCCTGCCGTCTTGCTCAGCCCACTCAGCTATGCCAGGTGGGCTCTTCAGGTGCAGGCTGTCACCCAGAGAAGTAAGTGATTTACCCAAAATCACACAGTGGGCGTTGATCCCAGTTCTGGCCAGGCTGGCCCCTCAGGACCCAAGAGGGAATCTGACATGGCCATGCCCTCGTGGAGCACAGGGAGGGGCAAAGGACAGTCAAAAGGTGCAGGCGTTAGGCCAAAGTAGAGCCCTGTCTGGGCGGGCTCCACTCTCCCTGAGCGAGGGTGCACAGCTGTCTTGGCGGGCTGGGGGGCGGGGTTGGGAGTGGGTCATCAGGACGGCTGAGAACCACCAGGTGGGTAGGAGCAGGAAAGGCATTCTAGGTTGAGGGACGAGCAGGTGCAAAGGCCCTGGGGCAGAAAACCCACCGCATCTGGGCCCCGGCGGGCTGGCGTGTGAAGCTGGTGTCAGGCAAAGCCAAAGGGCAGGCGAGGTGCCCCCGCAGCCGGCAGCCTCCCTTGTCCACGGCAGGTGTGTGGGCCTGGGACCCACCTGTCCGCAGGTCCGGCCCAGGGGATGGTGGTGAGCTGTGGGCCGGCTTCCTGAGCAGGCTGGCAGACGGGGTGGAGGGTGGGGAGTATATTCCACTTCATTTCAGGTGCTCCCTGCTGCCCTCGGGCTGGGCTTCCCTGGACGCTGGCTGTGTGGGGCATCCGTGGGAGGGAGTGTCACCAGCTGTGGTGGGGCTGGCTGCATCCCGGAGCTGTGCCAGGGTGAGGGAAGGGTCCCTCGGGGGCTGGTCCCACCTGGGCAGGACTGGAGGTCACTTTGCCCCATCTTAATGGGGGCCCCTGAGGCCCATAGCACGGCCTCTGGTGTCCCACCCCTCAGCCGAGGTGGGGAGAGAGTCCTGGCTGGACCAATGGGGTCTGAGGTTGAGGCTGGTTGGAGAAGGGTGTCCAAGCCAGGGAGGCCCTCCAGGAACAGCTGTGGGAGCCCCCTCAACCCGCCAGGGCCCAGGTGACCCGAGGGTAGGGCTCTGCGCGGGACCCCTGCCCAAGCGACCTCTGAAACCCCATTGAGCAGGGGAGAGGAGTGCCCTGCGGTCACCCTTCTGCCACATGACCTCCCCTGACCCCAGCCACTCTGGGGCGTGGGCTGCGTGCCCCAGGGTCAGAGGCACCCAAGCCAGCTCCTCTCCTTCGAGGCCTCCCCCGGCTCCGCTGGGCACCTGCGGCCCTGGCCTTGCTCCACAGACGCGCGTGTCTCCCGCGCCCACACCCGCTCTGGTCTCCTGTCCCCTGAACAGGCACCCGCCGCCCTGCGGCCAAGCGGAGAGGCGGCTCCCCCGGCTTCTCCCTCATGGACCGCGTCCACTCCACCCAGGGCTCGTCGGCTCTCGTCCTAAACACATCTCTGGATCATTCCATGGAGCCCGTCTCCTCTTCAGAAGTCTGTGAAGGGACCTACAGCCTGTGGGAAACCCCAGAAGCTCCTGCCCCGCGGTCGCCACGTGGCCCCAGGTGGCCTTTGAGGTCACCGCCCCCCAGAGCACCTGGGCTCGGCCCAGCGAGGACGTCCCCCCGCCCGGCTCGAGCTGCACGCCGTTCGCCTCCGCAGCCACGTCCCCCGCTCCCCATCCGGAGGGCGTCTTGCCCTCGTTCCAGAGATTTGGGCGGGACCGCCTCCTGCCCAGTGTCCAGACCTGGGCCTGGCTCCCTCCGGAGTGAGCAAAGCAGGACACACACTCCCAGACACTCTTGTACAAACCTGGCGGTCGCCTCTGAACAAACACACACGGACCCAGACACACACAGACACCCATGCACCAACACACACACACACCCGAGGAGCCCACAGACACGTGTGCAAACACACAGGCATGACGAAGGCTCGTGGCAGCTGTCAACAGAAACAGCCCCGGACAGGCTTCGAGGCAGCGAGATGGATTTCATGTGGTCTACTGCAGCGGGGAGACTCCACTCCAGCTGAGACAAAAATGCAGGGGGTTCACAGGGAGAACAGACTGGGACAAAGCACATTTTGGGGTTTGGCAGCATGCGGGTTTCTTTTTTGCCTGTGCTGCACGGCATGCGGGGGTCTTAGTTCCCTGAACAGGGATCGGACCTGTGCCCCCTGCACTGGAAGCGTGGAGTCTTAACCACTGGACTGCCAGGGAAGCCCCAACATTGGGATTTTTTGAGCAAAAAGACAGTGTGGGGGGCTGGAGTCACCTTCAGGGACATGACGGGTGCAAGTGGAGGCCAGGCTGAGGTTGGGTCAAGGCTCTCGGCAGGGCATTGGGGCAAGTCCTTCGTGGGTCCGGGGTTTACAGCCCTGGCTGCTGCGCCCCGAGGGTGGGCACACTGGGAGCTGCCGGAGCCTTCGGATCCAAAAGTGAAAACGAGCCCCGGGCCCGAAGGAGGAGGTTTTGTCCCATTGATTGGTTGGGTCTTTTTACTTTGGACTGATTTTAGGTAGATGGAAGAGCGGGGACATTTGGGAGTCCCCAGAGTTCCTGTGTGCCCCTCCCCCGGCCCAGCTTCCCCTAAAGTTACCACTGCAACCCTGAGGCAGCTTCTCTCAAGTGCAGCTCCGACCCTACTTGGATTTCACCCGTTCTTCCATCAATGTCCCCCTCCTGCTCCAAGACCGCATGCAGGGCACCACGTTGCAGGGCCCTCACGTCTCCCCAGGCTCCTCTGGGCTCGGACCGTTTGTCTGACAGCACTTGTTTTCATGACCGTGACAGTTTTGAGGCGTGCTGGTCGGGTGTTTTGTAGCATGTCCCTCAGTTTGGGTTTGTCTGATGTGTTTTCTCATGATCACACCAGGGTTATGAGTTGGGGGGAAGACAGCAGCCGAGGTGAGGGACCCTTCCTGTCACATCACATCAGGGGCCTGACGTCCCATGATGTCCCTGGTCACTTGGCGAGGGGGCTGCCTGCCAGGTCTCTCTCTGCTAAAGCCCCTCACTTACCCTTTTCCGCCCTCTTTTTCAGAGGGGGTTCCACGCTCAAGGAGTGTGTGTGGTCGCCTCCACCTCCTGGAGGACGCCAGACTCACGGCCCTGCGTTTACGTCGGCTGTGTCACTTCGTGCTTTGTGACATATCCAGAGGGACGTTATTCTGATGCTCAGATGGCCCCGGCTCCGGCCACCTTTCCCATCAGCTCCCGTGTCCCTCTGTCCTTTGCTTTCTGAGCCCTTCCGTCCTACCAGCACTGCCACAAGCTCCCCGTGTTTTCCCTGCCCTGCCCTCTCATCGGCCGTGTCTCCAGGGACCCCCCTTCCCGGGTCCACCCTGGCTGACCTCTCGGCTGACCTGCTCGCCGCCTGGCTCCTTCCAAGAATAAAAGGCGTCCTGTCTTGCTCTCCAATACTGGGACGTACGTGGCATGTGGCAGGTTCGATGTGCTCCATGAATGTTGCTGAGTAAGTGCGTGAATGGATGGATGGATGAGGCCGAGGCAGCGGGCTGCCACCGCACAGGGTTGGGGCCTCTCCAAGCCCACCAAAGGGACCCCAGAACACCCTCCTCTGATGGGAGGGCAGGGGCCTGTACCTTGTCCAGGTGGGACAGGGCCCCTCATCGCCTCCTTTTCCTCCGCCTCCCAGCCCCTAGCACAGGAGCCGGGCCAGGTGACCTCATGGGGAGACTCCTGGCACAGAGTAGGTGCTCAGAAAATGTGCCCCGTCCCGCCCTTTCCTCCCAGGACGGAGCTCGGTCAGGCTCTGGCTGACTGTAGCCCCCAGCAACCCCCTTCGTGTCCCTGCCTGGCGGCTCCCGAACAGGACCCTGGGGAGTGCCCAGTGTCCCTCCCCACCCCCGCCCCCCATGGCTATCTGCAGCCATCACCGGCTTCTGCAACGCGAGCCTCCGTGGCTGTGGCCCCGGGGAGCAGCTGCGTTCCTCGGCGGGGATGGAGGCCCCCAGCCCCCTTGCCCTGCTCCAGCGCTGACTGGCTGCTCCCCCGCGGCCTCCCAGTTTCCAGAGCCCGCCTGAGATGGAATTACAGCCCCAGGCCCGCACCTGCGGCTGGCAGCGGTGCCTCCTGGCTCGGCCGGGCCCTGTCTTCCCCTTTCCTCCCAGGGCCAAGCGAGATCCCAGTTGGGTAGGATGCCTGCCGTGTGCCCAGGGGAAGCGGGGGCTGTGGAGACCCCCCGTGGGGGTGGGGCGGGGATCAGGGAAGCGTCCTCAGGGAACGACGCCTCCACAGGGATGAACGGGGAAAGCGGGGCTTAGGGAGGAAGGGGGGCGGCAAGGAGAAGACTTGGAGCCGCAGAGGTGGCGGGGTCAGATGATAAAGGGACCCGGGCCAGCCCAGCGGGGAGCCCGGTGCCACCATCCACGCTCAGGCCGGCCTCAGGCGGCTGAGCCCTGGGGGCAGGGCCCGCGGTGGGGCGGGGGGGGGGGGCTGGGGCGGGCTGGTGCCCCCCAGAGAGAGGCCTGGTGGGGTGGGAGGTGAAGTGCCAGGAGAGGACCAGGTCGGCGGTCAGGCCAAGCTGTTCACAGACCCGCAGGGACAGGCACCAGCTCCACCCACAGCCCCCGGGCTTGCCCAGGCTGCCGCCCACCCCCGAGCTGGCCTGGCTGTGCACTGGCACTAGGGACGGCGGCTCCGCCCCCTGCCGCCCCCCTGCTCTGCCCCGTTCCCGCCCCGCCCGGGTCAGCCCCACCCCACCCCACCTCCAGCTTTCTGCCCCTGCCCTCTGACACCAGCCCCTCCCAGGCACACGGCAGGTGCGGCCCCGCCTCCGTCTGGAGAGAAGGTCAGGAAGGCAGGGCCCCGGTGCGGGCCTGGGGCTGAGGGGGCGGGGGCTCAGGAAGGGAGGGGGCTGGCATTTGGCAGTGGCATTTTGGAAGAACGGTTGCGGGTGAGCGCTTGGAATGGAACGGGGTGACAGTTGGCGGTGGCAGCTGGAGCGGCAGTGGGGCTTGGCAGGGGCGCAGGCCGGGAGGACAGTTGGGGTGGAGCGGGCGTGGGCTTGGCAGGTAGCCTCTGGCTGTGGAGGGAGCTCTCGGGGAGGCCCAGAAGGAGGGCAGGGCCAGCTGGCACCACACACGGCCGAGCCAGGCCCAGGAGCAGGCTCCCGCCTCAGCCCGGCGGCCCCCGGCCCACGGGTGGGGCTCTGCTGCAGCCCAGTCCACCCGCGGGGCCCGGGATGACGCGCAGAGGCGGTTTCTGCGCGCAGCCCGGGCATCCTTACGCTGCGTCTCCTGCCCTGCCCTCAGCCTCTCTCCCTCCCTGTCCGCCTCCAGCGGGGGCTTGGAGAGGACAGGGACAGGTTCTGGGCAGTTTCCTGGGAGGGGCAGGACTCCCGGGGCTGTTGCCATGGGGACGGCTGAGCAACACCACTGGCTGGAGGATAAACAGGCAGGTTTCCTGACCAGTGATTGCCACGAAGACAGCCCTAGGGAACCCAGCGGGGGTAGACGGGGAGACGCTGCCTGGGGGGAGGTGGGGGTGGGGGTGGGGGTGAGGCCCTGGAGAGGGGGCTGGCCCAGGGGGACACTAGAAAGGGAGAGGTGAAGGGACATTTCTTCCCAAAGCGCCCCTGGGGCTCTGCCTCACGGGAGCAGCCCCGGTGTGGGGCTGGGTCCCCTCACAACCACTCTGCCCCCTGAAGCCACACAGTGGGGGTGGAGGGCAGGTGGAGGGCTGGCTGAGCACGTGGTGCAGGGGCCCCGGCAGCCAGGCAGCTCTCGGGACTGAGCCTGCCCTTCAACGGCCCGGGGTCTGCAGGTGGGAGTGAAGGCCACGCGCTCGGAGGGGCAGCCATCGGCAAGTACATCTGCGGGCCTGGCCGCTCCTTCACCTTGGCCCCTGGGCTCCCAAGCCCTGGCCTCAGGGATGCTTAATCTCTCCAGGGCCCCAGACCCTCACTGCCTCAAGGCGTCTCCTGGGCAGGCTCCAGAAACGCTCACACATGTGGCTGAGGGAGAGCTTCCAGAAGGACCACCATGCGGCAGGGACCACTGACCGTCCATTTGTTCATCTGTCTCGTCCTCCAGAGAAGCGAGGGGCAGGAACCACATCTGCTTCATCGTGGCATCTCAGGCACCTTATTCCCCAGGCCCTCCCAGACTCCCATCTGTTGGCTTTGCTGCCTCTGGACACCGGGTGCCATGGCTGAAGAGTGCCACTGAGGCCAACCCCACATGCCTGGTCCTCGCCTGTTGCTAGAGCCACCTCCGGGGCAGAGCTGCCCTCACGGAGGCCACATTTCTACTGATGGTGAAGGACCCACTGGTTGTCAGGTGCAGATCCCTCCTAGGGTCTATGCCAGTATTAGGGGTGAAGTGCAGTATGTGTCACCTGCTCCAGGGTCTGGGGGACCCCAGCCAGAGTGGAGGCTTTTTGACCAAGCCTGGTGTCTGCCCACTGTGAGTCCGAGCCTGGGCACTGATGAACGTGGGGACCCTGGGTCTGTGCTGCCAGCATCTCCCCGTCAGAGCAGATGCACCCAGGTGGCCCCAGGGAGTCCAGCCGCATGACCCCCGTCTTCCTCCCAGCTCTGCTGAGAGGCCACAGCTGCTGCTATTGGCTCTTTTCTTCCTTCCTTTCTTTTCCCTTTCTTTTTTTTTTCTTCCTCCCTTTGTCCCTTCCTCCCTCCCTCCCCCCCCCCCCTTCCTTCGGGTGTTATTAGCTCCCAGAAGCTTTGCTGTCTTCAGTTTTAGGCAAAGCTTGATCAGAGCTCCCTGGGACGGTCCTTGGTTCTGCCTTCTTGGTCTATCAGCCTCCTCCTCAGGCTGCTGGCCCTTCTGTTTGTTCTTGGAAGAGAAGAGACAAGAGTCTCAGTCCCCAGTCACTGGCAGGGCTGCTGGGGTCGGGAGGGTCGATTCATCCTCATGCAGGGCAGGGGAAGGGGAGAGAGAGTTCCAGGACCCCAGGGGCTCATTCCAGAACTCAGTGAGACTTTCTACCAAGACCAGAAGCCCTAGGCTAAACAGGTGGCGTGAGCCCTGGTACTGCTGAAAGAGGCTAGGTTCTCGTGGGCAGGCCTCCTGAGCAACGGCTGAGCACCACTGTGTGCTCCACCAGGGCAGCCTCTGCAGCTCTCCGTTCTGCAGGGACGATGGACGTGGCATCCTGGCAATGCTGTTCCCCTTGGAGAGTGTCTGGGGGTCGAACCTTCTTGGTGGTGAGGGGGGCTCTCTCCGGGGGCGGGGGGCAGCCATCAGGGGAATGGTCCTCCTCTGTTTGGCGGGCCGCCCTCCTCAGTCTCCCCAGCATCCTTTGCTCCATGGGTTACATTGTACTCCAGGCAGGCAGGTGGGGGAGGACCCCGGCAGAGGGTGCCCTCCATCCCGTCAGGAAGGACAGAGTGACCGGCCAGAACCTCCAGGAGGCCGAGAGGCAGCCACTTCTGAGGATGGCTGTACCCAGCCCCGACCTGAGAGGGCCCAGGAAACGTGGGCCTGCGGTGCCAGACCCGGGGTCCTCCGCGGGAAAGGCCTGGGAGGGGCCCTGTGCCGGCAGGGCCAGCGCAGGCAGCGGGGAGCGGGGTGAGGGTGTCTGCACAGCCATTTCCAGGCGCCGGCTGCAGTGAGGGAGTGTCCCAGCCTTTCATCGCTGGCTGCCAGACCGCGGCCGCCCTTGTTCACTCAAGGAGAATCCCCCCCCACCCAGCCTGCCCTCCCCCAGCAGCCCAGTGAATGCCTCCTTACACATCCTGAGAAAGCATCCACAATGGCCCGCCGCCTCCCACCTTCCCAGGAATTCCGCGGCGCTGGGCCCGTAGGGAGGTAGGGCGCAGACGGCCTGCGGCGCCTCCCCATTGGATGGCCCGGTCGTGCTCGACTCCCTTGCCGCGGCTGGCCAGCCACAGGCTCACCTCCCTTCCCACCGTCGCGTCCGGGAGAGGAAGCGAGGTGGCCTTTGCCCCCGCGCAGGCCAGCCAAGAATGCGGGGCCACGCTTCCCATTCTGCCCGCCCGAGGACTCGAGGACAGCAGGGGCGAGAAGGGACGCGCAGGGCCCATCTCGGGCAGCACGATTCGAGATCGCTTGCGGGGGAAGCGGGGCACCCGCTGCTTCGCAGGACCCCGCATCCCCCAGACAGACCTCGCGGGGGAAAGGACCGACGCGCGCGCGGCCGCCGATGCTCCTCAGTTGGCCAAACTCAAGCCCCGGTGGCAGGCACTGTCCCGTGGCCCCTGCCCCGCGGTGCGCCTCTCGCTGGGCGCGCCGAGGTCCCCGACAGCGCGGCCCCGAGCCCCTGGGCGCCGTGGAAGCGCTTTTTCTCTGCACAGCGCGCAGCCAGCACAACCGGCGGGGAAGGCGCGAAGTTTGCGAGACACGCGCGGCGCGTCTGTGCGTTGGGGGGCGCGGACAGCCTGCGGCCCGGGGACCCCGCGCCCCCGAGGAACAGGCGCGTGGGCAACGCCAGAGGCGCAGTACGCGCAGGGTTGGGTTGCCCTCATCCTGACCCGCATCTCCCATCGGTGGTCTCCCGGCTGCTGGGTCCCCGTGGGAAGGGGCTCCGACGCCTGGAGACCCAACGCCGCGCCGCCGCCCCCCCCCCCCCCCCCCGCCGCCAGCCCCGCAGAGGGGGCTTCCCACAATGCTGAGCGAGCTCCAGCCCGCACTTCCGCTGTCCGGCCGCCCACGGTGGGGCGGAGGCGAACCGACCCCCGCCGAGGCCCCCTCCGCCCCGCGAGCGGAGCCGGCCGACCGAGGGGCGGGGAGGCGGCCGGGCCGGCGGGGCGGGGCCCGGGGCGGTGGCCGGGGCCGGGGCCGGGGCGCGGGCCAATCAGCAGCGGCCGGGCGCGCGCCGGGGGGCGGGGTCAGGGTCCGCAGGCGGGGCGCGCGCGCGGGCGGCGGGGGCCGCGGGGTTGGAGCGGCGCGGGGGCGCGCGCCGGCCTGACGGACAGACGGACGGACAGACGGACACAACAGCCGAGGCGAGCGCGCAGCTCGGACCCGCCCGGACGCAGCGCTCGCCCGGCGGCCGCGGCGATCACCCGCGCTGGTCCGGCGGCCGCGGCGCCCGCCCTCGCCCGCGCCCCATGGGGTCACAGGTAAGCGGCGCCGGCTCATTGTCCGCGGCCGGGCCGGCGCATCGCGGCGGGGCCGGGGCTCGGGCCGGGTCGGCTGCTCCGGGCCGGGGCCGCTCCGAGTCGGGCGCGCCCCCGCCGCCTGCCCCTCGCGCCCCGCCGTGCCCCGCCCCGCGGGGGCGCCCTCCCGAAGGCGATCGGCGCGCCCGGCTATGGCTCCGGGGGGTGGCGGTAGCGACCCCCGCCCGGCCCCCTCCGTCCCCTGAGTTCCGGTGGCACGGGCGGGGCGGGGCAGGCGAGGGCGACGCGGGGTCCCCGCGGGGCTGCGCGCGGAGGCGGAGGCGGCGACGGGGCTGCCCCGCGCCCCTCGCCCTCGGCGTCTCCTGCCGCCGCCGCCGCCGCGGTCCCTCCCCCGTCACCTCCGAAAGGGGAATTTTCCAGCTGGTAATTTCTGCTGCGTCAACGCCCGGCCCCAGGAGGCAGCCCGGGGGCGTCCTGGCGCCCCCCGCCCGCTCCGCCCCGAGCGCCCCCCGCCCGCGCCTGAGAGCCGCACCCGGACCCGCCCGCGCCGAGTTTGCCAGGAGTCTGAACTGCGGGAGGTGGGCGCGGCGGCTCCCCGCACCCCGCCGGGCCTTGGGGGTCATTGTCTCCCCCTGAAGCCGGGCACCGGGCTCGTCTCCATTTTAATTACTGGCTGAACCTGGGCGCAGGGGCCTCGAGGCCGGGTGGCTAAAGAAGCGCGGCGGGGACGGGGCGCGCAGAGCGGACGGGGCGCGCGGAGGGAGCAGGGTCCGCCGCGAGCAGCGTCTTTGTTTCTCTGTAAATAGACATGTCAGTTTCACAGGGTAGCAAGAGTCACTGTCTGACAACTCAATCCCGATGGCAAATGGGGGATTTTCTGCACCAGGAGGAGGGTTCTGGCTAGTTGGGGTTCCTCCACCCCCGCTAACAAATTCATTATTTGTAGGTTTAACGGAGCACGCCACAATAGGGCTGGACGGAGGAGCCTGGGTACAAACCAAATGGGTGAAGAACTGATATTTTCTGACACCGAGGAAATACAAACAAAAGAAAGTTTGACCGAGATTCGCAGCGAATTTCCTCACGCTTTCCGTGCTCCAATCTCAGCGACGCGTTTGTCGTGGATTGCGGAGGCAAGATTGTTATCAGCATTGTTTACAGAAATGCTAATTAGGCAACGGGTTTAGCGAACCCGGCTGGGCGCAGACACCTGTGCGGAGTCCTCGCGTGCGTTTTAATTGTGTCAGTTATAGAATCATACTGGATTTATCATCAAAGCTAACTTCGCTTTTGAGCAGCCGACTGTGGATTCACCCTATCGCTGGCCTGCGTGCTGCCTGTGAAAGCAGTGTTTCCACTCTACAGGAGTGGGAAATAGTTTGTTCCCCAAAGGCAGATTTACGGAAGGGTTTTTCACATGAATAATGAAGTAAACAATAGAATTTTATCACAGTGGACTCCTTCTCCTTGCTATATTTCATGGCAGTTTTAGGTGCTGTGAACTGAAAACGTTGGGACACCTTGCTATTACAGAAAGGACTAAACGAGGGGCGTGCTGAGGCAGAAGTTACTGGATTTAAGTAGGAACTTAGACACTGTGTTCCCCTAGAAAGCTAATAATTATTTTTATATCCTTCACTGAAGGGAAGGAGGTGTGTGTGTGGAGTTTGCTGTGAGAGTTCTCTTTAGGGAGTGGTGGGATGGTCGCATTTAGGCTAAACCCCGAATCCGGCCTTTCCTGGAGGCCACAGCCTCCGGGCGGGATTTCATTAGGCCCCATTGACATCACCCTGCACGGAAGGATTTTGTTTTGATGAGATAAGTTCTGTTCAGGTTTAGCTGTTTCGTGTTTGAAAATGAGCTGTTTTTCCACGTCCAGTTTCTGATGTTCAGGACTGGCGGACTGTTGGCTGCAGGGGCTCTTGGGCGCTCTGTGTCCCTGCTCGGTCACCCAGGGTCAGGGGGCCACTGCCTTCTCCTTGGTCACACATTAGCACAGGAAGGTGAGGTCGACCCTGAGAATGGGTGAGACTCCTCCGGGGACCTGGAGGGACACCCTTTTACAGTCAGAAGATGTGTTATTTGCAAACACGTTAAACCAAATATTAACAAACTTTCCGACACTGTCCTTATGTGGGGTTTTTCAAATGAAGGGAAACTGGGCCGCTGTGTCCCTGTGGTCTGTGTTTCTGGGGCAGCTGTGCTTCTGCTCTGCTCTCCACCAGAGGTCTCGGACCAGCTGAGGACAGCCCAGCAGAGCGTCTTCAGCGGAGGCTCCACGAGCCGTGAGCTTGAACTCATTCCTCGTTTTGCTAATGCTTTATGTGCCCAGGTGCCCCCTTGGCCTCTGTGTTGAAGTGGGTGGAGAGGTCTTGTGCCCTGTTCTGGGGGCTTCGTGTTCTCATAAAAACGGAGGCTTTTTCTTCTCTCTAATTGAACGTATTCTGCTTTGAAATCGGCTGAGTGATGGTAGGTCGTCAAGAATTCCCTTGTGAATCTGCTCCTTCCCCCGAACAAAAAAGATTCTTCTTGCCACAAGTGTGCTTGAATGGCCTAACTCCCAAGAATACACAGATGATTGAAACATCGCTACTGAGGCCACAAGACTCATTTCGGTCTTTGAAGTACGGTTGTCTTGTTCCGATCCTGGCTCTCGTGTCCTCTGCTCTTGGCTCTGGCTCTGGTGTGACCAGTGCAGCTGTGGGTCTTCAACCGTGGGATCGTTCCTGCCTTTCTAGCTTCGGTACTTTGTGTGCCTGACACGCGCGTCCTCGGGCTTTGTGTTCCGGTTCGCTGATGATGACAGAACACGTACTCTGGTTCTGCTCGGAGACGGAGAAATCATGGAAAAGAAAAATAACCGTTTCTAACAAACTGAAAAGTTGTTCTAGTAAAGGATAAGGACAAGCTAGACCAGTCAGATCTGACCTTAGTGTGATTTATGCAAAGCTCTCCCTTCAGCATCTCTCCACAGTGCCTTTAACTCTTACTTAGATTTTTAAATGACTAGGTATTTTTAAATGCCATTATTTGGATTTAAAAAATTAGCGACCTAGGCACTTTAGAAAGTTGAGAAACAACGTTAACATATTTTTCAACAGTATTTACGGGGGCGGGGGGGTTGTGTTTTGACAGGTGTGTTTTTTGAGTCATGTTAGAGAGACATTCCCAGAGTTTCTTACTCATGACGATTTTTGGCCTTATCGAGGGCTTGCTGTGGACCAGCCTTCAGGCAAGGTTGGGGACAGAGTTCCCACGGAGGGGCCGGTGACCCGCCGGGAAGGGTGGGGTGGCGGGAGCCTATAGGAACCACTGATGGGACCTGATGTGGTGACAGATGCTAGTGAGAGCTCGGAGCAGGACAGGGTGTAGCCCACCTGGCGGGATCTCTGAAGACTCTTGGAGGGAAAGGGTGTCCGTGCTGACCCCTCCCCCGCCCCCGATGGGCCCATGGCGCCAGCCTCCGGCTCCAGTACGTGTGCAGCAAATTCTGTTCGAACCTCTGCTTTGCCGAGAGCGGGTAGCCGGTGAGAGGGCAGGAGTCTTGGGGCCAGGCAGCTTTTGGGGGCTGACTGGCTGTCGGGATGGGGGCGAGAGGTGGTGTCGTTTCAAATGACGTCTTCCAAAGCCCACGGTTCAGCACAGGAATCTCCTCCTGAACATCCATGCCCACAGACCACCCCTCGTCTCGGGGAAGCTGTCCTTTTCCTGGCCCCCAGGCGGCACCCCAGCACTGCTTGTCCGAGTGGACCAGCTGTGCAGCACTCTCCTGAAAAGATCCACATTTGTGTATGAAAACCCTCCTGTCAGTGCCGCGTGGTGGCCTGAGGCCCCGCGTCAGACCCCTTCTGTGTAGAGCAGAAAGAAGGCACCTCTGTGTCTTGGGCCGCGAACGGACGGTTCGAGAATCTCAAGCATCAGTGCTGCCTCCGTGAAGGTGCACACGCGTGGGCGGCACGGGCCGGGCGGCTTGTCACCCTCTGAGCGTGTGTCACTTGGCGCGAGGAGGGTCTGACCTGTGTTCTGCGGCCGCTCTGAACGCTGTCCCGCGGCTGAGCCTGGGGCCGGAGAGCACAGCCAGGACTGTCGCTCAGCAGAACACGAACGCTCCAGACCCGGCGCTCACCGGCCTGCACTCCGGACAGACTCCCAGGGCTCATCCGCCCCCAGTCACAGAGGTGGCTGCACCGAGTTACATGGGGACGGTGTGGGCATGGATGCGGACAGGAGGGCTTCCTGGAAGCACACTCACAGGACCCACTCTGGACCCGCTGGGCGAGGGAAGCCACCGGGGCTCTGTGTGCACTGGAGCATTGGTTACGGTGAGAGGGTGGACAGGGCGACGGAAAAGCCACCAGGAGGGTGGCCCGGAGGAACCGGGAGGGGGGAGGGTGAGTGTCAGGCGTGCCGCAGACTTGGGGGTGTGGGGGGGGGAAGGGCCAGGTCGCCTGGGGGAGCTCAGGGCTGTGGGGCAAGTGGGCAGCGCATCTGCCTCTGGTGTGAGCGGGTCAGGCAGGCGCCTAGAATGGGCCTTCGCGTACTGCTGTGGCCCCGTCCAAGTCTGGAGCAGCTTTATTTTGTTTTCTCATCCCATCCCATCCAGAATAATGTCGCTTCTGAGCAGCAGTTTCCTTTTCCTTAGGAGGTTCAAAGACAGCTCAGAAACCACTCTGCTTCCTTCGGGGGCAGGAGGGAGCTGGCTCCGCGGGGAACACTCCCAGAATCGCGGGGCCGCTGGCTGCTCAGCCCAGGTCCCCGCCGTCCAGTCCCTCGGCCAGCGATGTCCGCTGTGCCCCAGACGAGGTCGAGTCACAGACGTCTGATGTTCAGAGTCACGCACACAGGTGGCCGTCGCCCCTTCTAGGGAGCCAGGCACCTTGGCCTAGGACCCACCCTGACCCCTGGCCTCTAAGGAAGCCGCCCGTCTGCGCTTGAAACCTGGTCCTTCCCGGCAGCCCTGTGACGGCCGGCTCCGTGGCCCACGCCCGCTCACACAGAAAGTGGAGCAGGCTGGCCAGCCGGAAGTAATGGTGTTTTTCCATTGCCTCTGGTGATATAGAAACGTTGTTATTTCATCGCTTTTATTTTATATGAAGACTTTCCCCCCTCAACCTCAGAGTGTTCTGAAGAACTTTTCAGAAGTTCAGGGACCACGTATCATGACAGGCTCACTGGGCACCTGAAGAAAGTGGGTCTTTAATATTGGGTACCTTGACCTTTCCTATTGTTTTCTTCTTTTTTTTTTTTTTTTGGCCACACCACGCAGCTTGTGGGATCTTAGTTCCCTGACCAGGGATTGAACCTGCGCCCTTGGCAGTGAAAACAGAGTCCTAACCACTGGACCGCCAGGGAATTCCCCCTATTTTTTTTCTTACGTTGTTGGCAGAACGAGACCAGAGCAAGGAGTGACAAGGTGACAGCGTCCTTGGACATCCCTTACCATTAAAGTCACTGAGCCCCACTGGACAGTGTGACACACCCTTGGCTGTGGACGGGTGGCCTTTTAAATCTCTGTCCTTCTCTTCTCTGGTCTGGCTTCTCCATCACCTGCTGTTTTTGATTCCTTTGTGGGGTGGAAATCCCACCTGCCTGGACCCGGGAGCAGAGGGAGGGTAGACGTTTCCCATGGTGGCGGTACCACGTGGCCGCGGGGACCGTGGTTCCTCTGGGATGAGCGGGGGGGTCAGGATGCCGCGGAGCTGGGAGCACTTCCGGGTGTGTGAGTGCCCTTGAGGGCCCGAGAAACAGGTCGGGAAGGGTTAGTGCCAGGGGACCGGCCTTCGCTGTGGCCGGCAGATCTGCTCCATTGAGGCACAGGTGGTCCTTCAAAGATGGGGTGTCTTGCCCTGAGATCAGCAGACTCACCGAGCCTTGGAGAAGCAGTGCAGGGCGAGCGCCAGCTCTCGAGCTCACCCGATGCAGCCCGTGGGTCACACCGACCTCACATTTACTTAACATTTCTTTCGCCTCGTCTTAAGAAGCAAGAATACCCTTGAAGTCGTGAGTTTGGTATCTCAGTTATATTTTTCTTGGTGCACACTGAAATGGACATGTAACTGTTAGGATAGACAATGATTTGTCCCTTTTCCTGCTGGCAGGGAACATGCGCTCCCCATATCCCCCTCAGCCGCTCGCTGGGAGGGGACCAGCACCCTGGCCCAGGGTCCAGGGGTGAGACCGGACTGTGTGGATCTTGGGTGGGAACCCCTCATGCCCCATCTGAGAGGCCTTTCCTACCCTCTGACCGGGGAGCAGTTGGTGTAAGTTAGGCTGCTGTTTAAATGCATTCCCTGGGGCTGTCAGAGCACAGGACCACCAACCTGGCAGCTTAAAACAATAGAGCTTTATTATCCTCTCACAGTCTGGAGGCCAGAAGTCCTAAATCAAGATGCGGGCAGGGCCACCCTCTCTCTGGAGGCTCCAGGGAAGGACCCTTCCTGCCTCTTCTAGTCTCTGGCGGCTGCTGGCAGTCCTAGGTGCTCATGGCCAAGACGCATCCCTCCTACCTCCTGTCCTGTTCTCATGGCCTTCACCCTGGCGTCCAAATTTCCCAATCCTTATAAGGACACCAGTCACACTGAATTGGAGTCCACTGTAATGACCTAATCGTAACTCTATTACATCTCCAAAGACCCTCTTTCCAAATGAGGTTACATGCCCCTGCAGTTAGGACTTGAACATATCTTTTGGGGGGACGTGATTCAACCCACTACACCGTTACGGCGTGTACTTGCGTGACACATTACCACATACATTTCTCAATCCCAGCGTTTCCTGAGGCCTCTTCGTGTGTCTCCAGCTGTCACCTCTCACTCTTGCCCTTCCCTTGCTGGTAGAGCAGACGTGGCCAGTGACAACGGTATTGGTGAGTTCACTCTGCGGACCTGCACTCACCCCCACGCCTGCAGCAAGCCGGACTCTTGGACCGGGGACACAGCAGCCAACAAGGTCCTTCCTCTGCTTCCCAGAGGGGAAGGGACAGGCCAGACAGATGTCGACACCTGCCACGGAGAGGGATGTGGCAGGGCCCGGAGGGAGGGCGTGGGACGGGGAGCAGAGGCAGAGCCCAGGGTCCCCAACGGGGCCACTGGGGTGGGTACTTGCTGCCGCCGCTCCAAAGCAGGACCCAGCCCCTCCTCTGGACCCCTCTGCATGGCTGGATACCCGTGTGCCCGTCTGCCCCCCCCAGGTCGGACCCAGGCCTTTCTCGCCCCCAGGCAGCTGGTGAGACTTGTGGCCCCTTTTCTGGATGGCGTTTTTATTGCTTCCTGTAGGAGACACTGGAAAGCGACGTGTAGCAGCTATTGAAGCGTAGCCGTCACAATGTAGAAACCTTTCTTCCATGCTGTAGCAGCAGGAGGAACTTCACGCACCATCCAGTAAGGCTGTCGAGTGGCTGGTCTGAAAGTCCTGATTCTTACAGTGATGAGTGTGGAGGTGCCCCATGGTGACCAGCGGCCGTGGTTGTGGACAGGGCTGTTGTCCCTGGCGCGTCCTCCACGTTCACGGGCGAAGTCCCTCTACGGTGGGTCCCGAGGTCACAGGAGCCTGGGGGCCCCGCAACCTTGGGAGGCCAGGGTCCTTGCTGTCACTTCGGTTCACCCTCACGGTCACCCCCTGAATGAGGACCCTCGCCTGCTGGGGCGGGACGGGGCGGGTTGCACTTGCGGTGGTGCCTCTGAGATCTTTATTCTGTTTCGTGCTGTTTGTTGAAAAATCGGAGCTGTTGGTCCCACGTGGTGGTCTGGCTGGTGGCGTCCTCTGACCGTCAGGAGCCCTGCCCTGTTATCCCGTGAGGGGTCAGTAGGGCCAGGCGAGGGGGACCCATGTGTCTAGTACTCAGGGTCCAAAGTGTGACGGTGACGTCTGCATTGGAATTTCTGACTTAAAAACGAATCATTTTCATATTTGCTGCCTGCTTTGAAAGATACTTGTACCTTTCGTTAAGGAGATGTATATGTTTTGGGTTTTTATCTTTTTCTTTTTTTTTGGTTGTGCTGCAAGGCAGTCAGATCTTAGTTCCCCGACCAGGGATCGAACCCGTGCTCCCTGCACTGGAAGCACAGAGTCCTGACCACTGGACTGCCAGGGAAGTCCCAAGGAGATGTATATGGAGTTTTCAAGATAATTATCACCTATGTAAGTTTTATTTGAAAAATTCTAGATTTGCCATTGGTTACTAAAGTATAGGAACATCTTGGAATTTTTTTTAACATAATTTGTTTGGCAAGATTATTCCTTTCGAGTATTTTAATGTTTGTTTTGAGGCATGAGCTATTTTTCCCTTCGTTTTTTCCCAGGTAAGTCATTTTTATCCCTGGGTAGAAACCACCCCTGCGTCTGAAGTGTGTGAGCTGGCCCCTCTAGAGCAGTGGCAGCTCATGAAATAGGTGTATGGATGGGCGATGGGAGCTTGAGTCTAGAATTTCTGTCTCATGAGGAAAAACACTGGGATTTTGGCTGAGCTGGTGAGGGAAGTGGGGTTTGCTCATGGTCGTGGCCCGGTTTCCCAAGTCCCGAGAAGGTGAGGTTCTCGGGTGTGTTCCTGTCCGCCGCCTGGACCCTGATATCAGCCAGCACAGAATTGCGCCGGGGCAGCCCCGGCCCCAGAGGATGACACGGAGGGTCCCCGCAGGGCCGTCCCCAGTGTGTGCTTACCGGCCGGCGGGTGTGTCCAAGTGGTCATGCGTCCAGCTCAAGGTCCTGGTGGGAAATGTCACATGGCTGCCACCCCCATTCCTGGAGTCACTCAGCAATGTCACTGTATTTAAGGGGACCTACAAGGCGGCACAGCACGCCTGGCCACTTTCTACTTAACCTGCGCCTTCCTCCAGGCTCCCAGGAAACACTGGAGAAAGTGCTGGTTGTACCCAGGGCGCCAGCGAGGGGCTCCCTCTGCTCCTCGCAAGTCAGGGCTGGGGGCAGGAGGGAGCCGCCTGTGTCCCCGGGGGCCGCCCCAGGGCAGCCTGAGGTTCTGGATGAGACAGCGCGTCCCTGCGGGGCTCTGGGCCCTGAGGGGGGGGGCCCGTCCGCTGTCCTTTCAGGCGAGTGGGTGAAAGTCCAGCATGGACCCCCCATCGTGTGACCCCAGCCCACACGCGTTCGGGGCCCGTAGGAGTAGGAAGGTCAGCGTGGGTTCTCTCTCATCAGTGCGATTCTGCCTCCCGGTCGTCAGTCTGGTGTCGTCCAGCCCCACGCGAGCGGTTGGTGGACAGGCCTTTCATCTCTGAGTCTGTGAATAAGGGACTGGCGCGGAGGGCTGGGGGTTAGAGCACATGTGCCGGGTCCGTGCTGCTCCGATTCCCACTTATTTCTCATGAATTCTCAGCACCCCTGGAAGGCACATTGTTTCTCTCCTCTGAGTTGGGGCTTGCTCGTTCTCAGCGTGCTGGGGTTATTTCCTTGGGGGAGGTTCCAAAAGTAGAGTCGGGGCTGAAGATGCACATCTGTGAGTCGGGGCACGAGCTCCAGTGGGACACCTTGCTGCACGGCACAGCCCCTGTGTGGGCTTTGTCCCCACCCCCAGCAAGCGCTGCCTGACCCCCACCTACGCCCTGTGCTGCCTGGTTCTGTGGCAGGGGCGGCGAAGCCCCCTGGTTGGGTGGGGGACTCCTACCCGTGGGCTGCAGCCACTTGTCACCAGGGCGGGCTTGGGGAGCCCCTGTGTCCCCGAGGCCCTCCCCAGGTCAGTGGCAACTCCCAGGTCCAACCCCGTGAATCGGGGTTTCATGTCTTAAAGCACCTTGGAGCTGTCCCAGCCTCACTTGACACAGAGGGGCTTCCCTGGGGGGAGGCCATCCCTCCCACGCCGGAGGGGGGAGAGGGTGCCCTCAACCTCCGGGCCCTCCCTGGAGCCCAAGCCCGGCTCCAGCCAGGGAGAGGAGGAACTGGCCCCCAGGGGCTCCTCCTCCCAGGGATTCTCCCCAAAGGAGCCCCCACCCCGGGGCCCGCAGCACCTGCTGAGCTGGCGCCCAGCTGAATCCTGGTGGGTCCAGGTAATCCCCATGCTGGGGCCCGTTTCCCGCCAGGCCTGTCCCACCTTGGCCTCCTGCGTCCGTCACACGCCGCTGCCTCAGGTCCTGTGGCCTCTGGGCCCCCGGCTGTTGCTGCATCAGCCCACCCCCACCCCCATCAGGGGCCAGCTTGACCACTTCACTGCTGAGGCCTGGTCAGGTCCGGGACTGCTGGGTCATTGACGTCCATGCTGTCGGAGGGCCGCGTGGTGCAGGTCCTCGTGGCGGGCACACTCTCTTCATTCACCCAGCAGCCGTCCACCCAGCCTTCATTTACTCAGCATCTAATGAGTGTTTACCGTCTGAAGGGCCTGTGCGGAAGTGATAGTTGGGGACTTGGAAACATCCGATTAGTGTCTGAAATTCCATCGGATGCCAGAGCAAATATCTGTGCTGGTCCAAGCCTGCGTGCTGCTCTCACCGCCGCTAGCCGGGAAGTGATGGACCACGTTTCTGCCCGCCCCGGGTCCAGGCCCAGCGACCCATCAGTACTGCGTTTCCCAGACAGCACCTTTGGTTGTTGGGTGGCTTCTCTTGTTTTCCAGCAATGCAACTTTTAAGAAAAAAGAGACCGATAGGGCTTCCCTGGCGGCGCAGTGGTTAAGATTCTGCCTGCCGATGCAGCGGACCTGGGTTCGAGCCCTGGTCCAGGAAGATCCCACGTGCCACGGACTAACCCCGTGCACCACAACTACTGAGCCTGCGCTCTAGAGCCCTCGAGCCACAACTACGGAGCCCGCGTGCCACAACTACTGAAGCCCGTGCACCTAGAGCCCGTGCTCCGCAACAAGAGAGGCCACCGCAATGAGAAGCCCGCGCACCGCAACGAAGAGCAGCCCCCGCTCGCCGCAACTAGAGAAAGCCCGGGCACAGCAACGAAGACCAACACAGCCTAAAATAAATTTATAAACAAACAAAAGAGAAAGACCTGTTAAAGAGTCCAGCAGTTACTTGATGGAAACAAATGTTGCAAAATGTTTAAAAAAAAAAAAAAAAAGTGGCGTTTCTGGTTAAGGGTTAGGTGGGAGTTCTCTGAGTTATTCTTGTGACTTTTTCTTAGGTTGGAAAGTGTTTCAAAGTAAAATGTTGAAAAAGACAACAGAAGATTCCATCCTATGGCTTGAGAACAGGCATTGCTTTTAGGTTATTTCCTATTTAGAGTCTACGTATTTCTTGGCGGCAGGGCGCACAAGTGTTAGTTAACATTTCGAGTCACAGTGTATCTCAGATTTAAAACCCTGCCTTGTTAAGCTGATCTTCTGCCTTGTTAAGCTGATCAGCTTTCTTTTTAAGAAAAATTTACAAAAATTTTAAGTGGATGTGTGGCTTTTTCTAGGGCTTTTGTAACAAAGTGCCACAAACTGATGGCAAACACAACAGAAATGTGTTCCCTCTTCGCAAGGGGCCCAGGGCTGTGCTCCCTCTGGGGGCTCTGGGGGAGGGTCCTTCCTGCCTCTTTAGCTCTCGGGGCCCAGGCGCCCCTGGGCTTGTGGCCACGTCCTTCCCGTCTCTGCCTTTGTCCCTCTGTGCATGTCTGTGTCCAGATTTCCCCCTTCGGTGACCCATCAGACCCGCTTGGGTTATGACCTCATCTTAACTTGGTTAACCTGCCAAGATCCAATGCGACAATGAGATGGGGCAGGGCCAGGGAAAGACCCCGCAACCAGCCAGGTCGTGGGCTTTCTCTAGTTGTGATGAGCGGGGGCTACTCTTTGTGGCAGAGCACGGTCTCTAGGCAGGCGGGCTTCAGTAGTTGTGGCTCACGGGCTCTAGAGCGCAGGCTTCAGTAGTTGTGGCGCACAGGCTTAGTTGCTCTGCGACACGTGGGATCTTCCCGGACCAGGGCTCGAACCCGTGTCCCCTGCACTGGCAGGCGGATTCTTAATCACTGCACCACCAGGGAAGCCCGGTACTGTCGTTTTGTTGACCACCCCCCCCACCAAGGGTGTGCACCAGGACAGCGTCGAGATGTGGTCCCTGTGTGGAGAGGCTCTCAGATTCGGCGGGAAGGTGTGATGAAGGTGTCGGGTGACAGAGGCACCTCGGGAGCCATAGTGGGAGGAGCCCCTGGAGGCTCCCTGGAGGAGGAGGCAGTGTCACCAGCTGGGCGCTTGCATCCCTTTTGTATTCCACAGCAGGGTTTGCCTTTGTCAGCTCCACCTGTAAAACGAGCACTAAGGGAGCTGACAGTTTAGCTGCCCTTTACAATGAAGCGTGGTTTAGAGACAAAACGTCCAAAATGGGGGTCGAGTGTAGCAGGAGGTGCCTGGGAGCACAGGTAAAGTGCTGAGACCTCTTCCTCTTCCTCTCCCCAGTCCCACAAAACAAATTCCCCCTACCAGCTTCCCACCAGCAGAAGTGACAGAGCTCTCAGGCCGACGCGCCCGGCCGGGGCCTTGGCTCTGACTTAGGCCTTTGTGGGAGGTCTCCGCTGTTCCTGCTTGGTGTCTTCTGTTCTCTCCCTGCCCCGACACTTGTTCCCAGGGCCTGGGGCACCCTCCCCTGAGCCAGAACCCGAATCAGGGTGTCTGGGACCCTCCGGGGGGGCTGCTCTCCCCTGAGAGACCAGGCCTCCCCTCGGTGTGTTGGGCCCTGGGCTCTTGGTCTTGGTGGCTGGTGCCACCCTGAGGCCTACACTGGCACCACCCTGGCTGGTTGCGGGGTCTTTCCCTGGCCCTGCCCCATCTCACTGTCGCATGCTCTCTCCCGCCAGACGCCCAAGGTGTTGTGCCGTCTCTGGGCTGCCTGTGTTTTGGCCACCGCTCGCTGCACTCTGACCATCCTGAAGCACAGGGGCTCTAGTGTGCCAAGGCGCTGGGGCCGACTTCCGCGGTTCTTTCGTCGGTCAGGGCCGCGGTCCTCTGGGGCTGGGCTGGAACGGCCAGGGCGGTGGCTCGGTGGCCTGGCACCTCCAGGGTCAGGGCTCGGCTGGGTCACTGGGGTCGCTGTGTTGTCTCCACGCCAGCGCAGACCTGGAGTGCGAAGGTGGACTCTGTCCAGCCCCCTTGAGGCTTGTTTAGCCCCAGGCCAGGGTCAGCGTGGGAGGGCCCCCCCACCCCGGCCAGGCCCTAAACCCCGGAATGGCAGCTCACGGGGCCTTGTGCGGAGGCCAGTGCCACCCGCAACATGCTGCTCCCTCCTGGGGCCCTCCCCCCGCCCTCCTACCCCCAGCGTCTACTCCCTTGTCCTGACTGGCCTGTGCCCCCTTCTGGGAAGTCTCCCCGACCCTGGCCCCTGCCCAAGCGCGGGCGCCCTCGCGGCACCTGTGTGCTGCTCTGGAATCGTGGCTGGGGGAGCCTCGTCCTCAGCCTGGGCGCCAGCACCCAGCGCAGCTCCAGGCTCCTGGGCACCGCAGGGGCCAACGTGGAAACGGCCTGGGGAAACGCCGGGACGTGGGTGAGACCCTGGGACTCTGTGGGTCCTTCCTCGCTGAGAGCGAGAGCTGGGCAGGCGGGGGGTGGGGGAAGCCACCCCAACGGTCTTGGAAGGGGGGGGTCTACGCGATCACAGGACGCGTTTGGCCCTACACGTCTGGCCCTATGTGCGCACCCTGAGAGCGAGGTGACATTTACGCAGGTAGGAAAGGCGGGGTGGGGGGCTGCTCCAGCCTGGATGGAGGCAAAGGAACCAAAAGAGGTGGTAGCAAGGGAGAGGGTGGGGCAGGGCCCACCCTGGCGGCACAGCTTTGCCTTCTGAGATCACGCCCGGTCTCCAGCACCCAAGGGCGTCAGACTGTGGTCACTGGAGAAACTTTGGGCAAAGCCGCCCCCATCAGGCAGTTAAGGATGACTTCTGTTAACGCATGTGGAGTATTTCTTCCCAGGCAGGAGCTCGGTTTTAAAAGGCAACCGTGAACACTGACAATACGATGTATACAAACTGTGGGATATAACATGATTTCCCATCGTTGGTGTCTTGACCTTGGGTTTTTCAGAACGTCGTAACCCTCGGGGTGAGGGAAGTAGCGTCCGTGGAGCGAGGGTGCTGAGCTGCCTGGGTTCTGCCCCGGGACAGTCGGGGGTTAGGCAGAGCGGGCTTTTCTTGTCGGGAAGCATCAGAGTGCTTTTCATCCACAGCTGAATCACGCCATTGGCATCAGTGGCGTTCCGTGGTAGATATGCTATGTCCTGGGGCTCCTGACAGACCCGGGGCTGAATGTCTTAAACGACAGAGATTTATCGCATCGCAGTCCCAGAGGCCAGAAGTTGGAGGGCAAGGGCCGCGCCCCCTCTGTCCCAGGCCCAGAGGCCAGAAGTTGGAGGGCAAGGTCCGCGCCCCCTCTGTCCCAGGCATCTCTCCAGGTCCTGCTGGTTCCTTGGCTGTGGCCTCATCACTGTTATCACACAGCCGTCTCTCTGTGAGGTATCTGTATCCCAGTGTCCCCTTCCTATAAGGACACATGTCACATTGGATCAGGGCCCACCCTAACGACCTTGTCTTAACCAGTTACATCTGCAAGGGCCCTACTTCCAAATAAGGTCACATGCCGAGTTCTGGGGATTAAGGCTGCAACGAGTGAGTTTGGGGGATACGGCGCGACCCACAGCAAAAGGCAATAGGTACGTACATATCTGTGGCTGAACAAGAATGTTTCCATAAAAATAGATTCAAATCGACCTTGTAATGATTTGCTTACAACAAACGACTCATCAGAGAGCGTAGTTGGGTGGGTTTGCACACTCCGGGGGTCTCTCCATCCCTCGCTGTCCCCAGGCCAGGCAGCCCCTGACCTGTCTTCTGTCCCCTTCCCTGTAGGTCGTTTTGCAGGTTCCGGTTTCATGGCAGGGACTCCTGCACTGTCCCCTTTGTCCAGCTGCTTTCACGCCGCATAGTTATCGAGAGATTCACCCGTGTCTTTGTGGAAGGGCCGTTTAGATGGGCTCGGCCGGCTGGGCCTGCGGGAAGCAGCTTGGCTTCTGCAGAGCAGCATCGGGGCGGCTTGGTTCTGGCGCTAAAGGCATCGTGCATCTGCTTTAAAACAATATTTGCCTGTTAGGTAACGTTTGAAGGAAAATTTCAAGGAAGTGTAGATTGAGTGCAATGAAAACGCAGAAGTGAGAAGGGAGGCGAAGTTGGGCTGGCAAGGAGGTTCTGTGGGTGTTGGAGGCACTTAACCTGTTAGGGTTGGGTTTTTCTGGACTGAGCTTTGGTGACTGGCCTTGGGGAGGGGCCGGCCCACCAGGGGCCCAGGTCCCTGTACAGACCTGGGGCTTGTTTGGGTGCAGCAGGACACACGTCCAAATTGCATCCACTGTTTTACATTCTTATTAAAACCAGTTGCCTTCCAGGGGGAGCTCCTTAGGGGCCAGAGGAAAACAATACCCCGTCCAGCTCCCGGAATTACTGCTTTGAACACACAGCACAGCAAATGAAATATACTCACAGCAGTCTCCATGCTTCATGGTTCTTGTGCATTTTGAGGCTTGGCGATTTATTAGGCTTTTGCCCACGAAGCATCAGTGGTCTCCTGGACGCACTGGATGAATAAGACACATAGCTCCTGCTGATAATTTGTGAAGATGGCTTTTGATTGAGACCCCTGTACCTTCAGATGATTAGGGAAAAGGTTCGGGAGGTGCTCTGGGATTGGGGTGCCGGGGGCTCTGAACCCTGGAAGTGACAGACAGGGGAGCACCCCTGACACCCACATCGGGTACCTGCCTCTCAGAGAGGAGGCTGGCAGAGCAGGTCTTTGCTCACATCTGAGTGTGGCTTGTTTGGGGGAGACCTCAAAGCCCCCCTCACCCCTGGGTCACCGTGCTGAGCAGCCAAGACCTGTGTCTCTCGGGTCGTGGGAGCTGTCTCGCAACAGTGAGGCTCGGAGGCCCGGGATGGTGGCTCCCCGACGGCCGGACTCTGGGAATCTCCAAGCCTCAGTTTCCCTGCCTGGCAGCTTGGAGACCACCTCCACCCTTCCTGGAGGCTGTGGGATTGTAAATGGGTCCCGCAGCAGGCAGGCTGCCCACTGGGCGGGACAGACCCGCGGCTGCCCCCTTCGTCACTCGCTGTGGGGTCTCTGGCATGGTCCCTGTGCCCCAGGTTACCCGTGTGAGAGCGGCCAGCCCCGAGCCCCGCACTGTGCAGGGTGACGCAGCTTTGGGAGTTTGGTCTGGAGCATGGATTCAAGTTGTTCTGGCACCAAAGTGGTCACGTTTCATAAGTGATACCGTCCGAAACAGAAGTGTCTTGAGATTAGCAAGCTATAAATAAAATAGACAGTAGAGACCCCACAGGAGAAATAAAAACACTGGAGAGATGGCGTGGCTTCCAGGTGGCACGTGGGTCACTTTGGTGAAGTCTCAGGTGCCGGTGTGGCAACAAATGCCCCTTGGTCTCAACCAGCCTTAGCTGCTCCTGTCAGTGTGGCATCTGAGTCCCTGAGGACCTCAGGCTTCTCTCTGAGGGTCCCTTCCTCACAGGGCTGCCTGCGTGGACCTTTGGATGCATGAAAATGCCCTGTGATCTGCGCAGCAGCACGGGTAATTCAGAGATGACAGTCACATTATCAGTCCCCAGGTGTGTGTTCCCTGAACGGCTGTGTGACCCACGGCCAGGTGCATCTTCACTGGACAGTAGCAGATGCTCTGCTGCCCTTGCCCTCAAAGAAAAAGTGTGGTGAGCATGCTTTAGTCTGAAGCCTGCATCTTTCTTATCAGGCCATCATATGACATGACTACCCCTAAAGTTTCCTGGATAAATCGGGTAAATTATGTGTGTCTTTAATATTTCCATAGCAGACTAATCTGTTTTTTTTTTTTTTTTTTTTTTGGCTGCACTGCGCGGCACGTGGGATCTTAGTTCCTCAACCAGGAATCGAACCTGTGCGCCCTGCAGTGGAAGCGCGGAGTCCTAACCACTGAACTGCCAGGGAGGTCCCCCAGACTAATCTAGTTTTGATTATCATTCCTTTCGATGGCTTTTCTTTTTAGTGTACAGGTGACTTTTTTCCCTAATGAAAATTGCGTTTTCTTACAACAAAATCTCTGTGAGGTACGTAACTGATTTCAAGCTGCTCTGATTGCATATTAATTTATTTTAGAACTTTCCATATGAGTTGAAGTTATCTGAGAAGTGCAAGCCAGCTGAGGTAGTTGTTGCTTCTCTGAAATGGCGCCGGCATTCTGCCCCTTTTCAGTGTTCTTCCTAATTCTTAGGCTCTCTGTTTCACTGGCGAGTAAAGAGGCTTATCATTCATATAGGAAGTCAGGGGATGAAACATGCCTCTCCCTAACTTGAATATAGGGTCCTTAGGGCTCTCGGTACCTCCCCCCATGTTGGGCCGGAGCTCCGCGTGGACTCGGGGCATGAAGCCGATGCTTTGAGTTTAAATGGTCGATTTCCTGGTTTGACGTGTGTTTCGGTTCCTCCCTCAGCGTCTGACTAACCTGAGTCTGTAACGCCAGGTGTGCGGTGTGAAGCCGCGCCTGGACGGCCTGTCGGTCCCCCTCCCCGCCTCCCATGCCCTGGGGGAGGGGCAGACCGGCTGCTGACCACCCTCGGGGGTGGTCCACGCACCCAGGGCCGAGCACTGGGTGTTGGCTGTGAGCCCAGGGCCCCCGCAGCCAGTTCTGAGCTTGCCTACTCTCCTCAGGGCCCGTCTGCGGCGTCGGGTCCCGCTGCTGTCACACGATCGAAGCAGAGTATTTACTTCTGGTCTTCGAGTCGGGGGGCTGGTTGGAGTGGGGGGTCTCTGTTCTCGCCTGGCAGGGACGGTGTTGGGTGGGCTGTCGAGGGAGACAAGGGAGTGAAAGGCTTGGACCCTCCCCAGCCTTGTTCTCCCAGCCTGGGGACTGTGGGTGTTTCCAGGTGACCTCAGATGGTGATGCGAAACGTAACGTCTAAAGGAAGGTGTTGCACAAATGAGGTGGCCCCCGCCCTCCGCCCCTGCCCCCGCACCCCCACCCCGGGGAAAGGTGGACGGACGTCCGCACCTTTGACCAGCTGGAAAATGGTGTGTTTATCAGGGAAGACCTGTCTTCTGCAGGGCGTCTTATGCTGTGAGCCTGGCCCCAGGTTTCGTACAGTGAAGTCCTGGCCCCCAGCGCCTCAGAGCCTGACCTAGCTTGGATGTGATTTGTACTGAGGTAGTAGGATGGGCCTAATCCGATACGGCCGTGTCCTTGTAGGAGGGGACACTGGGACAGACACGCACACGGGGAGGCGGCAGAGGCAGAGGTGGGTGATGCTTCCACGAGCCAAGGACGCTGAGGACTGCCGGTCACCGCAAAAGCTGACGGAGGCCAGGATGCATCCCCCGGCGGGGCCTTCGGAGGGAGTCCTGCCCACACCTCGGCCTCGGTTGGGCTCTGGCCTCCAGTCGGGTGGCACTGACGCTCTGTTGTTTTGTCTGCCCAGTCCGGTGGCCCCGGGAAACTTTGGGAGCAGCAAAGAGCTGGGGAACGAGTCTGGGGAGAGCAGCGCGTGGGGCCCAACACGAGGAATGATTCGGGAGCTTGGGACCGCGAAGGGGGTTCTCATCACCCTGGGTCCCTCCCCCAAAGATAACTTCCTGGGGGCTGAGCTGGTCACAGGGCCCTTCTCCCTCTGGAGCTGGCTTGGGCTGGAGTTTGTGGATGTCCAACTTCAGTCCTTACTGTTCTAGGGGTTTTGTTTGTGTAGGATGTTGTCGCTTTGTTTTGTTTTTTTTTTTTTTTTGCGGTACGCGGGCCTCTCACTGCTGTGGCCTCTCCCGTTGCGGAGCACAGGCTCCGGACGCGCAGGCTCAGCGGCCACGGCTCACGGGCCCAGCCGCTCCGCGGCATGTGGGATCCTCCCGGACCGGGGCACGAACCCGCGTCCCCTGCGTCGGCAGGCGGACTCTCAACCACCGCGCCACCAGGGAGGCCCTGTCGCTTTGTTTTTAGAGGATACTTCTTCAAGGGTGAGGGATGAAGGTGCCCCTGGGTGACTTGGCCTAGATGTTCTGATTTTCTGTCTGGGTGAGAAAGTCGCTTTGACTGTGGATGGGTGTTCTCCTCCTTTCTGGAATATTTGTTTGCTCGGAGGGTTGGCTGCAGCGTGTAGGATTCTGTTCAGAGCGCCACGTGCCCGACGACAGGTGAGCCTCAAACCGGACGCTGGTTCAGGTGCCCACCGTCGAGTGCCCTGTGCCCGGTGGCCGCCCTCCGTGCACCCTCCTAACTCCCTCGGTGTGTGTGTCGACTGTGCGGGTAACCCTTCCGTTCTTGCCCCACAGAGTCCGTAGAAGAGGCCACCCCAGGATCCCAGATGAACAACCGGCGGGAAGATATGGAAATCGCGTCCCACTACCGGCATCTGCTCCACGAGCTCAACGAGCAGAGGCAGCACGGCGTCCTGTGCGACGTGTGCGTGGTGGTCGAGGGCAAGGTCTTCAAGGCCCACAAGAACGTCCTGCTCGGCAGCAGCCGCTACTTTAAGACGCTCTACTGCCAGGTGCAGAAGGCGTCCGACCAGGCCACGGTCACACACCTGGACATCGTCACGGCCCAGGGCTTCAAGGCCATCATCGACTTCATGTACTCCGCCCACCTGGCCCTCAGCAGCAGGAACGTCATCGAGGTGATGTCCGCGGCCAGCTTCCTGCAGATGACGGACATCGTGCAGGCCTGCCACGACTTCATCAAGGCTGCGCTGGACATCAGCATCAAGCCGGACGCCTCGGACGAGCTCGCGGAGTTCGAGGTGGGCGCCCCGCCCAGCAGCGGCGCGGACGCCCTCATCTCCGCCGTCATGGCCGGGAGGAGCGTCTCCCCGTGGCTGACCCGCCGCACGAGCCCCGCCAACTCTTCTGGGGACTCGGCCATCGCCAGCTGCCACGAGGGCGGGAGCAGCTGCGGGAAGGAGGACCGGGAGCCCAAGGCCGACGGCCCCGCGGACCTGTCCTCCCAGCCGCTGTGGCCTGGCGACGCGGGCTACGGGCCCCTGCACATCAAGGAGGAGCGGCTCTCGCCGGCTGACTACGGGGGCAGCGAGCCGCCGTCCGCCGGGGACGGGGCCGCTCAGAACTCCTTCTCAGAGCAGGCGGCAGGGGACGGCTGGCAGCCCACGGGCCGGAGGAAGAATCGCAAAAACAAAGACACGGTCCGGCACATCACGCAGCAGGTGGAGGACGACAGCCGGGCCGGCTCCCCGCTGCCATCTTTCCTCCCGACATCCGGGTGGCCCTTCAGCAGCCGAGACTCAAGTAAGCCTTTGGTTTGTTACAGGCCGGGCTCAGGCGCCCTGGGGTCACGGGCAGCCCAAAGGCAGTGTTTGTCAGTGGCCCCGGGGCTGCTCGTTTTGTCCATGCAGTGGCACCTTTCCAGACCCACGCTGGTGGCTTCCCGCGGGTCACCCCCTTTCGTAGTAAATCGGTGTGAGCGCGGGGAAGGTGGCCGACGCGTCCCAGCGGGCGCGCCAGGGCCACCGACACACCGAGGCTGCTGGGCTGGGGATTTTCTGGAGCTGGAAAGGCGGGGTGACACCCGGAAGGAGCCCCAGTGTGGGGTGTGGTGGAGCCTCTCGTAGGCACTGGGTGGTGTAACTTAATTTTTAAAGATTTAAACATGACAGTGTTAAAAAGATGAAGAAGTGCACAAAGTGACGTGACTCGGGTGGAAGGGAAGGCCAGGCCAGGGGTGTGGGCTCCGGCCGTGGCCATTGTTGTCAACGTGGAAGAAACACCACGTGTGTGTGTTTCGTCCTGGGCACGTGAGGGCTCGTGGCCACAAGCTCCCCTCCCGATGAGGGGTATTTCCTCGTTGCCAACAAGTGCGGGTTCTGTGGTTCGCCCACAGAGCAGCCGGTGGGCGTTACCGCACAGGTGGGGAGCCCCTTCCGCGCCCCGCGTCCGTCAGCCGTGAGGGCTCTTAGCTTAGCTTTGTTGATGCTGGCCCTCACCCTCTGGAGGATGGTTTTATCTGTCCCCCAGGCTAGTAAACAAGTGAAATGTTTACTAGATGCCAGGTGCTCTTGCTGGCGCCGAGCATGTGATAATTATGGCTGCACCGAGCTTTCCCGAGTGGCAGATGGGAGCACGAGGGCTGCATTTGGAGTGAGGAGGGGCTTTGGTGGGACGGGGTTGGTCCAGAGCAGGATGGAGGCTTCTCAGCAAGTGACCGCGTTGGGGAGGCCCCTCCAGGAAGGAGGTTAGAAACCAGTGGGGGCTCAGAGGTGGACAGAAGGCAGTGAACCGTGGGCACAAGCCCTGAAAGGTGTCACCAATGCTAGGCCTGTGCTGGGGTTGGGAGGGCGACCCTGGCGCTCTTGATACACTAGCTTGATTATTGTGGTAAAACATACGTATAATGAACTTCACCCCTTTAACCATTTTTAAGTGTATTGGCATTAAATACATCGCCACTGTCCATCTCCAGAACTTTCTCATCACCCCCAGGAGACACTGTAGCCTTCCTTATTGGCTCTCATTCTCGTTCCCCCTGTGCGTCCCCAGCCCCAAGCGCTGGGCCAGCCTCCTGCAGGTTCAGTCCAAGCGGGTTCCACCAGTGTCGCCCCCTCGGCAGGATGATTCTGTGTGAGGTGGCGTCCTTCGCAGTGTAGGACATCGGCAGTGCCCTGGCCTCTGCCCACTGCATGCCAGGAGCCACCCACCCCTGGTCATGACATTGCCAGTGTCCCTGATGGGAGGCCGCCCGCAAAACCGTTGAGTGTAACTGAACTAAGTCAGAAGAAGGTTAAGTTTCTGAGATGATAGAAAGCCCACCTGTCTCCCTGCCAGCGGTCGGCACAGTGGTTGTCTGTGTCTGCTCTCTCCGTGACGACTAAACGTCCCTTTAGCTCTGACTAAAGCCTGGAGAGCAGCGTCCACAGGGACTGACTTAAAGAAACTTCTGGGTGGGTCAGGGCCGCAGAGCCTTCCCGTCCTGTCCTACACCTGCTGCATCACGAGTCGTCCGGCGGGCCGCGGGGCTGGAGGCTCTAGATTGGAGAGCCCATCAGCATGTTAAGAACGAGGACGCTCCTTAAGCCTGTGGGTTTGATGTTTTAAATGCAGTTGTCGAGCAGAAGGTGTTTTTAGAATCCAACAAGTGATTTCTCCTGGTGTACTCTTGCTAATGTCTGAAATCCCTTGGGTTACCAAGGCAACTGCGAGATTTCCCCTGAGTTGCTAAGACAAGGACCCGAGGTGTGGGCTTGCGTGGGACGGCTCTGCCCGTCACGGTGGCCATTTATTCCTCTGCCCTGGCCCCGGGCTGGGGTTTGGAAGCATAAATTGTGGTCCCCAGTGGAGGAGAGTTTGCTTTCATTAAAGATTTATTACATCTTAGAGGAGAGTATTGTTTTCTTCTCATCCCGTTTATAGGAGAAAAGGCCCTTTTCCAAAGGAATGTGTCAGGCGGTTCCTGCCCATCATTCAGGGCGCTTGACGAAGATGCTCTGATGCCCAGCCCTGCAGCAGGACCGCCGCCCTGTCCCCTGTGTGTCCCCACCTCGGCGTCAGGGACTCTGGGGCCTGTTCGCATTTAAAAGTGATTCTTCCAAGCAGGCAGCCAAGTGCCTTCTAACCCAGTAGCTTCCAAGAAAACATCCATTGAAATGTACCTCCGGGTTACAGCTGTGGGAGACGGCATTTAAACGTGCAGGTGCGATGGACACAGGCCGGGCCCATGGTAGCTGCCGGCTCCGGCCTCGGCCCCTTGTCTATGATCCCAAGACCATGAGCCTCCGATGCGGTGGCTTGTACTTGTTCAGATGCTGGTGTCAGGAGAGCCCAGGTGCCCCATCCCGACATCCCACACGTGTTCCGAAAAGGATCTGCAGAAATAAAGTTCTGAGCTAGAATAAAGCGTGTGGGTCTTGTGAAGGAACTGTTTATCCCTGAACCTCGGTAAGGGTGGACCCTGGCGTCCTGGGATTTTGAAGGCTACGTGGGGACCACAGAGCGGGTTCAGGGCGTGCAGGTGGCCTCCGGAGACTCTGGTGGATGCTCTAAGCTCGCAGGTGCCGTCCTGCTGGGGCCAGGGCCCAGCCCTCCCCCTGCCCAGGTCGGAGGGTCTCTTCCCTCGCAGCTCGATGCTGGGGCTGAAGCCAGGCCGGTAGCCCCTCCCTTGGCTGCACCCCCAGATGTTTTCCTTTCAGAAATGAGCGGAACTGCGTGGAATTCCTCTGGTCGACCTTGGGGCCGTGGTCAGGGGGCAGCTGCTGCCCTGACACCTCAGCAGTGGCCTTCATGGGGGGCGGCACGTCGGGAGGGCAGCATACCTGCTGCTGAGGAGGGAGGTGCGGGAGGGGCCCTCGTGCTGGCCCCGGAGGGCGGGATCGCTGGGGGCGGGGCCTGGGCGAGGGCGGGGCTCGGCCCTGACCGAGACCCTCGGCCTGTGCCCCGCTGGCCGCCCAGCCCTGGCCGGAGGCCGCACTTCCGAGTTACCACCCGGACTGGAGATCCTCGTCACTGTGGCTTTGCTGAGTGGCCAGCGGAGCTTCTTTTCTGATGAAATGGAAGTTCCTGAGCTTTCTAGAAAATTCAGTTCCTGAAGACAGAACCCCTGAGGTCTCTCATCATCTAGATGTGGGAGCCGAGGCTGGTCACCCGCGGCCACCCCCGACCCCGCCCTGAGGAGGAGCTGGGGGGTCTGGGTCTGGGTGCGTCAGGGCAAGGAGGGGCCCCTGGGAGACGACAGGGGGGCGCGGCCCGCGGTCGCGCTCGGGTCCCGCAAGGCTCCGCCCGCGACAGAGGGGTGGGGGTTGGCTGGGGCTCTGGTGCTGGCAGAGCCGGCTGGCGGCTTTTCGACGGCTCATTTGCTCCGGGGTGCGTTTCTGCTCGTCCTGGTCTCGCGGGCGCCCCCTGCTGACCTGACACGGAGGCCACCTGCCTTTGCTGCTTCCAGGCGGGTTCCCAGATGTGCCGCCACCTCGCTGGGTCCTGGTTTGCTTTGAATTTGAGGGGTTTTGTCCTCTTCAACCAGGTGTGTGTTTTCTTCTGATGTTTGGACACTGTGACAGTGACGCTCCCAGGGTGCCGACCGGGGTGGGGACCGAAGCCCCGCAGGCACCCACCTCCCAGGGGCGAGGAGGCTCTGGCTGTGTTGAAGTGCCCGGGGAGATGCTCGCACATTTTGTATTTGCAGTATATACGTGTATTTATATACATACACTTAAAAGCACAGCTTGGGAGCTTACATTTAAATGGAGGTTTTAAAAGGAGTTGTGAGTGTAATTTTTAACTGTTCACTTGAAAACTTTTATGCTGCTGCTTTTATCAAACTTTTAAAAGATGGAGGCAAACATACACATTTGACCCTTCTAAGTCAAATCCCAGACGTTCAGCCGGCAAGGGGGGCATGACCCACCCCCCCAGACACCCCAACACCCGTCCTGGGGACCACCTCCCCAGCCAGTGTGTCCTGACTCGGCCCCTGTGTGCTGGTTTCTCCCGGTCAGTCTGCTGTTGATGGAGCCCACGGGGGTGCCCGCCCCTTCCCCAGCCGTGGGCTGTGTCCTGACCTTGATGGGCCCGGCTGCCGGGGCCCTCGGTGCGTGCCTTCTGGTGCTGGTGGCATGCGTGTTTGTGGTGTAGACCTAGAGGTGTTTCTAGGGGCATGTCTGTTTCCTGCTGCTATGACACGTCACCGCAGACTTAGTGGCTTGAAGCAGCCCAGCTGTATCGTCTCTCGCCCAGATGTCGCCGGTTCGCAGGGCTGGATCCTTCTGGGGGCCCAGGGGAGAATCCCGGCCTGTTCCAGCTTCCAGAGGCGCCACGTTCCTTGGCCCGTGGCCCTGGGTCACTCGGCCCTCAGCTCTGGTGCCGCATCCCCTTCGCTGGCTCTGGCCCTCATGCCTCCCGTTTCCTCTGAGATGGACCCTTGTGTGGACAGGGACCCCTGGACCGGCAGGGTGACCTCCCATCACACTTGCAAAGTCCCTTTTGCCACGTGAGGTGACATGTTCACGGAGATGAGGACCCAGACACATGGGGACCATCATGGGAACACAGATAATAACGAGGTGTTTTGGTGAAAACTGCCATTCCGTTTCATATTGTTTTAAGTATGATATACATTCAATAAACTGCACAGGGCTTCCCTGGTGGCACAGTGGTTAAGAATCCGCCTGCCAATGCAGGGGACACGGGTTCGAGCCCTGGTCCGGGAAGATCCCACGTGCCGCGGAGCAACTAAGCCCGTGCGTCACAACTACAGAGCCTGCGCTCTAGAGCCCGCGTGCCACAACTACTGAAGCCTGAGCGCCTAGAGCCCGTGCTCCGCAACAAGGGAAGCCACCGCAGTGAGAAGCCCGCGCACCGCGACGAAGAGGGGCCCCCACTCGCCGCAACTAGAGAAAAGCACAGCAACAAAGACCCAACGGAGCCTAAAATAAAATAAATAAATTTATTTAAAAAATAAAATAAACTGCACAGATTTCAAGTGTATGGTTTGAATAATTTATTGTCTCTCTCCCTGCCATTTTATTGGGGGAAATATTCACACTTACAGAAAAGTTGAAAAAATGAAAGTGAGCCTGCCCGCGCTGAGATTCTCCACCTGCTAACGTCTTGCTGTGTTTACATGTTTATGCATCTGATCATCCAAACCCACCTCGTTCTCTGAATTTCAGACGGCCGACACCAGCACCTCATCCCAGCACTCCGGCCAGCCTCTCACCAGAGCCCGCATTCCCCACACTGTACACGTGCCTTTGGATGACAGACGTCCCCTCAAGACATCCCCTCAGCCTCTGGACACCCCCCACCCCACCCTGCCTCCTGCCAGCCTGGGGGTCGCAAGGGAGGGCATCACACAGGGTGTGCTGTGCGGTCCGCTTGTGTCCATTTTGAGATGATGCAGATTTACCGCCACTTGTAAGAAGTAATGCAGAGAGAGCCCGTGCACCTGTTAGGCAGCTTCCCCCAATGCTGACGTGTCAGCATCACAGCCAGGACACCAACCTGGCCCTGCACAGTCACCACCAGGGGACCCCGGGCTGCTTCCCTTCACAGCCTCGGGAACTTCTGATCTGTCCCTGGCTGTGATTTCCAACCTGCTCTCAGGGTTTGCTCAGGGCGCCACGTGCGTCCACAAATCATCCTTTCACTGCCAAACGTTATTCCGTCGTTCTCTGCTGTAACACACCTTCTGATGGACGTTTGCGTTATTTGGGTGATTTCTGGCAATTATGACCAAGCTGCCGTGAACGTCCCAGGACGAGTATTTGTGTGATTTGTCTGCATTCCTCCCAGGACTGGGCTGCTGGGCCGTTGGGTAATGTGCGTGCAAGAAACCAGGAGTGTGTGTGATGTACACTCGTGTCAGCGTCCCGCACACCGTGGATTGGTTTGTTTTTAAATCTTAGCGGTTCTGGAGGGCGTGGAGGCATCTCCTTACGGTTTTCTTTCTTTTTTTTTTTTAACATCTTTATTGGAGTATAATTGCTTTACCATGGTGTGCTCGTTTCTGCTGTACAACAAAGTGAATCAGACATACGCATGCGAATATCCCCATTCCCCTCCCTCTTGCGTCTCCCTCCCACCCTCCCTATCCCACCCCTCTAGGTGCTCACAAAGCACCCAGCTGAGCTCCCTGTGCTACGCGGCTGCTTCCCACTAGCTATCTGTTTTACATTTGGTAGCGTATATATGTCCATGCCTCTCTCTCACTTCGTCCCAGCTTACCCTTCCGCGTCCCGTGTCCTCAAGTCCAGTCTCTACGTCTGCGTCTTTATTCCTGTCCTGCCCCTAGGTCCATTATGGTTTTCTGAGTGTCTTCTCAGGGGTTCACCAGCCTCCCCTGTCTTCCTCTGAGCGGTCTCTGCTCAGGGCTGTGCCTGGTGGCGGGTTTGAGAGCTGGGCCATCCAGCACCCTGTGCTGGCCGGGGTCCCGCTCTGATGACGAGCATCGTTTCCTAGTTGCCATTGACCCCTCTTCCTGGGGAAGCGTCTTCTGCTGAGTAGAGCATCCTCCGAGTGTCCTGGTGGCAAGCCCTTCGTCAGCTGTGTGCTCTGAAAACATTCTCTCTCTCGGCCTTTGGCTCGTTTTTTCCTGTAACGGTGTCTTTTGAAGAGTGTACACATTTTAAATTTTCACGAAGGCCAGTATGTGAGCTTTTTTCTTTTGTCATTCATGCTATTTGGGTCTAATCCGAGGGACCTCTGCCTGAGGTCACAGAGATGTCTCCCGTGGTTCCCCTGGAGGATCGGGTGTGACTACAGGCCTGGGATGCGTGTTGATCTTTGCGTGTGGCAGGCGAGGGGTCCACCTTCACGGCCACCTTCTGCATGTGGTGTCCAGCTGTTCTGATACCACCTGCCCATGGAACTACCTTACTGACTGTATATATATTTTTTAATGAAAGAGAATTTCTTCTATGAGGTGAAAACATTTTGGTAGTTAAAGAAAACGAGGTAACTTGATTTTAACTTGGCTACAGAAGCACTTAGGAAATAATACACCTTAGACGCATAAAGTAAGAAGGGAGATTTTGGACAAAGTGCATAATTACAGTTTTTTGAACTTTATTTTGCATTGTTTGTGAGATCTAGCGGAAGCTAGGACTAAGGTCTGGTTTGAGCTGTAACTCGGGAGGACGGAGTCCCCCGGGGAAACAGCCTCGGCCCCGCCGCTTCCACTCTTCCAGAAGGTTCCGCTGTGTTGCTGTTTGCACATCTGTGTTCGCGGGGTGCCTGTTCCCTGGATGAGAGGCCGCAGGCTGGGCTGGGACATCTGCAGGAAGCCTCTCAAAGGCAGCTTGGGAGCATATTTGAGAATCGTGAAGAGTGGAGATTTGGGGAAATCTTAGAAGCCAAGCGTCTGCTTTTGCCCAGGCCCTCGTGGTGAGGCGGCCCCCGTCCCATCACCCCCGGCCCTGGTCTTGTTCCCTCCTCTGCTCCATCATCTGTTTACTCCCCGCCCTGCAGCTCACACAGCGTCTCTTCTAGTTTAATTGTTTAGAAATTCTGCTTACTTTAATTATAATCTCTTTTCTGCTTTTCAGCTAAAGGTTGTGAGTGAAATTTTCAAAATGTTACAATGTATCACTTACAGGAAGAAGGATGCGCCCCCCAAACCCCTTTCTGCTCTAGAATCAATCTTTACATTTAGCACTTGGCCCTTTACAGTTAGATGTTGGTATTTTTCATCCTGGTTGACTTGTTTATTAAACAGAGGTCAGCCTGGGGAAGAAACCCTGAGCACCTTTTCCCCTGCCCTGGGCGGTCGGTGGGGGGACATTTCCTGCCATCACACGCGTGTGTGAAATGGCTACACACACTCTGTCCCTTGTCTTGGTGGCCGGTCTCCCCGTCCAGCCGCCATGGTCTCTTCTGTCGGAGAAAGCCCCCTGTGGCATCACCGGGTGACCCGGAAGGGGTCCACCACCCCACAGCTAACAGTCGAGCCCGTCGCACCTCATCTGGCCCCTGGTTTGTCGGTTGTTGTTGTTGTTTTTTTTTTTTAATACTTGAATTGCTGGCTCAAAGGGTCTGCACATTTTTTTTTTAATTTTATTATTTTTGGCTGCGTTGGGTCTTTGTTGCTGTGCGCGGGCTTTTCTCTAGTTGCGGCAAGCAGGGGCTACTCTTCGTTGTGGCGCACAGGCTTCTCATTGCGGTGGCGTCTCTTGTTGCGGAGCACGGGCTCTAGGTGTGCAGCTTCAGTAGTTGTGGCACGTGGACTCAGTAGTTGTGGCTCGCGGGCCCTAGAGCGCAGGCTCAGTAGTTGTGGCGCACGGGCTTTGTTGCTCCGTGGCATGTGGGATCTTCCCGGACCAGGGCTCGAACCCGTGTCCCCTGCATTGGCAGGCGGATTCTTAACCACTGCACCACCAGGGAAGTCCCTGTCAGTTTTTAACCTCACTATTTAAGGTTTTTTCTAAGTCACTGAGTCTAAGTTCGTCACTGTTCAGAGGTAAAATGTTAGATGAGACGTTTTCAGGGTTGTCACTTGGTGGATGAACTCTAGCAGCTGAAGGAAGGAGCCCCTGGAGTCCTCGCTCAGGAGATGTCCCTGCCTGGAGGGGACTTGGGGACAGTCCTGTCACACACGGTGGCTGACGGCTCAGGCTGGAGGCCGTTCCTGAAGCTTGGGTCCGAGCCTGGCTTCCCAGCTCTCCCAGCTCCAGCTGAGATCCACCTGAAAGTGGCACAAAATGAAGTCTGAGTTTAACCCGTGAATGTCAAGTTGCTAATGAAAAGCCGTTGCTGCTGCTAACGGGTAGCAGAGCTGTATTGGTCCCAACCCCCTGCCCCCACGGAGTATTTGGAATGGTTTAAGTTTTTTGATAACAATAATCTAGTAAGAGCCTATTTTGTGGTTTTATGTAGCATCGAACTCTTTATCTATGAAAGGATTTGTTGCAATGTTAACTATTGCTTTCAACTCCCTGTTCTGTTTGTAGAGTTTCGTTTTTGCCCTCATCATCTTAATCCCTCCTTTTGAAGTCAGGCTGTGGTCTGCAAGGGCCTGGGAAGGACACGCTCTCTCTCCTGGCGCCTGGCCGGTGCCCCCAGGCACCACCCCTGCCCCCTGCCCCTCGCCAGGCTCCCAGCCTGTCTGCCCAGAAGGAGACTCAGGACCTGGGAGGGCCCAGGGTCGGCCTCACACCCTCTCCCTTCTGGGCACTTTCCTCCGCTTTCTCATTTGAACGAGAAATTCTGGGGAAACTGGGTCTCCCTGCACCTCCAAAGTGGATGCCAGAGTGAGCACAGGAGCCCACCCGGGCCAGCGTGGGGCGCCCTAGGCCGTGCTGTGCGTGTGCCTGGCCCATCAAGATGACGTCAAGTCCCCTTAGCCCTTCTGGTCTTCTTTACAACTCTCATCTTCAGAATGACCAGTTCCTTCCAAGCTCCGTTTGACTGGTATCATCCCTGTACTGGGAGACGTCCCAAGTGCTATTTCCAGAACTGGGGGCTTGAATTTCGACCTGGGTGCTCAGCAGACAGACCGCAAGGCTTGGGAGATGGAGGGTCCACTCAGGTGCTGAGAGCATGTCCGCGTGTCCTGTCATGAGCTGCTCGGGGCTGTGCAGCTGGCCTCCACTGGACCCGCGAGGGCTCTAGGTTAGGACACTGAGTGACCGCAGGTAGCCTGACAGCCTCACAGGCGTGTCTGGTCTTGATTCCCTGGACGGTGGTACCTTTCCTGAGTCATAAATATTCATGTGGGAATTTCTCAGTCGACAGCTTTCATTCCCTTCACTGTCACCCTACATCTCGTGGACCCTCACCGCTCACCCACGAGCATCTTCAGAGCGTCGACCCATGAAGTGTGTCAGTGGCTCACGCTTGCCGGTCCCCGCGGCCTCTTGTTTCACGGCAGTTAGCAGCCGGTTCACCGTTTCACGGCAGTTCTCAGTAACAGACCCCAGACATCCTTCTTCGAAACCCAACTTTTAGCTTTTCACATGTGGTTGGAATCTTTCAGCTAATCTTGATTTCTTTTACACGCATTTGAACTTAAACTGTTAATATAATTTCATTAAAATTTTGGTTTTGAAATCTGGTGTTTTTTAGTTTTCAGTCTGTCAGGGGCTGCATGTTTGTGTCCCCTAAGTTCATATGTTGAATCCCTAACCCTGGTGTGGCTGTATTTGGAGATGGGGCCGGTGAGAAAGTCATCGGGATAAACGGAGGCCCTCGGCATCTGCGTTGCATCAGAGCCTGCCCTCCGTCTGCCCACCCACCGAGGTGAGGACAGCGGGGGAGGTGGCCGTCTGCAAGCCAGGAAGCAGCCTCCACCAGGAACAGGGCCCTGCTGGACCCAGATCCTGGCCTTTCCGGCCCCGGAACTGAGAACCGCTTAAGGCTTACAGGAGCCCGTGCAGACAGAGGCAAAGTCTTCATTTCAGTTTAATTTAATCCCTACACTTAGTGGCTAGAAATGCAAAGTCCGTGCTGATATAACATTTAGGAATTGGCAGAAAAATATGAAGAGGCTTAGAGTTTGAAAAAAAGAAAGTATCCTTCTGGAACTTCGGTCAGCAGTAGCCTGATGCCACACCTCAACGGTGTCCTTAGCGTCTCGTATCCTTGGGGAGAGGTTAGACCCATCCAGGTGGTGGCACCCAGGGTGTGCTGCCCTGTGGGACGTGACGCCCCTGGTCAAGGCCGCTGTGATCGCTCAGCCTGTTCCCCCAGGGCGCTTGACACCTGAGGGGCTCTGCTGAGGTGGGCCCTCCCCACACCCCAAAACCCAGTTCCTATGCGCCTTGCGTGGACGAATGTGCCCTCCCAGTTCGGGGGTGTCTGCAAACATCGGTCAGTGGCCATGTGTCCCCAGGGTGCCTGGGTCCCTGGCTCCTGGCACCGCCTACCCTGGCTCTTCGGTTCTGATCCTGACTCCTGTCCAAGGACCACAGTCAGAAATCCGGTCTCTTGCAGTTATTGAACTGTCCTGTGGAAGCTGTCTGAGGCGTCTTGGGTGAGTCCGGGGGATCGGCTCTTCGGTTCTGATCCAGATCTGGCGGATTTTGGCTGATGGTGGCTCTCGCCTCCGTGCCCCCTGGCTCTGCAGCTTTCCTCCAAGTGAAGGTGCAGCTTGAAGCAGGCTGGCTCTGAGTTTCTCGTGTGCCCATCAGGGCGGCTAAGGGGTGGCCTCGTCACGGAAGTCGCTCTGCCCTCTGGGGGCCGTCATGGGGCAGGCTGGCTGAGCCCCTTCAGGACAGAGGGGACCCTCTGTCCTCCCGCGTCTCCCGGGGAGGACCACCGGGCTCTGGCCCTCTTCATGTTCGCTTCAGCTTTCTGGAACCTCCTGTGTCTTTGCCTCGGCGCTCAGCACCACCCTGGCGCGCAGGTCTCTGCGGGGAGCACATGCGCCCCCAGGCCTCCGCCGTCCTTGCCTTGCACACCTGGCTCCGTGGACCGGGTCCTGCGCTTTGTGAGCGGGCGGTCCACCCACCGCCCTCCGCTCACCTCCAAACGTGTTTGTACGAGGAGCCATAGAACCACCCCATGGGGCCCCCTGGGGTGCCGCCTGGCACCTGCTGGCCCCACTTCCCAGGTGCACGAGGCTGTGTCCGGGCGTGATGCTCAGGCTGGTTCGGGGTCTCTCTGATTTCCGCAGCCTTGGGCCCTGCTTCCCTGGGTTCTGAGGAGGGACCTGTCGTTTCCGGGACCGGCTCACGGGCCCGCCCCACATTTGAGGCTGCCCAGCTTCCCCCCGCCCCCAGTGCCCCCGCTGCCCCCCTCCCAAGACAGCCTGGGGGTGGGAGGAGAAGGGGGGCCCATCCCTTTTCCCCCGCCCGCCTTCCCCTTGTCTCAGGAATGGTCTTGCTTTCCCATTTCTGTTTTGATTTCTCGAGTCACCACTTGTTTCCAGGGGGGCCCTGGCCAGGCAGCAGCTCCCCTTGGGGTCCATCTGGCGCCGGCCCGCTCTGGGGGCACCTCCGTGGCCCAGATGGTACAGGAGGCTCCTGGTCCTGCCTATGCGGCCCTGAGCTAGAGGTTGTCACAAATCCTCTTGTTAGTAGCAGCTTTCTTGAGATGTAATTCACACTGCTGACAACTCACCCATTTAAAGTGTGTGATTCGCTGGGTTCTAGTCTATTCACAGGGCTGTGCAGCCGTCACCACAGTCGACTTTAGAACATTTTCATCGCCCCAGAAGGAAACCTGCACCCTTGACAGTCACCCCAAGGCCCGCCCCTCCATCTCCCCCGGCCCTTGGCAGTCTCCTTCTGTCCCCGTGGATTTGCCTTTTCTAGGTATTTCCCGTGAGTGCACTCGCCCTTTCACCGGGCGTAACGTGTCCGAGGTCCATCCGCATCGTAGGCTGCGCCAGTGCGTCGTTCCTTCTTACAGCTGAATCATATTCCTCTGTGTTTATCCTTCATCGGCAGGTGGGCGTTTGGGCTGCTCCACTTCTTTTTTTTTAAATTTTTTTTTAACCAAACCCAGTTTTCATTTATTTATTTATTTATTATTTTTTATATTTTTTGTGGTACGCGGGTCTCTCACTGCTGTGGCCTCTCCCGCTGCGGAGCACAGCCTCCGGACGCGCAGGCTCAGCGGCCATGGCTCACGGGCCCAGCGGCTCCGCGGCATGTGGGATCCTCCCGGACCGGGGCACGAACCCGCGTCCCCTGCATCGGCAGTCGGACTCCCAACCGCTGTGCCACCAGGGAAGCCCTGCTCCACTTCTGACCGTAAAAGGTGCTGTTGCTCTGAGCGTGGACGTGGGTCTTACCCCTCTTGGACGTCCTCCCACCAGTGGAAATGCCAGGCCACGTGGCAACTTGGTGTCCACCCTTCTGAGGACCCGCCAAGCTCTTGCACCACGGCCGCGTCATTTTACGTCTTTACCTGCAGCCTGAGGGGCTCCAGGGTCCCACGTCCCGTTGGCACTTGTGGGTGGCAGCCGTCCAAGCGGGTGTAGGAACGGCGTCCTGGCGCTGAATTGCGTCTCCCTGGTGACGAATGGCGCTGAGCACTGTTCACGAGCCGTTTGTGTGTCCTCTTCGGGCAAATATCTGTTCCTGTCCTTTGCCCACTTTTAAGCCGGGGGTGTTTGTCTTTTCATGGAGCCGTAAAGTCCTCTGTAGTGTCTAGACGGGCTCTCGTGTCAGGCGTACAGTTTGCAGATGTTCTCTCCCACGCATCCTCCCGCTGTGTTGATGGTGTCCTTCGAGGCCTTTGGGGGTTTAATGTGTGACGAAGTCCAGTTTAATCTGTTTCAGTGCTCGTGCTTTTGTGTCACAGTGGAGAACCCGTGGCCCAGCCTGAGGCCGCGGAGGTTTTCTAAGAGTTGTGTAGTTTGGGCTCTTTGATCCACTTTGAGTGTTGCCCCTTCTCTAAGGGATGAAAATACCCAGATGTTCAGCCCTGGAGCAGACCCCCTGTCCTGGGTGGGCGCCCACCCCGCCCCCGGGTTCTGGGTTGAGCCCCACGCGAGGTCTTGGCTGTGATGTCACCACCGTCCTGGGACTTCGTGGCAGGCCGGGATCGGGCTTGAGGCCAGGCCGCTGGGGTTCAGGACGCCCGTGGCTCCGGCTTCTCCTAAACTTGCCTGCTTGCTGTTTGGAGGGTCCTGAGCCGCGGGCGAGGTCTCTAACGTGTGTTTCCCTCCCCAGACGCGGACTTGACCGTCGCTGAAGCCAGCAGCTCGGACAGCCGCGGGGAGAGGCCCGAGCTCTACGCGCACGTGGACGAGGGGCTCCTGGGAGGAGAAGGCAGCTACCTGGGAGCACCCCTCACCCCGGAGAAGGACGACGCGCTGCACCAGGCCACCGCGGTGGCCAACCTGCGGGCGGCGCTTATGAGTAAGAACAGCCTGCTGGCCCTCAAGGCCGACGTGCTGGCGGATGACAGCTCCCTGCTGCTGGAGTACCTTCCCAAGGGCACCCACTCCCTGTCCCGTAAGTGCCGTGCGGGCGTGCAGTGGGGGCGGGAGTGACGCGCCTCAGCCCGCGACGGGACGGCTGAGGGTGCATTCGTGTGGGTCGTGGCGGCCGAGGGGCCTTCGGAGAGGAGGCAGCGCTGTCGGGGCACCAGGAGGGGAGCGGCCGAGTGCTTGTGCGAACGTTCGTCCTTGAAATCGAGGCATCTAACCCTAAACCCTGAGCGGGCCGACAAGTGCTGGGCCGTGCGGGCCTGGGACAGGGACCCCTGCGCTGGGGAGGCCTTGGGACGTGACGGGCTCGGGCTCCCTCTGCTGGCTTCGCCCCCTGCCTGTGCCGACTCATCCTGCCTGGGGAGCGTGCCCAGGCTGCAGATCCTCGCTTTCTACCAGGCAGTGCTGCTGGCACGAGATTTAAAAAGGATTTGGGTGTTGTGTTTACACCTTGAGTGTCTCCAGCTCAATTCCAGTTGCTCACAAGCAAATAACAGAGTAACCTAAGGAGCGGATGAGGTACAGCGGTGTTGGCCGAGGGTCCCCCGGGCGCCGGCCTGGGAGGGCGCCACTCCCCCGCGGCTCGGGTGCTCTGACATCATCCATCCTGGGTGCCCGGGTCCTGGGTGCCTGGGGCAGTGTGACCATGTCTCCGGCGTCCTGAGATAAATGCTCTGTTGGGTTGGTGTCTGTGAGGGAGAGTGGGGTGTGGCCCCGTTTCCCTCTTCGGGGCAGAGTGACACACCCCAAAACAGGCGGCTCTGAGTGCAGAGGGCGTGGGAAGGGCCCCGTCCCAGGGCCCTGCGGTCCAAGCGTGTACGGCTGGCGAGGCTGTGTGTGGGTCCCTGAGCACCGCTGAAGGAAGGAAAGCGAAAAACTGCAGCCAGTGTTGGGGGTCGGGGGAGCGTGTCTTTAATTTTTACTCTAATTTTAAAAACTATATTTTCATGAGCACTAAAATATCCTAAGCATTCGTGATGAAAATTGCTTGTGGCTAATAAAGTCTGACCGTGGAGAATAGCATCACATTCTCTTTATTTATTGTGCTGAGCCCAAGGCAGGTGGGACGCCAGGGCGGCTGTAGGACTTGGCTGTGCAGTCAGATCCAGGGGTGCATCCCCGGAGGCTGTTGGACACACTTTAAAAAATACGTTTAGGCCTCATGTTTTGCATCTGAGAAATGGGAATAGCAATAGTCACTTACACAGTTGTGAATGTGAAACGCGGGACACGTAAGCAAAGTGTGTTTGATAAACGCTCCACAATATTAGTCCATTTCCCGCTCAGCTCAAACCCTGAACTCGTCAGCAGAAACTGTTGGGTTTGTGATGATCTGGTAGCTTGAGGAGGTGGTCCCGGGGTACCTGCGGCATCTGGGGTTTAGAATCAGCGAGTCCGCAGATGAGCGTCCTGCTGAGGGGACGGCTGGGCAGCTTCACAGACGTCGTGGAAGGAGCAGGCTGGGTGTGTAACTGCAGGGCTGGACACTTGTTTTGGGTCTTTCTGGACGCTCCCAGTTGGTGGCAGTGAACCCCACATGTCAGAGGTCCCGGGAGGCACAGCAGCTCCTCCGTGGCTGAACCGCGTTGTCACGAGGGGGGCGGTTTCTCGGTGTTTCTCCTCCTGTCCCCGCATCTGGCAGCCTTCTCCTCCAGGGTGGGCCTGTTCCCCAGGCCTTTGGTGCTCTGTGCAGAGCTGTGCTAGGGATGGGGCCAGGGGTCCGGGTGGCCCGAAAGCACTGGTTGCACCCGCATTTGGTCAGGCCGTTAGCCGTGAGCCAGGGGTCTGACTGCAGGCCTCTGGGACGAGTGAGGCCCAGGGAGAGATGCTCTCCGCTTCCAAGGGCCCCCCCTGTCCTCCGGCCCTGTCCCTGCAGAGGCCCAGACCCGGCCTGGCAGTAGGTGGGGCAGCTGGGCGGAGTCAGAGGGCGAGCGGTGACCCTGTCGGGGGGTCTGTTCCCAGGGCACATGCAGTCGGGCAGCCGCAGCACCCCGGGCTCGTCCCCAGGCCCCGTGCGCGCACATGCCCCCCTTCCCAGTTCGCAGGGAGCTGGGCGCGGGGGAGTAAAACCCCATCCGCTCTATTTTTAGTACGTCTGTGACTAACCCGGGGTGAAGTCGACTAGTGGGCTTTGATATTTTGTTATTTCTATTATGTTTTAACCTCTTTGCTATAAATACTCTAAATTTCCCACTTTTTTCGTTAGCTCTGCCCTTACGAGAGGGTGGAAAAGTTGGCAGCTGGGAGCTGGTGACTTGGGCCGTGTCCAGGGGGCCAGGCATGGGCTCCCATGTTCCCTCGGGCAGAGAGGCTGAAGGGCTTGCTGGAGAAATGGGTTATTTTAGAACATTCTTTTCTGACATCCTAAGTAAAATCTGCCTGTTCTGGGCATACACTAAAATGAGGAATGGAAATATCCAGAGAAGAACTTTATTTTCCAAGATTGTGCGGTCACCTCCCTGTGGCAGGTGTTCCGTCCCTGGCGGGCAGGTGGGCAGGGGCCGCGAGCTGCCTTCCTGCGTTGAGCCGGGGCTGGGCGGCCCCTGCGGAGCGCCCGTGGGCGCATCTGCTCCGTGCCGTTCAGTTCACAGGCGCCGGCTTCTGTGCACGGATGCGACAAAGCATCAGGCCCCCCAGAGCCCCTGCATTCACCCCCCCTGCCACCGCTCTGCTTCCAGACGGGCCACGGTTTCTGTTCAGTTGCAGATGTTGTCAGGGGTCGCCCGACGGGAGCGTGCGGATGGGGAGACCCCTCCTGGGTGCCACCCAGTGGCGACGCGAGCCCTGAGCCCAGGCGACCCCCAGTCCGGGGAGCACAGGGGACCTAAAAACACGTTCGAAGGAGAAAACTGGATTTGCGCTGGGCACCACTGACGGCGAAGCAGTGGCACCGCCCCCGGGGCTCCAGTGTGGAGACACCCCCAAGCTCGGTGGGTGCAGAGCCCGGCACGCTTCCTCTGGGGAGGCCCAGAAGGGAGATGGCAGCCCAGCGCTGCTGTGTTGGGGGTCCCTCGCCCCTGGTCCGGTTCGAGGGCGTTGGGGGGGGCTGTTTCCTGGCTCCGGCCCCCAGGCTCCCCAGGTTGTTAACAAGGTTTTTCCAGGGCCGAGCCTTTCGTTTGTGATATTGGGGGGCCTGTAGGACCGACGTCCCAGTAGCCATGACTCGTGGTTGGAGGAACGCGGGGGAGGGCACGTCCCCGTCGTGATGTCTGACGGCGGCAGCCGTTTGGTGTGGGGTGTGTTGAGTGGGGCTCTCGGCCCTGCTGGGGCGTCCTGTGCGTCAGTGTGGCCGGCCGGGCGTGCAGTGTTGCAGAAGAAAGGGGTGGTGGTCGCAGATGTTGAAATTAAATGCAGCAAACCCGCAGGCTGTGCAGAGCCGTAACCGAAGGTCCTTTCTGGAAGGTTCTGGAGCCTCGGAGAAAAACCGAGTTTCCTTGCTTTCCCAAGTCTGATAGCGTTTGGCTTTTGGCACGTGAGCTCCACGGATGGCTTTGTTGCTGGATCATCACCGTTGACCTGAGCTCCCCGTAAGAGGACTTTTGTCCTTTTTGTTTTGATTCGGTTTAAGTTGTTTCTTTTGCCCTTAATTACGTTTGCAACAGGCGGCTGGCGTCCCACCGCTTAAAAGTCACTGTTCACTGAATAGAGACCGTGACCGGCACATTCATGGCACACAAACGTAGCTATTTCCCTGAGCTGTGTTCGTGGGTGTGTGTCGATACGGGCGGGACCTTGAAAAATGCCGAGAGAACATGAGTAACCTCGATTTCACGGGAATGAAGTGCAGATGAAGTAGCCGCTCTGGGTACTGGGGGGCTGAGTGCCCGAGGGGCGGCGCCGTCCCCAAACTCCCAGAAACCCCGACTGTCTTGCGCACGTCGCCGCCACGGCTCCGGCAGCGGTCGAGGATTCCTCCTGACCGGCGATGGGCGGTGCTGCCCTGTCTGGCTGGAAGGATGTGCTGCTACGGAGGAGAGCTCAGACCTGGGGGGGCGTGGCGGGCGGGGTATGCCCTGGACCGGGGGCGGGGGGGGGGGGGCACCAGCCGCCGGCTTGCCCCGCCCAGCTCTTCTCCGGGGACGCCCCCGACATCTATCGGGGGACAGTGGCAGCTGAGTTCGTTCTGATTGTGGCTGAAAGAGTATTTCCTTCTGGTGTTTAAAATGGTCAAGGACTTTACTTGAGTCTGGCTTGATACTGGAATCTTAAGCAATCTCTTAGGAAAGGGCGTTTGACGGAAGTATTACCACCCTTTTAGGGAAATAGTCAGGTCGACACACCACGAAGGACTTTGCAGAAGATCCTTCCTCAAGCACAGGTGAGCGTGTGCCATGTCCACGCCACGGGTTCTGACTTTGTGTGCAGACACCCCGTTGTGATTATGTTGCTTCTGGGAGAGAGATCCCGCCCCAGACAAGTCATGTGTGGACACCCTGGTGCTTGGGAGTGGCGAGCTGATAGAAGCCCCCAAACACCCTCGTCCGGCGAGATCCGGGCCTCGCCACATGGCAGCGCACGGCTCACCGCAGGATAGCCAAGGATGGTGCTTCCTGAACTCTCTACAGCCCGCCAGCTGGTGTCCGTTCATGTGGGTGAGACTCGTTTCCTGTGTCCCCAGGGCCTGGCGCCAACCCGAGTCACCTCCCTCCAGCCCCTCCACCCTCCTGCACTCAGAGCCCGGGATGCCCGCTCTGGGGACCGGCCAGACGGAGCCCAGGGAGCCGGCCACCTCCCCAGCCCAGGTAAGACGGGAGGGCGGCCAGCCATGTCGGGGCAGCCCCGGCCAAACGCCCGTCCACCGCGCATGTCCTCGCAGGCATGGCGCCCCAGAACCCGCGTGCTCAGCATGTCCTGGGCGAGCCTGTGGGGTCACAGCTTCTTTCCCGTCCACCCTCCGCTCCACAATCCCCTCGGCCCCATGTCACTCAAGGTGACACAGGTGTCAGCTTTGCAGTAATAGTTGCAACATGTTGCATGAAGTTAAATCCGTTTTGATATTTAAATTAAAATATTTTTTGGAGGCGTTTCCCCCCCTAATATACAGACTCATACAGCAGCAAGTTAAAAACCCAGTTCCTCAAACTGAGCAGTGCCGGCCCGTCTCCAGCAGGTTTTGCCCCAGTGCCGATGGCTGCGTGTTTGTCCCGAGGCCTCTGAGATCCACATCCTGTGCCTCAGGTCACAGCTGGTTATTTAAAGACAGGTCTGTTAGGTTCCATTGTTTCCCTGAAGAAAAAAATATTTAAGGAGGGAGAGCCTGATCACATATTTTGTAATTTGAAATAAATCAAATGCTATTCCCGTGCGTTTGAAAACAGGATGGTTTCGGTGGGAGGGGCAGGCGTTCGGTTGCCGTGGATTTTTCGCGCGTCCGTTCATCAAGAATTAACTGCAGCTTCCTTTCCAGACGCGTGGCGGTTTCTATGTGGTGACTGGACGGGGACACGGTGAGTAGGGGGTGACGCGCGTCTGCACTCCAATCTTCCCGATTCCATCGCGTCCCGACGGCCTGTAACTCATCTGTCTCTCCTTCTAGGTCGACGTCCCTCGGACCGGGAGGCCTGGGCCGAGGGACGGGCCCCTCCGGAGGTGGCTCCAGCAGGTGCCTGGGGTTCCCACGGGGTCCGCCGGCCCGGCCAGGACGACCAGGGTCTCCTTCTGGCTCATTGTGTGGCCGGGAGCACTTCCACGGCCTGGATGGACTTGCCCAGGGCTCCACCCTGAAGTCAGCTAAGGAACCCCAAGGAGACGGACGCCTCCGCTGCGGACAATGGTTTTGAGGCGGCCAGGCTGGAACAGGCGCTTGGCACTTGGGGGCGGACGTTTGCATGGGCCTCTCTGCCGCGGGCAGCCTGGCGTCGGGTCCAGGTGGCCAGCGGGTGATGGCAGAGCTGTCACCAGGCATCGGTGTGAGCCTTTAAAATGGTCACTTCCCAAATCCTTCACCAGGCCTGGTGAAGGCCTTTCAGTGCCCAGTGGTGGGCAGGTAGGACACGTGTACCTCCAGCCTCCAGGCAGTGGGGATTGTGTCAGATCTTGGAAGCAAATGGCTCTGACCCCATTACTTTCCAGAAAGATGTGAGGATGAAGCCCAGCCTCCACAACCTCGGTGTACCCTGCCTACCACATGTGAGGGAGACAGAGTTACCAAACTGGCTTCTTTTCAGAAAGAGCATGTTGTCCTTGCTGGTGTCCAGCTGCCCTGGACACGTTGGGCCCACGTCTGCGGGTGGCTGAGGATGCAGGGACTCCAGGACCCTTGGCCAAGAATCAGGTGGGCTTAGGAAGGAAGCAGGCGGCCCATTCCAGGTTCCAAATTCCTGGAGTTGCCAGGCCCATTCCCACCCCCCCGTGGCAGTGGCCATGGTCAGGGCGTGGTCCACGTGCAGCTCAGGCTGCCCACCTGCCCCAGTCACTCCAGTCTTTACAATCATTAGATGAGTTCTGAAGATGGAAAAAAGTTGGGCTATGAGAGAGGCCCAGGATGCTTGTTGCCAAGGTGACCTCACCGGAGCAGTGTCCCTGGGAGTTCAAAGACCTGTCGGTGGTGTCACTCCTTCTGAGAGGGTTTATTAAGTTCCTGTTTGCATATAAACAACACTTCTGAGAAAAGGAAGCTTTCCTTTCCTTTTTTGCTGGTCATGGTGGGATTTTTGGCTGTTAGGTCGCAGAGATTGTGTGTCCAGATGGGGTTACGCTGTCGTAGAATGCACGTGTGCACCACCCATGTTGGTTCCTGGGTTACCTGCGCCCCCGGGGATGCGACCCTGTGGCTGCTTCCCTGTTACTTGCTCGCTTGTGGGACTTTTCCCTGCGTGACCTGTGCCTGCAAGGAGGCCTGCCCTGTGGAGAGGCCCCGCACTGTTGTGCAAAAAGGCTTTGTTAATTTTTTTAAATAATGAAGAAATTTCAGAAAGTTTCCGTTGTACCTAAAAGAAATAGGTTCGTTCATTGAAGCGGTATTTACAATATCCAAGATATGGAAACAACCTGAGTGTCCCTCAGTGGATGAATGGATAAAGAAAATTCAGTGTGTGTACACATACACACACACACACACACACACACACACACACACACGTGGGATATTACTCAGCCATAAAAAAAGAATGAAATAATGACATTTGCAGCAACATGGATGGATCTAGAGCTTATCATACTAAGTGAAATAAGTCAGACAGAGAAAGACAAATACTGTATGATTTCACTTACGTATGGAATCTAAAAACAAAAACAGACAAAAAAACCCAAACAAGCCCATAGATACAGAGAACAAACAGTTTGGTGATTTCCAGGGGTGGGGGTGGGGGTGGGAGTGGGAGAAATGAATGAACTGTTTTGTTGCATTTTTTAGTTTAAATGAGTTGAATTTCTTGTTCAGATAGAGAGAGAAAGAGAGAGAATATCTCTTCTTTTAAAAAAGATGTGTAGATGGTAAAGTGATGGGAACATAGGAAACATTTTAAGATAGATGGCCCCTGAGTTTGTTCTTAGTTCTACTATTATTTCCCTTAAAACAGTACTGTCATCCAACATAAGAAATTTTAAGCAAGTTCATTTAGGTATTCCATTGCTTACATTTTATTGAATTTCTCATTGAAGTATCCTGACTCAGGAATTGATTTCAAAGAGTTTTAAAAATTTTATCAATATGTAATGTTAATCTTTCTTGAATACAAAGGATTGCAGTAATAAAAGGTTGATAATTTAGGTCTCTTTACTGCCACAAAACTTGCTGCATGTCTACAAGTTTACTGTGGGCTTCCTGGCCTATTACCACTTTCACAAAATGTGACTGGGTGGCCTCACAAACTCGGGTACCAACCACGTGTTGTAGGGTGTGTGTGCATGCGTGTGTGTATGTGTGTAGAAATGGGGACTCCTATTTGATTGGGGATACTAACTTACTGTTTAGACCGCATTTAAAATATTTAAGAATCCAGTCTGGATCATTGTCAGTTTGGTGGTTGCACATGACTCAGGAGCTAAGAAAAGGCACTAATTTATTTTAAAGAAAGAATTCTGAAATAAAATTTGAATTTCCAGTTTCAACCATGACTAGCTTGCATTGGGCTTACCCTCCAGGCAACAACTACCTGAAAAGCTGGCCCCCCAAAACCACGCACACATGTACACACATACACACACCTACATACAGATATACACAAATATAGACACACACACACACACACATCCTGGGGAGAAATCCGTGCAGGTGGGACTTGAAGGCTGCAGCCCTTGAGGGAAGGAAGAATCTGTAAAAAAAGAGTCCAGCGAACCTGCTGGAACTGAAAATACAATGTGTGAGGCTGGGATCCATTAAGTAGTTTATAGCAGTCTGGGTACCACCTGAGACAGGACGAGGAGACTGGAAGACAGAGTGATGGAGAGGATCCAGGCTGGAGCTTAGGAAAGAAAAGCATGGGGACAAGCAAAGACACACAGAGGAACAGTGAAAATGTCTAATACATGTGTAATTGGGGTCCAGAGGAGAGAGGAGAGAAAATGGAGCAGAAGCAGTATCCGTAGAGACAATAGCAGAGAATGTTCCAAAACTGATGAAAGATATCAATCCACAGATTCAAGAAGCTCAGCAAACCGAAAGCAGGATGAACACTAAAAACAACAACCAAAAAACAAAACTGGGCATGTTATAGTCAAACTACTGAAAACCAAAGACTAAAATAAAAATCTTGGGCTTCCCTGGTGGCACAGTGGTTAAGAATCTGCCTGCCAATGCAGGGAACACGGGTTCGAGCCCTGGTCTGGGAAGATCCCACATGCCACGGAGCAGCTAAGCCCGTGCACCACAACTACTGAAGCCTGTGCGCCTAGAGCCCATGTTCTGCAACAGGAGAAGCCACTACAATGAGAAGCCCGTGCACCACATCGAAAAGTAGCACCTGCTCGCCACAACTAGAGAAAGCCCGTGCATAGCAACAAAGACCTAACACAGCCAAAAATAAATAAATAAATAAATTTTTAAAAAATATAAAGGTTTTTTTTAAAAGAAAAAATCTTAGAAGCAGCCAGAGGAAAAAAGACATTAAGAGGAGCAACATCGAGATTGACATCTGACTTTTCAATGGAAACGATGGCGCTAGTCTCTGAGGTGCTGCAGAAATGCTGAGACCAGTATTCTATACCCAGCAAAAGTATCCCCCAGAGACCAAGACTATGTGATGACAATGTCACACAAAGAAAAGAAAACCGAGGGGATTCATTGCCGGCTGACAAGAAGTACTAAAAAACAGCCCTCTATAGAAAGATCTTAATCATTTAAGGCAACATTTACGGCTCCTTGTGGGGTTTTTGACTCAAATAGGAGCATAACGCATGACACAAACAGCTCAAAGTGTGTGTGTGTGTGGGGGGGGGGGCGGCGAGCTTGGCCGTTGGATGAGTCTTGCCTTCTCTACGAAGTTGCAGTGAATAATGGCAAAAATCATCACGTACAGCTCAAAGGCTTATGAAGAGAAAAATGGAATAATACTTCATTAATATGAAAGCAAGCAAGCAAGGAAGTTTAAAGGAACAAAAACCATAAAAGTACAGAGTAGAACACACATAGGGAGATGGTAGACGTCACCCAACTCTACTAATAATCCTGTTATTACCAATGGACTGAACACTGCAGGAAAAAGAAAAAGATTATCAGCTTGCTTTTTAAAGAAAATTTGTTGTTTGTAGATAACATGCTTTCTAGATAAGAGCACAGAAAGGTTTCAAGCAAAAACATAAAAAAGAAACCAAGGAAACACCAGCCTAAAGAGACTTATTGATGTCAGCAGCAAAGTAAACTGGGAGGGGTGTTGTTCTAAGGCCACCACACAATGACAAGAGAGTCAGTTCAGTGGGAAACGCAGATCCTGAAATGCATAGGCTTGCTTTTTAAATATATGGAGTGAAAGTTGACGGCACTAAAAGGAGAAGGAAACAAGTCCACAATTAGAGTTGAGGATTTTTAACAAATTTCCTCAGTAATTGATAGATCAGCATACAGAATATCAGTAAGGATGGGGAAGATTTGAACACAGTTTTCATATATTAACCTTGAATTCCTGGAATAAACCCACCGAGTCACAAGATGCTCTTCTTTTTCTATATAGTTGGACTCAGCTTGCTATTTTGTTTAGGAGTTTTGCATCTTTTTTCAGAGAAGTATTGGCCAAAACAACATGGTTAACCAAGTCGTACATTGCACCAAACAAGTGCAGAACATTCCAAATGCACAGGAAACATTTACAAGATAGACCAAGCGGGAATGTAACGCAGGTCTCAGCAAATCCCAAAGGATGAAGTCATGCAGAGTGTGCTCTCTAACCTCAGTGAAATTAGATTTAAAAAATCAAAAATAGGGCTTCCCTGGTGGCGCTGTGGTTGAGAGTCCGCCTGCCGATGCAGGGGACACGGGTTCGTGCCCCGGTCCGGGAAGATCCCACATGCCGCGGAGCGGCTGGGCCCGTGAGCCGTGGCCGCCGAGCCTGCGCGTCCGGAGCCTGTGCTCCGCAACGGGAGAGGCCACAACAGTGAGAGGCCCGCGTACCGCAAAAAAAAAAAAAAAAAAATCAACAATAGAAAGATACTAGAATAAGTCACAATGGAAATTATAAAATATTTTGAACAGAATGATAATGAAAATACAACATATCAAAACTTGTAGGATACACCTAAAGCGGTATTTAAGGGAAATTTATAGCTCTAGTTGCACTTATTAGAAAAGAAGGAAAGTTCTCATTTGGGGGGGTCAAGAAGTGAGAAAAAGAATAGCAAATTAAACCCAAAGAAAGCTGGAGGAGCAAAACAGAGAGCAAATATCAGTGAAGTAGAAAGCAGACGGACAGTAGAAAAATGATCAGAGCCAAACGCCGGTGCGCTGAAAGATGAATGAAACAGACACACTCCTGTCGGTGATCGGTAAAAAGAGAGGGAAGTTGATTGTCAAGAAAAGGTGTAAAAAAGATCATTGCTAAGGTCCTATAGACGTTAGAATGATAGTAAGAGAATATCATGAACAATTTTCTGCTAATACCTTTGACAAGTTGGAAGAAATGGGCAAATTCCCTGAAAAACACGGTGTATCAAAACTGAGCAGAGGGCAGCCCCGTCGGGCACACGTTGTTTGCCACGTGTGTTTGCCAACGTGTGACACGTTGGTTGTCTGGTCGTGGGGTGATCAGCCTGGGACTGTGACTCAGAGTGTGAGAGCCGGTAGAGGACAGGGTGGCTCTGGCTTGGTCGCCAGGAGGCTATGCTCGTAGGCCGGTTATTTATCATCTCTTGGAATGCCCCCCACCCCCCAGCCCCGGGAGGGCAGCCCTGCCGCGGTCACAGGGCCCCAGATCACAGGGTCACAGGTCACAGGGTCAACGCAGACAGCGGGGTTGCCGGAGGAGGAGGGGCAGACGCCCAGCCTGACAGTGGCCGAGGGGGCCAGGCAAGGAGGCTGTGGGTGAGGGTCTGACTGGACTGTGATGTGGGCCCCTGTCAAGGACGCTGGGGCGGGTGGTCTTTCCAACATGGGGACCTGAGTGAGCTGGATGCCGGCGCGGATTAAGGAATGAATCTTGATTCCTGCCTCAGAATTAAGATGGGAATGACCACAAACCTAAACGTGGTTAGCAGGGGACGGTGGTGCTTGTGATCACGGTGATGGGCAGAAGTTTCTTAAGTGCGTCTTTTTTTTTTGCGGTACGCGGGCCTCTCACTGTTGCGGCCTCTCCCATTGCGGAGCACAGGCTCCGGATGCGCAGGCTCAGCGGCCATGGCTCACGGGCCCAGCCGCTCCGCGGCATGTGGGATCCTCCCAGACGGGGGCACGAACCCGCGTCCCCTGCATCGGCAGGCGGACTCTCAACCACTGCACCAGCAGGGAAGCCCTAAGCACTTCTTAAGAAGCACTCGTGATGAAAGTTTGATAAAATTTTTTATTAAAAAAATTAACATATGGGACTTCCCTGGCAGTCCAGTGGTTAGGACTCTGTGCTCTCACTGCTGGGGCCTGGGTTCAATCCCTGGTCGGGGAACTAAGATCCCGCAGGCCGCACGGCACGGCCAAAAAAAAAATTTATTAAAATTACTGATTTCTTCACTAAAAGACACCCTTATGAGAGTGCAAAGGCCAGTCACAGACTAGAGAAAAGGTCTGCGATAAAGACAACTGACGGAGGACTCGGCTTCAGAAGCATCCATAAAACTAAAACAGCAGGGACTTCCCTGGAGGTCCAGTGGTTAAGACTTCGAGCTTCCGATGCAGGGGGCCCGGGTTCAATCCCTGGTCGGGGAACTAAGATCCCCTATGCCATGTGGTGCAACCAGAAAATTAAAAAAACAAACACACAAAAAATACCCCCCAAAATAAAACATCAAAGGAAAAGCAACCCAGTGAAGGATCAGGAGACGTGACGAGCACGTCACAGAAGAGGGTGTGCGAGTGACCAGGGGCGAGGTGTCGGCGGTGGCTGGGAGATGCTGATTCCACTGGGGCCCCCATGTTCTTCTCAGGTGTGCGTCCTGCAGAAGCGAGAGCCTGGCGCACCGCCCGTCGCTGCTGAACAGGCACGGGGTCCTGTGGTCACGTGGATGACCACGTGGCAACGAGCGAGGCCACACCCGGGTGTCAGGTCCCCACAGACCGAGTTGTAGCCCAGCGTTTGGTGACGGGTAGCCGAGCGGCCATCGCCTGGGGTGGGTGGTACTGACCAGCCGCAGGCCCCTGGGTGTGCGGTGTCCTGTTCGGGGGGTGGTTCCCAGGTCTGTCTGCAAGTAAACGCTCACCGAGAGGTCTGCTTAAGGTGTGTGCACGTCACGTAGGGTTCAAAACCTTCCGAAAGTAATCTGGACACATCATAGCTTCACTATATTCTGACACACGATAAGTGGCAGCCACGTGAATTTATAAATGGAAAAACGAAGTTTGGTCCACGTTAGAATCCCTTTCTGAAATGCACTTGAAGTGCAGGGTCTTGAGAATTACAGTCAGAGGAAGAGCACAAATCCAGGACAGTGACGGATTAAAGACTTGAGTGCCCTTCTGGAGGAACCTCCTCTCTGTACTCACCTGCAACCTGCCAGTGCCTTTGGTTTGCTGGCAGTTCCTTGGTGTCCTGTGCGTTCTCTTGCAACCGTTCCGGAACGTTCACTTGTCGGTGACCTTTACGGCAGCTCTGATCCTCTGCAGGGCTGCGCGGAGACGTGGCTTCCTCCACGGCTGCTTTGCTGAGTGGTATTCTCGCATGTACGTTTCTGCAAAGTTGTAGCTCAGTGTTACTGAACTTCATACTTTAGATGAACTGGTGCCAACTTCTGACGTCACTTCCTCATTTTCAAGCTTGCCGTTCATCCTGGACGCTTGGTTCCAGACCAAAGGGCTCCATGTTTAGGGCAGATTGGTAGAGGGAGTGTCTGTTTCAATTTGATGCTATTTGTGCTGTTTCATTTCTTTCAATTACTTTTTCTCTGTGTGGATTTTTAAGGCTTTATTAGTGTGTTTATGAGAGTCAAACTACATGACGGTTTTGTAAGATGTACAGACTGTAAACCACGAGTTATGGAACTGTTAGCTTCTTTCCCATGTGAAGTTATTATTTATTTATATTTTTGCGGTACGCGGGCCTCTCGCTGCCGTGGCCTCTCCCGTTGCGGAGCACAGGCTCCGGACGCGCAGGCTCGGCGGCCACGGCTCACGGGCCCAGCCGCTCCGCGGCATGTGGGATCCTCCCGGACCGGGGCACGAACCCGCGTCCCCTGCATCGGCAGGCGGACCCCCAACCACTGCGCCACCAGGGAAGCCCAATGTGAAGTTATTTTAATCATAACAGTCAATGAAAACTTTCCTCAGTACTGTTCATGAAAGTAGTGGGTTGCATGGTGCCTTCCACCCAAAAGACACGTGCACATCCTAATTCCTGGTACCTGTGCATGTGACCCTATTTGGAAAAAGGGTCTTTCCAGACATAATTAAACTAAGGATCTTAAGATGACATCACCTTGGAATATCCAGTTGGTCCTAAATCCCGTGATGGGTGTCCTTATAAGAGACAGGAGACACAGACACAGAGGAGAAGCTACGAGAAGACGGAGGCAGAGACGGGAGGGATGCGGCCACAAGCGCAGGGACGCCTGGAGCCCCCAGAAGCTGGAAGAGGCGGGAGGGACCCTCCCCTGGAGCCCCTGGAGGGAGCGCGGCCCTGCCCACACCTTGACCTCAGATGTATGGCCTCCAGGACAGAGAGGACAGGTGTCTGTTGCTTTAAGCTGCCCAGTTTGTGGATATTTATATTAGCAGGAAACTAATACATTAAGAAAACACCAAAATTTGGGACTTCCCTGACGGCGCAGTAGGGGTAGGTTCAGAAGCATGCAGCTGTGTGCCCAGTGCAGGCGTGGGGCGGGGGTCACGCTCATGTTCGTGCAGCTGAATTGTGTTTCTGGGGAAAAAGTACAGCACTTATGTACAGAGATGAGTGTTTTTTTTAACGTGTAGGTCTGAATTGTTAAATGCAGGCTAGAGTAAATAAGTCATTTTAATTTTATGTTTATAGAAGTGAAATAGAAAGCAGAAAATAACTCCAAAAAGTTATTTGAAATAAAATAACCTAAAAGCTTGTCTCCTCACCTGCCTTTTCCGTCCCAGAGTGGGTGGTGCACTTGCTGTGTTCCGTGCTGACGTGAAAACCGGGGTCTGTGCTGGGGGAACTGGCGGGAGGCAGGTGTGGGAGCCGTGCTGCTGCCTCGTCGACCAGGCGGGTCGGGCCGGGCCTGGTGGTCAGACAGGAAGGGAGACGTAGAGTGGGGGCTGCCAGGTGCGGTCCATCCAGACGTGCCAGGCTAGGTGCCCTTCCCTCTGTCCTGTCACGGACCCTCACCCGGACCCACCTGTCTGCGAGCCCTCCGTGGGGAGGCTGGAGCCGCCACCCGGGAAGGGCTGCTTCCTTGCAGGTCCAAGAGCTGCCAGATGCTCTGGTCGCCCCTGCAACTGGGACCCCGGCCTACAGCCTTGCAGGGAGCAGCTCTGCTAAGAGCGGTGACCGCCATCTGTGTCCCGCGTACCGGAGCATGGCCTTGGCCCTCGGGAGGACTGAGGGTGCGTGGCCCACGGGGCCCGACGGCCGGCATGGCCCACTTCTCAGGACTTCTCTCCAGGGGTAAAGGTTCTTTTGTAAGCACTTTGCTGAAGCATTGTTCACAAGGGTAAAAAAATGGAAACACTTTACACGTTTGTTGAACAAATCATGGTGTATTCGCACATTTAAGAACTTAACAGTTAAAAATCGTAGCACGAAAATGTGGTCACAGCCGTCACGCTGTGAACTGTGGCCGCCTTGTGTGAAGGGATATGGGCGACTGTCCACGTCTCTCGCCTCTCGTCTGCCCCAGCTCCCAGCCACATGCACGTCGAAAGCTCCTCCACGTGAGAAAATGCCTTACTTCTAGGACAGGGCTTGGATTCTCAGAGACACCTGGTGACTGCCTAGCCTTTGTGGGGACGTGGGGCCCCTTCTGGGTGCACAGACACCATCAGGCAAGTGGGCGGCTGGGCCCCGGGGGTGGCATCGGTCATGAGCTGTGATGGGGTCCGCACAGCCGTTTTGCGGCCATGATGGCCTCCCCTGGTGAAGTTGTCTGGCCTGCGCGTGGACAGGGGTCATCCTGGGCGGTGTGTCCCTGGTGCCTGACATCCGTGGGTGTGGGAGATGCCAGAGTGAGAGCTCTTGGGTCCATGAGAATGGCCAGCCTCCTGGCAGGCCCTGCAGACGGCCTCACTGACCCATGTTCTGGAAGATAAAGAAATCTGGTTGCTTGATTATTTAGGCACCCTTTAAGATGTCTCAGGAGAAAATGTACGGCTTGTTTAAGAAGCAAAATAAAACGTTACACCCAGTGTTGGCCTGGTGTGTTTCAGGGATGGAGGCGCAGAGTGAGCGCCAACCTCTCGATGCCCAGGAGATCTGGGTGTGTCCAGGGCCTTGGGCTCCGTGTCACTGCAATGCACCTTCCAGTTGGCACCATTTCCATGGCGACCTGCCCAGGGCTGGGTCTGAGCACCGGAATGGACTGGAGGCCTGGGGCAGGCTTCACGCTTTGCGGGTACGGCCCTGCCCCCGTGTGATGTGTGGGTGGCCCGGGGCTGGGGGAACTGGGCAGGATGGAGCCGTCCCGTCGTTCGTGCAGTGGCCTGGCCGGCTCCCTCGAGCGAGAGGGGTCGGCTTTGGTCACCTTAGCTTCCCCGGCTTCTCCCCACGCTGTGGGCTGTGTCACGTTGCAGCCTCTGTTTTCTTGTCTGCTTCCCTCTGGCACTTCTGGGGGCAGCTGTGACCGTGGCCAGGGCCTGCCAGGCACGGACGTTTGGTGGGGTCTGACCAGGGGTCCCACTGCTGCTAGTGTTCGTTCCTCCCGCCTGCCTGCCTTTGGCCTGACCGTCGGGACCCTTGATCTGTCCCCTGGGCGCGGGTGCTGGGGTGTGGCCGGTGAGCACTGTGGGTGGTGTGAGGGCTGGGGTCCGCTTCCAGAGGCCTGAGAGCAGACATCTGACCCAGGCTCCCTACCCGGGACGAAGTGCCATCGAGCGCTTGGAGGCTCCCAGCAGCCCTGGTGAGCTTGGGACGACCAACCCAGGAGGCCTTATGTCTGAGTCCTCGATGGATGCCCCTTGGCTCAAGAGGGGGTCACTGTGGCGTCCGCGGGTGCTCAGCACAAAGGGCGTCGCTCGGGGTGAGCTGCCCAGTGCCCGGGGGCCTTGCAGAGTGGGACTGACCCCACGGACCCCAACCCCTGACCTCCCCCCGAGCCCCCCAGAATGTGGCCCCGGCCCGGGGGCCCACGGTATCACTCCCTGAAACATGGGGAGGGACAGCTTGCTGTGCATCGGGGGCTGGTGGCCTCTCACTGGGCCGCGTCCACCAGGTGGCACCCCTGCCCTGGCTGCGGCCGTGAGGACACGTGGACGGGGCGGAGACGGGTCTGCGCTCCTGTCTGTTGATTCCACACGTGCCCTCATGCGTTTTAGGGGCTGACCCGGGAGGTACTGGCTGATCTGAGAAGCGCGCTTTCTTAGAACATGGGAGCCGCCCTCTCTGCTCTGGGCCAGGCCTGACTGGGGGCTCTGGACCCCCAGCCCCACGGGGACACCCGAGCGCGGGCAGTGGGCGGGCTGTGCGGGGTCCGCAGGCTGACCGGCCACCACGTGTCTTGCAGTGAATGAGTTCACGGTCATCAGGAAGAAGTTCCGCTGCCCCTACTGCAGCTTCTCGGCCATGCACCAGTGCATCCTCAAGAGACACATGCGCTCCCACACGGGCGAGCGGCCCTACCCCTGCGAGATCTGTGGGAAGAAGTTCACGCGGCGCGAGCACATGAAGCGGCACACGCTGGTGAGCGGGCGCAGGGCCGCGTGGGGCTGGCGTGTGGTCAGTGGGGGGTTCGGCGTGGGTCAGCATAGGGATCATCATGGGGTCGGCGTGCGGTCAGCACAGGGTTGGTCCAGGGCACGCTCTGCATGGGGCTGTGGTGTCCGGGCAGGATGGGGACCTGGGCTGTCCAGGATGCCACGGGAAGCCCTGAAGTGGGGTCCGCCCTGCGGTGGGAAAGACCAGGACAGCGGGGAGGCACCCCAACCCCACATCCCTCCTGAGCAGCTCCGCCCCCGGCCCCAGGTGCAGGAGGCAGGTGAGCACATCGCCCCGCAGCCCCACTCCTCAGCTTCCCCTTTGGGGCCCCCTCTGCTCCAGCCCGGCCCCTGCAGGTGCTCCCTAACCTGCCAGGACCCTGCCCCTGCCCCCCGGCTCCTGCCACGTGGCCACTTCCTCTGTGCCCCACCATGCAGTTGCCGTGGGACCCTGGCCCCTCTCCCCCGCAGCCCCTGGAAGGTTCTGACGGCCTGGCTGGCAGCTCAGGAACAGGCGCTGCGCAGATGAATTTGCTTGGCCAGGAAGTGATAGAAAAGGTCACCGTTGAAACAGGGAGGCAGATTCATCAAAACACAGCGTGAGGAACCCTTGGGTGGGTGAGAAACGAGGGAGGCCAGGCGGCTGGGGCATGGGTGGGGAGAGGACGCTGGGGTGATGTCATGAGTGAGGGGGCCTCAGGGCCACACGGGCTGGGCCGGACCCCCACAGCACCCTGATCCTCTGACCAGCGGGAGGGGTTGGAGGGGCCACATCGCTGTGGCGAGGGGGGCCGAGGCGAGACCTCAGGGGTGGCCCCAACGGGGTGAGCCACGCGAGGGAGCGAGGGACAGCCCACGGCCTGGGCCTCATTTGGGGCTGGGCTCCCCGGGGAGGCTCCCTGAGGCCAGGTGGAAAAGCTGGAGGGGGAGGCAGCCCTCGGAGCCAGGGCCCAGGCTGGTGGACTCCCCTCGAGGGGCAGGTTTGCAGGCCTGGGAGGCAGCTGAACCTCCTCTGACAGCAGGAGGCAGCTTGTTCCCGCCCCGCCCGCCCCGGGAGGCTTAGCCAGGGGGCAGGGGGTGGGTGGGCAGTCTCAGCAGCCGCCTCCCCGTGGAGCCGAGTACTGGGTCTCCACGGCGCCCACATCCTTCCCCGCCCATTCATGCGTTCATTGGGATGAGTGTCTGGCCATCTGGTCCCGGAGGACAGGCTCCGTGGCTCCCTGGGAGCTGTCCCCACTGCCCAGCCCTGCTCTGACTGGACTGGGGTCCTTGTTCTTTGCAGAGGGCCCCGGAAGCCCTGGGTTTAAAATGTAACAAATGAAAAAGACCCAGGAAGGGTCCCGGGAGCCAAGAGATTGAGGCTTTGTTTCTGGAATCCGAACCTGTGAGGCGGCCCAGCTCCTCCTGACATCCGGCCAGGGCGCATCTGGCCTCTCGCCTGCCTAGGCTGGTCGGCAGCAGTCGTAGGTCCTCGTGGTCGCGTTTCAGGGAAGGCTGTGATGGGGCAGGCGTTCACGGTGGTCTGCGGGACCGCTGAGCTGGGAAGCCAAGGGCACTCGGCCAGGCCCGTCGGTTGGAGAATTCAGAAAGGCAGGAGGCAGCATTCAAGCAGCAATCACGGTCCCCCTGAGACCCCCGACCCTGCCGCCCCGCGGGCTGGGCACTCAGCTCAGCTCCTGGCTGTCCTGACGGCTTCCCAGAAGGCAGGTGCCTCGAGTCCCTCTTGGTCGCTGCTGTTCTGGGCTCCCATCACCCGTGCCCCCAGGCCCCCCAGGCCCAAGCCGGGAGCCACCAGAGCCCTGGCCATCCCCTCATGGGGCAAAAGCGGGGGCAGGGTGGAGGCGAGTGCTCTGCCTGCTTTGCTGGGAGGTGTGGGGGCAGCATGTCCCCCAGTGAAGATGTGAGCCCTGGGCAAGCCCCCGGGGTGGGGGTGGGCACGGCCAGCCTAGTGCCCAGCAGGCCTCTGGATGGGGATGAGTTTTGGTGGCACCTGCAATTCTGTGTGTTCCGGCTCTGTGCAGCAGTCCCCCACCAGGGCTAGGGGTCTGAGCAGCCTAGCAGACTGCCCCCCCACCCACCCAGATCTCAGCTTCTGGGACACCCAGACCTCCCCCTCCACTCACTAACAGTACGTCCCCCTGCACTGACCACCGTCCCCCCGCACTGACCGCCATCCCCCTGCACTGACCGCCATCCCCCCGCACTGACTGCCGTCCCCCCACACTGACCATCATCCCCCCACACTGACCATCATCCCCCGCACTGACCATCGTCCCCCAGCACTGACCATCATCCCCTCGCCCTGACCGCTGTCCCCCCGCACTGACCGCCACCCCCCGTCCCCCTGCACTAACCATTGTTCCCCCGCACTGACCATCGTCCCCCCGCACTGACCGCCGTCCCCCCGCACTGACCATCATCCCCCCGCACTGACAATCGTCCCCCCGCACTGACCGCTGTCCCCCCGCAGGTGCACAGCAAGGACAAGAAGTACGTGTGCAAGCTGTGTAGCCGCGTGTTCATGTCGGCCGCCAGCGTGGGCATCAAGCACGGCTCGCGGCGCCATGGCGTGTGTGCCGACTGCGCAGGTGGCGGCGGGGCTGGGCCCCTGGATGGCGGTGGCGCCGAGGGCTCCCCTGAGATGTTTGCGGGCGACGGGCCGTACCTGGAGGACCCCGAGGACCCACGCGGCGAGGGCGAAGAGGAGCTGGGCGAGGACGAGGACGACGTGGGCCTGGCCCCCGAGGACGCACTACTGGGGGACGACAGGGAAGTCGAGGACTCGCCGCGGGGGCCTTGCAGCCCTGCCCGGGGCACCGACAAGGACTTCACCTGGATCTCCTAGGCTGGGCCGCGGCCGCCCCCGCCTGCGTGCGCCCCAGGCCCCCTTCACCTACTCTCCCCCACCGCTTGAGGACACCCGGGGCTCAGAGGCGGGCGCTGCCCCAGCGAGTGGGGCTGGGGACGCGCCCGGGGCGGGTCTGAGCCCAGGGAGAGCCCTTGTCACCTCCCCCAGCAGGGGCGCGGGGCGGGCATCAGGGGTGCCCAGGACTCACCGGTCTGGCGTCGCACGCACCGTGGCCTGTAGCCCGGAAAGGGCCAATGCTGGCTGGGGTCCCAAGTGTGGCCCCAAGGCCCGGGTCCAGGAGCTGTTAGGAGAGTTCTCCTGACCCTGGGCCCTGTCCAGGGCCGAGTACCCCCGCCTCCGCTCCCCCTTCTCAGCAGTGGGGTCACTGCTGGAGGCTGCCGCCGCCCCCCGCCCTCAAGGGCTGTGCCGTCCGGTGGCAGCCTGCGAGATCCAGGTCTGGCGTCCAGAAAGCCCCGCGGCCCCCCCGCCTCTGGGCTTTGGTGCTCAACACACAGCAGCTGCCGACCTCGGCCCAGGGTGCCCAGGTGCTATCCCCCAACTGAGGCAGCCGGGCGGGGGGGCCCAGGTGCTCCCACCGTAGGGGCCTCCTCTTTGTGTGCACTTCTCTGGGCTGGCTCGCCCCTCCGCCCCTCCCATCCTGCCACGCCCAGGCCACTCCTGCTGACCGTTCTGGGCGGCTCGCCTTTGTTGCTGCTCACACCGCCTGCGGGGGCCGCCCCTCCCCAGGTGCTTGGGCCCCGGTTCCGTGAGTAGCTAAGGAAACAGGCTGGCACGTAACATGGTTCTGTTCGGTGTTATCTTTCCTGCTCGATGACACTCGCAGACGTGTCTTTCCTTTGATTCCTTCCCAAGCCCCCTCGCCGTCTTTTAAACACGCTTACGACCCCTTCTCTGTCTTTTTTCTGAGAAGCCGGGGCCCCCCCGTGGGCTGTGAGGACACTGTGGGCCCAACTCCGGCCTGTCTCCCTTCCAGGCTCGTGACACGTACATTCCATCCCCTCCACCCGCCTCGCTTGGGAGCCCCTGCGGGACACTGTGCCAGGGACCCTTGGGTGCTGAGCTAGAGCCGAAGGAGACACTGGCTTGATTTTCTCTCTCCCCACAGCCTGCAAGTGGCTTTACTGCATTTCTCCCGGGTCCCATCTACTCTTTGTAGGTGGAGAAAGGCAAATCCCACAGAACCCTCCTTCGTAAGTGGCTGGCTGCGTGGACACGGACGGGTGCTGTCCTTGAAGCCCTGGCGGGGAGGAGTCGCAGCTTCATTTTTTGGTTTGCTTTGTTTTAAACATAGCCACCTTTCTCTCAGTCAGAAGAGGGCTGCCCTCCCATCCTCAGCTGGGGACGCTGCGAACTCCTCAACGCCGGCATCCTTAGGGAAGGGCCAGGCTGGGCCAGGCCGGGGGGTAGGAGCCCGGGGCGGGTTGGGGTGCCTCCGGGGCCGGTGCCCCGGTCTGCCTTTCACAGTGGGGCCCAGCTGAGCCCCTCAGTGGGGCTCCCCACTGTGTACCTTTCCCCCACTTTCTAACCCCTTTTCTAAACAGACTTACTTTCTTACCGAATGCATTTGGAAACCAGACCTTTGCTACCAAGCGTCTCTGGGTTTTGTATGGGGCCACCTCTCAGCCCGCCGCCCGCGCCCCGGGCCACCTTTGCGCCACACTCAGGACCTGCTCGCTCCCGCTCTGGACCGTCCTGGCTGACTTTTAACGGGGCCCTCAGTGCCACAAGGGCATTTTCTTCCTCAAAACAATACCCTGGAAAACCGAGGGTCCCACCTCCCGCCCCCGAGCCCCATGTGTTCACTATTCTCGTGTGCGGTTAACTCGAGAGCTGGATTTCAGAGATGCAGGCGAACACATCGCCTCCAGAGGCGTGGAGGGAAAGACGTGTAATGAAGGTTTCTTTTTTAACGTGATCTTTTTTTTTTTTCAAATCAATGTTTAAACTAATAAATATTTTTTTATGAAGCGGAAAAGCGTGTAGATCACATCTCACATTTTGTACCTTTCCATCTGTGCGCGTCTGTGTTTGGTGTCTGCAACGCCGATGTGGGACGCGGTCCATCGGGCGGCAAGGTCTTTGGCGGTGGGGGAGGGGCAGGGGAACCAAGATTTTTGTATCAAGCTCTGGATCCTGACCGGGTTGTATGCTTGAACTCTGGGTTTGGGAACAGTCACAACACTGCCAGGACTGGACGGGGACCTCAACCGAAAGAACACAGCTACTGCGTCCAACTTTGCACATCTTCCTTTTTAAAAAAGAGAACTCTGAAAAAATGCAAAAACTGGAACTTTTTGCAATATTATATGAAAGATAATCTTATTTTCGCTCATTCTGTGACATGTGCAACTCTTAAGAAAGCCATACTTAATGGTGTTTTTATTTTTTAGATCCTATATTGTGTTTTGTATGTGGCCCTTTTTAGAACTACTAGTAGTGAGGGCGCGCTGTGTGTGTGCTTTTCTTAAATATTTATTTTTTCAACATGCTTTCAACCTGTCAACACAAACAAAACAGAAAACGGGCAGTGTTTGAAGATTGTTGATTTTTTTTTCTGGGGATAATCTATATTATATCGACTTTATATGAATAATTATAAACCTGTGTTTGTATTGGAGATGTGTTTCATATTTGGGGGAGTCTTTTGTAACTGGTCAGTGGGACATCGCGGCCGTCGCCTGCTTCCCCGGAGCCGTCAACGGCCAACAACACCTCCTCCCTAGTGGTCTTGAGATTTCTTGTCTGCCGGGCGCACTCCGGGCCCGCCTGTGGGTCTCCTTTCTGTGACGGGATTAGTTAGACTTTCTTGCAAAGCGATCACTTTCAATAAACTGGGAAATTGCTGCTTGAGCAGATGCCTCATGTGTGTTTCAGACAGCATCTCCTCCTCCGGCCTCACCCTGGGTAGAGGGGGCCAGAGAGTAACCCCCACCCCCAGCCCTTTGTGGCCTGGTTGCCGGCCTCCTGTCTGCCCACTGCCATCCCTGCCCATGGCGGGGGTCCCGGCTCCGTGTCCCTCCCCGCAGGAGGCAGACACAGGTTTTGGAAAAATCCCGAATCTTTAATGTTACTCCTCGCCTGGTTCAGCCCAGACGTGAGACACCTGAGCTTGGCAAACACGGTACAAATGTCCACCCGGGCCCTCAAACAGTCAGATTAAGTGCGGGCAGGGGCGCCCCCTCCCCGACACCCCTCAAAGTGCATCGAGGACGGCCCCGTGTGGCCCCAAAGCGGGGCACGTCACACCCCTGACAAGTCCAGGGCCGACAGGTGCGGGGGGCGGCCACCCCTGGGGACCCCAGGCCAAGGGGACAGCTGTGAGGTTTGGCTTTAGTGCAAAAGGCCAAGAGGCTGGTTTCTTCAGAGGCACTTTGAGTGGTGGGGACCACCTCCCACCGGTTAAAAAGAAGACCCTGCAGCTAGGAGAGGCCCCGGCGGGCGGGGCTCAGTCCAGGAAGCGTTGGCAGGCCTTCTTCCAGCGGCAGGCCGTGCACCACAGGTCCCGGTGGTCCATGCCATACACTTTCCGGCACTTCTTGGCGTCACCTCGGGGCTTCCTGGGGGGACACATGGGGGGCATGGGGTGCTGTCGGGCCGGGAACCTCCCTGCCCGGTGCCTTCCCTGGCCCGTTTACACACACACGCACCTCGGGTTGGCGCCGGGCTTGGCGGGCAGGGCTGTCGCGCAGGCCCTGACTGGGGCGGGCCGTGGCTCCGGGTGGATGGGTGCCAGGCAGCCCTGCGAGGAGACACCGCCGTGGCCTCGCGCCCCTCCAGAGCCACCCGAGGCCTCACCCGCCTGGCAAGCGGGGTCACTGGGGCACACCTGGGGGGCGGGCAGGGAGCTCAGCACCGGGGGCGGGGGCAGGGCGGGGGGCTCCAGCGGCTCCAGGTGGGCGAAGGCGGGCGGCACAGCGGCCGTGGGGGACCCCGGGGTCAGGCCAGACAGCCCATCGGTCAGTGAGTCCGCGCCGACACCCAGCTCCGTGTAGTAGAAATCCTCCTCGCCGTCGCTCTGCTCTGGCTCTGCCTGCCGCCTGCGCGGGGGGGGGGGGGCGCGAGCTGACGCAGGGCCCGCCTGGCGCCCCGCCCCTCCCCCCCCCCCCCCGGCCCCCGCCGCACCCCAGGTGCACCAGACGGATGTGTCTCTGCATCGCTGACGCCGAGCTCAGCACCTTCCCGCAGCGCTTCCACAGACACTGGAACAGCCCCTGCAGCGAGCTCTGGGTGACGGGGGGCGGTCAGCCTCAGCGCCCCCCACGTCCACCCCGCTCCAAGGGCTGCCCTGGCTCACCTTCCTCTTCCTCAGGGCAGGCTCCCCGAACAGGAAGTGGGCTGCCTCAGGGGGCAGCGGGGGCGACGGGGTAGATGGAGAGGACTGGCCACCGGTCGGGCCCCAGCCCCCATCCCCGCTGCTGCCGCTGCCGCCCGGTGGCCGCGCCGGGGCCTCCCTCCAAGGCTCCAAGCTGGGCTCTGCGGACACACACACCGGTGCCAGCATCAGGACTTTTGGGGGCCACGGCTGTGCTGCAGACGCTGCTGGCTACGAGTCCCTGAGTGCAAAACCTCCGCCTGTTCACCTGTCCACAGGTGAGCCTGGAGGGCAAAGAACCTCTTGGAGGAGGTACTGGCCGGGAGGAGCTGACCACGGCAGCCCGGGGACGAGCCTCTCCAGCACAGAGGTGGGGAGCTGCCAGGCCAGCCAGGTGGAGATGGACAGGTCATGGAGGCCTGCAGGCCTGGGGCACTGCAGCTTTGGCTGCAGGGAGGGGCCATGGGGGTCCTGATGTCGCTTTAGGCCTCAGGAGATGGATGCACTTAGAAGATGGTATTCCAGGTGAGCGGCTCTGCTTGCCCCACAGCAGCCTGTAGGGTCCTGGAGGAACAGCGGTCCTGAGCCCTGCCGGCACCCCCCACCCCAAGCCAGGCCTCTGAGTCTCACCTGTGCTGAAGGCTACAGCCGGGGCCCCCAGCAGGAGGGGGCTGGTGGACAGGCTTGTGAGGGCTGCAGCAGCCATGACCTCGTCCAGCCGGGCTTTTCCTGGGGGGGTTCTGGAGGAGATGGGGATGGGGGGTGGAGGGGTGGGTAGGGCCCAAGAAGTACTCCAGGCCCGTCCCTGTCCCGGCACACGTGCAGGCCTGGGCACGTGTGTGCACCCAGCTCCCTCACTCCAGGAGCCGGGCAGGAGGCCCAGCTCCACCTCCAGCTCGGGTTGCCGAGCTCCAAATCCCCAGGAACCACCGGGAACAAGCCTGGGCTGGGGTCTTTCCAAAGCCCGACTTCTCTGCAGCCTGGGCTTTGTTCCACCGTGGCTCCTTCAGACCCTGCTGCTGGACAGGGGTCTGAGGCCCCGCCGGTGGGGCCAGGCCAGGCCAGCCCTCCCCCCAATCACACATTAACCAGGGTTGTGCAACAGCAGCTGCGGGCCTAGCGCCAGAACTGGGAGGGCGGGAGCAGCCAGCAGCCAGCAGCAGCCAGCGGAGCCTGGGCTCTAAGCACAAGCGGGTCCCTGGGCCCCAGCGGGCAAGGCCAGGACCCGCCCCCGCCTGCGCAGCCAGCTCGGGGTGTCAGGCACCTGGGAGGGTTTCTCTCTCTGCAGACAGGGCTGGCGAGACAGCCATCAGGGGCCCTGGGATGCCTGGACAGTCGATTCCACGCGGGCCTCACAGCCTCCTGGGCACAGAGACTGACAGGCGCCCCCTCCCAGTTCTGCGCTCTGGCCCTCAGGGTTTGGGGAGGAACAAGGCATACTGATACATCGGTCATTTCTGCTTAACTCCTCCAGGGCTGGAGAGCCGAAAGGCAAGGACAGAAACCCAGCTCAGGATGCTGACCTGCCCTCCACCGAGGCCCCCCTCGCAGGGGTGGGGTCTGGAAGGCTCCAGCCCGCGCCCCATCCACCATCCCTGCACACACAGGCGCACGGGTGCACACGCCTCCTCGGCCTGGCACGCGAACCCCGGCTCACCTATGCCCTGGCACCGGGATGTGCGCCGACGGCGTCGGTGGCCCCGCCGCCCCCGCCCCCGGGGCCCCGAGGTCCGCGGCCCGCGGCTCCGGCTCCTGCGGCAGCGCGAACTCCACGGCAGGGCCCTGCGGACGCGGCCGGCTCAGCGCTGGCAGCGGCCGAGTCCCCACCCCCACCGCCACCGCCACCCCGACCCGATGGTGCCCGCCCCCAAACCGGCTGCGGCCGGTGAGGCCCCGCCCCCGGCCCCGCCCCCGGCCGCCGCGGCGGGAAGCGCTCCGGGCGCCGGCCCAGCCCCGCCGGACCCACGGACACGCGCGGCGACGCGCCGCCCCCGCCCGCCCCGCCCCGGGGCCCAGAGTTCGTGCAGCCCGACGCCATCTTCGCAGCGGGAACTTTGTCGGCGCCCCCAGCCCGGTACCTGCGGCGGCGCGGGCACCGACACGGGCGCGGCCGCGGGGTCCCGGCCGGCGGCGCGGAGTGGGGGGCGCCCGCAGCCCGGGCCGGGCGCCGGGGGGCGCTCGGCCTCCATGGCCGGCCGGGTACCGAGGCTGCAGCGGCGAGGGCGGACGCTCCGGACGCGGCCCCGGGCCGGGCCGGGCTGGGCCGGGCTGGCCGGGCCACCGACCCCCGCCCTGGATCGGCCGCCGCCCGCGCCGCGCCGCCCGGAGGCTGCCGGCCGGCCCCGCCCCCTCCTCGCGGCCCGAGGCCCCGCCCTCCCCGCGCCCATTGGACCGCCCCGCGCCCATTGGACCGCCCTGCCCCGCGCCCATTGGACCGCCCCGCGGCCACACCCCGCCCCTGGCCGGCTGCTCCCGCGCTGGCCGCTCCCGCGCCGCTCCGGGAGGGGGCCCGGCTTCTGCCGCCCGCCCGCCCGACGGCCCCCGCCCCGGCGCCCCCGTCGCCGGGGCGGGCCGGCTTCCTCGAGGGATGCCCTTGCGCGAGCTGCCGGACCCGGGAGGAGGCCGCGTCTCCTTGGCGGGCTTCCCGCGAGCAGGTTATTCTTTAACGCACGACTGCCCACCTCCCGCCACCCTTATGTAACTCCAGGGGCTGGGTGGCGGAGCCTTCCCTGTCGTTCAGGGTTCAGGCCCCACCTTGGGGTAGCCACCCTGTGGGCCGGCTCACCGCTCGGAGGTGCCCCTCGGCCTGAGGACCGCCCGCCAGGGCTTGCCTCCCTCCCCACTCGGCCTTCTAAGCCCGACCAGCCGGCGACCCCAGGTGACAGGGCGCAGGTACCCAGCACCCCCAGCGGGAGGAAGCCCATTCCCAAGGAGAGGTTTTCACTCCTTCCAGACCCCACCCCGCCAAGCCTCCCAGGCTTTCAAGACGAGCAGGCTGAGGTATAGCAGTGTTCATGCTCCCTGAGCTGGGGCTTTATTGAGACCATGCCCTAGAGAGGACATGGCAGCCAGGACCCTAGGGACCCCATAGGCTGACAGCACTACTATCCGGAATTCGTGCTGTTAGCCGCGTGTGGGGGAGGGGACTCTGTGGGAAGTGAGGGGTCGCACCCCACTCTGGAGGAAGGATCATCTGTACTTGGGTGTTCAGGGCAGAGGGGATGAAGACCCCTCCCCAGGCTTAGACAGGAAGCAGGGGGTCTCCATGCCCTGCACATGTCCTCTCCTGGTAGGAGTTGGGGCTGGGGGGTTCCAGGTGCCCAGGGGCCTCCATCTCCTGGATGCTCTCATACACGTTTTCCAGGAGGCTCTTGTCCACACCCAGGCCCCTGAAAGGGAGGACCTCGTAGGCCAGGTCACTCCCCAGAGCCAAACTCGCTTTCCCACCCTTGGGGTCTGGCTGGTCTGTGGAAGGTCCTGGGTCCCTCCTTTTAGGCTTGCTGACCCTGGAATACAGGATGTCCACCTGGAGAGAGGAAGCCAGTCCAGGGAGGGGTCAGCACCATCCACTCGGCCAAGGATCTGCCCCAGTCCCACCCACCCTACCTCACACCCTTCACTTCACCTGAGCAGCTGGGGTCGCCTCAACGTTCCCCTGCTCCAGGCCTTGGGGGCCCCGATGTGTTCCCTTGAGCTTCTAGGACACACGCATACTCAGCCACCACGGGTCTGGCCTCGGGACCAGGCCTGGCACAGCTGCTGGTCAGCTGTGCCCCTGCCCACACCCCAGAGGTGACTGCCAGCCCGGTCCTGGGGATGGCAGCCAGCCCCACGTTGGAATAGGTGGCCTCAGGGCCGGAGGAGGGCGTGGCCAGGGGCAGCTCCTCGTGTGGGAAGGCTGCCGGGGGCCTGGACGTCGTGCCTCTGGACGCGTCCAGCTATTGGGGGCGCAGATCCATGCTGGCAGGCCGTGGGGCTGAGGGTGGGGGCAGGGCAGAGATTACTTAGGGGTCCGGGGACGCCTGCCCACTGCCAGGCCCCAGCCCTTCCACCAGCTCACCTCTGCTGCAGAGCCAGCTGCGGTGCAGCTCATGCAGTCTGGTGTCCGACTTGCCGAGGGAGCAGTGGTAGGGTCGTCTCGGCAGTGACTGGGGGCAAGGAAGGCTGGCCGGTCCCCTGCTGGCCCCAGGGACACCCTGGCACTCACCGCTTCTGCTGGCATTACACTGCCCTGTGGCCCAGACAGCTGCCTCTGTGTCCGCTTCCTGGGTGCAAGAGGGTCATCAGTGCGGGGAGGCAGAGGTGCGGGGCAGAGGCGTCGGCCTCCGGTCCAAGGCCTGTAAGGACGCGCGCGCGCGCGCGTGCGTGCGTCCGTGCGTGCGTGTGTGTGTATAGAGCGGGTGCTGGGCCTGCCTGAGTCCCGCCCCCTCTGGCTGTAGAGCTGAGCCAGGCCCCAGCCGGGCCAGGGACGGTCACACCTGTGGCAGGCTGTGCGTAACATCCACAGCCAGAGGAGCAGGGTGAGGCGCCCTAGGCCCCAGAGGGCAGGAGGGCCGAGGGCACCTGTGGCCTCATCCTGCGAAGCCGTGGATGGGCCTGGGGGCAGAAGACAGGGTGCTGGGGGCTGAGGGACTGGGCACCAACCTGACAGCCCCACTTCTGTGCCTTGTGCTGCCGGAAGGTCCCCCCCGCGCCATCCCGTGCTCTGACTCAGCACACTGGAAACCCCAAGGCTCAGCAGCCCCTCCCTCCTACGGAGGCCGAGGGGACACAGCCTCAGCGCCCACCCTCCCGCCTCTGCCCAGGGGCTGCTGGTGAGGGCTGAGGCACGCTCTGCCTGGCCCCCATGAGGTCCTGAGTTGGCAAAGATGACTCAAGTGATGGCCAAGCACGGCCAGTTGAGAAGGGGCAGGGCAGCTGGGACCTGGCCAAAGCCCCACTGTGGTCACTGAGGCCAAACCTGAGAGCCGGGGAGGCCCCCAGGTCACACCCCAGGCTAGCAAGCCACAGGCCACAGACTCGCCTACAGCCATGTCCTGCCCAGGCATGGCTCCTGTCCAGGTGATGCCCCCTAGCTGTCCACTACAGAGACTGACCCCCTGAGAGGCTGGAAAGCTGGGGGTCAGCAGGCAAGAAGGGCTGCTTTGGACACTGACCACCCCACCCCTGGCTCTCCATCCCTCCCCTCCAACTGCTCCTGCCATCGGACGTCCGCTTCCTGGAGTCCTGGCACAGGTGCCGGAGGTGAGGGGCCAGCAGCGTGGAGCTGTCTCCGCAAGTGGGGGCCAGTCTGCTCAGACCCAGGGAGTGGGCTTTCCTCACCAGAGGGCCCAGGTCCCAATGCCCTGACCTGGTAGGGCCCATTCAGCACCTAGGGTGGCAGGCAGCTTGGGCACCTCAAGCCGCGAGGCCTCATGTCGCCCTTGGCCCAGCTCCCCACCTCACTTCCTGCCCGTGCACCACGACGCGTCTTCCCATGCAGCCGCCACGGCAGCCTCACCCACCTGCCATGGCCCTGCCTGGGGCCTAGACGGGACTTGGCAGGGGTGTGCTGCGAGCTGGTGCTGATCGGAGGCCCTAAATCATGTTGTCTCCACCCACGATGTCGTGGGTGCGTGTGGGCGACAAAACAGGCAGGCATGGACCCAGGGTGCCAACACCCCCCGCCCTACCGGGTCCTCCTGCCTCAATAACGGCGCTCCCTCTTGGCCCCGCACAGCCATGGTCTCCTTCCATCACCGCAGCACCGGGCTCACCCGTCTGTGGGTGTCAGGCAACGTGGGGGGCACCCTAGGCTGTGACCGCTTCTGGGAGAGCAGCAAGGATGCCCATCCTCCCGGGCCCTCTGCCTCTGGGCAGGGTACTGGGCAGCATCCTCACTCAGGACCCCTCCAGCCCAGCCCCGTGACCCGGTGCAAAGACCCCTCCTCCTCAAAGTCCCCACAGCCAGCCGAGCCTCCACTAAAAGACACTGCAACAAAGTCACTTTAATGTCCTTGCTCAGGAGACAGCCCAGGACACTGGTAGGTGGGCTCAATGGTCAAGGAAATGTCAGGAAGGGACCTGACAAGGACCCCTGCAGCCTGTCTCCTCTCAGCAGCGGCCACACGCCCGAGGCCGGCAAGAAGGCCAACCGTGAGGGCTGGCCCCTCTTCCGGTAGCATTCTAGCTGTCGAGCAACAGCTGGTCTTCCTGAGGGCAGCGGAAGCCGGGGTCCCTGAGCTCTGTCCACGCCACGTGTGGGGGCCCTAGAACTCAGTCATCTTCTTGTGGGTGTCCGCCTTCCTCTGTTCCCTCTGCAGGCCCGCCTCCTGGGCCCGGAGCTGCCCCAGCTGCCGCTGGGCTCCCGCCAGCTTCTCCTGCAGCTGGGCTGCTGTTACGCTGTGCCTGGGGAGGGGCCCGCCGTTCAGCACTGCCCATCAGCCTCCAGCCCCTCCTCAGATCTGGCCCGCCGCCCTCAGGTTGGGGCGAGCTCTCACCCAGGCACCACGGGCAGGGCCCACACGTACCGGCCAGCATTGCGGGCAAGGGCCTCCTGGATGCCCCGGATGGCTCGCTGGGTCTGCTCGATCCTCTCCTCCGTCTGGAAGAGCTGCAGGCTCAGGGCGCGCTTGGCACTCCTGCCGGCGTGGTGCGCCTCCTGGCCACCCTTCCTTCCCGGGGACGCAGCCCCCGCCCCCAGGGCCCCAGGAGCCCCGCCCTTCAGCTGCTCGTTCAGAAAGTCAAACACGCTGCGCGACTGCGGGCGGCCCCTGGGCCCACCCGCTCTGCCCCGGCGTTTTGGGGGCCTGCTGGCGCCAGCCTGGCTGCCTCTGGTCCTCTTCTGCAGGATCTCCGCACACTGGTCCAGCGACTTCCCTCGCGGCAGCACCACAGCGTGGATGGGCTCCAGCCGACCCTCCGCGTGCCGGCCCAGACCTGGGGGTACACCGAGCTGGCACTGCCACTGGACTCCGGGGCCGTGCTGAGGGAGCCCTTCCCCGCCCCGTGCAGCACACACTCACCCTTGCCAAACTCATAGCCCATCTTGGCGAGGAGTCTGGAGCCGATGCCCCGCGTGTGCACCTCCCAGCCGGCGAAGGCGGAGCTGCAGGTCCCGGGCTCAGCAGCAGCAGGTTCCACCACTGCAGGCATCAGAGGGCAACAGCTTAACCCAGCTGGACGCGGGGCATCCTGGGCTCCGGCCAAGATTAGCCCAAGAGCTCAGCTCTGGGCCAGGGCCAATCCCCGGCACCCCTGGCTCCCTGCCAATTGCCCAGGGCTGTGTGGTGCAGACGACAGGCAGAGCCCAGCCCTCTCCACACTTCAGGGTCACAACCTGGTCACGTGGTGGCCCCCATCCTATTCCCTGGAGGTGGGTGCTGCCGTTCCCCTAACAGAGAGCAGTACTCGCCTCTACCTGCTGGCTCAGTCCTCCCCTCCATCAGCATGGACAACTTGGCTAACAGATCCCAGACGGACACCCACCTGGGGGAGGGCCAGACCCTGCTAGCCAGTTCCTCTGTCCACCCGCCAGGTCCCCATGCCCTGCAGGAAACCGTCCCTCCCTGTGTGTCCCATCTACTCCTGTGGCTCGCGTGGGACTGTCATCATTCTGGGTTTCTGCATCTGTGGGTCTCTGGACCTGCCCCAGACCCATCACGCACCCTCTCATCTCCCCTGCCCGCTGTGGGGGCCTCGCGCCTGCCCCCTGCCCCGAGTGCATCCTCATACTGACCACAGTATGGGACCCTGCCAGCCAGGAGCCTCTCGGGGTGGCAGCAGCCATACCTCGAGCATAGCTGGGGTCGTTCACGTCACTGCCGTCTGAGTCAGAGGAACCTGCGGGCTCTGTGCGCAGCGGGGGCAGGATGCTGTCCCCCTCCACCACGGCCTCTTTCAACAGCAGAGAGTCAAATTTGACCGTGTAGTAGCCACTGTCCACATCTGGGAGGGCACAGAGGCAGCAGGGCAGTGGCCTCAACACATGGAAGTAGCCACTCTGGAAGCTGGGAGCAGGGCGGGGCCTTGCTCCTCTCGGGCGTGGGGTGGGATCCCAATGCCCAAACAGAGGAGTTGTTGGGCAGGACTAACGTGTGACACACGGGGAGGGTTCCCAGAAAGGACCCCATCAGGGAGGCCCCGGGCAGCCTCACCAGTGATCCGCGCTGGGTGCCAGAGGCCATCCTGCCGCTTGGCCAGACACGCAGAGCCGGCCTGCAGGGAGCTCAGGTCCGGGTCTTGGAAGGGGCGCAGCTCATCCACAGAGACCACCTGCCCATGGGAGAACCTGCAGAGAGGGCCATAGGGATGCAGACTCAGATACGGCCACCAGGGCCCCGTGGGCCGGGAGAATCCCGTCTACCTGCCTGGACACCGCCTGGACAGGAAGGATGGACGGGGAGACAGACACACACATCTATATACATATCTGCTGAACATGTGTGTACAAACATATGACACACACACCCATGCACACATGTACACACATCCACTGAACACACACGTGTATAGACATGCACACAATACACACCCACGTGCATATACACTGAACACGTGTGTACACCCACGCACACATGCACACACAATATACACTGAACACATGCGTACGCATGTATGCACACAACCCATGCACACATGTGCACACACATACACACCCATGCCCATACGTGCATACGTATATACACATACACACACATGCACAATACGCCCACACATTTATGCATGCATGCACACGTGTGCATAAACACGTACGCACACATGCGTACATGTGCGCACACATACACGCGCACACAAGTATGCACAGGCACACATATACTCATGCACACGTGCATACACACATGCACACAAACGTGTGCACACATAGGTACACACACACACTTACAGTATACACAAGCACTCACCTACACATGTATGCGATGTACATGCACACGTGTATGAACATGTGCATACATGTGTACATGTGTGCATGCACAGGTATGGACACACACACTTGTGCTTGTGCTCTCACTCTCAGGATGGACCTGGGCGGCCTGAGGAAAAGACGCTTCGAGTTCCTCCCCAGCCTTCTGGGCTACAGCCATGTATACACAGGCACACACAGGGCTGGTAGACATCCTGTGATGAGAGCTCCCCAGCGCCTCTCCACCAGATACAACAGGTCATCAAGGCAAGGGTGTCTGCGCGCTCTCACAGGACTGGGTCCTCCCCAGCCAGTTAGAAAGAGCTGGTTGTAACAGTGCTGCCGTGACTGCTAGATGGCAGTGAGACAGTGAAACCAAAATGAAAACCGGGAGACAGGAGCTGGGGGAGGAAGTGGGAACAGAGGGCTGCAACCTTTAACTTTGCCAAATTAAGACATGAAGCAACCACGCACACATCTCCTGCTATGCCCCCATTTCAAGGAGGAAGCGGTTCTAACCCCATGAGAGTAAGTGAAGACAGGCACTTGCTCCGGACACACAGCCAGCCCTGCCGTGGCTGGCCTCCTAGGTGGAGTCCATGGGGAGAAAGGACAGGAAACAAGGCATTTCAGTCACCTTCCAGGAGCAAACAAAGGTGGCCTCAGGATGCCTCCCTGGCGGGGTTCTGGCCAGTTCCTTCTCACCCCTGACTGTCCTCAGGCGCCCAGGGTACCACCAGCGGCCAGTGGCATCAGCAGCTGCAAAACTGGCCCACGTGTCCTACAGTGGGCACGGTGGTTGAAAAGCCCTCTTCCACCGAGGAAAGATGCCCAGACTCAGTGAATTTGGCCAAACACCCCCTCAACACACCCAGACACCACAGACGCCACCAACTAAACCTCCCTGCAACAATCTTTGGTACTCTTAGAAGCCCTAAAATTTGCTGTCTCCCTTAATCCAGCAAGCGCTTCTAGGGAATGACCCTAAAACAACAATAATGAAAGTATGTAAGGACTGAGCCAGAAGGATGTGACCCAAACACGAAACACTTGGAAATAACCTAAGTTCCCAACCATGGGGAGTAGTTAGCAGCGTTTCCATGAAACGAACGTCAACCAAGAGCACAGGCAGCCTGATCAATGGAATGAAGTGCACCCCGGAAGAGCCCCTCATACAGCAAACTTCACGCAGGACAAAGGAGGTGTTACCAATGAGGCAGGAAAACACACACTACGGATTTCATAAGGAAACAATTAAAAATTGGTTTCTCATAGAGAAAACGCCAACAGCACCCCACTCGATCACCTGCTTCACAATATCCACGAAAATACACTCAAGAGTAAGTAAAAACTTGAACCAGAAAACAAGCATTTAGAATGGGTATACACCACAACTCAGTTCGGTTTATCCCAGGAATGCAAGGGTGGTTCAACACATGAAAGCCATTCAAGAAAACAGAGCACATTAATAGAAAACTAGCACGTCAACTGATATAGAAAAGATACTTGAAAAAATGCAACACCCTCGCATGTTAAAAACACTCAGGGATTCCGTGGTGGCCCAGAGGTTAAGAATCTGCCTGCCAATGCAGGGCACATGGGTTTGAGCCCTGGTCTTGGAAGATCCCACATGCCACAGAGCAACTAAGCCTGTGTGCCACAACTACTGAGCCTGTGCTCTAGAGCCCGCAAGCCACAACTACTGAGTCCACGTGCCACAACTACAGAAGCCCGTGCCCCTAGAGCCCGCGCTCCACAAGAGAAGCCACTGCAATGAGAAGCCCACGCACCACAACAAAGAGTAGCCCCCTCTGGCCACAACTACAGAAAGCCCGTACACAGCAACAAAGACCCAATGCAGCCCAAAATAAATAAATTTATTTAAAAAAAGAAAAAAACCAAAACAACACTCAACCTGATAAACAGCAACTATGGAAAACCCACAGCTCACATCACACTCAGTGGTGAGAGACTGGGTGCTTTCCCCCTAAGATCAGGAACATGACAAGGATGGCTGCTCTCGCTACTTCTATTCAGTGTACCAGTGGAAGTTCTAGGCGGAGCAGTTAAGCAAGAAAAATAAATAAAAGCCATCCAAATTGGAAGGGAAGAAGCGAAAGTGGGCTTCCTTGGTGGCACAGTGGTTAGGAATCTGCCTGCCAATGCAGCGGACACAGGTTAGAGCCCTGGTCTGGGAAGATCCCACATGCCGCGGAGCAGCTAAGCCCGTGCGCCACGACTGGGCTTGCACCCTAGCGCCCACGAGCCACAATTACTGAGCCCACGTGCCACAACTACTGAAGCCCACATGCCTAGAGCCCGTGCTTCACAACAGGAGAAACCACTGCAGTGAGAAGCCCGCGCACCACAATGAAGAGTAGCCCCCTGTTCGCTGCAACTACAGAAAGCCCGAGAACAGCAACGAAGACCCAATGCAGCCAAAAAAAAAATTAAAAAAAAAAGAAGCAAAAGTACCTCTATTTGTCAATGACATAATTGTATATATAGAAAACCCTAAATAATCCACAAAAAAAATCCTATTAGAGCTAAAAAATGAATTTGATAGTGTTATAGGATATAATATCAACATAGAAAGATCAGTTGCCTATTAATATACTAAAAATGCACAATCTAAAAATGAAATAATTTCATTTACAGCAGCATGAAAATGAATAAAATACTTAGAAATAAATTTAACCAAGGCTTGTGAACTACAGAACATTGCTGAACGAAATTAAAGAAGACCTACATAATTGGAAAGAGATCCCATGTTCATAAATTAGAAGACTTCATATTATTAGGATGGCAATACTACCCACATTGATCTATAGATGCAATGCAATTCCTATCAAAATTCCAATCTTCTTTTACACAGAATTGGACAAGCTGATTTTAAAATTCATATGGAAATGCAATGGATCTTGAATAGCCAAAAGAATCTCGAGAAGAAGAAAAAATGTTTGAGGACTATGTACTTCCTGACTTCAAAACTTACTACAAAGCTACAGTCATCCAAACAGTAGGTACTGGCATAAACACATCCAGTCCATTGGTGTGGACCAATGAACTGGATGAGAGAACCCAGAAATAACCCCTCACACACATCAGTCAGGTCTCGTCAGGGGTGTCATGACAATTCAATGGGGAAAGGACAGTTCTTTCAACAAATGGTACTGGGAAACTGGATACCCACATGCAAAAGAATGAAGCTGGACCCTTACACCATTAGAGCATGTGATTTACAAGGGAAATTTTCAATAATATTTTATGTAAAAATATAGTAAGTTATATGAAATATTCAAGGAAAGTAATACGAGACAAGAATCTTATACAGTAAGTCCCCTACATACGAACCTTCAAGTCGCGAACTTTCAAAGATGCAAATGTGCCACTGCATGCCAGCTGCTGTACTGTACTACTGTACTTTTCAAGGCACTGTAAGATTTAAAATGTTTTATTTTTTGTGTTGTTTTTTATGTATTACTTGTGTGAAAAGTACTAACAGCTTATTACAGTACAATACTATATAGCTGATTGTGTTTGTTGGGTACCTAGGCTAACTTTGTTGGACTTGTGAACAAATTGCACTTACGAACGCACTCTCGGAACAGAACTCGTTCATATGTAGGGGACTTAATGTATTCAACAAAACTGCTCTTCCAGTATAAAAGACACAAACAGAACCTAATCAACATGCCAGGTCTCCGAAAACATTATTCCTGTGAGCCCTTCCTGAAGAATCTACCAGAAAACGAGTCTCAGACAACCGAAACGCTAAAAAGACCCCAACAGATGGAATGATGGTAAGCATGAAATGCAAAGGTCCTTCTAGAACTAAGGTTGGGAGTAAGAGGGAAACAATGGCTGTAATGGCCACAAGATCCAACAACACAGGTCTAGTGCAATCACAAAGACAGAGGGAGAATGTGGGTAGTAGTAAATGTAAAAATGCTTTTAACAGTTTTCAGTCATCATAATGGAAGAATGAATGTTGTTATTCTGAGTATCCTGTGTGTGTAAAATGGGATAAAACAAATTAATTATGGGTCCTTTGGAGCCCATCATTCCCTATGTCCTTGAGAACCAGAGTCCTGGCATAAAGAAGGAAATACGGATGTGATCCAGAAAAGATTAAGTAGAAACACTGCAATCCTTAGTTTGAATTGGAAATATCGGTATAAATTCACAAAGTTTTTTTGTCCTTAAAAACATAAGTATGTGGTATGGGTATATATACACCAACATGTACCTTAGCGTGTGTCCACCTGTATTTCCTAGGTCCGTCTGCTGAAAAAGCCTACAGCGATGAACCAATTAGCAGCAAAGTGCATCCCAGTGCCCCCACTGTGGGTTGTGAAATACCATCTCCCATTAAAAGAAACCAGGGCTTCTTGGAGACTTGGGCGCCTTCAGGTCTGGGGTAGGAAGAGTGCAGATGACTGTGGGAAACCCTGACTCCTGGGGCTGTGTCAAAAGGATGTGGGAGCCAACCTGAAGCTCCCACTTGACAAGGGTGAGACAATTTGAGTTTCAATAAAGATAAGAATCTGGGCTTCCCTGGTGGCTAAGTGGTTGAGAGTCCGCCTGCCGATGCAGGGGACGCGGGTTCGTGTCCCAGTCCAGGAGGATCCCACATGCCGCAGAGCAGCTGGGCCCGTGAGCCATGGCCGCTGAGCCTGCATGTCCAGAGCCTGTGCTCCACAAAAGGAGAGGCCTCAACAGTGAGCGGCCCGCGTACCGCAAAGAAAAAAAAAAAAATCAGAATCTTCGTGGACTGAAATTCGTCAAATATATTTAAATCCATCAGTCCATATGGATATTAAATATTTTTTAAAAGCCAATTTATCACCTCAGGATGAAAGAGAACCAATTTGCTATCTTGGAAACCAAGGAAACAAAACAGAAAAGTCCGGCATTACCCTGCCTTTTCCATATGATCTGTACCACTAGGTAGCCAAATTGTAGACAAGGAAAGGCATCTCTCTATAACATTCGGCTAGTAAATGAACTGACAGAATTAAAGAGCTCTTTTTTGCAATCCACACTATATCAGTGGATCTTGGCGTTGAGCACCGTTGGCAGCTATACATCAGGTGCCTCCTGACGAAAGCACAACACCTAGAGACATGCCCAACTGGGGGTCCTGAGTGTGACCAGGTCCCTGGATCCAGATGCCAGCCTGCGGTGAACACAGGAACATGCTGGGCCGCACCAGGGCGGTCGATGATGGTCAAAGGGTCTGGTCCTTCAACAGTGAAACTGTGAGGCCAGGAAAGGGGGGGTGGGGGGGTGGGGTGCAGACACAGCAGCCTTAAAAAGCGAGCAAGATTAAACTACAACGTTTACACCCAGCCGCACCTGAGTGATAAGCAACAAAGAACACAAGGAAGTGATTATCATAAAAGTCGAGACAGTGCTTCTTTTTGGCAGAGGGAGAAGGCTGTGTCTGGGCTGAGGCAAACAGAGGGGATCCTGGGGTAACTGGCAAATTTGTGGTTTTGATCTGAGCAGCGAGTACTAGGATGTTACAATGATTCCTCACGCTATTTCTTTACTTCCTCTGTCTGATTTTATTTTACAATAACAAGCTAAAAACGTGAAGTTCGCTGTGTCCTTACTACACGTCAGCTACTGTTCAATATTCTTTTACTTCTATTAACGCATCCCGTTCTCCCCAAAACCGCGAGAGACATCCTCATCTCTGTTTTACGGGTAAGGATATTGAAACAGAGTGATGAAGTTAGAACAAATGTACGAAAAAATGCTCAATCTTGCTAATAATCAAGGAAATACAAGTTCAATCAAGATCACCTCCCCAGCTCTCAGTGGGCACGAATTCGCAAGTAAGAGAACGTGACCGAGGGTGACTACGGAGCAGACCGGGGACTGGGAACCGCACGGCGCACAAGGACAGAAAATGCACGTGTTCTCCACACTGCTATACACCGGGGACATTCTCACCAGGGATGAAAGATGTGCACTAGGATGTTCACAGCATGTTGTTTGTAATAACAACTGGGAAACTGGACTTCCCTGGTGGCGCAGTGGTTAAGAATCCACCTGCCAATTCAGGGGACACAGGTTTGAGCCCTGGCCCGGGAAGATCCCACATGCCGCGGAGCAACTAAGCCCGTGCGCCACAACTACTGAGCCTGTGGTCTACAGCCCACGAGCTACAACTGCTGAGCCTGCGTGCCACAACTACTGAGCCTCTGCTCTACAGCCCGTGCTCCGCAACAAGAGAAGCCACAGCAATAAGAAGCCCGTGCACCTCAATGAAGGGTAGCCCCCACTCACCCCAACTAGAGAAAGCCCACGCACACCAATCAATCAATCAATCAATTTAAAAAAACAAACAAACTGGAAACCCCAGGAGACAGAATAAAATGTGGTATATTCATAAGGAAAATAACACAGCAGTTAAAATGCACAAAATAGTTCTATAAATATTAACGTGGACTTTTCTCACAGACACACTCTCTGAAAAGAGCTGCAAAACGAAGCATCCTGCATGCTAACCACTTAATTAGAAAATAAAGCACAAATATGTCCTATTCACAAATACACGTGTCTATAAAGGTGTCACGTGTACTAGAGAGAAACACACCACAGATGTGCCAACAAGCCTCCCAGGAAGGGGAGGGGACCGCGACACAGTGGTGGGTCACAGGGAGCTTCAACACTATTTTATCTTTAAAATAAAATTTTCAAATAAAATTTTAAATAAGTAAATTTTAAAAATCCAAAACAAATGCAAGAAAATAACTACCAGACCCGGGTGGTGGTGAGGGGCATGTTCGTGGGCTGCATGGGTTGGGCCTAAAGCTGACAGCAGGCAGCAGCTGAGAGCACGGCAGAGGGGAGCGGGGAGCCGGCTCGTTTCAGAGCCTGGCTGCCTGGGAGGCCCAGCGACCACAGCAGCCTTACGGCCTACCTCGCGGGCCTGCTGCCAGCTGAGTTAATACGCATGAAACCCTTGGAACAGTGCCTGCCCAGAGGACGCAGCACAGGGACATGTTAGCTCTCATCATCACACAGGACATGGCACAGGGACGGGGAGGAAACCTCCAGAGGGACCAGTGGCAGAGAGGATGGAGGGCTCCCTCCTCTGCTCCATGACCGTTTGCTGAGGACAGGGGCGCACCGACCCTGTGGAAGCTGGAGGAGGCTTATGACTGATTGGTCGTGCACTTTCCTGTATGCATGGTACGCCTTTCACAAAACTTACAGGGAATGAAAAGAAAAAAGGGGGAAATGTAGCAAATAAGACTTAGGGCCCAGCAAGAATCTATAAACAAATAAGACAACGTAAGAACTAAAGGGAGTTACCTCGGACTACTGGCTAAAAAAGAAAATCATCTATTGGAAATCTCGATAAGTATTCTTTGCAAAGAAAAAGTAAAAACAAGCAAAGTTAAAGTCATGTGCTTAAGCAAAAAGCAACATCATTCCAACTGTGGAAACTTGAATACGAACAAAGTATTGCTGTTAAATTCCGTTAAATGTGACAGCAACATGGAGATAGTTTTTAAAATAACATCCTTATCACTCAGGTTAGGGTAGTATCCTGAAGTATTTATAAGTGAAAAGCCCAGTAATTTCTACAATTTGCTTTAAGGTAATTCAGAAGCAGGAAAAGTTGAAATAAGACTGGCACGATCTTGACAGACAATGACGCCTGAAGCTGGAGCACAGGCAGCCTGTACACTACTCCCTCTAACGTCATATGTGTTTGACAACTTCTATAATCAAGTTTCTATAATAAAAGCAAATTTTAGGGCTTCCCTGGTGGCGCAGTGGTTGAGAGTCCGCCTGCCGATGTAGGGGACACGGGTTTGTGCCCCGGTTCGGGAAGATCCCACGTGCCGCGGAGCGGCTGGGCCCGTGAGCCATGGCCGCTGAGCCTGCGCGTCCGGAGCCTGTGCTCCGCAACGGGAGAGGCCGCAGCAGGCAGAGGCCCGCGTACCGCAAAACAAACAAACAAAAACCAAATTTTAGAAGTTTCATTCTGAAGAATAAAACTGGTGATGGGGGCGCGGGGGGTGCCCATTCTTTTCAACATCAGCCCTTCCATACTTCTTCATCTACCCGGGGAAAATCCAACTAAACACCGAAACAGGAAGACTGCTAGAAGAATCCCCTGCCCAGCAAGGTCTCTTCTTGTCAGCACTGTGCTGGGCAAAGAAGGACAAAACTTCAAAGCCCAGAGGGCCCACCTAGCCCCTGATCCTGTCTGCAATCCACCCCCCCCCCAACGCCCCCAGGGGCCCCGGGAACCCAGGCCTTACCTGCAGCTCTCCTGGAAACGGCACTTCCCCTCCAGGAAGAACGGGCAAGGCTTCAGGGACTTGTGAGTGGGGTAGAGATAGAGTACGCGCACGCCCGGGGAGCCATCATCCGTCTCCTCGGTGCCCACGATCATGGCGTTGTGATACTCCAGGGTGCCCCAGGCACTGTAGTAGGGGGCGTTCACCTTCCTCCCACTCAGCTCTGCCCCGTCCTCGTCCTCCCCCTCGTCCTCCTCCCGCCCAGGCTCCGTGGGTCCTGGCCCGGTCTCTCTCATAGGAACAGTCTCCAATTCTGCCTCGGGGGCTACTGGCACCTGCGCTGCCTCAGCAATGGCCTCCTGGAAAGCCAAGTACTCAGCACCCTCCTGGGCTGGGCGCTCTCCATCCAGCGCCGCCAGCAGCTTGCTCTTCCTGACGGACACCAGGCTGGCCTCAGTGAGCTCGATCAGCTCCTTCAGGTCCCCCTGCAGCTGGCGCAGATCTGCCAGCTCCGAGGGATCCAGGCCAGTGCCCAGAGCCAGCTCCACCTGCTGCAGCTGCGCGTCGTAGGTCCGGAGGGCGGTCTGCAGGCTCTCCTCGTCCATCCTGTCAGGAGGGGCCGGGTCCCTGGGTCCTCAGAGGGGAGGCGTGGGAGCCAGAGATGTGGGGAAGAGAAGCCGGATGAACCCGGGACCGGCCGTCCCCGCGAGGCTGGCACTGAGCGCTGGCCAACCGCCGCCCTCGGCGGACAGCCTGCGGAACCGTGAACCGCCCTGCCTCCCGTTTGGGCCGAGAGAAGTTTCCAGCTCCGAGAAGAAGAGCCAGAGCCAGCCCTTGGCCGCTGGCCCCACGGCCTCCGCTCCCTTCCCGGGAGCTGCCGTCAAGTTCCTCCGGGGTATCTGCGTCCCAGCCCGATGTCCCCGGCCGGGCCCACCCCCCGGGCCCCGCGCCGCCCGCCCCCGCTCGGCCTGCCACCAAGGGCCCAGGCCCGGTCGCCCAGACCCCCTCGCCTCCGGCCCGGCCCTCCTCTGCGCCGTCTCCCAGCCGCCGCCACAGACGGCCTGCCGGCCTCACCGGCCAAAAACGCCCCGCGCCCACTTCCGCCCCCGCAGCCGACAGGCACTTCCGCCCGAGCGCCGCCGCCGTCGCCGCCGCCGCCGCCGGAAGTGCCTGGCGCGGGGGCCGCCGGGACGGCTCCGCCCCTCCCCGGGTGGTCAGCCGGCGTCCAATCGAGCGCCACACAGGGTCACCGCGGGTTCAGCGTGAGGTCGGAGGGCCAGGCGCGCTGCGGTTCCGCCGGCTCTTCGGCTCTTCGGCTCCCCGGCCCCCCCCCGCTCCGCGGCCCGGCCGGGCGGGCGCAAGTAAGTCGAGGAGGGCGAGCGGAGCCGGGCCCGGGCCCGGGCCCGGCGGCCGGTCCGCAGTCTGTCCGCGCCGCCCTCCACCCGCACCCATGCGCCCCGCCTCTGAGAGGCGCCCGCGGCGGGCCGGGTGCGAGGCGGGCGGCTCGCGGGGAGACCCGAGCGGAGCGAAGCCCGAGGGGAGGCCGGGCTGGGGAGCGGGGGCCGCGCTCGGGGTGAAGCGGGGCGGGACGGGCCGCCTTTGCCTGCGAGCGGAGCGCCCCGGCCGGGCCAGGAGTGGGAGCGAAGGCGCCGGGAGCTCCGGGCCAAGGCGGGAGTAGTTGCGGAGGCGAAGGCGGCGGCGGCAGTGCCGGGCTGAGGGGAGGCGGGTCAGGAGGAGCCCCGCTCAGGGCTCCAGCTCTGAGCGGTCAAGCGGGCAGACAGACCCTCTGCCCGTTGGGGGACGCTGGGGAGGCGCGGTGCGGGCCGGTTCGCCCGTGACCGATCTCGGGTTCCCAGGGCAGGATGTACACGCTGTTGTCAGGCCTGTACAAGTACGTCTTCCAGAAGGATGAGTACTGCATCCTGATCTTGGGTCTGGACAACGCCGGGAAGACGGTACGTGCGGTCCCGTGTCAACACCCCTACTCCCCCGCTGCCCTATGGTCCTGTTGGTTTTATGCTTTTAGCTGCATGTTCTGTACCCAGATAGGATCCGAACTCCGCTTAAGGCCATGGGACAGTTACCGCTAGCTGCTTTAAAAGCAAAACGTTGTTTTGTTTTGCTTCAATTTAGAGGAATAGGCCCAAGTAGGGGTATTTGTGAAGCAGCCATGAGAAGTTTCCCAGTTCTCACGTCACACCTCTCTCTGTCTCTACCTTTAGACCTTCTTGGAGCAGTCAAAGACCCGGTTTAACAAGAACTACAAGGGGATGAGTCTGTCCAAAATCACTACCACTGTGGGCCTAAACAGTAAGGGGGTCCTTTAGGGCTGTGGGTTTGGGGGACAGAGCCCTGAGGATGCTGCAGTGTACGGAGGCCGAGGGTGAGGCCACTGCTCCGGCTCCCATTGGCCCCAGCATCGCGGAGCCCCGGCACCACCTGCCCCTCCTGGGAGAGCTGGGAGCCCGTGTGTCAGGGACCAAGGCCACAGCCTCACCTGTCTCCTTTTCTCCCCAGTCGGCACTGTGGACTTTGGAAAGGCCCGCCTCATGTTCTGGGACTTAGGCGGGCAGGAGGAGCTGCAGTCTTTGTGGGACAAGGTAAGGTGGGTGGATGCCACATCGACTCCCTGGCCTGCCTGTCGTGCCATTTCTCTAGCTGGCACCGTGGTCTCTTCCTGCCTTTCCTCAGAAGGCCTGAGACTCCCCTTCTTTTCTTCCTGTTGGCGGCTTCCGTCACCCACTTGGTTCCTGAGGCTTACCTCCATCCCAGTTCCCAAGTCACTCTCCCCAAGAGCAGGGACAAACTCGGTTCCTTTTGGCTTAGAGATTTTATTGCTAATCAGAAAGGGACAAGATGAAGAATGGTTGAGCAGACCTGGGGGAGACGCAATGCCTGTTTGGTGCTCAGCTGCAGCACCGGGGCCTGAGTCTCCCCTACTGGGTCCTCCCTCAGTCCTAGCTTAGGGCCTGTCCTCCATGGTGGCCCCTTCCCCATCAGGGGAGGGTGTCCTCCACGGCCCACAGCACGTGTCTCCTCTTTTGAGGTAGGTTTGAAGTGTTTCTGAGACCTTGAGACTGGAGTCGGTCTTCAGCTCAGCCTGTGCCAGGCACCGGGGTCCAGCAGAGAACAGGGCAGGACAAGCCTCTTCTCTCAGCCCCCTCCCAATGGATTGGCGTGGCGGGTTTGGTACAGCCTAGTGCCAGGGGCACAGACAAGCTCACCCTGATTCTGGGGGCAGACGTGCCCATCTCAGCACTTGCTGGTGGCTCGCGCACCCTGGTCTTGATTTCTGGTTTGACCCCAGCAGCAGGTACCTGGTCACTTTCTCATTTTTCCTCCCAAAGCGTCCCCCCCGGTCCTGATCTCCAGCCAAGAGGACAGGTTCCATCCTGCGGCCAGAAGGTCACTGACAGACCCCCTGTGGCCATTTAAGTCAGACCAAGGCAGAGCCAAGCTAGGGGCTGTCTGTGCAAACTCTAGACTCACACGGGGAGTGTGAAACAGGTCCTGACATTCTGTCATAGACCAGGGTCTCGGGGGCAGATGCTGCGGCAGAGGTTGGGGTGCAAGTGTATGGGGGGGGGTGGACCTGGGCAGGGGTGTGGTCATCTCAGATGCTGCCCCATGTTGGGCCAAGCTGGCTGGGACTCCATCCCTGTGGCAGGTCACCACGGTGGGCTGCCCTGGACGGCTGTGACATGGTCAGATGGCTCTTTATGGGTCAGAGTGGGTCTTGCAGGAGCCAACAAGGGGATCTGCACTGGGTGCACTGCTTGTCACGGCAGCCAGGCCATGGCTGGTGACAAGTGCACCTGCACACACATGCTTCTCGTTGGGGACTGGCTCCTCCTGAGGGGAAATTGGGTTGGTCGTGCACCCCCATCCCCCCACCAGCTTCCACGTCTGTTGGTGGCGTGGCCTTGTTGCCTCATCACGAGGGGCTGAGCCCCGATTGCTGAGCCTGCCGTCTTGGAGGGACCCTGGGCTGCTCGTGTGCTCTGTGACTCGGGTGGAGTGGGTGCCCTGCCTCTTGCCTACAGCGTCAGGTGCCCCTGCCAGGGTGGGCGCCCTGTTGGCCCCTGTGAGCAGGTAGCATGGAGGTGACCACACCCCTAACCCCAGCTCTGAGTCACCAGGAGGGGTGGAAAGTGGGGCTTCTGCTCCTGCTCTGAATCTGAGCCGCTGTCGTGGGGCCTGCCCCCCACCCCCGTGCCATCCGGCACGGTCTGGCAGGTCTTCACTCGCGTGTCCACTGCTGTCCATCCACCCACACCTCCACTCGTGTCGCACGCTGCTGCCCATGGGTCTGTGCGCGTGCCAGCTTCAGGCCAGGTCTGTGGACCAAGCAGACCCCCTGGCGCCCTGCCAAAGGGGTGATTTCCGGCCTCTGTCCCTCCAGGCCACAGCTGAGAGCCCTCCAGTGCGAGGCCACAGGTGATACCACCATCAGGGTCTGGGCACGGCGGGTGCCGTGGGCTCGGCAGCCCCTCGCACTCCAGGTCTGGCTCACGCTCAGCTCCAGGGGTGCCGCTCCTATCCCTGCCGCTGCTGCCTGGCCGTCACCTGATGCCCGAGGGCGTGGCGGTGGACCTGGCCCCATCTGCCGGGGCCCGGTTGCACATGGGTTAAAGTCCCCTGCCATCACAGGGGCCCCAGGGGCAGAGCAGTGATTCCCTCACTGGCTCGCTGCAAACCCCACACTGTCCCCTCCTGCCTCGGAGGCCTCCACGGTTGGGCCGCAGCTCCTGACCCTGCGTCACCCAGCAGGCTGGCCAGAGAGGCCCCGGGTGTAGGACACGCGGTCTGCAGACCCAGAGGCCACCCGTGTCGGGCTTCCCTCTCTGTAGCGAGTGCAGATACAAAGGCTTGACTTGTACTGGGCAGGGCGGGGACAAGTCGTTGTCATGCCCTGTGGGACATGTGGGTGTTCCTGGTTCCTGGGCTCACGCTGGGCAGGAGCTAGAGTGCGCGTGGGGGCGTCGCCCGCTCCGCCAGTGTGGGCATTTCCGTGTTCTTTTCTGAGCGGAACAGAAGGCTGACTTGCCAGGCCCGTTTTGTGTGTCTGTCCTTTCCCAGGGGTGCTGCCGTTCACCCCCCCATAGCTCTCCCCATACCCCTGGCTCTGGTGGTTTTAAGTGTCGGGGTGGCTCCTGTGTGGCCGCTGCTGGGAGGGAACCCAGGGCCGGCCACCCTCCCGGCCCCGGTCCAGGCTGCAGAGCTCCGAGCTCGCTGGCGCTGGCTCAGGTGTTGGTTCTGTCCCGCGCAGGGGGCAGAGCTGCTTTGAATGTTCTGGACTCGCCCCTCGGTGGGCTTTCCGTGGCTTCCCGATGGCAAGCCGCCGCTGCCCCCACCCCCAGGTCTGCTGAGACCCCGAGCCCCATCCCTTCTCCTCCAGCTGCCGTCAGGCCAGCAGGTGTGGGTGGGTCCTAGGAGCGGAGGCTGAAGCGGTGTTTGGAGCACAGCACCTGGCAAGTGGGTGAGGGAGGTGGCCACCCCGGCCCCGGAGGGTCTGGGGCGCCTCTCCACTCTGCCCTCCCTCCCCGCCCCCAGGAAGCACCCCAGAAGGGTCTTCCAGCTGGGGGCTGCCTCGAGGTGGCCGGGTGCCCGCGGCTCAGCACCCCGTTCTGCTCCCGCCCAGTACTACGCGGAGTGCCACGGCGTCATCTATGTCATTGACTCCACGGATGAGGAGCGGCTGTCCGAATCCAAGCGAGCATTCGGTGTGTGCGGCTGGCCAGGCCAGGGAGGTGGGGAGTGGGCAGTCTGGGTGGGGGAGGGGGAGGGGCGCCAGGGCCGAGTGCGTGCATGCCTGTAGGGGGTCCGCGAGGGCCTGGGGACCTCTGGGCAGAGGCGGACAAAGGGCGCTCACTGTCGCCTCTCTGCTCGCCCCAGAGAAGATGGTCACAAGCGAGACGCTGGACGGTGTCCCCATCCTGCTGCTGGCCAACAAGCAGGACGTGGAGGTGAGCCCCTGGGCCCAGCGGGCCCCACTCCCGGGGGACAGGGTGCCTCTCCCAGGGGAGGGCTGCTGCCTTCCTCAGACACCAGGGCATGGCTGCCCCGGGGGCAGAGCCCCTCCCCGACCCTAGGCCTCTGGCCTCAGTGCTGCCAGGGACCGGGAGCCTCCTGCTGGGCGGACCCAGGTGAAAGCAAGCTCTGGAAAGAAAATGCAGAGGGACCAGGGTGGGAGTCAGCCCTGACCCCGACCTGTCTGCTGCCCTTGAGCACAGCAGCTGTGCTGGCCTCATCCTCTGGGACCATTGACCACTGGTGGTGCAGCGGCCATCCGCGTGGACGGGGCCCTGAGCGCTGCTTCCCTGTAGACCTTTCCTGACACCTCCCCTGAGGCGGCTCGCCAGGCAGGACCCCTCCTGGACGGAGCAGCCCCGGGGTGCCCCCCCGCAGCTCTAGGAGCTGCCCTGGGGCTGGGCCTGAGCCTGATCCTCGCAGCCTCGCCTCCCCCAGACTTGCCTCTCCATCCCTGACATCAAGACTGTGTTCAGCGACTGCGCCTCCAAGATCGGCAGGCGTGACTGCCTGACCCAGGCCTGCTCGGCCCTCACGGGGTGAGTGGGGCTCTCCCTGGGCGCCGGGGGCCACGGCTGGCTCCGCCTCACACCCGCTGTCTCCACAGCAAGGGGGTGCGCGAGGGCATCGAGTGGATGGTGAAGTGCGTCGTGCGGAACGTGCACCGGCCGCCGCGGCAGCGGGACATCACGTAGGCGCAGCCGGCCCAGGGCGCCCGCCGCTCGTCCTGAAGAGCTCCTGCTGGCTCTTCTGGCTCTGCCGCTGGTCCCCCGGGGGCTGGGTCGGCTTTGCCTTGTGCTGGTTCTACTTGCTTTGTGTTTCTTCTAAGACAAACTTTTCTCTGTATCCAGAAAAGCGTAGGCATCCGGAGGTTTTTTCTGCCGAGGGGAGCTGGGGTGGCAGGGACCCCATCAAACCCCCACATCAGGCCTGGGCTCCGCCCCCGAGGCCCAGTTTTGGGGCCCCCGGGTGAGGCCTTGGCAGGCCACCACTCCCTTTGGAGCCGCTGCTCCAGCAGGCCTGTCGCCCTGGACCCTCGTGGGGCCTTGTGGGGCAGCTGCTTGGAACTGGGTTTTTCCAGAGGTGTGGGGCCCTTCACAGTGCCCAGGACTACATCGTGCCCACGGAGGGGGCTGGGGGGCCATGGCTGTCCTCAGCCTCTGTCCCCTCTGATCCTGGAGGCGGACTGGGGGGCCGGTGTCCGCTTCAGGAAGACCTGGGCTCACCTCCGTCCCTGTCCCGATGCAGCCTCAGGATGGGGCAGGGGAGACCTGCCTGGGAGGCTGTGTGCCCCCTCCACTGGCCCAGCCACCTTGTTTTGATCCCCAGCAAGGACGGTAAGGCTAGGCGGTTGTGCTGGGAGTGGGCATCACTCCTCCCCGCTCCCCACCCCCGCCGCAAGCCTGCTTGCCACCCACCTAGGATGACCACAGTTACCACCTCGGGGGTGCGCTGGTGGTGTGCTGGGCCTGCACTTCCAGCTGGTGGTGAAGGGCGGGGTCCCCCTCAGGGCTGGGGTGAGCCATCTAGAAAGCCCTTTCCAGGCCTGTGTCCAGGAGCAGAGGCCCTCCAGGCAAGGCTGGTCCTCAGGACCCTCCCACACGGCCCCTGCAGGAGCTGCCAACCCCCCACGAACCTAGCCGTGGGTGAAATAAAGACAGTTGGAGTGGCTCCTGTCCACTGTTCTTACAGAGGCCTGCTGGCTTCATGTCTCAGGGCCACAGCCCCAGCTGCTCTCCCCGATGAGGCCCAGGAGGAGATGCTGGGAAAGGGATGAGTCAGGGCTGGGGATGGGGACCAGCTGCAGGTGATGTGAGTCATGGGGGAGTGGGGGACTGTGACCCTGCCTCCCCTGGGGCCCTTCCTGGGGGTCAGGCAAGGGGTTCCGGGGCTGGCAGGGGGCTGCCAGGCCAGGACTGGGAGTCACCCTGGATTGATGAGTCAAGCCGTCATCCAAACCTGCCCCAGAAGGGAAAAGCGACGTTTCCCAGAAAGCGAGTGAGATACGCCGTCCTACCGGGAGGTCTTGTAGGACGTCTTGGCCGGTCCGTTGCTGGGAAATCCCCTGCTGCTTTGAGGGTGGAGTCCAAGGGAGGGGTAACTTGAGAGGGACGCTTCTCCTGGTGCCCCAGCACGCACGGGCTGGCGTGTTGACCACTCCGGGCTGGCTTCTGTTCCACGGTGAGAGCCTGGGGACTGGGCAACCCTCCCTCCCTCCACACCATCCTAACCACTGAGAGCACAACTGGGGCGGGGAGGATCACGCGGTGAGGCCTGGGGACGGCTGCCACCCGCTGTCTCCGTCTCCCACAACTCTTCCCCCATCGAGGGTCCGTCCCAGTCGGGGTGGGGAGGGGGGGAAGGCAGCAGGCCGCGCCCAGGTGTGCCCCCCGCCAGGTGTGCCCACTGCGTGCCGGCCAGGCCAGACACCACACTCGTTTGCCAATCGGCTTTATGAAAAATAAATTTAACGCCACAGGAGCCGGGTCCAAAGCCTCCTTTGGTGCGACTTGCGGGCCGCCCATGCGGGGGGCTTGGGCCGGGAGCGAATAAATAACGGGGAGAGTGCTCAGCGCGTGCGGAGGAAGCGCTCGCGGACGCTGCGCTCCAGCCCGGACAGCCTGGCCGCGCGCAGCAGCCGCGCCCCCAGCGTCCCGGGCCGCGCCTCTCGGACCTCCGTGAGCTGCCGCCAGAGTCTCCGCCGCAGCGCCGCGCGGTCCTCCTTTTGCGGCAGCGGCGGCCTCCGCGCCCCGGGGCCCGCGAGCGCCTGCTGCAGCCGCTGGAGACTCCTGGGAGAGATGTCCTGGAAAGCCACGAAGTCGACCACGGCGCGCTGGCACTCCTCGGTCTCTGCGGGAGGGAGGAGCGAGGGGGTATCCGACCAACTGCCAGCGCGCCGTGAGCGTCCCTCCGCGCCCCGGAGGGACAGGACCGAGGGATCCCCGCGCGCTAACGAGTGGGTGAGGCTGGCGCTGTGCTGGAGGATCCGGGGCGACCGTGGGAAACTCGGCCGGCAAGAAGGCGGGGCTCGTGGGCTGATACTGGGGGTGGAATGCGACGTGAAGGGGACCCGCCACGTTCACTGCCGTTCCCTCCCGCAAGCCGTTTAAACCCTCGGAGCCTGTTTCCCAACGTCGGCGAGAAACGGCATCACCCGCCAGCGCTGACGCCCTCAGCCAACGGCATGCCCTAGGCTGTCCCCACCGCACTTCCGGAAGCCCTTCCCAGGAGCCCACCGAGGCCTCCGCGCCCCCGGCCCCGCTCACCCGGTGCCCCCGGCTCCAGCGAGCCGAGCGGGAAGCCTCTGCATTTGGTGCATAGAGCATCGTGGAACGGGGAGCCCGGCACGTTGACGGTCAGGCCCAGGGCCGTGCAGTTGCGGTGGGGCTGGCACCGCTCCGAGCTCGAGCTGCTGGCGGAGAAGGTGCCCGGGGAACACGGTTGGCACTGCGTGTTCTGGCTGGGGGTGCCTGAGGACGAACGCGGAGGCCGGCGTCAGGAGAGCCGGGTTGGCTCCGTTCGGCGGAGGGCCCGGAGCCGCGGCCCCGCCCTGCACCCACCGGGGGCGACCACGCCTGCGCCAGGCGGGCAGGGCGCGTGCTCCAGGCAGAAGCCGGCGTGCGCGAAGAAGCCGGGGCGACAGCGGCAGACGCGGTTGTGGGTGGCCCCGCACGGCCGCGCCTCCTCCTCGCGCTCCTCGCAGATGACGTTGCAGTAGCGGCAGCGCTCCAGGTAGTTCCAGAACTGCGTGTAGTGGCGCGGCGGGCACGCGGCGCACGTCGTGGGGTTGTCCCGGCCGCAAGGCCGCTGCACGAAGGTGCCCGGGGGGCACTTGTCGCACGCCAGCCACGCCCCCGTCTCCGCGTCCCGCCTCGGGTAGGTGGGCGCGCCCGCCGCCGTCCCCCGCGCCGCAAGCCCCAGCAGCAGGGCCGGCAGCGACCACAGCAGGGGCCTCATGGTCTCGCTGGAGTGGCAGGGGCCTCCCGGGCCGCGCCCTATAAGGGCTGGCTTGGCCACGCCCCCTCGGAGCCCCGCCCCGCCTGAGGGGAGCGGTCGGCCACCTGGGCGCCCAGGCTTTGACCCCTCCCTCCACAGAGCCCAGTGCCAGGGCGGTCCCGTGCAGGCCACCAGCACCACGGGTAGCTCCCGACCCTCTTACCAGGCCTGGCAACCGCCGGGAGGAGGGGGTAGCGGCTCCTGCTCTGAACAAACCAGGTGCGAGGGAGGCTGCCCAGGCACCTCCTCCCTTCCAGGCTCCCCCACCCCACCACCGAAGCCCAGCCACAGACCGCTTCCCAGCAGTGCCGGCAGCTTTATTAGAACCCTGGCCCCTGAGGAACAAGCAGGACCCTGGAAGGTCCCCGGGACACTAGGTGCAGGGCTCCCCCCCTTACTGCTGGGGCTGCACCCACAAGCTGGCGGTCAGGGAAGTTCTGGGGAAGCACCTTCCAGTGGACCCACCCCAGACCCCAAGGTGGCCTCGGGGCCTCTCACAGGGGGCCCAGATCCTGCCGACGTCTCAGGGGGTTCCCCACGGACACTGGACTGGCCTCCCCATCAGGTGCGCTCTTGACCAAGAGGTTTCTGGTATCAGGCCTGACCCACCCACAGCCAACAGGCAAGTGTCCAGGCTGCGCCCCAGGCAGGGGCGGCCTCAGCCTCCGCAGACCCTGCAGCGCCCAGAGGGTCTCAATGTTCACTGGGGCTCCGGCCAGAAGACCTGCGTGAGGCTCTGCTTTCTGGTGGCAGCATGGCAGGCCGGGCACGTCCTAGAGACCTGTGGAGAGAGGATGCTGGACACACCTGCCCAGACCCCACTGCCCAACCCAGCCCCTCAGCCCACCACGTGGGGCAACGCCCAGCAGGCCACATCCACAGGGGACAGGGCCGGGTCCACAGGGTCTGGCTGCCGACCTGGAGGTGCTGTCGCCAACAGGCCCGGCAGCAGTGGAAGTCACAGGAGGGGCACTGGAAGGGGACCACGTCCTCCGCCCTGCAGCCAGGACACACCAAGCCCACTGCAAGGGGGCTGACGTGAGCGCCACAGGCCTGCTCGGGCTGGGCCCCCACTCCCAATGGTCCCTGCAGCCCCTCCCACGAGACCTACCCCACTCGGACTGTGCCTGCCCGCAGTGGGCACCGGGGGGCTGGCCGGGAGCCCCCGCCCCCTGAGCTGGCCTCTGCGTAAGGAAGGAGGAGATCTTGCTCTGGGTCTTCCCAGGGGGTTTCTCTGGCAGTGAGGGGCCTGGAGACAGGAGGGAGCGAGTCCGAGGGGTGCCTGGCACTTCCCTGCTGCCCACCTGCCCACCCTGCCAGGGCTGAGGGGGGCTGGGGCGACAGGGTGGCAGGAGCACCAGGCAGGTGGCCCTACCTGGCCCACGAGCCCCGCAGATGGGGTCAGAAGGCGCAGCAGGACTCCCCTCCCAGGGACCTGGAGCCTGGGTGCCCAGGCCCGCACACGCCTGCCGGAAGCGCTGCTTGTGGTGAGGGCGCACGAACATGCCGAACCCTGCTGGGAGCACGGAGCATCGCTCAGGCGTGGCCCTGCCACCCCCCGCCCCCGCTGCCCGCCCCCACCCGCCTCCCACGCGGGCCACTTGCTCTGCAGCAGGGGCAGGTCCTCAGGCTTGGCGGTGGTGAGTGAGGCCACCACGGCCACCACCTTCTCGAAGTCGTCATCCTGCTTGTAAGTGGTCAGCGCCGCCAGGAGCTGGCTGTAGCCTGTGGCCCCCAGGGCCCGGTGGGCATCCGCCAGGTAGGCGCTCACAGCGGGCGGGTGCTTCTTTGCTCTGGGGGCTCCAGACCCCTCAGGAGGCCGGCGGCTGGGGTCTCCTGGTGGGAAGGTAACACATCTCAGTCCACCAGCTTCCCAGGAAATCACACTGGCCTCCCTTGCTCTGGGGGCACAGAACCACAGCGGCCCCCAGGAGACTCCTCCCCGCCAGGGTCTTCCCTCTACTCCTGACTCTGGTCCAGAGCCTCTTCAGGGACCAGGTACCTGCAGGGAGCAGCCCGGAGGCCAGGTGGGGCCGGCCCTGGTTCAGGTGTTCGCGGGGGTCCAGCTGCCTGGCTGCACCCTGGGACACGGTCAGCTTGGGATCAGGCTCCCTCCTTCCTGAAGAAACACGGAGACAAGGAGGCGCCCAGTTGGTCCCTGAGGATCCAGAGCATGACCAGGGAGGGGACGGGTCTGTCCAAGAGGAGACAGGGCCTCAAACTCTCCTTGGACAACCGCTGGAGGCCCCCGACAGCTGGGAGCAGGCAGGCCTCCTCCCCTGCCTTAAATGGGGGGCAGGCACAAGGACACCCCAGTCCAGAAGGGAGCAGAGGGTGACTCAGGCTGGAATCTCCAACCCCAGAGGCCCCCTGTGATTCCCATCCTTGGGGAAGTCTTATCCAGAGATGGGCTCTTCCTTAATAAATGGGGACAGCAACTCCCAGGCTCTGGACGTGCAGGGCCCACTCCAGGTAGAGACGGGGGTGGACGGCGCTCCAGGACCCCTGTACGTACACGACTCCCCAGGCGCAGGTCCTCCTCGGAGGCCCGGGCCATGTGTGTTCTGGGGGCCCACACCTCCCCAAAGTGGGGCCCCCCGCACGGATCTGTCAGCCTCAGGAACAGGGAGGCTGGGCCACATGAGGACCCGCTCCAAGGGCCAGGTGCCACCCACCCTCAGGGTCTGAGTTTGAGGGTCCCACCCAGGCAGGGCCCGCCTCACCGCTGGGGTCCAGGGCCGGTTGTGCTCCCTGCCTCCGGGGAAGGCCATGCTCGAGCCGGGAGCTGCAGCCTCGGCCCGTCAGTTGGCGGCAGACGTCCTCAAACTGCTGCTTGTGGTGGGGCCGCACGAACTGATAGAAGCCTGTGGGCAGGGGCAGAGCCTGGGCCTGCAGGTCCCCGGGGCTGCAGCCACCGCACGGGGTCCCCACCCACACCTCTGCAGGCCAACCGGGGACCCTGGTGGCCCCCCCCAGCCCACGACCCTCAAGTGGGCAGCCTCTACGGGCCAAGGCACCTTGGAGCAGGCTGTGCTTCTTGGGGTCCTCGGCAAAGAGGGGGCCGAGGTGAGCGGCCAGGGCTGCGAGATCGTCGGTGCTCTTGTAACCCCGCAGGGCCTGGGTAAAGGTGTCGAAGCTTGCCCGGCTCAGCGCCTGCTTCACGGCCGCCATGAACAGCTTGGCCCCGCCTGTGTCCGCGCCGGCCTCTCGCTCCTCCTGTCGACACACAGCCGGCGCCCGTCAGGAGGCACCAACCCTCCCCATCTGCAGGGGCAGCGAGCTGCCGTCGGGGGCTGCTGGGGAGGATGCTTGGCTGGCCTGGCCCAGCTGGGGTCACCGAGGGCAGCCAGGAGGGGCTGGCAGGGGACCCCCGGGTTAGCTTCAGCTTAGATGGCCAGGCCCGCTGAGCACAGCAGACGCACACAGTGCAGGCTGGCGGTGCCAGGCTGGCGGCTCCTGCTCCTCTGCGGAGGTCCCGGTGCCCACGGCAGGGGACGCTTCTCAACACGACAGGACTTCCAACAGCCCCGTGCCCTCCTTGTGCTGCACAGCCCAGCCCTGATCCCGGACCCTCGAAAAGGACCCTCCAGGCTCCCAGGCTGCCCCCCAGCTTGGCCCTCAGAGGCCCAGGCCCCTGGCACCTAGGCCACTTCCTCAGTGTCAGTCCCCCGGGCACCACCTGGTTCTTCCCAGAAGCCAAGGGTGGCGGACAAAGGCACTGGCATTCGGGGCTTTCCGGAGCTTCTAGGATGTAACCCAGCTGCTCTTAACTCCTTTCATCCGAGGCTGGGAACGCCACGTGCCTCCCAGGCAGGCACCTCACCATCCACGTTCGTGCCAACAGCCCAGCCTGACCCGGGCCAGGGGAGCCAGCCCGGCTGCAGGCCCCCCACCAGACCTGCCAAAGGGCCAGGACTGGCTCCTGCCCAGCTGGGAAGACAGCACCTTCTGTGGATGCAGCCCACGGGCCTGCGTGGACCCGACCACCCCACCAAAAAGCAGCACAAAACGAAAGGCCCAAATCTGCCAAGTGTGCAGGACTCCAAAGTGTGGAGGGTCTGCCCTGAGGGGGGCGCACTGCCCAGGGACCCCAGTAAGGGGGAGGAGACGTGAGGCAGGCGGTGGCACTGCAGCAAAGGGCACATGGGAACCCCGTGCTGGTTCTGAAGCTGAGTGGAGGTGAGATGTTCTCACAGTAAAATATCAAAGCAGAAAAGGGGCGGGATCAGAGCAGGCTAGGCCCTGGCACAGCATGAGCCTGGCGGGCGGAGGGCGACAGTGGGATCCGCAGAACAAGCAGCTCGTCTGTGAGGAAGTGAATCCAGCCGAACACCTTTGGTGGGGTTGGTGCGGGCCCTGGGTCTGCTGCCCTCCCTCCACTCCTGCACCCGCCCTCAGGCCCGGCTGCCCCCTCCCCTGGGCCCCGGCTCCAGCTGGCACGCCTGCAAAGCCTGTCCCCCAGCGGGGACAGCTGAGTCAGGCCACTGGGCAGGTTTGGCCCGCTCACACCTCACACCACCCTGAGCCACACCGGCCGAGGCGCCCACCAAATTTCCGCCGTCTGCGAGCCGCTCACATACCGGGCCGCCGACAAGCCTGACCTTCCTCCGCCTGCCACGCTGCTCCTCTGCTGGCCTCTTCTCACGAGGGCCCCACGGGGCGGAGTGGCGGGGGGCCTGAGGGCGACACAGGTGTGTCCCACAGGCCCTCAGGGCCCCGAAGCCCTGACACTGCCCTGGGCGGCAGGGCGGGAGAAGTACCCTCAGCCCCTTGCAGGGAACCAAGTGTGAGAGCAGGTCCTGGGCAGCAGCGTGGCAGTAACTGAAGGGCACCGGCGGGAAGGGACGAGAAACACGAGTGGGGCAGCTGCGCCCTGGGCCTAGAGGGCGGGACAGCAGGGGGCGGGCACTGACGCCCGGCGGGAAGTGGGGAGCTTCAGGTCAGCTGGGGAATTATGGGCTTCTGGACAAAGGCCCCAGGGCAGAAGGTCCTGCCCGCAGCTCAGGCTCCCAGAAAGGGCCAGGCTCCGGCACAGCAGGAGCAGCAAGTGAGTGGACCATGTCCAGCATGGGGGCGTGTTAGGGGCCCAGCTGAGGGCTGGGGGCTGTGCCAGGGCGGGGCAGGCACACAGCACCACCGGGCATCTGCTGAAACCCCCCTGCCCTCCCGACCAGCGGGTGTGCAAGGGTGAGCACGGTGGTGCCCGAGCCCAGGTGGGCCGAGCCATCCGTGTCCCCCCACCCCAGGGAGCCCGGCCCCTGCACCTCCTCCTCCGCGGGCAGGGCCTCGTCCCCAGGCCCCTCGGCCAGCTGCTCGCTGTGTTCCAGCGCGGCCAGCAGCCCCACGGGCTTCCGCTGGGCCCGGACGGCTTCCTGCTGGTACTCCACACAAAGGCTGCCCTCGGCGTCCCTGGCGACCAGCAAGCCTGCGGGAGCACGCGTGGGTGATGAAGTCCACCACCGCCTGCTGGGCACTCTGGTCGTCGGCCCCAGCATGCCACCAGCCTGCGGGAGGCGCCCCACCCTCCACCCTGTGGGGCCCCACCCTCCACCCTGTGGGGCCCCACCCAGCCATGTCGCCCAGCCACACGCACCCGCCCAGCCACACGCACCCGTGTGTCTGTGCCTCAGGCTAGGGACGTGCACGTCCAGACTCGTGGCCTTCCTGGTGCGGAGGGGGCCGGGTGAGACGGCCACCGAGGCAGTGCCTTCTCCTGCGCCCAGACTCGGAGCAGCAGCTCGGGGGGCCAGCACGGGCATCTAGACGTTCACAGGAGGTTGTGGAGGTCCCGCCCTGCTCCTTCCCCTGGGTGGGACACGAGGGCACAGCCAGCTAACGCTAAAACTCACGGTTCTCTGAGCGATGCGGAAGAACTGGGCCACATCTCGGATGACGTGGCCGAAGCTGTCGTACACCTTGACGTGGGGACGCACCCAGGAGGGCAGCTGGGCTCTGGCGTCTGCGGAGCTGAACCTGCAGGGCAGTGGGGCCGTCAGCCTGGGAGCCTCGCCTGCCCCAGAGCCCAGCTCCCCACCAGGCTCACCAGAGGAAAGAGCCGGTGTCCGGGGGCAAGGGCTCTGGCCTGAGAGCACCGGGGTGGGGGTGGGGGGCGGGCCTGCACCTGTGGTCGCAGAGGAAGACAGCCCCGTAGTCATGGCGATGCCGGATGACCCGCCCGATGGCCTGGTTCACAGCCCTGGATGCCTGCTGCCGGTACCAGTCATGCCCGGAGAGGAACTGCAGGGCCAGGGCGGGGGGGGCTGGCTCAGCCACGGGGGCTCGAGCACCAGCTGCCCACCCTCGGCCGCACAGCCTCTCACCTGGTCCCGGGCCCCACTCTGGCCCTTCATCTCATCCAGGAACTGCATCTTGAGGACAACCCGGGGGTCCATGCGGGGCGGGTACGGGAGGCCCGTGACGATCACTCCACGGCCATTCGCGTCTGCGAAGTCCAGCCCCTCGCTGGCCTGGGAGGCAGCGGGCACTCTCTTCCCCCATCTGCCTCCACTCAAGCCCAGGACCGTCCCTAAGGGCCCACCCGTGCCTGGGCCCTCACAGCCCCACGCCCCCCAGGATGGGCAACATGGGAGAGACCTCCAACTTCGAACCAGGCTGTACCTGGGGTCCACTGCTCCCAAAATCCCACGACCAACTTCTTATCCTCAGAACCTCCTCCGGCCCACCTGCCCACTGCCCATGCGTGGGCCCCAATGCCCAGCCTAGGACCCGAGGGCCACACCCTCCTGTGTCTGCTGGACATGGGGCCTGAGGGAGGTGGCCGGCCCCTCCTGCCCACGGTGCGGCCCCCAGGTCATGAGCCCGAAGCCCCCCTCAGGCACAGGCTCTAGGTGGGGATAAGGAGCCAGGTGTGTGGGACCCGGACCTCAGAGGCCTCACCTTCCCCCGGCACACAGCCAGGAAGGTGGCCCCACTGGACCCGGGGGCGGCGACTCTCGTGTAGAAAGCCTCCATCACCTGGAAGGGGAGGCTGGTCAGCCCGGCCTGGCCCCTCACCTCCTTGAGCAGGAGCCCAGAAATCACCCTGCAAGACGAAGCGCCGTCCGAGCCAGGAGGCAGGCCAGCAGAGCTGCAGCAGCATCTTTGTGGCGTAGGCTCCCAGGCTGACCTGGAGCCAGCACCCAGTGCCTGCTGGCCGCGCCCAGAAAACCCAGGGGCCCCGGGGCTGGGGGGTGGGGACAGACCTGCTGCCATCGTCCCCAAGCCCAACCTTCCTAAAAGGCCATCAGGACCCTGGCCACACACACCCCGGGGCTGGCCTGAGCCCAGGGCAGCCCGCAGGGCAGGGGGGAGGGAGCCCCGGTGACGCAGACCTCCGAGAAGCCTCCTTTGGTCCTCGGCTCCACGAACAGGGGCTTGAGGACCTCCAGCTTCCTGGCAAAGTCACGGGCCTGTGGGAGGAGGCAGAGAGGGACTGGCCTTCACACCTTCTCAAAGACACACGGCCTAGCCCTGCCAGACCCTTGGCCATTGGGGACTCCCTCCCGCCCCAAGAAGACACTGGAAGCAGGGACTCACCCGCCAGAACTCCAGGCTTTTCTCCATGACGGGATAGGAAGGGAAGAAGACCAGGAGCCCGTGCGGGACCACACGGGCGATGTTGCCTGCAAGCACCGTGGCCGGCTCAGCAGCAGAGGACCCCTCCAGCCCCAGGAAGACCAGGCAGGACAGGGAGTGGAGCGGGGGCGGGCGACCTCGCAACGGGGCAGGGGCCCAGGAATGGACAGCATGGGCACTCACCCAGTGCCTTCCCCAGGGACGACAAGCACTCGTCAGAGAACCTGCAAGGAACCGGGGGGCTGTTGCCATGAGGGGCCTGGCACTCGGCCACCCGCCTCACCCGCCAGGCCCCCTACCGTTTGTCAAAGGCGGAGCTCAGCTGGGCTCCGTCGGGGCCTTTGGGGACAATCCCCACCCAGATCTGGTGCTTGTCGATGACGTGTGGGTTCTCCAGGCGGACTGGGAAAGGGCTGGAGGGAGGCAGGGGGTGGCCCCTGTGAGATCCTGAACCCCCAGCACCCCAGCAGCCCAGGGCGGGGGGGCTGGCTTTGGGACCCCACCCCCCGGGGGGGGGCAAGGGTCAGCCCTTACATCTGCATCTCCAGGGTGAAGGAGGACACGGGGGCCAGGGTGCCGCTGGTGAGGATGAGGGTACGGACGCCCTGGTGCACCAGCGCACGCATGCTGTGGCCAGGGCTGAAGCACCAGTAGCTCAGCACCTTCCCTGCGGGGGGCGGGGGCGCGCGTGAGGCCCAAGGCGGTGCTGGGCCCTGGGGCCCAGGTGCACAGGTCCTCCCCGGGGGGCCTGCCCGCCCTCCCTCGGGGTCCCAGGAGCAGGAAGCAGACCAGAGAAGCCCGCCAGCATCCTGGCACCGGGGGAGGGGACGCTGAAGTCACTTCCAGAGAGGTCAGCCTACCCCAACCCTAGATGTCCTTGTGGCTCAGTGAGGAGCCGGCCTCCCCGTGCCTGTACTCCGGGTGGGACTGCAGAAGAGGGAGGGGCGCAGGCCCACAGCCCCTGCGGGCAGGAAGCCAGGGGCGACATCCTACACACGTCCTGCCCAGCCAGGGAGGATGCCAGAGCACGGCCTGCGGGCAAACACGCCGGCCCTCCCGTGCGCTCCTAGTGGCTCCGGAAACAGGAAATGGAATAGCACAAGCGGATGCTCGAACTGTGACTCTCGGGTCAAGACCACGTCACAGGTCAGCAGGGACACTTCCCAGAAAAGAGCAAACCACTTTCTGGGACCAAAGAAGCCTTTTCCAACTTCTGGGATGGGACCTGCCCCTCGGTGGGGAGGATGGAAGCGTGGCTCTCAGTCCACAGTGTCCTGGGCCAGCCCTGCACCAGCAAGGACAGGAGTGACCATGGAGGACGCTGGGGAGCCAGGAGCCCGGTCTCGGGGTGCTCTGGCTTCTCTGTCCAGCGGGGGTCTGAGGGCCAACCCCTGTGGAAACTCCAGGCAGGCCCCGGGCTGCCGGGCCCTCGGAGGTCTCTCACTTTGACAGCTCTGACTCTCAGAGGGCAGGTGGGGCATCACCTGGAGAAGGCCGGGCCGACAGGCGGCTGGGAGCCCGTAGCTGGACAGGGCACCGCCCCAGGGGGAGCACGTCCCAGCCACCCGAGGTGCTGTACCTTGCTTTCTGGCCGCCGTGGCGTTCCAGGCATCTGACCGCTGAGCTGTCCTCCGTTGACCAGCATCAGGGTGGATGTGTACCTGGAGAGGTGGAATGGATGGGTGTCCTAGGCCCCACTCGGGAGCCCCCATCCTGGAGGCAGCCCCACCTTGTGAGACCGCGGCCTGGGAGCTCCCCAACCAGGAAGCAGACCCACCTTGTAGGACTGACACCCCGGCCCCACCATGGCACTGGGGCCGCCTTCAGCAGGGTCCACGCTAAACACGATCTGAACAGCAGAGATGAGGGAAAAAGTCATCAGGACACATTAGAGGCTGCCACTCCTGCTGAGTCCCTCCCACGCAGGACAGACGGACACTCAGGACACAGCCACCACCTGCCCCTGCTGCCAAGCCAACAGCGTCCCTGGGGCAGGACCCCAGGCTAAGGAGCCGGAGCTGCCTGTCCCCTCCCCTCAGGGGCCCTGCGCACTAGAGACACAGCCGCCCTGCAGGCCCCTCCTCAGCAGCCAGTCCAAGGCTCTCACGGGGACCGGGTCCAGGTCAGCAGCCCGCCCTCTCCCCTCTCCCCCAGTGCTGGGTCAGGGGATAGGGTAAAGGAACCCCCTTTATATCTAGAAGTAATAGGGTGAAATTAATCCCTAAGTAAAATAAGCAGAATTGTACTCTTAGCCAATGCAACAAGCCAAGAAAAAACCGCAAGAGGGACAAACATGGGGGCAGAAAATACAACACACTAGCTGTTACAAACAGGCCCATCTACTTAGAAAATCCAGAAAACCAAACAACAAACTTTTAGAACTGAAAACTTTGTAAGATAGCTTCACACAAGACCAACAAATAAAAGTCAATACTTTTCTTGCACACAAACACCAGGGAGTTAAAAAGACCCCCTTCACAACAGCAACAAAAAGTATGTAACACTAGAGATAAAGCAACAGACAGACGTCACTTCCTCCGCAACAGTCTGTGAGGCCGCCCTGGAGAACAGAGAGCCGGACCTCTGGACATCACAGAGCCCCGGCTCTCCCCACAATAACCCGGAAGTCCAAGGCATCCCGGCCAAAGCCCAAGAGGCTCCTCACAGAAAGGCAACAATCTGACTCTGACACTCGGCTGCTGGAAACAAGGCCAAGACGCGTTCCAAAGGGACGGCGTGTCCACAGCCCCGTGTCTTCACGTCACTCCCAGGCGCCTTCTGCTGGGTTAGAGGCTGAGGATGAGGCTACGACTTCTACCCGGTGTCCATGAAAACAGAGAAGACCGGCACCACCAGCACCCACCAAATCTTCCTACAAACAGGAAAGGCCTTGGAAGCCCGGATCAGCAGTTTGTTCTCAGCAAACTCCTGCCAGGCCCAGGGGACGTGGGCGCATGGCCGGAAGGAGCAGCGGGCACCCCACGGCCCTGCACGTGAGGGCCCAGGAGCATGGCCTGCGGGTACGGTGCAGCCGTGAGGAGTAAGTTCCAAGGGCGAGAGGAGCTTCGAGAAGCACTTTCCTCGTCCAGACGCCAAAGCACCTGGCCTCGCGATTCACCGAAGTGTCCGCCTGCAAGGGCGGAACCACACACACTGGACCTGATCCCGGAGCGGAGGCCACACCGCCTGGTGAGGCCACTCTGGGGCCATGGCTTCCCATGCAAACCCCTGCATTGTGGCCCCAGAGCGGTCCTCACACCTCAAGGGATGGCCAGGAGTTGCAGACAGAGGTGTGGCTGCCCTGTGTCCGAGTGCCAGACACGGGTGGGTGGCAGAGAGGAGGTGGCAGGCACGGGTGCAGCTGTAGCCCCGGGGAAGCCCGCTGCAGCCTCCCTGCCCGGCCTGGGCTCTGCTGCCTGCCCACGGCCAGCTCTGCACTCCACCCTGGGGGCTCCGTCCCATCTGTGAGGCGGGCATGGGGCTGGAAGAGCAGCCGGGGTCACAGAGAAGGAGGAACATTCTAGCATGGCATCCTGCAGGCCCAGGCTCTGCCCCGCTCCTCCCATCACTTCCGGCCGGGGCAGCGAGTGTCCCAGGCCTCTGCCCCCCGGGCGGTGACCCACCATTACTGCTGGGTCTCCAGGCAGTTCTGAGCCCCAGCTGCGGCGCCCCGGCCCTACCCTGAAGGCCCTGCCCCTGCCAGGCGGGCCCTCCCTCCGTGGTGCCCTCTGCCCATCCTCCCACCCTCCTCACGGGTCCCTGCAGCTGAACAGGCCAGCGGGCCGGGGCACCCTCACTTCCGGGCCTGCACGGCCCCCTCCTTTCCCCGACGCCAGTTTATGGAACAGGTTCCTCCCTGCTCCATACTCTCTGGAATCCAAACACCACTAACCCCATTGGTTTGGAATTTCCCTTGGCAGCTGCTCTAAGTAGCCCCTGGCAGGTGACTCAGCTTCCTCTGCTGCCCAAGCTGCCTACGGGCCTTACTCGCTCACCAGCCTGTCATGTCCCCTCCAGCTGGAGGAAGTGTGACCAAGCAGGTGCTCACCCCATATCCCAATCACGATGAGCACCTGTGAGTGCGGCCAGGGGCCCCGGGGATGCCGCCCTGCACAGGCCGACCGCAGGCCTGGCGGGCAGCATGGAAGGTGTCATGTAGCCGAGGAAGCACAGCGAGGGGTGGGGAGAGATGAGGGGGTGACAGAGTGATGCGCTGCCGGGCAGGTCACCCAGGGCCTCGAGCCCACTGAGCCTGCCTGCAGCCAGGCACACCCCACTGTAATCCCATGCAGCGTGGGCAGCCACGCACATGCCACACGGGGCCTCGGGTGCCCCGGTTTCCCCAAGGACCAACAGCCGCCGAGGGGCCTCTGCAGAAAGGCCCAGCGAGGCGCAGGAGGGGCTGGAGCGCCTGGAACCATCAGACTGGCCCTCAGCGGCCAGCTGGGCAGCCACGCAGCTGAAGACAGGCAGGCCCTGGCCTGTCCACTTGAGCTGAGAAAGTGGCTCAGCTGGGCCTAAGGAGGACAGCTGGACACACGGGATGGCACGTTAGCGGCAGGAAGTGGTCACATCCAGAGGCCCTGAGGCGTGTGACAGCCCCCCTGGTCGCCTGGCCTGGGGAGAGTGGGGTCTGCATGTGGCAGAGGAGGGGCTTGGTGAGCCCTGGAGGTTGCCCCTACCCCCAAGCGGATCCCAAAGCCCAGATTGAGGCCAGCCTGGCCCAGAGGACCTGCAGACCACCCACTGACTCCAAACAGCAGCCCCAGGCCCCACCTAATGGGCGTCGACAAGACACACTCACCCCCTCGTCTCAACACCCTCTGCACGAGGCTGGCCCAGCAATGCAACAGGGGCTGGGGGACAGAGTCCGTGCCCCCCACTCTGGTATGGGCTTCTGCATTAACTTTCCCCTGAAAAGCCGTGTCAGCAAGAAACTAGAGAAAAGGCGGCAGCTGGCTGGGCAGGAGCCGCTGGGCCTGTCTGAAAACTGGAGGGACCTGCCAGACTCTCACCCTAAGTGGCCCCCTCCCCACCTGGCCGCGCCCTCAAGGCCTGCGACGGTTGCTCAGGGCGAGAGGAAACCGGCCCTGCAGTGCTGACTTGAAGCGTGTGCTGGGGGAGCCTCGTCCTTCCCCAAGTCTAGAATCTCTCGCAGCTCTGCAGAAGGAAGCCCCGCCAGTCCGTCAGGAAAGGAAAGGAGGCGCCACGTCCCCGCGGCAGCGGCCCCTACCTGGATGATGTCCACTAGCTTCTGCAGCCCTGCCGTGCTGGAGAACGGCCCCGCACCTGTAGGGGCAGCGGGTGCTGACCGTCTGCTGGGCTCTCCAGCCTCCGTGTCGGCTGAGGGGCGTGCCCTCAGGGGGCAGCTCACCCTGTCTTCCCAGTGGGTCTCCCACGGGTCAGTGGGACAAGGAGAGCAGCTCTGCAGCCAGATAAGGCTGGGGCTGCCCAGAGCCCAGGAGCCTGGCATGGCTGGGCTGGGCGCCCCCAGTGAAACCAGAGGGCTCCGTGGCACAGCCTCTGGGGAGCGGTCCCATGGAAACCCTCTGGGCAGAAACAGAGCACAGGAGGTTTGGGGGAGAGGATGGTGGGACCCACAGCTCATTGCCCCACCCAGGCCTCTCACTGCTCTTTCCTAAAAGGGGCTAAACAGGGAAGACCGCTCTTTATAGGACACACGCCACCAAACATGCTAAGATCTGGACATCCGAATCAGAAAGGCAGCTCCATGGGCCAAATTCCTGTCAGGCCGCGCCCTTGAGTAAGGAGCTGGCCACAGGGCGCGCGGTGGTGGGGGACTCACGTCCTGCCAGGTGTTGGATGATCTGGTCCAGGGAGTCAAGGATGCAGCCCTTGGTGTGAAACGTGATCTGGGCTTCGGCAAACAGCTCAAAGATGTAGCTATGAGGAAAGAGGCAGCTCAGGCCTGGCAAGAGATGAGGCTGCACTTTGGGAACCTAACAGCCAAAAGCATTTTAAGTTTCCTTCACCCAGAAACAAGCTCTGAGCCTCCGGGGAGGCCCAAACCTGGAGGTGAAAGGCCTCTCCCCTCAGGAGCCCCAGTGGGGAGGACAGTGGCCTGCAGGAGACCGGCATACCCAGAACAAGGCCTGGGCGTGGGGCTTGGGCCCCGCGTGGGGGCCAAGAGGAGGTCATCAGGGCCTCCCTGAGGTGGTGGCTCTGGGCAGGGCACCCAAAGGGCAGTTCTGGTGAGTCGGGAGGGAGGGTGGGCAATGGAAGCTGCAGAGGAAGCCCTGTTGGTGTGGGAGCCGGTGAGGCGTCAGGGCCATTTTGGAAGCAACCGGGCCCTGCGAGGCCCTGAGCAGAGCGGAGCAGATGGGGCTCAGGGACAAGGCAGGTGGCCCAGCGCTCCATAACACTCCCTGCCTCGAGAGACCTGGGCCTGGGTCCCAGCGCAGCTGGCAGTGGTGCACCGAGGAGAGTGACACCTGCCCCAGGCCAGCACACCATGGGGAACAAACCCTGCGGCTCGGAGGCCTGTGGGACATTCAGAACGTTCCAGGTGACTTTTCGTCCTAACAGAAGGTGACACGGAGGCAGGCGCCTCGTTCTAAAAGGGAACTGCAGTGCAGACAGAGAGGTGAACCAGAGGAGAGGGTGGCGGTGCCGACACTCAATGACCAAACCCTCCCGGACCTCCAAGACAGAAAGGCTCTCTGGATTTTGACCCAATGACATTCCAGGCCACGTGGGGTGGAATGCTGCAGGGACAGAGCCCGGCACAGCCGCCCTGCTAGGTCCCTCACCTCCCAGGCTTGGTGACACCGCCGTCACCTCCAGGCAGCTCCACGGCGTCGATGGCCCCCTCCAGACGTAGCAGGATCGCTGTGGGGTTAGGGGCTCTCAGGGCGGGGCTGTGGGGGGCAGCCCACGGCAGGCAGGAGGAGGGGGCACTTACTCTTCAGCTTCGCGAGGTCCTCCAGCTCCAAGTTCAGCCCTGGGCAACAGAAAGCACAAATGCACAAGTCTGCATCCTTCTAACTCCACCACCCCGTCCTAAGGAGCCAGGATGCTGGTGTGGAGGGCAAGACACTGACAGAAGAGGCTCTGAAACCCACACGGCTGGAACTTGACCTGGAAGCAGCAGCCTGCGCTGAGGGGGGCGGTCACCTTCAGAGAGACCCTGTGGAGATGCACATGAACATGGTTCTGAGCTGCGTTTTCCTGGTGACCAATGGGCTCCGTTTTCCATGTGCATACTGGCCATCTGTGTGCCTCTCAAGAAGTGTCTATTTATATCTTTTGCCCATTTTTCAATTGGGTTGGGTTGTCTTTTTGTTGAGTCGTTAAAAGGTTTCCTCCCTATTTTAGATACAAATCCTTTATCAGATATGTTATTTGCAAAAAATCCTTTCTGTTCTGTGGGATGTCTTTGCTTTCTTGATGGCGTCCTCTGACACACAAACGTTTTTGATTTTGTTAAGTCCTGTTCATTTTTCCTCTGGGTGCTTGTGCTGTTGGTGTTACTTCTAAGAAGCTGCCGCCTAACGCAGGGTCATGGAGATTGACACCTGGGTGAATAACCCCACTCCTTAGGTGTGGGCTGTGCAGAGTGACCTCCGTCCACAGAGAACAGTGTGGAAAGGGGGGGAACGAGTACCTTGGAGCCCCTGACAAAGCCGATTTCAGCTGGCGATCAAGGTCATAAGTCATGCGGAGTTGACTGCAGGGACCTGGATGCGGTACAGTGAGGCGGGCCCTGCGCATCTGAGCCCTTCCTCCCCAAATCCCACACCCCTGTACGTCCAGGGGAGAAACGTCACACAAATCCAAACCCCAATGAAGGGGCATTCTACACATGTCAGAGCAATCCTCCTCCAAACCACCAAGGGAGGTCTGAGAAACTCATGGACAAAGGCAAAGCAGGGCTTCCCTGGTGGCGCAGTGGTCGGGAGTCCGCCTGCTGATGCAGGGGACGCGGGTTCGTGCCCCGGTCCGGGAAGATCCCACATGCCGCGGAGCGGCTGGGCCCGTGAGCCACGGCCGCTGAGCCTGCGCGTCCGGAGCCTGTGCTCCGCCAACAAGAGAGGCCGCTATAGTGAGAGGCCCGCGCACCGTGATGAAGAGTGGCCCCCACGTGCCACAACTAGAGAAAGCTCTCACACAGAAACGAAGACCCAACACAGCAAAAATAAATAAATTAATTAATAAACTCCTACTCCGAACACCTTCTTTAAAAAAAAAAAAAAAAAAGAATCTGCCTGCTGGCACTTCCCTGGTGGCGCAGTGGTTGAGAATCCGCCTGCCAATGCAGGGGGCACGGGTTCGAGCCCTGGTCTGGGAAGATCCCACAGGCCGCGGAGCAACTAAGCCCGTGAACTACTGAGCAACTAAGCCCAGAACTACTGAGCCTGTGCTCTAGAGCCCGCGAGCCACTACTACTGAGCCCACGTGCCACAACTACTGAAACCCGTGTGCCTAGAGCCCGTGCTCCACAACAAAAGAAGCCACTGCAATGAGAAGCCCGCGTACCGCAACGAAGAGTAGTCCACTCGCCACAACTAGAGAAAAGCCCACGTGCAACGGAGACCCAACACAGCCAAAAATAAATAAATAAAATCAACGTAAACGGCAAAAAATGGAGTATGAAATGAAATACAAACATAACAAATGAGCTTAAAATGAATAATATGACCACAGTGAAGCGGAAAGAAACAACCCAAGGAGCCTCTGAATAAGCGTTTTCACTCTGTGGTTGCAGACCAACAACAAAACGGACGTGAACGAGTGTTAAACCTAGTGAGTAGACGTTCATTTATCGTGGGTGGGCTGGCAATTCTCAAACAACTGTCTGTGGGTTCTAGGATCAAACAAGTAAGTACGATACTGAGAAAAAAATGGAAGCTCGTTTTCTCACAAAAGGCGTTACAAACATGGAAAGGGAGGAAGGAAGAATGAACTGCGTGGTTTTGGGCGGAAACTGGGGCGGGGGAGAGCGTGAACTCACAATTCTACGCACACAGGCGTGGGGGGTGCATGCGTGAGCACGTGGACTCCCATGCTGACATGGATGTGGAGGGGTTGGTATAAGGCCTCACACAGACGATGGGAGGATAAGAAGGCTCATCAGTCTGCAAACATTATGGAAATCATTACTTCAGGGATGACTCATTAATGGATGCCACAAATGACTTAAGAATCACAAATGGAAAAGCAGTGACCTCACAGCAGAAACACCCAGCAGCCACCACGTAACCAGACTGAAGTTAACGTCACCAACATCACCTGCGAGACGACGCAAGTCCACGGTATTCCCACCAAAATGCAAAACCTGAATCCAACCACGAGAACACAGCAGACAAATCCAAACTGTAGGACGGTCGACAAAATAACTAGCCTTTCTCTTCACAGGCCCGGAGCCCACGGCACCGGGCAGAGGGGTGGCTGTGTTTCGGGCCTTACCGGGGACAGCTGGGAAAATTCTAATGTGGCTGCCGATTAGATGAGAGTGTAGTACGGATGCTGAACAACGTCCTTGTTCTCAGGAAACACACGCTAAGACACGGAGTAAAGGCGTCAGGCCGGCAACCGCCCTGAAGGAGGCAGAGAAAGAGGGAACCTGTCCACTCAGTGGGGGGCTGGTCAAATGGGGCAGAGCATCAGCCACGGGGTCTGGGGAAGGCACGCAGCAGCTGTAGCAAGTTATCTGTGAGCCGGTGAGAAAACAGAAAATGACGGTGTCGGAACAGGATACAAGACATGAAACGGAGACTTCACTGGTGGCACAGTGGTTAAGAATCCTCCTGCCAACACAGGGGACATGGGTTCGAGCCCTGGTCTGGGAAGATCCCACATGCTGCAGAGCAACTAAGCCAGTGCGCCACAACTACTAAGCCTGTGCTCTAGAGCCTGCGAGCCACAACTACTGAGCCCACGTGCCACAACTACTGAAGTTCGCGTGCCTAGAGCCCGTGCTCTGAAACAAGAGAAGCCACTGCAATGAGAAGCCCCCGCTAGACACAACTAGAGAAAGCCTGCGCGCATCAACAAAGACCCAACACAGCCAAAAATAAATAAATAATTAAAAAAAAAAAAAGACATGAAACAACAACGTGAGCCAGGTTTTCTAAAGCTCAGAAATGAAGCAACAGAACTCAGACACAACTAGGAGAAAAAAACACTTGAGAAATAAAGATTAAATTAGACGAACACAGAAGTAGATACATGCCACATCATCTTAAAAGAAACAGATGGTGAAAGGGGGGAATTTTTGTAAGGGAAAGAAAAATAGAGACAAAAGGATCTGAGAGAGTGACAGGTTCTGAACTCAGGTGGAGGAGACACGACATGATCCCTGGAGCAGAAACCAAAGCCAAGGCCGGGCCATGAGCGCTGCTGTGCGGGACAACATCCCCCCAGGTAAGAGGAGACTTGGAACTACAGGCTGAAAGAGGTCATCATACGTCGATCCGGAAAATCAACACTGAGACAAACTGCAGCAAAATTACTGGGCTTTCAAAAGAAAAAAAAGTCCTAAAACAACATCCAACTTCAAAAGCAAAGGACAATTTTAAAACAGCGAGGTTTATGATGCACGTGACTGTCAATCAGAAAATCCATTCCTAGATACGTCCCTGGAGAAACGCCGACCTATTTACTCACGTACATGCATTCGGGCTCGAAAACAGCTGACTTAGAAATTCCCATCGCAGGTAAAGAAGGTGAAGCGAGGGCCGTGCATCCACAAGGACACCTAAGCAGCAGAGCACAGCAGGCCAAGGGCCCTGGCCCGAGACCTGTCCACAACGGACGCAGGGCCAACCTGTTTTCGTGGTGCCGCTACGGCCGCTACTGCTCTTCCTACTCATACACGATTTGCCTTTTTCCTTCTTTCTCTCACAGATATACAGTGTAGTCTCCCAGAGGCTGATACTGGTCCCCACACACGTCCACGTTCTAATCCCTGGAACCTATGAATAGGTCAGCTTCGCAGCAAAAGGGACCGGCAGATGCAACGAAGTTGAGGACCTTGAGATGGGGCGATAATCCTGGACTATGTGGGGTGGCCCAAAATGGAACAGCAGGGCCCTTACAGAATCAGAGGAGACCGAGGAAGCAGAGGTCGGAGACGTGGGGCCACAAGCCAAACAACGTGGCACCTCTAGAAGCTGTAAAAAGACCAGGACACGGACCCCCCTCTGCAGACTCCAGAAGGAAGAGTGCTGCTGGCCCACCCTGGGCTTCTGGGCACCGTGAGGTAATACATTTGAGCTGCTTTAAGCTAAGTCTGGAAATTTCTTTTAGCAGCACTAGGAAATGAATACAGCCATGATGTGTAGTAGCACGTCAGCCCAAAGCAGGAACAGTTACGAGATCCAATTACCTTGTATTAAGCCAGATGTTAAAGAGATTTGCAAAACTGAAACAATGCCACTCTTCTAATTTTTAAAATATAGTTATTTTTCCAAAAAAGTGTTATTTATGTTAACATGTCATGGATTGAACTGTGTCCTCCAGAAAGCTATGTTCAAATCCTAAACCCTGACCCCTGTGAATGTGACCTTATTTGCAGATACGATCAGTTAGGGTGAGGTCCTAGAGGGCTGGGTTGGGCCCTCATCCAGTGACAGGCATCCCTATGAGAGAGGACACCATGTGAAGATGGGAGTGAGATTGGAGTGAGGCGTCTACAAGCCCAGGTCTGCCAATAGCTGCCAGAGCAGGGACAGAGAGGCCTGGAGCACATGCCCCGGGAACTCACAGAAGGAGCCACCCCAGCTGACACCCAACACGTGGACGTCTAGCCCCAGAACTGAGAGGATAAACTTCTGTTGTTGAAGCCTCCCAGCTTGTGGTACTTTGTTAAGGCAGCCCTAGGAAACTGACATGTAACAGTTTGTTATTTAGTTTTTACTTCTAATACACTAACTATCCATAGATGTAACTCACATAAACAAAGCTCAGTACATTTCAAGAACATAAAGTTCGGGCTTCCCTGGTGGCGCAGTGGTTGAGAGTCCGCCTGCCGATGCAGGGGATGTGGGTTCGTGCCCCGGTCCGGGAAGATCCCACATGACGCGGAGCGGCTGGGCCCGTGAGCCATGGCCGCTGAGCCTGCGCGTCCGGAGCCTGTGCTCCGCAACGGGAGAGGCCACAGCAGTGAGAGGCCCGCATACCGCAAAAAAAAAAAAAAAAGAACGTAAAGTTTAAGACATAAAGGGTCCTGAAGCCAACACGTTTGAGAACTTACGTGCTAAACACACAAAGCCGTTTACAAACCCTCTCTCCCCAACACAGCCTGTGAGCGCGTCAAAGGAGGCCCGGAGACCCTCGCAGAGGGGAACGAAGCAGGTGGCCTGGCGGGAGAAGGGGCCCCTGCGCCCTCTGGAGTCTGTCCATGTGTGTGACCGTAAAGGGACCGGGAAGCTGAGGCTGTTCACGCCCCGCCCCACACTTGCGTGAAGGACACGATGGGACGTGGGTGACGTCCAAAGGGCCGGGCGCAAATGCTACGAACCTGCAGCAACTTGACAGTAGGAACGCTTGCTACAAAGTGGTCTGGCAAGCAAAAGGTGGATTCCTAACACTAACAAAGGCCACACAGAATGTCTGGACAAACCAACTGCGTCCACCAAAGATTTCTACACACACTGCAATCGCTGCTGCGAAAGGAAAATGCGGGATATGACTCTCTGAGCGCCGTTCCTGTGGGGACGATGCTCGCGGGTCCTTAAAAAACGTTATTACGGGGCTTCCCTGGTGGCGCAGTGGTCGAGAGTCCGCCTGCCGATGCAGGGGACACGGGTTCATGCCCCGGTCCGGGAAGATCCCACATGACGCAGAGCGGCTGGGCCCGTGAGCCATGGCCGCTGAGCCTGCGCATCCGGAGCCTGTGCTCCGCAACGGGAGGGGCCGCAACAGTGAGAGGCCCGCGTACCGCAAAAAAAACACACACACAAAAAAACAAAAACGTCATTACGGCTGACACCCTTGGCTTTCACTTCTATGCAGTAGAGGCAAGTTCACACCCCCGGGGAAACGGTGAAAAGGACTTGAGAGGGTGCTGACAGGTTGGGTGGTACCCACCTCCCCACCTCTAGCTGTGAGGCCAAGAAGACTCTTACAGAGGCTGGCGCTGCCCCTGAGGCAGACTAGAAAGAAGGGCCCTGGGCAGACTGGCCCCTCGTCTGGTCTGTGGTCCCTGCCCGCGAGCGCACCTGAGCTGGTGGAGTCTGCGCTGAACTCCGGGTGGAGCTCGGCCTGCCGCGCCACCTTGGCCTGCTCCTCCAGCACCTGGTCTATCACGTCCAGTCCCGAAGCCACGTCGTGGGGCGTCAGGTCGAAGGACGCGGCCTCCTCACACATCTTCTCCTGTGAGCCCAAGCACACCCGTCACGGGGCTCGATGAGGCAGAGGTGATGGGGGGCAGAGGGAGGGGAAGCAAGAGCCCCTTGTGTTCTCAAGGCCGGGTCTCAAACTGGCCCAGAGATGGATGTCTGGCCCAGACAGTGTTTGAAAACAATTTTACTTGAGCTGCCTACATTTTATAGTTAGAAAATTTCCCGTTAAACTCTAGCTTCTAGCTTCTCTTGAAAGCCAAATCTGGCCCATGGGCCCACCGTCTCCATGCCAACAACCGCCTGGAACCCAGTGGGGCTGAGGATGCCAGGCTCTCGTGGACCCCTCCAGGCTCCCCAGGTGGCCTTCCTCCGGTGCTCTGATCAAGGTCCACCACTCCTGGAGACATGGTCCTTGGGCCCTGACACAGGCCACAGGACAGGAGGGGCAGGGCGAGCAGGCAGCAGAGAGGCAGCCACCAGGGACAAAAGGGAAGAGAAGGAATGAGATGGCAGGAAGGCTCTGGGGTCTTACGTGCAAATGGCAGGCACAGGTCGGCAGCCCACCTTGCCCAGTTTTGCTTGGTCCTGACGGTGGGACGCAGAGGTCTGGACAAAAAGGCCCAGCTGTTGTGTGCAAGAAAGTGGGCCAGAGGAAGGGGGTGTCAGGAAGGCTACCCAGACACTCACCACGTTGTGAGCTTCGTCAAAGACCACGACCGTCCCCTTCAGGTCGACGCCATATGCACGACGGCTCTACAGCAAGAGAGGAGGACGCCAGGCTGGGGCTGATGCTCCCGGGCAGTCTCACGGGGTCCAGCTGGAGAGAGGGACATGGACCCCAGCCGCGTGGCGTCCCCTCACTCCTACCAGGCCACACACTCCCAGAGCTCAGAACGAGTCACAGCCTCGGGCCGGTGAGGGGCTGGTCCCTTGGTGCCAGCCTGCGGCTCCAAGCGCTGGCTCCAAGCCAAGGTCTGATCCCAGCACGGGCTCTGCCGGCGCCTCCCAAGCCTGGGACACGCCCTGCCATCAGGCATCGTGAGCTACGCAGGCCGAGGCCTTACCTTGGCGTCCAACAGGTAATTGTAGGGCGTGAAGATGATGTCGGCTTGCTGCTTCAGGTTCCGAGACAGGTAGTAGGGGCACACTCTGGAGGGAGAGGGGGTGCTGGGGCACACTGCAGGCTGGGAGGGTTCCCTGGGGCGCGAGAGAGCCGCGGCCACCCCTCACCATCAGTTTTCAACCGTGTGAGTGGGTCACCCATTTAAAAATCTACAAAAACAAAAAGACCAAGCCTGATCCTGGGCAGGTGGATGAGATGGTGAGAAGCAGGGCAGTCGGGCATGTGTCACCACGACTGGAGCCCTGAAGCTACGAGGTCGCAGCCAGCTTCGGAGAGGAGGGGCAGTGTCAGGTGGAGGACGAGCTGGATGCCCCCGGAACAAAGGCCCAGTGGGCGGGGGCAGGGGGCTGGGGGCTGGGAAGGAGCGTCTCACTTCTTCCAATGCTTCAGGAGAGAAACGTGCCTGCCTGTGCGCGTGGAGGGAGCCCAGCCCCGGCAGGTTACCTGTGCCTCGTCCCGCTGCTGACCAGGTCCTCGATGTCCAGGATGCGGCTGGCCAGCTCGGGCTCCAGGCTCTTCTCTGGGGACACGGGCGGGCGTAAACACAGGCTCTCTGGTCCAGAGTACCCGGACCGCGGGAGGCACCCAGGATGGAATGGCTCCTGGCAACAGGCAGCCCCTGGGGAGGGTGCCAAGCCTAAAGCGAGTCCCAAGGGAGCCCTGCTCTGTGCCTTGGGCGGCTGCAGGCCTGAGGCTGAACACCAAGAGGAGGCCCTGGGGTGGGGGCCGGCCCTAAGCCTGTCACCACCAGAAGCTCTCCAGGCCGGGTGGCTTCCATGAGCCCCGGGGCACCTGCCCTGCAATCAGGCTTCAGTCTGGCAGCAAGTCCCTTCCTCTCGCTTCACTGTCCTCCCCCACCAAGAACAAGCCCGAGTCTCCCTCTTAAGGAAGCCAGGCTCCACGCGGCCGGCAGCAGGAACACTGAGCTGTCACTGCCTGTGCTGCCCGGGCAGGGGTGCAGCGCTGGGGCTGGGCGGGCGGGAGGCACCTGAGGCACCTTCCTCAGGATGCAGCCCAGACAGGCCCCACTCCCTGATGGCTGTGTGTCCCTGGTCAGGACGGGCCTCAAGAGGGACACAGGCCCCCCAGTTGGGCCCGTAGGAATCGGTCAGGGAAGTATATAACCCAGTGACACCCAGGCCTGTCCCAGCAGATGGGAGCAAAGGTCTCCTCTAATAAGCACCCAGAGTCTCAGGGCAGCCCCATGTGGACACAGGTCCCCGGCTCCCAGTTCCACTGGGGCAGGTAACAGGCCCAGCCCTTAACTGCACAGACCAGAACACACATGCCCTCAGCAGTGACTGCCCCCAGGGTGCTCCCCACCAGACAGCAGGCAGGGGAAGGAAGAAGAGCCATCCACTCAGCAGCACCATACAACAGACCAGCCAATCGCATGCTCTGCAGCAGGCCGGGGGTGGGGGCAGGGGGGCGCCAGAGCTCAGTAACCTACCTGGGGTGAGGGAGGCTGGGGAGGGGGGGCGAGGAAGAGAGGGCAGTAAAGAGGAGGAGACAGTGGACAGGAGGGCGGGGCCTGGCCGGGCCACACTGCTTGCTCCCCGCCCGACGCAGCCAGGCAGGGCTCCAGCTCTGCACGCCTCAGACCCCTCCTCTCCCCCTCCAAGGCCTGGGCACCTGCTGGAGACACCCCATGGCATCCCGTGCGTCAGGTGGCAAAGGAGGTTGAGACAGCCAGGGTGCACCGGTTCATGGTGAGTGGATGCCCTCGATGAGCAGGCAGAGCGAGCACAGCAGAGCGGGGGCAGGGACTGGGGAGGGGACAGAGAGGCCAGAGCCAGCAGGCCAGCTGGGATAGCCCCTGCTCTGCCACGCAGGGCCTGGGGCAGCGGGGAGGGGCCTGCAGCCAGTGGCCCAACACGCAGCAGCTCCAAGGATGCCTCCACCATGGACAGGAAGCTCCCCCCAGCTCCCACCCCTCCCCTGGCCTCCTGGCCCCTCCCTCCTCAAGGACCCTCCAGGCGAAGTGAGGGGTGCTGCAGGTGAGGGGCAGGACCCTGCAGGTGAGGGCTGGTCCAGCAGAGTGGGCAAGCTGGCCACTCCAAGCTGCTGTGGAAAGGTGGCTGGAGCGGTTCACACCCAAACGGCTCTGGCCTGTGGCCAACAGGACACCTGGAACCCCCTTTGCCAGGGACAAGAACAGGGGAGGCAGCCACAGTGCAGCAAAGGGGGGACGGCTCCGTCGAGCATCACAGGCCTGACACCAGGGCCCGTGGGAAGGCAGGACTGAGGGCAGAGGGCCGAGCAGTGGGGGGACGAGGACAAGAGAGCAGCCTTCAGGCGACCCGACACCCACAGGCCTGACGCCGACAGGGCAGCAGAGCTGGCGGCCAGCAGTCTCCAGCCTGGGGCCATGAGAGCTGCCACAGGCCATCCTCAGCCTTACACTTCACTGCTGCCCTGAGGGTCCTCGGCGCCACCAGACCAAGGGACACCGCCAAGGGGAAGGCGGTGAGGAATGAGCCTGGGACCCTGGGTCACTGCCCCAGAGGCCAAGCCGTGCAGCCCTACCCACAGCCGGCCCGCCAGAGCCCAAGCCCGCATCAGGCAACCCCCCTCCATCTCTCCAAGGGCACTGGGACTCCCAGCTCAGGCCTCTGGGACTGTACTGCTGTCCTGACCCACTGCCTAGCACAGGCCTGGCCCCTGGGCTCTCCCAACCCAAGCAGACGGTGGCCTGCGGGTCACCAATGGGAACTCTCCGGGGCCCGGCTCACTTCAGGGTCTGAGTCCCAACCCTGAGGCAGGGAACAGAGGGAACCCTGACCCCACAGAAGCGTGACCCCACCCCCAGGCCACACAGCCCTGTCTGGAAAGGCCACACCACAGAGAAGCCTCTCTGCCATCACCTCTGGCTCCAGAAATCCTGACAGACACAAAGGGCAGCCACAGGCGGAAAAGCAGGGATTTGGAGGCAAGGGCACCAGTGCCGCCCCTCCACTCTGGGCCCCAAGAAAGTCAGTGACAGGAGACAAAGGGTCCCCTTCACAGGGCCCTAGGCACCTGCGTTCACACAACCACGTCGCACCTGGGCCGGCCGTTGTCACAAACACTGTGCTTTCCGCTCTCATCCATTTCTAGATGAGGCTGGAGGAGTCACTAGGAGGACCCCAGGGGCTCAGGGCACGTCACACCCACCGAGTTACAGGCGGCAGTGACAGGATGCACCACAGAATCAGCAAAGGGAAACACACGTGGAGGAGCTTCCAGTAACCCCTCCTTGGCTGACTCCCCCAGAATGAGCTGAGACCACGAGTGAAATGCTCTCCAGAGACCCAGCACCCAGGGGGCACTGGGGGCCGCTCATGTGGGCACCCCTGACTGGCAGGCGCCCAATTCCCAGCCTTCCAGAAGGGCGCACGCACTCTGCACAAAGCATGCTGTTTGCACAGTTCACGCCCTTCCTCGGCCCCACCGCGTGAGCTCCTCTGCACGCATGCACGCACGCCAATGCCGGTCATCAGGAGACAGAGCTCAGGCACCTCGACAGCCCAGAGCGGGAGGCAGCCGGGCCGGAGCGCTGAGGGGCAGCAGCCAGCAGCCCAGGAGGCCGCTGAGCCCAGCCCCCAGAGGCGCCCAGCCCTCAGAGGCGCCCAGACTCCACTGCAGCGCGCTCTCCGTGGGCAGGAGGCACCACCTCGAGCCTTCTCACCTTCCACGTTGTTGTAGAAGTGACAGGAGCGACTTGCCACCTTCTTGCGGCACAAGTGGACCTGGGTGAAGACGAGGTCTGGGCTCGTGTGACGGCCGAGCCCTGCCCCAGCCCCAGCCTGGCACCCCCCGCCGGCTCCCCAGGGGCACAGCTGGGGGCTCTCGGGGGGGCGGCGCCCACGCAGCAGCAGCAAGCCCCGCACGGCCGGGCCGGGCACCCAGCCCCACCTGCGCGTGGTTACCGTCCTGCTTCTTCACCTCAGGATGGATACACAGCTGCTCCCGGGAGCCCAGCACACACACTCGGGGCCTGGTGGGGGAGACGGGCGGGGGCCCAAGGATCAGGCGCCGGGGGCCCAGTGCTGTCCAGCGGCAGGCGCCACGTGGGCTGCACCGGGAGCCCAGGGAAGCTTGGCTCACACGCCCGGGCAGCCACAGCCAGTGGCTGGAGCGGAAATGCGCCCCAGGCTCGAGAGGGGCTTGCACCATGGCACAGCCCGCTGTGAGTCAGCGTCCAGGGCGAGGCCGGGAGACTGGGGCAGGCCTCAGGGAGACCTTGCCACCTGCGTCCTCCCTCTCGTGGGAGGCCGGCGGGGAGGGGACACCAACTCTCCTGCAGCAGTGCTGGGGGCTCCAACATGGGGCGGGGCCTCCCCTGCGCAGCTGCCCTGACCCACGCCCACAGTTGACACCCCGATGGCTGCGAGGAGCTCCAGGTGTGAGCTTGAGGTCAGGGCGGCAGCCCCACAGCCAGAGCATGGCGCAACCCGAGGGTGGGGTCCAGGCAGAACACCCCCGTGACCCCAAGGCAGGGGTGGACGCCGCCTGACCCACCGGTAGGAGGTGTTCCGGAGCTCACTGATGACCTGAGTGAGCTGCGAGTGGGTCCTGGAGGCGTAAATGATCTTTGGGACGTCCGCGTAGCATGCTGCCCGGCACAAGGGAACAGGACAGGTCACAGCCCACGTGTGCAGTTAACCTGGGGCACTCAGCTAACTCGGCCCGGGGACAGCCAAGCATCGATGCCCAATACTCGCTACAGTAAGGAGTGCAGTGGCTCTCTGCAGGGTCCTCATTTGGCCATAAGGCTCTGAGCCTAGGTTTACAGCCAGGACGGCGAGAAATGACGTGGCAGCTACAACCCCCCTTCCTTCCCCGCCTCCCAGCCCGGGGCCAGGAGAGGGGCAAAAAGGGGCATCACCTGGGACATCTCCTTCCAGGGCAGCGTTTTCCCAGGACGCCAAGGTGCGGTCAAGGAAGAGCTCCCCTGACACCCTCTCGGCAATCTTGCGGGCAGAGACAGCGTCTCGGAGCTGCTCCCGCCAGGCCAGCGTGCTGCAGAGGAGACACAGCGTCTTCCCCGTGCCCGTGGGGCTCTCCAGAACGCCGTTCACTTTCTAAATGGGGTGGGGACAGGGTCACGGGGGAGCAGGGGCAGGCTCCACAGGCCACACAGCCCAGCTGAGACAAGCCCTGCAGTCCCTGGGGCAGCTCTGCCCCCACTCAGCGGGGGACGTAAAATGCCGCAGGACCTCTCCACTCTCAAACCAAAAGCTGTAGATCAAACCAGGTCTCATGAGCAAACAATTTACAGAGCATTACCCAAAATACCATGGTATTTTTCAGCCTAATATAAATAGGAAGATGACTAATTAGGTGTCAAGCCCCTGAATAGGAGTTTGATTCTGTGATTCTGGATCCAAGCAGTTACACTACCTGAATGGAATCTGACAGTCTACATAGCTCTCGGCCGGTAGCCTGAGTGGAAACCTGGGCAGACACAGGCATGTCTGCAAAGCTGCCCCCAGCTGCCACAGGAATGGGAACATGGGCCCAGCTACAGAGGCAGCCCTCAAGGGCTGGGGGCTTGGGCAGGGTACAAGAGGGCATGCCCAGAAACCCAGCAGAAAGCAGGCTGCACCTCTGATGTTTAACGACCTCCCCTAACGAGGGCTGGGCACCACCTGTTCCTCTGTGTGGAAATACTTCCTCCAGACCCTCAGCTGGACGCCCTCATCGCTTGGCCTCACTCACATTCCACCCGCGCAGAGAGGCCCCCAAGGCGCTCTTAAGCCTATCACTTTATGTCTTTTCTTTACAGCACTCCTCACTGTTTACAATTATCCTTTTTGTTTATTTGTTTAGCATCTCTTCTACCCCACCTAAAACATGAGCCCTATTTATGGTCGGCTCCCACGTCCAGAAGGGTAGCTCCACCAGGAGGACCTGGCCGGAGTAAATAGGACAGTGCATGTACATTGGGTCTTGCTGAGGCTCTACCCACTCTGACCCATCCCCCGGATACAAGCCCCTCAGTCTGCAGCCTCACCTTCTGCAGACACTCCAAGACCTTGCTCATGTACTCCTCCTGGCATTTGTATGGCTGGAAAGGGAAATCCACTGTCACACCATTCAGGGTTATCTTGGGCATACTGGCCTACTCTCCGTCTCGGGCGGACACAGAGGCTGGCTGAAACGCAGGCTGTGTGGGTCTGCGAGACAAACCCCTCTCCGAACATCCCAGGGTCTCAGCCGCTCCAGGTAAGTTATGCCAGCCTGTGTGCTGGGACACGTTCTCCACGGGAGCCCCTATGGCAGAGACAGCAATGAAAAGACTTGTTTGTAGCGACCCTTTCCCGAGCTCCAGGCCACTTCACCAGTCCCCTCAGACAGTGCCTCCGCAGACAGGTCCGAAGGCGAGCCTGTGACATCCTGTCACAAGGAGCTCGGAGAGGTGTCGGCCCTGCCTTGTTCTCCCGCCCCAGGCAGCTCCACCGTGCTCCGGGAGAGGCGACAGGAGAGGGGCCAGATGCAGCTCCACGTGCTCCATCCGCAATAACACTGCACTGACCTCCGCCAGAGCTTGTGGGGTCACAGTTCCCAGCGGAGCCCCCCAGCCTGGGCCGGTCAGGACCCCCCGCCCCTGCGGCTCCCAACCCTCCGCTCCACGGACCAGCCCCATCCCTCCCAGGTGGGCAGCGAAAGAGCACGTTTGCTGCTCTGACCTGGGACGCGAATCCGTGCGGCGCCCAGCAAACCACTCAGCCTCCCGAGGCCTGGTTTCGCATGGACACTCGGACTAACAGCCCGGCTCCTAAACCCCGCCGGGCCGCCCTTCCCGCGGACCCGGCGCCCTCCACGAGCGCGGAGCCGGGCACTACGCGCCCCACAATGCAGCGCGCCAAAATCGCCAGCGCGGGGCCCGAGGGCTGCGCGGGGCCTGCCGGGAGTTGCAGTTGCGGAAGCCGCCGCTTGGGCAAAGGTTCCAGTGCCAGGGTCTCCGCGGGGAGCCTTCCACGACCGGGATCCCCAGGACTTCGCCCCAGTCCGTCCGACTCACCACCACCGCGTCCTCAGCAGGAAGCCGGTCCGACCTTGCGGGCTGAGGCGCGCAGTCATCCGTGAACGCGCTGCACTTCCGCCCCCAATTCCGGTCCGCTGCGCAGTGCTCCGGCCGGAAACTGGTCTCCTCCCTCGGGGTCCGCGCTCTGCTGGCGCGCAGCGTCCACGTCACACCCGCCCCTTCAGTTGACCCTGAGCCCGGTGACCGGCACCTCCTCGCCCGCGGGCACGAACTTGAGGTCCCGCGGTCTCCTCCCTCCCCACCAGGGTCTCCATTCCACTTCCCCCCTGGGCCAAGCCCCCTCGGACAACTGCCCGGACAGCAGCACAAGCCGCCTAACAGGTTTCCTGTGGTTTCCCTTTTCTCAAAAGATCCAGAGGTCTTTTAAAGACTCGAGTCTGAGCTGATCACTCTCCTTAGATTTCGCAAACGGCTGCCCCTTGCCCGTCACTCGGCTCCTGAGAGCCTCACCAGCTCCTCTCCTTACTGTCTTCTGGGTCCAGCCGCTTTTCCGGTCAATGTCCCCCACTGGTCAGGGCGGGACCTCTGAATCCCCAGCACTAGCTGGCAATCAACAGGGAGGTTCCAGGGGTCTGCACAGCTCTGTGTGTTCAGAAGTGTTTGTCTATGGACGTCCCTGGTGCCGCAGTGGTTGAGACTGCAATCCCAATGCAGGGGGCCCAGGCTCCATCCCTGATCCAGGGAACTAGAACCCACATGCATGCTGCAACCAAGAGTTCACATTCCACAACTAAGGAGCCCATGAGCCACAACTAAGACCCAGCGCAACCAAATAAATAAATATTTAAAAAAGTGTTTGTCTAGGTGACCCCAGCATGCCCCAAAGAGCACCAGGAAGAAACTGACGCTGAAGTGACAGCCCACAGTCAGCTGGCAAGGCTGATTTTAGAGGGTCTCGTGGGCTGTTTAATGTCCAGATGTTTTCCCACTGATGGCACCTTAATGCCACATGAGTGTCTAGGCTGATGTGTGTGAGATCATGCTTGGGAAAGCCCCTGGCACACACTGGCATCCACCCACACCCACCTGTTCCAGTGAGGGGGCAGTAGAGTGTCTATCTCAGCAGGGAGCTTGGAGAACTGGAGACCCGGCCACACACTTGCTGAATGCTCACTAGGCACACATTTCAGTACCATCCATGCAGGCATTAACATGGTTGTCCTTCCAACGACCCCTGAGATAAGTGCTTTTATGATCCACTCCTTACAGGTGAGGAAAGGAAGCACGGGGTGGGTGGTTAGTAGATTTCCCGAAGACGGCAGCAAGTCCCAGAGCCAGGAGTCCCACTCTTCACCTCCACACCCCCCATCTTCTGAGAGTAATGGCATTTCCCCCACAAAAGTCCAAGGAAGGGAAGTCCGGGACCCAGAGACTTGGCAAGCTCCTGGGCCAGAAATGGAGCTGAGGACCCTGGTCACACATTGTGCATAGGGACTCCTGCCCAGGTTCCTATTAATTATAACACATAAATGCTGTGGTACTGAGTCCTGAGAGGTGAGCAGAAAGGGAAACGAAGGCTGGCCATAGCAAGCCCACTCAGCCAGCACCGCGATCTCCATCAAGTCAACGAACGTGCACTGAGTGTCCGCTCTGCCAGGCTTTGTGGGACTCCCACGGTGGACCCGACCCCATGTGGACCATAGGACAGATGTTAACCAGTCACGTGCTTGCTGTGTGTGCACACAGAGGTCCTGGGCCCTCCTCGTCTCTCTGTGTGTTCCCGAGATTTCCCAGAGATCTAGTTCTGGCTCTAGGACTTCATTGCTTGTGGAGTCAGCACTCCTCTTGGCCTCAGTGGCTCCGTCCCTAAAACGGGAATGACGCTCCATCTGCCTGACTTCCCACCCCCATCACCAAGGAGGTGACATGGTCACTGCGGGAACAGCTCTGCCTTTGGGGGTATCAACCAAAACCCTGAGTCTGGCGGGGGGAGGGGCAGGACACCACCGACTCACCAAGTGTGCACATCTCTCCTACACCACCTGGGGACTGACACCATTGTCTCATCTCACGCCCGAGAAATGGAGGCCCAGAGAGGTCAGAAACTCGCCCCCAGTCACACAGCAAGTAGATGTCAGAGCTGGGATTGGCTCCAGTCTCTGTCTCGCTCCAAAGCCTTTGTTCTAGGCCTCTTCACATCAATTTACCATCTTCTCTGCCTCAGGAGCTGCTCTCGGATGCCCCTGGGGGCCTTCCAGACCAGCCCCCACCCTCACCATCCATGACTCGCTTTGCCCTCAGCACAAGCCTGGGCGCACAGAAGGCCCCTCCCAGCCTCCACTGACCTCAGTGAAGAGCTCTCCTACCCCACTCTGATGTTGAGGCCTATCGCCTCCTGCTGCACCCACCCTGGGGAATTGGGGGCTGTTTCCGCCATCCCCCCGGGGAGTGCACAAAGCCAGGTTGGGGGGGCACCAGCTCCAAGTGGTGAGCGGTGGGAGGATGGGCAACGGGTTGCAGCGCTCAGCTCTGCGTCCCAGGCTGATCTCTCCCCTCCCATCATCCCCTCCCTCTGACGGCTGCAGCCCGTGCAACAGCCAGGCGCTCTCTCTCGCTCTCTTTCTCTCTCTTTCTCTCTCTCTCTCTCTCTTTCTCTCTCCCTCCCTCCCTCTCCCCGCTGCTCCCGCCTCCTGCCCTCCCTTGCCCCCTCCCCTCCCCGACACTGCAGCATTCGCCGACTGCAGCTCCAGCCACCGCCCGCGCCTCTCCGGCCTCCGCAACCCCACCGCCGCCCGCACCATGGCCAGCACCGTGTCCGGTAGGCACCGGGGCATCGGGAATCCTGGGGCGGCGGATCTGAGCAGAGGCTATTGTCTGGCCTCGCCCACCGCTGGGCCAATTACGGAGTGTTTTCTCATCTCGGACCCCACGCTCTGCAAGGGCGCGGGCGCTCTCCGGGCGGAACCCGCAGGAGACGGGGTTCAGGGCCGCCGGGTGGGGAGACCCGGTGCCCATAAGGCGGGGATTGCGGCGCCAGCCTAACGGACTTGGGCCGCAGAGCAGGGGCTCCGCTCGGGGTGGGGGCATCGGTGCGGGGGTGCCCTTGCCCCTTGGGGCGCTGCTGTGCCAGGCCGGGAGCGACTGCCTCAGGATGGCTCCGAGACCCATGGGTGGGCGCGCTCGCGGGATGCTGGCAGGGTCCCTGGAGGCGCCCGGGGACCCCAGACCCGGGTCGGACCGCGCCTTCTCGGGGGTCAGAGGGAGGAGCGCGGGACCCTTTGCAGGAGTCCCAGCCCGGGGCCAGCGGGGCCCGGGCTCTCCCTGCGCCAGCAGAGGGGCCGGGGGACGGGAGAGGGCGCTGCGAGAAGACGGGAAACGGAAACCTGAGCCGAGCCGCGCCCGCACCTCGCGTCGCCGCCCCCTCCCCTCGCCGCTGCGGGCTCGGGACCACCCTCTGTGACACGGTGCCCCCCCACCCGGTCGAAAAAGCCACCGCCCTTTACGCTGCGGGTTTGGATGGGGGATGGGCTGCCGCTGTTTCCGAGCCTTTCTAGGATGGGGGCGTCTGCCCCTCCCTCCGCCGCCGCTCCACATCCCCAGCTGCAGACCCACCGCCCTCAACGGCAACGACCCTCTCCTCCCGGGCCTGAAGCAGGCGCGGAGCTGCCACGGAGGGGCGGGCACCGGGCGAGGCGGGAAACGCGGGACAGATACTGGACGCTGGAGTGCTGCCAGGGGACCCCCGGGGCAAGGACGCGGGGGTCGCTCTCCTCAGGAACGCTCTGCCCAGTCTGGCTTTCCCAGGACCGGCTGCACCTTTGCACTCGGTGCCCGAGATGGCTAGGCGGGCGGGCGGCCCCCACCTCCACGCCGTCACCTCGCCCACCCTTCCGTCCGCCCTGGGGGCGGCTCTCTGCAATGCCCTCTCCCCAGCTAGTTCGACTCTGTCCGCAGCGCCCGCTTCTGTCTGAGGCGCCAGAGCTCCGCCCACCCACGTGTGCAACGCCCCGACCCCGCCCCTCAGGGCCGGCGGTTCTGGCCCCCAGTGACTTCTGCAGGAAACTGGCAGGGGACCACGTGCGTCACTGACCACCCCCCCAAATCCATCTGGGGGTCTTATCCATCTGGACTTCATACGCCCCCTGCCCTCTCCCTGACATCCCCAGAGATACTGGGACCAGCAGGTGAGGCTGGCCAGTGCGGCCCCAGTCCCACACTGGGGCAGGTCTGTGCGTCTTCATTCACCATCTGTGCCTGAGCTGGGGGACAGTGGGCAGCCACTTCTGGGAGCATTTATCAGCTTTTCACCCCGTTGGTAAAACCCCTGCACAGGCCTCCTTCTCATCCTTCTGACATGAGCAGACTGAGGTTAGGTGCTGGAGGGACGCAGACGAAGCCACACCATTGATGGCCATCAGGGCTTGGGCCCGGACCCTCCGACCTTAGAGTTTCCTGTCACCAGACCCTCTTCTTGGCCAGACTTTGGGGCACTGCCGACCCATGCTTTTTCCCAGGATTGTTCTGGGTGTCCAAGTTACCCCTGGTGTCAAGAAGGAGACCATGGGACTTCCTTGGTGGCACAGCGGTTAAGAATCCACCTGCCAGTGCAGGAGACACGGGTTCGATCCCTGGTCCAGGAAGATCCCACATGCCGCGGAGCAACTAAGCCAGTGCACCACAACTACTGAGCCCACATGCCACAACTACTGAAGCCCGCGTGCCTAGAGCCCGTGCTCTGCAACAAGAGGAGCCACCGCAATGATGAGAAGCCTGCGCACCGCAACGAAGAGTAGCCCTTACTCGCAGCAACTAGAGAAAGCCCGCGTGCAACAGCAAAGACCCAACGCAGCCCCCCCAAAAAAAAAATTTTTTTTTAAAGAAAAAAGAAAGAAGGAGACCATGAGTGCCATTGGTCAGTTTTGTCCAGCATGGCCAGCAAAGACATACTGCAGTGCCAGCTGGAGAACTGCTCGTAGCTGACACCACATGGGGCTGGGCCTTTCATGTTCTGTCATCAGCACTGCCCTCTATAGAGTGCAGCCCATGTGTACACACACCTGTGCTCACCTGCAGCTTCTCCCGGCCATAACAGTTTGATAGGAGAGAGGTCTGGCCCAGAAGTGGCTACGTGACAGCGCTGGTAACTGTGGCCAAAATTGGTGTAAGTGAACCAGCTATGGCTTCTCTCTGAAAACACATCTTTGATTGGAGCAGACTTTCGTGCCTCAGTGGCCTTGAAGTGTCACCTCTGCTCTGGTCTGTGGCCGCTGCAGGATTGCTCTTAGCCTCATCTTTGTGCATAGATTGGAAAGCTTTGCCCCTTCCTCTCCCTTGAGTGCCTCCTGGTGGGCCATGTTCTGAGGACACTGTGTCTTGGTGTCCTTCCCAGGTGCTCAGCTCTTCAGGCACTTTTGTAGACTTGCTCATGTTTATCCCCTTATGCAACTCTGGCAAGCTGCAAGGCCTTGCACCTGCTACCTAGCCTCTCAGGGGCTCAGTCTCCCCATCTGGGTGACCATGATAGTGACAGCACCCCCTCTAGGCTTGTTCTGAGGGTGGAATGAGCTATTTCAGGAAACAGTGCTTGGCCTGGAGCCTGGCAAGAGGTGAGTGCCCAGTCCATGCCAGGCAGCATGACTGTTGTAGCCATATTTCCCAGAGAAAGGTGAATTCTGCTGTCAACTCCTGCCATGCTGGGCTCCTGACACCGATGGAGGAGACTCTGACAAGTGAGAGAGGGGCAGCCTGGGTGGCAACAAGTTCCATCTGTTAGGAGGCAGTTAGCAGCAGCCTCCAGGGCCCTTTTAGGGGTGAGCAGGAATCTGTGGGCCCCCTTCCCTCCTAGTTCTGGAAGACCCCACCCACCCACCATGAGGCTCCCAACGGGAAAGTGCAGAGGCCTGGGCTCGTGACAGGGCTGCCATCCTGGCATGCTGTGTGACTTTGGGGGTGCCACTTGCCCTCTCTGTACCTCCTTCTTCTCTGTAGAAATGAGGCTGATGAGGGTGTCTGCCTGGGCTGGCTGGTCATGAGATTCAGTTCGGAGGAAGGGTGTGGTGTGCCCACCCCATCCCCCTTGGGCACGATTACTGTTGTCACCAGGTGCTCTAGGCTGACCTGGTGCCTTCTAACTCTTGCTCTTCTGAGATGTAATCATCCAAAAGGCCAATATGCACTTTTGCATGTGTAACATTTACTATGAAGGGGCATCAAAGCAATCCAGTTCATGGTAGAGATTTGTTTTTAATGACTTTCTGAAGTCAGTGATGGGGAAGGAAGAGAGGGTCCGGTGAGGACAGAAAAGGGAGGGCGTGCCTCGAGGCCCCACTTCCTGGCTGGAGCTATGTCTGTGGAGAGGTCTGGGCCTCCACCTCTTCCCTCTGCGATGAGAAGAACTTTAAGCCCCTCTGGCTCTGAAAATACAGGCGTACCCTCCCGTCTTGCATGTGGCTGGGCCCAGCCCTGATCTCCAACCCTGGTGCAGGCTGCCCCCTGCTCACTCTCCAAATTTGCCGGTTCCCCACCCACCATGCAGTCCCCTCTGACCTGCAGCCAGACCACAGGGCAGGCCTCACTCCCAAGCCCCCTCCTGGGGAGTTGCCCCTTCCCACTGGGCTTCTTGAGGAAGGGTCTTCTGAGAAGGAAGGTCCTCATAGGCCACAAACCCAGGGGATCTCCACAACCACCAGACGCCAAGCTGCATCCCTGTCTGCAGCCGCGGGACATAGTCCTTCACTTCCCAGTTGGACACTTGTCCCCTGGGCAGAGCCATGACCTCGGAGACTCTGACCTCAGTCTCGAGCCCCCAGCCCTCTCCCCTCTCACCTGCCTACACTCACAGCTGCCCAAGCTCCCCCTCCTGCCCCTGAATTGCCACCAGCCCCCCTCCAGGCTGAGGTGACAGTTGCCTGGAAGGGAGCCGCTGGCATTTGTCTGTAAAGTTCCTCTGTTACTAATTTGCAAACTTTTCCTGGGAAAATCTCAGGCTTGAGGCAGAGAGGGCCTTGAGCAGCTGTGAGGCCCCGGGTTCCCGGCCTGTAAGGTAAACTCTTTTGGAGGTTTTAACACGGGATGAGAAAGGATTCTCTGAAAGGTCAGGGTAGGGGGCTGGTGTCTGTTGCCAGAGTGGTGGGTGCTGGCAGGGTTAGACTGAGGCCCCTCCTCCCTGGCCTCTCCCAGGACCCAGCTAGGCCCCTGACCAGACTCCCTCTCACTCCCTGCCCCACCTTCCCTTCTGAGCACAGGCCTGGCTACCTCCCCAGCCTCTCCAAGTGTCCAAATATCTCCTGCTCTGCTGTTCCTGGAGAGCCACTCTGCCTGGTCCTGCCTCCTCTAACTCCCAAGCACACGTCCTGGGAGGTACCCCTCAGTCTCCTTTCTACAGTTAACTTTTAATGACATAAGTAGTACGCGAGTAGATTCTGCTTATGAAAAAGCAAAATCGACAAGTCAGGCCAAAATCCCCTTTGAGGCCCACCCCTACCTGGCCCTCCCTCCCTGAGGTCCGCCCTCCCTGAGGCCCACCCCTACCCTCCCTCTCTGAGGCCCGCCCTCCCTGAGGCCCACCCCTATCTGGTCCTCCTGCCCCTCTCTGGCCCTCCCTCCCTGAGGCCCGCCCCTACCTGGCCCTCCCTCCCTGAGGCCCGCCCTCCCACACTCCTGAGCCAATGACTAAGTCATGTGTTTTTGCCCTGCTTCTCTTCCAAGACCCCAAAGGCTCTCCCTGCTGCTTGCTCAGGATTCCTCTGTGCTCCCGTCACAACTTCTTGGGCTCTCTCTGGAAGAGTCTGGGTCATCAGGACATTTAGATCAAATAACGTCATTCTCTGCACTGCTTGTTGGAGGACCCTGCTCACAGCAAGCTGTTCCCTCAGACAGGGCCTAGTCACTTCTGTCCTGTGTCCTGTTTCTACACCAGCACTTTCCCCAATTTTACATGAAATCAATTTAAAAATATTATCTTATGTGAAATTTCATCAGAAAGTTTCTTGTCCAACCTGTCTGCCCCTTGGAAGAATGCTGTGGGTAACTACGCATCCTCTTTCATGGAAGCCGGAGTCGCTCTCTGTGGAGTGTCTCTCTAGAGACCTATACTAGCTTCTCCAGCCAGGGAGGCAGGTGCATGAGTCTGAGCCCCCTAGTCTTTGGGACCTACTGCAGTGGTGGAAAGAACACAGACCACCTGGGGTTGCCCTGGAGGAGCTTTGAACAAGTCACCCAGCTACCTGGGCCCAGTGTCCTCTTGGTTGAGTGGGGATGACAGTATTGGGCATACAGGATTGTTGAGAGCCAGTGAGACATCAGACCCATGTGTCTACTTTGGGGCCTAGCTTGCTATGAACAAACCACAAAGAGCTCAATTATTTCCATTCTGAGAGCGAGCATCTCCCCTTCCCTGACAAGGCTCAGGGCCTCAGCAGGCTTACCTCCTTTTCTGGTTGGGTAGTGTGGACACTGGCTGTGGGCACTCACCCTGCAAGGCCAGAGGGTGGGCTGTGGTGCTGAACGGACAGCTCCCGTCCCTTTGGCTTTCAATGAGCAGCCAGTGCGTGTCCGGTGAGAACCTGATTTCATCCCATGGTGGGCGCACTACAGGGTAAATGGGGGGTGGGCTGGGGGGCAGACAGGAGGGTCTGAGGGCTTCACCTAAGTGCACAGCCCAAGAAAGTGCTGCCTGCAGAAGCCCTACATTTGTGCTGGCCCAGTCACGAGTGTGCTGGTTAACCTCTCCACCGACCGGGCAAGTGTCCATGAGAGGGAAAGGGGAGGAAGGAGAAGTATGCGGAGGGGCAGCGGGAGGGGAGAGTCGGGAAGATACACGGTGACAAAGGATCATGGAGACGTAAAGATACAAAGAGAGGTAGTGACAGATGGAGAGCCAGAAAGACAGAAGGATGAACGGAGACACAGACAGAAATGCCAAGAGAGAGAAAAGGAGGGAGAGACAGGCAGAGACAGACAGAGCGAGGGGGGCAGGGACTCAGAGACAGGAACAGAAAGACCACCGCAGGACACCCACAGGGAGGCGTGCCCAGGGAAAGACAGCCGACGTCTGGGAGGGAGGGAGGGACGTAGAGTCAGAGACGTGGGACACAAAAGATCAAGGTAAAGAGGCTCCCAGACAGGCGCATTGGGGGCGGCAGCGGGGGCAGAGGCAGGGAGGCCTGGGCGTCCAGGGAGGCGGGGCTGGAGGTGCGATGGGACGGCGGCGCCCGCTCAGGCCGGCCTCACGCCCGCAGCCTACAGGAAGATGAAGGAGCTGTCGGTGCTGTCACTCCTCTGCTCCTGCTTCTACTCGCAGCCGCACTCCAACACCGTCTGCCAGTATGCGGGTGAGTGTGCCCGGCTGCCGCCCTGACCTCGCGACCCCCCTCCCGTGGCATCTGTGAACCCCCGCTTGGCTGCCTTCCGGAGAGGGGTCCCTGTGGAGAGGGGCCGGTCCTGGGAGTCCCACGTGAGCAGCCACAGCCCTCCCCCCAGCCCTTGACTCGGGCGTGTGCTCGGCCTGCCCCCTCCCTGAGCAGCCCTCCTGAAGCCCCCGTCTGCTCTTGCCCCGCAGACATGGAGGTGAAGCAGCTGGACAAGAGGGCCTCCGGCCAGAGCTTTGAGGTCATCCTCAAGTCCCCGTCCGACCTGTCCCCGGAGAGCCCCATGCTCCCCTCCCCCCCCAAGAGGAAGGACACCTCCCTGGAGGAGCTGCAGAAGCGGCTGGAGGCCGCTGAGGGGCGGAGGAAGGTAAGGAGCCACCCCTCTGGGTCCTGATAAAGACGCTCGGGGGCCTTGCTGGCCACAGGCAGCGTCCCCAAGGTGTGGGGTGCTCCCAGCACTCGACTGGCTGTGGGCCTGTGTAGCAGAGAGGGTCTCATGGTCCTGGGGCCACCTCCTGAGCCATCAGAATGAGACAGGGGGGGAGGAAGGATTCCTCAGTGGCAGCCAGCTGGAGGGAGACAGGAACCAGATACTGCTGGGAGGGGCACCCTTGGCCATGCTGGCAGGGTGGGAGGGTCAGGTGGTAGCCCCAGGAGGGGCCCTGGGAGAGGAGGCCGGGCGACAGCCTCCTGAGCAGGGGAGCGTGAAGGAAGGGCTTTCCATGAGCTGGGAGCTCAGGGGGCCCCTGGGAGAAGCAGGCCCCTCCCCACCCTTTCTCACACCAGCTCCTGTGAAACTGAGACACACGCAGAGAAGCACGTGCTCTCAGGAGTGCTGTCCTGGTGCCCAAGCCCACCGGGCAGGTGCAGCAGCTCTATCCCCCTTACGGCAGGACCCAGGCTTCTCAGGGTTAACTAGTAGTGACTGGCACGTGGGTGGAGCCCAGCAGCCTTCTGAAGGAGGCTGAGGGAGGCTAATTACCTCTGGGCGCCTCGGGTCCACTCCCGCGGCCACCAGCAGGGCCGGACAGTGGTGCCAGCAGCCCCACCCTCCTCGTTCCAACTCGTCCCTTCCCTGGCGGCCCTGGGACCCCTCCACCGCCCCCGGCACCTTAGGGAGCTCAGAACCCGGTGTGTATTAAGCACCTACTTTGTGCTCAGCGGGCAGATGTTTGAGGAAAAAACGGGGAAGGCTCCGTGACAGCCCACAAGAGCTTCCTCCGCTCCTCCCACGTTCCCCGAGGGCAGCTGGGACTCTGGAACGGGATGGAGCGGGGGCGCCCGGAGCCCAGCGGGGAGGAGCAGCTCTGCGGCCGAGGGTGGACAGGGAGGGCTTGCCTGGGGATGAGGTGGTCACCCCAGCCGACGGCAGGACAGGGTAGGCCCGAACTCCCCGAGGACGAGTCCGGTGGGCGGGAGGCCGCGGGCTCGGGCTGGGCGGCGGGGCGGGGCGCGGAAAGCGGCGCAGGGAGGCCTGGCGGGGCGGGGCGGGGCGGGCCGCCCCTCACGCTCGCCCGCCCGGCCGCCCGCGCAGACGCAGGAGGCGCAGGTGCTGAAGCAGCTGGCGGAGCGGCGCGAGCACGAGCGCGAGGTGCTGCACAAGGCGCTGGAGGAGAACAACAACTTCAGCCGCCTGGCCGAGGAGAAGCTCAACTACAAGATGGAGCTCAGCAAGGAGATCCGCGAGGCGCACCTGGCCGCGCTGCGTGAGCGGCTGCGCGAGAAGGTGCGTGCCGGGGCGGGGCCGAGGCCGGGCCGGGCCCGAGCGGGGGCCGGGGCCCGAAGCAGGGGGCCCCCAGGAGCCCCCCAGGAGCCCCTTCTTTTGGCCTTTGGCCGGTCCCTGCCCACTACGCCAGGAGCGCTCCCGCAGTCCGGCCTCCCCGTGACGCCCCGTCCTACTAGGGCTAGCCAGGGTGAGGCGAGCCCCTGCCCAGGCCGGAGCAGCCTCCTTGCAAGCGGGACCAGGTTAGTTCCGGGGAGCCCCCAGCCTGCACTCCCCGGGAAATTCCCGGAGTCACAATGCTCCGGTCTGGACACCACCCCAGGCTCCCTGAGGGCCAGCCCCCACCCTCAAGCCGCACTTGCAGTCCATGACGCAGGCCTGCCCCTGCCCTCTGTTGCTCCTGGTCACTAAGGTGTCCTCATTGGTCGCATCTGCCGCACCTGGGACCGAGCCAGCCTAGGGAGGAAAAGACCCCAGGGGCCCCAAAGCCCGGGAGCCGGAGGGCAGAGCCCCCAGAGGCCAGGAGGGGTGGGGGGGCAGGACCCCGCCCCTGCCGGCCGCAGGGCCCCGCCCACCCCGCCTGTCCCGCAGGAGCTGCACGCCGCCGAAGTGCGCAGGAACAGGGAGCAGCGGGAGGAGGCGTCCGGCTAAGGGGCCGTTGGGCACCGCGGCGCCTGGATCCTGAGATGAGACAAGAGCACATCTGGGTTTCGGCTTTGTTTTGTTCGACTTTGTCTAGACGCAGCTTTTGCTCCCGTCCCTCCGCACCTCCTGTTCTCCCAGCTTCAGCGTCTCTTTCCGCGTTCCGAGCTGTCCCGCCCTCGTGGCAAGGCTTTGCCCAAAGGCTCTCCCTGTGGAGCACCCAGGGCGTGCCACACAGCCCCGCAGTTCAGGCCCCAGGCTGGCGGTGGCTGGGTCCCCTCTTGGCAGCCCTCTTAGTGGACGTGGTGGAGACCTCAATAAATCCAGCGATGGCGGCAGGAACACGCAGGTCGTTGTGCTGTGAGGACCTTGTCACTTAGGGCATGTCTTCTGAGGCAGCTCCTGCCGGCAGGCAGGGCCACCTCCACCTGGATGTCCTCCTCTGGGAGAGGGGCTGGGCACGCAGGAGGGGGCGGAGGAAGACAGACTTGGACAGAGAAGGACCTCTGGGCAGTGGGGGCCAGGTACCTTGTCACTGGCCAGCCCTGGGAATCCCGTGTGCAGTGGTGCTTTTTGGAACTGGTGGGTAGGAGCTGCAGCACGCTTTAATGTGGTGGCACAGGGGCCCTCTGAGACCCCCTGGCCTGAGGTTGGCACCCTCGGCTGGCCTGGGAGGCTTCGGTCATTGCCCTTGGCTGGAGTGGTGGTGGGGTGTGGCTTGGCCTGGGTCTTCACAGGAGTGGGCATGTTCCACCAGGGACCTGTGAGCAAGCTGCCGTGGTCTAGAGGGTTGTGGGTAGCATGGACACGTGCTGGCCCCTCCTCCCAGAAGGGCCCTCTTCCTTCTGGCCCAGCACCTGTGCGGGGAAAGCCAGCCTCCCACTGTCCCTCCTCTCCTCCACGCTTTGCAGATGCCCTTGGAGGACCCATCCTTATATCCCTTTGGAGTCTCAGCCCCCTTCCGTGTGCCCTCTGCTCTGGTCAAAAGATGCTCCCACACTGTTCCTGGCCACAGGGCTTTCAGGCGCACCTCTGGACAGGTGGCCCAGTGTGAGTGGGTGGCAGCCACAAGTGCCCCTTTGGGAGCCCTGAGTAGATGCTGGGGGGCGGGGGACCAGTGCCTGAAGATTCAGATGTCGGGGGGCAGGGGACAGGGTTCCCAAGCCACCTCCTCACCTGCTCCATCCTTCCATTCCTGGCTGGTGGCCCACTCTGGCCAGCCTGCAGGTTGGAGGCTTGGCGCTATCTCCTGCCAAGACCCTCCTCTGCTGGCCTCCTCCCCCTCCCTCAGTCTGAGGGGACCTCCAGACCCCCCAGCACCAGCCTTTGAGGACGGCTACCTGCTTGGACACAGCAGCAGCCTCCTCTTCTCCCTGGCAGACCAGCCCCACGACTGGGTGCTGGGGTCCGAGTCCTCGCTGGCCAGCCTCTTGGTGGAAAGCATGAGGCGTTTCTTGCAGGAAGGACCCAGAGCCAGTGCCTCAGAAACCAGATTGCAGCCCTCAGTGCCCCTGGCTTTCGTTCTACAGAAACCTATGGGGACACTGCTGGTGACCTCCCAGAGCCAAGCCAGGGAGCACGGGTGGGTACTGATCCATTGCAGTGGGCTTCTGGGGAAGTTGGGACCTGTGCCCCCCCAATCCCCACTGAGACAGCCCCCGAGGGAGTGACAAGCCAGAACTGGAACCCAGCAGTGCCCACCGGTGGCTTTTGTAGGACTCAGAAAGGGGAGCGGAAAGGGACTGAGGGTTGGATTTCTCTGAGCGGTGGCAGCTCTCTCATAGCGGAAGCCCTAGTGTAATACATACCCATCTCATCCACATAGTAAAAGTGAACTCAAAAATTAAATCAAATGAACAATTTAAAAAAATGTGTGTGTTTAAGAAACAGTTGAACTCTCCCAGCGTGTGTCCTGCATCTGTGGGGTCAGATGAGCTGCGAGGCCACTGCCTGTGCAAGCGTCCCCCTGGAAACCCCACCCTTGTGTGTCATCACCACAACTGTGAACAGTTCTCATGACAATGGCGATTTTAAGAAAAGAGCATATAAACAGCACGCAAGCCCACTTTCCCCTCTGGAGCCCCGGGAGACAGTGGGGGTGGGAGGGAGGAGGCTGGGACCTCCGCTGCAGGTGGGGCCACCCCAGCTCCCCCAGGGCTGCACCCTCCTGTGGGCCGGGCTCTCAGCTTGCCGCTGCAGAGGAAGATCAGGGTCTGAGGTCTGGGGCCTGCCCTTCTCACCACGGCTGTGGGTCTTGCTTGGATGGGGGGTGGTCCTAGAATCCCAGGGTGTGTCCCATGGCTCTGTGGACCCCGTTGGGCAGCTGACGGTTCACAGACACAGATCTGGCCCCAACATGGGGACGTGCAGTGGCAAAAAGAGACAAGCAGACATCGTGAGTCACACTGGTAGCCATGTCTGTCCTAGGGGACCCGAACTGCCCCTTGGGGTGCCCAGCAGGGAGGGACCCCTCTGCTGGGGAGGAGGCATGTTTGGTAATGTCCACGCTGAGCCATGCTCAGGTCCACACATGGACCTCAGGTACAGGCCCTGGAGAGATGCCTGCTCCCCAGGACCCAGAGACCCACTCACCTCCCCAAACCCACAGCCCTCTCCTGGGGCGGTCCTAGCTACTTCCCCAGCCTCCAGGGAACTCTCACCATCTCCCCACCTTCCCCTGTCCACGGAGAGGTGGGAAAGTCAGAACCCAGGACACACAGCCTCCAGTAAGGTGGAGACATCAGAAATCTGCAGGAGTGGAAGGAAATACATGGAAAATATTTTTATGAGGCGTGAGTTATGCATGCCTGTCATCTGGGTTCACAGACACATGCTCACCACATAGAAGCGCACAGCCCTGGAACTCCCAGAAGAGCAGCTGATCAAGCTCAGGGCGTCTTACCTCTTAGGCGGCCCTGGTAAGGCACTGAGGGGCAGTCAGCATATGGAGCCTCTGAGGTCGGGAGATGATGGGGAATCCTTTGCAGAAAAGCAATCACGCTTCTTAACAAACAAAGAGCAGCAAACCAACAGGGGACTCCCAGGAAGCCAGTTAGAGCCGTATTTGTTACCTCCTGCTGTGTAACAAGTGAGTCCAAGCAGTGGCTGAAAACAACAAACATCGTTTCTGTTGAGTCAGGACTCCAGGAGCTGGGTGGTTCTGGCACAGAGCCTCTCAGGAGGCTGCAGTCAGGACATCAGTGGAGGTTGTCTGGAGGCTGCGTGGGCTTGGAGTACCCACTTCCAAGTCGGCTGGCTCACATGGGCGTGAACTAGTCAGGGAAGCAGAAGTGAGTCATTAAGAACAGCCTACCCTCAAGGTGGGGGGTGGGGCGGGCGAGGCCCCACCTTTGGAAAGAAGGAATGTCACAGACTCTGGGGACAGGTTTTAAAACCACCTCAGACACTCTGCCTTGATGACCCTGTGAGTTCTGGACACAGTGGGTGCTGGCTCAGTGCCTGGGGGCAGCAGTGGGCCCCCACCGTGAAACAGGGTGTCCAGCAAGGCAGGCAAGATGGAAGCACAGACAGATGCCTGTCCCAGCGGGGCCTCCCTCCAGCCCCTCACACATCCTTGCCGGGCAAGCTCAGGTGTGGCTGAGTAGAAGGGGAGGTGGCAAGAGTGGGTACAAACGGCAGCTGTTTCTCTTTCTGCTGAGGAAAAATAATTGTGCTATTTGGCAGTTGTATTAGTTTTCTCGACTGCTTGTAACGTGTGCAACAAACTAGGGGCCTTAAAACCACAGAGGTGTCTCCTTTCAGTTGAAGTCAGGTGCTGCCAGGCCACCTCTGTCAGGACTGGAGGGGAGGGGAGGACCAGGATCAGCCCTCCCAGCTTCACCTGTGGGGAAAGGCCGTCTCTCCGCTCCCGAAGGGCCATTTACAAACGGCACCATTTCTTTTCAACAGATGGGGGCCCACAGAGCCTGTGTGTGGACCTCCCTCCCAGTGTGAGATGGATGCACCCCCAGCGCTCAAGGGGTCAGGTACTTCCTGCAGCACAAGATGGGTGCGTGCAGGCCAGTAGGGTGGGGAGGACCCAGCTTGGGGACGATGCCCACAGCGGAAGCCGACCTGGTCTCTTCTCTCCTGAGTAAAGCTTGTCCTGTCGGTGCTCGGCTGCCTCGCGCTCTCCTTGGCGACCTGGATGTCAGGACGCCAGGAACAAAGTGTTTGGACTTCTATCCCCTGCAGGCGGCTGGCACTGTGATGAGCAGTGCCAGTCTCCACACAGTGGGGGCCTCCCCAGGGATTGGGAACTTGAACCCGGGCTCTGCTGGACACCGGCTATCCTTGGCTTGTGGACACAGCGCACGTGTCTCTGCCTCTCCCTCTGTGTGTCTGTCCCTATGGGACACCAGTCATTGGATTAGGGATCCCCAATCCAACACGACCTCATTATTTCATTAATTATACCTACAACAACCCTAGTTCCAAATAAGGGCTCATTCTGAGGTCCTGGGACTTGTGATGTCACCACATCTCTGGAGGACACAAGTCAATCCCAGGCAGCAGTTGTAGGTACATAATTCGTAACTTTAAAACATCCATGCACTAATTTGTGTATTCAACATGAGTTCAGTAAGTGCTTATTACGTCTCTGTGTCTCACTCCAGAGAACAGTGATGGATTTGAACACCCAGGCCCTGCCCTGTGAGAAACTGCATGTTAGTCAATACAACCTTATGTTACATATGGTAGTTTATGATTTTTTAAAGCACGTTAAAATGTTTTTAACTGGGCTTCCCTGGTGGCGCAGTGGTTGAGAGTCGGCCTGCTGATGCAGGGGACGCGGGTTCGTGCCCCGTTCCGGGAAGATCCCACATGCCGTGGAGCGACTGGGTCCGTGAGCCACGGCTGCTAAGCCTGCGCGTCCAGAGCCTGTGCTCCGCAACGGGAGAGGCCACAGCAGTGAGAGGCCCGCGTACCGCAAAAAAAAAAAAAAAAAAGTTTTTAACCTTCACAAGGTCCACTATGAGGAAAACAGAGTAGGCATCACCTTATGATGTTAACATTTTTTCTGGTTACAAACATAATACATGCTCACTGCAGACTACACAGTATAAAGACAAAAATCCTGATCCACCAAACTCCTTCCCCTGGAGAGGACTTACCCCTCAAGAGATGCGGAAGTGAGCCCGAGTTCAGACCTCTGAGACGCGCACGGTGATGTGTTCACACTTCTCCCACGTCCTCACAAACATCGCTTCAAGTGTCGGACAAATCATCTATTTCATGGATGCACTAGGATTTCTGAGAAAACTTCCCCAACTTTTTAGTTTCAGGGACCTCTTATAATCTTAAAATTTATGGAGGACCCCCAAAGAGCTCTGTTTATGTGGGCTATTCGGGTTGACAGGGACCACACTGGGAATTAAAACGCAGAAATTAAGAAAACAGTAATTCAGGGAATTCCCTGGTGGTCCAGTGGTTAGGACTCCGCACTCTCACTGCTGGGGGCGCAGGTTCGGTCCCTGGTCAGGGAACTAAGATCCCGCAAGCCGTGTGGCACGGCCAAAAATTAAAACAAACAAAGAAACAACCCGCCAGTAATTCAGGGACTTCCCTGGTGGTCCAGTGGTTAACACTCTACGCCCCCAATGCAGGGGGCCTGGGTTCGACCCCCGGTCAGGGAACTGGATCCTGCATGCTGCAACTAAAGATCCCACACGGTGCAACTAAGACCCGGCGCGGCCAAATACATATTTTAAAAAATCAGTAATTCAGGGGCTTCCCTGGCGGCGCAGTGGTTAAGAATCCGCCTACCAATGCAGGGGACACGTGTTCGAGCCCTTGTCCAGGAAGATCCCACATGCCGCGGAGCAACTAAGCCCGTGCACCACAACTACTGAGGCTGTGCGCCTAGAGCCCATGCTCCGCAACAAGAGAAGCCACGACAATGAGAAGCCCCCGCTCTCCGCAACTAGAGAAAAGCCCATGCGTAGCAATGAAGACCCAACGCAGCCAAAAATAAATAAAATAAATTTATTAAAAATCCCAGTAATTCACTAAAAAATGATACACCCATTCCATGTTAACATTTTAAAATGAAAAAGTGACGTTTTCCTTAAAAAAGAATTAGAATGGTTGAAGCATATGAGAAAAAAATCTAGCCACACACAGATATATGGTTGGAAAAAGAAACTATTTCAATAGCTTGGTCTTTAATACTAAACCAAAGCTAGATGAGAGGTAGTTTCTTAAAGGTTGGCTGCACTGTGAATCTGAAACCATATCAACAAACCTTTCATACTCTTCCACGGGTTGAATGGTCTGTCCTGAGCTTAAACACACCTTTTACCCATGCACGGTTCTGTAATTCTTAGTGCATGTGCCACCCTCCCCCAGGCAGGAGGTCCTGGGCCTCGGTGCCTGCAGAGTGGAGGAAGGGAGGGCCAGGGTATTGCTGGGTAAGCCAGGCCTGCTGTGGTCCTGCTTCCAGTCTGGTCAGGGACTGTGTGTGGTGGAGCCCAAGTAGAGGGTGGGGCATGACAACCCCACAGCACCCTTGGGCCCATGATGACAGTGTCTCCAGGTTTACCCTCCTCCGTAGCAAACCAAGAGTGGAAGCTCCCCTCCCCTTGGGAGCACAGGGGAGAAATCACCCCCCCAGACCCCAGGAGGAAGTAATCCATCCTGTCAGCCAAGCAGCCCAATGCTTCGGAGACAGAAAAGATGAGCGCAGGTTCAAACGCCAGGCCTGAGGTCCTGTGGCAGAAATACGTGGAGGCCACGCAGCAGTAGAAACTCAGACTGGGGAGTCTGGGGTGCCCAGACTCCAAGGCCAGCGGCCACAGCTCACCCCAACTGTGCAGCAGCAGGACCTGGCCTGGTCTGCCTCCTGCATCCTTCTGAGCTTTCTCCCTTTAACATTTTTTAAAATTAATTAATTTTTAAAATTTATTTTATTTTTGGCTGTGTTGGGTCTTCGTTGTTGCCCGTGGGCTTTCTCTAGTTGTGGTGAGCGGGGCTACTCTTCCTTGTGGCACGTGGGCTTCTCATTGCGGTGGCTTCTCTTGTTGCAGAGCACGGGCTCTAGGTATGTGGGCTTCGGTAGTTGGGCTCAGTAGTTGTGGCTCACAGGCTCTAGAGCGTAGGCTCAGCAGCTGTGGTGCATGGGCTTAGCTGCTCCGTGGCACGTGGGATCTTCCCGGACCAGGGATCAAACCCGTGTCCTCTGCGTTGGCAGGTGGATTCTTAACCACTGCGCCACCAGGGAAGCCCTCTCCCCTTGACTTTATGGGCATTTACTTCCGGAACGTGAAGACAGGGAAACTCAAATAAATGATACGCACAGACCAGACACACCTGCTCTTGTATTTACCAGATGATAAAATAGCTGCACTGACATAGGCTCAATAGGTTAATCTTTAAAAACAGTGACTTTTTCATCACTTGCTTGAGTACACTCTATATTACTGAAAACAGAATGAAAGCGTTAACTCTCCCAATTATAACATCCCTGAAATGAAGTTTGCTTGAAACTTCCCAGTCTGGGAAATGGCCTTCAGTGGTCTTCCTACCTAAGTATGAACACAGGTTCACGGCTTGGTCCTGAAGAAGGCATTTGTTTTCTGCCTTCTCTGTCTCCTGAGGGAGCATCCGCAGACCCCGCAGCCTTTCACTGGGCACCCAAGTCTCCCGCAGCTGACAGCTGCCAGAGCAGTGACACCACACACGAGGAAACTTCGCACGTGCCTTCCCTTGTCTGAGAACAGCCAGCCTCAGCCACCCTCTGGGTCCCTCTGACTGCCCAGTGCAGGTGGGGAGACAGCGCAGGGAGATGTGGGGATGTGCCCAACGCCACCACGGCTGCAGCGCTTCCTCCAGGAGTCCTGGGGCAGGAACAGGATGCCTCACAAGTGCCCTGGCCTGGGCAGGGCAGGTGACCCCACTCACCACCCCCTGGGCCCCCAACTGCACCTTTCAATCAAACAGCAAGGCCTGTTTGTACTCGCTCCCAAGTCAAAGGAACTCCAGGAAAGCTGAGTGATGCTAACCTTCTCACGTTCTGGAAAACGCAGGGACTTTGCACTCCAGCCATTAAAAAAGAGAGTTTCCAGGGCGTTCCTAACCCTTCATCAGGGTGTCTTTTAATGCCTCCGTGACAGCGCAGGAACTGAATTTTAACTTCAGTTAACGTAAATTGAAATGAGCACACGGGGCCAGTGACTGCAGCACAGGAGAGCGCGGCTGGGGGTCGACACAGGAACACTGGGGGGAGCTGCGCGGATCCAGAAGTGAGGATGTTTAAAGCCGTTTTTAACGCTTGCTACAAAAATAAGCCATGATAATCGCAGGATTCGGACTGTACGACTCCCGGGGCAGCCCTCCCGCCTGCCTCTGGGGAGACCCTTTGCACACGCGGGCAGGTCACTCACCTTTCTCGCCAACCCTAAGCGCGTCCCCCTACGCACCCTCTCCCCGGGAATTCCGCGCCGAGCGGGTGTCTCGGCCAGTCCCGGCAGCTGAGCCAGCTGGCGGGACGCGGAGCAGCCGCCCAGCTAAGGGGCCGAGGCACCCACTTCCGGCCCCGCCCTCGCCCACGCGCACGCGCGTCGGGCCCCGCCGGGCCTTATTTCTCGGCACCTCGCGCTTCCCGGCCGAGCGCCAAATAAATATCCGGGCTCGCCCTTGCCCGTGCGTGCGCGGCCCCGCCGCCTGCGTCACTAGGAAGCGCGCGCCCGGGCCGCCGCCGCCGCCGCCGCCGCCGAATACCCAACAAGGAGCGGAGCCCGCGGCCGCCGCCGCCGCAGCCGCTGCCGCCGCCGCCGCCCGCCCGCTGGCGCCCGCGCAGGCCCAGCCGCGGCCCAGGTAAGCGCCCGCCGCCCCCCCCGCGGCGAGGTCTCTCGCTCCGCCGCGCGCCGCCGTCCAGTCAGGGGTCCCTGCGGAGCGTCAGGACGTTACGGCGGGGGGAGGGGAGCGGGGGAGGGGCGGCGGCGCGCGGCGGGCGTCACGGGCGTCACGGGCCCGCGTCAGGCGCGTCGGCGGCGGCGCGGCCTCCATCTTGCCGGAAGGCTGCGGGCCGCGGGCTGCGGTTGCCGGGGAGGGCCTTAGGCGGGGCTGCGTGGAGAGGGCCGCGTGGATACCCCCCCCTTCCCGTGGGACCGCGTGAATTCTCCCCTTCCCTGGGGGCCTTGTGGATGCCCCTCTCCCTTGAGGGCCCTGTGGATACACCCCCTCTCGTTGGGGGCCTGGTGAATGCCCCCCCTTTCCCGTGGGGGCCGCGTGCGTGCAACCCTTTGGTGAGACCCGTATCTCCTTGAACCCCGTGGTAGGAACCAATCCATATGGGTCCATTGCCAGTAATGACCTGTCACGTATTTGTTTAACTTTATAGTTCATGTAGTCGAGCGACACTTCCAGTGAATCAACGTTTTCTTTCTTTGCTAACACTGCAAATACAGTTACAGATCAGTCTTTTTTAACTTACAAAAATCTGTGCATAACTGAAGTATATAACTTGATGAGTTAAGTGTGCACCCATAAGACCACAATCTATGCTATTAACCTGTCAGTCACCTCCAGACGTTTATTCCCGCTCTCATTAGTTTGTGATAAGAACGCTTAACTAGCAAAATTTTAAGTATACAGTATGATACTGTTAACCATAGGGCCTATGCTGTACCTTAGACCTCTAGGACTTAGTCATTTCGCATAACTGAAGCTTTGTACTTTTTGATGTGTCCCATTCCCCCTCCACCAGCTCCTGGCAACCACCATTCCACTGTCTGCTTCTCCGCGTTTGACTATTATAGATTCCTCATGTAAGTGGTAGCCTGTAGTGTTTTGTCCTGTGTCTGGCTTATTTCCCTTAGAACGATGTTCTCTACATTCATCCACGTTGTCACAAATGGCAGAATTTCCTTTTTTTTTTTTTTTTTTAAGGCTAAGTTATATTTCATTGTATGTGTATGCCAAATTTTTATTCACTCATCTGTCCGTGGGCATTTAGGTTGCTTCCACATCTTGGTTATTGTAAATAACGCTGCAGTGAACATGGGGTGCAGGTGTCTCTTGGGTATCCTGATTTGTTTTCCTTCCGATATACACCCAGAAGTGGGGTTGCTGAACATATGGTAGTTCTATTTTTAGTCTTTTGAGGAACCTGGGTACTACCGTTTGCATAGTGGCTGCACCAATTTACGTTCCCACCAACAGTGTCCAACAGTGTAGGTCAGTCCGTTTAGGGTAAAACCAAATGGATTAAATAAATTCCAAATGTAACAAGATAAATTAAGCAGACTGTTCAAAAATTGTTTCTTTGTAGGAAGTATAAAACTTTGGGAAGCCATACTGGACGGGGGTGGGGGGCGGGGGGGCAGGGATTTGTACATACACATCATACACTTAAGAGCTGGGTGTGTCCTGGCTGGGTGTGACGCAGGGTGTGGTCGAGACTGGTCAGCTAGTGCATTGCGCCCCCCTCGCCCCCCAGGAGGGCAGGGCCAGGAAGCCCAGATTCTCAAGGAAATGCGGGACTAGGGGGACCACCTCTAGGGATGAATTGTTGTGACATTTTTCAAGAGAAGCTGGAAATCTGGCTTCTTAAAATGTGAACCCTGTAAAATTTGAAAAAGCTGGCAACTAATTAAAAATTTTGAAACACTGAGAATCAAAGAAATTGTGTTGGGACTTCCCTGGTGGTCCAGTGGGTAAGACTCTGTGCTCCCAATGCAGGGGGCCTGGGTTCGATCCCTGGTCAGGGAACTAGATCCCGCATGAATGCTGCAACTAAGAATTTGCATGCCACAACTAAAGATCCCACATGCTGCAATGAAGATCCGGTGTGCCGCAACTAAGACCCTGCACGGCCAAGATAAATAAATATTAAGAAAAAAAAAGTTGTGTCTGTGGGCCACTGCTTTGTGACCTCTGCTATGTTTCTAGTGGTATTTTTATCAAAGGAAAATATTTGTGATTATTTGGAAGACAACGGAAAGTCAGATCTGAATCCAATGTACTGACCGCACACTCACATTTTTGTCCTGTTTTTGTATATTTATGCCCAAGAATGCTACTTTAGAAATACTTCCTCCTGTCTTCTTTACCTCACGGTTAATTGGGAAAGAAGAATTTTGAAAACTTGATATTGGAGAGGCAGGAATTCCGGTTTTGTGTGTTCCCACTGCTTAGCGCTCTCTGCGGTTTTGAGATGTGGGTTCCCACTGCTTAGTGCTCTGTGCAGTTTTGAGATGTGGGTGAGGACAGCCACCCATAGGGTGGGTCCCTGCCTTTCTGCAGCTTTGAGCTCAAGTGTGGCTTTCTGGCCCCCTTGGAGTCCACCCGGTGAAAGCAGTGGTACCTCGGTGAGAGCCAAGCACCACGGAGCAACGTTACTTTAAGGGCGATTTTAAAGTGGTCTTTTTTTTTTGGCCAACGTGTGGCTTGCGCAATCTTAGTTCCCCAACCAGGGATTGAACCTGTGTCCCCTGCAGTGGAACTGCAGAGTCTTAACTGCTGGACCGCCAGGGAAGCCCCCCTACGTGTAGATTTTTGAGGAACTGCCAGACTGATTTTCACAGCGGCTTCACTGTTTTGCTTGTCTGCTAATGGTGCACAGTGTTTCCAGTTTCCCCGCATCCTGACCACATGTACTTTCCGTTTGTTTATAATAACCATCCTGATGCGTGTGAAGTGGTATCTCCTTGTGGTGTTTGTGTGCATTTCCCTAGTGATTAGGGATGTTGGGTATCTTTTCAGTGGGTTACAGGTTATTTGCATGTTTCCTTTGGAGAAATGTCTACTCAGTCCTTTGCCCATGATGCTTTAAGTTGTTTTGTTCTTGTTGAGCTCTATCCTGGATGTGAATCCCTTGGCAGACACATGCTTTGCAGGCACTTTCTTCAGTGTGTAGGTTGTCTTTTCAGTCTCCTGAGAGTGTCCTTTGATGCACAATAGTTTTTAATTTTAACGGAATCTAATTTATGTGTTTTTTTCTTTTGTTGCCTGTGCTTTTGGTGTCATATTCAAGAAATCATTGCCAGGGAACCCCCTGATGGTCCAGTGGTTAGGACTCTGCACTCTCACTGCCGAGGGCCTGGGTTCCATCCCTGGGCAGCAAACTAAAATCCCACAAGCTGTGCTGGTGCAGCCAAAAAAAAAGAAAAAAAGAGAGAAAAGAAAAAGAAATCTTTGCCAAATCCAGTGTCAGGAAGATTTTCCCTTGTGTTTTCTTCTAAGGGTTTTACAGTATTTGCTCTTATGTTTGGATCTTTGATCCGTTCTATGTTAATTTTTGTCTGTGGTGTAAGGGTCCAGCCTCATTCTTTTGCCTGCAGATGTCCAGTTGTCCCAGCTCCACATATGGATGAGACTGTCCCCATTCCCCATTGAATGGTCTTGACACCCTTGTCAAAAATCAGTTGACGATATATGCCAGGATACAGTAGTATTTTTTTTTAGCCAATTTAATTTTTTTAAAGATTCGCAAATGGTAAACTTTTATGGTTGTTTGGTGTACAGTTCTATGAGTTTAACACCTGTATAGATTCATGGTGTAGCTGCCCCCATGATCGGAATAAAGAACAGTCCCATCACCCCCAGAATCTCCCTTGTGCTGTCCTTTTATGCCCATCCTCCTCCCCCAGCCCCTGGCACCAATGATTTGTTCTCTTATCACTAGAGTTTCGTCTCTTCCAAAATGTCATGTAAGTGGAATCATACAGCCTACAGGCCCACCTTGTTTTATTGGGCTCCACTTTTTGTGCTTCGCAGATACTGTACTTTTTACAAATTGAAGGTTCGTGACAACCTTGCATTGCGCAAGTCTATCAGCACCATTTTTCCAACAACATTTGTTCACTTTGGGTCTCTGTGTCACATTTTGGTAATTCTCGGAATTTTTGAAACTCTTGCATTATTAATATGTTTGTTACAGTGATCTGTGATCCGTGATCTTTGGTGTTACTACTAGGACTCTGAGGGCTCAGATGGTGGTTAGTATTTTTTAGCAATAAATTATTTTTTCATTAAGGTATGTATGTCATTTTTAGGCGTAATGCTATTGTACATATAATAGACTATAATATAGTGTAAATATAACTTTTATATGCACTGAGAAACGAAAAACGTCACGTGCCTCACTTTATGGTGACATTCACTTCATTGTGGTGGCTGATACCTCCAGGGTCTGCGTGTGTAACCCACTCAGCGTGATTCTCTGGAGATCCTTCCAGGTTGTTGCACATATCAAGTAGCTTATTTATTTATTTATTTATTTATATTGCTGAGGAGTATTCTTTTGTAAGGTTTGTTTCTCTTTTCATCAACTGAAGGTCATTTGAGTTGTTTCCAGTTTCTGACAGTTATGAATAAAGCTGTCATAGAATTGTGTGTACAGGTTTTTAAGGAAACCCAAGTCTTCATTTCTGTGGGGCAGATACTTAGGAGTGGGGTTGCTGGGTCCGGTAATAAGAGTACACGTAGCCTCCTGAGAAATGTCCAGACCCTTTTCAGAGTGGCCGCACCAAGCAGCTGTGTGAGAGTTCCAGCTGCTGCACCTCCTCACAGTCTTTGTATCGCCAGCTTTTTGTTGGTGCTTTTTAAGCTGTTCTAATAGGTGTGGTAGTATCGTTATGGTTTTAGTTTGCATTTTCCTGTGGGTTAATGATATTGAGCATCTTTCTATGTGTTTACTGTTTTTTCTTTTAATATTTATTTATTTGGCTGCACTGGGTCTTAGTTGCGGCATGTGGGCTCCTTTAGTTGCGGCATGCGGGATCTAGTTCACTGACCAGGGATCAAACCCAGGCCCCCTGCACTGGGAGTGCAGAGTCTTAACCACTGGACCACCAGGGAAGTCCCTCTGTGTGCTTATTTGGACTTCTGTTTTGGTGAAGTGTCTGTTCAAACCTTCTGCCTACTTTTATTTATTTAAAAAAATTTGTTTATTTGGCTGCGTCGGGTCTTAGTTGTGTCGTGCAGGCTTAGTTGCTCTGTGGCATGTGGGATCCTAAGTTCCCTGACCAGGGCTCGAACCCGCGTCCCCGGCATTGGAAGGATTCTTAACCACTGGACCACGAGGGAAGGCCCCACCTCTGCCTGCTTTTACATTGTGTTGTTGAGTTCTTTGTATATTCTGCATGCAAGTTCTTTGTCAGACATGTGATTTGCAAGCATTTTCTTCCACCTATAGTTTGTCTTTGTGTTTTCCACTATATTCTCTATTCGCTGTATTGTAATATACATACTTCATTTTGGGGCAGGTTTATGTTCACAGCACAGTTGAGCAGGAGCCCCCAGAGTTCCCAGGTACCCCCTTCCCAGCCTCCCTCAGCACGAACGTCCTCACCAGCGTAGTATGTTTGTTACAATCACAAATCCCAGTTGACCCATCATCAGCCAGAGTCTGTAGTTTACACTGGGTTCACTTTTGGTGTTGTACTGTGTATGTTTTATTTTTATATTTTAAAATTAAGACTTAAGTTTTCAGAGCACTTTCAGGTTTACAGCAAAATTGAGAGAGTTCTAGAGACTTCCCGTGTACTCCCTGCCCCCACATGTGCACGGCTTCCCCTATTAATGAAATCACTCAACAGAAGGGTATGTTTTTTTACGAAGGATGAACCTACATTGACACATCAGAACCATCCAAAGTCCATAGTCTACCTTGGGGTGCCCTCTTGGTGTTGTACATCCCGTGGGTTTTGACAAATGCGTGATGGTGAATATCCGCCATGACAGTATCACACAGAGTAGTGTCACTGCCCTAAACATCCTCTGTGCTTCGCCTGTTCATCCTCCTGCCCACCCCCCCAACCCTCTGGCAGCCACTGGTCTCTTCAGGCTGGCTTCTGTCACTTCACAGTGTGAGTTTAAGGGTCTGCTGTGTCTTTTTTTTTTTTTAATAAATAAATATTTATTTATGGCTGCGTTGGGTGTTTGTTGCTGCGCGTGGGCTTTCTCTAGCTATGGCGAGCGGGGGCTACTCTTCGTTGTGGTGCACAGGCTTCTCAGTGTGGTGGCTTCTCTTGTTGCGGAGCACGGGCTCTAGGCATGTGGGCTTCAGTAGTTGTGGCATGTGGGCTCAGTAGTTGTGGCTTGTGGGCTCTAGAGTGCAGCCTCCGTAGTTGTGGTGCACGGGCTTAGCTGCTCCATGGCATGTGGGATCTTCCCAGACCAGGGCTTGAACCCGTGTCCCCTGCATTGGCAGGCGGATTCTTAACCACTGCGCCGCCAGGGAAGTCCCCGCCGTGTCTTTCTGTGGCTTCATACCTCACTTCTTTTGTCTCTGGATGACCTTCCAGAGGTCATTACATGGAATGTCCAGCTTGCTCACGCATTTGCATTTTGAAGGACTTGATTTTTCTGTCTGCTTAGAAGAGTGTTCTCCCCCTTCAGAGGGATATAGAAGTGGGACCACCATGTAGGCCCTGGCACCACCCCCTTTGAAGCTGTAGATGGTCTATGTTTGCGCACACTGAGTCCCACCGGCAGTGTCGGATGTTCGCTTTCAGCTGTCAGACGTGCCCGAAGAGCTGAAGGGAACAGTCATTTCTGTGTTTACCCGGGTATTCACCGTTTTGGCTGCCGTCCTTCATTCCTGAAGTGCCAGGCTTCCCTCTGCTGTAACTCCCTTCTGTCTGAAGTACTGCGTTAGGTCTGACTGTGGCCCGTTCTCTTACTTTCCCGTTATCTGGCAGTGTCTTTATTGTGCCCTCACTTCTAAAGGATCTTCTCACTGTTGTAGAATCCGGGCCGAGGCTCTTTTCTTTCAGCGCGTGAAGAATGTCCCTGCGTCGGGCTCTGTGCTTCTGAGGGGAGAGCCCCACAGGCCTTCAAATTCTTGTTCTCACGTGGAAAGACACACCTTCTTATCTGCTGCCTTTGGAATGTTTTGACATTGTCCTTCGTTTTCGGCAGTTTGATTATGTTCTGGGCGTAGATTTCTTTGAGTTTATCCTGTGTGAGGTTTGTTGAGCTTCTTGAATGTATAAGTTTATATTTTTCACTACATTTGGGAAGTGTTCAGCTATTATTTTTTCAGAGTTTTTTAGCATCACACTGTTTTCTTCTTTCCTTCTGGGACTCGTGATACAGATGGCCAGCGTTTTATGTTGTTCTGCATTCCCTGAAGCTCTGCTCATTTTGTTGTTCCATCTTTCTGTTGTTCAGATTAGATCATTTGTACTGCTCTGTCTTTATTTTCATTGCTGTATCTCTTTCCTCGCTCATCTCCATTCTGATATTGAGCCCACCAGGTGGATTTTTAAATTTCTGTTATTATATTTTTTAATTTTCAAATTTCCGCTTGGCTGTGACTTCGGTTCCTGAGGCAGCCCTTTCACGGACAGCTGGCTCCACTTGTGAAGCAGGAGCGCCCGCAGTTCTGAGGTCACTGTGCATTCCAGTGGTTGCCTTGGATTGGGCTTCTCTTGTATAATTTTTCCCTTGAGAATTGGTCAGACTTTCCTGGCTCTTCGTCTGTTAGATAATTCTGGGTCATCTTCTGGGTCATCTTCTGGGTCATCTTCTGGGTCATCTTCTGGGTCTGGGTCATCTTCTGGGTCATATTCTGGATCATCTTCTGGGTCATCTTCTGGGTCATCTTCTGGGTCTGGGTCATCTTCTGGGTCATCTTCTGGATCATCTTCTGGGTCATCTTCTGGGTCTGGGTCATCTTCTGGGTCTGGGTCATCTTCTGGGTCATCTTCTCGGTCATCTTCTGGATACTTTGAATATTGTGTTGTGAGATTCTGGCTCTTGTTTAAACCCCATGGAGGATGGAGCATTTTGTTGTAGGAGGATATGGACCTGGCTTGCAGGTTCTGAGCCCCCTCTGTGGGCGGGCCTGGTCCTGAATCAGTTCAGCCTTCCAGCCTGTGCACTGTTCTCTGGATCTGTCCCATAGGTGCCACCCAAGGCCAGTCTGAGACCTGGTGGTCAGTCCTTGAAATCTTTGGTTTGCCATTTAGGGTCAGGTCCACACACGGACAGGTGAGGAGTAACCCAGTCCTTCGCACACAGCTGGGAGCAAGCCCTTTCCGCCTCCCTCCTCTCCGCAGTCTCCTGCATACTCTCTGACCCCCAGAACCCCCTCCCTTGTGCTTTGGCTAAAAGCCAGGTCTCTTACGTGTCCTCTGTGCTGCGATGCATCAGTACCTGGTCTTCCCTGAGCCAAGCGCCAGAGGATGGAGAGCAGGAGAGCAGTGGGGTGCCTCTGGGTCCCCGGAGTTTTCGGTGCCTGCCTGGCCGTGACTGTCATGGAGTTTAGAGGGCCTGGGGCTTGCTGGAGGGCAGAGCCAGGAAAGACAAAATAATACCTGGGAGGGTCTCCCAGACCAGAGACAGGATTCATCTCTGAGGGCTTTCTTTTGTTTATTTTTGGGTCGTGCTGCAGCATGCGGGATCTTAGTTCCCCACCAGGGATCGAACCTATGCCTTCTGCAGTAGAAGCGCAGAGTCTTAACCACTGGACCGCCAGGGAAGTCCCTCCGCGGGCTTTCTGTGCACAGCCCTGAGTTCAGGGCGTGGGACCCACCTCCAAAGGAATGTGCCCACATTCTGGTTCCTTCCCCGTCCCCCGCAGGTGACCACTGGGCTTTCCAGCCTGCCATGGCCCCGAGGTTCTTCCAGGGCCTCCTTTCTCAGTGCTCACTCCATCCTTGCCAGAGCCCGAGGCCCTGGAAGAGCCCTTCTCTTGCGTTGCTTCTGTCAGAAGGTAGCGAGGTCCCCGTGCAGACCCTGTGCCCCCCTGTTGCCCTGCAGGCCCGGTGCCCTGGCACCTCCTGTCCGCTGAGCCATGGCCACCCCCGACGTGAGCGTCCACATGGAGGAGGTGGTGGTGGTAACGACGCCCGACACGGCGGCGGATGGCAGCGGCATGGAGGAGGTGAAGACCGTGCTGGTCACCACCAACCTGGCCCCGCACGGGTGAGGATGGGCACCCGGCCTGGGGGCAGGGGGCGCCAGGGGACGCAGAGCCGCCACCCGGCCAGGAGCGAGTAACGCTTCCCTGACTCTCCTCCCGACACCAAGGTCATGGCTTCGTGTCCCTAAGCGCACGGTAACTTCTCCTCTAACAAGAACACAGTAGGGCCAATTAGAAACTGGGTTTTCCAAGGGAACCCGAGGAGCAACGCCTGTGGGGTCAGCAGCGCGGTGAGCGCATGGCCCTGAGCCTGCTGTGCCGTGACCTCGGGCTGGACTGGAAAGTCGGGCAGAAATGGCAGCAGAGCGCGAGGCTGGCTGTTGTTGGGGGTGTTAATGTCTCCTCTCTCCTCCCCTCTGTTCCCAGGAGTGACCTGACGGAGGGTAACATGGAGACGGAAAACGCCGCGGCAGCTGCTGCAGCTGCGTTCACAGCGTCCTCGCAGCTCAAGGAGGCCGTGTTAGGTAGGGAGCCTGCCTTCTCATGGCAGCGCCCGTAGGCAGCTCTGGAGGTGGCCTTTCCGAGGGGGCGGTCCTCCCATCAGTAGGGGACAAGTCAGAGGTTCCCGAGGCTCTTCTGTGGACCCTTATTCAGAGGTGGCGCTGCAGAGGCCCTGGCCCCAGAGTCTCCAGGTGTGGCCGTGGCCCGTGGCTGGAGGGGAGAGCTTGGCTTTGTGGTTCTGCTTGGTGTAGCAGTCAGCGAGTGGCGGTGAAGACGATTCATCACCTTTGCTCTTTTCCTGTTGCCTAACACTGAAGGCCTCAGAGCTCTTCCAAGTGTTAAGAATAGATTTTCTCTGGAATTGTGCCAGGTAAAGGTTGTTTCCTTCAGTGGCTCATTACTTCGGGCTGATGAGAAATGTCCCTGCCCACCTTGGTCCTGCCTCAGTCCCTCCTGGATTTTAGTTTCTGGTTTCTAGGTTGGTAGTTAATGTTGTGCTTTTGCAGAAAGTGCTTTGGAGAAGTTGTAACTGATTTTCTATGTTGCCCCTTTCCCTGTCGACACACCTGGTGAGAAGTGAAGATGGCTGAAGAGGAGGAGAGCCTGGAGGCCGAGATCGTGTACCCCATCACCTGCGGGGACAGCAGAGCCAACCTGATCTGGAGGAAGTTTGTGTGCCCCGGCATCAATGTGAAGTGTGTTCAGGTGAGGGCTCTGATGCAGCCAAAGCACAGGCCTGCGTGCCGGGCTGCAGGGAGGGGACCCCCAGTACCGCAGCTGTGAAGCAAACAAGAGAAGACCCCTACGGCAGGGGGTGTGACCTGAAGGGGGCAGTTCAGAAGGCAGAAATCCCGTGCTTGGGAGAGCAGAGGAGAAGGAAGGAGCCTTCAGGGACAGGCAGGATTGTCGCTGGGGCACATGGAGAGCCTCAGGGCAGAGATTCTCTGTTCCTGGAGCAAAGCTGTGGAGAGAGACTGGGAAGGCAGCTCTACTGACGTTGGGATTGGCAGTGACTCTGCTGGACAGGTTGAACGAGAGGGATGCTTTGCAAAGACTCACTAGCAGTCATGAGTAAGATGGAGGGGAGAGGTCTGCTCTTTCTGCAACGTAGTAGTTCAGGTACCCAGACTCACCTTGTGCTGAAAACAGCCAAAAATGCCACTTAAGATATTTTCGTAATGCATCTTCTAGATGCCTCCTTAAGCAGGCAAAAGAGGAGGAAATAGTCATGCCCAGGGCCTGAATAAAGGTGGATTATAGAAGGAGGCCAAGCACCAGCCCCGGCTTTTGTCTGAGAGTCTTTGCCTGACACTGGTTTTCTCAGCCTCATGGGGCTGGAGGTGAGAAGGTGAAGCCCAGGGCTCCCAACTTGCGTGTGTTGTTGGGGGCAGAGATTGTCCCTGGGATGCTGCTACTTCCAGAGGTCTCTACCCTCAGTGTTGGGGGTTAGAGAGTATGCTAATCACATACTCCCCGTCCCCTCTATCCCCCAGGGCATGGAAAACTCCTGTCTCATGTCTTAGCACCGGGTGGAAGAGAGAACCCTCTTGAGGATTCACATGTGGCCTGTTTAGTGTGAACACCTTTAGCTAAGAGTTTAGTCGTAGGTTGTTCCTGGCTGGCAGCTCCCCCAGGAGTCTGACAAAAGCAAACGAAAAATCCTTTTTGGTAGAACTCATCTTTATCTGAGGTTTCAAGTAATTTTGACAGACAAAGTTCCAAGAAAAGGAGCAGCTCACAGTAAAGCAAAACAAAACATTGAGCACACAGGAAATAAAGCACCTGAATGAGTGCACACAGAACCCACAGATAGAAGAATCAGACCCACAAATGCTGCAGGTTGGAATTTGGAGACACACAATATAAAGTAATTATGTTTAATTTACTTCAAGAAATAAAAGAGGGCTTTCCTGGTGGGGCAATGGTTAAGAATCTGCCTGCCAATGCAGGGGACATGGGTTCGAGCCCTGGTCCGGGAAGATCCCACATGCCACGGAGCAACTAAGCCTGTGTGCTACAGCTACTGAGCCTGGGCTCTAGACCCCGTGAGCCACAACTGCTGAGCCTGCGTGTCACAACTACTGAAGCCCGCGTGCCTAGAGCCCGTGCTCCACAACAAGAGAAGCCACCACAATGAGAAGCCCGTGTACCGCAACAAAAAGTAGCCCTTGCTTGCTGCAATTAGAGAAAGCCCATGCACAGCAATGAAGACCCAATGCAGCCACACACACACACACACACACACACACACACAAAATAATTAAAAACAACAACAACAAGAAGCTAGAGGGACTTCCCTGGTGGCACAGTGGATAAGACTCCAAATGCAGGGGGCCCGGGTTTGATCCCTGGTCAGGGAACTAGATCCTACATGCATGCTGCAACTAAGAGTTCGCATGCCACAACTAAGGAGCCCATGAGCTGCAACTAAGGAGCCCACCTCCTGCAACTAAGACCCAGTGCAACCAAATAACTAACTATTTTATGTTTTAAAAAAACAAACTAGAAGTGAAAAACAGAATTAAAATTGAACACTTAAGTGGTTGGATTTTACAGCACATTAGACACAGTTGAAGAGATAATTAGTGAAGTGGAAGATAGAAGTGAAGAAGTTATCCAGACAATGATTCCCCAAAATGTCATGAGGGAAAATGGAAGCACAAGAAAGTCTAATGCATCTGTCTGAATTCTGAGAGGAGAGAGCGTCTGAGAACTTTCAGAACCAAGGAAAGATAGCAGCCCACAGTTCAAGAGACTTAACAGATCCTAAACTGAATGAATAAGAAGAAACCAACCACATTTCAAAATCTACATAGGTGCCAGCGCAGAGGGCCTTCCACTGGCTCCTGGGACACTTTAGCATCAAAATAATGAATGATAGTTACGGATTATGATTCAAGTAAAAACAAGAATCTATGGGCCCATAGTTATTACAGTGTATTTCATGTTGTTTATTTATATTGACACAAGGGAGAGGTTAAACTCTTACACCAACTAACAAATGTAGAAGGGGTGCTGGAGCCAGAGTGCCACGAGGGGGTGCTGAAAATAGGCAGGGGAAGCTGGGTGAGGGACAGTTGGTCTCCAGGTACCCCCATCATGAGGTACTGCTTACAGAGGCAAAGCAGGAATGGCAGGGGGAAGCCTGCAGATCACTCCCTGAATGTGATGACGTTTGGGCATCAGTATCGGGACCAGCCTCCATCCCGGCCTCCCGATCGAATGGGCAGGGGTTCTGTGGCATTCCCGACAAAATCCCACAACCCGACTCTACTCGGGAAAACGTCAGACAGACAAAAACTGAGGGGCACAATTTTTGTCTACAAAAACACTGACCTGCGTGCTTCACAGATGTTGAGGTCAGGAAGACACCATCAGGCTGAGGAGCTGCTCTGAGTCAAGGAGGCAAGACGCAGTGGTCAGTGCAGCGCAAAGTCAGGCCATGTCCTGCATCAGAGAAAAGTCGCCACAAAGGCCGTTATTGGGACAGTTTGTGAAATTGGAATATTGCCTGTGGATCAGATAATAATACATTAATGGTAGTTTCCTGATGTTGAGAGCTGTGTGTGGTTATGTAGGAACCTTGTTCTCAGGAAATAGGTATGAAGGACTCAGGGCGGCTACCCCACGAGCGTTTAGAGATGGGCCCTGTGTGGAGAGCGAGCCTGGGGAAGGGGCCGCTGGGGCTCTGTACTGTACCTGCAGTTATTTTGTAAGGTTGAATTCACAGCAGAATTAAAAGCTAGAAGCAAAAGAGATGTAATAACGAGAGCAGTGGAGCAAGACCCTCCTGGCAGCTGAGCTCTAAAGACTCCCAGGGAGCCGGGGGACCGGCGCAGGGCGGGTCTCCTCGTGCCAGGAGAGGAAAGCTGTGCACCGTGAAGTTGTCTTCAGAAATTAGGGGAAACAAAACATTTTCAGGCAAAACTGTGTTTGCCACCAGCAAGTCATAACTAGAGGTATTCCAAGAAATGATTTCAGGCAGAGGGAAGGTGGTTCCAAAGAGGAGCTTTTAGGTGGCCAGAGGCGTGGAGAGTGGAGGAGGTGGGTGAGTCTAAGGTGATGGGCTCTGCAGTGCTGGTGTGCGTCCTAGGAGGCTCCGCATGCTCTGTGGTGGGACGGTTGGAGGGCTGTGAGTGGGATCAGCTGGCCCACCCTGACAGTGGGGCACACCTGCCCAACCAGCAGAGGAGAGCCTGGTCCCCCAGAGGGAGGTGGGATGGGGGGGCGCACAAGATGCAAGGGAGAGACAGGCCGGCAGGTGGTGCTGCAGTGTCCGGGTGCGGGCAGGGCCAGAGGCGATGGCCAGAGAGGGTGTCACGTGGTGGGGGCAGAGGCCGGGCCCAGTGTGGACTTCCTGGGCTTGGGCAGTGGCCAGAGAGGTCCTCCGACTCTGACTCTGCCTGTCTGCCCAGGCTCAGGCCTGGCTCCCGACCAGCTGACTGAGGGGATGAGTGGCTTCCTGACTCAGAAAGAGTGCAGGGCTCAGGCAATTAGGACAGCTGCTTCCGTCAAGAGGGGCTTCCCAGGCTGGTGGCGTTTGCTGCGACCAAGTGCGCTGGAGATACAGGCAGACCTCGGAGATGCTGCAGGTTCAGTTCCAGACCGCCTCAGTAAAGCCCATGTCGCAATAAGAAGAGTCACACACACTGGTTGGTTTCCTCACACATATAAAAATTATGTTTACACTAGACTGTACTCTGTTAATGGTGTCATTGCAGTATGTCTAAAAACGATGTACATACCTTAACTTAAAAGTACTTTATTGCTAAAAAATGCTAGCCGTCATCTGAGCTTTCGGAGCGGCAGTAGTAACATCAAAGATCACTGCTCACACATCACCGTAACAACTATAGTAATAACGAAAAAGTTTGAAATATTACGAGAATTACCAAAAGTGTCACCCAGACCTGAAGTGAGCAACTGCTCTTGAAAAACGGCGCCGATAGCCTTGCTCGAAACGGGGTTGTCACGAACCTTCAGTTTGTAGAATATGACTATATCTGTGGAGCACTACAGAGCAAGTGTGGCTGAGTGGCGGTGTTTTTGCTCCAGCGGCATGGTAACCTGGGCCCAACCTGACACAGACTGCAGGGCGCCCGAGAGGCAGCCGCCCGGGAAGGGGACACCCTGGGAAGGGGACGCCTGGGACAGCCGGCACCCTGGCTGGAGTCCAGCTGTGCATCCAGGCCACAGTTGGAGCTTTCGTTTCTGCCTCTGCTGAGACCAGTGACTTATCCATCCCCAGCCTGCTTGTTTTCTTTTCTTTTCTTCTATTTTTTTTTTTAATAAAGCTGTGCGCGGGCTTTCTCTAGTTGCAGAGAGTGGGGGCTACTCTTCATTGAGGTGTGTGGGCTTCTCACTGCGGTGGCTTTTCTTGTTGCTGAGCACGGGCTCTAGAGGCATGGGCTTCAGTAGTTGTGGTATGTGGGCTCAGTAGTTGTGGCACGTGAGCTCAGTAGTTGTGGCTCGCAGGCTCTAGAGTGCAGGCTCAGTAGTTGTTGTGCACTGACTTAGTTGCTCCATGGCACATGGGATCTTCCCGGACCAGGGCTCGAACGCGCATCCCCTGCACTGGCAGGCGGATCCTTAACCTCTGTGCCACCAGGGAAGTCCTTTGTTTTCTAAGTAAATGCAGTTTTCTGTTGGTTCTTTGGTTCCAGTAATTTCTTGTTTAATAAGACTGAATAGGATACTTTACCTTCTCACGCCACTGTTGGGGGAAACTAGCAGACCTGTGAGGAGGGGGGGCAGTTCCCTGACTTTGAAGTGGACATATGCTCCTGGGCCGTGACGGGTGCCATTAGGGGTGGGCCAGGCCAGCTGAAGGGACATTCACAGCTGACCCTGTGCACTGTGTCTCCTGTTACTTGGTGTGATATATGTGTACATTTTTTGTGAAATAAGTTATGTGTAAGGAGGTTTGCCAGTTGCTGTCTGAAGGGAGGGAGAGAGCACTGTGCCTTTCTGAGTGGTGTGGGGTCCTTGGGTCCCAGGCGTTGGGTGTGTGGTTGGGGGGAAGCGCCAAGCACTTAGCTCCCTCCCCGCTGGGGGTCAGTGTCTGACTACCCGCTGGGGCAGGAGGAGGCCAGCTCCCCACCCCAGCCCCTGTGCACAAGGGTCAGGCTCGTCTCACATGGTGGTTCTTTTGCTGAATCCTGAATGTCAGGTTGAGAGCCGGCCCACGGCTCCACCACATCTGCCCTGCCGTCCACCCCCTTTCCCAGGCCAGCTCTGGGGGGGGCGGTGGTGTCAGACAGGAGAGAAGGGCGGTGGGGAGGCTCTGTCCTGATTTTGCTCTGCTCTTCCCTCCACAGTACGATGAGCATGTCATCAGCCCCAAGGAGTTTGTGCACCTGGCCGGCAAGTCCACCCTGAAAGACTGGAAGCGAGCCATCCGCATGAACGGCATCATGCTCAGGTGGGTGGGGCTTGGGGGCGGGGGACCGGCTGGAGGGACTGGGCAGGGATGGGCCGGTGACCCTATGTCGGGGAGCATTGTGGCCACTGCTTTTTCATTGGGTTTTGCGTTTTGAAGATGAGGGGCATTTTCTACGTGAGGATTGTGGACAGCGTCCCCGGGGCTGGGCCGCCCACACCCCTGCCAGCATGTGACCCTGTCAGACTTGCAGGGGTTTCTGTCTTGCTTTTTTTTTTTTTTTCTTTTTTAGTTAATTTATTGTTTTTGGCTGCATTGGGTCTTTGTTGCTGCATGCGGGCTTTCTCTAGTTGCAGCGAGCGGGGGCTACTCTTCATTGCAGTGTGCGTGCTTCTCACTGCGGTGGCGTCTCTTGTTGTGGAGCACAGGTTCTAGGAGTGGTGCGGGCTTCAGTAGTTGTGGAGCGTGGGCTCAGTAGTTGTGGCTCGCGGGCTCAATAGTTGTGGCTCGTAGGCTCTAGAGCTCAGGCTCAGTAGTTGTGGCATGTGGGATCTTCCGCAGCATGTGGGATCTTCCCAGACCAGGGCCCAAACCCGTGTCCCCTGCATTGGCAGGCGGATTCCCAACCACCGCACCCCCAGGGAAGCCCTTTCTGTCTTGGTTTGATCACCACCAGTCCCTTACCGAGGCACCTGTGACTGTGTCACCAGGAAGACACCGGCCGTGAAGCTGTCTGCACGTCGGGACAGTGGCCAGGGCAGCCTTATTCCTCCTGAGGCAGCACCTACCCCCACGTGCCTCCAGCCATCACCCCAGACTCGGGTCCCTGTTGAGAGCCTGTGCTTCTTTAAGCTGCTGTGCGTTGGTCTGTCCAGTTGTCCAGACATTGTCCTTTCTGGATGGCCTGTCTGCCAGCAAGGGTCCTGTCCGGACTGTCTTTGTTCACTGGCAGCATTGGTCTCCTCCAAGCTGCACTGTTCCTGTGGCCTTGTGACAGTCGTGGCGTTGACGCTTTCAGGGTGTCTTGGCCTAGAGCCCCAACTTTCCTGTTTTTAGAGTCAGTCCTGCTGGCCTGTGCCCCATCAGCTTCCCTTGTCGGTGGCGGGGTCTTGGTGAGCCGTCCACTCACCTTTCTCCCTGTACACTTGGTCTTCCCTTTGAAATTAAGTAGGAATTGGTGGGAAGCTTCAGGCTGGCTCTTCGCCACCTCACACCGACATCAGGTCCTAGAATGTCAAGGGTCTGGAGTGTCCTGCTCAGGCTCTCCCGTGGGGCCCTCTGCGCTGCCCATTCCACCAGCCGCCCTGGTGGGTGTGGCCTGTCACGGGTGGCCTTCTGAGCTCCTCCTTCCACCTGTGAAGCAGGAAGGGTGATGCCGCTTCCAAGAAGGCTGAGGACAGACTAGGCTTTTGCATTTATACCCCCAGGAACGTTAATGCCTAATTTCCATGTTCTAACATTTCCTGCTTTGGTGGTAACGGCTTGCCCCTCTGAATTGGCCCCTGCTGCATGCCTGTCCAGAGACAGCCATGGTTTTTCATGGTGTCCAGAGTGGCGGGATCTGGTTGCTTTGTTGCTGAAGGGGCCCCTCTCCTTCCTGTGTTTATTCCTGGGGGAAGCGGCTTCTTGCTGTCCTTGGGCATGTCTGCTGCCCTGGGTGCCCTGCAGCCCGTGGGAGCCCTGTCACTCTCCTTGGGGAGCCCCTTCCTTCCCCCGGAGCAGCTTTGCACCCCCCCATCAACCCAGCTCTTTCCTCTCTCAGCCCCACCTGCCGCCGGGCGTGAGTATCTTGGTGGTGCGGCTGTGACTGTTTTATTGGAAGAGCACCGCCGGGAGGTGCCATCTGCTGCACTCCCTGGAGCCAGCACGTTCACACTGCCCCAAGGCCAAGGTGGGCGGCAGCCCCAGAGCCGTCCGATCCTTTCGCGGGTCGAGGCAGGCCAGTCGAGATGCAGCGAACTGAAGTCCTGGACCTCTGGGAGAGGCCAGAGAGGAGGGCCTGGGGGGCATCCCAGCAGGCAGGGTACATGTGGTGCCTTCCTGGTAAAACTGAGGCTGGGAGGTGACACAGCGAGAATCCAGAGGCGCTGGTGCTGTTGGCGCTTCTGGAGGGTCTCGATTTTTGGGCCACGCACCAGGCGGGTGTGCCGCCGTCAGCACCTCTTTTGGCCCTGAGTCGTCCCCGCCACCACCCCGGGGCTGGTGGGCAGCAGAGCATCTTGGAGAGGCCCAGCCCCTCAGTGCTGACCGGCGTCTCTGGACAGCCACCTCCCTCGGAGCACCAGCCACTATAGTCGCCCTTCCTGTGCACAGAGCCACACGCAGGCGTCCCCACACCAGCTGAGAGAGCTGTGCTGGGTTGTTGGAGAGGCCTGCCCGAGAGCCCCGGTGGAGCCTGCCTCCGCAGACACGCCACTCTGGGCCCGCCCCGGGGCAGGCCTTCCACGGCTGACACCCCGCCCTCCTCTGCGCAGGAAGATCATGGACTCCGGGGAGCTGGACTTCTACCAGCATGACCGGGTCTGCTCCAACACCTGCCGCAGCACCAAGATCGACCTCTCGGGGGCCCGTGCATCCCTGGGCAGCCCCACGCCTGCTGAGTACATCCCGCTCACGCCTGCCACGGCCGACGGTACGTGCTGGGCCACCTCTGCTGCCGGCCACAAGCGGGGCCTCCCTGTCCACTCAGCGGTCCCTTCCAGGCCCCAGGGGTCAGCAGCCACCTCCTTCCTCACCAGGGAAGTCTAGCTGAGTTGCTGTTCCATCCACAGGGAAGACTGAAGTACTTCCTCTTTTTAAGCCATTTTTATTATAAAATACAATGATTCATGTGTAGAGAAAAGTATGAAGAATAACAGAGCAAATGCCCAGTGCCCACCCCCAGCTTTGACCAGTTCAGGGAACGCCCCACGCGCCCGGTCTGCCATCTGTCCTTGCCCTGGGGCGCTCCCCATGGCACTTGGTTCCGGCTCATGCACTTCCCTCAACTTGAGATTTGTTGGTGTGTTTATGATGTTCTGTGTTGGCATCTGTTGCTCTAACTGGTAGAAGGAGTAAATATTTCCTGGAATTCTTTCCAGGTTTTTGAATACAGAGATTCTTTTTAAAACAAGTTAGCATGAAATCCAGTCCCAAGTTCCCTGTCCATGTTGTCCATTGATAACTTGGTGGCGCTGCCTTTCCTGTGACGGGAATTGCATTGTCCCCAAGTTGTTGCTCCACAGGTCAGTCTGGGCCTGCTGCCGTGTGGCCAGGGACTGTCCTCATGGCTGACCAGATGGTGGTTGGTCAAGGGGCCTTGTCCTGTACTTGGGAGGATGGAGAGGGAGGCTCGGGGGCAAAGTGAGGTCCTGGGGTTCACCCCGAATGAGTCCCTGCACCCTACCTGCACGGGCTGGCAGCTGGCCCAGTTTGGGAGTCCCTCCCAGGGGCTCTAGGAACACGCAGGCTGCCGGCAGTCAGGGCTGGCCCTGGGACTGCACTACACAGTGTGGGAGGGGCTGGGTCATGGCAACGCCCCCACCCCTGCCCCCAGGAGACACAGGGAGACAGCACTCCTGGTGGGCTGGTGGCTTCCGTGGGCACAGGGCCTCCTCCGGGTCATTGGGTCCAGACTCTCTGTTCTGCCTTGTAAAAGGCGACCGCAGTGACAGATCTCCAGGAAGGCGCCGGGCACTGACGCTGCAGTCAGAGCGCTGTGTCCGGTAAAGGCCACATGGGGTTTGGGATTTAGCTCTTAGGAGCCTGTTGTCCCTGGGTGGCTTGGATGGTCTGTCGCTTTGCTTAAACTCACCTCCATGGTGGTCTCTTCAGCCAGAGTCCTCAGAACACCTGAGTTGCCTCTCTGTGGGGTTAAAAGCTCTGCATCAGCCCAGACTAAGAAAGAGCTATTTCAGGCATCTAACATCCCCAGCACGACGTCTCTGTCAGATGTGAAAGAGGCTGGCATGAGGTCAGAAAGCTTACCCAGAGGTTAGGTTTCCAGGCTTGTTTCTAAGCCCCAAATGGCCAAATCCAAACTGTGTCCAGGACTCTGCAGACACTAGAGTCAGAGGTGAACCAGCTTGGGTGGCTTGCATCTCTTAAGTCCCGCTTGTGATTTACAAAACTGGAAACATGGTGGCTGCTGAGATGGATGCTTAGCGTCAGTGAGGCAGAGACCCCAAGAGCAGGCCAGGCAGGAAGGCGGGCCCGTGGCCCCTGGCCAGCCGGCTGTAGGAGCTGGTGGCTGCGACGAGCACAGCAGAATGTCGAGGACGCCGGACAGGTTCCAGCTCCTTCTGGTTACACGGTTAACAGTGAATTTAGAACGCAAGGCACGTGTATGCTCTGTTGTGCTCGTGCACCTCAGTCAATTTTGTGAAAATGCGGGTGGGGGCGGCGAGTCAGAGCTGGGGTGGCTGGTGGGTGGGACGCTGGCCTGCCGCAGGCGAGGCTCACTGGGCTCATCTTGGTTGCAGTGAACGGGGCTCCTGCCACTATCACCATCGAGACTTGTGAGGACCCTGGGGACTGGACCACAGCCGTTGGAGGTGCGGGCTGGGCTTCTCACCGTGGGGGCGGGGACTTCCCGGGCTTGTCAAGGTGGGGAGGCGGGGCCTTCCTGGGCGTCTCACGGCGGGGGCGGGGCCTTCCCGCGGCTTTTCACCGAGGGGGTGCGTTGGGGCGGGGCTCCGATCTGCAGCTGGTTTCGCCTTTGCGGACCGCCGGGCGTCCTCTTGCAGGAAGTGCAGGGCCCTCCCACTGGACTTGCGCGTATGGTTGTGGGGGACACTGCTGCCCCTCAGAGACGTGTCCTCCTGGCAGTTCTTTGCTCCTCCGTGTGGTTGGAACCGGCGGTGGGGCTGCCTATGCAGGACTCCCCATCCCTGAGCCTCTCCTTACCTCACAGATGACACGTTTGCCTTCTGGCGAGGGCTGAAGGACGCAGGCCTGCTGGACGAGGTCATACAGGAGTTCCACCAGGAGCTGGTGGAGACCATGAAGGGTCTGCAGCAGCGGGTCCAGGACCCTCCCCTGCAGCTCCGAGGTGAGCGGTCTTGCCCTGCCCTGGTCTGTGGGCCCGGAGGCCTCTTCTGCTCGTGGTGGTGGCGGTGGTGGACGGCTTCAGGACGCCCGTGGGTGCAGCCTGGTCCTTCTGGCTCCGAGCTGAGCCCAGCAGCGTTGGCAGGGGTGGGCAGTTAGCCTGCTCCCACCAGGTCCCTCCTTGCCACTGGGACGAAGCTGAGCCCGGGAATCAGGAACCTGCCGGGCCCAGTCTCTCATCTCACCGGGGGGCGTGGAGTGCCCCAGACCCTGCTGTGGGCCGGCCTGTTCTCACCGTGTGCTCGCCCTGCCCTTGTAGACGCCGTCCTCCTCAACAACATCGTGCAGAACTTCGGCATGCTGGACCTCGTGAAGAAGGTGCTGGCCAGCCACAAGTGCCAGATGGACCGCTCACGGGAGCAGTACGCCCGCGACCTGGCAGGTACGCTGGCCTTGCGCTGTGACCCGCACGGCTGCGCGGGGGCTGGGGGGGCGCGGGGTCGGTGACACCGAGATGACCCCAGCCAGACTTCCGGTGAATTCACCCTCGGCCCCGCGGTTTGCCTGTGAGGTGGCACCTTCCTGGGGAGGTGCCTGCGGCCTCGCGTGAGACAGGCTGCTTACGCTGTGCCCCCCTTATCTTAGTACGTCCCCGAGGCAGCTTTCCTGCGGGCGCAGGATGATTGGAGCCCAGTACAGGGAACAGGGGAGGCCTGTCCCCACGTCGGGCAGAGCAAGGTGGCTGCTCAGGATGACTCTTTTGCTTCCTCAGAGCGGTGGGTCCCCATCAGAGCAGGCCCCACACAGAGTGTCACTGCAAGGGCCGTGGGGGACAGGACAGAGCAACACCGTGAGGACGTGAGGGTCAGGCCCCAAGTCAGCGCAGGCCCTGGCCAGGGCAGGCTGTGGGTGCCCGCTGGGCCCCGCGGTCACGCCCTGTCGCTGTCGCCGCAGCCCTGGAGCAGCAGTGTGACGAGCACCGGCGCCGGGCCAAGGAGCTCAAGCACAAATCGCAGCACCTCAGCAACGTGCTCATGACGCTGACGCCTGTCTCCCTGCCCCCCCCCGTGAAGCGGCCCCGGCTCGCAAGGGCCACATCTGGGCCGGCCGCCATCGCCTCGCAGGTGCTCGCCCAGTCTGCCCAGATCGCCCTGACCCCCGGTGTGCCCGTTTCCCAGCTCACCAGCGTGCCGCTGGGCAAAGTGGTGTCCACCCTGCCCTCCCCCATTCTGGGCAAGGCCATGCCCCAGGCTGCTCCGGCAAGCTCCCCTGCTTCACCGCTGCTTGGGGGCTACACGGTGCTGGCCTCCTCGGGCACCACCTTCCCCAGCACGGTGGAGATCCACCCGGACGCGTCCAGCCTCACGGTCCTGAGCACAGCCGCCATGCAGGACGGCAGCACTGTGGTCAAGGTGGTGAGCCCGCTGCAGCTGCTCACCCTGCCCGGCCTGGGCCCCACCCTGCAGAACGTGGCCCAGGTGTCGCCTGGGGGCAGCACCATCGTGACGGTGCCCACGGGGGCTGTCGAGAGCGCCATGGCCGCCCCGGGACCCGAGGAGCACACGGCCACCATCGAGATGGCCGCCATGGCGGAGGGCCACGAGCACAAGTAGCCGTTGGCAGAGGGCGAGGCCCCTCGTGGGCACAGGGCTGGCCGCCTCTCCTCAGGCCGTGGCTGGCCGGGAGCACAGCGCTGGCGCCCGGCGGGCCACGCGGGGCTGCTGAACCAAAGAGAGGAAACGCCAAAACAGACGGAGAGGAGAGGAGAGGGACGTGGCAGCAGCCTGAGATGGGTCCCTGGCTTCTGAGCCTCCTCCCCTGTTTTCTGGGAAATATATTTTTCCATCTGTTGCTTATTAATACTGTTTACATGTGGGGCCTTGGTCAGGAGCCAGGTCGGGGAGGCCAAGGGGGCCCAGGTGCAGCTGGCGGCAGAAGCAGGGCCGGGAGCCAGGCCTCGGCCCACCGGCTGGGCTAGGCCGTTACTAACACATGTCTTGGGAACTGTCCCCAAGTGTGGAAACCCGTGGATCCTATGGATTTGGTTTCTTCCCACAGTTTTCTGTAGGTTTAGTGTGGCCAGCACCCTGTTCTCCCATCTCTGGAACAGGCATCAGTGGTGCTGCAGGTCTGCAGGTGGCTCAGGTGGGGCTGCAGGGCACCCAGGGGTCGGGGTGCAGACCCCAGGGCACCTGCCTGGCCAGAGGGGCCGAGGGGCCTGAGCAGCACAGGCCACAGGGGGGGCACCCCGCCTGCACTCCCGCCTGGCAGATGCTCAGGGGCTCAGGGGCCATTGCACACGCTCTGGGGGTATCTTTAAGTGAACTCCTTAGTAGGCTTCTAGGAAGAGTCAGGTTTATAGTGTTTTCAACCTAAATGACGCTGAGTGCCTAGGCTTCCCGATCTGTTCTGGGTTCCAGAGTGTTTTGTACACAGGGGCTGTCGGGAAGGCCCCCAGGGGAGTGAGATGGTGGGCGTCCCCTGTGGCTTTTGCCTGAGGAGGGCGCGTGGAAAGAACAAGCAGGGGCTCTGGAGGGTTCACTCCCAGTTGGGACGTGCCTCAGATCAGGGCTCGTGACCCCCTGTGTTCAGCGTGCTGGCGGGGCCCCCTCCTGGAGGCGGGATGCACCCCAACGGCCGACACTGGTGCCCCAGGGCGTTCGGGGCCAGTGATGGATGAGGTGGGGGCACCCAGATGCTCGCGGGAAGGATGTCCGTGGGCCAGTCAGCCCTCTGCTCTTCTGGTTGTGGACTCAGGAGAAAGACCAGGGAGGGGGCTTCTTTCAGGCCTTGAGCCACTGCAGCAGAGGGTCCCCACGGGCACCCTGGGCCTCCTGTCTGTCACCTGTGGAGACCCAGAGAGAAGCCACTGCCCGCCTCGCACTTTGAAGGGAACTGGGCTCCGTCCATCCATCCATCCGTCCTTCCGTCTGTCAGGTGGCCCGGACCCCACCTCAGCGCTCTCGCCCCGCATCAAGCACCGAGGCTGTTTCTTTCTGTCAGGTCTGGTTGGCCGTTGTCTTGGGCCTGCTGGTTTCAGCGCGATGTCACTTCCCTGTTGGCTACGCGCTCCTTTTCCAGGCGTGTCTCTGATACACGTGCGGTGGGAGCCCGCGGACTAGGCACCCAGCCCGTCCCAAGTCTGGCTCAGACCGTATCAGAACGTGTCGCGAGTGGAGCCGGGCGTCTTGTGCTTGGAGCCTCTCCGGTCAGACCTGCCACCTCTCGGAAGCCGCCCCGCCCGCAGGCCACGTGGCACCGGGAGGAAAGTTGGTTTCAGAGCCACACGGACGGAAGCCACCGACAGCTGCTCCTGCGGACACCGGCGCCTGGCGGGCCCTGAGCCCGGGGTGTGGGGAGGGGCCCACTGTCCTCCAGGAAACCTCAGCCCGCTGTGGGGTCGGGCCATCTCGCTGTCGCCACCCACCTCTTCCCCCTTCCACCCACTGGGCGCGTGCAGGCTGTCCCGGCTCGGGTGTCTGGGAAGGTAGGACCAGATCTGTGGGGCTCGGAGGCAGCCTGGGGAAGGGAGGCATCTGAGTTCTACTTTGTATGTTGTTTTGCAAGTATCTGCTTGGTACTTTGATTTCAAATAAAAACGTTTTTCATAACTTGTGTGTGTGTCTGGTGATGAAAGGCTGTGAGTGGGTGGGTGACATGGGGACGCGCCCCCTGGGGGCGGTGCCTGCCCGCTCCCCAGCCCGCTCTGGAGAGAGTGGTCCGGGGGCCCACGACCCTTCTGCTGCCCTGAGGTCGAGCGGCTGGCCTTGGATGTCCCCCGTGTGCAGCGGACTTGCCTGGAGTCACCATGACCAGCAGACCACGGCCGGTGGGGGCTGTGCTCTGCATTCTCACACGTGAGGGTGGTCGGGCTTAACTGCTCACGGGCAGCGGTGAGGCCCCTGGGTCCTGGAATCAAACGTGGGCTGCCGCACTGATGGGTCACGGCCTGATGACCCCTCCATGTGGTAGAGGTTGAGCCACTTGTCCGGAGTGGGTGTAGGGCCGGTGTGGGAACGGGGCTTCCCGGACGTCCGGGTCGGAGGCTCCTGCCAGTGCCCAGGGCTGGGGTCTTCCTGCCCATCATCCCCAGCACCCATTCTCTGCCCCAGGGTCATCGCCCTCAAGCCCCGACAGAGAGCAGGCAGGGGCCTCGCCTCGGGGCGGTGCCGACGCTGGGGAGGCCTGTGTGGGGAGGGAGGCTGGTGGTGTTCGCTGGAGGGGGCTGGCAGGGGGCGTCCTTCACGACCGCTTTGGGGGACACGTTGGCTCTGTCTGGTTGGTCCTGATCGGAAGCTGCTGACTGAGCTGACCGCCTAGGCTGGTCCTTGCAGAGGCTGTGGGTTCCTCTGTGTCTCCGGTTTCTTGCATCTCCACGCAGCCCTTTCTAGGGGTCACGTGACCACCATCCCCCATCCCCACTCCTCAGGAGGAAAGCCCCTGGCCACGCCGCAGGGTCCTCCTCGCCCGTGTCCGTGGCCGAGGTGTTTGGGGAGGCTCTGCAGCCCAGGCAGGTGGCTGCCCACCTCCGCCCACTCCCACTGGCTGCTCCCGTGTTCTCAGCTGTGAGGCCTGCCCAGGACCCCACTGACTCCTCTGGGCCTGGCTCCTGTGGCCTGAGAACCACGCAAGGAGGCATGTCGGGAGTGGAAGGCGTCCAGGGCCGTGAACAGGGCATAGCCACTCCAGGGGCAGAGTGCACTGGGGGGCCCTGGGCAGTGTCAGCGCCTGGGCAGGCAGGAGAGACCACGTGCGGAGAGTGGGCAGTGGGAGGGAGGGGGCAGGCCCGAGGCCGGAGCGGAGCAGTCACCGTGGCTCTGAGTGATGGAGGGGCTGTGTCTTGGAGGTGAGGTCTCAGGAGGCTAGCCTGAGCAGCTAGGTGGATGGCGGTGCCCCCAGAACTATGTCCTGGGCCATCAGATCTGGGATGCCCACAGATGCCCCAGGAATGGTGGGCCCCGGTGGGCTTGCATAGGCGGGGGCGGGGCGGGGCGGGAATGCAGCTGAGAGCTTGGTAACGCCTGGTTCTTGCAAGAGAGGGCGCGCACGGAAGCACCCCAAAACTCAGAAGGGTGGGTTTCCAGCAGGGGCCGTTGCACCCAGCGCCCGGACCCGGGGAGTGAGGACCCTGACTCACGGCACTTGCTGCTTCCTTCTCTGCGTTCCAAACTGACAGTGGACCCGGTGTCTCCCTCATGCTCGGCCTGTGTGCACTGGTTCCTGCGGTCTTGGGCTGGACGGAACCCCGGCAGGGAGAGCAGCGCCGGTAGAGGGCAGGGTCCAGAAAGGGTGGGGACTTGAAGGCGGGGCAGCCTCCTGGTGGGGGCACCTCGGGTCAACTTTTCTCCTCCAGCGATTTGCAGATCACCCTCAAAAACCTGTTCTTTGATCATTGAAAGCATACTGAAGAGAGTCACGGGTGCGGGTGTAGCCTCTTAGCACAGCCAGGGGGCGGACAGAAGGACCCGTCCCCTCCCAGGGGCTGGGGCACGAGGGCACTGCCCACCTCAAGCGAATTCCTGCCCAGTGTGGCTGAGCACTCCTTGTGGGCAGAGTGGCACAGGAACCCGAGGAGGCAGGGGCCATCTGTTTGCAGCAGGGCTCACCAGACGGGCGCCGGGGGCGAGGCCAGATGCCAGACGTCCTTAAGAGGGACGCCGCCCTCTCCCACGTGGTCCCCATCTCCCAGTGTCCCTCCAGCCCCCACACAGCCCTGCCTGAGGTCCTCCATCTCAGGGGGGCACCAGCACCCATATGTGATGACATGTATCCGCCAGCGGGAGCCCATACCACATCGATTCTTGTAAATGGCCACGTGTGCTTGAAAACAAAACGTGTATTTTCTCTTGGCTGAGTGAGTTTTGCATCTATTAGATCAAGTTCTTAACTGTGCTGTTTGGCATTTTTTCATTATTTGTGCTTGTTTTTTTGTTCGGCTTTGATCCATCGGTTTCTGAGCGAGATGACTCACAACCTCCCTCTTGATTGGTGCGTTGGTTTGACATCCCTTAAATAAAATACTTTAAAATTTATTATGTATTTATTTATTATTCTTATTTATTTATTTATCTATTTTAGGTTCCCAGCAAAGTTGGGTGGAAAATACAGAGATTTCCCATCCACCCATCCCCCATCCCCCATCCCCCACCCCACCCCATCCCCCACCCCCACCCCATCCCCCACCCCCCACCCCCATCCCCCATCCCCCCATCCCCCATCCCCCATCCCCCATCCCCCTCCAGCTGGTGCAGCTTCCTCAACAACCCACAACAGTGGGATATTTGTTAAAGCCAGTGAGCCTACGTGGATACGTCATCATCACCCAGAGTCCGAAATTACATCAGGGCCCACTCTTGGTGTACGTTCTACGGGTTTGGACAAGTGTATGATGACGTGTATCCACCTTTACAGTGTCATACGGAGTAGTTTCACGGCCCTAAACATCCTCTGTGCTTCATCTGTCATCCCTCCCTCCCCCTGACCCCTGGCAACCCCTGATCTTTCTACTGTCTCCATAGTTTTGTCTTTTCCAGAAGGTCATAGAGTTGGAATCCTACAGTCTGTAGCCTTTTCAGATTGGCTTCTTTCACTTAGTAAAATGCATTTAAGATTCCTCCACATCTTTTCACGGCTTGATAGCTCATTTCAATTAGTGCTGAATAATATTCCACTGTCTGAATGGACCACAGTTTATTTACCCGTCACCTGCTGAAGGGCATCCCAGTTGTTTCTGAGTTTGGGCAACTGTGACTACAACTGCTGTAAACATCTGTGTGCCGGTTTTCGTGTGGACATGAGTTTTCAGCTCCTTTGGGTAAATAACATGGAGCATGATTGCTGAATCCTATGGTAAGAGTGTATTTAGTTTTGTCACCCAAGTGACACCACCTAAGTGACTGCACCATTGTGCGTCCCCACCAGCAATGAACGGGAGTTCCTCCTGCTCCACGTGCTCACCAGCGTTTGGTGGTGTCGGTGCTCTGGATTTTGGCCGTCCTGATGATAGGTGTGTCGTGGTGTCTCAGTGCTTAAATTTGCATTTCCCTGATGACATAGGATGGGGACATCTTTTCGTGTGCTTATTTGCTATCTGTATATCTTCTTTGGCGAGGAGGTCTGTTAAGGTCTTTTGCCCAGTTTTTTTTTTTTTTTTTCAGTACAAGGGCCTCTCACTGTCGTGGCCTCTCCCGTTGCGGCGGAGCACAGCCTCCGGACGCGCAGGCTCAGCGGCCATGGCTCACGGGCCCAGCCGCTCCGCGGCATGTGAGATCTTCCCAGACCGGGGCACAAACCCGCATCCCCTGCATCGGCAGGCGGACTCTCAACCACTGTGCCACCAGGGAAGCCCACTTGCTGAGATTTTGATTGGGATTCCACTAAACCTAGAAATCAGATTGGGTCCTTTATGTACTTTAAGGTTAGGTTACTAGGTTAATAGTTGATATAGCTTCTTGGTTATTGTTTTTCAAACAGGTGGTAACACATTTTAGTGTTTGTGAAATCACATTAGAAGATCGTGTTTTCTTAAACGTGAATACAATAGATAGACTACAGTAGAACAGAATGGAACATAGTAGAACAGAATAGAATAGAAAGTTCAGAGTGCATCACATGTTGTAAAGGCAGTACTTTCAGAAGGTATTGCCAATCTTTCTAAGGGTTCTAAGTGATATCTCGTTGGGTTTTTATGTTCATTTCCCTGGTGGCCAATGACTTAAGCACCTTTCTAATGAGCTTTTTGGTCATTTGTATATTTTTCTATATGAAGTGTCTGTTCAAATATTTTGTTCATTTTAAGAAAACTGGGCTTTTTCTGGTAGTGGGGGTGGTGATGCCTTACCATGCGGCATGTGGGATCTTCATTCCCTGACCAGGGATGGAACCTGCGCCCCCTGCAGTGGAAGTGTGGAGTCTTAACCACTGGACCGCCAGGGAAGTCCCAAAATTACTGTTTCTAAGATTAAAAGAGTACAGTTCTTCATCAGATATGTGTATTTTGAATATTTTCTTTCAGTCAATGGCTTGCCTTTTCTTTTTTCTCACTGGCATCTTTTGAAGACAAGAAATTTTTGATATTTATGAAATCCAGTTTATCTACTTTTTTGTGCTTTTCATGTCTTTTAAAGAAATATTTGCCTACCCCAAGGCTGTGAAGATTTCTTCTGTTTTCTTCTAAAACCTTTGTGGTTTAGCTTTGACATTCAGATGATCCCTTTTGAGTTAATTTTTGTGCAGGGTGAGACTGGGCTAGAGGCTCACTTTCGCGACATTTTTCCCGTTTATCCATTTGTTTGAGCACCATCAGTTGGGAAGGCTGCCCTTTCCCTGGCTTGGTGCCCTTTTTAAGACCAGTTGACCGCAGGTACGGGGCTGGGTCATCCCACACCCTCCCGTCCCTCCGTCCAGCGCTCTCCTGACACTGGCAGTGGCTCTGTCTGGCGCTCCATGTGTTCTGGATCCCGGCAACCCAGCATCTGCCACAAAGACCAATCCTCTCCTACAGCTGCAGGTCCTGGAGGCGCCAGATGAGCCGCGCAGCTAGGAGTGGACCTCCCCTGGGCGGTGGCAGGCGGGCTGCACGCTGAGGTTCGAGACCCAGAGGCCAGGAGTGTGGACGCTAACCTCTGGCCTCAGGAGCCTGTGTTTCCAGAGAGGACACGGGCTCTGGCCTCGAGGCCCCGACTGGAAGCCTGATCTCGGTGGACGGTGCGTGCTGGCCTTGGTCTTGAGTCCCCGTGGTTGGGGACGGGGCGGGGGAGGGCCGGGTCAGCCGGGGCTGCAGCCCCTCCAGATCACCCGACCCCGGACAGGAGAGCCCCTGCTTTGCTGCCCGTGCAGACTGTCCTCTGGGCTTGGGAAGTGCCCCACCCACCTCGCCTTCCTCGGTCCTGATGAGGCCCCTCCCTCGGGTCATCTGCAAGAGTGGGGGAGTGGGCCACCATGGGACAGGCGAGGAGCTGACCAGCCCACAAGGTGCTGCATAAGAGGAGCTGTCAGGCCTCAGGTGAGGGAAGGGGTCTGATCTGGGCAGCGGCAGCGTGGGGGGCCCCCTACCGGCTCCTCCACCGGGGAAAGCATCTTCCCCAGGGTCACCCTCTTCCCGTGGGCTGGTCTGAGGCTCCAGGCAAGGTTCAGGGTGGGGGTGGGTGCACAGGGTGGAGGTGAGAACCCGCCGTGAAGAGGCGTTCTGGAGTCAGGACAGAGAGCGCGCAGCGGGGGTGAGACCTTGCGGTCAGATGCCCCACCCCATCCCCATCCGCAGTGGGATACGGCCCCCGTGACCCTCTCCCCATGACCCCACAGGGAAGGACGACTCTAAGAGGTCCTCACGGCTGCACACCTCCCCACGGGCTAAGCTGGGACCCTCCTGGGATGCTGAGGAGATCTGGGACCCTCCCACCCACAGACTCAACAACCTGCTTGCCCAGGGCCAGGTGTGACCTTCCCCCCAGCTGGGAGGGTCCCTGGGTGTGACCTTGGGCGGGTCCTTGATGGCCCTTAAAAGCTCTGCTGGGGTGGGTGTAACCAGAGGCTGCTGGGACCACCAGCTGAGGACCAGACCCGCCGTCACAGGTAAACAGGCCTGGGCTCCAGGCTGGGCCTCCCCACCCGCGGTGATGCTGGGGAGGCTGTCGGGGGCTTTTCCAGGGGTTTCAGGCTGCGGCGAGGGCGGCTGGGGAAGAGCTTTACCACTTGGAAATATGCTGGGTGCGGAAGTCCAGCTTTACCAGGGTGTTAGCAGATGCTTTGTTTACCTTTTAATTTAACGTAATTTCAAACAAAGGTACACAGAAGTTGCAAAGAGTGTGCAAAGAACTATATGTTCTATCTAGATTCACCAGTTGCTTCCATTTTGTCCCATGTGGTTTGTCACATGCATGAACTTTTATTTCTGAACCGTTAAGAGAGTAAGTTGCAGGTGCCATGCCCTTGAGCCCGCACACTTCATTATTAAACCAGGGAGTTCGGCATTGTTGCAGTGATTATACCTTCGCCCAGCCCACACTCAGATGGTAACTGTCGAATAATTTCGCAGATGGGGATACATGTCTTCCTGACTGACATCCCCTCTAGAGCCTGAGGTGCAGTCAGCTCTGTACCTCCTCGTCTCTCCACTCTGGGCCAACTCCTCAGTCTTTGTCATTCACGACCTGGACTGACGTCCTGAGAGGCGTTGCAGAGTCTGTGTGATGCTTCCTCGTGATTGGTTGAGGTCTGCACTTTTTTTTTTTTTTTTTTTTGCGGTACGCGGGCCTCTCACTGCTGTGGCCTCTCCCGTCGCGGGGCACAGGCTCTGGACTCGCAGGCTCAGCGGCCACGGCTCACGGGCCCAGCCGCTCTGCGGCACGTGGGATCTTCCCAGACTGGGACACGAACCCGGGTCCCCTGCGTCGGCAGGCGGACTCTCCACCACTGCGCCACCAGGGAAGCCCGAGGTCTGCATTTTTGAGGCTGTGTCCCCCGCGGTGCGTCATGCCTGGGGCTCATGAAGTCAGGCTGTCCTGTCTCTGGGGTCCTGTCTCTGGGGTCCTGTCTCTGGGGACACCGATGGCTTTCCCTTTGTAATTAGTAGGTAGCTTGGGGAGATAATCTGAGACCACACGGACGTCCTGCTTCACTTACCACTATGATGGCTGCATACACTGTCCTTTCCTAGACCTCTGCATTTATTCCTGAGCAGAGTTTTGAAAGGACGGCTGTGTTCCTAGCGGAGAGGGATGTGGATAAGGGACCCAGCTGGGAGGCTGCTTAGGATTGTAGACTTGGATGGGCATGTGGTTCTGGACCAACTTGCTGATGGGTGTAGGGAGGGAGGAGGGGTCCGGGATGCCGTGTGTGATGCCTGCTTGGCGAGGAGGGGAAGGGGCTGAAGAGGCCGAGGACTTGGCCCCCCAGTACTCTGTTGAATAGAAACGGTGAGTGTGGGCTTCCCTGGTGGCGCAGCGGTTAAGAATCCGCCTGCCAATGCAGGGGACATGGGTTCGAGCCCTGGTCCGGGAAGATCCCACATGCCGCGGGGCAATTAAGCCCGTGCGCCACAACCACTGAGTCTGTGTGCTGCAACTACCGAAGGCCACGTGCCTAGAGCCCATGCTCTGCAACAAGAGAAGCCACCGCAATGAGAAGCCCGCGCACCGCAACGAGGAGTAGCCCCTGCTCACCACAACTAGAGAAAGCCCGTGCGCAGCAACGAAGACCCGACACAGCCAAAAGTAAGTAAGTAAGTAAGTAAATAAATAAATAAATAAAAGAAACGGCGAGTGTGGGCATCCCTCTTTTGTTCCTGATCTTAAAAGGAAAGGCTTTTCACTTTTCACCATCGAATTAAGTGTGGGTTTGTCACATACGGCCTTTGTTATGCTGTGGTATAGCCCTTCTATAAGCCCAGCATTTTAAATGTGCTGTTGAATTCAGTTCGCTACCATTTTGTTGAGAATTCTTGCATCTGTATTCATCAGGGGTATTACTGGTCTGTAACTGTCTTTTCCTGTTACGTCCTTATCTGGCTTTGGTGTCAGAGGATAATGCTGAGTTCGGGAGTGTTCTCCCTCCTTCAATTTCCTAGTTCTTGTCTTTGTGATAATTTTCCTGCCTATTCTTGCTTGTTTATGTTGTGCTTTTCCAAATGAACTTTAAAATCAGCTTATCAGGGGCTTCCCTGGTGGTCCTGTGGGTAAGACTCCAAGCTCCCAGTGCAGGGGGCCCGGGTTTGATCCCTGGTCAGGGAACTGGATCCTGCATGCCTGCCGCAACGAAGACCCAGAGCAGCCAAATAAATAAGTAAATGCTAAACAGGTAAAAATAAAAAAATAAAATAAAATCAGCTTATCTGCCCTCTAATTCGTCTTAGCGTTTTTACTGGAATTGCATTAAACTCTTAGATCCATTTAGGAAGGAAGCAGTCATGTTGCATCGCTTTATCCATCCCATTGTCAGAGGTGTTCTATTGTGGATCTCCGGAAATTTTCAGTTCTCTTGCATATTTACTGTTAGGCTCATCCACAGGTCTTCTGTTTCTGCTGTTATTTTTGGAATGTTTTCCTGTAGCTGGATGTTTTTTATACGTTGAGGCTCCTGACATGACAATTCATGGCACTCAGCCAACTTCCTGACTTTAATGGGAATCTTCCATTGCCGCCCCTCACAACAGGACGCCCACATGGGTGGACGTGGATGGGCTTTCTGTGGGAGGGTGGGTGTCGGTATATCAGTCATCTGTTGCTGTGCAAGACAGCACCCCAAAAGGTGGTGGCTTAAAACAGTCATAACCACTTCGTCTCACTGCCTATTACCGCACGGTGGGAGTGGTTAACTGGCGGCACAGTCTGGGGGTCTCTGTGGTGGAGCTGGGAGATGTGTCTGACTCCGGCGTCTCCCAGGAGAGCCAAGAGGAGCACGGGGTCCCTGACACGTCCCCGTATCTGCTGGTTGCACGGCCGGCCCTCCCCTTGTCCAGGCAGCTCTACAATCTAGGAGGTGAGGCTGGATGAGGTCATGGCAAGTAATGGTGGGTGATGCCTGGCACAGGCCGGACATCTTTGGTGGATTTTAGGGGGGTAGATATAACCTCAGAGTCTCCCCGGGTTAGAGGGCAGGTCCCCTCCCACCCAGGCTGGCTGGTGCTGTTGAGGAAAGGGCCCCTTCCTGGGCGGGGGCTGCCCACCAGCTCTGCTGGGAGCACCTTTCCACATGCTCTGTTTTTCTGGGTTTCTCTCCCCACAAACCTGCAGCCCTTTTAGCAAACTGCCCAGGGTCACACTCTCCCTGCCCTCTGGCGACCCACGCGGAGCCTGACTGGAATTCTGCACAGAGACCCAGGGCTCTCCCACCGTGGTCCAGCGGAGGGATCACGGGGCGACCCCAGGGGCGGAGAGACCACTGTGATCTGGGGGCGGCCCTGGTACTGGGGGAGGGGGCGGTGGAGTGGGGGGCATGAGGTAATTTCCACACTCAGACGTTTGAGTCACCCAGGGGCACCACAATCGCTCAGGAGAGAGTCAGCAATCTCTGGACTCTGGTCCTGAACTGCCTCCAACCACCCCTGTTTATGGCCATCAACCCGGGCTGGGGTCGCACCGCTGGTCCCCTGCTGGAGGTGGACTCAAGTTTTCACTTTGGAGCGGTGGGTTCTCTGACTCAGGGCTGATGCTCCATTTCCTTTTAAAACTTCATCTTTGTGTCGCTGTCAGTTCCCTTGCCCGTGGGAGAGGCAGAGTGTGTCTGAGCCCCTGCCCGGTGTGCATGGCCCCTCGGTCCTCTTGTCCCAGATTTCTCATCGCAGGTGAACAGCGCAGAGGACCAGCTGAGCCTCAGATACCGCCCCACAGAGCCAGGCCAGCATCAGAGATGGCACTGCCAGGGTCGCAAAGCCGCCGAGGAGCTATCTCTGGCCGGCCTGCGCGCCCAGGTGGACCTGTGTCTGGGCTGCTTTCGCTGCACCCAGTGGCTTGATGGAAAAGATTTACCTCCTGAGAGGGCTGGAGCACAGCTGCCGCAAGATATCCTGCTGGCCCGCCTGAAGCCAGCCGCCAGGAGCAGGGTGCGGCGTGAGGCAGACCGCCCGCCCACGATCCCGCGGCTCACGCGGCCAGGTCTGCCGCTCCTGCAGCCGGGGCTCGGCTGCCGGCGCCACCACAACCAGTGCCCCTTTGCCAGGAGCCCCGAGGAGGCGCCGGTCTGGACCTCTGACCGTGAGCACTGCGGCAGCCGTCTGGGGCTGAAGACCCTTGTGCGGGGCATCGGGGCCCGGGGTGAGCTGCGCGCCTGGCCGAGGCCATCCGCGCGGAGTTGGGGGCCGCTTCCTCCAGCTCTGCTCTCCCCGCTTCCAGCGCTGTCCGCCACGCCTCAGTCCCGTGGGCTCCCGGGGCTGCTGCCCCAGGCACGGAGCCTGCCCCTCTCTCCTTTCCCTCGTGAGCACCAGGGCCGCCGGAAGCCGCAAGGTGTGGAGGTGTGGCCACGTCTCCCGCACGGCCAGCCGCTGGCCTTCTGCAAGTCTGTGGGGCTAGGGTGGCTGTGCGGGCTGGGGGCGTCCTGATGCGGGGGCGACCACCGCGCCATGGAGATGGCCGTGTGGGAGGCTGAAGAGCTGAGTCTCCACCACAGGGAGCTGCTCACGCCGCGCCCTCACTGGGGACGGATACACAGACCCCCACGGCCAGCCCCCCGGAGTCCAGCTGTGCTGCCCCGACTGCCGGGCCACCTGCGGCTCCAGGGAGGCCTTCGAGAACTGCTGCTCCTCCCTGGAGCATACACAGATGCTGGCCTTAGACATGACAGTGCCCTGGAAGCGCCGCAGCCTGCCTGCCGGGCTTTCCACGCTGGAGCTCTGCCCGAGGTGAGGATGGGGCGGCGGGATGCGCCCACCTGCAGCTTGAACCAGGGTTCCCTGTCCCCTCTGTGTGGCCAGCAGCTCCCCAGCCTCTGAGGGGTGGGGAAGGAAGGTCTAGGGAAGCCGCCTGTGCCAGGCGCCGTCTTGCGGAATTCATTCTTGCCCCCCTCCCCCATCCCCCAGGCCCAACCTCTGTGAGTTCGGGGATGTGTGTGCCAAGGCGTATTCAGAACGGGAGCTGCAGGAGTGGACCCGGCGCACCGGGACCGCGGCGCCGCGGGAGCACACACCCTGGCGGGCTGGCCCGGCCGCTGGCCGAATACCAGCAGAGCCGCAGTGAGGTCCTGGTGGTAAGTGGAGGCCAAGAGAGTGGCTGGGGGCAGGGCTGGGGCCAGGCTTCCCTGTGCAGCTGGCTGAGACCGCTGAGGGCGTATCTATGCACTGCAACCAGCCCCTGGCACACCAGGCCCAGGAGAAGCACACTCAGCACGCCGGGACTTTCACTGTCCACTCTGAGGCGAGGGGTCAGCACAGCCGGGGTGGGGCGTCAGCTGGGGTCTGGGCTCTGCAGTAGCCTCTCCTGAGGCTGTGATTAGGCTGCCCCGCGGGGTGATTCTGGGGGTGTCTGGTGCAGAGAAGGAGGGGCCAGGCTGGTCACCCTGAGGGCCCCACGCAGCACCATCACCTTGCTCAGCGTCCACAGGGGCCCAGTGACCCCATTTTGCAGAGGGAGCCCTGAGGTTCAGAGGTTCAAAGAGGCCAAGGACCCTGCTGGTGTCACAGCCCGGAAGCAGGAGGGGAGGGAGTGGTCTGTGCACCAACCTGGACCCTGATGGCTGGGACAGGGTCCAGGGGTCACCTCACCATCGTCTTCTCCCCCAGGCACCCCTGCTACACGTGGCCCTGCTCAAGCAGGCGCCGGGAGCAGACTTCTTACGGGTGGCCCCCAGCCCCTCTCTGGGCCAGGTCTTCGTGCAGGGGAAGTGCTTCTGCACGCCCGGCTCCCCAGCCCAGTTCCGGGCTGCACGCCCGGCTCCCCGGCCCAGTTCCGGGTGGGGGTGCGTGTGCAGAGCTCTTGTCTCGGCACCGTCCAGCAATGGGCGGTCTTCCACTTCTGCCACTGGGCAGTGCTGCTGAGGAAGCTGGGGCTGCAGCTGGGCCAGGTGCACTCCTGGGGGCTCTGGGGGACGCCTGGCCTTCCAGAGGGGCTGGCACACTGGCAACTGCCACGTGGGGCCTGGCGTGGAGAGGATGGCCAAGCAGGCAGCCCTGATGGCCAAATACAAGGTGCCTACTCTGGGCCTGGAGCTCTGTCCTGGTGGCCTTGACCTGGGCTCATCTCCGCCGCCAGCTATTGGCAGAGGCTGCACCAGTGTCTCTACGAGGGGGAGGCGGCTCTGAGCAACTGGTGGCCAAGTGGGTGGGGCAGGCGAGCAGGTGGGGGCGTGGAGGGGCCGGCCAGGCCGCGGCTCTGGTCAGCTGACCCGTGACCTCCCCACCAGGCTGAACCTTCAGGCCAGTATCCCTGAAGACGGCGCTGGAGACGCCAGCCCTGGGCATCCTCTTCCCGCCACCAGGAGCGCTGTACGCGCAGGTGCCCATCCCCTCCCTCGTGCCAGACACGGACAAGGGCTTTCTGCTGGGCTGAGCGGTCAGCACAGCCCTCATGGCCCCCGTGCCTGCACCTGACCTCAGGGTGCTTGAGGCGCCCGTGGAGACCCAGGCCAGCTCGGAGCAGATGCTGTGGCTTCTGCCGCCTGCCCACTACTGCGCATCCCTGGGGCTGCAGCCCGAGACCAGGCGGATCTTAGAAGTACAGTTCCAGATGGACCCGCTGGCCCTCCCCCACTGGCACCAGGCCGTTGCCCTGTGCCCTGCCCTCCACCACTTCTACCTGCCCTGCCAGGCAACAGCAGGCAGAAGCTGCCAGTGGCGGTCATCACGGGGACCAGCCCAGGGGGCACATAGCCCATGGCCCCGCTGCTGATCTGCGGCCCCTTTGGCACGGGCAGGACCTACACACTGGCCATGGCCTCCCTGGAGGTCGCCCGCCAGCCCCACACCAAGGTGCTCATCTGTACGCAAACCAACAGGTGAGCCAGAGCCACTCAGGCACGCCCACCACCTGCTCACTGGGCCGGGCACATGCGGCTGTGATGGCCTCACCCCAAGACAAGAGGGGCACCTGGGGTCCGGGGCTCTGGCTTGTTCCTGGGGTCACTGGAGGCCTGGGTGGCTAGTTCCAGCACATCAGCGGATGGGGGCTGGGCCGGGCGGGCAGCACAGCCCCTGGGGCCGGTCCCAGTCACTCATCCTCGGGACCCCCCCGACAGTTGTCAGTGCTGGCCTGAGGACAGGGGACATCTGCGCTTCAGCCCCATTGCCCGGTCTCCATTTGGGCCGTGGGTGCCTCCATAGAGGCCCTGGGCCAGGCAGGGTGGTGGGCAGGGGTGTGGCTTGGCCCACTCAAAGAACACTTGTGTGTTTTTTGAAGAAACAGATTTTTCACTCTACTGTGAAGTTCCATTTGGCCAAAACCATCTCAGTTCTCCAACACTGGCAGCTGCTCAGGCTTAGGGTCTCCCCGTCTCTGCCCGGGGCTGAGTCCCAGCAGGCCTGGGGGCCCAGGGGCCCGAGTGGGGCAGGGCTCCGGCATGTCCTCCGGGTGTGCGGGTCCTGGGCGCCTGAGGGGCTGGGGGGCGAGGCCCTGGCTGCTGCCCCCCCATGGCTCAGGGTTATCCCCAGCTGCCTGGCCCCCACTGTGCCCTTCTCTTCCTCCTTCACGTCCTCCCCCACTACCCCGATGCCCTGCTATTGCCCAGTTCTCCTCAGGCTCTGACCTTCCTGTTTCTCTGGGTCTGTCCCCGCTGCTGACATTTGAGCCCCGTGTGGGCCAGTGCAGGAAGGGGTCTGACTGCCTCACTTGAATTCTGGTGTCCATTTGAATTCAGGGCTGGACGCACAGTAGGTGCTTTAGCAGACAGCTGCTGAGGCTCTCATGCCCTTTCTTCTCCCTGCCCCCCGCATGGCAGCAGACATCTACATCGCCTAGCATTTCCACAGCCATGTCAGCAGCGGTCACCCCAAGGCCACTCCACTCGGGGTGATGGACACGGGCTGCCCACTGAGCCAGACACACGCGGCCACGCTGCGCTACTGTTGCCTGACCAAGGACTGCCGGGCCTTCCGCGTGCTGATGTGGGCTGAGCTGGAGCGACACTGCATCGTGGTCGCCACCGCGTCCTAGGCCCGCAAGCTCAGGGTGCCCGCCAACTTCTTCTCCCACATCCTCATTGATGAGGCCACCCAGATGCTGGAGTGAGAGACGCTCACCCCGCTACGCTGCGCCACGCCCGGCATCTGCTTGGTCCTGGCGGGGGACCCCATGCAGGTCGCGCCCAGGCTCTCCCGCGCGGCAGGGCCCCGCGCCGGGACCCACGCTGCTGCACCGCCTGGCCCAGCACTGCCAGGAGGAGACGCACACGGCTGCCGAGAGGGGCCACGTCACTTTGCATGGGAACTACCGCTGCACCGAGGTCATCGTCAGCTTTGTCTCCTGCCACTTCTACGTGGCCGGGGAGCAGCCCCATCCACTCCAGTGGCAAGATCCTGCACCACCCCCAACACTAACCTCTCATCTTCTGCCACGTGGCGGGCAGCCCGGAGCACAACATGTCTATGACAACTTGGCTGAGCACAGCCGAGTTCGTGCAGGTCGTTGAGAAGGTGCAGGAGGTCTGTGACCCCTGGCTCCACTGCTGGGGCCCCCAGGAGCAGAGGGCCATCTGCGCTGTGTCCCACGGTGCTCAGGTAGGCAGTGCCCAGGTAGCCCCAGCTGCCCAGGAGAGCCTACCTCCCCCACTGCCAGTGGGGAAGCTTGGCGGAGGACAGGGCACCGCCTCCCCGCCCCGTGGTCTGGTGGACCTGTGTGCCCCCAGGCTGGGCCTCGTCCGTCTCGGTTTCCCCTTCTGTACAAGGGGCTGAGGGATTCACCTCCCAGGGTGTAGGGACCAGGGTCCCGTTTTTGTCGGGGCCGCTGTCCTTTTGGGTCCCCTCACTGCACATTGAGAGCTCACCCGGGCCTGCTGACCTGGCCGTGTGTGCCCAGGTGAGCATGCTGAGGCAGGAGCTGAGGAAGAGGGACCTGGGCCAGGTCTCTGTGTGCAGCTTGGAGATCCTGCCAAGTGGGTGCTAGGTGCTGGGGAAGTGGGCCCCCTCCGCCTCCCAGCCCAGCCTGACCATGTGACCATCCCCCTCCCGGGGCACCCACCCTTCTGGGTGGTGGTGCTGACCATGGAGCCTCTACTGAGCCCAGGGGCACCTGCCCTGGAGTTCTTCATGGACGCTCACATGCTCAACAGCGTCATGACCCATGCCCAGTCCCAGGTGGTGGCCGTGGCCCTCTGCTCCCTCGGGGCCTGCAGCCAGCTCTGGACGAGCTTCCTCGGTGCGTGCGTAGAGCATCGCAGCGTCCGCCCCGGGGGCCTGTCTCTGGGGCAGATGGAGCAGAGAGCTCTGTGGCAGCGGGGGCCGGGGACCCTATCCCAGAGGAGGGGGCAGGGGGGCCCGCAGCCGTGGTGCGGATGGAGGTGGGGGAGCCCGAGGACCCTGAGGACTTCTGGCCTTCTGAGGGGGAGCCCTGCGCCGACAGCTCCATCCTGCAGGAGCTCCTGGATGGGACCCAGAGTGTGACCGTGGCCGTCTGGGAGGACGGGCTGCTGGACACCTTCGCCAGGCCCTTGTCTCCCTGGCCGACGCAGCAGTATGTGAACCTGCCACAGGCCACGCTGCAGAACCTACTCCGCAGGCATCGCACGCGGTGCAGCAGGAGACCTTCGAGCGGGGGACCGCCGTCCCACCGCGCGACGAGCACCACGGCCCCATCCGGCTCCAGGGCCGCCTGTACCACGGGATGGCCTTCGCGGGGGACGAGGTGCGGGTGAAGGTCCTCAGTGAGGGTTTCACGGTGCCGCTGGGCCACGCGGTGAGCGCGCTCCGGAGGGGCTGCCGCCAGCTGGCCTTTGTGTGCCGCGTGGACGAGTGGGACCCCGCGGCGTGACCCCCAGCGATGGCTCTGTAACCAAGACCTTTGTGCCTGGGCTGAAGGACCCGCTGCGAGTGCCCGCCTCCCGCCTCCTGCAGGGCCGTGTGCAGCGCGTGGGGTAGGAGCAGCTCTCGGCTGAGGCCCGGCGCCGCTGGCTCTCCTGGGCGCGCGTAGGCCTGTGGCGGCAGTACTTCTACTGCCCTCTGGGTGGCGCCCTGAAGGCGCTGCCCGAGGCCGCCACCTGGGAGCAGAGTCTCCGAATTCCAGAGCTGGAACGTGCGCTGAAGTGGGGAGCCTCATCCGACCCAGCCTTGGTCTCCGAGGCGCTTCAGAATTACCACGCGGAGCTAAGCCGGGTGCCCAGCTGCTGGGAGGAGTGCCGGAGCTTCCTGACCCTCACCGCGGACGCCCAGGGCACCTGCAACCTGGACGACGCGCCCTTAGCGTCCGGGGCCTGGGCCCCACGTACGAGGTGGCCGTGCACGTTGTCGACGTGGCCAGCTGTGTGCCCAGGGATGGGGCACTAGACATGGAGGCCGGTAGGCGGGGCGGCGCGCTCTACGCCCCTGACCGGGAGCCGGTGCACACGCTGCCGGCCAGCCTCTGCCGGGAACTGCTGAGCCTCCTGCTGGGCTGGGACCGCTTGGCCACCTCCCTGTTCCTGACGGTGGAGAAGGACAGCGACCGGCTCAAGAGTCTGCCCTCTGCGCCCTCCGTGATCCGTTCTGACCGCCAGCCGTCCTAAGAGGAGGCCTGCCTGGACTCCGTGGACGCCTGCATGGCAGCCGCGTGCCATTTCGCCCAGGTGCTGTGTCAGCACCGTCTGCAGGACAGCTGCCATTACAAGCAGCGGACGAGGACAGCGCGATCGGCTTCCGCGTGGCCCACATCATGGGCAAGGAGTACAGGGTCTAGTTCACCAGCCTGGTGGCCGCGATCCTGGTGGATGACGAGTCCACAGCGAAGCTCACGCCTCTGCGGTGGTAGCTTGCACCCAACCGCTACGGGCTCAGGGCCCCGTGGGACGGGACCCCTGCCCCGTCCACTACCACTCCCCGCAGCTGGCCGAGCATGCCCATGGCCTGGGGAGCTGCCCGGGGCTGCGGCTCATGTGGCAGCGGTGCCGCATTTACTCGGCGCAGGTGGCTGGGCCGTGCCCCCTGCCGCCTGGCACCCTGCCTGATGCCCACACATGTCCCGTGGATGCTGCCTTGTAAGCTAGCGAAGGAGCAGTGCTTGCCCGAGGAAGCTGCCCAGCTCCGGAGCAGGGCGCCACGGAGCCGCGGCCTCGGGAGCCGGGGCAGGCGCGCCAGAAGGAGCTGGGCATCGGGGATGTGCTGCGGGTGCGGCTCGGTGCCACCCTGCGGCGTGGGCTCCTGGCGCCGGCCCTGCCGCTGTGGACCGTGGCGCCTGGCCTCAGCCTTTGCCTGGAGCGCATAGCTCGGCCAGGGGCCTGCTTCTCGGGCCACGTGCCCCGTGTCGCGTGCAGCCTCCGCCGGCCTCGAGGACCTGGACGTCCGGCGGAACCTCGTGGACGGGGCGGTCACGGCCACTGAGCCGAAGACCCTCATCCTGCTGGTGAGCTGCTCACAGGCTGCAGTGAGCGAGGCGAGCGGTGATCTCGGTGCTTTTGCGCAGGCGTCACCGGCGTGGCCTCCCGCCCGGGCTGCGGCTTCATGGCGGGGCGGCGATGGCCGTGGCGGTCAGGACTGTGCCTGCCTGTCCGTCCAGGTGGTACTTCTTGGGGACCCCAGCAGCTGCGGCCTGTGGTCAAGAATGAGCAGCTGCGTGGACCTGGGCCTGGACGGGTCTCTGTTCAAGGGGCACCACAGGGGCGCCTCCCACTGGGCACATGCAGTACTGCACGGGGAGCAGCTGGGCCCTCGGCCCTGGTGTGGGCGATGGCCAACCGGGCCCTGGCCCTGGCTCATGTGCTTGCCTTACAGCACGAGGGTGTCTGTGCTTTCCCCTCTGTGGAGCTCTGCAAAAAGAAGTTAAAGACCTGGCAGGGCCTGAGGCAGCCGCCCAGCATCCTGGGCCGCTTGAACAAGGAATGCTGCTCGGTCATCTTTGGTGATGTGCGGAGCCCTGAGGACAGCCTGCTGGTGTTGATGGACCAAGGGGGCGGGGATTCCAAGGCCGACAGAGAGCAGGCGGCAGTGGTGGTGTCAGTTTCAGCCAGACCTTCCCTGGTCCCCTTTGCACAGGGAGGGCTCCCTTGGGGGGAGAGGCAGAGGCATCGAACGAGCCCAGGGCGTGACAGGCACCAGGGCTGGCTTCACCCGCACCCCCTGGTCCCTCAGGTCTGCATCACCAAACAGCTGACCCTGAGAGGGACAGTGGACCCCGAGGACGTCGCCGTCCTCGAGCCCTACCATGCCCAGGTGTCGGAGATCAGAAAGAGACTCAAGGAAGCTGGTGTCACCAGCGTGACCGTGTGCTCCGCCACCCAGAGACGGGGTGAGGCTGGCGGCAGCAGGGGCCTCACCACGCCCCCCAGCCCCCACCAGGGAGCGAGCGGCGCGACGCCCTGCTGAGCACCGTCTGCGCCTGCCTGGGGAGCGGCCTGGACCCGTGGCACGAGGAGCTGGCTGAAAAGTTCCTGGGCCCAGGAGGCGCTCTGCGTCATCGGTAAGAGCTGCTAGGTGGGGGAGGGCTGGGGCCGCTCCCTGGGGGGGAGGGGCACTCGGTGGGGGCCTCCACGGACCCTCCCCCCACTGGCAGGAGACCAGCTCCTCCCTCACTGCTGCTGCCCACTCTGGAGCGGACACCTGGACACCTGTGAGACCCAGCGCAGCCTGGTGCCGCCTGCCTTCTGCCGGTCCCGAGGGGCCGTCGTGTCTTCCTGGAGACCCCATCCGCCCACCACCCTCAGGCTGCCAGGACAATGAGGGAGAGCCCTGTGCTGCCGCTGCCTGGGGGGCCCCTCTCAGCAGGATCCCACATGCCTTCAGTGCTCATCGCTGGCTGCCTCCCAGCCGCCTGCACCCGCCTGACTGAGCAGGGATCACAGAACCGGCGTGGCCAAACACAGTCACCACCTCCTTGTCTTGGCTTCTCCAGGGCTGGGAGCAGGCCAGGCCACACCTGGTGCACAAACTTGGGAGAAAGGAGGTAGGGTCTGTGATCCCACCCTCCCTGCTGATCTGCAGTGCTGGGACATTTGGTGGCAGGGAGCATCTCGGGGGTAGGGGGGTCCTGGACCAGCACGAGACCTGGTGTCCCTGGGAAGGTTTGGGGTCAGGAAGGGAGTCGTGTCAGGGCTGCTCCTGGGTCTCTGGCCGTCCCTGACCACAAAGGGTGCCGTCTGTGGGGCTCACTTCATTTTTAAAAAAAATTTATTTGTTTGTTTTTGGCTGCGTTGGGTCTTCACTGCTGCACGTGGGCTTTCTCTAGTTGCGGCGAGCGGGGGCTACTCTTCGTTGCGGTGCGCGGGCTTCTCATTGCGGTGGCTTCTCTTGTTGTGGAGCACGGGCTCTAGGCACGCAGGCTTCAGTAGTTCTGGCACGCAGGCTCAGTAGCTGTGGCGCACGGGCTTAATTGCTCTGCGGCATGTGGGATCTTCCCGGACCAGGGATCGAACCCGTGTCGCCTGCATTGGCAGGTGGATTCTTAACCACTGTGCCACCAGGGAAGTCCCGTTTTAAAAAAAATACACCAAAAGTCAGTGTCTTTTACTGGAACAGCGTCCTCAGCCCACACTCAAGGAGGCCTCCCTGGAAAAGGCGGCCCTTTCTCTGCCACCACTGCCCCGTCTGACTCAGACTCACAGCCCTGTGTCCTTCAGGGGCTGGCGCCCTGCGAGGGGAACCAGATGACAAGACCCCCTGCGGGGGTGCAGTGCTGTGATGGAGGTGCCCCAGGTGGCTGTCTTGTGCTCCACCCAGATTTCTGCAACCCCCTCACGCCCTCAGGCCTGCTCCCAGGTCAGGGCCTTTGGGACAGCCTGACCGGGTGTGCATTTCTTTGCAGGATTGAGGACCTCCACCTGCCCCTCAGGGTGCATTTTTGTCCTGCCTTCTGTGGAAACCTCTGCCCCCGACCCCAGCCCTTCCCGAGGCAGCTCTGACCTTGGAAACGGCTCTCAGTGCAATTCCACTTCCCCATGGCCTCTGTGCAGTGGCGACAGCCTGGTGAGCCCTGCTCCAAAGGGCACTCCTCTTCTAGGGCAGCTACAAAGGCATGGGGAATTCTAGGGTCTCACGAAAAAGCGCTAGAACAGAGGAGGAGCAGATGCCCCGAGGCAGGGAGCCAGGCCCTCACCAACCTGGAGTCAGGGAGGGCTTCTGGGAGGAAGAGGTGTTGAAGCCCCGAGAGCAGGGCGCAGGAAGCGGGGCTGGACCTCGGTCAGACCGCTGCGAGGTGGGCGGGGCCGAGGGCCGAGGGCGGGGCCTCGTCGCAGTGAGGGCCAAGCTTTGAAGCCTCTGGGCGCGATTTGAAGCCTGCGGCCGTGTGTGCCAGGCAGCGAACGAGTCCAGATGAGAGAGAGAGGCCAGCGAGGCACAAAGCTGCGGGCACGATGGGGCGGGGCGGACGCGGGCCTGTGCCCCGGCCTCCATGGCCACACCGGGAGGGCGCTTCAGAGCCGTCAGCAGCTGGGTACCTGCGGTGGCACGGCCTTACCCGGGGAGGTCGCGAGGCGGGGCCGGGGAGAGAAGCGCCGACCCCGAAGTCCCTCGGACGGCGTGCCAGGCCCCAGGACCCACGGGCAGCTCCCTTGGCGAGCCCTCACCCTAGCGTGCGGGTCTCTGGATCAGTGTGACCCAGCACAAACCCACGTCTCTGGTCCCCTGGCCTATCCTGCCCTTCTCCCCTTCCCAGACTTCTCTCTGCCATGCCCCATCCTCTGCTGCTCTGGACATTTCCTTGGAGCAAGCACAATGACTCTGCCCGGGACCCCTGGGAGCCTTGGGACAACTCCATCTGCAGGACATCCAGGAGGGAGCCCCTCATAGCCACGCGATGCCACAGATAGCATGACAGTGTGGCTGGACCCCCTGCGTGGCATACAGCAGCACGCAGGCGGCTGGAGAGACCTGGGAGGGGAGCTGCAGGCTGAGACCATATCAACCCTGCAGAGGACACTGGCCATAGCTGGGGTGGGTGGTGCTGGGCCTTTCTGACCCAGTTAAGGTCCCCGCCTCACCAAACCGCTTCTCAGTGGGGGAGGGGCCCTGTTCCTGACCCCTTGCCCTGGCCACACCTTATCTTCTCAGGGGCCTGCTGTCCTAGTGACCGTCACGGTGTGCGTACGGAAAGCTGGTTAGCAGTGTACTGAGGGCAGCTCTGGCCTTTTCCCGAGGACAGTCCTCGGCCGTAGCCAAGGTACACGGTGCTGTCCCTCCTGGACCTGCAGGGCCAAGCTGCTGGAGCAGGTGGACGCCGATGGCTGCATCGCCTTCGGGAAGTGAGCGAGCCGCTGGCCGAGCTGGGGGTCACACTGGCGGGCAAGGACAGACTCTCTAGGTCGCCCGTCTGGGGCTGGACACCAGGAGCTGGTGGGGAGGGGCGATGGGCTGTAGGAGGCCCCCCGCAAACAGAAGGTATGCGTTTGTGTGGATCTGGGGGGGCTACCCTACCGGGCTCCCTTGCTAGGACCCTAACCCACCTCATGATGGGGGTTCTTCAGCGTCTTTTGGGGAGAAGATAGTACATTTATTTTCATTAAAAAAAAAAATAATAAAATGTCCTTTTGGCCTTGGGCGCCCCGGCCTCGATGGAGCTGCGGGGCTGACAGGACTGGGGCCTATCTGTGACTGCAGGTAGTGACTGCCCCCACTGGGGTCCGCGCAGGACTTGGGGGTATTGCCCTCCCTTGAGGAATCCCAGCGTAAGAGGCAGGAAAGATGGCCGGAGCCTGTGCCCAGGTGCCACAGCTGGGTGTTGTGATGGGGCTGGGGCTGCCACCTGGCAGAGCCTTGGAGCGGCTCTCCTCATTGGCAGTGGCAGCTACGTGCCAGGGCTGAGGCTTCTTGCTCCAGGGGTCAGTGTCCTGGAAAGGCCAGCCTGGGGCACCCCCTGGAAAAGGAAGGAGGAGGTGGGGGGGGGCCGGGGACTTTTGGGTGGGCTGGGCTGAGTCCGGAAAAACACTCATGGGGCTGCCACCTCCTTTAATAAGTAAGTAGGTTTGTTTCTTCAATTGTCTATGTGTGTTTATACTCCTCTTTATTAGTGGATAAGTATTAAAAAATCATTTCTAGGAAGGTGTGGTCAGGGCCGGGCCTAGCTTGCCCAGCCTACGGGGGGCGGGCCCTTCAAGGGACCTAGGCCTGGTCTGCAGGGTGAGGCTGTCCAGCCAGGGCTCGTACACCAGCGTGGAGCCCTCCACCCTCTTGATAGTGAACTTGTAGGAGCGGTTGGGCAGCAGGTTTCGGACATCAGCGGCGTAGGCGGCCACGGGGACGATGCTATACTGCACGCACTCCTGCTGTGTCTGTGGGTCCAGCAGCTTGTAGCGTAGCTCAAACTGCTCTGGCACGGCCGGCTGGAGGGTAACATACCAGCGCAGGCTGACCCAGTCATGGTGGGCCACCGACTCCTTGCGGTCGAATATGACGGGCGTCTTGGTGCTCAGCATGACCTGGATGTTGGGGACCTTGGTGGTGTTGATGTCAGACACCAGGCGGTGTTTGATGTGCAGGCGCCCTGGCACCATCGTGGCCAGGAAGCTGTCCATGACGGCCGACAGGTCTGCCAGCCGCTGCTCCACGAGCCCCCAGCCCTCCAGGAAGGGCCGGGGGTCCGGTGACCTGAGCAGGGCGTCCAGCTCAGCGCGGCCGTGGTCCAGCTGCTCCAGCAGCTCCCCTAGCAGCAGGAGCTGGATCTTGGCCTGGGTCGCGCCCACCTTCTTCATGCGCTGGAACTTCTGGGGCTCGATGAACTGGAACGTGGTGGGCAGCACCCGCGGGTTCTGGTCGCCCAGCGCTAGGTGCTTGGGGAGGATCTCGATGTAGTAGGAGCACTTCCCGAGGAGCTCCACGCGGGCGTGGTGGCGCTTGAGCAGCTGGGGGCTCAGGTCTGTGGTCAGGAACTTGCGCAGAGCGTTGCGGCGCTCCGCGTAGGTCCGCCACGTCTCGGGCTCTAGCAGCTGCCGATCCCCGGCCTCCCCCGCGTCCTCCTGGTCCAGGAGGCACTGAGGGCTGTCCAGCTTCATTCTGTCCGGGTCCAGGCCTGTCACCTGCAAGTTCACGGTCTGGGAGCAGCGGGTGGAGGGCCCGGTGTGAGCGGGACGGTCAGACTGGCCTCTGCCGCCCACTCAGGGGCTCACTCGGGGCCGTGTTTGTGTGGGGGTGACTTCAGGCACACTGGCCCCCATGCTGGGCCCTCTAGCCTGCTGGGGGGCGCGGGGAGGATTTTGTGGGGAGGGCTCGTCTCTCTGGAAAGAGGCTGCTTGGAGGGCCAGGTGAACAGGCTGCAGGTCTAGATAAAAGCGGACACCGCGGGGCCAACACGACACTCTACTGATGGTCATTTGTGATGACACAGGGCAGGGCTGAGAGGGGGGCTCTGGGCCAGGACGGCCCATGCGGAAAGCCCAGCCACTGCCCAGCTTTGCGGCCGTGTCTGAAAGGGGGTCACGCTGCTCCCTGGAGCTGTTGACAGGATTCAGTGTGATCCTGTCTGAACAGCACCAGACCCCAGCTGGGGACACCACTGTCCTGCACACCTTCCACGCCCCACTACAGGTGCAGAGCAGACGACCGGGGCCAAGCCCAGGACGCAGGGTGGCTGCCGGCCGCAGCTCTGAGAAGTAAACATGCCAGTTCCTGATTACTGAGCCCTGCTGTGTCCTGGGGCCTCAGGACCTCCATGAGCTCACTGAGTCCATGAGAAAAGCCCCTGAATGGTTACCCTGCCTCACAGATGGGGGGCCTGAAACTAGAACAGTTCGTAGCTTTGCTCTCAAACCAGGCTTCTAGCCCACCGTAGACCCCAGAGCCTGAGTGTCCTCCTGCACCCATCCCCCAACCTGGGCTCCCAGCTCTCAGTGTCTGTGGGAGGGGCCAGTGCACCCCACAGCTGGGCATAGCTGTGCTCCCAGGCTGGCAGGCCCTGACCACAAGGCTGGGGCTCCTTTTTGCAGAAGGGACCAGCATCCCCGGCTGCTGTCCCAGGTCCCAGCCACCCCCAAGGGCAGTGAGACAGACTCAGTGGCTTCAAGGGTTGGATGAATTCCAAATGCGAGTTGAGAGGCTGAGTGACTCGCCCGCCCCAAGGCTGCTCTGCTAAGGGGCAGAGTGAGGTTGGGACCCAAGTTGGTCTCCCTCCCCAAATGCCAGGCCATGACCTTCCTGGGGCAGAGGTGGCAGACCCCGGTCCTGAACACTGCAGACAGGGCATCTGGGCTGAGGGGCAACAGAGACCAGGACCCAGGACTCCTGCCCTAAGTCCTGCGGTGGCCGGAGCCTGGGGCAGATTCAAGCTGCCTCTGGAGGGAACTCTAGCTCCAGACCTGGCTACAGGTCCGGGTCCGAGGTGTTTCCAGATGCCCACCGTCTCTCAGGTGGAAAAGGCAGAGGGGCCGGTGGTGAACTCCTCCAAAGAAGCCTCTGTCCTGGCTCTCCTACCCCAGACCTACACCCTCCTCGCCTCCGAGACCCCCTACCACCCCCACCCCCGGCCCCAGGCCCACTTTCCCCCAACCGACCCTCACCCGCGCCCGCCTGCCTACCTCCGCCACACCACCCTAGTCCTGCAGCCCCTCAGCCCGCCTCCCCGTGCCCACTTGCCTTTCGTCCTGCAGCGGGGGGAGCGGTGCTGCCGACTGTGCGCTGAGCCGGGGTGCCCAGCCTTGCGCCGCGGCGTTCCGCGGGTTGCCATGGGGACCGCGGGCCTTTGTGCCGTCCCGCCCCCCGGGGTGGGGGGCGGGGTGGGCGGAGAGCCCAGGGCGTGGGGGTCGGACGCCCTCAACCTGAGGGGCTGCGGGCAGGTCGCGCGGGCTCGCTCCCCCACCCCAGGACCCGACGGAAGGAACCAACGAGTCTCAGCCCCGGGCCCGCCCCCAGGTTTCAGCTCAGACAGACCGTCCAGAGGCTTCGCTCCATTCCCTGGGAACGTCACGGCCTGAGCCCCGGCCGGGATGCCTCCTCAAGCCAAGCGACGCCACTTGCCTCCAGCCCCTTGCCGGTCAGTGGTGGAGACCCTTCCAGGATAGGGTGTCTGTCCCTGAGCTCCCCTCCCATTCTGTTCCGTGGCACGGCCTGCCCCCCAGGGCACGCCCACCACTCCCGGTAACCTCACTCTTGGGAGGAGGCTTTGCCGGGCTAAACGCCCGTCAGACTGTCCTCTGGGTCCAGGCCTGGGAGGGAGTGGGTGGGTGCCCTGGGCGCTAACTCTGTAAGTTGTAGCTGTTGTTATGTCGTTATTTAGGGGTCTGAAACGCAAGAGTTGGATTATTTGGAAAGGGGGTGCTATCTGAAGGTTGAGAGGGAGGCTGGCACCTGGAAAGTGGTGAGAGGAAGCCGCCCGCAGCCCTGCGGCCCACCCACAGAGAGGGGGTGGGCGGCAGAGCAGTCTCCCCTCCTGCTCTGGGTCAGGCATGTCCTGGACCTCTGCCATCTCTGGCCCCATCTTTTTTTTTTTTTTTTTCTATTTCTTGTTACTCAGCTAAATTTTTAAAATTAAACTTTCAGTCTTGAGATAATTGTGGATTCACCTGCAGTTGTAAGAAATAACACAGAGATCCCAAGCACCCTTTGTCCATTTCCCCCAAGGGGAACACCTGGCGGAGCTGTCCTACAAGATCATACCACGAGAGTGACCTTGACAGTCAAGACGCAGAGGTCTCCTTCCCCACAGGGACCTCCCCGCGTCGCCTCGTACAGCCCACGAGACCCCACCCACCACGGCCCCACCCACCGAGACCCCGCCCCATAGCCCCGCCCAGACGCAGGTTTCGGGAAACCCTCTTCCAGGCGCCCGCTCGGAGCGGTCGGGGAACCAGTGCTGCCCGCGAGACACCCTAGAGGTCGAGGAGAGCAGCGGCCGTCGTGTGGCCGGGGCTGGGGGGCCACCCTGCGCTGATGTGGGCACCGCGCGGAAGCGGGCGGGGGCCTCTGGAGCGACTCTCACCCGCCCCCCCTGCGCCAGCGAGGCTCCAGCGCTCACCGTCGCGCCGCGCCTCCAGTTTCTCCCCGTCGGGGTCCCCGAGCCCCGCTGCTGCACCCTCTCCGTCCCCTGCGGGGCCTGGCGCGCCGCCGGCCATGGAGCCCTTCCTCAGGAAGCAGCTGACCTTCCTGTCCTTCTGGGACAAGATCTGGCCGGCGGGCGCGCCGCGGTTCCCGAACCCGGACTCCGACGTCGACGTGGAGCCGGAACCCGCGGCAGCGGAGCCCCCCACAGCGGAGCCCTGCAACCCCCCGGCCCCCGCGCAGCTTTTCAGGGCGCGGACTTCACGGCGCGGAGCACGGAGGAGCTGAGTGTCAGCCGCGGGGAGAGGCTGCACGCCCTCAGGGAGGAGGGCGGCTACATCCTCGCCCCAGGCTCGCGGGCTGGCCCAGCACGGGGCTGGTGCCCATCACCGACGTGGCCAAGGCCGCCCCTGAGACGCTCTGGAACCAACCGTGAGTACCGCCCCCTCTGGGGAGTCAGGAGTAAGCCTGGGCACCTGATTCCGCTAGGAGGGAAAGTGGCAGTGACTCTGGCAGGCGTGGTTAAGCCGAGCCGCGCGCGAGCTGGCTGGTTGGTGTGTGTGCGTGCCGCACTCGCCAGGCCCTCCTGATCGCACCCAGGGATTCAGGCCTGGCACCCAGCAATCTTTGCTGACGGGTCATTCCTTGGAGGGCAGGGGACTGGGGACTGGGATGCAGCTCTGAGTGAGACAGTGAGAACAGTAGTGAGCTTGTGCTGTGAGGGGGTGGAAGGGGTGATAAGCTGGGTCTCAGAGATGTCTTCGCCCACCCTTCTCACCTGTCCTCACTCACCTGGCCCCCTCCCCCTGCTCTGGGCCAGGTATGGGGCAGACATGGCCCTGGCCTTTGGGATTGCTCCCAAAGAGGCTCATTTGGAGGGTGGATACAGGTGGGGGAGCCTACCCATTGCCCTGAGTGCCCTCGGCCCCTAGGGCCAAGGCAGTCTACAGGTGGGGAGAGGCCGGCACAGACACTTGTCTGTTTGCATGCCAGTCTGTGATCATGGGGGGAAGCAGAGGCTGGGCGCTCTTCCAGAGGAGGTGACCTCTCCGCGCAGGCTCAGGGTCCGCAGGACAGGGTAGCCTCCCGGCACAGCTGTGTGCCAGCGCTGAGCAGGGCCCTGCCGTGTGGCTGTGGACACAGTACATGGGCCTCAACCTTTGCTCCACACCCTGGGCGTGGTCCTTACCTGCCTTTCTCCTGAGTGTCTTGGCCACTGTAATCCCTGGCTTCTATTTACTTATTTTATTTATTTATTTTTGGCTGCTTTGGGTCTTCGTTGGGGCACGCGGGCTTTCTCTAGTTGCAGCGAGCAGGGGCTACTCTTCGTTGCGGTGCGTGGGCTTCTCATCTTGGTGCCTTCTCTTGTTGCGGAGCACAGGCCCTAGGCGCACGGGCTTCAGTAGTTGTGGCTTGCGGGCTCAGTAGTTGTGGCTCATGTGCTCTAGAGCACAGCCTCTGTAGTTGTGGCGCACGGGCTCAGCTGCCCACAGCTCACCCTGACGCGGGCCCTGGTCTTGCACCAAGCTCGGTCTCTGCCACCCAGCGGCAGGTCTCAGCTTCACTCGGGCCACCTTCAGCATCCTGGGGGCCCCTCAGCATTCCCAGTCTCCTGGGGGATTTGCATCTGGGGGAAGTCTGATTCACAGGAAGGTGCCTCCTGAGAGGACTCCAGGCCACCACCCCACAGCCAGCCGTTCTGATGGTTAGGGGCCTACAGTCCTTCCAGGTGGAGGACGGACCCCGAGAGCAGCTCCTGGAGGCGGCTGGCAGGGTCCTGGGGGAGGGGAGGGGCTGCTGGGAGGAAAAGCTAATCAGTGTGTGCTCGGCTGAGATGCAAGGGCTGCCACACTCGTGGTGTCCTCAGCCCCAGCTACCTGGCTCCTGTCCCCAGGCCGGCGGGCCGGGGAGACCCCTCAACCCCCACAGAGAAGCTCACTGCTCTCCAGCTGCAGGGCCCCTGGTCCCCCACTGCTGCACACCCCGGGGACAGGCTCCAAGAACGTCGCAGAAGGCGGGGTGTGCGTGGGGGCTGGGCCCAGCCCCCCAGGCCCTGAAGTGGGTCCAGGGGAGGAGTGGGGTGGGAAGCACTGCTGTCCAGGGAAGGCGCCCTGTAGCCCTTCCCGTGGGAGAGGCTCTCCTGGCAAGAGGGTCCCAGACAGCAGGCCCGGCTGCAGGTGGAGCCCGGCAGCCGCACGGGGCTGTGCGTCCTGCTCCCACATGAGTGTGTCCCCAGCCTGCCATCCAGCCAGGGCTCGTCTCGGGGGACCCAGGTCCACAGGTCCTTGACACTTCCCCGCGTGTCTGCTGATTTCCCCCCCAACATCCCCCAGGCCTGTGCCACTCTGCCCCCATCACCCCACCCCTTCCTGCCTCCAGCCTCAGCCCAGCGCCCCGACGGACTCTGGCTCCTTCCCCGTAGCCCCTCAGGGTGGGCACAGGCCTCTGGGTCCGGGCAGGCCTGTCTCACCCCCTGATCTGCAATATCACATCGCCCCAGGCTCCAGCAGCACCCGCCCACCAGCTTTACCTACCTGGTCCCCTCTTTGGGGGGCACCCCCACCTGTGTCCAGGCCCCGATGACTCCAGAGGCTGGGCCCTGGGGGCTGGTGCAGGTGTGGATCCCGGACTGGGTCCCCAGTAGCGGGATCCAGGTGTTCCTTCTCCCTCTCACCTGCACGGAGTGGGCCTCTGGGGCCTGACCCATGGTGGGCAGGGCTTGCTCGGGGCTGGGCCGGTGTGGGGAACACCGGGCCTGCCCTTTGCAGCGAGTACTTCAGTGGCATCAGCCGGGCCCAGGCCCAGCAGCTGCTCCTGTTCCCCCACCCAGCGCGCTGGGGGCCTTCCCCGTGCGGCGCAGCGAGAGCAGCCACGGGGACTACTCACTGTCAGGTACCAGGAGCCCTTGACCTTGGGGTGGTTGCCTCCCAGGCAGTGCCAGCCCCCAATCCACCTCGGACCCGACAGTATGCATCACCTGGTTGGGGTGGCGGGAGGGTCAGGGCAGGCTGCAGCCAAGATGTGGCCTCCATCTCTGTGCCCTCCCAGCCTGGGCCCGGACCAAAGTCCACCACTACGGCATCTCCACAGTAGCCAATGGCAGCCTCTACCTGCAGAAGGACCAGCTCGTCCCCAGCCTGGAGGAGCTGCTGGCCTATTACAAGGCTCACTGGAAGCTGATCCAGAGCCCACTGCTACAGCCCTGTGTGCCCCAGGTGGGCCCATGCCCACCTCCCCTACCTGCCAGGTTGCCCCTCCTGAGACACTGTCCAGCACGCGTCCAGCTGGCCCGCTGCAGCCCTGGGCGCTGCCAGTGGGGGACCTGACGAAACCTGGGAGCCCCAGGTGCCCCTGTGACTCCTCCACACTCCGGTTCATCCCTGTGGGTTATATTTCTTTTTAATAATTAATTCATTAATTAATTTTTGGCTGCGTTGGGTCTTCATTGCTGTGCGTGGGCTTTCTCTAGTTGCGGCGAGTGGGGGCTACTCTTCGTTGCAGTGCGCGGGCTTCTCATGGAGGTGGCCTCTCTTGTTGCAGAGCGCGGGCTACAGGCGCGCGGGCTTCAGTAGTTGTGGTGCACAGGCTCAGTAGTTGTGGCATGCGGGCTCTGGAGCACAGGCTCAGTAGTTGTGGTTCGCGGGCTTAGTTGCTTCACAGCATGTGGGATCTTCCCAGACCAGGGCTTGAACCTGTGTCCCCTGCATTGGCAGGTGTATTCTTTTTTTTTTGTGTGATATGCGGGCCTCTCACTGCTGTGGCCTCGCCCGCCGCGGAGCACAGGCTCCGGACGCACAGGCCTAGTGGCCGTGGCTCGTGGGCCCAGCCACTCCGTGGCATGCGGGATCCTCCCGGACCGGGGCACGAACCCGTGTCCCCTGCATCGGCAGGCGGACTCCCAACCACTGCGCCACCAGGGAAGCCCTGGCAGGTGGATTCTTAACTACTGTGCTGCCAGGGAAGTCCAGGTGTTACATTTCTATGGGATTCTCTGGGGTTGGGGGAAGATGAGGCCTGTAGGATGCCCTCCCACCCCACCCAGCTCTGTAGAGCGGCCAGGAGGGGCGGGCAGGTTGGGGAAGACATCTGGGGAAGGCGCCCACGGCAGCCCCAGGCCAGTGCGGAGGCTGTGGGAGGAGATGCCAGTGGGGATGGCGCCACACCTGCGCTGGAGCCATGGTGCCTGTGCCTGTCCCAGGTGAGCGGTCCTGACGGGGGGCCGGGCAGCCATCTGGTTCCTCTGGTCTCTTAGTGACAGTCCGGACAGGGGCAGTAATGAGCGCTTGTGGATGGATGCCTGCCGCCAGAAAAGGTGCCATTAGGTCTGGAAGCAATTAGGGCCAGGCCTCCGGAGGTCAGCACCTGGGCCCCCTGCCCCGGCCAGGGGCAGAGTTCAGCGTGTGCTGGGGCACAGGGGCAGAGGGCCAGAGGCCTGGGGCCCCAGGAGCAGCTGCCCACTCTGCCTAGGGAGCCACAGGCAAAGGCCCCGGATGCCCGCCACACCTGCAGAAGCCCCCTGAACAGGACGAGTGGCAGTGACCCTGCTCTGTGTTCACCCTGTGGAGGAAGCTGGGCGCAGGCTACTTTGGGGAGGTGTGGGAAGGCCTGTGGCTGGACTCCATGCTCGTGGTGGTCCAGGTCGTCAGACCAGGTGGGTGGGGCCCCCTGGAGCCTGGGGCAGTGGCGGTGGGCAGCAGGTGGACGGCCGGGTCCCAGAGCGCTGCCCTGTCCCACCGCTGATGTGAAGGTTGCCGACCTGGCCCAGGAGATCCAGACGCTCACGAGCCCGGGGCACGAGTGCGTCATCCGGCTGCACGCGGTGTGGTCCGCGGGCAAGCCGGTGTACATCGTCACCGAGCTCATGCTCAAGGGCAGCCTGCAGGCCTTCCTGGGCCGTGAGTGTCGCGGTGGCCACACGTCCTGGCCGGTGGGGACGGGGACACTGCCCCTTCTCATGAGGGCCTTTGACGGTGCTCCAGGCCTTTTTACTGAACCCCGATCATCCGAGGCCCAGAGGGCTGTGGTGGGCTCTGGCCACAGTGAGGTCAGGCCGGGCCCAGACGCTGTGAGGCCTCTGGATCACCAGCCCTGTGCCAGGTCATCGTGGACCCAACCTGGCTCTGGGCACCCCCTCTCGACCTTGGCCCATTTCTGTCCCTGGCTGGGGACCCGGCCCGCCGCCATGAAGCAGCCTGCGTGGGGGCGGGCCGCACAGTGCCCACTGCAGCCCTGGTGAACGGTGCCATCCTTGCCCGTCTTAGAGCTGAGGACACTGGGGTGTGGAGGCAGAGACTGGGGCAGATGCCTGCCCCCGACTGTCAGCCCAGCCGCAGGCCCCGAAGTCCAGGCCCTGAGCCCGCCCCTCCTGCTGGGCTTCGCCTGCCAGGTGGCCGAGGGCATGAGCTACCTGGAGGAGCGGCACATCGTGCACCGGGACCTGGCCGCCAAGCACCCGCTCGTGGGTGACGACCTGGCCTGCAACGTGGCTGACTTTGGCTGGGCCCGGCTGCTCAAGGTCAGCGTGGGCTCTGGCCACGGGCCGCTGGGTGGCCAAGGGGCTTGTGGGGACGGCACCCCTCTGCCCACCGTGCCTCTGGTCTCTCCTCGCCCAGAACGATATCTACTCCCCAGGCAGTGGCTCGAAGAGCCCCGCCAAGTGGACGGCGCCCGAGGCAGCCAACTACTGCGTGTACTCACTGAAGTTGGACGTCTGCTCCTTCGGGGTCCTGCTCTACGAGGTCTTCACCTACGGCCGGCGTCCCTCCCTCCGGCGTCGGAGCCAAGGCATAGTCCAAGGGAGGAAGTGCGGGAGCCCGAAGGAGGAAGCAACCCCTGTCCCGGGGGTCGCTGAGCCTGGAAGGGGCACTGGGCCTGGAGGCTGACTGCTTGGCAGGGTCACTCAGGAGGGCTCCAGGGTGACCCCCAGGCACAGAGAGGCAGCCCCTGCCCAGCCCCTCTCCTCGTTCCTCCCCAGGAATGAGCAACCATGAGACCCTGCAGCAGATCTCGAGAGGGTACTGGCTGCCGCGCCTGGCCGCCTGCCCGGCCAAGGTCTACGCGCTCATGGTGGGGTGCTGGAGGGGCCGCCCAGACGAGCGGCCGGACTTCGCCACGCTGTGGGGTAAGCTGGGCGCCCCGCCCTCACGTCCCCCCTGCCCAGGCGCTCCCCCCTCGCGGGACAGTGTTTGCCATCGACACACCCCGGGATGCCTGATGCCCAGAACTGATGCCAGCCCGCGGCGCCTCTGGCCATGGGCCTCACGCCCTGACACACGCTGACACTCACAGCCTGTGTGCCACGAGGCAAACACGCAGACTCCCACGCAGACAGGCGAGGGGCTGGCATCTTCTGCCTGATGTCCCTGGTGAGGGAGGACCTCAGTTTGCTCTGGCCGCGGGGAGACGCTGGACGGGGAGGCCTCCTGCCAGTGCCTGCCGCCCTGAGCCCCAGTTTTCCCCGAAGTCCCGCTGTGGCCTTGCTGAAGCAGCTGGTGCTGGGGTTCAGGCAGGCCCGGGGCACCGGCCCCATGCCGCACAGCCTGGGCACAGACGCTACCTCCCGTGGGCCTCAGCCCCCGAACCAGAACAGGAGCTGGAGCTGACAGCTTGGCCCACCAGCTGGTGGATCATGGCCAAGGAAGGGCTGGCCCCCATGTGGCCCAGGCCCCCACCCCAGGGCACCTTGGCACCCACATCTGGGGACCCAGAGGAACATGACCCCTGGGCTATTGGCAGGAAGCAGTGGAGGCTGCAGAAGCCACGTGAACAGCCTTTCCCATCCCCCTGGGACTGGGACAGTGGGGTAGGAGTGAGCAGGGTCAGGCCACAGGAAGGTCAGACTGGTGGCTGATGGGTAACACTCCAGGGCCCAGGGCGGTTCTCTGCAGGTGGACACAGGTCAGGGGGGCAGAGTGGGGTCCCGGGCGCCGGCCTGGCTGTGCAGGGTCGGCGTGGGGGTGGGTATGAGTGCCATGGCGTGCGGGCACCCAGGCGACAGCCGGCTTTTCTGGGAAGGGAAGCAGCCAGTTTCTGGGGTGTGACTGCTCCCACAGGGCTGATTTCAAGCCACGTCACGGCATCACCAGATGTGGAGCTGGTGGGATGTGCACTGTCGGCTCCACTGCACCCTGCCGGCTCCGGTCCCACAAGTCCCCCCGGGTGGGGACTGGTCAGGTGGGGTCTGCCTTCAGGGTCCCCTACCCCCATCCTGGGAACCCCAGGCTGGCAGCTGTGCCCCAGAGGCCTGTGGGGACAGAAGGGGTGGAGGCATGCATGGCCGCCCCAGCTCCTCAGTCCCTGCAGGGTCAGCTCTGCCTCACAGCGGCCAGTTTGTGCTCACCTTGACCACAGGTCCCACCCGGGGGCTGGCAGCGGTGGGGAAGCTGGGACCCTCAGGTGCAGATAAGTGACCCTCGCTCCGGGGCTGCTCAGATGCTCAGAGAACAGAATCTGTAGGGTTGGAGAGATTGGCGGCGGTGGCGGGGGGGCGGCGCGGGGTGACACCTCGGGCAGAGGCAGCCCAGAGGGAGGAGGTGAGGACAGGCCACTTCAGGAAGGCCCCAGTCACCCTGCTTGTAGGTCAGAGCCTTGGACACCGTCCCCCTGACCCAGGCAGATGGGGGGAGGGCGCAGGAGGGTTTGGCCTGACCTTTTGGGACTCCGGGCAGCCAGGCCTCAGCTCTGACTTGGGCTACAGCCCCTGACCCCCCTCTATCCTGTCTTGGGAGAGCTGAGGGGCCCGAGGGTGAGGGCTGGAGCTGGGCTACGCCGGTGCTGGGCGGTTCCCAGAGCAAGCAGCAGTGTGGGGCTCGGGGCTCCGAACACGTTGAAGGGCTCACTCTGTTTCCCGGGGCCTGGCGTGTGTGTGTGTGTGTGTGTGTGTGTGTGGGGAGCAGAGCTGGCAGGCGTCCTGCGAGGGGAGGAACTGCTGGGCGGGGTGACAGGAGAGCCAGGTGCGCGTGGGGGTCACTGGCACACCCCTGGGGCGTGTCATCAGCACAAGCTGCACAGGTTTGGTGCTGGTGCCCTGGGAGGGGCCCACACCTCAGCCTCCGATCCCTCCCGCTTCCCCGTGTGGTTCAGGCAGGACCCGGACACGGCTCACGGGTGGGGCCCAAGGCCCGAGGGGGCTCTGGCCGGCGGTGAGGGGTGGGCGTGTGGGGGTGGGGGAGCCCGATGGATGCCCAGCAGCTCCGCCCCTCCCCTCTGGGTCCTGCCCCTCTTTGGTCAGCGGGTTGCTCTGCTCACGAACTTGTTAAATACCTGTTGCTGATCTCAAAGTGAGGCAGATGGTGCCGTAGTCTCTTCTCAATAAAAGGGAAAGCGCCACCAAGTAGGGTTAGTGTGCGATTTCCCCTGGTCATCCTCCTTATAGCTCTTCTGTAGGGGGCAGAGTCCCTGGCACCCCAGCTTCTCGCTGGGGAGGAGGCGCCTGGGCCTTGGGGGAGCTCCTTTGGGGGCGGGCAGAGAGGCAGTGCCCCTGGCCGTCCCTGGCTCAGTCCCAGCAGCCCTGGGAGGTTGGGGAGGGTGTGCCTCGCCCTTCACCCTCCAGCTCTGAGTCCCACGTCCCCTGGCTGAGTGCCCCCATCTGATTGGTGACCCCACCCTCCTGGCACTTAGGTCTGATCATGTGGGCAGGGGCACCTGAGTGGCCGCTTGGGCAGGTTTCCCCCGGCGGGTGGGTAACAGCAGCGCCCAGACTGACCTGGCCCAGGGGGTGGGAAGACAGGTGGTCCTTGGTGTAGAGCCTAGGGTGCTTGGGAGGCCTGGGAGGGGCATTTCTGGTGGCACAGGTGTGGCTGGCCCGGCTGCCTTGTCTGAGCCGAGGCTCAGTGGGGCGGGGACGGCCTGTCAGGGTCAGCCCTGCCTACATGCTGCTCCCAGCTGGAGCAGAGAGGCGGTGAGGCCAGGTGGCCCAGTTCTGCCACTGCCCTGGCCATGGGGTCCCCGGGCCAGGCTCCCCTGGGCCCCAAGTATGTGGGCCTCTGGGACTTCGAGGCCCGCACAGCTCAGGAGCTGAGCTTCCGGGCAGGGGACCTCTTCCATGTGGCCAGAAAGGAGGAGGAGTGGTGGTGGACCGTGCTGCTGGACGGGGTGGGCAGGGCTCTGGCCAAGAAGGAGATGGTGGGGTTGGAGCCGTGAGTCTCCCCACGGCCCTCGTGGGTCACTCCGAGTTGCCCAGCCCTGGGCCCTGCAGGGCGTCTATTGGGCCAGAGCTCTGCGCTGCTGTGGCTGGGCTCTGGGTGCAGACAGGGACCCTGGGCTGCCAAAGAGGGGTGGCCCATGGCTCCGTCTCCCTGCCCCCCCCCAGTGGGGCTGGGCCTACCACCCTGGCCTTGGGATCCCTGGCCGGGCTTCTGCTGTGTGGCATCTGGGGATGGGGGCTGCAGAGGCTCCGGCCCCTCCTCCATGCCGGGACCCAGAGGAGGGCAGCCAGCTGACAGCGAGTCCAAGGCTGAGCCTGGGCCTTTTGGGGAGCGAAGCTTCGCTCGCCTTCCAGACACCGGACACCAGCCTGCCAGCCTAGTCAGGGAGCGGGAGGCCATGCGACAGGCCCGCCCGGGGGTGGGCCACAGACCTGCTGCCCGCACCAGCACGGCTGCCCATTGCTGGCACGGTGGCTCCCAGAGACAGCTGTGGGCCTGAGGGCGGCCCAGACAGCTTGGGCCACAGGCGCAGCCCGGCGTGCGTGTGTCACGCGACCCCAGGTGGTTCCCTGAGCTCTGGACGGGAGGGTCTGGCGGAGGGATTCCCACGGCCCCTCCGTGTGCCTGTGCACGCCACTGCTTGAGCACCTGCTGTGTGCCGGAGCCGACACGGGCAGGGTCGCCCCGCCTGGGGGGAGACACGTAAGCATGGTGCAGACAGGACCATCTCAGGCAGGGCCCCCGACAGTGATAAGGCAGGGGCCGGCACTGCCAGTGCAGAGGCCCTGGGCCCTGGGAACCCAGCACACTCGAGAAGTGGAAGGAGGCAGGGTGGTTGGTGAGGGGTGGGGCAAATGGGAGAGATTCTAGAGGTGCTGGATTGGTGGGGGTGGCCCGTGGACCCCACGGGGCTCAGTGCTGGGCAGTGGTCTTCCGTGCAGGGACCCACGTTCCAACGGGGCCTGAGGGAGCCGAGGGGTCAAAGGGCGGGGCGGTTGGCAGCAGAGGTCCCCTGGGAAGCTCCGCAGGCCCAGCCTTGCCCTGGCGCTGGGAGCTGGGGTGTGAGAATGCCTGTGGACGTGTGTGGGTGCATGTGCGTCCCCGGGTCCCACAGTGCTAGAGCATGGCGTGCCTGTGGCCCGGGTACACAAGGCGGCCACAGAGTCACAGAACGATGTGGTCCAAGAGCATGGCCACAGAGCCACATCCGAGGTTGGGGAGGGTTGCTGTACCCACAGGATGGGGGGCTCTGTCCGCACAGACGGGGGACAGTCCGGGAGGGGTAGTGGGAGGGGCCTTCTCCACTTCTGGGTCACCAGGGTCTTTCCTGGGGTCCAGAACTGGCCACTTGGGACATTTGGGGTCGGTGATGGGCAAAGAAGGGGCCTTTGGGTCAGTGAGTGTCCGCGGGCAGCTGTGGGCCGGGGTTGGGGGCACGAGGAGGCAGCGGGTCAGGTGGGCTGGGACTCGGTGGGGGGCACAGGCGGGGGGCCGTGCAGCTCAGGGTCCCCCCGCCCTGCAGGTGTTTCTTTGGCCGGACCTCTCTCTCGGAAGCCCTGCACCGACTGCAGGCCGCGGGCAACGAGCTGGGGGCCTTCCTGATCCGGGTCAGCGAGACGCCGGGCGCCAGCTACGTCCTCTCGGGTGCCCGCTTCCCGCCCCTGCCCGCTCCGCAGCCTCACCTGGGCCTGACTTCGGGGCTCCTGGTCCCTAAGCCCTTCGTGCATGCAGAGCCCGGCCCCTCTGGCCTGTCCCCTCCACTGCGCTGGGACGTCCAGGCCCTGCTCTGGGAGCTCTGACCCTCAGTGGGTGCAGGCCCCGCGGCCTGGGTGCCTTCCCCGGAGTCTGGCCGGTTGTCTCCTTTCCGCGTTGGGGGCAGCCCTGCCAGTGGGCCTCTCTCAGCGCCTGTTCACAAGCGTTCCCTCCGTCCAGTGCGGGACCGGCAGACCGTTCGCCACTACAAGATCTGGTGGCAGGATGGCCAGTTGCACCTCAACGAGGCTGTGTCCTTCCCCAGCCTACCCAAGCTCAAGGACCACCACGAGGCCCAGAGCCTGTCCCACGGCCTGTGGCTGACCTTGCCCCGCTGAAAGTTAGGCCCCCTGCCCCCAACAGGGACACAAACCCTCGGGTGGAGGTGGGTGTGGGTCCTGACTCCCTGACTGGCTGGGGGACCCCTGGGGACACTCAGCCCAGGGACTCTGGCTATGTGGGAACCGTGGTTGGACAGAGCCGGCCGCGGGGGGAACCGTGGTTGGACAGAGCCGGCCGCGGGGGGACGGCGGGCAGGGGGCGTGTCCTCCGTTGCCCAGTCACTCTCACCCTCGGGCCAGCTAGAGGTCAGCTGTGCCCTTGGTACGTCCTGAGTCTCTCTGGGCTGGTGGGAGCTTGGGCCATGTGCCCCGGCGAGCAGCCAGACAGGAGTTTTGTGTGAGTGGCACTCAGGCCAGTGTCACTGGCCCAGAGCAGGTGCGGGGGAGGGGTGGTGGCGGCCTTTGTTTGCAGGACACAGCAGGGGTCAGCCAGGCTTGGGGCAGTCCCTGGGAGAGCCTGGCCACATGCCGGACACTGGGACCCTCCCAAGCAGGACGTGGCCCTACATTTGAGGATAGACCAGGGGCTGACTTCCCAAGGACGGGTGCCCCCGCCCCGTGTCCCTGCAGCATGAGCTGGAGCCCCTGCCCCACTGTGACGACTGGGAGAGGCCGCGGGAAGAGCTCACGCTCTGCAGGAAGCTGGGCTTCCGGCTACTTTGGGGAGGTCTGGAAGGACAAGGTCCGAGTGGCCATCGAGGCGATCGTCCGAGGTGAGCGGGCTCCAGGCCAGGGACTTCTGGCTTTACTCACGGGGGTGGGGCAGCCCAGCAGCCCTGGGCCCTGACGCCCTGCCAACCACTCGCCGCCCTAACTTGGATCACCTGTGGCACCTACCGCAGTGTCCGGGTGGCATTCTCCTTTCACACTGTTATCTAAATGCATTTATCTTAAAAGGGAACTTTAAATTCTTAATATAAATGGAAGGAAATCCATTAAAATAAGTAGATCACTAGAAATCTGAAAAGGTTCATCTGAAATCTTCTTGGGACCCACCAGAGGTTGGGATCGCCCACTTCAGGAACCAGGGGCCCAGGGGTGCAAGGGAACACACTTGGGAGGGGGTATTCCAGCTCCACATCTGGCTTGGGCAGGCGTAAACCACATGGGGGTGTCTGTGGTCCCTGGGGTGTGGGGAGAGCAGCTGGTGGGCACAGTGGACCCTTGTGTGAACAGCGGGGACCAGGCTGTGTCTGCCCTGGCATCCTGGCTTGGGAGCTGGGGCGTCGGGGAGGGCGCCCACATTTCCTGAGCCGCTGCGGCGTGTGGGCGGGGGGATGGGTGGGACAGGGGCTCAGCTCCTTCGACGGCTGCACCCAGCAAGGCCGCCCCCCTGCCCCGACGGCTGACCTTCTGCGTCAGCGCACGTTCTGGTCGGAGATCCAGGCCGTGAAGAAGGCGTGGCACGAGCGCAGCCTGGCGCCTGGGGGGCCTGTGCACATCAGCACAGAGCTCCTGCCCACGGGGAGCCTGCTGCGGCTGCTGCGGGGCGAGCGGGCCGGGGGGGGGGTGCCCGCTGGAGGGCACGGGAAATAGGCACAGAAAGGAAAAGAAAAGCCGCCCCGCCTGCATACCATTCACCAGGCAGCCTGCGATTGCTCAGCAGCCTTTTCTGTTTTAAGAAAGGATTTAAAATATCTTGTGATAAATGTACCATCCGTTCATTGCAGGAATTTGACAAAATACAGATAAGAACAAAGACAAGAAAAGCCACTCATCATTCCTACACCTACGGTGAACTGAGGCCATTTTAATCAAACGTTTGGCGTGCCCCCCCCCCCCCACGACTTCTGGAACACACAGGCCTGGTTCTCACTGCTGTTCTCTCTTCCTAGAAGGCGCTGTCCCTCCTTCTGGTGTTCGTCTGCTTCACACCCACACTCGCACACACACGCTCACACACCACGTATCTCGTTGATGCACAGACCTCATCATCTATAACAAGCCTTGTTGTTTCACTGAACACCCAAACCAGACAATTCGTGGAGGCGCCATTGTATGCAGATGCGGCCCAATTTCAGAGACGCTGAAATGGGAAGAAATGGGCACCGTAGGATAAATGACATCCAGTGTGCATATGTGTGTATCTGGGGGTATATTTTATTTTTTTTTAACATCTTTATTGGAGTATAATTGCTTTACAGTGCTGTGTTAGTTTCTGCTGTATAACAAAGTGAATCAGCCATATGCATACATATATCCCCATATCTCCTCCTCCTTGCGTCTCCCTCCCACCCTCCCTATCTCACCCCCGGGGGTATATACATATATATATATATATATTTTTTTTTTTTGCGGTACGCGGGCCTCTCACTGTTGTGGCCTCTCCCGTTGCGGAGCACAGGCTCCGGACGCGCAGGCTCAGCGGCCATGGCTCACGGGCCCAGCCGCTCCGCGGCATGTGGGATCCTCCCGGACCAGGGCACGAACCCGCATCCCCCACATCGGCAGGCAGACTCTCAACCACTGCGCCACCAGGGAAGCCCCTCCGGGGGTATATTTTAATACGGCAACATTTGCAGTGCTTTTCACTTGATCACTGCAAGCAGTTTCCTGTATCACTAATTGTTCATCAGAAATGAAATCCTGACGGTCTGTGTACCACCACGTGGATGTGCCACGTCCACTCAGGCGCCTGTTGTGGAAACCTTCTGAGGTTTTTCACCGTGTAAATGATGCTGAGATGAACACCTTTGTACATACGTCTTTGAGTTCCTATTGCTTCAGTGTGGATTCCTAGAAGGAAATTCCAGAGGGTGTGTGTGGACCGTGGTAGCTCTGATACCTAATAGCCCTCCACAAGGGCTGCAGTGGGCCCACAGCTCCAATTTTAAACCAGGCCATCTGCCCTTTGTCCCAGCCCCACCCCTGAGCGCAGGAGTCTGCAGAGAGGACTTGGCCCTGGCTGGCCCCACTCACGCTGGCCTCCCCTGGCCTCTGCAGACTCCAGTGAGAAAACCCTGCCCATCTCGGAGCTGGTGGGCACTGCAGCACAGGTGGCCGAGGGCATGTGCTACCTGGAATTGCATAATTACATCCACGGGGATCTGGCCACCAGGAACATCCTCGTGGGGGAAAACATCTGCAAAATCGGGGACTTCGGGCTGGGCAGGCTCATCACGGTAGGGCCAGGGGAGGGCGGGGAGCAGAGGGCACAGGGAGCCGGGGGTACCCGTGGGCCTCCCGCCCTCAGGTGAGATGTGGGCTGTGGAGCCCGAGCTGGGTCTTTTTCTTTTTAAAATTATTTTATTTTTGGCTGCATTGGGTCTTCGATGCTGCACGCAAGCTTCCTCTAGTTGGGGTGAGTGGGGGCTACTCTTCGTTGCGGTGTGTGGGCTTCTCATTGCGGTGGCTTCTCTTGTTGCAGAGCACAGGCTCTGGGCGCGCGCGCAGGCTTCAGTAGTTGTGGCACGTGGGCTCAGTAGTTGTGGCTAGAGGGCTCTAGAGCGCAGGCTCAGTAGTTGCGGCACACGGGCTTAGTTGCTCCGCAGCATGTGGGATCTTCCCGGACCAGGGCTTGAACCCGTGTCCCCTGCATTGGCAGACAGATTCTTAACCACTGTGCCACCAGGAAAGCCCCCGGAGCTGGGTCTTAAAGGGATCAGGAGGCTCCTGGGAGGGCAGTGCAGGCACTTGGATGAGTCCAGGAGGACAGCTACATGGGGCCAGCTCGGGCGCCCAGAGGCTGGGGCAGGGAAGTCCCTGCTGAGTGGGTGGGCAGCACAGCAGGGCAGGGTGCGCAGGCGGCAGGGCGTGGGGGGGGGAGCGGGCCTAACCCTCACTCGCCCTTGGCCAGTGTCCTGCTTCCATGCTCAGCCTGGCCCAGCAGGCAGGTGATACCAGCACCTCCGGGACTCCCAATCACACACACCGAGAGGTTCACACATTGAGGGGTTCCTTTAATCGTGATGCCCCAGAGCTAAGTGTCAGCCATTCCAGTGTGCTCCTCAAGCGGACCCCAGCGTCACGCCAGCTTGGCTGCTAAGCCACTGCCCCTCCCGGTGTCTCCTTGCAGCTCACTTCTAGAGAAACTCTGCCCCTTGTCCTGGGAAGCTCTCTGCTGCGCTTTGCGACTATGGTCCTCTGGGGCGGAGCCTGTTGGCATCTGGGGCAGGTTCTGCCTGCTCAGCTCCGGCAGCACGGGTCCCAGGGAGCCCTGACGCAGTGTGGGTCCCGACCGCACACTTGCCCACCAAGCACTGGGCTCCCCGAGCCTGTCCATGCTGTGGGGAGGGAGGGTGCAGGCGGCCCCCAGGCCCGCCCCCAGCGTGTCTGATTGCAGAACGCCTACCTCTCCCATGACCACAGTATCCCTTACAAGTGGACCGCCCCCGAGGCACTCTCCCGAGGGCATTACTCCATCAAATCTGACATCCGGTCCTTCAGGGTTCTCCATGAGATTTTCAGCAGGGATCAGATGCCCTATCCAGGTACTGGGCACCCAGTGTTGCCAACTGCGGGCAGGGTGGGAGGGAGCCATCACCTGGACACGGCCCCTGCACCATTCACTGAGTGCCTGATGCCTTCCAGGCATGACCGTCCAGAGGGAGGGCGTTAGAAGTGAGTGCCAGGGATGCAGAGGGCGAGGGCACAACCCAAGGCTTCCTGTGGGAGGGGGGGGACGGCACTGGCCTCCCTGCCTCCACAGCCCCTCTTGTCCTGCCCGCCACAGGCATGTCCATACCTTCCTGAGGGTAGAGGCAGGCTACCGCAAGCCCTGCCCCCTGGAGTGCCCACCCACCACACACAAGCTGATGCTCTCATGCTGGCACAGGGACCCCGAGCAGAGGCCCCGCTTCAAAGGGCTGCGGGAAAAGCTCTCCAGTCTCAGAAGTTACGAGAACCTGCTGAGTCGGCCGCCTCCTTGCCACTGCCTGAAGGCCAGGCCAGCCCTCGTGAGGGGCCTGAGCAACCTCGGATCACGGGAGTGGGCTGACCCAGATTTACTGAGGATTTGCTGAAGGTACCAACAGCTCCCAGAATCAACCGGACACCCCCGAGAAGGGGCTTGGGCAGCCCTGGGCCCGCCTGTTGCCCAGTGCCACCAGGAGCTGGGCCTGCCCCTTCGCCTGACACCAGCTCCTGGAAAGTGCTGGGACCTCCACAGCCAACACCTGCCCTGGGGCTCCAGGAGCCAGGTCGCCCCTCCTTCCTAAGGGAGTGGACCTGTCCCTAGTCCTGACCCAAAGCCCACCAGCTGTCAGGACCAGGGCTGAGTTTCCCTGGCCGTGCGTAGTGGGGACCTAGGCTTTGGCTGCACTCCTTTGCCCTCTGGTCTTGCCCGAGACCTGGATATAAGGGGGCGTGGACCCCCCAGTCCGCTGTGGAGACAGGGGCACTGACGCCTGCTCCCTGGGGCCAGCCGCTGTTCCTATCCAGCTGCCTCGGCAACTGCAGCGCAAACGGCAGCTGCCACCAGGGGGTCTGGGGGCCACGTCTGGACACTGTGACTGAAAGGACTGGGTTGGGGTCGAGCTAACCGTGCCTGGACACATTGAGGGCAGGCAGGACAGAAAGTGCAGCCTTTGGGGGCCACGAGCCACCCAAATGCCTTGGGATGGACTCCCGACTCCCGTGACTTAGAGTGGAGCTGGGGCGGGGTGGCCAGCTGAGCCCAGCCCGCTAACCAGTGGAGACCAACCCTCTAGGCCCCCGCCCTCACACCAAGCCTCTCCCTCAGTGAACTGCCCTCTCCTGACCCCCAGGCCCCGGTCAGTCTCTGCTGGCCACTGAGGCATGTGGACGCCACCAGCCTATCCCCCACGCCTGCCCCCAGGAGGCCAGCAGAGGATGAGACCACTCCCCAGCTACACACAGGATGAGACCACTCCCCAGCCACACACAGAGCTCCCAAGTAGGACTCTGCCCAAAGCTGGGCTGCCCCGGGTGGGGCCCCACTAGAGCCTCCCACACCTACTTCCCCGCACCCTTAAAGTTTTGGCTGCTGGGGGCCCTGCCCAGAGTGTGCCTTACAAGAGGCTACAGGACACGCCACCCTTACTGGAAGGCACGTGGGAGAGAGCAGTGTGCGTGAGCTGCTCCACACCAGGTTGACGACGGCCTCCTCGAGGGCGCTGGGCCCCGCGTCTGAGGGCTCCGGACCCAAGCCAGAGACCCTGTCTCCCGCCGCGGCAGCAGGGGCCAAGGCAGGCTTACTCAGAGGACCCCGACCTCAGTGGCTGCCCTGGGACTGCCTGCTCTCCCTGGCTCCCCAGGATAGCAAGGCACCCCACCTCTTCTCAGATACAAGGCTCCACACTCACCAGAGCTGTCTGCCCACGTGAACCGGAGCCAGATCTCAGAGGTGGCCCACTAGGGAGGGACCCCAGGAGGGCCCAGGGAGCAGGGCCAGCTCCCCAACGCCCAGGAAGTGAGAAGTTTGAGGGGTTGGTGACTTCTCCCACGGGGGCGGGGGTGGCATGGAGCTCACACACACACCATGTGGCTGCTGGCTGCTTGGAGTTTATTTTCTACTCGGTGCAAGGCACAGGTTAGAGGGTGCCGGGAAGGCTCTCATGTGGCTCGGATAGTAAAGAGTGGAGTTTTCTCAACTTCCTTTTTGGTGTTTTGCTGTTTTGATATTAAAAACCCAACTGCTTGTGTTGGCTGCAGCCTGATCACTCTCAGGGAGGGGAAGGAGGGGGGCTCTGATGAGCCCAGCGCCTGGGGAGGAAACCCGCCCGGCAGCTGGTGGTGGCCGCTCAGGACGGGGGCCTGGAGTTGGTTTGGCCAGGCTGGCCGCCAGGCTGTTGCTTCCCCACGGCTTCCCGAGCCAGGTCACAGGCGATCATGCTGGTGGAGGCCTGGGCTGGTTCTGAGCTGGAGGAGAGCACGTGGTCAGAAGCTGCTACCACCTGCCCCCCCCCACTGGCCCCCAGGAAGGTGGACTCACTGCTCTGGGGACTCCAACACTGTGGCCATGAACGGGAGAGTGGACTTCCCGAAAAAGAAGCCGGCCCACCAGTGTCCCGGGTCAGCTCTGGGAAGACCTGCGAGAAGCAGAGTGAGGTCAGGGTGCTGCTGCCCACCCCCTCCAGTCAGTCCCTGGGGACAGCCAGGGGTGGACCTGCGCTCACCGGGGTGGCGGGGGGATGCCTTCCCCAGGGTACTCGGCACTTCCGCAGGAGCTGTTACTGGAAGTGGAGCCCAGGCGGCCTGGAGAGAAGAGGCCAGGTCAGCTCCACAGGGCACTGAGCCCCCAGCTCACCGGACCAAGAGCTGGCTTTGCCTGCAGCACAGGGCCGGTGCCAGGGGTCCTTAGCCGCTCACTCCCCACTCGGATACGGATTCTCAAGGAACTGTAGCTGACACAAGCTGGGTGGGGGAGCACGGGTCAGACTTGGTGGGGGGGGGGGCGGGCAAGGGGCTTACTTACGCCGGTAGTAGTCGTGGGTGGCCACGAGCGAGCCGCTGGAGGGGATGGCTGCCATGCTCTTGCTTGTGGGCTGGTGGAAACCTGCGCACGCGGGGGTCGGGGAGCCCCTTCGGTCACCGCTGCCTCTCGCGAAGGGCACTCCCCACCCGGACCCCAGGGTCAGCCGCGTGGGCTCTCGGGAGGGGCGGACGCCTGGTTTGTTTACCGAGCCGAGGCGGGGCTCCGGAACTCGGGGACCGCCTTCTCCGCGCGGGCGGCTCTAACCAGCCCGAACAGGCCGCGCGGGACAACAAAGGCGCTTTGTGCGCGGGGCCGCCGGCCTGGGGCTCCGGGAAGCGGCCCTGCCTGCAGCCGGCGCGCTCCCAGCTCCGCGCCCCGGGCCCTGCCCGCCGCCCCCTCCCCACCCGCGCCCTTCGGTCCTCCCGGACGCCGGGCGGTCCGCCCCGCCAGCCGTCGCTCCTATTCGGGCCGCTAGACCCCACCCACGCGCCGCCCGGGCCCTCACCTCGGCGGTGACCCCTCGCGGGCCTCGGCGCTCGATCACGGACGGCGGGGACCGGGTCGCTAGGCCACCGAGCCCATCTGCACAGGAGCCCACGGCCGACGGCTCCACGACCCAGACGCGCCGGGCGCGCACGCGCGGACGCGCCCCCTTATATGGCGGCACCGCCCCGCGCCCTGCGAGCCCCGCCCCAGCCCTGGCGAGGCCCCGCCCCTGCTAGGCTCCAGTCCCGCCCAGGACCCCTGCGAGGCCTACTAGGCCCCGCCCCAAGCTCAGCCTGGCCCAGCCCCGCCCTGCCCTGCCCCGCCCCCGTGGCCTGGCCCTAGTTGGCCGCCCTTGGAGGAAGTCCAGTCCTGCAGCGTCAGTCTGACCTGGGCTGCCCGGGCAGCGCATCCTGGCCTGGCCTGGGCTTGGGGTGGTTAAATAACCGCTGCCCCAGTCCTAGAGCAGGGCCTGTCTCCCTCTCACCTCTCGTCCCACCTTCCCGGGCTCTGGCCATCCTTTTGGACCCAGGCCTGCTGCTGGTCCAGCCTGTCTCCACCTTTCCAGCTCCGCGGAGGCGGCGGGGGTGCCGGACGGTGGCCCCTGCGCTTTCGGTCTGTTTCTGCCGCTGCCCCCAGTCCTGGGCTGAGCCCAGCAGGCCCAGCCCTCGCAGTGCCCCTCTGCTCTGGCCTTCTCTGCTCAGGATGGGGCACTCCCCACTCTCACCCATACTGGGGGGACATCTGCTCAACCAGACGTGGGCCCCCGCCAGCGGGTGCCCTCCCCCAGCTGTCGGCTTGGGTGCCACCCAGAACGAGCCGTGTCCCTCTAGCTTTCCAGCCCTTCAGGGACTGCATTGCAGGTGGGAAGCTGGGGAGCCCACCCATGTCTCCCTCACAGCTCTGGGGGCTCTGGAACCCACTCCCCGTTCTCAGCTCCAGCTTGCATCCAGCTGCTTACAAGGCATGGGTGGGGGAGGAGGGAGAGGGGAAAGGAGGGCAGGCAGAAGGGGAAGCTTATGTCAGTGGGTGGGGTAAAGACCCCTGTTTGGGGATGTCTCCAGTAGCTGGAGGCGAGGCCCCCAGTTTTGGGCAGCCCCAGAATGTTCCGTGCAGGGCCTGGGCGCTGCCACACCCTGGCTCTTCAACCGGGAGGAGGACTTCCTTTCCAGTGTGGAAATCAGCCTTCCCCCACCCCCGACCCCCAGCCTCCCTCTGTAGGGAGGGGAAGTCCCCCTGTCCTCTCCCTGGCTCTTTGGCACTAGGCCCTGGCTGGGCAGTCTCGCCCCTGGTGGCTGGGAGGCTTTCAGGAGATCTGTGGCAGCTTCGGTGGGAGGGGCCATCAGGAAGATCCCATAACCCCCTGGGCTGGGCCCTCTATATCCTCACACCCCCTCAAGGACCCCTCCAGGATTCCTGAACCTCAGTCCAACTTCTCACTCAGGAGACGGAGAAACTGAGGCCCCAGGAGGGGGGCGGCCTTGCTGCCCCTGGATGTGACCCTTTATTGGGCTGGGTGGGGGTCAAAGCTGCTGACCTCCTAACTGCGACCTGGCTTGGGTCACAGTGTGGCCAGGGGACCCTGGAGGAGGTGCAGCTACCTGGCCCAGGTGACTCTCATTCCTTCTTGGCCTCCCCCATCTCTTCCTGGTGTCCCCATGGACTGGGCCCCTGCTGGACACTGGGAAAAGGACGGTTCCAGCGTCTCTCCCTGCCACCCATCCAGCTGCATCTTTCATGGGCTCTCAAGATAACCGTGGTTCACAGCAAGGGTCAGCTGGATTGCTGATACCCGTGAGACAAGACCCTGAAGGAGAGGCGCGTGGCCCCCCAAGCCCTCACCCCAACCTCCCTTCACAGCCAGAGACCTTTGCTTCCCAGGGTCACCACAGGCACGGCCTGGCCGTCTTCCTGCCCTCCTCCAGGGCGTTAATTCTGGATGGTGGCTTTACTGCAAATCAAATGTAATTCTTAAGGGCCATTTGCCATCCCCCACTCCTCCCATGCTCACCAAACCCTGAGCCTGGTCGTGGATCAAACGTACCAGGGCCCTGTTGCTGGGTTATTGGCCATTTGGGTCCACGTGGGCTCTGGCTATCAACTCTGCTCAGGGCCTCACGGAGCCGCCCACTGTGCGGGGCAGCCTCTCCCCTTTGGTCTCAGCTCTGCTGCCAGCCCCTGACCACGTGTTTGCCTGGGATGGGTAACAGAGCGCCCTCACCCCAGCCCACCGACTTGCCCGGTTGCACGTATCTACCCCTCCTGCCCTCCCCTGAGACACACCACCGGTTGGAAGCTGGCAGCCTCGGGGCGTTCCCCAAGTGGGGGACAGCCCCCGGTGAGCTCGAAGCATGATTGGGTTGGGTGTTGTGTGGTTTGCGAAGGTGGCGGGCGCCAGCTCTGGCCGCGTGCTGGGGAAACTGAGGACGAGGGCACTGCCTTCGTGGGTTTGTGGTAGGGACACAGGAGCCAGGCAGGGGCGCTGACGGGGGTCTCTGAGTGAGACGGGGGCCCTGACTAGACCGTGTGCTGTTCTGTTCACCCAGTGCTCGGGTTGGCTGAGCACCTGCTCTGTGCAGGTGGCTTGGCGGGGCACGGGGAGTGGTGGTGAGGCAGGTAGGCGCCCCTTCCAGCAGAGGGGCCGGCCCAGAAGGGGGGTCCCCACTCGGTGAGGGGGGACAGGAGAGGGGTTGTCAGGCTTCAGCTGAGGGGGAGCGGGGGAGGGCCCAGCGCTCGGAGCTGCCGGGCAAGAGCAGGGGGGCTGCTGGCCTTGGACGGGGTGGGGGGCCAGTGGCAGGACCTGCAGTGGGAGAGGCAGCCAGGCCTGAGGGGTCACTGACAGGGCAGATTGGTCAGTGCAGTCGACACCAGGAGGATGGAGTGTTCCGGCAAGACCCAGGCTTGTCTCGCTCTGAAGCACCCTCAGCCACAGGGCTCTCTCTGCCCCTTCTGTGAACTCCCGTGTCCCTGTGGTCAGCGGCTGAGTGTGTGGGCATCTCGTGGGGTTCCCCTCGTGCATGCCTCCAACAGGACTGGGGTGCCAGGGCCTGAAGCTGGGGAGGCCAGCATGAGGGGCCTGCCCAGGGCCATGGACCGCTCATATGGTCAGGAGGGGGGGTAGGGTTTGGCGAGGTGCCCTGTCCAAATCCTGGACCTGGTGGTCACTCAGGAGGGGACACAGCTGGGGGAATGAGGGTTGGTGCCATTCCGGGGGCCCAGGAGGCACGCCGAGTACTCCCGGGGAAGGGCGGAGCAGCAGTGTGAGAAGTGGGAGGCCAGATGGATTGGGACCCCTGGGGTAGAGCCATCCCATGGCGGGGTCTGAGCAGAGAGAGCTGAGACTTGGGGGCTGCTCTGGAGAACAGGGTCAGCTTAGGGGCAGGAGGGCCACCAGGGCTCCTGCTGGGAGGGGCTCGGGGAGGGAGGCTGGTGCTGGCCTTGCTGCTGTGGCTTCCAGCCATCCAGAGCCATGGGTAACCCGAGGGTGAGGCAGGCAGTGCAAGGCCAGGTGTGCCAGGGGCAGTGAGCATTAGACCCCGTCCTCTCCAGGCTCAGTCCCCAGAGGCTGAGGACGTGCTGTCTCAGCACTAGTGCAGGGAGGTACAAAGGCCCTGGGGCTGGAGAGAGCCCTGGTGCACTGGGCTGTGGGTATGGGGAGGTTGAAGTCAGGTTCCACCTACTGGAGGGGAGCAGAAGATGAGATGTCCCAGGGGCTCCCCAGGGGATGGGGTGGGGGAGAGCATGTGGCACCTTTGTCATTCTGTGCTGGCCTCACAGCCTGGGCCATCCCGCCCCCGGGGCCTCCGCAGCCTCTCCTCCGCCTGGCTCACGAACAGTGCCGGGCCCCTGGGACGCCCCGACACAGCCACACCCATCTGTTCCCCGTGGGGCCCAGGCCGCTGCCTCCCTGGGGCTCCCTGGGCCTGGCTCAGGCCTGGGCAGCTGGGGAGGAGGGTTCGGGGAGGGGGGACAAGTACCGGGAGGGGTTCTCTGGCTGCTCCCTGCCCAGCTCGGAGCTGAGACTTCCTGGGGGCTGTTGCTCCCTCTTCCACATTCAGAGCTTGGTGGCCCTCAACTCTGTTCCATTCTCTCCACCCCAGTTCTCTGGCTTCGGCCAGCAGGGCCCTCCTTAGCCTGACCAGGCCACGTGACCCCCTCGCTGGGCAGAGCCTGTGAAGCCTGTGCCTCCGGGGCTGAGGGCGAGGCCAGCCGTGCCCTGGGGTCACCCTTGGCCGCCAGGGTTTGGGACCCTGGGCCGGCAGGGCACGCGGCTGTGACCCGCTGTGGCCACTTCCTGTTTGGATTCCCTCCTGTAGAAGTGTCTTGGGAGCAGCTGCTGAGGCAGAGGTTGGGGCGCAGGATGTGTGTTGGTGACCTGCACCTGTGGGGGGAGCCGGGAGGACGCAGGACTGGGCGAGGGGTGGTGTCAGCTCAGGTGGCTGCCCAGTGGGGCTGCGGTGGTCCCACGGGGAGCCCCGGAGCGAGGAGAGACTGTCAGGGTGACCTGCGTCAGGCCCCAGGCAGCCAGTGGGGGAAGTGAGCCTGGGGGTGTGGCGGCTCTGCGGCCCAGGCCGACCCTAAAGGAGGGGCGGTGGGGGCCGTGTGCTGACCACTCCTGGCCCGGGCAGAGAGGCCTTCCCTGAAGGAGCCCTGGTGGCAGCATCTCCCACCTCCCCAGACCACCCTCCAGCAGCCTGCTGGGCTAGCCTGCCCCTGTCCGCCTCACTCTCAACCTCACCAACGACTCCAAGATCAGATAATCCAAAAAGAGGGTTTGTTTTGTTTGTTTTTTTAAAAGTGAATGTGTAAAGGCTGCATTTACTAAGCCAGGAAGGTGGGGCTCCGCCAGTCACTCCCCACAGCTCGCATCAGGGACCCGGAGCAGATGGGGGCACGTCCTGCTTAGAATGGGGAAAGGGGCGAGGGGTCTCGGCCTCCATCTGGCCCACCCCAGCCCATGCGTAGATGGCACGGGATGACCCCCAGAGGCCCTGCACCCCCATCTGGTGTCCTCGGAGGCGCTGGGTCCACCTCAGGGCTCTTGTCTTGCTGGCCACCCCCGGGTGTGGCTCCAGCCTTGGGGAAACACAGGCTCGTGCAGGTTCCCAAACCCCTGCGGCCAATGGTGACCCGCGAGGCCTGGGCAGGGGCTGCTCCGTCTTCAGGGCGGGTGGTGACGGGGTCTGGGACAGGGGCCAAGCTCAGGAGAGGTCAGCCCTTCCCTTCCGCTGGCCCCAGTGGGTGATGGCCCGTGTGCTTGGAAGCTCGTGCAGGGCTCAGGGTGGGCGTGTGCTTGGCCCGTGTGCTTGGAGGCTCGTGCAGGGCAGGCTGGGCGTGGGGTCAGGATGCAGCACACGAGCCTCCAGCCACCCGGGAAGCGGTGACAGGAAAAATCGTCCGGAGGGCTGGAGATGGCCACACGCAGGACGTCTGCACTGCGGAAGGGGCAGGATGGCTGATGGCCACGGGCTCCCAAGGCTGGGGGGGCAAGGCTTGGGCCTGGGGTTGGGGTCCCAGCTGTTCCCGAGCCCCATCCCCTCCCGCCAGGATTGGGGTGGTGACGGCACCTTCCTGACAGGTGTTCCATCAAGACCGGACGGGAGGGGCCGGGTGCTGCTCTAACCCAGGGGCTGTTGCTGTCACGGTGCCCGCGTGGTTGCTCTGGCCGCAGGCGTTTGGGGGTGAGGTGAGGGCTCTGGAAAGTGCGAGCAGGGTGGGGCCCTCGGGGCTCCTCCACCTGCTCCTGGAGAATGGGGCTCCCCACCAGGACCACGGCACGGGCCGCCCCTTGCCTTCCGGTCAGAAGACCTCTTCCCTGGTGGCAGTGACTGCCGGGCTCTCTAGCAGGAGCTGGGCCTCTGTAGGTGAGGTCACCATCTGCAGAAGAAATAAAACTACTGACTAATGTTTAATGAATGCCTACTATGTGGGGGCACTTTGTGTGGCCAGATGATTCCTCAGGGAGCAGCAGCCGGCATCCGCTGTTTCCCAGTGTCCTTATCGGTAAAACGGGAAGTGCCAGGACCTGGCGCATAGCAGGTGCTTTAGTGAAAGTCACTATTTATAGCACTTTTCACTACTGGAAATAACCTAATTGGTTTTTTTGCTGGTTAAGGAAAATCTAGGAGGGCTGAGCTTGCACCTGTTCAGTCCTCAGTGGCTAAGAAAGAATCAGCCCTGTTGTGGGTGTTCAAGAAATATAGTTGATGAAAGGGTGAATTGTGCAGTCAAAGACATTACAGATTTCCAGCATGAAGGAGTGAGGAGGTCAGAAAGACTCTCTCCCCAAAAAGCAAATACAAACCTGGGTACAACTGTCAGAAGCAAGCACTTCAGTGCCCTGGAATTCCACCCAAGGCATACAACAAATCAGTGTTTATTCATCAAGAGTACTGAACTACAGGATGAGATCTAAAATTACTCGGCGAGGGAATTCCCTGGTGCACCAGTGGTTAGGACTCCAAGCTTTCATTGCTGAGGGCCTGGGTTCAATCCCTGGTACTAAGATCCTGCAAGCCTCACGGTGCAGCCAAAAAAATTAAAAATAAATAAAATAAAATTACCCAGGGCAAAGCATCTCAGCTGGCCTGAGAATCAGCACACAGCCAACAAACACTGACTCTGGGGCGGCAGATGCTGTAATGACTGACAAAGGCTTTACAGAGGCTGCTGTAAAAATGCACCAACACACAAGTGTGAGCACTCGTGTCAAATGCCGGAGAACGAGCTTTGACAAACACATTCATGATCAAAACCATGCAAACGAGGAATAGAAAAGGACGTCTTCAGTCTTGTAAAGAGCATTGCTTACACCAGCGAACTCCCAGCAAGTACGGCCAACGCCGTGCTTGATGGAGAAAGACAGGGTCCTCCCACCAGGACTGGGTAGGGAGCAAAGATGTCCACTCTCACGATGAACATTCAGCGTCTACTGGAATTCATGGCCTGTACAATGAGGCAAGAAAAAGAAACAAAAGGCATACTGATTACAAGTGAGAAATAAAACTGTCCCTCTTCACAGACAACGTGGTGGTCCATCATCAAGGAATCTATAAAAAGCCTAACTGAGTGAATGAGATTAGCAAGATGCAAAGTCAATGGGCAAAAATCATAGTCCTACATACTAGGGATTTTACAAGCAGAAAATTTTTTAAATACCATTTATAATAGTGACACTCTGACATGAAACTCTTAGCTATAAACCTAATAAAACACATGTAGGATTTGTAGGCCAAAAATTAAAGCTAATGAAAGAAATCAAAGAAGGTCTAAGTAAATGAAGATCCAACACAGTAAAGACATCGGTTTCCTCCAAACTGACATATAGATTTAGTGCAATGCCAATAAAAATCTCAGCAAAATTTTTAAAAAGATGTAGATCCTAAAATTAACACAGAAAGACAAATGATCTATGGTAACTAAAACATTTTTGAGAAATAAGAATATAGAGAAATTGCAATACCCAAATATTTTTATTGAGGTAAAATTCCCATAAACTAAACCTAACCATTTTAAAGTGGGCAATTTAGTGCCAGCCATTTAATACATTGACAATGCTGTGTAACCATCACCTCTATCTAGTTCCAAAACATTTCATCTCCAGCCCAAAATGAAACCCTGTATCCATTAAGCAACACCCCTCTCTCAGCCCCATTAATCTTTCTGTCTCTATGATTTTACCTATTCTGGACATTTCATATAAATGGAATCATACAGCATGTGGTCTGGTCTTTTGTGTCTGGCTTCTTTCACTCAGCGTACTGTTTTCAAAGTTCATCCATATTGTAGCATGCATCAGTACTTTCTTTTTTTTTCCAAAAAAAAATTTTTTTTTATTGCGGTAAAATACACATAACAGTTTAACCATTTTTGTCTTCCTTTGGCCGTGCTGCCAGCTTGCAGGATCTTAGTTGCCCGACCAGGGATCGAACCCGGGCCTCGGCTGTGAAAGCAGAGTCCTAACCACTGGACTGCCAGGGAATTCCCATCTTAACCATTCTGAAGGGTGCAGTTCAGTGGTAATAAATACATTCATAATGTTGTGCAGCCATCAGCACCAACTGTCTCTAAAGCTCTTTCATCTTGTAAAATTGAAGCTCTGCCCCCATTAAGCGATCACTCCCCATTTCCCCTCCTCCCAGAAACATCATTTCACTTTCTCTTCGTATGATTTTGACTAATCTAAGTATCTCGTGTAGGTGGGATCACACAGTATTTGTCTTTCTGTGACTGGCTACCTGGCATACTGTCCTCGAGTTTATCCATGGTGTAGCTTGTTTCAGAGCTGCCTTCCTTTTCCAGGCTGAATGATATTCCATTGCGTGCATAGGCCACATTTTGCTTATCCATTCATCTGCTTACGGACACTTGGATCCACTTCCACATTTTAACTATTTTGAATAATTCTGCTGTGAATATGGGTGTACAAATATCTCTTTGAGACCCTGCTTTCAGTTCTCTACGGTATATACCCAGAAGTAGAGTTGCTGGATCATATGGTAACTCTATATTTAATCTTTTTGGGAACTACCATAGTGTTTTGCATAGTGGCTGTACCATTTTACATTCTTATCAACAGTGCACAAGTGTTCATATTTCTCTACGTTCTCTCAATGTGGCATCTCATTGTAGTTTTGATTTGAATTTCCCTAATGATCAGTGATGTTGAGCCGCATTTCACGTGCTTCTTGGCCATTTGTATATCTTCTTTGGAGAAATGTCTGTTCGAGTATTTTTCTCATTTTTGAATTAGGCTGTTTGTTTTCTCGTTGAATTTTAGGAGTTTTATATATATTCTGGATATCAGTTCCTCATCAGATATCTGCTTTGCAACTATTTTCCTCCATTCTGTGGGCTGCGTTTTTACTGTTTATAGTTTCTTTTTTTTTTTTTTTTTTTTTTTTTTTTTTGCAGTACGCGGGCCTCTCACTGTTGTGGCCTCTCCCGTTGCGGAGCACAGGCTCCGGACGCGCAGGCTCAGCGGCCATGGCTCACGGGCCCAGCCGCTCCGCGGCATGTGGGATCCTCCCGGACCGGGCCACGAACCCGCGTCCCCTGCATCGGTAGGCGGACTCTCAACCACTGCGCCACCAGGGAAGCCCTGTTTATAGTTTCTTTTGAGGTGCAAATTTAAAAATTTTTTCATGATGTCCAATTTGTCTATTTTTTTTTCTTTTGTTACCTGTGCTCTTGGTGTTATATTCAAGAAATAATTGCCAAATGCAAAGTCATGAAGATTTTTTCCCTGTTTTCTTCTAAGAGTTTTATAGTTTTAGGTCTTACCTTTAGGTTCTTGATCCATTTTGAGTTAATTTTTTTTTTAAATTAATTTATTTATTTTTGGCTGTGTTGAGTCTTCGTTTCTGTGCCAGGGTTTTCTCTAGTTGTGGCAAGTGGGGGCCGCTCTTCATCGCGGTGCACAGGCCTCTCACTGTCACGGCCTCTCCCGTTGTGGAGCACAGGCTCCAGACGCGCAGGCTCAGTAGTTGTGGCGCACGGGCTTAGTTGCTCTGCGGCATGTGGGATCTTCCCAGACCAGGGCTCGAACCCGTGTCCCCTGCATTGGCAGGTGGATTCTTAACCACTGTGCCACCAGGGAAGTCCTTGAGTTAATTTTTGTATATAGTGTAGGTAAGGGTCCACCTTCATTCTTTCGCAGGTGGGGAGCCAGTTTTCCAGCACCATTGGTTGAAAAGACTCTTTTTTCCCTGTAGTCTTGGCACTCTAGTCAAAAAGCATTTGACCATATATACGAGGACTTAGTTCTGATTGCAGTAATTTGAAGCTTTTCTCTTTGTTTTCTTAGCCTATCGAGCTAAAGGAAATTTTGTTGATTTTTTTCAAAGAACCAACTTTTGGTTTCATTGATTTTCTCTACTGTTTTTATATTCTATATCACATTGATCTCTAATCTTACTATTTCCTTCCTTCTGCCAGCTTTGGGTTTAGCTTGTCCTTCTTCTAGTTCCTTAGGGTGTAAAGTTAGGTTGATGATGTGAGATCTTTCTTGTTTATTTTTTTTAAACTTTAAAAAAATTTTATTTATATTTTAAAATTTTTGGCTGCGTTGTGTCTTCATTGCTGCGCGCGGGCTTTCCTCTGGTTGTGGCGAGTGGGGGCTGCTCTTCGTGGTGGTGCGCGGGCTTCTCGTTGCGGTGGCTTCTCTTGTGGAGCACGGGCTCTAGGGACACGGGATTCAGTAGTTGTGGCTCGTGGGCTCTAGAGCTCAGGCTCAGTAGCTGTGGCGCACGGGCTTAGCTGCTCCGCGGCATGTGGGATCTTCCCGGACCAGGGCTCAAACCCGTGTCCCCTGCATTAGCAGGCGGATTCTTAACCACTGCACCACCAGGGAAGTCCGAGGTCTTTCTTGTTTTTTAATGTAAGTGTGTATAGCTATAAATTTTACCCTTAGCATTATTATTTTCTATGTCTCATAAGTTTTGATATGTTGTATTTTCATTATCAGTCATCTCTAACCATTTTCTAATTTTCTTCGTGATTTCTTCTTTGATCCATTGGTTGTTTGAGTGCGTTGTTTAATTTCTACAAATTTGTGAATTTTACTTCCGTTATTGATTTCTAACTTTATCCCATGGTGGTTGAAGAAGGCACTTTGTATGATATCTATCTTAAAAAATCTACTGAGATTTAATTTGTGGGCTTAACACATGGTCTATTATAGAAATTGTCCCATGTGCACTTGAGAAGAATGTGTGTTCTGTTGTCGGGTGGGGTGTTCTGCATATGTCTGTTACATCTAGTTGGTTTAGCATGTTATTTCAGCCCCCTATTTCCTTCTCTCTGGTTGCTCTGCCCATTATTGAGAGGGGAGTATTGAAGTCTCCATTAGTGTAGAACTCTCTATTTCTTCCTTCAGTTCAGACAGTTTTGCTTCATATATTTTGATGGTCTGTTTTTAGGTATGTAATGACTAATGATGTTGAGCATTTTTTCATGTGCCTATTGACAATTTGTGTATCTTCTCTGGATAAATGTTTATTCATATCCTTTGGTCATTTAAAAATTGGGTTATTTGTCTTTTTATTATGGAGTTGTAAGTGTTCCTTATGTATTCTGAACACTAGGCCCTACTCGTTATGATTTGAAAATATTTTCTCCCATTCTGTAGGTTGTGTTTTCACTTTCTTGGTAGTATCCTTTGTTGCATGAAAGTTTGAAATTTTGATGAAGTCCAATTTACCTATTTCTTCTTTTTTGCTTGTGTTTTTGGTGTCATATCTAAAAATCTATTGCCAAATCCAAGGTCATGAAGATTTACACCTATGTTTTCTTCTAACCGTTTTATAGATTTATTGGGCCTTTGGTCCATTTCGTGTTAATTTTTGTATGTGGTGTGAGGTAGGGATCCAACTTCATTCTTTTGCAAGCGGATGTAGAATTATCACAGCACCATTTGTTAAAGAGATTATTTTTTTTCACACACTTCCTGATTTTAGCAATTGCTATAAAACTGTAGTAATTGATTCAGTGTGGTCTTGGTGTGGAGATAGACACAAAAATCAGTGTAACAGAACAGAGCCCAGAAATAGCTCCACACATAGGTCCAATGGTGCTTTGACAAAGGTGCAAAAGCAATTCAGTGGAGAAAGTATAATCTCTAGACAAATGATGCTGGAAGAGCTGGACATCCATATGCAAGAAAAATGAATCTTGACCTAAATCTCACACCTTATATGAAAATTAACTCAAGATGGATATTGTATGTAAGTGTGAAACGTAAAACTATAACACTTTTAGAAGAAGATAGGGGAGAAAATCTTTGTGATCTGGGGTTTGCCAATGTCAATGGATCATTCCACACAAGAAGAAATTGGGTGCATTGGACTTCATCAAAATGAAAACCTTTTGTGCTACGAATGACTGTTAAGTGAATAAAAAGACAGGCCTCAGACAGGGAGAAAATATTTGCAAGTCAAATATCTGAGAAAATATTTGCAAGGCCTTGTATTCAGAATACATAAAGGGCTCTCAGAACTCCACACTAAGAAAATAAACAACCCACTGAAAGATTGGGCTAAGGCTCTGAATAGACATTTTTCCGAAGAAGATATACATATGGCTGATAAGCACATGAAAAGATGCTCAACATTATTAGTCTTTCAGGAACTGCAGGTCAAAACTGAAATGAGACACCACTTCAGACCCACAGAATAACTGTAATCAAAAAGACAGACCCATAACAAATGTTGGTGAGGATGTGGAGATGCTGGAACGCTCCTACATTGCTGTTGGGAATGTAAAATGGTGCAGCTGCTGTGGAAAACAGTTTGGCAGTTTCTTGAAAGGTTAAATATAGTCACAATATGACCCAATAATTCTATTCCTAGATATCTACTCAGGATGAGTGAAAACATATATCCACACAGAGAGCTTAGACAGGAATGTTCATGGCAGGATCATTCCTATTAGGTAAAAAGTGGGAACAACCCAGATGTCCATCAACTGATGAATGACGACCAAATATGGTATAACTAAGGAATGAGGTACTATTTGGCAAAAAGAAAAATTGAATGAGGCACTGACATATGCTACAATGTAGATGAGCCTTGAAAACACTCTAAGTGAAAGTATCCAGTCATAAATGACCACATCCTATATGATTCCATTTATATGAAATGCCCAGAATAGGCAAGTCCACAGAGACAGGAAGTAGATTAGTGGTTGCCAGGGGCTTGCTCTGGGGTAGGGGAGTGACTACCTAATAGCGTGGGGTTTCTTTCCGGGGTGATAAAAATGTTCAGAAATTAGATTATGACGATGGTTGCACAACTCTAAATACACTAAAAGCCACTGCATTATGCTTTATATATATGTACTTTACATGGATGAACTTTATGGTATGTAAATGACATCTCAATAAAGCTGTTTGTTTTTAAAAGGATAAAAGACCTTAATGGAACTTCACTAAAGAGGATGCACCATTCAGCACAGGGGAAGTTCTTCAACATCATCAGTTATAAGAGAAATGGAATTAAAACCAGGATGGGATAGCATTGCACACCCATTAGAAGAGCTAAAACAAAATTTCCAACAAGAGACTGACAAGAACAAGTGCTACTGAGGGCGTGGAGCAACTGGAACTCTCACAAACTGCTGTGGCATGCAAAATGGTACCCGTACTCTGGAGATCAGTGTGGCAGTTTCTTAAAAAGTAAGTCACACGCCTGACAAATGATCAAGCAATTCCACTTCTGGGCATTTGTCCAAGAGAAATTCAAACTTATGTTCGCAAAAACCTGTACACAAATGTCTATGGTGGCTTTATTCATAACTGCCAAGACTGGAAACAACCCAAACATCATCTAGTGGGTGAAGGATAAGCAAATTGAGGTCCATCCACACATGGAATACCATTCATTGTTAAAAAGGAATGAACCACTGAAACACGTAATCACCTGGATGACTCTCAAAGCATTACACTGAATGAAAGAAGCCGGACCTGGGACCTCCCTGGTGGCGCAGTGGTTAAGAATCTGCCTGCCGCAAGAGGGAGAAGATATGGGGATATATGTATATGTATAGCTGATTCACTTTGTTATACAGCAGCAACTAACACACCATTGTAAGGCAATTATACTCCAATAAATATGTTAAAAAAAAAAAAAAAAAAAGAATCTGCCTGCCAGTGCAGGGGACATGGGTTTGAGCCCTGGTCCGAGAAGATCCCACATGCCACGGAGCAACTAAGCCCGTGTGCCGCAACTACTGAGCCTTTGCTCTAGAGCCTGTGAGCCACAACTACTGAGCCTGTGTGCCACACCTACTGAAGCCTGCGTGCCTAGAGCCCGTGCTCTGCAACAAAGAGAAGCCACTGCGATGAGAAGCCTGTGCACTACAACGCAGAGTAGCCCCCACTCGCCGCAACTAGAGAAAGCCCGTGCGCAGCAACAAAGACCCAACGCAGCCAAAAATAAATTAATTAATTAATTAATTTAAAAAAACACTTCAAAAAAAGAAAAGCCGGACCCAAAAGATAACACACTGTAGGCTTCCATTTACATGACATTCTCAAGAAGACAAAGCTATGGTGATGGGGAAGAGATCCATGACTCTGAGTAGGAGGAAGAGGTGAGTATAAAGGGTGAGCACAGGGGAGATTTTTAGGGTCATGGGGGATTCTGTGTCCCAACTGATGTGGCTACAGGAGTCTGTACCTGTGCTAACATTCACAGAACTGTACATCTTTCAAAAAGTCAATTTTCTGTATAACTCAAAAATAAAAATATATAAATAACTTAAAAAGCACAACCATCAAGGTAAAATTGATTCAGTTAAGAATTCTCCATGAGTGCTAAGTTGAGAGGGATTTTAATGAGGAAAAGGATACTTATCGAATCCAAAGTACATCCTCATTAAGTATTTAATCATTACAAAGGGAAAAAGAGTAACTTCACGGTAGGGAAAGCTGGTGGACACCACCTCCACCAGGTGGTCGAGGATAACGCCACCACTGATGGGTAAGCTGAGTCAGGCACCTGACTGTCTGACATGCATTGCTCCTGTGGAATTCCTGCCGGAAAAATAAAATGTGAATCTATTCATGCAGAAACATGAGAAAAAAACCCCAGCAGAGGGACATCCTGCAAAACAGCTTGTCTCCACTCTTTAAAAACATCTGTGTCATGAAAGACACAAATGCCCAAGGATCTGTTTCAGATTAAGGAAACTAAGAGCCTTGACCACCAAAGTCAACGTGTGATCCTGGATTGGGAAAAATACAGCTACGAAAACTATCACTGGGACAAGTGACACAATTAGAAGCTGGACTGCAAATTGAGGAATTGTATCAACTGGAAATGTACACTGAAGTATTAAGGGGTTGAGGCAATGATTTATGCAACCTTTTCTCAAATGCTTCAGAGATGATAATATAAGCAGACACAGAGAGAGACAGAGAACAGTACAGCAGACAGGGCAGGTCTGAAGAATTAGTGATGTGGACGCAGGGCATAAGGCAGCGTTCTTGGTCCTTTTCTTGCAACTTTTCTGTAAGCTTGAAATTGTTTCAGAAAAGAAGTTGACATGGTTGGACTCAACTCCTGCTTCCAACCGCAGAGAAGTGGCGGGAAGGCCAGCCCGTGTCCAGAAATGACTGTGAAACTGGACGGAGTCTGGCAGCACCTGCTCCAGTCAGTGGACGCTGGACCCTCAGGGCTGTGAGCTCTCAAGGGCCCACCCTCCTGGCTCCCCGGGGATGGTCAGACCACAGCCCTGAAGCAGGGCTCCAAGCAGAGTACGGTGGTCCCCGCAAACTCAGAGGCCGAAGCTGGGGTGCAAGGCGGCTGAAGGTAGAGAGCAGCCGGGGCCTAGAAACTCACGTGGGGTCCGTTCGAGCGTGTGGCTGAGGGCTGGAGGGGTGCTGCTGGAGGCTCCCCGAGAGCAGACACTACGGGTTTTGTACTAGCTATTTATTCCTGCGTAGCAAATTTAGTGGCTTTAAAAAACACGCCTTTAGGGCTTCCCTGGTGGCGCAATGGTTGAGAGTCTGCCTGCCGATGCGGGGGACGCGGGTTCGTGCCCTGGTCCAGGAGGATCCCACATGCTGCGGAGCGGCTGCGCCGGTGAGCCACGGCCGCTGAGCCTGCGTGTCCGGAGCCTGTGCTCCGCAACAGGAGAGGCCACAACAGTGAGAGGCCCGCGTACCGCAAAAAAACAAAAAAACAAAAACCACGCCTTTACAAATCAGAACTACAATGAGGTGCCGCCTCACACCAGTCAGAATCGCCATCATTAAAAAGTCTAGAAATAACAAATGCTGGAGAGGGTGTGGAGAAAAGGGAACCCTCTTATGCTGTTGGAGGGAATGTAAGTTGGTACAGCCACTATGAACAACAGTATGGAGGGTCCTCAAAAAACTAAAAATAGAGCTACCATGTGATCCTGCAATCCCACTCCTGGGCATATATCCGGAGAAAACCATAATTCAAAAAGATACATGCACCCCTGTGTTCATAGCAGCACTATTCACAGTAGCCAAGACATGGAAACAACCTAAATGTCCATCGACAGATGAAGGGATAAAGAAGATGTGGTCCATACAGTATATACAGCGGAATATTACTCAGCCATAAAAAAGAACGAAATAATGCCATTTGCAACAACATGGATGCAACTAGGTATTATCATGCTAAGTGAAATAAGTTAGAAAGAGAAAGATAAATACCATATGATAACACTTATATGTGGAATCTAAAATATGACACAAATGAATATATCTACACAATGGAAACAGACATAGAGAACAGACTGGTGACTGCCAAGGGGGAGGGAGGGGAGGGATGGATTGGGAGATTGGGGTTAGAAGATGCAAACTATTGTATATAAGATGGATAAACAACAAGGTCCTACTGTATAGCACAAAGAACTATATTCAATATCCTGTAATAAATCATAATGGAAAAGAATATAAAAAAGAATGTATATATATGTATAACTGAATCACTTTGCTGTACAGCAGAAATTAACACAACATTGTAAATCAAATATACTTCAGTTAAACCCCCCCCAAAAACCCCAAACTCCCCCCAACACACACACTCACATTTACTATATATACCCAGCTTCCATGGGTCAGGAGTCCAGGCACACCCTTTTTTTTTTTTGGCAGTGCCATGCAGCATGTGGGATCTTAGTTCCCCGATCAGGGATCGAACTTGTGCCCCCTGCAGTGGAAGCGTGAAGTCTTAACCACTGGACCTCAGGGAAGTCCCCAAGGCCATGTGGAAAGGGTGGGCAAACCCTAACTGGGTCTTCTGCTCAGGGTCTCAAAAGGGTACAATCAAGGTGCCAGTGTATCCTTCAGAGGCTTGGGGTCCTCTTCGAAGGTCATGTGGCTGTTGGCAGATTCAGTTCCTTGTGGCTGTAGGACTGAGGTTCCTGCTTTCTTGTTGGTGGATAGTGGGAGCCTCTAAGAGGCTGCCCACTGTTCCTGACACATGGCCCCTCCCAGGCCTCTCACAACCTGGTAGCTCACTTCTTCAACGCCAGGATCTCTTACTCTGGTCTGCAAAGACAGAGTCTTAAATACTGCAGACCCATCAAGAGAGTGACAGCTCATCACCTTCGTCATGTGCTATTGGCTAGATGCAAGCCACAGGTTCCTTCTGCACTCAAGGGGAAAGATATTCCAGGACATGACTCCTTGGAGGACCCCTTAGATCACGTCCACCAGGAGCTGAGATTGAAACAAAAACACTGGAAGACAAGCTGTGCTGGGCAGCCCTGGCACTTGGGCCCAGCCAGAATGGAAAGACGTGCTTACTTATTTTCTGGGAGAAAAGGCTACAACCTACAGCAATGCCTACACTAGGCTCATCTGAGAAAATTTAAAACTGAGCCCCATAAAGAGCTTTGGGGGAACTGAAACTGGAAGCTGAATCTTGCCGAGTCGAGGGTCTTGTGAGGCACTTTGGGGTTCCCAGATTGAAACCAACAAAGTATGAAAACAAGCCCACAAAGGTCCAGTAATTGAATAGCTGCTAAAATGAGAACCAACAGTCTTCCTAGGAAGATAACAGAATCCAGAGTCTTTAGAGAATGTTCAGTATTCAGCCAAAAGTCACTAGACGTGTAAGAAATAGTAAAAGTTCCTCCTTGTCAAGGAAACACACCAGCTGTCAATTAATTTCCTCCCAGATGTAAATTCACCCTTCATTGCCTGCTCTGCAAAACTGGATCAGCTCACTATAAAGGAGAAAGGCTTAACGTAAGTTCGTCCACTATCACAGAGCAGGTGGCAAATGAATTTACAGCCAAGAGGTATTAAAGCATGACTGGCATAATGTACACACACTGCAGCTCAGAACTCCACCCCTGTGCTGTACAGCAAACAGAAATTCTCACACAAGTGGCTCACAGGGGAGGTTCGTAGCAGCTTAATTTTCAGTAGCTCAAAACTGGAAATGGAATACTTCACGGCAGTGGAAAAAAAACCAAACACCTCCCAAATGCAGCAGCAAGGGTGCATGTCACAAACATGACGGCAGGTGAAAGAAGCCAGAAAAAAGAACACAAACTGCACATACCATTCACGAAAAGCTTAAGAGCAGGCAAAGCGATGTATAGCGGGAGAAGCCAAGGCAGTGGTTGGCTTTGAGGGCATGATGCAGTGCTCTATTTCTTGATCTGGTGGTCAAGCACGTTTGTAATTTGTGCATGTTTCTCTAAGCTGTTCAAGGGCAGGCTGGAGCCCTGTCTCCCTTGGTGCCCGGTCCTTTCCCTGCCCAAAGCCTCCCGCATCAGTTCATCCCAAGAACCCCTGAGGTCGCAGCTCCTGAGACAGGTTATTCCCAACTGCCCAGCTGAGGGGAGCTCTGTTCAAATGGCAGAAAAGGCAGGCTGCAGAGTTGCTAAGGCTCTTCCTGTTCCCCAGGGAAATTTCTGAACCTGGGGGTGGGGAGGCTGGCTTAGCACTGAGGCCTCTCCCTCCCCCACTCCAGGGGCCCAGGGGAACCGAGCAAAGTGCAGGCGAAGCTAGGTGATGCAGCAAATGCCCACCTGCTCCCTTCTTTCTCCTGGGCGCAGAGAAGGCTGACCGTGGCGGGGGTGGGTGAGCCTGTAGCCCTCCCCTGGTTCTCCCCCGTGTCCCCAGCCCCACTGCAGGGCTGCCCCTTCTTGGCCCGAGAGGCTGGTCCCTCCCCATCTCTGGTTGGTCTCCCAGCCTGCGATGGGCCAAATGGGGGGCCTGGGCACTCCCTCTTCCTGGCACCAGGCTGAAGCCCCTGACCCTGCAGGGCCCAGCCCACCAGACCCCCTCTCTGCCCGCCGGAAGCAGGTGGAGCTAGGCAGGGCTGCCGCTGCCCCTCTAACCAAGGGTGCCCGCCCCGGCCAGTGCCTGGGGAGTGAGGGCCTGTGGGGAGGAGCCTGCGAGCCACAGCTCCTTCACCATGGTGATGGCTCCCTGCCGCGTGGCAGGTACCGGTGGCCCGACAGCTCCAGTGGCCCCAGCATGGGTGGGGGCAGCCTCCTCCTCTCGGAGGGGCTGTGTCCCCCTCTCTAGGCTTCCCTGGCTGATTCAGGTCAGCCTCACAAACACTCCCAGACACACTGGGCTTGGCAGGAGGTGTGTTTGGGGGCCTGGATTGTCCAGTAAGTGGCCCCGACTTACTTTCACACGGCCCAGAACCCGGGCACAGGGCTGGCAGGCTGGTGGGGCCTTGGCTGGCCTTGGGGTCTTGCTGGTGTGCACACGGCCTGGCTCCGCCCGGCCCCGCTCCCTTCTCTGATTAGCGGCCATGACCTTGCTCTTCTGAGGGGGTCTGGTAGCCAGGAGCCCCTCTTCACCATGGAGACCACTTAATTTGCGGCCTCAGGGGCAGCTCAGTCCCCTGGGTGCCCAGCCTGGAGAGCTGGGGGCAGGGGAATGTGTCCCTGAGGCCGTCCAGGGGCCTGCTGCCCAGGTAGGCTGGGAGACAGGTGTGACTGACCCCACATGTAAGGATGCACACCGATGCCCAAGGGACAGAGGGCAGCCCGTGGCCCAAGGCCAGGGGTCGATGTCATTCTGAGACACCCGCAGCCTTCCCTCCCCCCACGGCACCCCCCTCAGGCTGCTGTCTGGGCCCCTGTGACCATCACCCGGGTCGCTGGCCCCTGCCTCCTGGGGCCGTGGCCCCCCAGGAAGGCACACACACAGGTGGAAAGCTCTGCATTCGCAGGTTATTATTAGCCCGGCAGTGACATCACCCACAGCCAATGGGAGGCGGGTTTATTTCCAGGGCTGACAGCCTGAGAACGGTTAATTTTAGATGGCTCTTCTTTCCCCAGGCTTGTGAAAATCCCTGCGCGCCAAAGAGGGGGCTGTCTGTGTCGCCCTGCCCCAAACAGCTCATGGCTGGGCCTGGGAGCTACTGGAGGGGCTGAGAAGGTGGGGCCTGTACCCCTCCCTCTGCCTGCTCCCCAGAAAGTGCCCTGGGAGGCTGTACCAGCCTCATTAGCAGGAGCCCCTTCTTTGCTCGTCCCCCCACGCATACCCTTGGCTGCTACGGGGGCCGCTGTGACCAGTGGCTCAGGTGTGGGAAAAGGGCTACAGGGGCGGAGCCTGATCTGGGAGAGGGGAAGAGCGCAGCTGGGACCTGGGCGGACTTGTCCAGAAGTACCGCTGTCCCGGCTCAGGCCTTCCAAGCTTTCCGCAAGCTCTGCCCTCCTTGCTGTGTGACCTTGGGCACTGTGCTTTGCTTCTCTGTGCCCAGCTGGCTCTTGGTCCATGGGTCCTCAGGCTGCCTGGGAGCCCCACGACGCAAGGCTTGGTGACTGTGGCTGTTTAGTGCATCACATAGTGTTTAGTATTGCTTAGTATTTCATAGTTATTCAGTAGTAGTCAGTGATTAGTAGTTATTTAGTACTATTCAGTCGTTATTAAGTACAAATCAGTAGTTAGTAGTAGTCATTAAACACTATTCAGTAGTTAGCAGGTGTTCACCAGTTAGCTGGACCACGCGGTGGTTAGCAGGTGTTCACCAGTTAGCTGGACCACGTGGTGGTTAGCAGGTGTTCACCAGTTAGCTGGACCACGCGGTTAGCAGCTGTTCACCAGTTAGCTGGACCACGCGGTGGTGCAGCCCTGCGCTGCTGGTCGGGGTTATGTAGCACCATACCTCCCTCCGTGTCTCCACTGTGTGAGCCCAGTGTCTCCAGACGCCATGTTGCCCGGGCTCCCAGGGCCCTGCAGGTGGTCCGGCTGAGGACGGATGGGCATGTCCTGGGGACATGGAGGCCTCTTGGGGGAACCACTGGAGACCCCTGCCCCAGGTCAGCGAGCAGGTCCTTGCCAGGGCACGCTGCCTTCCACTAGCAACGGCCATTGCTCTGGGGAGCACGGCCTCCCAGCCCCTGGTGCAGGCAGCCCAGTGCAGTTTGGTTCCTGCCAGGCGACAGCAGCGGGTGAGCCCAGAGCAGAGAGGTGAGCCTCAGGCCTGTGCGGGCATCTGATAAACACCCTCTGAGGCTTCAGGCAGCTGGAGATCCCTGGGGGAAGTTGGGGTGGCGTCCACAGGGACCCGGGCCTCCTGCCCCCTTGGTCCGTCCCATCCCAGCCTCCGTCAGTCACGGTATCTCCCAGATCCTGCCTAAGCTTCGGCAGAAGGGGACGCATTAAACACAGAGGCCAGCTGGGCAGGGCGGGGGGGCCGTGCTTTCCGCACAGGCGTTTATTTTTAATTCCTGGCTCCTGTTTGATGGCATCAGCAGCACGGGGAAGTGCCGGGTCACTTGCCAGCCCCTCTCGCCTGGTCTGTGGGCGGACACAGGGACAGCCCGGCAGGAGGGCCCTTCCCCTCCCGGAGAGACCCTCCCCACGGGGCAGGGAGACCTGCTTGGTGCCCAACCACTGCCCTGGCCCATCTTTATTTCCTTACCTGCTGGGGGTCCCACCTCTGGGGGCTCCCCGTGGGCACTGTCCCATCAGGAGGTGCTGACCCCTGGGCCTCTGCTCCCTCCGCACATTTTTTGAGACCCTGCTCCACCTTTTCCAAGACCCTGACCCTAACCTGAGTGTCCTCAGGCTCTGAGGCAGATGGAGACACGGCCATGGGGAGATGCGGTAATGGGTGATCTGACAAGGTTGGAGGTCTCGGGAGAGGCCATGACCCTGGTCTTCACTAACCCATTCCCCCCCCACCCCCGAAACCCATTTTGGTCATTGCCCTGGTCTGCCCAGGATCCTCAGGGACATCCCACTTCCTACAGATCGAGGGGAGGCCTCAGGGCCAACGCCTGGGACTCTCTCAGGGAGCTGGTTTCTTTCCTTGGCAAACTCTGCGTCCCTGGGAACCCGGCCCATGTGTGCAGACCAGGGCAGCCCTCAAAGATTTCAGTGGGCTCTGGGGGTGGACTTCGAGTGTTCCCTGTACCAAAAGGGGCCCAGGTGGAAAAGAGTTCTTTCCAGGGCTTCGGAAGGAGGGTGAGCTGACGATCTGCTGACGGAGGCTCAGGCCACTTGGCCGAGCTGAGGGGACCCTGGAGGCCACAGTTTCCGTGCCACACCACGGGCCCGGGGTGCAGAAGCCTGGCTTTGGGGGCCTGCTGGGGAAAACCTGTGTGGCAGGCACATGGGGGGCAGGGGGCTTGGAAACAAGCAGATTCTGGGGTCCCACCAGGGGGCCTGCACCCCCTGGGCCACCCTGGAGAGAGGCCGAGGAACACAGCACCATGTAAATCGGGTGCCGGCAGGACAGCCGCCCAGACACCGACCTCAGCCACCCCCCAGGCCTGACCTGCTCCTCCCCTGCCCCCACCGGCCCCATCCTCGCGGACTGGCCCTTCCCTGGGACCTCCTTTTTGATCCAAATGTCTTTTTGTGCTCGGCGCGGCGCTGCTCTCCCTTCGCGTGCCCAAGCCTGGCGTTTCAGCCTTGCGGTATCTGCCCTCTGCCGCTAGCCGTTTCTCTCCGGGCCTCTCTCCATCTCTGCGCCTCCCTCCTTTCGGATCCCTCTCCGCATCCGGCTCTCGCCGCCCCCGCCTGTTTTGCTCTCCCCGCCCGCGCTCCCTCCGGGTGCGTCTCGTCTCCGCCTTTGTAGCTCCCTCCCTCGCCACATGCTCCTCTCGCGTCCCTGTCGCGCTCGCGTGCGCCCGCTGTCCCGCTGTCCCTGCATCCCTGCATCCCTCGCATCCCCGCCCCCGGCCCCGCCCGCGCCGGTGCCGCATTGCCGTACTGCAGGGGTGCAGTGCACTGCGCCTGCTCCGTCAATAGGTGGACCCCCCTCCTGGAGAGATAAAACCGCCGGCGCCGGCGCCGCCAGTCCCTCTGGCTGAGACCTCGGCTCCGGGTAAGGACTCTGGGCCTCCGGGTCCCCACCCCCGCCCCCAGCTTTCCGCAGAGGGTCCCTTCCCCGGGGACCAGCCCCAGGGGCAGACACTGGTCGGCCCGGCGCCTGGCGAGGCTGCGCTGCTCGCCGAGGAGATCGGCTGCCCGCCCAGGGACTCCGGACCCAGAACCGGGGTCAGTCCCCCGGGCGGCCCTGTGTGGGGTGGGGGCACCGCGGTAGCGCTTGTTTACGGGGCTGCCGCGGTGGGGGCGAGTCTCCTGGGCGGTGGCGGTCAACCTGCAGCCGTGACCTTGGGATCGCCGTGGGGGGGAGCTGTGGGGTTCGGGAAGGGTCGTCAGCGCTGGGGACTGGTGAGGGTGGGCGCTGGGGGTGCCCCCCTCCGAAGTAGAGGGGGAGGGGGAGGCTGTGAGACCTGAGAGGTCCTTGCCACCCCACCTCCATCCGGGCAGGCGGTGTCCACCTGGTGTCCGCACCCTAGGGTGCACCGTTTTCTCCCGCTTTCCCTTCCCCAGCCACCTGCCCGCCCCCCAACCGCCTCCACGGGCTGTCTAGGTTTCTCCATTGACCTCCAGGATGAGGCAGGGGATGTGACCCTGTGACCAGAGGGAAGGGGGAGGGTATGGCCCTCTGCCCCCACCCGGCTGAGGGCATCTCTGTCTGGCATCTGCTGAGCTTGGCTGCTGGGGCCGGATTCTCCTTCCTCTGGACACAGCAGGGACCCCCACCTCCCTGCCCTACTGTCTGCCCCCGTCCAGACCCCGGGGAGGGCCCGAGCTATTCTGGGCCCCTGATCTGGGCACCGCATCGCCCTGCTTGAGCTCTGGGCCAGGCTGTCTCCCCGGTGCCAGCCTGCCGGGCAGGGATGAGGGGAAGATGGCGCCGTCCCTGCTCGAGGAGGGGAGTGGAAAGCACTGACCATCTCTCCACCGTGGCAGCTCTGCGGGGCGGGGGGTGGGGGCTGGGATCGGGTGGGTGTGGTGTCCCAGCCCAAGGCCGTGGGTTGGGAGCAAGCACGGGGGACAGGGCACTGGAGAGCAGGGCAGGGTGACTCATCACCAGGCTCCTGACTGGTCACGGGACTCACCCAGGCTGGTGTTCCTCGGTGTCTCCGGATGGAGTTAACCTCTCTCATGGTGGGGGGGCTCTGTAGGTACAGCACTCAGACATTTACGGCTATGGGACTGTTTGGGCTTTTGCTCCCGGGCTCTGCTCAGCCAAACACAGAGACCTGGCTCCGGCCTTGGGGGCCCGGACTGTGCTCAGGGTGTGCTCCCAACCTGTGCAGGGCAGGGCTTTGCTGGGCTTCTCTCTGAGGCCCCCCATCACCTTTGCTCCCCACCTCGACCCACAGAGTGACTGCTCAGCGTGCCCCTCGCCCTGAGCCAGAGCACCCCAGGTCGCGCCAGCCCCTCCCCACACCCCGGGCAGGATGGGCAAGGAGAAGACCCACATCAACATCGTGGTCATCGGCCACGTGGACTCAGGCAAGTCCACCACGACCGGCCACCTCATCTACAAATGCGGGGGCATCGACAAGAGGACCATCGAGAAGTTTGAAAAGGAGGCGGCCGAGGTGAGCCCTGGGGGGGTCTCCCACCTTTGCCTCCGCCATGAGGTTGGGTTCTCACATGGCAGCTGGGCTGATGCTTCCCTGACCCTGGGGCACGTAGCTCAGGTGAACTCCTCTGGGGCAAGAGGAGCGTGAGCCCCAAGGACCCCATGTGGGAGACGTGTATGTCACAGCATCCAGAGGGGAAAGGCATGGGGGCCGCTGGGGGAGCCTCTCTCTGAGGAGGTGCCTGGTCGTGGGGAGGTGGGATGACCTGCTGGACCAGCCCCAGGCGGGGGAGGGGCTGGAAGTGCATTTCTCCCAGTATAGGTCACTGTCTCTGAGCCCCCAGGGTTGGGTTCCCGTGTCCCCGGGGCTGAGGTCTGGGGCTGGAGGTGGCGCTGTCCTCGCTTGTCCCAGGGCTGGGCCAGGACTCAGAGCAGCTATTAATAGCTGATTGATGGGCACCCAGCCCATCAGCTCCATTTTCTCTTCCCGGGCCGGGGCAGGCTGCTTGTCCAGGGTGGCACCCTTTTTTGGGGGGAGTCTTTGTCACTTGGCGAGGATGAGAGGGGCCCTGATGGATGACCCCCCATTTCTCGAAGCTGATCCTCTCAAGCGTCCGAGACCCATGGGTGGGAAGTGTCCATGGAGTGGGGGGTCTGCTCTCTGTGCCTCCCACCTCCGCCCCCCGAGCTCCGGGAGAAGCTCCAGTTGGGGCGCTGTGAGGGGTCTCACCTGGACGGTCAGTGCCAGGGCTCAGGAGGGGTCAGCTGCTGGCCTGGGCTGAACCCTGCTCATGGGGCTGTGGGGATGCTCCTGGGCCCCAAAGCGGTGTCTCTTCTTCCCTGAGGGGCTGGTGTTGAGGGGGGCTGAGGGTGTTCGCAGGGTGTCTGGTTCGGCTCTAGCTGGGCCCTGGCTGGGCAGCCTCCCTGGAGGGCAGAGCCCTGTCCGTGCATGGCCCTGGCAGGGAGCTTTGACCAGCTGGGCAGTGACTACAGCTGCCACCCTGACCGCAGCCCTGACCCTGGGTATGGGGGTCTCACTTGGCACTTGGCACAGGTGTTGGGAGAGGGCAGCCCGGCCTTGCTTTCCCTGGTCAGGTGGGGCGGGGAGTGGAGGAGGAGCCTCAGAGCCACTGGGGAGGTTTAGCGGCTGTAGAAAGAACTGGAAAGCCAGCCCTTCCTTACCACCTCATCTGATTTCTTTCTTTCTTTTTCCCTAAAAAAAAAAAAAAAAAAAATCACAGAGGGGCTTTTTGGTTGGTCAGCCTGAAGCCCAGTGGGGTCATCAGCTGACACAGGGATCTGGGGGGTGCGGCGGGGGGGACCCTGGCTTCAGATAAAGGGGAGCCCTCAGCCAGGGGAGGGCTTGAAACCAGGGCGGCTGTCAGGTTGCTCCCAGGCCCTTGCGCCCCCTGCCGGTGGCGCCCGTTTAGGCGGCAGGAGGCCGGCCCGGGCAGAGCAGGGATGAGGTCCTGGTGTCCCCGGTTCCAGAGGTGGGTCCAGAGTCCCAGTGTTCTAGCAGTAGCGAGGGGTCTCTCTGCTGTGACATGCTGCTCCCGCGCCCCAGAGGGACCCGTGGCCAGGCCAGCCGAGTCCCGGTCCCGTGCTGAACCACGTCCCCGCCCCTCCAGATGGGGAAGGGCTCCTTCAAGTACGCCTGGGTGCTGGACAAGCTGAAAGCCGAGCGGGAGCGCGGCATCACCATCGACATCTCCCTCTGGAAGTTCGAGACCACCAAGTACTACATCACCATCATCGACGCCCCGGGCCACCGCGACTTCATCAAGAACATGATCACAGGCACATCCCAGGTGGGCGGGGCCTCGGGGGCCTGGGGGGACGGGAGGTGGGGCGGGGGCACCGTTCAGGAGAGCCTGGGGGGCCCTGGAATCGGTGAGCGGTAGCTGGGTCTCCTCTGCTTCCTTGCCAGGGCATGAGACCCCTCACCTTTGTCACCACGCGCCCCCCCAAAGAACTAAGTGCCCCGGCATCTCAGCCAGGCAAGGGTGCCTGTAAGGACAGCCAGCCACTGTCAGGGCCACCTTCACAGAAGACACAGAGGCCAGGATGGGGACACGGAAATGTGGGCAGAAATGCCCCCAGACAATCCGACATTGCTAGGGCATTCACACAGACAGACAGACACTGCCCCTAAAGTTGGGACCCCCAGGTTCCAGGCCCAGGCGATGGCCCAGGCCCCTGTCTGCTGCCCAGAGGGGCCGGGGCTTGGGTGCTGGGTGAGGTCTGGGCTCACCTTGCCCGACCTGCCGGGCAGGCGGACTGCGCCGTCTTGATCGTAGCGGCGGGAGTGGGCGAGTTTGAGGCGGGCATCTCCAAGAACGGGCAGACCCGGGAGCACGCACTGCTGGCCTACACGCTGGGCGTGAAGCAGCTTATCGTGGGGGTCAACAAGATGGACTCCACGGAGCCCGCCTACAGCGAGAAGCGCTACGACGAGATCGTCAAGGAGGTCAGCGCCTATATCAAGAAGATCGGCTACAACCCAGCCACCGTGCCCTTCGTGCCCATCTCGGGCTGGCACGGCGACAACATGCTGGAACCCTCGCCCAACGTGAGTGCCCAGCAGCAGTGGGGCTGCTTGGACCTCCCCCTGAGGGCCCTGGGTCAGGGCGGGCACAGACAGCCAGCAGGAGGAAGTGCGGTGCCAGCCCACTGTGGGTGTCCGCGCTGCTGGAAGCCCCAGACTCCTTGGGGGCCAGACGCTCTGCCCTCAGCTCAGCCTCCCCGTGAGGCTGGCAGAAGCCACTGCAGCCCCTTCTCTGGCCGGGGACACGCCCCCCTCACCCCCCAGGCTGACACTGCGGGGGCAGCGGCTGCGAGGGCCCAGGCCCACTTGCCCCGTCTCTGTCTCCAGAGACCTGCGTGGCAGGGTTGCATCTCCCCCAGGAGCCAAGGCCACGGGGCCTCCCAGGCACCTCCCCGTGTACCCCCAGGCACCTCCCTGAGGCCCAGAGCAGGCTAGGACAGCAAAGGGCAGAGGGCTGGCTCTCTGGGGTCAGCTGGGAAGCTGGTGGCTCTGGCAACCCATGTCCTGGGGACTCTGACTCGGTAGGAGGTGATGAGTGGGACCTGGTTGTTTTGAATTTGTGGAGCCCAAGACCAAGTGCTTCACCCGGTCAAGCCAGAGGCCACCCCTGGCCCAGCAGGGGTCACTAGTCCTGGCCAGGTTGCAGCTACCCACACTGAGGGAAGTGGGCACCCGGGGTATGTCAGGAGAGTCAGGGGAAACTCAGCCCTACACCTGTGGTTGGGGGCCGCCCCTTCTGGCCGGGCTGCCAGCTTGTATGTCGTGGATTGAGCTCCCCTCGTGGGGTCTCACATAGGGAGGGGTGAGCCAACCGTGGACCCGGAGGCCATGGCTGTGGGGTGGGTGGCGCGGGGGCACGTGGGCTCCAGGATGGTGCTTTCTTCCTCCTGCGCAGATGCCGTGGTTCAAGGGCTGGAAAGTGGAGCGGAAGGAAGGGAACGCCAGTGGCGTGTCCCTGCTGGAGGCCCTGGACACAATCCTGCCCCCCACACGCCCCACAGACAAGCCCCTGCGCCTGCCGCTGCAGGATGTGTACAAGATCGGCGGTGAGTGAGGGCTCCGTGGCCACCGCCCGCTGCAGCACCCACCCTGCAGCCTGGCCAGCTCTGCCCTCAGACCCCCTCCTGAGAATGGGCCCCTGAGCAGGAGCATCTGGGCCGGATTATTTCAGCCCCTTCCCCCACGCTGCACACTTTCTGGGGGGCCACCCATCCACCCATCTCCATCCCTGCATCTATCTGTCCATCTATCCACCCCCACCCCCGACCCATCTATTATCCATTTCTTCATCAGTCCATTTACCCACCCATCCATCAGTCCATTTACCCACCCACCTCCCCCCGCCCATCCATCAGTCTGTCCATCATCAGTCCATTCATCCATCCATCCATCAGTCCATTTACCCACCCACCTCCCCCTGCCCGTCCATCAGTCTGTCCATGATCAGTCCATTCATCCATCCATCCATCAGTCCATTTACCCACCCGCCTCCCCCCGCCCGTCCATCAGTCTGTCCCGAGCTTGCCAGGGTCTTCCTCCCCCCAGCCCTATACCAGGAGTTGGTGGCACAGGGAGAGTCACATATTACTCTCCACCTGGAGATTCCTGTCTTGTGGGAGACACGATCCACTCCAGGAGTGAGAAAAGCTGGTCATGAAATGATACAGAACCATAAACAAGTATGAGGCCCACGAGGGGGCAGCGATGGGGGACTCCTAGCCAGGAGGCTGTGGCAGAGGCTGTGGCAGAGATGCAGGGGCTGTGTGCAGGATGGGGGTGTCACACTCACCCAGCACAGAGAACAGCCACCAGCCTCAGTCTCCGCAATGCCACACGAGCCTCTGTCACAGCCAGGGAGACCGGCTGGAGCCACCCCCCCCGCCCCCCGTCCCCCACTCTGGGGAGCACCAGACCCCCACTGGGCAGCCACACAGTATAAGCAGATCCTGAGAAGTGCAGGGGCACCCACGCCCCTTTGGGAATGACCCTCAGGACAGCAGCGCCAGCGCCAGGCGGGCCACCTTGGGTGGGCTGGTCCTCAATCCTCTCAGTGCTTCTGCCTCACAGGGTGGGGCCTCAGGGAGAGGAGGGTCCCCCAGTGCTCCTCCAGGGAAAGCTGCCTCCCGGGGGCAATGACCCTCCTTGCCCATTCTCCCTGTGCTCTGGGAACTCTCATCCTCAGTCCCTTCTTCCACTGGCGGGGCGCGGAAGCCTCCACTTCTGTCTGAACGTCTCAGTGTCCACCTTGCCCCGGGTCTCCCTGTCCCCTCCCTCCCGCCACATGGCCACCCCCCACCGGCCAGGGAGGACAGGGCACCCCTGACGCCAGCCTGCCCTCACGGCCCCCTTCCTCTCGGCCCAGGCATTGGCACCGTGCCCGTGGGCCGAGTGGAGACGGGCATCCTCCGGCCGGGCATGGTGGTGACCTTTGCGCCTGTGAACATCACCACGGAGGTGAAGTCGGTGGAGATGCACCACGAGGCGCTGAGCGAGGCCCTGCCTGGGGACAACGTAGGCTTTAACGTGAAGAACGTGTCGGTCAAGGACATCCGCAGGGGCAATGTGTGCGGGGACAGCAAGTCCGACCCGCCCCAGGAGGCCGCCCAATTCACGTCCCAGGTGGGCAGCCCGGTGGCCAGCAGGGCACCCCTCCCAGTACCAGGGCTGTCCCCAGGCGAGGGGGCTGCCTGGCGCCGGGGAGGACTGAGACCCCTGCTTCGCAGAGTGGGCCACTGAGGCCGGGCAGGGCTGAAGCCGGCCGAGGGCACAGGCGGGAAGAGCAGGCGGGGTGCACCCCGGTCTCGGCGCTCCTGGCCTCACTGAGGTCCCACTTTGGTCCTGAAAATTCTTTTATCAGTTTATTGCCTGGGACAGGCCTGTGATACTTTATTCTCCACATTTTCACTGTGTCCTCTTCGGTCACCTCTTCACGTGACTAGGACTTTTTAAATTGGCTTTACTGAGATACAATTGAAATATGATAATCCAAGTCTGGTCTTGTCATCCACCATCTTTGCTCTGGCCGCTGGCCCTTTCAAACCGTGCCCTCATCGTTGTTTATCTCTTGTGGCTTTTTAGATGCTTGAAGAGGACCTCGGGGTCCAGGTCCGGGGGCCTGGGTCCCCCTAGACTGACCTTCCTCCGTGGTCGGCACTCTGGGCCCCAGGGACCTGGGGATGGGCGGATCCTCCTCCAGCTCTGTGCCCTCCCCCTGTGCCCACCTGCGTGTGCCTGAGGGCCTCACGCACCTCTGTCCACAGGTCATCATCCTGAACCACCCTGGGCAGATCAGCGCTGGCTACTCGCCGGTCATTGACTGCCACACAGCCCACATCGCCTGCAAGTTTGCTGAGCTCAAGGAGAAGATTGACAGGCGCTCTGGAAAGAAGTTGGAGGACAACCCCAAATCCCTGAAGTCCGGCGATGCGGCCATCGTGGAGATGGTCCCGGGGAAGCCCATGTGTGTGGAGAGCTTCTCCCAGTACCCGCCTCTCGGTGAGCTGGGGGGCGAGGGAGGGGTGGCCTCGGGGTGGTGGCCAGTCCAGGCCAAGGGCAGAGGACCACTGTGGGGGTGGGGTGGACGGAGGGTCCTGCACTCTTGCGCTGCAGCTTAGAGCTTAGCGGGAGACCCCCGGCCTTGGTCTTTGTCTCATGGAGCACAGGTGGCCCCACGGGGTGGGCCTGGGATGGTGTCCTGCTCTGCAGACTCACCCAAGGCCCACAGCTGGTCTGGTGGCAGAGTTAGGACTGGCTGCCTGCCTCCAGCTGGCCGGCCGCACAGATACCCCAAGGACGACCCACAGACCTATATCAGAGAGCTGCCTTATGCAAGGTTGCTGGCCATCTTCAAGATAGCTAAAAGGGTGTACTGTACTCCGCGCCAGAACGCCCTAAGTACTGTTCACAAACCATTTAATTCCCACAACGACGCCTTGGCGGAGTCCTATGTGTGTTATTCCTGCCACCTAAGGAGACAGGAGCCTCGTACTCCACTGCCCCCACCACCCCCGAAACAGGCGCAGAGAGCTCGGTGCCCAGCGCTAGGGTCCCGCCCCAGGGCCAGGGGCTGGGGAGGATGCTGCGGGCGCGAGTGCGCCTGCGCGCTGTAACCTGGCCCGCGCCTCACGCCCCCTCCCCGCAGGCCGCTTCGCCGTGCGCGACATGCGGCAGACGGTGGCCGTGGGCGTCATCAAGAATGTGGAGAAGAAGAGTGGCGGCGCCGGTAAGGTCACCAAATCGGCGCAGAAGGCGCAGAAGGCGGGCAAGTGAAGCGCGGGCGCCCGCGGCGCGACCCTCCCCGGCGGCGCCGCGCCCCGCCCCCACCCCCGGCCCCGCTCCCGGCGCGGTCCCGGCGCCCCGCCCCCTCGCCAGGCGCATGTCTGCACCTCCGCTTGTAAGAGGCTCTCCGTCAGCGACTGGATGCTCGCCATCAAGGTCCAGTGGAAGTTCTTTAAGAGGAAAAGCGCCCCCGCCTCCGCCCCGGCTTCCGAGTCCAGCCTTTGCCACGCTCAGTGCCCGTTTTACCAATAAACTGAGCGACCCCGGAGCCGTGTGCGCCTGCTGTTGGGGGGTGGGCGGCTCGCCCTGCGGGAGGGCGCTCGTTAGGACCCCTCCTGGCCCCCCCCCCACCAAGTTGCCAGTCCCGCCCAGCACCCACCACCCCTGTGGGCGACCTGGCCGGGTGTCCACCTGTGCTACCCAGGGGGGCGGTGGGGCACTGGATCCAGAGTCCAGCTGGTGAGGGGGCTTTGACGTTCCCCCAGTGGGGGCACCCAGGACAAAGAATGAGTCACTTTGGATCCGCAGAAGGGGTTGAACGTGTTGGAGGTCTCTCTGAGAATGGGATGAACTGAGGGCTCCTCCCCCACAAGTGGCTGTCACACACACATTGTTGTTCACCCGGGTTTTCAAGCTCCCACGCTCTTGGAAGCCCACTCTTAACCCCCCCAACTCCCAGCCCCAGGCCGGTCATTTGTGGCTGGACGCAGCGCCACTGCCGTCCTGCTCCTCAGTGGGGCCCCCGGCACAGCCAGGAACCCCAGCCCCTGGAACCCCAGAACAAGCCCTGACCTTGGTCAGAAAGCACGGTGGAGGGTGGAGGGAGGGCTCACTGCCCAGCTCTCCCTGCTTCCAGAAAGCAGCCCTTAGCCCAAGCCGGGTGTTGGTGCTGCAGATGGAGCTCAGGGCGGGGCTGAGCGGATCCCTGACTGCGGGCGCGGTGCAGACTTGCCCGCCTGCAGCGGGAACTGGGCTGTGGGGCATCCCCTCCAGGGTGAGCAACAGGCCAACCACAGGGTCCCCTAGTGTATGAGTCCCCTGAGGCTGCAGCAACAAATGGGCCTCAAGCTGGCAGCTTAAAACGACAGAAATGGACTCTCCTGCAGTCTAGTACCCCTGGGACAAGATCCAGTGTGGGCAGGGCCCGCTCCCTCCAGAGGTCGTGGGGGAGGGTCCGGTCCGTGCCTCTTGCAGCTCCTGGTGGCTGCCGAAGTCCCTTGGCTTGTGGCCACATGCCCCTAGTCTCTGCCTCCATGGTCACATGGTCTCGTCTTCTCTGGGTCAAATCTCCTCTGCCAACCGCTTATAAGGGAGGTCACTGAAGACCTCCCCGGATAATCCAGGATCATCTCCACTCAAGATCCTTGATTTAGTCACCTCTGCAAAACATTTTCTTGACACTTGTCACATCACAGGTTCCAGGGCCTAGGCCTGAACTCTTTGGGAGCATATCCAGCCCACCACCCTGGGTGGTGATGGGAATTATGCCACCGAGTGAGGGGCCAGCCAGGACAGATGGGTGCTGGGGTTCAGGGGTGTCCACAGAGGGATGGTGGTGTCTCCCCGCCCAGTCCCAAAGTGGGGATGGGCCCCCGGAGGGCGCATGAAGGGAGAGTAGGACCAGAAGTAGGGCACCAGACTAGCCAAGCCGAGTGTGGACTGGGACCCACTTCCCCGGTGCTGGCGGCCATGCGAAGGGTCTGGGCTGACCCTCAGAGGCCTCCAAGGAAGGCAGCTTGAGTAGGCAAACAGAGACACAGAACCCCAGGCAAATCTGGACCTCAGATAAACAGTGAATAACTTTTTAACATAAATATGTCCCATACACTACGTACACTGAAAAAGTATTTACGGCTTACCTGAGATTCACACCTGTTGGTGTGTTTTATCTGGTGGCCCTACCCAAGGAAGCTGGGTGCCCCCTGCCGCTCTCCTGAGCTGCGGCCCGTCCTGGGCCCCCCGGGCCAGCATGCTGTGACCCTGCCAACCGTCTGTCCCACGAAGCTCCCCTTTTACACTTGGCCCGGTTAGAATTGGGGTCAAGCCAGAGAAACCTGTCAGCTTGAGACAGGGTAAGAATGAATCCAGCCCCCGGCTGGGGTCAAAGGAAGCCCCCCCGGCGTGGTCCCTGAGGGGACCCTCACCCTCTGGTCCAAGCGGCTGTTGTGGTCCAGATGCCAAGGGTGGGGGGATTTCAGTCACACTGCCCCCCACCCCCACCGCCGCAGATGAGCGTGTTCCTGGGGTGGGGGACACAGATCATTCCAGGCTCATGGACTCTCAGGACAGTGTGAGGACAGAGGTGGGAGCACTTCTCCACTCCCACCGGAGTCTGAGGAAGATGGGGGTCCCTGCCACGGTGGAGGGTGGGGCTTCTCAGAGGGTCTCGGAGGGGGCCTTGGGCCGCCTTCGGGGATGGAGAGATTAAGGCAGCCCCAGGAAGGTGCAGCTCCTAGTCTGTTGCCTGGCAGGGCACTGGGCCTCTCTGCATCCCTGGGCCTTTTTCAAGGTGGGGCTCCCCAGGGCAGAGGAGGAGAAATGCGGACCTCACTCTCGGGGACATGCAGTACCTGCAGGTTTCCACGTGGGGGCAGCACATGCAGCACCTCTCCCAGGATTTTTCTGCGGACCTCGGAGGGGGGGCTCCCCCACCAGCAGCCCCCTGCAGAGCTGGGGTGGGCAGGGGCCTGGGTCTCTGGGCTGTTCCGGGAGCCAAACACACTCAGCGGGAGGGGCTTCAGGGGGAGGGTGGGCACTGGCCACACCTCGGGACTGGCAGCAGGAGGAGAGGGCTGGGTGGTGGGATGGCAGAGGCCCAGCGTCACACTGGGTGTCGGTTCTCAAACCCTTGCAGGGTCAGACACCACTGAGGTGGTAGCCATAGACCTGGTGCACCGGAAAGGAGGGCAGAAATATTTAAAACTCGAGGTCACACAGCGCAGTCGTCACACATCGCATGGCTCTGAAAACCCCACTGTACGAGGGGGGACGGGCGGGACAAAGCCAAGGCCTTGGCGTTTCGGGGAGAACAGTCTGATCTTGAGGGCCTTCTAGAAGGCTCTCGGTCCCCGGGGTGCCTGGACCTAACTCTGAGAGCCTCTGATCTGGGCAGTAGTGCAGGCGGCGAGGGCGCTGGTTCCTGCCCCGCTCCACCCACTGCCAGGAGGACAAAGCAGATGGTGGGTGGAGGAACCCCCTGCGGTCAGGTGCTTGCAGGTCTTGCGCAGCTGCCTCCTGGCCTGCCTCCGCTGCTTTCCAGCTCCCAGCACGGCTATCGGGGTCTGGGCTGAGGCTGCGCGGTGAGTGGAGGGCGTGGGGGGCCCTCCCTTTGGTCTGGTGGTGGGTGGGGCAGGGGAGCAGGGTAGGGGGCGGGGTTCAATGGGCCTTGGGGTCGGGGCATCAGCTTCAGAGGCGGAGGGTGGGTGGACAGGGTGGGTGGCACCACAGCCCGGACAGGGCACCCTGGGGTGCAGGCGGGGGTACAGCCTCAGAGCCAGGACCCGAGCGTGGGGGCACAGACCAGCGCTTACACTGGGCTTGGATGCCCGGGCTGCCGCGCAGGACGTGGGGGCCACAGGGCTGGTGTCGGAGCCCAGGCTGGGTGATTGCTGCCTGAAGCTGAGGCCCGGGGCCAGGTCTTCCACCCTCTGCTGGGCTGGGGAATAATTGAAAGCAAGATCTGCCAGGACCCAACTGGCAGCTTCAATCTGCACTTTGGGTACCTCAGAAAAATTCATGAGTCCTTGGGGCTGCAGGGTCCTGCTGAGCTGGCCAAATCTGATCTGTCTCCTGCCCTTGTCTCCGCAGGGCTCCCGGTGCCCTCCGCTCAAGACAGGAAGCACCTTCCCTCCCTCCTCCAGGGACCTGCGTGACCCTGGTGGTGACAGTCCTGTGTCTGGACGGCGGCCTCAGACCCCAGGGCTTCTCGCCAGGGAGTGACCGCCCTTGTCAGGGGCTGTGGGTGTGTCTCCTCCTGGGTGCCCTGGTGCGTCTCGGAGTGGGACCATGGGTGTGCTAGGTTACACGAGTGCCCCTGGTGTGTGCATCCAGCCATGCACACCTGTGTGAGTGTGACCTGGGTGTGGAGCTGTGCACGTCTGCGTGTGGCTGTGTGGAGTGTGGGGAGAACATGGTGGGGGTTCTGGAGCCCACAGGAGCCAGGGCAGCGAATGTGTGCAGGCGAGTGCGCATGCGTGCATGTCGTGCGTGCTTGAGGGAGCACGCATGTGCATGCACATGTGTGCACGAGTGTGAGTGTGTGTGCGCCCGCACAAGCTGTGTCCCGGCTGTAGCTGCACTGCTGGCTGGCTGGCTGGAGTCAGGATTGAGCCCAGGGCGCCATGGGTGGCTGGACTCAGGCAGCGCTGGGGGGCTTTCCCGGTCCCGTGCCGTGCGGGGAGAAGCCGGCTGGGGGACTGCGCTGGCTGTTCATGACTTCGCTGGGGTGGGTCTGGGTGGGTTGGGGAGGAACGGAGCTTGGTGTCCAGAGGAGCTGCTTCCTTTCCTGGAGTCTCTCTTTGGGGGTCGGCTGGGGAGGGTGAGGGTTGCTCAGACGTGGGCTCGTGGCAGGGAGCCCGGCCGAATCAGCTGCCAGCGCAGAGGTCCAATCAGCCGCACACCGGGGGCTGGGCCTGGGCTGTGGGCCGAGTGGGGCCGGAAGCAGGGGTGGGGGAGGCGAGAGCTCCCAGGCCCTGCCTGTTCCGTGTCTGCCCCGGGCAGACTGGGTGGACCTGGAAGGGTCAGTGGGGCAGGGACCAGATCATTCTCTTTGGACCATCTCTGTGAAGATGCTCGGTGAAGTGGCCCCAGGCTCCGAAGCCATCTTTGTGTCAGGGATGCTGGCAGCTCTGTGGGGCATAGGGGCCGTGGCTGGGCTTGTGCCAGCCCCGAGTGACGGATGGGCCCAGCTCCCCGGCCCAGAGGGCCCACCCTGGGCTCTGGTGACAAGGACCGTGCCAGCTGCTGTTTGAAGCTGGGTCTTTCGAGATGGCTGGGGTCCTGGTGTCTGGGGTTCAGCTGCCCAAAAAGTGGGGGCGGGGGCGGCAAAGCTAAGCCAAACGGGGAGCTGGAGGACAGAACAAAGGAGGGAAGAGGGGCGGGGAAGGGGGTGGGGATCATGCTTCTGAACCCCACGGTGGGAGTTTGTGAAATGTCCCCCCTTCCGTCTCTGGCCTCTGAGCAAACCTCTTGCCCCTCAGAGTGGGCAGTACCTGGATGGGTGCTCTGCGCACCTTTAGGGCTGGGGTCTGTATTAGATGGCGCCCCCCTGAGCCCCGGCTCTCTTGGAAGCCTGCAGCTGCCTCCGCTGGCGTGGGGGTGTGGCCCCTGGGATGCTAGGTGCCTCTGGTGTCCTCTCATCCCTTTCTTTGCTGTGTGTCTCCGGAAACCCAGGGTCCTCCCCCCCAGTGTTGAGGAAGGTGGTACATGTTGGAAATGCAGGATTGCAGAGCCAGCCCTGGAATCGATTCATTTATTTTTACTTTACAGCTTATATAATGCTTACTCATGCCAGACATTGTTCTAAGTGCTCTGCAAACCTTAACTCCGTGAATGGTTGTAACAATCCTCTGGTATCATTTACGAGGGCCAAAGAGGCCCAGCACCTTGCCCAGTTACACACAGACGTGAGCCGCGAAACAGAAGCAAAGACTGCACTATTCTGTGATGGTGTAAAGGTAGATCCTGTCATCAGGCTAGAAAATCGCACCATGGAAAACCCAGGGTTACTTTGTCGAACTCTGATGATGAGCCATCCTGTTGCCTCTTGGCAAGTGTGCCCCTCACACAGATGCTTGCCCTGCCCAAAGCCCTTCCTGGGGTCAGGGCGAGTTGCTCTCCTTCCCAACATTGTGGACTCCTGCCATGAAAATTCTCATCCCTTGGCTTGGGTATTATTAGGAGCTTTAGGGAGAAAATCCATTTGTTGGCACTATTTTATACTAAGGTGTGAATGGCTAACTCCCCGGAAATATTTGCAACTTGAGAGAAGACCTTGTTAACCTAAATCATGGTGTCTTAACCTCATCACTGTTGACATCCAGGGATAGATAATTCTCTGTTGTGGGGGTGAGGAGACTGTTCTGTGCCTCTGCCCATTAGATGCCAGTAGCACCTGTGCCCATCATGACAACCAAAAATGTCTCCAGACGTTACAGATGTCCCTTGGGGAACAAAGCTGCCCTGGGTAAGAATGACTGGCCTAAGTGGATCTCATCTCTGTGGGTGGATGCCAAGAAGAGAGGGCGTCAGCGTGTCGGAGCTGGGGGACTCTCCCATGTGGGAGGGGGGTCTGTAAGAAACCAAGAAAGAGGGTGCTTCTCAGCCAGGACTGGGGTCACCGTGCATCTCCCTGCTGTTTCCTGGATGCTGCTTTGTGCTGGGTGGTGTTTTCAGGGTCGCCTCCTTTCAGCACCCCCCGGCAGCCCCATGAGGTGGGAGCCGTTTCTCTTCACTCGACCACCGAGGACCCCTGGGCTCTGCAAAGGTCACTTGACCAGCTCGGATGAGCCCGCGGGGCCGCCCCAGGGCTACGCACTGCAGCCGGCAGCACCCTGCCTCTGGCAACGCTGTGGGGTGGAGCCGCGTTAGCTGGTGGAGTGATTCATCAGGGGCCACCCTGCCTGAGCCCGTGGTGCTGGCTGAGGGCTCCATCTCTGTCTAGGCTGATGTGTCCTGGTTTTGCTGGTCCCAGAGTCCAGCCTTTCTGTCCCATCTCCCTGGCTTAGTGTGTGGTGACCTTGTCCTGGGTGAGGGGGCCGGGGGTGGGGGGGACTCTGACAGCCCACGGGCCCTGCCCCAGGCTGGACAGCTCTGTCCAAAGCCTACTGGACATCTGGCCAAGCAAGCTGGGCACTCAAGTGAGCTGGGGCTGGCAGTTGGCTGGCAGCCAGGACCCAGATGCCCACGCCCGTGTGTGGGCAGGGTGGCTGACCACTCTGCTTGTGGGCAGCCTGTCTCCACGGCATCGCACTCCAGCTCACATCCGCCAGTGGTCTACGTGGGCAGACCCTAAGCCACACAAGCCCCAGGCCGGTCATCAGGGACGCATCCTGGCTAGAGGCCCCAAGCAACATCTAGCTCTAGAAAAAAGTGTTCACTCAGTCAGGGAATGTTGACAAGCAGCTTCTGTGGGCTGGGCCAGGGGCCGTGAGAGTGTGCACGGGGCTGTGTGCGTGGGCATGAGGCTATATGTGTGTGCACGGGCCCATGAGCGTACACGGGGCTGTGAGTGTGCACAGGGCTGTGGGTGTGTGCACAGGGCTGTGAGTGTGGCACCATCCTCCTCTTGAGCTCCCTGTCTAGTGGGGTTGGGGGATGAACAGGCGGTGAGCCAATAAGTAACACAGTTTGAGACTCTGATGGGGAACCTGAGAGCTGGGGCTGGAGTCGCACCTCAAGCAGGGCCTCCCTGAGAACCACAGGGACCTTCAGGTGCTAATGGAGGGAACAGCATTCCTGGCAGAAGGAACAGTATATTCAAAGCCCCCTTCACCTGCTTGAGGGTCCTTGAAGCTGTCGTGTGCCCAGGGCGGGGAGCAGAGAGGAAGGGACGTGGGGTGGAGAGGTGGGGGTCTGTGACCGCCGGGCCAGGTCACACAGGTAAAGGGGCCATGGCGAGGAAAGTGAGTCATGCGAGCATTGACTCGGAGAGAGAGAGCGCTGGTGGGGCCTGGATCACACCTCAGAGATGACAAAAGGCACGGTCTCCCAGACAATCCCTGCACCCCTTGCTCCTGGAAACGGGCCCTGCAGAGAGTGGGGGCGGGGCCTGAGGGCAGATGGCCAAGAGGGGGCCCCCTTGAGAGCCCAGAATCCACATGATGATTCCCACCCATCTGGACGCCACCAGGGCCACCTTTGCTGCCCAGCCTGTCTCCGCTGTCACAGGCGACCATGGACTAGTGGCGTCAAGGTGTTATTGGCGGCTGAGAAATACAGGTCAGCTCCCGCATGCAATTAGCTGGGGCTGGGGAAGCTTGCTGAGAGTTCTGAGCCTTTAAAAGAAAACCCTATAAATTAAATTTATACTGACCTTAGTGCAAGATGTTTAAAAAAAATCAGTGCTTTCATATCTTGAATTTTTCCTCATTTCTTTTTTCCCTCCATGAGCTGGATAAATAATACAGCCCTTCCTCCTAATAACGGAAAATTCCTTGGAGGGGGTGGGACTTTCTGTCTGGGTAGGTGCTTCCTGTTGCCCAAATCACAGCACTAAGACGACAACAGCCCTGACCCAGGTTATGTGATTGAGAACCTGTCTCTTCTCATTTCCCCAAATTGACTTGTTTCTCAGCCTGGTGGAGTTTTCCCCCTGGGCCTCTGTGGGACCATCTGTTTTTCTGAAGGCGGTGTGGCTGGGGAAGGAGCTTGCTTCTTTTCTACTGGGAGGAAATGGGGTGGTGGTGAAACAGGAAACTCTGCTTTTCAGGGTCTGCCCCCCACATCCACGTGGTCACTGGCCATGAACTTGAGCATGGCTGAACACCGGGATGTAAGTATCTTTTTGGTGACTGCAGGTGTCAACAAAGCATCAGACGGGGCTAAACAAAAAGGGATCCCACAGCAGGGTGCCGGAGCCCCCTCCCCCAGGGACAGCCTGCAGGACATTGCCGCTGATGGCCCTCGGACAGACAGACGGGACGGATGGCCAGGGCAGGCCCGCGTCCTCTCCGCTCACTCCCCTGTGCTCTGAGGTCTTCTGGTTCCACCGTCTGTCTGTTGTGAAGCTAGAGTCACAACCCCGGGGCTGTGGAGAAGTGGCTTCCCGGGAAGTGCTGAGCCCGTAGAGTCCAAGCCATGGGAAGGGTCACCATGAAGGCTCCCAAAGAGGGGATGATCCAGATGTTTCCCTATGGTCTCCAACACCAGCCGCTGTGACATCCCCTGACCTCGCAGCATGGGCCTCATCTGTGCCACACTCTGGGGGACGCGCCGGTGAGTGAGGTGCACGCAAAGGCAGGGGAGCCGGGCGGGAAGCAAGGTCACAGCCCTGCGTGGTGAGCGCCCCTACAGGAAGGGAACACACAGGATTACTGGGGGGCAGGGGGTGAGACTCTGAGCTGGCCTCTGATGTGACAGCTCAGTGTAGCCAGAGATGCGGGGGTGGGTGGGTGGGTGGGGGTGCAGCAGGAGGAGGCCAGGGGAGAGGGCAAAAGAAGACTGGGCTGGGCTCAGAAGGCTCTGGGGTGGTGCTGAAAGGACAGCGCCCGGCATGGGCGGCAGCCGCCGCAGAGTCCTGGTGAAAGCTTGCTCCCCAAACTGGGGCTGGGCATTGTGTGCATCCGAATTTTTCCACTCCCCTTCTCTGGATCCCGTCAGTGCAGCCTTGGCAAAGATGGCTTGAGCCTGAAAGCTTTTCCCATCTATTTTTAAATAAATGCAATTCCTGTCACTTGCATGAAATTCACCCCGACTGACTCTTTTCAACGACCTGTTTTGCCTAGGTGGCACGGGTGGAGGCACTGGTGACCAGACCTCTGACAATGCACAGCCCGTGGTGTGCAAGACACAAAATTGAAAACACAAATGATCACGGAAAGGACACCCTAAACAAAGGAAGCAAAGGTTTTCAAACCTTGATGTGGTGTTCGCCTTCCGGAACCTCCAAGAGATGCGGTAAAGCTCTTGGTGCCAACGCCACTGTAGACAAGCGCGCAGGGGCTCGGGGAGGTGGGGGATGCCTGCAACCGAGCCCAGTCCCCTTCCAGCCGGGTGGGGGCTCCCTCTCAGCACCGCCTCCCCCAGGAGGTCATGAAGGCAGCCAGAGGCCCCTCGGACCTCAGGGACGTGCCATCCTTTCTTCCTGCTCAGTGCCCTGGAACGCTGAGCCCAAACCTTGCTGCTGTCTCAATGCCCCTGCAAAGGTGACACCTTCATCCTCAGTGAGCTACGCTAACCGTGGGCTCACGTTGCTCTCCCATCCAACCCTGGGGAGAGGCTCCCCCACGGAGGGACCATGCCCAGCCCAGGTGTCACCCTGGGGTCTGGGAGGCCTCCCCTCAGGAGCAGGGGGTGGCTCAGCCCTCGTGGAGTCTGCACATCTGAGTCACAGGTGTTTCGTCCAGTTTCTGAGGACTGAGCATAAGTGTCCCCCAGATGCCACCCCCGTGCAGACCCAGTGCGTGCAGGACGCAGTGGCCCCTTCTTCCCGTTCGTAATCCAGGGCCTCCGTCTCCTCCCTCAGCCTGGGCTCAGCGGGGGAGAAACCACCTAACACTGGAGATTGTAGCTAGTGAGCAGGCCTGGAGGCAGGGAGGTGGGGGTCAGGAGTGTTGCCCCTGGGATGCACCTGTGTGCACAGGTGTGGGTGTGGCATGCGCTGCGGTCTCCCCAACATTCTAGATGACTTAGCCCTGTGCCTGCACTGTCCATTATGTTTTCTGCCCAACTGAAGGAAAACAAAACCACGCCAATGCCTTTGGAACCCAAAGGGCAAACGACACAGCTGACCTGGCGCCAGGGGTCCTGCGTTAGCAGCCATTACCGGCGAGGGCATCACCAGCTACTAAACAGGGCCTTTCTCTTGGTACATCCCATGATGCCAGGTGAACGTGGGAGGGGTCTGGGTGTAGTCAGGAGGGGCCCCTGAAGCCAACACCATCCTAGGTGTGCAGATGGGGGGTCCGGGGGGGCATCGTGAGGAGCTGACAGCATCAAGTGTGCAGGGGCCCCTCGGGAGCCGAGGAATGAGCCCTCTGGTCTTCCAGCAGCAGGCTCCAGAGTGACCCCCCAGGACACCCATGGCCAGGGGAGGCCAATTCTGCCCACTCCTCGCCAAGGGGACACCCTGCGATCTGCGTCCAGAGCCCGCTCTCCTTTGTCCTGGACTGTGGCACCGGTGTCCCCACTGGCCTGAGGCCTAGGTCTTGCCCTGGGGCCCACTCTCCAACCCCCTGCCCCTGCCTCGGGCCTCTTTGGGGTCTGCAGAACAAATCCCAGGCCCCTCGGGGGACTTCAAGGCTCCCCGGGGTGTCTCTCAAGTCTGAGCTTCCTGACCCTCCTTCCTGCCAAGAAGTCCCTGCAACCGCCCCCCCCCCCCCTTTTCCCCGCTGCCTCCCCGCCGGGACGTCCTCTCCAAGGCCCAGTTCAGGCTACCTCTTAGGAAGGAAGTCTCCACAGAGGCCTCCCTGCACAACCAAGGGCCTGGGGTCTAAAGCGTCCTCATGCCTGGTCCATTTAGAGGCCAGGAGCATAAGGTCCCGAGGAGCTGGGCCTTCTAACAGAGAGCCTGGCCTCCCCCGGCTCCAAGGGGTCCAGTCCGGGCCCAGCTGGTAAGAATTCAACTGGGGCCAGGCCCCGGCACCGCACCGCCTGGGGATCCCAGGGAGAGCTGGGGTCTCTGCTCAGGCGTGTGCTTGCCTGGTCCTGCCCACCCCAGAGGGGACCAGGGGGCCGGATCCCCTCGTCAGGGCACACGTGGCCGGAGGGGCGGGAAGAGGTCGGCGGGGTGGCGCAGCCTGACCCTCCCTCCTCTTTCTTTCCCCTCCTCCCCTCCCCTTCCCTCCCGCGGCCGGGGCGGCGGCGCAGGAGTTAACGGGGGGGGGGGGGGGGGGGCGGGGCGAGGCGGCGGGCGGAGCCGGCGCGGCCGCGGGCCAGGCGCCCAGGCGCGCGCGGAGCGAGGGGGCCGCAGCGTCCCCGCGCGCGGCCCGGGCCCGGCAGGAGCGCGGAGCCGCCGCCGCCGCCGCTGCCGCCGCCGCCGCCTGGCCATGCGGCTCCAGGGCCGGGGAGCTGGGCTCGGGCCCGCGCCGCCCCCCGCGCGCCGCCCCCGCTGAGCCCGCGCCCGCCCGGGCGCCGCCCGGCACCATGGTGCAGAAGTCTCGCAACGGCGGCGTGTACCCTGGCCCGAGCGGGGAGAAGAAGCTCAAGGTGGGCTTCGTGGGGCTGGACCCCGGCGCGCCCGACTCCACCCGAGACGGCGCGCTGCTCATCGCCGGCTCCGAGGCCCCCAAGCGCGGCAGCATCCTGAGTAAGCCGCGCGCGGGCGGCGCGGGCGCCGGGAAGCCCCCCAAGCGCAACGCCTTCTACCGCAAGCTGCAGAATTTCCTCTACAACGTGTTGGAGCGACCGCGCGGCTGGGCTTTCATCTACCACGCCTACGTGTGAGTGCCCACCCGGGCGGCGGGCGCGGGTCGCGAGGCACCCGGGCGATCGGCCGCTGGTGGCCCGTGGGCGCGCAGCTGCGGGCTACGAGGGCCTCCGTGTGTGACCGAGCGCCCGCGTCGGTCACACCGTGTGCCTGGGGTCCCTTGGTTCAAGCGAAGGGCAGAGGTTGGAGCGAAAGGCAGAGCGATTTTGGAGATGTCTGGTTGGAAGGAGTTCTGGGGTCGGGGTGGGGGCGCCTGTCCCCCTCCCGCGCCCGCCAGCGGCCTGGTTGGGTTGCATCAGTCCCTCCCCCGCAGGATGGGGAGATGTGCAGCGCCCCAGCCTCCCCTCCTCAGCCCTGAGAGGCCCCTCCCCACGGCCACTGCACCGAACAAAGGGCCGACCAGGGAGGGAGGGCGGCGCTGCCCGTCCTGTCACTGGATTTGGACTCCTAGAGGGCCCCCTCTAAATGGGTTCCCTCAAAGAAGGGGAAATGGGGAGAGGGGCTGGCCAACCCTTCCCCATCCCCCCAAGCCGCTCACTCTCCTTCTAGGGTGAGCTTCTGGGGTGCTGAAATGGCGGAGGGGTCCCATCATTACTCTCCTCCCCCAGCCATAGGCTGAGGGCAGTTAGTTGGCTGTTCCTGCCCCGTGGTGCCTGCACCCACCCCTGGCCTGGCCTGTGTCGCCCCACCCTCCCCTCCACCCAGCACAGCCCTGAGCCCCTCTGCAGCTGCTCGCTGGAGGAGCAGGTGCATGCCTGACGCCCCTGTGCGCGTTCTGGGCTCCAGACCCCCTTTATTGCAGAGTGGACCCCCAGGAAGAGGGGTGCCACCATCCTGGGGCCGCCAGCCCTGGCCCTGGGAGGGCTGTCGGTGTACCTGGGCCTGTTGTTCAGGGAACTCCTGGCTCCTGAGCCAGGGCTGGTGGCCACAGGCCGGCATTGTGTGCACACGAGTGTTCGAGCATGTGGTGTGTGTGTGTGTGTGTGTGTGTGTGTGCGCGCACGCGCACCCGTGCTGGTGGCGAGCACGACCTCTGAGCCTACAGGCGCTCTCTCCCATCCCAGCTAGACTGGGCCCAGGACTCGGCCATTTTGTGAGAAAGAGGCATTTGGGGATGGGAGTGAGGGGTGGATTCTGGGAAACCATCTCTGACCAAGTGCCTACCTGGGATCAGGGTGTGTGTGCCCGTGAGTGTGCCTGTGACCTGTGAGTGTGTGCTCTGGATGGATCCTCTGTGGGTGGGGGAGTAGACCCTGGGAGGAAATGCCAAGCTGCTGGAGGGGCAGGTGTCCTGGGGGTCACCACAGCCCTGCAGGCCTCCTGGCCACTGTCCCCAGCCCCAGCGCTGAGCCACCCCGGGAGTCCCAAGAGGCAGAGGCTCCCCTGGCACTGTGTCAGCCCCCGCCTGCCCCAGGGAGGTGACCTGGCTCTTCCTGGGGCGGACATGCCCAGGTGTGCTCTTCCTCCTTGGAAGAGCCCCATGCCTCCTCTCCCTGCCGGGCGGGGGCCAGCTCTGGTCAGCCAGGCCCTGGTCCGAGGTGACCTCTGGTGTATGGGCACAGCCCAGCGGTGCCCCTACTCCTGTCTGACCTGTGGTGCGGCTGCTGGAGGGTTTGCTGTGCTTTGGGCACAAAGGTCCCCGCCGGCAGCACTTCCCGGGGTCCCCTCTGTGTGGCCTCTCCCTGCCCAGGCCTGAAGTGGCCGGCCCCTCTGTGCGTCCTGCGTCCTGGAAGCTGCCTCCAGAACTGGGAGCAGAGCGTGGGGACTGGGGGCCAGGCAGCTGCTCTTGGGTGTGGGTCTGCGTTGCCCCCGCCTCGGGAGTGCCCGAGTCGGGACAGGTGGGCCTGCAGCGTGTGAGGGTCCAGGGGCAGTGAACAGGGCACAGCTGCCCCTGCCCCCAGGGCATTGTGGGGGCTACCACGTGGGGTCTCCACCCTCCTGGCACCGGCCCGGGGGTGCTCCTGAACGGCGACATCTCTGTCCCGCTGTTGCTGCTCATCGGTCACCCCCCGGGTCCCCGGGCCTGGAATTCACTAGCTGTACCCAGGCCCGGCCCATCCTTGGGGCACAGCCCACTGGACTCAGGAGGCCTTCACTGGCCCCATGCTGGTCCCCAGTGGTGCGGCCTCCCCTGTGCACCCCCCACCCCCTCGAGCAGGGACTGGCCCTCGTCTGCTTGGTTTGTTGATTAAACCAGTTCAAGCCCCTCCTGAGCTGGGCCTGGGGTGGGCAGTGGGGGCCGGGAGTGGTCCCAGGGCTGGGGCAGCTGCCTTCCTGGGCCACCTTCCTCTGCCCTTTGCCACCAAAGCCTGGCTTCTGGAAGGCAGAGGTGTGCTGAGCTCTCTGGGTGTCAGAGGTGGGGAGGGAGGTGGCCGCCCTCCGGCCCCCGGGCTTGGTGGGCATCAGGCCAGGTGCCCCCGCCCTTTGCGGAAGGGGCTGTCTCCATGGACGTGCCTCTGGGCCTGGAGCCATCGCCATCACTGCTGCTGCCTGCGGGGGCGGGAGGCTTCCCTGAGTCAGGAGGGATCCCGGACCAGGCTGAGGGGAGCCCGCCCGGGCCCCCCTTCCCAGCCCCGAGGCCTCTGCAGCGTCCCTTCCTCTGCTCCGGCTGGAGAGGGAGAGCAGTCCCCGGTTGGGCAGGTGCCCGCGCCGCGTGGCTCTTCACCCAGACCTGGACGGGATTCTGGGCAGGCAGGCTGGTGTCGTCCGCAGTGAGTGGGCGCCCTGTTGCGAGGAGCTGGGCCGTGTGGGGTGGGGAAGGGGTGCATCTCTGCTCCCCATTGCCTGCCCTTCACACCCGCAGGCAGGTCTCGGGGCTCCGAGGGTCTGTGCGCCCCTAGAGCAGGGCGTCTTTACACGAGAGGATTTTCTAGCTACGGTCTAGGGTTTTCATGAGTTTCTCAGAATGGGTGTGAGCCACAGAAAAGGCCCCAAACCACTTCAGGGATGCGTGTCCAGGCCAGTGGGGCCCCAGGGGCTACTCATCTGCTTCAGGCAAGCCCTTGGGGGTCCTTTGAGAGCCTGGGTTGGGTGCGCTGCCCCCTCCCCTCTCGGGTGGGAGCGGCAGCTGCTCCATCATGGTGGGGCGGTGGGGGGATCTTCCCGAGGCTCAAGTTAGGAGGGGAGGGGAACCGCACGTCTTCTGGGCCGGCCCGCTGTCTGCTGGTCTCAGGGGCTTCTCACTTTGTGGCCCCATTTTCACTGGTGAGGAAACCGAGGCTGAGATGGTCGAGTTCCTGAGTTGTCTACTCACGCCGGACAGAAGGGTCTCTGCCCAGTGATGGGAGCTTGGGGTGCAGATCGGTTGACTTTTCCAACATCCAAAAGCCACTTGGAGTTGCCAGGTGAGACTGTGTTTGAAATAGGCAGGATGGAAAATGCCGGTGACTGCAGGGCAGGGACTGGCCCCTGGAGGCTGGGGCTCGCCTGAGCGGCTCCCTCTTGTGAGCTGCCTTCTCTCGGGCTGGTCCAACGAGACCCCTCCGTCCTCGGATGGCGTCCAGGTGGGTCTCGGGGGGGCCGCTGACATTTCGGGGTCTGTGGCTGGGGACAGTGGGATGGGGGCCTCAAGGCCCTGCTGCAGTCCCCTGCGTGGCCTCGGATAACCCACGTGGGGTTCCACATTTGGTCACGTGCAGGCCGCCCGCTGCCCCCTCTCACCTGTCCACCCTTGGGTGGACAAGTGTGGGCCCACGTGCTGGCCTCTCTTTTCCTCGGTGTGACTGCACTTGGGGGGCGTGAGGGGGCGCAGGGCAAGTGGCCCTGGGTGTCTGCTTCTGAGAGGAGACTGGGGTCGGAATGGCTGTATTCTCAGCTTCTTTCAGCCCCCAGACCTCGCTGCAGTCCTGGGGAGGAAATGCCTATTGATTGAAGAGTTGGAGAATCTCATGGAAATTTCCCCGAAGGTGAAAACGGTAGGAGGGTTGTGGTTTCCAGGGAGACCAGGGCTCAGCAGACTGTCCCCGGCCCGGCTGTCTGGAGACCTCAGGCCTCATCGTAGGATTTCTCACCCACAATAAGACAATGAAGTGTTTTTTAATGAAGTGTTTCTTAATCAGGGTGTCTAATTACACTGTCGTGAATCCCCGCAAACGGCCTGTGTCCTCAAGGTAATGGGGTCGGTAGGAAGCTCCGTTCTTGACAGTTTCACAGATCAGAACAAAGAAAAATCTCTGTTTTGTTAGAAACCAGTACAAGTCAAACATTGAAACTAGTCTCTACGGAGACTCGGCGGGGGGCTTCGGCTGGGGCACCGCCTCTGAAAACACCTAAACCCGGAATGATTGTGAAGAGACCGGATTGTTTCCAAGAGCGCAGCCCGAGCCTGGTGGTGGATACAGCGTCTCAGGGGGTGTTCTTCCCGGTCCGTTTTGGTCAGTAAGTGAATCCTAGGCTGTGTTAATCCCTGCGCGCCTGTGTGTCCACGGTGAGGCCCGGGGTCTGCTCCTGGCCACTGCTCACAGGCGTCCTGAGTCTGTCCTGGCGAGCCCGCCAGGCTGCCCCCACCCCCGGGAGCTGTGTTCTGAATGCCCCGGAGAAGGGACAGGCTCCAGAGGACCGTGAGTTCTCTGGGGCCTTTCGTGGAAGGTGCTGAGGGCCAGGATGGTGGTGGGGGACCACGCGGAGGGCCGAACCTCCACTCGGCACGACAGGGAGGGACTTGCTGCAGGCACCGCGGGCTCGCAGACCCTCTCCTTGCGGGCACAGGGGGGGCTGGGGGCCAGGCCTGGGGCTCACGGTGCTGGGTCGACCTGGGCTGCAGCTTTCTGCCCCTTCCTGGGCCAAGGCTTGTGAGAGACATTGGCCTGTGTCCGGTAGCCTCATTATAAACCGTGCTGCCTGGGTTACCTCGTAGACGGGTCATTTGAAACGTTCTCGAGTGTAAATGGAGGATCTTTCCTGCATGGAGGTCGTCGGGTACATGCCTTAGTCACAGACGTCACCTTGTCACCCCCACGCCCCCGTCAGGTGTGGTATGAGGTTATAACCAGTGATGGTTCAGGGGGCGCACGTGGGCAGAGGATGGCGAGCCGTGGGGACCGTGGGCTCTGCGTGGGCCTGGCGGGGATCCTGCCTGTGGGCCCTGTGTCCCCTCATCTGTGATGTGGGGACACCGTTCTGTGCTTGTCTCCTGTGAATCACTCAGCACAGTGCTCGGAGCGTGTGACATTCACGGGGTCCTGGCCGCGTTGTCTGTCACTCAGCAAGGAGGAAGACCAGGCGGAAGGAGGTGGGAGCGACCGGGACAGCACGCTGTGCCGTCCGCCCTCCTCGCGGCCCGGGTGCGTTCTCAGTCCCATCGGCCAGTGGCTGCTCCTGGATGAAGGGGTCTGGGGCTGTTGTGAACGTGGCCGCGTGATTAGACATGGGGCCCCCGTCTGAAGCTGCGTTTGTCCAGGAGGACTGGCCGTTTTCCTAAAGGACCTCACTGTTCTACAGCTGCCTGGGTATTGGGAGAGGTCTTCCTTCCACGGCTGAATGGTCCCAGCACCCTGGACCTCCGAGCATGGAGGCCAGAACGGTTTGGCTTGAAAAGGACCATTGCGAGCGGGTTGTACCACTGGACCCCCAGAACGTAAAGGGGACCCCAGGTTTCCACACGGGCTGCGTCCTGATGAGCTGCACCCCCTCCTAAGCTGTCGTGTGGTGACTTAGTGTCACGTGGGCCGCCAGGCTGAGCCCATCTCCAGACGGCGCCACCCTGGAGCATGGGAGACTCCTTCTAGCACAGCCGCTCCCTTCTGAAGGCTGGTGCCCGGCTGCGCTTTCCAACAGCGGTTTGCTGACAGCTCTGCGGCATCGGGAAACGGGCCTCATCTGTGCCATGCAGTTCCCTCCCAGCTGTGGGGCACCCGGCCAGCAAGCCCGGGCCAGGTTGGTGAGATCCGAGGTAGAAAGAAGAGGGGCGTGCAGCCCCGAGGTTGTCCCCCAGGGACTCTGCCTTCCCTGCTGAGGGGAGGGTTTGACGAAGCTGCCCCCGGCCCCCTAGGCCCTCTTTCCACTTTTCTGCAGGTGGCCCTGGCCCAATGACCGCTCTCAGCTTGCTCCCCTGGCAGCTGGTGGGGTGGCGGTGAACCCCCAAAACCCCTCTTGGTGAGGTGGGTGCGTGCAGGAGGGGTCAGGGCAGAGAGATGACTATTCCTAAGCCTGTCTGTTCCTCGTGTGAATTAAGACAGCCATGGCCGGAGTTGGGGGGAGGTGGTCCAGGTGCTGTTTTGCAAACAGTCTGGAGTTAGGGACAGGGCTGGTCTTTGTTGTTTGAAGCTGGGCTGCACCAAGCGTTCAATTCATCCAGGAGGAAGCAGGGCTGGGGATGCCTGGGTCTTGGAGCCCCTGGGTGGGCAGCGCTGGGGCCTACGTGCCTCCCAGTGGGGGCTGCAGGGCCCACATTCCTCAGTTTGCCCTAGTGCGTTTGGGTGGCTTCATCCACAGCCCAGCCAGAGCCCCGGGGGATGCAGGCCCCGGAGTTCCCTACTGTGAAGGCCTGGGTTTGGCAAGCGAGGGTTCCGTCATGCAAAGGGGGTTCCCCGGGGAGCAGACAGGATGGTGCCCGCCGAAGGGAGAACAGGGACCGCGGCAGGACTTCTACCAGGTGTCCTGACGCTGGGGGGCGGGGCGCAGGTGAGCCGGGCTGAGTGATGGACCCAAGCGCGCTCTGGTGAGCAGGGCCAGCAGCGCTCAAGCCCGGCAGAGGCTGGGTGAGGGCTGCGCCTTCTCCAGCAGCCCCAAGGACAGTGGGGAGACCCCTGGTCTGGGGCGGGTGCCTGCCCACGACGGGGCTCTCTCTTCTATTCGGCCACCAGCTGCCCAGAGCCTTGGTCCCACTGCCCAGCAGCTGGGATCGGCCAAAGGGAGGGCGCGCTGGAGTGGGCGGGCCTCTTCCGGCAGCTCCTCGCAGAGGCCGTGTTGGCTTCACTTGGTTGAGACGTGAGGGTGGGTGTGTTCCAGCCGCCAGCCCTGAGTCTGACCTTCGTCTCCAGGATGTACTCAGAGCTGAGCGTCCTTAGGCTCTGCCAGCTACCCGGCTTGAGTAAAATTAGGTCTTTAATTTTTTCAGATTACCCGGAATAATTTTTTAAAAATATTTATTTATTTGGTTGTGCCGGGTCTTAGTCGCAGCACGTGGGCTCCTTAGTTGTGAACTCTTAGTTGCAGCGTGCATGTGGGATCTAGTTCCCTGGCAAGGGACCGAACCTGGGCCCCCTGCATTGGTAGCGTGGAGCCTCAGCCACTGCGCCACAAGGGAAGCCCCTGGAATAATTTTGTAGATGTACAGAACCGCGTTTGTTCCAGAAAGTCCTACTCGGACTCGTTGGAAACAGCGTCTCCAGAGATTCCTTCATCGTCTTTTGTGGTGACAGGTCTCAGCTCCCAGGTTGCTCCTGGCTGTCTGCTGCGTGTGTCCCCGCCCAGGCCCCTCCCTCCTCCAGGTCCTGTCTGGTCTGCCCCTTCCTTCCCTGGAGCCTCAGTCTTGACCTGACTAGAGAGCTTAGAACTTTTGAGTTTACTTTTACATTTAGGCTTGGAAAAAAATATTTGAAGGGTTTGTCTGAGGAGAAGGCCAGTTTCTCCTGGGATTCCAGGCTTTGGGGGAGGAAGTGGGGGTTGGAGGGGGAGTGGGATGTGGAAGTGGGAGGAGCCTGGGTAAGCACCTGCCGATCCATTTCTGTTCCTGGGAGCAGGGCTCTGAGCAGGGCTGCCAGTCCTGCCGGGCCTGGCTGGGTCCACTGGCGTTTAGAAGTCTGTTCTCCCCAGAGGCCAAGCCTTGATGTGGGATGTGGTGGCAGCACCGGGACGGGCCCTCCAGCAGGAGGGCAGGGCCTGACCCGGGGTTCGACTTTCACCCGGAGGAACAGGAAGTGAGAGCATTTGGAGCTCAGCCTCTGGCGGGGGTGACCCGGGTGAGCCGAGGCAGGACTGGCGTGCAGGGTGCTGGCCGCGGTCCTGATCACGAGCCCACGGCCGTCTCTCCAAGTGAGCTCCGTGCAGGACCGTGGGAAGTGGGGAAATTGGCCCATCGCTGGCTGGCCTGGGGAAGGGTCTCTTGGGGCAGGCGCGTGGCCACCCCGCGTCTGGACCACTTGCTTCCGTCTCCCGATTCAGCCTTTTGTGCTCACAGAGCTCTTTCCTCCTTGGTTAATGTTCTCCAAGACGGTCCTCTCCGATTTGTGTGGTTTGATTAGCTGAGAGCTGCATTAATATCGTGTGGACGGAAATCCAGTGTTTCGGGCCAGGTGGTGGGCAGACAGCACTGCACGGTCTGAGCGAGAGGGGCTGGCGGCCTCTTAGAGAAACACTTGGTTATGGTCCACTATCTTTTCTGATTATGAAAATCACACGCGTCCACCGTAGGAGATGGAGAAGATGCGGAGAACCTGAGGAGGAGCGTTTGTCTTTCTCGATTGACTTCCGAGCACCTGTGCCTGTCTCTGCGTTTCTTAAAGGAGACCGGATTCAGGCTCTGTCGTCCTCCTTCGTGCCAACCGTGTGTGTGTGGGGGGATTTTCCCATGGAATCAGACAAGTCTCTGCTGGACGAGTGTTGGGCTTTGTCTCTGTCATCAGGGTTCCTAGTGCCCCTGGGGTCGGGGGAGAATGAGGTGGCCCTGTCACTGATCCCTCACCCTACGCCCTCAGTGGCTTACGGCTGGGGAGCAGACGGCGCCTGTGGCCTGGAGAAGGACCCAGGCAAGCACGTGCCTGGTGGCCCCCTGGGGTCAGGACCAGGGCTGGTCCGGGAGGGGGCTTGTTAAAATGAGGTCCTGCCCATGGCTGAGCCCTCCGTTGCTGTCGCTGGAGGTGTGCAGATGGAGGCCGGCAGAACACCAGGAGTGTTTTTAGGGGACCACTGAGCTATGAGCTGTGGGGCACGGGGGGAGCGGGCCAGCCCGAGAGCTGCCTGGAGGGTGTTCAGGAAGAGTCCGGGGGAGCAGGCCTGGCCGTGCTGTCGACCTGGGGAGGTGGGTCTGTGAAGGGCCCTGGTGTGGGGGTACCCTGAGTGCCTGCATGGGTTCCTGTGCTCACAAAGGGGACGTCAGATGCCCGGGGTGGTCCAAACTGACCCCTCTTGGCGGGGGAGCACCTCTCCCCAGAAAGATGGTATTTGCCCTGGGCCCTGACCTCAGAGGTCTGTTCACAGCAGTGCCTCCCGCGGGGGACCCCTCCCCTCCTCACCCCGCTCCTGCGCAGGCTTCCGCGTGGTGGGGCTGTGGGACCCGCGGGGCCAGGGTCAGCCACGCTGACCGTTTCGTCAGGCCAGCTCCCTGCACAGAGCCCGGCACTCGAGGGACCCCAAAGGTGGCTGTGCTGGGGGTGTGTGTGGCAGGCCTGGGGGATGCACCCCAGGACGGGCACCCCCAGAGTGAGCCGGGGCCGGAGGAGACCAGGACTTACAAGGACAGAGCTCAGTGTGGACCATGGAAGAAAACACACCTGGAGGGGGACCCCCACCCCACAGCACAGTAAGTCACCCAGCCAGCGGCTGGCTGCCTGCTCCCCACGTGTGGATGCTAAGGCGTCCCAGGGGGAGGCTGGGGCCCTCCTTGTCCCCCAAGAGGCCTCAGAGCAGTGTCCGTCCTTGAAGGATGGGGTCAGGTCCCCTGGCGGCAGGGGGTGCGGGGAGCAGTGTGGGCAGAGGGGTGGGCTCTCCCACCCAAATCTGTGCTGACGCAGAGGGGAGCTGAGGCACAGGTAGGGAAAGCTTGCCTGGGCACAGACGGGCGGCTGGGCTTCACCCTCTGCCTCAGTCCCTGACAACCTGGCCTGTTTCTCTTTTTTTCTTTAATTGAGGTGAAATCCACAGAATGTGCAATTATTCAATTTAATTTAATTCAAGGGAGGCCTCAAATGCCAAGGCCGGAGCCGGACCTTCCCAGGGTCTGGGACTTCCTGGGTTGGGGCCGTCATGTCTGAGGCGTTTACTGAGCACTTACTTGCCGTGTACGGGGCCTGGCGGGACTGCAGTGGGCCTGGGTGGGCGACCCTGTGGACGGGGCTCGTTTCCAGCGTAGGGTCTGCACATGGCCTCCCGCCTCCGCGGCCGCGGCGGGATCTCAGAGCGATTCCTCGCGTCTGGTTTGCGCCTGGAGCAGCCGTCAGGAGTCCAGGCTTTCTGTCGCCCAGAGACTGGCAGTGGCAGCAGGTACTGGAGGCAGAGCAGTTCATTAAGGGTGAAATTAGATTCCGGGCTGCAGTGCCAACTGCAGTCCTGATGGACGAGGCAGCGGGAGGTTCCCCGGGGACCCGGTGCGGGAGCTTGGGCCTCACGCTGGCGGCTCCTCCCCCCTGTCCTCCCCTGGGCTCCCGGGCCACCCGGCCTTATCGGGATGGACGTTATCCTGGGGAGACACCGCCAGTGGAAGGGGTGCTCAGGCTCGGCCCCGTGGGGCCGCGGTGAGCTGCATCACAGCCTCCGTTTTCTCATCTGTAAAACGGATGGGCATCTTCTAATCTGCTGGGTTGTCGCCTACCTGGTGCGTAGCTGAATTGTAGCCTGGGGGTGGTGCTTGATGTCAGGGACCCCTCCCCATCCTTCTCTCCCAGCTCTGCCAGCCAGGGGCTGGGGGTGAGCAAGTGGGGTGCTGATAACACGACTTCCCTTCCTCCCAACCCTGCCATTCGCTTATAAAAGGTGTATTTCACTAAATATGTAAAATGAGATGAATAATCGCAGTCATCTCCCAACTTAGTCTTTGAAGGGAGCGAGGGAGTCTGGGCTGTGGGCCAGCACCATGGCACCCACCCTGGTGCCCTCCCAACAGTGGGAACCAGACGTGGGAATGAGGTGGCAGAGGCTTTGTCACGTTTTCCGGAAAAGAAATATTCCCTGCAGTCAGATGGGGGGGAGGGGGGGAGGGGAGAGCCGAAAGCAGTGGGGTCTCCCTCTGGGGGTGGCGGCTGCCCCCTCCCGAGAGTGCAGGGCAGGCAGAACGCACACGTGTGCACCCAGGACCTGCGGCACGGCTGTGGGTGGGCTGACCGCCTCAAGGGATGTTGTCAGGCCTTGACTGGGGCGCTCCCCTGGCCAATGCCCAAGCCTCCACCATGCTCAGTCCCTCCCGTCACCTCCCGCCTGCCCTGTCTCTCCATGCGTCAGAATCCCTACACTGAGGACCCTGCCGTGCCTCCACCTGTTTCAAAAGAGGGGTCCATCTCTGCCCAGAGCTCAGGCTCTGGAAGTCCCTCCTGATGTCTGGCTGAGGTCTCTCCTGCTGCTGTGGATCCTGCAGTGCTGGGGCCCACCCCACCTCGTGGCCACTCGTGAACTGGGTGCTGCAGGCCTTGTTGTGCATCTGGGATGTGGTTGCCCTGATGCTTACTCTCCAGGTGGCCTACCTCCCCCCTGCCCAGGTGAGCAAGGTCTGAGGTCTCTGGCTGGCCTGTCGTTCTGCCTGACCCCCATCACAGCCCCTGGAATCTGGGGCTGGGGACCAGCTGCTTGAGCTGCTTGTCTCCTTGGCAACCGTTGCCAGGGAAGCATCCTGACGATGAATTCATTATCATAATTAGCCACCATGTTCTGCCTTCGGAGCCACTTCCTGCCCCCCCTCCTTTCTTTTCCTGCAGCCTGGACAGTTCCCGGGCTGGAGGGCCTGAGAACTCCCCTCCCCCAGGGCCCTGGGGCCTCGGTCCCGGTGCTGGAGATGTACAGGATGGTGCTGGCCGTTGAGCTGAACCTCGCAGCAGGGGAACGGGTCTCCCAGCCTGTGGGCGGGTAGAACTGCTCAACGATCCCGTCTGGGGAGGAAGCAGACCCAGCTACTAGCCACCACGTCCTCTGGGGCCTGGGGGTTGGTGCTAAGCACACAGCTTGCCTCCCGGGGCCTCCCAGTGGTGCCGGGGGCATCCACCCTGCACTTCCCCAATGCCTCTCCAGAGGAGAAGAGGGGAGAAGGGGAGTCCCTTTGATCCACAGCTGCCAGCTCCCACGAGCCTGCCAGGAGCCAGAACCCAGGTCACTGAGGCAAGAGAGGTCGTTGGGAAGGAAGGCCCCTGCCTGACTCAGATGCCCCAGGGTCTCCGGTATGCTCCGGTGCCCAGGGCCCCAGCATAACTGCAGCGGGCGACTCCGCGATGGGCCTCAGGGCTGGGGGCGATCACCTGCGTCGTCCTGTGGGAGGGCTGGCCCCCCCCCCCCGGCTCCCCAGGGCTGGGCCCCAGGGAAGTGTCCCCTGTAATGGAGGATGCCGTGCCTGGGACCACGAGGCCAGAGGCGGAGCCCCCTCCAGCCTCGTGGGACGGGCGTGGGCTTTGGAGGTCTCCGGGCCCAGGATGCGGCTGTGTGCTGGGCAGAGGTGGTCGCCGGTCACAGGGTTACCCACAGACAGGAGGGGACCTGGAAGTAAGCGCCTTTTCCCCGTCGTGGCTACCCGTGAGTGGCCGAGGGGTGGGGACGTCACTGCCCTTTGAAGTTGTCCCTTTCTTGATCTGCGGGGGCCCTGCTGCACCTGGAGGCATGGCTGGGGTGCCTGCTGCCCATGGGAGTCTGTTGCCCGCCTCTCCCTCCTCCTCCTTGTGTGGGTGTGCTGGCCTCTTTCTGGAGTGTCCATCCTGCTGCATTCCCTGCACACCCCAGGCGGTGCCATCTGTGGCCATCTGTCCCAAAACATCAAAAACAAAACTTGGAATGTCACTGGCACTTCCTGGGGCTGGGCCTCTGGGGAGGCCCCCAGCTTGGGGCGCACGTTTGCCTCCTGAACTGCTGGTGGGGCTCCCGACAGCCTGGCAGCTGCCTGCTGGGAAGGGCTACGCTTCGTGCAGCGTACCCTGGCCATTCTGGAAGTTTCCGAGATCCTGGTCAGAGCGCCCTGGGGAGGCGGGGCTGAGAGGGCCTGGTCACATTGGGACCTGGGTCTTTCCTGTTTTTCCTTAGAGGAATGTTTTTATACAGCACGAGGAGCTGCCCTTCGTGGGCGCAGCCCTGGACTCAGTCTCCCTGACAGGTGACGGTGGCGTCAGCCATCCCGGGGCCCTGATCTCCAGTCTGGTCAGGCTTGCCCGCTGCCGGGTCCTGGACACACTGTCTTTCCCTCCCCCCTGACCCCCTCCTGGCGCCCCTCCACCTCCCCTTCCCTCTGCCAGGAACACTTTCCCTTCTCTGTTGGCCCCACCAGCTCTTCATCCTGCAGTGTTGTGGACACCTCCACAGGGAAGCCCACCATGCCATGGCTCCCGTGTCCAGTGCTGAGCTGAGCGGGGTCCAGGTGCCCCTTCTGAGCTGGGGATCCTGCCAGTCTCTCCACCGCCCAGGCCCCGGGGTCCTTACTTACCACCCTAGGATCTTCTCTGACCCTGGCAGATCCTCTCTGGGCACGTGGGCTCCTTCCCACCGCAGGCAGAGAATTACGAGTATAAGGCACATGAGACATCTGGACATTTTTTCCCCCAGGGCTCAGCTAATTGAATAAATTGGCTAATGAGCAAAGGAAATTAATTGAGGTTTTGAAACGTGACCGTTGCCCCGCGTGCGTTTTGTCTGCGCCAGCGGCTTCCGTCATCCGCCTGTAGTGCCTCTGTCCTGGAGCTGGGGGCGCGTCCAGAGACATCCTCGGGCCACGCTCTGGGGAGGGGCTGCATGTGGAGGCGGGTCTGCGCCTCTCCTCTGGGGCACATGGGCGGGGCCGCCACTCTGTGACGCAGGCTGGGCTGGGCGGGGTAGGGCCTGAGTCACTGTCGCTGTGGCCCGGCTGAGGTTGGACCACACGGCTTTGGTTCTGAAGGGTCTCATCTGAAGGGTCGAGACCACCATCCTCCTCCAACACTACCACGGAGGATGGTGGTCTCGACTCCCTGGGGTGATGGGGGTGTCCCAGTGGTGATGCAGTGGGAGGGGCGTGGTGTGCAGTCCCCGCCCAGCTTCCTGTACCAGGTGCTCTGTGCCTCAGGAGGCCTGGACCCTGTCCTCAGCCCTCAGCGGCTCTGCTCCCTGGGACCCCAGCCCCACCCTGTCCGCTCTGGCTGGACACCTGCTGCCCATGGGTTCCCGGCTCCGTTAGCGCCCCCGCCAGCACCGCCTGCAGACGCAGGTCCGACGGCCAAGGGCGCTGGGATGGTGTGTGTGAGGCTGGTGAGCCAGGAGACAGGAAGTGTCTACTTCAGTGCCTGGCGAGGAAACAGCTGTGGATGAGGAGAGGGGTGACTGCGTACGGGGTGCCCTGCATGGGCACGGGCTGTGCGGTTCACTCATTTCTTGTTTGCCCAGTGGTCCGGAAGGCAGTGTCCCCCGTTTGTGTTCCCTCTGAGAGGGACGTTGGATGTTGGCGAGGGACATTGGTGGGGGCGGCGGGGGGAGTATGGTGGGCATTCTGGAGAGCAGCTGGGCCCAGTCATCACTGTGGAGCCCTGGGCTGCCGCGTGCCCCCTGCTCTGCCCTGTGCCTTCCCGCGCCGGCTGGGTGCCCGGCCTGGCTGACCACCTTCTGCTCCGGCCCCCAGGTTCCTGCTGGTCTTCTCCTGCCTCGTGCTGTCTGTGTTCTCCACCATCAAGGAGTACGAGAAGAGCTCGGAGGGCGCGCTCTACATCCTGGTGGGTCCCGCAGGTCGGCGCAGATGGGCCTGATGGCGGTAGAGCCCGTGGGCGGCAGCCTGTCCCCGGTCCCATTGGTCTGATCTCCCAGACGCCCACCAGCAGGGACCCCTGTCCTCCTGGCACCCATGGTCCCTGCTCTTCCTGGTAGCCCTTGGGTCCCTCCCAGCTTCCCCCTGACATTGGTGATGCTGCCGCATCCTCAGCCCCCACCCGCCCCTCCCCCGAACACCCCCGGCACCCTGTTACCCTCCAGCCTAGGCTGGCCCCTCCCTGTGTCGTCACAGTGCCTGATAGCCCCCCCCGTCCCCACCCCCTTTCGCGCCTTCTGTTCTCAGTAGAGCCTGAGGGCCCCGGTGGCCCCCTCCACCTCATAGCGTGGGGTGTTCCCTGACAGATGTGGGCGTGGGCTGGGGGTTGTGAAGCTCACAGCAACCCCGTGATCGGTGGGGCAGGCGCCATGGCAACCACAGGTAATTTCTGTGTTGCTGTTGGTGATGGAGGTATATGGGGCCCCAGGGTAGCTGACGCACCTCTGGGGAGCCCTCCACCCCTGCCCGCCCTGCGCTGTGTCCTGGGGCTGCCCCAGGCATGGGGGCCCCACCCCCTTGGCAGTTACCTGAGACCCTCCATCGGCTCTGCACTCTGTGTCCCCACTCGCACACCAGCTACTCAGGACGGGGTCCCCACTCGCACACCAGCTACACAGGACGGGGTCCCCACTCCCACACCAGCTACACAGGATGGGGGTCCCCACTCCCATACCAGCTACACAGGACGGGGTCCCCACTCACACACCAGCTACACAGGATGGGGTCCCCTCTCGCACACCAGCTACACGGGACGGGGTCCCCACTCGCACACCAGCTACACAGGACGGGGTCCCCTCTCGCACACCAGCTACATAGGACGGGGGTCCCCACTCACACACCAGCTACACAGGACGGGGTCCCCACTCACACACCAGCTACACAGGATGGGGTCCCCTCTCGCACACCAGCTACACAGGACGGGGTCCCCATTCCCACACCAGCTACACAGGATGGGGTCCCCTCTCGCACACCAGCTACACAGGACGGGGGTCCCCACTCACACACCAGCTACACAGCACTCTCCCCTACTCCCCCCCATCAGCTGAGCCGGCAGTGGCTCAGCTGTGGCTTCCCCTGCAGGAAATCGTGACCATCGTGGTGTTCGGTGTGGAGTACTTCGTGCGGATCTGGGCTGCGGGCTGCTGCTGCCGGTACCGCGGCTGGAGGGGGCGGCTCAAGTTTGCGCGGAAGCCCTTCTGTGTGATAGGTGAGGCCCAGTGCAGGTGGGGGCAGGCAGGGCTGCAGGATCGGCTCCTTCTGGAAGTTTCTCGTCACCTGCCCTCTTGGCGTCAGAGCCCGTGGTTATTGTGGCCTGAGTGCAGGGCGATGAGGCGTCGGGCGGCCGTGCCCAGGGCAGGGCTGGGCTGGGCGGACAGTGGAGCCAGGCCCACGCCGGCACTTTGTGTGCGTCCGTCTGTCCGTCCTCCCGGGGCCCTGGTGGGGGACTGCCCTTGCGCGGCAGGGGGCCAGCCCGAGCTCCTCCGCTGTCCCCGCAGACGTCATGGTGCTCATTGCGTCCATCGCCGTGCTGGCCGCCGGCTCCCAGGGCAACGTCTTCGCCACGTCGGCGCTGCGCAGCCTGCGCTTCCTGCAGATCCTGCGCATGATCCGTATGGACCGGCGCGGCGGCACCTGGAAGCTGCTGGGCTCTGTGGTCTACGCGCACAGCAAGGTGAGCAGTCAGGACCCAGCCCCTCATTTCTTCTGGGCGTCTTCCCATGACTTGACCGTCTTCCTCCTCTCTCCAGCTTGTCTGCCAGGTCCGGTCCCTCTGGGCCCCGGAGCCGGCTCGCTCCTTGGTTGGGTGGCTGTGCCGGATCAGCACAACTGCCCCCCAACACCCAGGCTCCTGCCCATTTAGGCTGAGGCTTGCGGTGGCCGCTGGCCGTGGGACCCGCAAGGGGGCCGCAGCCCCATGTCCCGTCCAGATCCTGTACCTGTGTTGCCAGGGGCCCTGCCAGGCCCTGCCAAGAGGCTGTCCTCTCATGGGTGGGCTTATTGGCCGAAGAGTCCATTCCCCACCACCCTTCCTGTCTGCGCCTGGAGGCTGGGGCTTGGCTGGCAGGACAGAGAGGGTGGTGGTCCCCCAGGGTGCTGAGGTGCTGGACCCCCAGGGAGGGCAGCCAGTCGGGGTGTCTCCCCCAGGCTCCGGCAAGTTGGGGTAGGGTCCCAGCAGGCCCAAGATTGTCCAACCTGACTGGCTGACGGCCGCCTGGGGACACTCCCTTCCTGGGCAGATGCGGCGCTGAGCCGTTCCTACCCACCGTCCTCCAGGGGTGAGGTGCATAGTTGTGGGACCACCCAGGGCTGGAACTGGAAAACACGCTGCCCCTCCTGCCTGCCCCGGGCTCGGGGCTGCTGGGGCTCTGCGGCCGGCTCTCGGGAGGGGTGCCCACCCCCTGAAGCCCGGGGCATGTGGCGCCCAGCAAACCCAGGCAGGCGGGGGCTCATGCTCCCGGGGCTGAGTCGGGCTGGACGCTGGCCCAGCGGCTGTGATGTGCCTCTTTCAGGAGCTGGTCACTGCCTGGTACATTGGCTTCCTCTGCCTCATCCTGGCCTCGTTTCTGGTGTACTTGGCGGAGAAGGGGGAGAACGATCACTTTGATACCTACGCGGACGCGCTCTGGTGGGGCCTGGTGAGTGCCCAGCCGCTGGGGCCATTGCCCTTCACTGAGGACACGCTCACCGGGTGTGGCCTTCCTCGGGGTCCCTCCTGCGCATTGTCTTCCCTCCCCTGCTCCCCACTCCAGGGTGTGCCCCTGACCCCTGGGCCTGGACAGGAGATGCACAGCTCTCCCTGGCTGACCTGGCCACAGACGTCTCTCTGGGGCCTCTTGCTGGCCACTGCTGACGGTGATGCCACGTGGACGTGGCGGCCCAGGCGGGGTGGTGGTAGGGGGTGCGCCGGTCTGTGTGGGGTGGAGAGGGGCCTGGCCTCAGGGAGCCTGTGCCTAGCCATGGCCAGTCACCTTCGCTCCTTCCTCACTGACCACCTGTGTGACCTCTGTGATGAGGGGAGGGGGTTCCTTCGGTCCTGTTGATGGGCAGGAGAGTTTGAAAAAGGGGAAATGGATGCCCTGGCTCTCCCAGCTCAACCTCCCAGGCTGCCCCCGCCCAGGGTGGGTCCGGAGCTGGTGGATTTTCAGCCCACGCTCACGGCCACCCACCTCCTGAGCCCCTCGAGGGCCCCTCTCCTGTCACCAGGTGCAAGTGGCCTCTTGTGAGAAAAGCCTTCCCGGGCCACCCTCTGAAGGGCCCTCCTGCGCCGAGTGACGATGCCCCGCGTTCTCGGAGTGAGCCCTCTGGAGACCAGGCTGGGCCCCGTGGGCTGAATGGACCTTGGCCTGGCACCTTCTCCCCGTTTCCACGACGTCCCCAGGCAGGGGGGCCAGAGTGCCCTCCTTTGTGAGCTCTTCCTGGGGGTACTGGACACTCAGCCCCGGGGCACTGGGCCGGGGGTTGTGTGGAGGGTCCCGTGGGAGGTTTGAGTCCATTGTCTCCTGGGACCCCAGACCCAGTTCCGAAAACGAGGACCACGTGACCTCGGGCACATGCTGCAAATCCACTCGCTGGCAAGAGGGATGCCTGCTTTCACCTGGCCTTTAAGCCCGAAAGCAATTTACTTGTAGTTGTTGTATTAATTGCCACGAGGCCCGGGGTCTGTGTCCCTCTACCGACCATGTGGGAAGCAGGGTGATCGGGAGCCTGGCCAGGTTGGGGCTCGGCAGGAGAGGGGAGTTGAGGTCCAGGCACCGGGAGCTGCGCATCAGAGCCCACAGCTGCTGCGCGTCCGGCCTCTGAGCAGACAGCCCGGGCCTCGCTGCTCTCTCGGCCTGCCCTGCCCAGGCCCTCCGGAGGGGCCTCCCCATCTTTAAGAATTGAATCAAAATCTTAAACACGCCAAATAGTGCCTGAGTGTTACAGTGAAAACGTGCCCCCGCTCCCATCCCCCCCTTTTGGCGACCCCCCCACAAAGACGGGGGAACCCTTCTGCATATTCCCCACCTACACGGGGTTTCCTCTGTGGGCTTTATTTCAGGCCGCGCCTCGCGGCTTTCGGGATCTTAGCCCCCCCGACCAGGGATTGAACCCAGGCCCTTGGCAGTGAGAGCGCTGAGTTGTAACCACTGAACCACCAGGGAGTTCCCTCCCCTGTGAACTTTAGACTTCAAGGGCTCACTTTGTTCTGTGCTAGGGTGCGATTAGCTCCCTCCCTCTCCCTGTCATTCTCAGAAAGCGTCCTGCCCGAGCCCCCCTTTCTTCTGCTCTGTGGGCCTGGGGTCCTCGGAGGGGCCTCACTGGCGTCGGGGGAGTCCCCCCACTGCAGCGCGCTCAAGCCAGCGCCCCGAACGCCGGCCGTGAACGCTGACCCCTGAGGGCTGGGCCCCCCGAATGCTGGGCCCCCGAGTGCCGAGTCTCCCAGCACCACCCCCAGTCTGCCCTCGGTTTGGAGGTCACAGTCTTCCGAGGGAAGAAGTTTTTGTGAGACGCGCGTGTCTGAAGGTGCCCCAATTCCACGCTCCCGCTGGCGGCTGGGCCCCTCCCTCCCTGACACTCGTCTGGAACGTGGGCCCTGTGGCGGGGGGGGACTTCCTTCCAGGAGGCTGGTGCCCTTTGCGGCTTCAAAAGTCTACAGCTTCCTCCTTCCCTTCTTCCCGGGGCTCTGAGGCCGCTGGTGAGACCGCTGGTGAGGCCGCTGGACTGTGGAACGTGTCCTATGTAGATTCCTCATCTCTTTGCCTACATCCTGGGAGGTGTCTTCCACCTGACTCTGTATGGTTTTGGTCTCGTTTCCAAGACTCTTTGTTTTATGGATACACTTTCTTCTTCTCTCTGTCCGGGGATAACGGAATTTTTAGGAAGTCTTTGCCCCGTGGGAGGCTTTCTGACCAGCTCTGGGTCCCCAAGAGTAGGGCCAGGCATGGGGGCTACAGGCCCGGCTGCTGGTGGGTGGGCAGGAGGGGAAGCGTCTCCCCTCTCGCTGCTCCAGTGTTGGCCGGTGTGGAGAGGGCATGGGTGTGCGGTCCTGGGGTGGGTGCGGGCGCCCTGGCACAGACTCGCTGTCCTGCCCTGTGCACCCGGTGCCTACATCCGCGCCAGGTCTGGGGGCCTCTCCTTGAGTCCCGAGAGCCCTTGGGTTTCTCCCCACCTCCTAGCCTTGAGTCAGGCCCACATCGGCCCCCGTCTTGCCCGGTTCGCTGCCCTCGCCCTCGGCTTGTGTCCTTTCACAGCCTTTCCTGTTGCGCTGCCGAGTTTTTTTTTTTTTGGGGGGGGGGGGCGCGTGATTTTAAGTATTTTATGTCTTTAAAATGTATTTAGTTTCTGTTGAAAGCAGTCGAATAGAGGAGCCCAATCACCGGGAGGTTTCTGGTGAGAAGCGAGTGTCCTTCTCACTCCACTCAGCTCCCTGTTACCTGCGCCCAGCTCGCTGGTGCCTTCCCAGAACCTTCTATGCAGGCCCGAATGCCTTGGCTGTGATTTCGCAGGTGACTGGCCCAGAAGTCCCTGCTGGGGAAGCCATGATTATTCAGCCCAGTTTTGCAGGCTTTCCTCAGACTGCACAGTGGGCTTTGGGTGGACTCTCTGCATGACCCCAGAGTCCGGGGGATGGATTCCCAGGGTGGACGGTGGGTGGATGGTGAGAGATGTCCGTGCCTCTGGCGCAGGGGCCAGTTGATCCTTCTGTCCGAGTCCCTGGAGGAGCAAAAGCTCTGCTCCTGTCCGCCGCCTGGCCAGGGCCGCCGATGCCCCCAGTCCCCTCTCCTGCTCGCACCTCAGCCCCTCCCTCTGTTTGGCTAAGACCTCCCCTCTCAGGGCCCGCCTGGGCCCACCTCCCAGCCCAGCCGGCCACGTGGTCTGTCCTGAGCCTCCGTACCTGCCTGTGTGTGTGGCCTTGGTGGTCCTGCACACCAGGCCTGAGCCTCCACTTTGGCAGGTTTTGTGGGAGCTACCTGAAAACGGCCCCCTTCATTTGGGATCCTGGGAAGGCCCGTCCGGGCCCCACTTCCTCCTTGCCAGCTCCCCACTGCAGAGCAGTTCCAAACACAAGTGCCTCCGAGGCCCTGCCTGCCACACCCTGGGGAGGGGCCTTTTCCTCCTCCAGTCTCGCCCCTCCTGTCGCCTCCTCCAGCCCCACCCCCGGCCTCCCTCCCGCTCCCCTGGCCTCAGCTTACAAGGCACCCTCCGAAGGGCCCACATGACCCTCTCCGCGTCCCTGGAAGGTCCCTCGGCACTGTCACCTCTCAGGCCCCTGGCTCTCTCCTAGCCTCTTGGCCCCTGGCTGGGTGTGAAATGAGAGCAGAGCCTGAGCCCCACTCCCAGCACACAGGGAAGGAGCAGAGGTTCGGAGAGCGGATGTGGTCATTGAGGGGGGAAGGGCAGCCAACAGTGACCCTGGCCTCTCGGGCCCTGGGAGGGCGGCATGGCGGGGGTTCTGTCCAGCTGCCCTGAGGCCTCACAAGGAGGGTCTGGCTTGGGTCGCGGGCCTCCAGGCGGCCACTGTCCGGCCTGGCTGAGGGACGGGGCCTGCTGTCCGCAGATCACGCTGACAACCATTGGCTACGGGGACAAGTACCCCCAGACCTGGAACGGGAGGCTCCTGGCGGCAACCTTCACCCTCATTGGCGTCTCCTTCTTCGCTCTTCCTGCTGTGAGTCCTGCCCCTTCCTGCCTTTGCTGGGGACGGGGTCTGGGCTCCCCTGGTGACCACAGCTGCCCTCAGGGCCATGTGGGGCAGGGGCAGGGCTCCCAGCAGGTCCACAGCCCCCAGGAGTGGACGTGGCAGCCTCCACAACGTGCCGCCCCAGGCTGTACCTTCTGACCTGTGTCTGTGGGTCACCGTCAGTGCCTCCCAGCCTTCTGGGATTGGCCAGTCGGGTCCTTGTGACCAGGAGCGGTGCTGTACGGTGACACAGCTCCATCAGGTCTCCTTCAGAAGAGGCAAGGGCCCTGTTAACCCTCTACCTGCCGCTGTGAGGGGCGGGGCTGGCGATGCTGCTCTCCTGGTGGCCCTTCTCTGGGACCCCGGACCACACCCCTCCACTCACTCCAGCGTGGACAAACTGGGGAGGAGGATTAATCTCTGGGCCCAGATGTGTTCAGAGTGGGCCCTGCCAGGCTCCTGTAAGCCTGAAGTTCCCTTTACCCCAAATCCAAGTCTTTCCCCCCAGCCTGTCTCCTGGCACTGGGGGCTGAGGAGGCAGGAAGGTGGAGCTAGAAGTGTGCAGGCAAGGGTGGGGTGGAGGTGCGGTCCCCTGGACGTGGTCTGACCCTGAGGAACTCAGTGTGGGGCTGTGGTCCCTGGGGCATCGTCTGACCCCAGTGACTTGCAGGGCATTTTGGGGTCTGGCTTTGCCCTGAAAGTTCAAGAGCAGCATCGTCAGAAGCACTTTGAGAAGAGGCGGAACCCTGCAGCAGGCCTGATCCAGGTGAGTCCAGGTGGCCCCCCACATGGAGTGCCACGTGGACCTCCATGTAGACCGGCAGAACCCCTGGCCTGGACCCACGGTGTTGGAGTGGAGCCCTGCTTGGCGTCTGTCTCCCTGTTGGGGAATTCGAGTCTGTGCTAAGAACCGGCCTAGATGCCCTCAGCTGTCTGGCAGCTACAGCACAGGTAGCAGCAAGGCGGGTGCTGGCCAGCGTTCTGTGGGCCCTGGGCCCTGGGCCAGGCTGTCACAGATGCCTCCGAGGTGTCCCTTCACAGCACTGACACCCATCCTGCACTTGTGGAATCAGGGTTCAGAGATTCCCCATGCAGGTAGGTGCCAGAGTGATGTCTGTGCTCACAATGCCCACCCCATCACTGGGGGTCACAGTGGCCACTCGGCCTCCAGTAGTGCTCCATGAGCCACCCTGAGAGTGTGGGCCCGAGCACAGGCTGCCCGATGGGCCCAGCATTCCTGCAGCCCCTCCCAAAGCCCAGGGAACCCAGTGGACCTTTGGAGTTGACTGGCCTTTACTGCTGGCTGGACACTGCCCTGGACCCTCAAGTGCATTTCTTTTTTAAAGATGTGGTCTTGCCCTGGGTGCAGCCTACTTTTGTGTATGTATGTGTTTTTCACCATAAGAACTTCAAATGGCTACTTCTTTTAAATGCAAAACAGTGTGAAGAAAAACAAAAATGCCCCCCAGTCCCACCCACTATTGACAATAAAGTCACAGCACTACGTGTGGTTCAGAGGTTTGAGTGGCACAGGGAAGGAGCGTGGCCTGAACACGCAGTACCTACCCTCTGCCCCTCCTCTCCAAGAAGCTCGGAGGTTTGGGAAGGAGAAGTGGAAGAATTAGGGCTTGGGAAGGACCCCCATACACTGGGGGATCTGGGAGGCACACACATGCCCAGTGCTGGACGCAGGCTCAGAAGTGACTGGAGACACTAATTGCTCACTTCAGGCTGATCTTTGGACTCCATGCAAGCAGGAAGTGATGGCTAAGGCAGAGCTGTAAGTGACCTTCTCAGATGTTGGAGGAGTGCCCCACCACAGGGCCGGTCTGCAGAGGCTGAGAGCATTTGTTTCCTCTTTGGTTCTTTGGGTTTAAGGGAATGTCTGTCAAGTCACCATCTGGCCACTGAGCTAAGGGAACAGAGACTTCAGTGACCACACACAACAAAGAATACAGCGTTTATGGAATAGCTTAGAAAAGTCACTTAACAAACTACTACAATCAACAACAAGCAGCAGCAACAAACTCCGGGGATGGGGAGGAATCTGACTTCCAGAGGTACCACATTACAATACTCAGATTGTCTTCAATTCTTAGTTTTCAACAAAGAATTGTGAGGCATGCAGAGAAACAAGAAAGTGTGATCCAGTCACAGGAAAAAAAAAAAAAAAAAGTAATAGAAACTGTCCCTGAAGAAGCCCTGATGTTTGATTCACTAGACAAAGACTTTCAATTCGCTGTTTAAATATGCACAAAAGACTAAAGGAATCCATGGAAATGAACTAAAGGAAATCAGAAGAATGATGTCTCACCAAATAGAGAATGTCCAGAGAGATAGAAATAATACAAAGGAAACAGATAGAAATTCTGGAGCTGAAGAGTACAGTAACTGAAATGAAGAATGCACTAGAGGGTTCAGCAGCAGATCTGAGCAGGCAGAAGGGAGAATCGGCAGACTTGAAGACAGGTGAGTTGAAGTTACTCAGTCTGAGGAGCAGAAAGAGAACAAGTGAAGAAAAATGAGCAGAGCCCATGAGACCTGTGGGATACCATCTAATGTACCAATATTTGCATAATGGGAGCCCCAGAAAGAGAAGAGGGGTTGGGCAAAAAGAATACCTGACAAAATAAGGCTGAAAACTTCCCAGATTTGATGAAAGACGTGAATCTGTACATCCAAGTGGTATAAAGTCAAAGAGATTCACACCAGGGCTCATTATGATCAAACTGTTGAAGCTCACAGACAGAGGGAGTCTTGGAAGCAGCAGGAGAGAAAGGACTCTTGGTGCCCAAGGGTCCTCAGTGAGGGTAACTGCCGATTTCTCATCAGAAACCATGGGGGCCAGAAGGCAGTGGGATGACGTGTTTAAAGTCTGGAATGGAAAAACTGTCGACCCAGAATTCTGGTCTGGCAAAATTATGCTTCAAAAGAGAAATCACAGCATTCCCATAAAAACAAAAGCTGAGGGAGTTTGTAGCTAATAGACCTGCCCTACAAGAAATGCTGGAGAGGGCTCTTCAGACGGAAGTGAAAGGACCCTGGGCAGTAACTCAAGCCACACAGACACTGGTAAAGTTAACTACACTTTAACTTTATGTAAATGTGAAAGCGAGTTGTATTCTATTTTTGATTTGTAACTCATTTTTTTTCCCTTATAAGAGTTAAAAGATGGGCTTCCCTGGTGGCACAGTGGTTGGGAGTCCGCCTGCCGATGCAGGGGACACGGGTTCGTGCCCCGGTCTGGGAAGATCCCACATGCCGCAGAGCGGCTGGGCCCGTGAGCCATGGCCGCTGAGCCTGCGCGTCAGGAACCTGTGCTCCGCAATGGGAGAGGCCACAACAGTGAGAGAGAGGCCCGTGTACCACAAAAAAAAAAAAAAAAAAAAAAAAAGAGTTAAAAGACAAAGGCATAAAGTAATAATCATAAATCTGTATTTCTGGGCGCACGATGTAGAGGGTGTAATTTGTAACAGTTACAACATAAAGGGGGCTGACCGCACAAGAGCAGTGTCTCTGTTCACTATTGAAACTGAATTGGTGTTAATTCAAATGAGATTGTTACAAATTTAAGATGGAATTAATCATAATCCCAGGGTAACCCTTAAGAAAACAACTAAAAAATACCAGAAAAGGGAAAGAGAAGGGACTCAATAATAACTAGGAAAAAATGAAACTCTACAGAAGGCAATAATGGAGGAATTGAGAAACCAAAAAACAGCAGAAGCAAGTCCTTCCTTGTAAGTAATTACTTTAAATGTAAATGGATTAAACTCCCCAATTAAAAGGTAGAGATTAGAGGAATGGATAAAAATCTATCCAACTGTACTAGATCCAAAGATGACAATACACTGAAAGTGAAAGAACGGAAAAAGATATTCCATGTAAACAGTGACCTAGAGCTGGGTTGGCCACACTTGTATCAGACAAAATAGACAAGTCAAGACAAAGAAGGCTGTTATGTATTGTTAAGAGTCAATTTATAAAGACGATTAACAATCATAAACATTTATATACTAACAACATAGTCCTAAAAATATATGAAGCAAAAACTGACAGAATTAAAGGATGAAATAGACATTTCTACAGTAATACCTGGAGAATTCAATACCCCACTTTCAAAATGGGTAGAAAGGTATTTCCCTGGTGGCACAGTGGTTAAGAATTCACCTGCCAAGGCAGGGGACACGGGTTTGAGCCCCGGTCTGGGAAGATCCCACATGCCACGGAGCAACTAAGCCCATGCATCACAACTACTGAGCCTGTGCTCTACAGCCCGTGAGCCACAGCTACTGAGCCTGAGTGCCACAGCTACTGAAGCCTGTGCGCTTAGAGCCCGTGCCCCACAACAAAGAGAAGCCACCACAATGAGAAGCCCACGCACCACAATGAAGAGTAGCTCCTGCTCGCTGCAACTAGAGAAAGCCCGCAGGCAGCAATGAAGACCCAATGCAGCCAAAAATAAATACATAAGAAAAAAAAAAGGGTAGAAAAACCAGACAAAAAATCCTAAGGAGACAGAGGGCTTGAACAGACCACGACCCAGCTAGACCTGCAGACATCTGTCATTAGACATGTGTCATCAACCACAGAGAACACATCCTTCTCAAGTGCACGTGGAACGTTCCCCAGGATAGACCATGGGTTGGGCCAAAACAAGTCTCGATAGTTGGGTGCCACATCTATCCAATGAGGAAAGGACAGTCTCTTTGACGGTGGTTCTGGGATACTGGATACCCGTTTTTAAAGAAGTGAAGTTTGACCCTTACCTCACACCAATACAAAATTAACTCCAAATGGATTAAAAACCTAAATATAAGAGCTAAAACTAAACTTCTTAGATGAGATTATGGATGTAAATCTCTATGACTTTGGTTTCTTAGGTATGACAGCAAAAGCACAAGCAATAAAAGAAAAAATAAATAAGACGAGCAAAATTAAAAACTTCCGTGTGTTAAAAGGACACTATTCCTAGCGTCTCTTTAGAGAGTGAAAAGACAACCCACAGAATGGGAGAAAATATTTGCAAATCGTATATCTGATACGGGTCTGGTATCCAAAATATATGAAGGACTCATACAGCTCAACAACAAACAGACACACAACCCAATTAAGAAATGGGCAGAGGATTTAAGTAGACATCTCCCCAGAGAAGATACCCAGACGGCTAATAAGAACATTAAAAGATGTCCAGGGGCTTCCCTGGTGGCGCAGTGGTTGAGAGTCCGCCTGCCGACGCGGGGGACGTGGGTTCGTGCCCCGGTCGGGGAGGATCCCACATGCTGCGGAGCGGCTGGGCCCGTGAGCCATGGCCGCTGAGCCTGCGCGTCCGGAGCCTGTGCTCCGCAACGGGAGAGGCCGCAAAAGTGAGAGGCCCGCGTACCACAAAAAAAAAAAAAAGATGTTCATGAACGAAATGCGAATCAAAAGTGCTTCACATCCACCAGGAAGGGCTAAAATTAAAAGAAAAAGTGTCGATGAGGATGTGGTGAAATCAGAATCCTCGTACGTTGCTGGGGGGTTGTGAAATGGTGCAGCCACTGTAGAAAAGTTTGGTGGTTCCTCAAGAAGTTAAACATATCACATGACCCAGGAATCCCACTCCTAGGTATACACCCAACAGAATTGAAAACATGTTCAACCAAAAAACTTCACACAGGTGTTTGTAGCCGCACTATTCACAGGAGCTGAAAGGTGGAGACAGCTCAGATGTCCCTTGGTGGGTGAAAGGATACACAGATGTGGTCCATCCATACGCCTGAATATTGTTCAGCCTTAAAAAGAACGAGGCTCGGATGCAGGCTCCAGCAGGGATGGGCCTTGAGAATGTGCTAAATGGAGGCCAGACACAGGAGGCCACGCGCTACGATTCCATTGCTACAAAGTGTCTGGAGTAGGGAAACCCACAGGGACTGATGCAGATTGGGGGTGGCAGGCCAGGGGGCAGGAGGGGGCAGGGAGTCACGCGGGTGGGTTGGGGGCGCTTGTCTTTGAGGTGGTAAAAATGTGGGGTTGGCTGGAGGGGACGGTTGCACAGCATCAGGAATGGGCTCAGTGTCAGTTAATTGCATGCTTTAAAGTGGTGAATTTTATTCAATGTGTATTTTACCCCAGTTAACAAACAGAGTGAGCCCAGGCCGGGTCGAGGTCGGTGTACAGGGCAGGCCCGCGCCTGGCAGGGGCTCGGCCTCAAAGTGGGGACGATTGTGCCTGGCTCTGCCCTCCACCCCATCCCCCGGGGAGGGAAGGAAGGTGACCACGAGGCCGGGTGACGGCTTCCAAGCGTCAGGTAGGGCAGATGGAAGGAAAGAACCAAAGCTCCTTGCAGACTCGCTGGGTGCTTGACCTGTGCCCCGCACCCCACCGCGTCTCCATTCTGCAGAGGCTACTGAGGCCTGAAGGGGTGGGGGCAGCACGGGGAGGCCCTGGGAGAGGCCGGTGGGACCCCTTAGTGCCCAGCTGACGTCCTGTCCTCCCCGCAGTCTGCCTGGAGGTTCTATGCCACCAACCTGTCACGCACGGACCTGCACTCCACGTGGCAGTACTATGAGCGCACGGTGACCGTCCCCATGTACAGGTACCTCCCCCACCTCCCCAGCACTGCCTGTGTGCAGCCCCCTTTGTTCTTAAACCCCATTTTTTGGTTGTCGTTCATCATTTTGATTATTTTTTGATTCTTTTTCTTTAAAATGTATGTACTTTTCAAAAAGGAATCGTGTGTGATTATTTTATTAATTTTGTTCTCTGTTTTATAGTTTGCGGCTTTTATTTTTCACCTTCATTCCGCCCCCTGCTTAGTGTCTTTGCTGTCAGGTGCATAGTGTGTAAACCTTGGAACGACAGCCCCCCAGAGCTTGTGGAGGTAAATGCCAGCTGGTTCCGGGGACCGCAGCCCCTCCAGGGGGCCCCGTGTTTAGAAACAAAAGGATAACCTTGACCCTCTGACCCCCAGTGAGGGCAAGAATCAGCTCAAGGAAGGAGAGTACCCCAGACCCCACAGCGAGGTCCCAACAGGGCAGAGCACAGACACCCCCAGGCGCCCTGAGGGGGAGCGGAGGGGGCCGGGGAGGCCTCTCTGGGGGCCTGCGTGGTCAGCAGGCGGCTTTCCAGGCACGGCTTGTGCCCCCCGGGGTTTGTCTGTGCCAGGCTCCGGCTTAGAACAAGGTCTGAGGTGAGAAGGGCAAGGGCTGGCCAGCGTCCACGCAGGTCACGCGCCCCCGGGCTGGGCGCTGCTGCCCTGCCAGCCCGCCCTCCCCCCTCAGGGCTGACGCTGAGCCCTGGGGCCTCTCAACCCTAGGAGTCCCCGTACCTGCCCCCGGGGGTGTCCACCCACGGAGCCCTCTCCCTGGGGCAGGGTCCTCCTGCAGGTCCTCACCTGCCACCTGCCTCTCTCGGGATCTGCCCGCTCCCTCCTCCAGCACCGTCCCGCTGGCACTTTCGGGGACACTCAGCTTCGGGGTGGTGGGGGCCTGGCGCCACCCGCTTCCCGGAGCCGCCGAAGGCGCTGTGCTCTCAGCCTCTGGCCGAGGCAGGACTGACCCTCGTGCTAATTTTCTTTGTTCTGTTGTTTCCCCCACTTTCCTGGACTGTTTTTCTTTTTTCATTTTCTTTTTCTTATCCCGTTCTTTTAAAATCTTTCATTCCTTTCCCTTTGTGTGTGTGTGAAAACACTTGAAAAAGCTCGCAAACTCAAACCTACGGGGCCTCCAGGTAGGACTGCATGGGCGGAAAGCGTGTGGTGTGGTTCTGTTCTGTTGGGGACTGTTCCGGGGCCACCCCGAGTCCACCCCGCGCAGCCTGTGGCCCCCGCCTGGAGCCACATGCGCCTTCCCCGCTCCCCTGGCTCCCTCCCCCGACCGCCCCCTGCCCACCAGCTGCTTTCCTGTGCTGGATCTGTCTGTCCAGGTGTCCTCTGTTCCTCGTCCTGCTTCCTGCCTTGTCTCAGTGGCTGGGGTCCCGCCCCACGGGCCCCACTTACTCCCAGTGCAGAGGTGGTGGAGATGGGGCATCAGCCATCCCAGCTCGGAGGCACCCCAGCCAGTGGCCCCCAGTCCTGGAAGGCAGCTCTGGGCTTGGGGTCTCTCTCTCTGCATCCGCCCCCCGCCCCGAGTCTTCTCACTGCAGCAAGAGGAAGACGTGAGGCCCTGGGCGGAGGGGGCCTGCGGTCCATCCGTGTGGCCCCACTGACCGTGTCTGCCCCGCACGGCTGTCTTCCTGCTGCACTTTCAGTCTGGGGCCCCTTGCCCAGACGGGGGCGCTGCACTGCTCCACGAGGGCCCCTGAGCCTGGGGCCAGGTCCCTTTGTAGGCCCTGTGCTTCCCCTCAGAGTGGTGGCACTGTGCTGCGCCTCCCGTGGCGCCCTGCGTGGGAACCGTGTTAGGAAGTTAACCCCTCCGCTCCCAGGAGAGAAGAGGGTGCCGTGCTGGGCAGTGTAGGGCCAGGCTCCGGGGGCGGGAGGGTCCTGACCCCTCGGCATCTCCTCGGCCCCAGCAGTGCCTGCCTTTCACTGTTGGCCAAGGGCCCCAGGGGCTTCGCTCAGTGGCGGGCGGCGGTGGGAGCCGCATATCCTTCCCCGTCTGCTGGCCCTGGACCCCTGGGGCTCCAGGCTGCCGGGCAGTTGGGGGGACCCTGCTTCAGACCCCGACAGGCTCCTCCCAGACCCAGTGGCCCCCTTGGTCCATTTTCTGCAGAAGCACCCCATCCCCACCCTGGGCCTGGGGGCTGGCCTTGTCCTCCGGAGGTGTCTGACCCCAGACTAGCCGCTGCTCGCTCCTGGGGATGCCCCCCGATGTGTCCCCCACTCCCATCGCCCACTGCACCCTCGTCCTCCACGACTGGGGCTGTGTGTGCGTGGCCCTCTCGTGTGTGATGCCTGCACGTCTCTGTCCGTGGCCCTGCCCGTCCATGTTCTGTCCCCTGCCTCTGTGTGTCTAAGGCATGGCGTCCAACTGCGTGCCCCTACCCTGGACCTGCGTGTGTGGCGGCCGAGTGGGGCCAGCTGCCCAGGGTCTCTGTTCCAGGCCCCGTGGTGGGTGGCCAAGGGGGTGGGGAGACCAGCTCTGTCCCGGTGTCCAGTCCTGGGGCTCTGCTGCGCCCATGGTGTGAGCCGACCTGACCGTGCAGGCCTCCTGCTTGGTCTGGACCTATGAGGACAGGAGAGACCTGGAGGGGGAGTGGGGAGGGGAGAGAGAGGGCTAATGTTCCCAGGTCCCAGGCCTGGCCGGGCTTGGGCGGCAGAGGGAACAGAGGGGCAGGGCCGCCCCTGCTGGCCCTGGAGATGGCAGGGACTGGGGCGAGCCCGGCAGAGGGGGCACTCGGATGGGCGCTAGGGGGCATGGCTGGGTAGAATAGGAGTTGGGAGGGACCAAAGCAAAGCCGGACTGGCAGGTGGGCGGGCGCGGGTCAGGGCCGTGGGTGCAGGGGCGTCACAGATCCTCCTGTTTGGAGACAGCGGGCAGTGTGAGCAGGGGAAGGACAAGGACACATCACACGAGGAGGCTGGGCATCCAGGGAGGCCCAGGGAGAGGAGGACACGGGGGACGTGGGAGGGGACAGGGGGTGAGGGCTGGAGCCAGGGCTGTGTGTGTGGCGGGAGCTGGTGCTTTGGACCCGGTGAGGGTGCCCAGGACGGCTCGGACACAGGTGCACAGGAGGGACAGGGGTCCCCAGGATCAAGAAGGCCGGAGGCTCAGGATTGGGTTTTGGGAGCTGAGTGCGGGGGGGGCGTCACAGAGCAGGAGGGAGCGTCACAGAGCAGGAGGGGGCGTCACAGAGCAGGAGGGGGCGTCATAGAGCAGGAAGGGGCATCACAGGGCAGGAGGGGGTGTCACAGAGCAGGAGGGGTGTCACAGCAGGAGGGGGCGTCACAGGGCAGGTGGGGAGTCACAGGGCAGGAGGGGTGTCACAGAGCAGGAGGGGGCGTCACAGAGCAGGAGGGGTGTCACAGCAGGAGGGGGCGTCACAGGGCAGGTGGGGAGTCACAGGGCAGGAGGGGTGTCACAGAGCAGGAGGGGGCATCACAGAGCAGGAGGGGTGTCACAGAGCAGGAGGGGGCATCACAGGGCAGGTGGGGGGCATCACAGAGCAGGTGGGGAGTCACAGAGCAGGAGGGGTGTCACAGAGCAGGAGGGAGTGTCACAGAGCAGGTGGGGAGTCACAGAGCAGGAGGGGGCGTCACAGGGCAGGAGGGGTGTCACAGAGCAGGAGGGGGCATCACAGAGCAGGAGGGGTGTCACAGAGCAGGAGGGGGCATCACAGGGCAGGTGGGGGGCATCACAGAGCAGGTGGGGAGTCACAGAGCAGGAGGGGTGTCACAGAGCAGGAGGGAGTGTCACAGAGCAGGTGGGGAGTCACAGAGCAGGAGGGGGCGTCACAGGGCAGGAGGGGTGTCACAGAGCAGGAGGGGGCGTCACAGAGCAGGAGGGGTGTCACAGCAGGAGGGGGCGTCACAGGGCAGGTGGGGAGTCACAGGGCAGGAGGGGTGTCACAGAGCAGGAGGGGGCATCACAGAGCAGGAGGGGTGTCACAGAGCAGGAGGGGGCATCACAGGGCAGGTGGGGGGCATCACAGAGCAGGTGGGGAGTCACAGAGCAGGAGGGGTGTCACAGAGCAGGAGGGAGTGTCACAGAGCAGGTGGGGTGTCACAGAGCAGGAGGGGGCGTCACAGGGCAGGTGGGGGTGTCACAGAGCAGGAGGGGTGTCACAGAGCAGGAGGGAGTGTCACAGAGCAGGTGGGGAGTCACAGAGCAGGAGGGGCGTCACAGAGCAGGTGGGGGCGTCACAGAGGAGGTGGGGTGTCACAGAGCAGGTGGGGTGTCACAGAGCAGGAGGGGGCGTCACAGGGCAGGTGGGGGTGTCACAGAGCAGGTGGGGTGTCACAGAGCAGGAGGGGGCGTCACAGAGCACGTGGGGAGTCACAGAGCAGGAGGGGGTGTCACAGAGCAGGAGGGGGTGTCACAGAGCAGGTGGGGTGTCACAGAGCAGGTGGGGGCGTCACAGAGCAGGAGGGGGCGTCACAGAGCAGGTGGGGTCGTCACAGAGCAGATGGGGGTGTCACAGAGCAGGTGGGGCGTCACACAGAGCAGGTGGGGACGTCACAGAGCAGGTGGGGTGTCACAGAGCAGGTGGGGGTGTCACAGAGCAGGTGGGGGTGTCAAAGAGCAGGAGGGGGTGTCACAGAGCAGGTGGGGTGTCACAGAGCAGGAGGGGGTGTCACAGAGCAGGAGGGGGTGTCACAGCAGGTGGGGGCATCACAGAGCAGGAGGGGGTGTCACAGAGCAGGAGGGGGTGTCACAGAGCAGGTGGGGAGTCACAGAGCAGGAGGGGTGTCACAGAGCAGGTGGGGTGTCACAGAGCAGGTGGGGGTGTCACAGACAGGTGTCACAGAGCAGATGGGGTGTCACAGAGCAGGTGGGGGTGTCACAGAGCAGGTGGGGTGTCACAGACAGTGGGGTGTCACAGACAGTGGGGAGTCACAGAACAGGTGGGGGTGTCACAGACAGTGGGGTGTCACAGAGCAGGTGGGGGTGTCACAGACATTGGGGTGTCACGGACAGTGAGGTGTCACAGAGCAGGTGGGGTGTCACAGAGCAGGTGGGATGTCACAGAGCAGGTGGGGTGTCACAGAGCAGGAGGGGGCGTCACAGGGCAGGTGGGGGTGTCACAGAGCAGGTGGGGTGTCAGAGCAGGAGGGGGCGTCACAGAGCACGTGGGGAGTCACAGAGCAGGAGGGGGCGTCACAGAGCAGGAGGGGGTGTCACAGAGCAGGTGGGGTGTCACAGAGCAGGTGGGGGCGTCACAGAGCAGGAGGGGGCGTCACAGAGCAGGTGGGGTCGTCACAGAGCAGATGGGGGTGTCACAGAGCAGGTGGGGCGTCACAGAGCAGGTGGGGACGTCACAGAGCAGGTGGGGTGTCACAGAGCAGGTGGGGGTGTCACAGAGCAGGAGGGGGTGTCACAGAGCAGGTGGGGTGTCAGAGCAGGAGGGGGTGTCACAGAGCAGGAGGGGGTGTCACAGAGCAGGTGGGGTGTCACAGAGCAGGAGGGGGTGTCACAGAGCATGTCGGGGTGTCACAGAGCAGGTGGGGCGTCACACAGAGCAGGTGGGGACGTCACAGAGCAGGTGGGGTGTCACAGACAGTGGGGAGTCACAGAGCAGGAGGGGTGTCACAGAGCAGGTGGGGTGTCACAGAGCAGGTGGGGGTGTCACAGACAGGTGTCACAGAGCAGATGGGGTGTCACAGAGCAGGTGGGGGTGTCACAGAGCAGGTGGGGTGTCACAGACAGTGGGGTGTCACAGACAGTGGGGAGTCACAGAACAGGTGGGGGTGTCACAGACAGTGGGGTGTCACAGAGCAGGTGGGGGTGTCACAGACATTGGGGTGTCACGGACAGTGAGGTGTCACAGAGCAGGTGGGGTGTCACAGAGCAGGTGGGGTGTCACAGACAGTGGGGTGTCACAGAGCAGGTGGAGGTGTCACAGACAGTGGGGTGTCACAGAACAGTGGGGTGTCATAGAGCAGGTGGGGTGTCACTGAGCAGGTTGGGGTGTCACAGACAGTGGGGTGTCACAGACAGTGACGTGTCACAGAGCAGGTGGGGTGTCACAGAGCAGGCGGGGGTGTCACAGACAGTGGGGTGTCACAGACAGTGAGGTGTCACAGAGCAGATGGGATGTCACAGACAGCGGAGTGTCACAGAACAGGTGGGGGTGTCACAGAGTAGGTGGGGTTGTCACAGAGCAGCTGCGGGTGTCACAGACAGTGGAGTGTCACAGAGCAGCTGGGGGTGTCATAGAGTAGGTGGGGGTGTCACAGAGCAGTTGGGGGTGTCACAGACAGTGGAGTGTCACAGAGTATGTGGGGGTGTCACAGAGCAGGAGGGAGTGTCACAGTGGGGTGTCACAGAGTATGTGGGGGTGTCACAGAGCAGGTGGGGGTGTCAGAGAGCAGGTGGGGTGTCACAGAGCAGGTGGGGTGTCACAGAGCCGGTGGGTGTCACAGAGCAGATGGGGTTGTCACAGACAGTGGTGTGTCACAAAGCAGATGGGGTGTCACAGAGTAGGTGGGGGTGTCACAGAGCAGGTGGGGTGTCACAGAGCAGATGGGGTTGTCACAGAGCAGGTGGTGTGTCAGAGATAGTGGCGTGTCACAGAGTAGGTGGGGGTGTCAGAGAGCAGGTGGAGTTGTCACAGCAGGTGGGGCTGGGTCAGGAAGCAGAGACCAGGGCCTGGAAACACGCAGCGTCACTGGTGGCATGGAAGCTGTGTGAGAGTGAAGGTGGCCACGATCCGTGGGAAGAGTTGGGAGTGGGGTGGGGTTGGGGACAGAAGTGTCCCCAGACATTGTGGGGACTTGAGTCTCGGGTGAGTCTCCTGCAGCTGGAGGTGGGAGATCTGGGCTTCCCCAGGAATGTCCCAGGTGTACAAAACTCTCCCTGGCATCCCAGAGGGACTGTTCACCCCTCGGCTTCCTGGCCGGTGGCCGCAGCACTGAATGCTGGGCCGGCAGGCGGGCCAGGTGTGTGGCTGTCCTGGTAGGTGTGACTGCCTCTGGGAAGAGGGGCTCAGAACGGGGCCAGGCCAGCCGTCCAGGAGGCCTGCTTGCAGCCCTGTGGGCTCTGCCCAGCACAGTCATTTCCTGTGACCTTGGCTCCACTCAGCCTTGGTAGAGAGAGTGGCTCTGTAGAGAGGGGTCTGGGAGTGCCACTATGTTGGGGGCTGGGTTTGCAACTGTGCTTCCCCTGGGGGTGTTCAGGGATTGGGAAGGGGGAGGGCGGGAGCCCCTGTCCTCCCCCACACGGGCATCCCCTCTAGGGATGACCTGGGCCCCGCGCAAACGCAGGGCTGAGGCCCCCGGGGCGAGTGAGCCCAGAGGATGAAGACAGTGCCCCAGCCCCAGAGGCGGAGGCCCCGGCTCCCTGGGGTCTGCCGCCGCCGTGCACTCCTCCCCTCTTTCTGCCTGTGACGGGCCCCAGCCCGTGTCCCCGTGTGTCCCCGTGTGAGACGTGGATGCTCGTGAGAGTTGGGCTGAGGGCCCCTGGGGCTCTGGTGGGCGGGCGCCCACTCGCCTGTCCTCCTGCCGCAGGCTGATCCCGCCGCTGAACCAGCTAGAGCTGCTTCGGAGCCTCAAGAGCAAATCCGGGCTCACCTTCAGGTGAGCGGGGGCGCCTGGGCTGGCGCTCGGGGCGTGGCGTCTCGGGGCTTGGCAAGGGGCTGGCAGCGGCAGGGTGTCGGTGGTTGGGCTGCCGTGGGACCCGGTGACGCCGGTGGCTTTCCGCTTTTGCTGACCCCGGTCTCGGCTCCCATCCCGAGGGCAGCCGGGTGCGGGGTGGGCACAGAGAGGGGAGCTCCATGTGGGGCCGGGAGGCTGGTGCTCTGGCCTGAGGCGGGAAGGAGAGTCCAACCGTGCATGTCCCTGAAGCGTCGGGTGGACACACGCGGTGGTGCCTGCTGGTTCTCCCAGTCACAAACCCTGCGACCCCTCGAGCGCTTGATGCGGGAGGGGCGTGCGGAGGAGGCGGGCTGAGCTGCAGGAGAGGGGAGGGGAGGGTGCCCGTGACCAGGCCTGTTTGCTGACAAGGAAGGGCTCTCAGTGGGCGGAGCGGCCGGAGTGGGTTGAATGGTGCGCCCCCACCTGCCCCGCAAAGACACATCCATGCCCTGGAACCTGTGAACGTGACCTTATCTGGGAAAAGCCTTCGTGGGTGTGATTAAGTGAAAGACCTCAGCTGTTCTGAGCATCGATTGTGGAGGACCTTCCTCCACACTCTCTCTCTGAAAGTTTGTTAATGTCGGTGATTCTGATGAAAGCGCGTGTCCATAAACACGGGGCGGTAGCAACCGCAGCCTCAGAACTTCTCGTGACCCCTTCCGGATTCCCTGTCCCCTGGGACCCGCCTCCTCCGGCCCCCAGGGGGCTCTTGGGGTGGCAGGCCGTTCCTGCCCCTCACACGCAGCCCCCGGCCTGTGGGAGCATGGGGGGGTCAGCTGGGCTCTGCATGGGGTCGGCCCAGAGGGCTGCCCGCGAACAGGCTTGTGCTTCTGTTTGCAGGAAGGAGCCCCAGCCGGAGCCATCTCCAAGGTCAGTGCCACCTGCTCCCGCTGCCTCCGCGCCTGCCCTGTGTCCTCGGGGAGTGCGGGCTGCCTCCGGGCTGTGCATGCTCCTGTGCGCTGCTGAGGGTGGACCCCTGCCTGCTGGTGATGTGGGCCCTTAAATCACGCTTCCTGTGTCCACGCCCCCTCCCATGCCCCGGGCCTGCTCGGCAGCTGAGGGGCAGCTCCTGCCCTCCCGCAACTGTAGCCCCTCGGACCGGACGCGGGGGGCTTCGGGGGGAGCAGTCCTACCAGTTCCAGCACAGGGCCTGGGCTGTTCTGAGCCGAGGGCGACCCAGGTGGACACTCCCACGGGGTGTCCCCCCAACGCTGCAGGTCAGGGTCAGACGGTGGGAGGAGGGGCAGCTCTGAGGAGGGGTCTTCGCATCACCCCTGTCAGGTCTTGGTTTGTGGAAGGTTTCTCGAGGAGTGGGAGAGGGTCCCCTTTGGGGCAGAGTCTCCTGCCCTGCTTCACAAGCCCTCGGTGGGGACCGGTCTCCCCCTCCCTGGGTCTGTCCAGGCCCCTGCGGTTCTGTTTGCTTTAGGCGAGTTCGAGACTGGGACCCCGAATGGGGACTCCCAGGGATGACTTCTGCTGGAGGCAGAGGAGGGATGGCAGCACCCTGCTGTTTCCCGAGTGTTGGAAAAAAAATCCAACGTTCAAGTTGGTGACCTCCAGCCCATCCGTGCATCGCTGTGTACCTCTGAGCTCAGGGTCCCCCGGCGCCCCGTCTACACCTGCAGAGGGAGACCTGTCCCCGAGGCCGTGGGCCAGAGACGCTGCCTGCCCACATTAGTGCCCTCCTGGATCAAAGGCGGCTCGGCTGGCTGCCCAGTTGGGGAGGCGTTGGGCTGGGCCCACCCTCGGCATCCATCGGAAGGGGGCACGTGTCCCCACCCCGACGTCCCCAAAGGGGGATGTCAGCTGGGGCCTGGGGTTGGAAAGGTCGGCAGCGCTTTTGCCCTGAAGCAGCCTGAAGAGCAGCAGTGGTGAACCCCTCAGACCTGGACCAGAGCGGGTTCAGCCCAGGCAGCGACCTCTGTTTTCCTGGGCAGGCTGGGAGCGAGGGGGGCCCGATGCGGGGCTGTGGTCAGGGTGGGCTGGGAGGGGCGTGCAGCAGGGCCTCGCGTGCTTTGTGGGATCCCGTCGGTGCTGCCATCTGCCCCTTCCGTGAACCCCGGGACCCTGAGGCCGGGGAGGTGGCGCGCCTGCCCTTGGCTCTGCCAGGGTGGGCGCCTCTCTGGCCCTCAGAGCGGCCCGCTCACCCGTCCGGCCCCTCTGGCCTGACGCGGCTTCCTGTGCTCGTCGCCCTGCTTTATCTCCTCTCCCGACAATTTTCGTCTCAGCCTCTCTCTCTCTCTCTCTCCTCTCCTGCCCTCCCTCCCCCAATCTGGAAAATCTTGCCTGCCCCCCAAGTGCCTTTAATCATGTCACTGCCCTTCTCGGGCCCCTTTCACGTCTGCTCTGTCTTTGGGGATGAGGTGGCTGACCCTGAAAGCAGGACTCAAGGTGAGGATACGCGGGAGCCCCCCGGCTCTCTGGCACGTTCTGTGGCTCCCCCCCCGCCCCCCCGCTTCCTGCTCCCTCCCTCCCCTCGTGTCCGTGTGTCCCTGCCTGTGACCCAGCGGCTTCCCCTGGGGGCCCCGGGCCGAGGCCCTGGGACAGAGGGCCTGCCTCTCCTGGATGCACACCTGTCAGCCAGGAAACAGGTGGCATTTCTGTTCCCTGACTGGAGCAGCCACGAGCCCCTTTGTAGCACCCAGTGCATAGTAGGTCTGCAGGAAATGATCCTGCCACAGGACCCACGGCAGGGTGGGCCTGGCCCTGGGCTGCCTGGTGAGGGGACCCTGTCCCGTGAAGCACGGGTGGACGGGGTGGACGCAGGGACCCTCCCTCAGCTGCCGTGAGAGCCCCGCTCCTGGCTCAGGATGGGGGCGCGCCCCGTGGCTGTGTGGGCGTCAGACCAAGGCGTGGGCCTGGGGGCGGGGCAGGCGGGGGTCTCAGGCTGTGCTGCTCTGGGTGTGGCTCTGACCTGCCCTTTGACCCACCCCGTTTCTGACTGCCCCCGCCCCTCCCGTGCCTGGGGGAGCCCCTGTGCCCCAGCCGCTTTGCCCCTGTCCTGTGGCTCCCCTCTTCGTCGCGGGGGGCAGTGTGCCGTGTTCGGGTGCGTGTCTGTCCAGTCTGGTCTTGGTGAGTGTCCGTGGGCGCCTCTTCCACCCTCTCGAGCCCGGGCCCCCCGGGCTTGCCTGCCGGCAGTTCTGATGGGGCAAAGCTCCACTTGGCTGCTGTGGGCAGGAAACTCCAGCGCCAGCCTGGAACCCAGAGGCAACGGGCTGGAGTTGGGGCTCCTCGCCCCCCCGAAGCAGAGGGGCAGTGCTCGGGGGGCGGGGCCAGGCCACCAGCAGCCCACCTCCCCCGGCTCTTGTCCCACTCTCAGGCTGCGCTGTCTCATGCAGGAGCCGCTGGCCACGTGAGGCTGTTTAAATTTTCGTTAAAATTAAAGATAGTCACTGCTGTTAGAGAGCCTCTCCCCAGTCTTGTGTGCTTGGGAGCCAGGCGTGGGGCGGTCGCCTAGGAAACGGTGGGTTTGGCGGTGCTGGGCTGTGGGCAGGCGAGCGCAGCAGGGCGGGGGCTTGGAAGACCCCACCCCGCTTGGTCCTCTTTCCCTGGGGAGGAGCATCCAGGTGGGGTGGGGTGGGGTGGGTCCTGTGTGCAGGCCTGGGGACCCCTGGGGGGAGCTGGCCATGGGGATCCTGGTCTTCAGGGTCCTTATCTGTCCTGCAGGCCCTGGTGGGACTGTGGCTGCCTTGGGGGTGCACTCTGGAAGAGAACGTTTGCCCTAAATTGGAGGGACTCCTGCTGGCGGGGGGTCCAAGCCCTGGGGAGGTCTGCCCCTGTGTGGGTGCGCTCGGTGGACAGCTGGACCCTAGCTCCCTCCACCTGGGGTCGACCTCTAGTTAGTTTTGTTTCTACAACCCGAAGTGACTGGGGAAGGTCCCACTGGGGAAGCACGCACGCTCGCAGGGGACTGCGTGCAGGGTGAGGCCGGGGCGGCCGAGCAAGGGCTCCTTGAGGAGGCTTGACCTTGGCTTGCTGTCGTTTAGTGGGGAGATCCTTCTCTGGACGCTGGCAGGTGCCGTCGGTGTTTGCGTGAACGTGGGGACACCGAACACGTTTGTGAGTCAAGACCACTGGCCACATCTGGGTTCCTCAGGCACAGAGTTTGAGAACCACTGTCTCAGAAGCAAAGGTGGGGGCAGAGAGCGAGGCCCCAGGGAAGTGAAGGGTTTCCTGAAGTTCTTGCTGGTTCTCCTCATTTTTGATTTACAAGTTTTCAGGTTCTAGCTCAGAGCTGAGTCTTGGGCCTTTGGGGAGGTTCTTGGGCAGGGTGACCATGGACAGCGTTTCCTGAAGAGCCGCCCTCGGGTTCGTCTCTGCCCTCAGCATGGGGTGGACTTCACCCAAGGCCCGACCTTGGCGGCCCTTTCAAGCCCAGGAGCCCCGAGCCCCCTTCTCCTTAGCTCCCCTCCCGGGAGGGGCCGCCACTGCCTTCTGATAAACCGAGGCCACTTCTGGTCGGGCCGCTGGCTGAGTTGGTCTGTGAAGCCAAACTTGCACGTTCTTCCTCTGAAACGTGAGCTTTCTGGAATCCTGTCCCTCTAGAACCAGCACAGCCTCAGCCCATGTATTATTTTTGTTGTTGGCATGAATATAGCAAAAAAAAATAATACATCTTTTGAAAGACGTGGCCCCAAACTGACGCTGGAAGGAAAAGGTATTTTTGGAGGAAAAAACAGGTATTTTTGGAGGAAAAAACAGGGATTTTTTTTTTTTCTCTCCAAAAATAGGGACTACTTTTTTTCCAGGCCGACGGAGGACTTTATGCGCGGCTCCCTCGTTCTTCTCGCTGAGATGCAAACCCTGTAGCGGGTGTGGCTTGAGCACAGAGCCACCCCGGGTGGTTGGTGCCTCGTGTCCCTGCGCCTCCTGCCCGCGCGCCCGGCCCAGGCTCCCTCTGGTCGCGTTGGGTCGCCGGCGCCCCCGGGACTAACTGTCCTCTCCTCATTTCCAGTAAAGGCAGACGGTGCACAGAGTCCCTGTGTGGATGCTGCCCAGGACACGCTAGGTACCTCAGACTCGTCGCTCGGACGACCATTGCTGCACGGCTCTTGTCCCCCTCCCGCTCCAAGCACTCCGCTTGTTAGAGGTTCTAGATGCGCCAGGGAGAGGCTGCCGCCCGCCCGGCCCCCCAGGCCCCAATTCTGATTGGCAGCTCGCCTCCCCGCCCCTTGGTGGAGCCCTAGGCCCCCTCTAGCTCCAGACGACCGACCGCCTGGGTGACGGTGGCCGTGGAGCTGTAACCCCTTTCCTTCTCCCCATGCCAAACGATGCCGTGCTCCAAGCAGGAGGGGGGCCGGCCAGGGGCTCTGAAAACCAGAAAGGGCGCCTTCAGGGGCCTGACTGCTCTCCCGCGAGCCTTTTCTCCACGGCTCGTCCATCTAGCACCTCTACTACGCACGGGAGGGCCGCTGCCCTCAACCTGGAGCCCGCCCGCCCACCCGCCGGGAGGCAGCTCTGTTGTGTGTGTGCCTGCTCCCCGCGGTCCTGGCACACCAGACACACCGGAAAGCCAGAGGTCCATGGCTCCCCCTCCCACGTGCAGGCCTGGTTTAGGGCAGGCTGGAAACGGGTCGGTGAAAGGCCGCCCGATCTTTGCCCCGTGGGCTCCCTGACTGCCGGCACGTTTCCCCTCTCTGCCCCCTATCTGCTCTTTTGCTCTGGGGCCCCCTCCTGCCCGCCCCTCCCTGCCCCGTGCGGCCCTGCAGGTGCTGGCAGCTGCACTCACCGGTCATCGTGTGCATGTGGTCCGTGATGGCCCTGGAAGCAGGGGTGCCGCGCGGCGGGCGTGGGGAGGGGCCGGGCAGCAGGGTTGGGGCTCCAGGGCGGCGGCATGCTTGCACATCTGCATCCGTGCATGCTCTGAATCCTTCTCGCCCGTGAGAGGGGCCCGGAGGGTCGCCTGCCCCCACCTGCCCGTGCTGCCTGTGTGTTCCCGACGTAAGGCACCGTGGGGGAGGCTTTTGCAGCCCCAGGAGGGGAGATCTGGGGCCCCGGCAGAAGCCGTCCTGCTTGCCCAGAGCTGGTGTCCAGGGTGCTTCTGGCCACAGGCTGGCCGGTCGGGTCGGGGGCCGTGATCAGGCTGCTTGGGAACCAGAAAGGCCAGAGGTGCCCATGGCCGGGCCAGGAGCCCAGGCCTCACTTGGCCCTGCTGTGTGCGTCTCACGGACGTCACTTCATCCCCCCGCCCCCCGCCTTCCCTGGGCACCCGCAATCCAGCTGTGGGCCAGGCAGTTCTCTCTGGATGCTGGCTTCTCCCCCGCTGAGCTGGGCCCTGGCCGGCCGTGCAGACCAGGGTGCAGCCGAGCTCAGCCGGGGCCCCCGCTCGCCTGTCTCTGTTGATGGCTGGCTTCACTTGTTGGGAATCTTGCCCTGGGGAGGGTGGCAGGCAGGGGAGGAGAGGCTGGGCCTCGCTTTCTCCCGCAGACCCTCCTGAGCTTGCCCCTGGCCCCGTGTAAATGCCTCTCACTCGGAAGGCGGGCTGGCCTTGTGCTCTTTCCTGGGGGCGGGCTGCCAGAGCCCCATCCCGCGCGTGCTCCTGTCCTTGGCTTGTGAGGTGAGGGAGGGTCTCTCTCGACACCTGCAGGACCGTCGGCGTTCGGGCACCTGGAGTTGAGGCAGGCCTGGGGTGGCTGGGGGCTGCGTGCCTGTGAGCCCTGAGCTGTGATGACCGCGGAAGTCCAGGCAGCCACCCGTGGCCTCCTCCGGCAGGGCACCCCTCCCCGGTCTGAGCAGTCTGAGAGCCAGGGACAGCAGGGCCAGGCCAAGGCCAGGGAAGGCTCCTTCCTGTGGCTCTGTCATCGCGGTCAGCTGCGTGGGCCCGAGTTCTGGGGGCCCCTGTGGTGCCCGGGACGTCAGGTCCAGCAGGGGTCCCCAGCAGTCCTGGCTTGGTGGGGCCCTTGTTTCATGGTCTCCCTGGACCAGCTGGTGGTCTCCTTCGGGAACAAAGGAAGGAGAGGGTTATCTTCACAGCAGCCTCCGTAGCCTGGCTCCGGCTACCCCTCGGTCCCCACCCCTGTCTGGGCCTCGTGCCGGGCACAGCAGTTACAGGCTTGGGGCCAGCGTCCTGAGCAAGCAGACCCCCCGGCTCCTGTGTTCATGGGGTCTCTGGAGGAGCCACCCTTCTGAGTGGGCTCCATGCCTCGGGCCTGAGAACTAGCACAGATGGTCTTGGCTGCCTGGGGGCTGGCGGGCAGGGGCAGGGGCACTGGCCTGGACCGCAGTGTGTGGGCTGTGGCTGGACCAGGCCACGGGCTGCTTCTTGTCCGTGGTGGGTCATTTCTGCGCCGTCTGATGACGTGTCTCTGCTGTGGGTCCCCTTCGGGCCGATGGAAGCAGCCGACCCGGGCCATCTGCGGTGGGGCTGGCGCTGTCTGAGGGATTAGCTGGTGGCGGTAGCTTCCCAGCGACAGCAGAGGCCCTGCCAGGCACCCATGTGGGCTGGTCCCAGGCCCCAGGGCGGCGAAGAGGCCCCTCGCGAGGTTCTGAGTGTGGCCCCTGAGTGTGGTGGCGTGAGTGGGTGCATGGGAGCCTCACTCTCCTCCTGGGCAGATGGTGGAAACTGTCCACGGGAGGAAATGTGTGGCCGCCTGGCCCCGGGGCCTGACCTCACCCTGATCAGAGACCGCCCTTGTCTCCTGCCTGCTGCCTGGAGGGTGTTAGAACCAACAAACGTGGGAGGTCAGACCCGTCTCCATGGTTACCAAGAGATGGGGGCAACGAGGCCCAGAGACCCTCACGGGGCTGTGGCTGTACGGCCGTGGTCGCCCCCTGTCTGCGGCCTCGGGCCGGGGCTCGGCCGGCACCCGTAGCATCCCTCCGGAAGTGTGGACGTTCCGTTCCCAGCCGTGTCCTGGTGTGGGGGTGGAGCCTATGCGCCCTGGGTGGAGGGGAGGTGGGCAGACCCTGGCCCTCGTGCTGCTCTCCATGCTCCCCGCCCCCCGACCTGTTTCGCCAGGCAGCTCCCTGGAGTTCGGCCGAGGGGCCTGAGGGCCAGCTGCAGACCTCACCCTCCTGACCTGGGGCGGTTATGGGGGTGGAGGGCAGGCACGGTAACTGCTGGAGTGGCCGGGGGCCCTGAGGAGGTGCCCACGGAAGAGCCGCCATCGCCCAGGGCGTTTGAAGAGGGAGCCCTGGTTGACAGTGTGGCGAGGTCTCAGGCACCTCTTGGCGGTAGCTGACGGCGATCTCAGCGTCCACTGCCCGCTCCCCGGCCAGGCTGCGTGCTTGAGCGGGCCCCGGGGAGCCTGTAGTGGAGCCGACCTGTCCCCGCTCGGCCTAGCGACCCTCCCGCCCCGGCCCGTGCTCCATCCCACGGCCAGGGCACCCCATCCACCCGCCAGGAGCCAGCGGGAGCGAGTGTTCTTTGCAGAGTGACCTCTCTTGCTGTCTTTCTGTGTGTCTGTCCGTCTGTCGGTTCTCGCGGGAGCAGTCAGAAGGTCAGTTTGAAAGACCGTGTCTTCTCCAGCCCCCGCGGCGTGGCTGCCAAGGGCAAGGGGTCCCCTCAGGCCCAGACCGTCCGGCGGTCGCCCAGCGCCGACCAGAGCCTGGAGGACAGCCCAAGCAAGGTGCCCAAGAGCTGGAGCTTCGGGGAGCGCGGCCGCGCGCGGCAGGCCTTCCGCGCCAGGGGCGCCGCTTCCCGGCAGAACTCGGAAGGTAGGTCGGGCAGCCCTCGAGTTGGGGTTTGCTGTCCTGGAGCTCCGTGCGATGGGGCCACGTGGGCTTGTCCTCCTGTGTCGGGCCTTGCTCCCTGAGCTCCGTGTTTGCCAGGCCCACCCGTGGAGCTGGTGCCGGCGCATCACTGCTTTTACGGCTGACGTTCCCCAAGTACTCTGTGTGGATGTATCCCACTTTGTCCTTCTGTCTGTGCACAGGGGTGCCCTCTTACACCCTTGTGGTGGCTGCTCCCTGAGGAGCACAGTAGAGGGAAGCAGCCTGGAAAAGCAGGACGGGGGCGGGCTGGAGTGTGGGTGTGCCTGGCAGAGGACCCCTCGGACACGCGTGCGCTGCGGGGCCGGAACGCTAGGTCCCCTCCATCCCGGGGGTGGCCCAGCCCCTCACGGGCTGTGTCCTTCCACCCAGAAGCAAGTCTCCCAGGGGAGGACATTGTGGACGACAACAAGAGCTGCAACTGCGAGTTTGTGACGGAGGATCTGACCCCGGGCCTCAAAGCCAGCATTCGGGCCGTGTGGTGAGGACCCGGCGGGCTCCTCGCAGAGTCGTCCATGGGCGCGGGGCCTTGGGGGGGCTGGTGTGAGGGCGCGCACTCGGGAGGGATGCCTCGCGGCCGACACCCCTTCAGTCTGGCCCCCGCAGCTCACGAGGCACCTGCCATCCCAGCCGTCGCCTGTGTCCCAGGTGCCGGGTGCCCAAGGCTGCTAGTGGACGGCTGGGAGCTGCCGCTGCACAGGGGTTTCCGGGTGGACAAGGGTCCTCTGTGCAGCGGGGCCCAAGTGTGGCTGGGGTACGAGACAGGTGGGTGGCCCAGATGACAGGGCCGAGTCATCCAGCAGACGTTCTTGGAGATGCCGGGTGGGGCCAAGGCTGGTGGATGCTGGGGGGCTGTCTTCAGCGGTCTCTGCCCCGGGGCTCACAGCCTGCCGACCACCCCCTCCAGTGTCATGCGGTTCCTGGTGTCCAAGCGCAAGTTCAAGGAGAGCCTACGGCCCTACGACGTGATGGACGTGATTGAGCAGTACTCGGCTGGCCACCTGGACATGCTGTCCCGCATCAAAAACCTGCAGTCCAGGCAAGAGCACCTCCCCTGCCTGCCTGGCCCCGGGGGCATGGAGCCGGGTCCTCTGGGCCAAAGCCGGGTGGGGGTTAGGGACAGGGGTGTGGCGCAGCTGCACACTCCTGCCAGAGGTGGGGCGGCGACACACTGTGGGCGCAGCGGCCGGCCCTGCTAGCTGCCACGTCTGGGCCCTTGCTCTCCGGCCCCGCGTGGGCTTTCTGCCATGTCCTTGTGTCATCTGTTTTTAACCTTTCTGTTGTCTCTCTCTTCTCTCCTGCCCGTGCTGCGATGGGCAAGCGTGTATGTGTTGTGCGCACACATGGGCGTGCATATGCACATGCGTGAATGCACGTGTTCAGGCCTCGGGTGCATGTGTGTGTACACATGTGTATGTGTACGAGTGCGTGCATGTGTGCACATGGGTGCAACACATGTTTTGGCAAATACGTGTGGGTGCACACATGTGTCTGTGTGTGCTGTGCCACGTGTGTCATGTGTCCACGCACGTATGTTGCCCATGTGTGCCTGTGTGTGTTGGGGAGAGAAGTTAGTTCTGTTGAGAGGTGAAGGTGCAGGTTTCCGTGGGCCCATCAGGCAGCAGTTAGGCCATGTGGCACCCCTTCCTCCAGAACGGAGGGCTGGTCGTCCCTCCCCACCGCACAGACGGATTCCCACGGCCGGAGCAGGCGGTGGGGCCGGACACGTGCCTGGTAGGCCGCGACCGGGCACACGCTGGTGCTGCCATCTCTGGCCCCATGTGAGCACTGCCTTGCTCACCCCAGGAGTCAGCTGTACACACGTGTATACAGACACAGCAAGGACCCAGGACATGCACACACACAGACCCATGTCCACTCCCACATGCCCACGCATGTGTACACACATAGCCATGCTCTAAGCCTTGTGCTCACATGTGTGTCCTATAGGACCGACACACGCACACCGAGTACGTGTGTGCTCGTAGGCACGCACCATCCACACACAGACGAGCGGGCGTGCACACGTGTGTCTGGTGCCTGGGAGGAGGCCCGTGGCTGTCGTGGGTCTCTCCTGGAATGGGTCCCGCCTTCCTGCCGGTCAGGCCCCTCCTGGGGCCCCTCCAGTGAGGCGGCTGCCGGTTCTCTGGCCCTGAAGCCTAGGCCCTGGCTGTGGGGGGTCTGGGTGGTTGGGGCAGTCCTGGGGGTCAGCCCAGACCCCAGCCCTGTGGCATGTGGCGTCTCCCCGCCCTGCTCAGGATCCCAGGGGAGGGGCCCCTCTGGGCCTCCGGCTGCTCCTGTGGGGTGAGGCCAGGGCACAACCCCTCCCTGCCCCCAGGCTCAGGCCGGGAGGCCATCTGCTCAGCAGCCTCCTTGAGCATTGAGTAGACCCGTGTGTTTGCGCGAACGCGCGTGCAGTTGTGCACATGTAAATAATGTGCGAGAGCATGCATGTGTATACATGAGTATGTACACGTGTGCCCATGCGTGCAGACTTGCGGGTGTGTACATGTGTGCGAGCGTGCATGTGTCCACGTGTGTGTGCAGGTGTCAGCACATGCGTGTGCGTGAGAGGCCACCCTGGGTCTTGATGGCTGGCCCGCCTCCAATCACAGCAGTGGTTTTTGTTCACGAGGCTCTTCTGTCCTAGGCCGTCCCCTCTCCCTGCCTTTCTGTCTGGAAAACAGAGGAGACAAACCGACCCCCGCAGGAACCAGATGTCTATCGCTTGCTGGCAGGGCCTTGGTGTCTTTCCCGGGGCCCTTTGGCACTTTGCTGCCAGCTGCCACGTGTCCTTGGACGTGCACCCTTGCCCGGGCAGATGGGGCGCCGCGAGCTCGTGGCCTCACCCAGTGCTCGTTTGACCACATCTGAGGTCACGGGAGCGCAGTGTCCCTGCGCCCCGTTTGTAAGAAAGGTCACGGCTGCTCTCGGCGGGTCGTTCATTCTGTCTCTGCAAGTTTCCGGCTGCCTCCCCATTCATGTTGCTTCACGCTGCATTTTCCTGGTGTCTCTTTTCTTGTTTACTCGCCAGGATAGATATGATTGTGGGCCCCCCACCCCCTTCAACTCCCCGGCACAAGAAGTACCCCACCAAAGGACCCACGGCCCCTCCGAGAGAGTCACCCCAGTACTCACCTAGGTCAGGATGCCGAGCCTCCCGCTTGTCTCTGTGGAATGGCCAGCCCCCTTCGCTCCAGCCACATGACGGCAGCACCCGCTCTGCTCCACGGGATGGAGGGGCTGTTTCTCTGTCCCTGACAAAACGATGTCCTCTGCAGGCCCTGGCGGGCTGGGTTGGGGTGCCCTTGAGCTGCTCCTCTTGGCGGGGTCCTGGGGAGGCTGTCCGGGGGGCTCCTTTCCACCGACGCCTGTGTGGCGTCTGCTGGGGGTGAGGGCTCCCTGGGCAGAAGAGGGCGGCAGCCCCCCAAGGATCAGGTGCATTTAGATGTGGGGCCCTGCCCCAGCACCGCCTCAGACCCCTGCCACCACCTGCCGGTGGGTCGACCTGGGCTGCTGTGTGGACTGAGCAGGTCCTGGCGGGAGCCCAGCTCCCGGGGAGTCCCCAGAGCTTTGGGGGCTCTGTTTCCAGTTTTCACCATGGTCAGGGTTATTGAAGAAGATGGTCCCAGCCAACGGGCAGAGTGGGGTCAGGCAGTGAGGTGGTAAGTCAGCAGAAGCAGAGGCTCACTGGTGACGGATTCAGAGTCCAGAGGCTCCCTGCTCCCCCGGACCACGGAGATGACGGCTGCGACCCGCCCCCCTGGCAGGTCTGGGAGAGCAGAGCCCAGGGCAAGGATGTGGGCTGCGGGCGGACACGCCCAGCCGAGCAGGCAGAGGGGCCCAGGGGCGTCCTGGAGGCCGGCAGGGATGCTGGCAGCTGGGCCATTGGAGCGACTGGGGGCGCCTGATCCTTGTGTGCCCGGGTTTCTGTGCGTGAGGCCGAGGGTCAGTGTGTGCGGGGCATCTCAGCCTGGCGGCTCTCCCATGAGAAAGGAATTTCTGGGGGAGCAGGCCTGACCCCGGGCAGCCCAGACAGTGTTTGCCGCATCCCCCGCTCTGCCCGTGTCCTCCAGCCCCAAGGAAGCCGTACCCTGAGACAGAAGCCCCCCCTCCTGGGGCACTGCTGCAGGGCACGGGCTGGGCGTTCAGAGCCACGGGCTGGGAAGGCTCTGCCCTCCCCTGGAGCCCCGCAGGCCTCCCGGACCACTGCAGCCAGATGCCCACAGAGAAGGAGCCGGAAGGACAGGGGTTAAGCCCGACTCCTCAGCCTGAGGCCCAGGGGAGGGGGTGGCACAGGCTCCACGGAAGACCCACCGGGGGCAGCTCCAGGCTGACCCTGGGCCAAGGCTCCCAGGGGAGCGGCCGGGAGGGCGGCGCGTCATGTGGCAGGGGTGAAGGCGCGGAGCGCCCGTGCCTGGACTGTGTGGACGCCTGGAGCACCAGACAACCCTCCTCCCGCTCTGTCCCCACTGGCGTCTGCTGGGAGCCCGAGGGCCCCATGTCCGTCCTGCCACCGCATGATCAAGCATGATGCCCTGCGGAGCATGAGAGGCTGCCTTGCGGCCGACGCAAAGGCTGATCCCCTCCTGCTTCCTGTGACAGCAAGGACAGACCACCCTGAGCCCCGACAGGCAGTTAGGGCGGCGCCGTGGGTGAGGACGGCAGCTGAGCAGGCCGGCAGCTCCCGTGACGCTGCTTGCGGGGTTGGAGCTGGCGCCCCTCCCCACTCGGGAGCTTGGGCGGCGCACTTCGTGCATGAGGCTCCAGAGAAGCGGCGGGGCTGTGTGGCCTGTGCCTGGGTGGCTGTCCCGCCCAGCTGCACCCTGGCCCTGGTGCACTTGCCCAGCGTCCACGTGGCTGCACTTCTGGGGCTCAGGGTGTCGGGCGCCCACCCTGCCACTCCCAAGGTCCCTTCCGAGCCCCTCAGTGGCCCTTCCCGTTCAGCACAGGGGACAGGGGACGCCACATGGGTCCAGCAGAAGCCCCCCTCCCTGAAGGAGGCCTCCTTCCCCTCTTGTTGGCATTCATGGCTGACGGCCTCGTTTGAGGTCACCTCAGCTGCGTTCTGCGTCTCCCCCGTGCGTGCGCACACACAGGCCCACGCACTCTCACACAAGTGCATGCACAGGCACGCACAGTAAGCACACACGTGTGCACGCACGAGCACACACGGACCCCCTCTCTGATTGCCAGTGGCTCTGTCTGTCCCCTTCTCTGGTTGTGCGGTGGTGGTTTCCTGTGTTGGTCTGTGTCCCCTACCCCGTCCGGCGCATGGCGCGAAGTCCTCACGCCCCGTCCCCCCCCCCCCCCCCCGCTTCTGTGGTTCCCGCTGCAGACGTTTAACTCCATCCCCTCCAGACCCCGGGTGGGCAGGGGCCTCGGTGGCACGTTATCCAGGAGCAGAGCTCGGGGGTGGGGGCGGGGGAGCTGAGGGGCGCTTGGCCCCAACTCCCTTCTCTTTACCCCTTGCTAATGTGCCAGCCCCACTGGAATGGAATGGTCGGGGGACAGGCCCCGAGGGCAGCGGAGGGCAGGACGAGGGCCAAGCGCCCGGGGTCCATCTGTCCGGGCTCCTCGCTGCCCCCCAGTCGGCTCTGGACTCGGCCCGGAGCCTGAATCTGGCGGCCGCGGCCTGGCCCAGGAGGAGAGGGCCACGGGCTCCGCCGCTCCCACCTGAACTCACGCTGGGGACGGGGTCTCTTCCCGGCAGAGTGGACCAAATCGTGGGGCGTGGCCCGGCCATAGCAGACAAAGACCGAGGCAAGGGCCCAGCTGAGGCAGAGCTGCCCGAGGACCCCAGCATGATGGGACGGCTGGGGAAGGTGGAAAAGCAGGTGGGAGAGTCTGGGGGTCCTGGGGTGTCGGCACGGACACTGCGGGGCAGAGCTCAGGCTTTGCGGGGAGGGAGGGCTGCTGTGTTTGGACCCTGGGCCCCCAGGAGCACCCCCCGGGCCTGGGGCACCTCCCTGACGGGAGCTGAGGAAAGGAATGGCCAGTTCTTTCCCTCTGTAGAGTTTGCTCTAAGGGGTGAACCCACAGCGGACACAGGGCGGCCCAGACAAGCTGGAGGGTCCGTGTTTGAAATCCTGAGGCCACACACACTGATGGGTGGGGTCAGAGGCTGAGCTGCTGTGGGGGGTCTGCCCTCCATTGCCTCTGCACCTCTGTGGGAAACATCCTGGGCTGCCCCCCCTTCTGGGGAGCAGCCCAGTTTCCCCCCGCCCCCGGGGAGCAGCCCAGTTTCTCCCCCCACTGGGGAGCAGCCCAGTTCCCCCACCCCCGGGGAGCAGCACGCCCCGCCCCCCCCCGCCCTGTGGAGCAGCACGGCTCCCCCGCCCCGCGGAGCAGCCTGGCGTGGCCCAGCAGCCCCTCCCGCAGGTCCTGTCCATGGAAAAGAAGCTGGATTTCCTGGTGAACATCTACACGCAGCGCATGGGCGTCCCCCCGACGGAGACCGAGGCCTACTTTGGGGCCAAGGAGCCAGAGCCGGCGCCGCCATACCACAGCCCCGAGGACAGCCGGGACCACGGCGGCAGGAACGGCTGCATCATCAAGCTCATCCGCTCCACCAGCTCCACGGGCCAGAAGAACTTCTCGGCACCCCCGGCCGCGCCCCCCGCCCAGTGCCCGCCCTCCACCTCGTGGCAGCAGCAGTGCCACCCGCGCCAGGGCCATGGCACCTCACCCGTGGGGGACCACGGCTCGCTGGTGCGCATCCCGCCACCACCCGCCCACGAGCGGTCCCTGTCTGCCTACAGCGGGGTCCACCGGGCCAGCGCGGAGCTCCTGAGGTCGGAGGACGGCCCGGCCTGCAGGCCCCACGAGGGCGCCCTGCGGGACAGCGACACGTCCATCTCCATCCCGTCCGTAGACCACGAGGAGCTGGAGCGTTCCTTCAGCGGCTTCAGCATCTCCCAGTCCAAGGAGCACCTGGACGCCCTCAACAGCTGCTACGCCGCCGCCGCCGCGCCGTGCGCCAAAGTCAGGCCCTACATCGCGGAGGGCGAGTCGGACACGGACTCGGACCTCTGCACCCCGTGCGGGCCCCCGCCGCGCTCTGCCACGGGGGAGGGCCCCTTCGGCGACGTGGGCTGGGCCGGGCCGCGGAAGTGAGGCCGCCCGCCGGCCTGCCCCTGACTCCTGGCCTCCCGGGCTCGAGGTGGACCCTCCGGGGCCCTTTGCTTAGAGTAGCGCAGCGCGGGTGCCCCTGTGGGGCGCTGGGCAGGCGCGGCCCTTGGTCTCGCACTGAAGGTCGGCAGAAATTCTTCTCCAGTGAGGGGCAGCCCGGCTGGCCGTGCCCGCTCTGCAGACTGTTGCCCTGGGCGTGACAGAGGCCGGGGTCAAGGGTGAGGATGGGCCCCTGGCGGCTGGGTCGAGGCGTGGGCTGGGAGTGGGGCCAGGTGAGGGTGGCAGCGAGGGTCAGGCCTGTCTTGTGAAGATCAGTGGCCTTGAGGCCTGGGTGGGCGGTGGCTGGCCCCTTGGGCGTGGCTTGTCTCCGCCCCCCCTTCCTGTCCCACCCCATCTGTCTTGGGTGCCCACCCAGAGCTTCTGGTCAGTGTCACCCTCCTTCCCGTGGGTTCTGAGTGTCCTGTGATGGGAGCCGGCCCCAAGTCTAGTACCCTGGCCTGCAGGGGGCAGGGTGGCGAGGCTTGGGACCACCCCAGAGCAGAGCAACCCTCAGACCTCTGGAACCTGGCTCTTGTGGGGAGGGGCCCGCTCCCCAGGCTCCTGGAAGGGGGCTCTTGGGGGCTCCCTTCCGGATGTGGAAGATGGCGGGTGTGCCCCCGTGTCCTCTCCCCTCTGCCCTGGCCGGGTGCTGGTCACCAGGCTGTGGCCAGCACTGCTATATGGACCTGCCTGCGGGGAGAGGTGCTGGGCGGCTGGGGCACTGCCCCACGCTGGGCTTGTGCTCTGGGGTCCTGGGCCGGGCTGGTCGTGGTGAGCAGATGTGCACGCTGTCCTCCCCTGGGGTGGGGACCCTGCCTCGCCTGTCTCCCATCAGCCCCTTACGGGGCCCGGGCTGGACAGTGCCGCAGCCATCGGGGAAATCTTCAATAGGGCGACCCCCGCCGTCCAGAGGCGAGGGCAGCTCCGTCTTGTAGGCGTCTCTCCTGTCCCTGCGGAGTTGACCGTCCCCCACCTGTTCTCCTTGGCTGTGACCTCTTGCTGTCTTGGAGTCAGAGATGCCCATCCCCACCCTGTATCCTGGGAAGCGGTGGCCCCCCATCATTCCTGTCCCAGGCACCTGGGACTGTGGGGCAGCAGCTTTGGGCTGGGATTCCAGCCCCAGGAGGTGGAGTGGACCCCGTCCTGGGCCCCCAGCTGTCAGTGTGTGGGGGCCTCTGGCATTTAGGGTGACAGGACAGCAAGCCTGGGCCCCTAGCGCCCTCTGAGGCAGTGACCTGTGCACCAGGGCTGGGCCCGCTAAGCCCACCACGTAGCGACTTCCCCTGAAACACGAGGTTCAGGGAGAGCCTCGCTGTCTCCTCAGGATGCTTGTGTCTGTCCTTCTCAGTGAGGGAATCCGCTTGCTCTCCGGGAAGGACTTTGAAAGCAACATCACATGCTCCTGGCTGTCAGGGTCCTGATGCTCTGAGATCTCTGGGGAGCAGTGTCTGCAGTAGCCTCTGCGCATGGCCCCCGCCCTCGCCAGGACACCCAGGGTCCCACCCGTGTGCACCTCTCTGCTGGGGCTGCTGGCCAGGCGGCTGGAGGGTGGGCTGGGCCCAGTGCAGGATACAGGCTCGGAGTCGGAAACTGTGGTCTGTGCTCAGGGCCGCAGCACGAGGATACCCCTCTCTTCCAGCCTCCTGGGAGGGGTTGGGCGTGGAACCTTCCATGTGGCCCCACTGGCCCCCTCTGCCCGGCGTGTCTGCTCCGTGCCCCCTCCCTTGTTCTCGAAGGCAGTGTTTCTCCACCTCAGACCCTCAGTGGTGAGAAAAGCCCCTCCCAGTGTGGTACTCGGTGCGGCTGGCATGAAGGGGCCCCGGCAAGTGGCCGCTCCTCTGCGTGAGGTCTGAGCCTCCCTTCGCCCTCCTGCCGTGGGAGAGGGAGGCCCCAGCTGCAGGCCCCTGGGCCAAGCACGCCCACATCCTGCCCAGCCCAGCCCCTGCTCTCTGGCCCTGGGACAGTCAGGTTCAGGCCGCCAGCAGCAGGGACCCTCCCCTGTCGGATCTCGGTGGCCGTGGGTGCTCGGCCCTACTGGGAGGGGCCCTTGGCCACTGGAGAGAATTTCGTGTCCTGTCCCACACGCTCCCTGTGCCGTGGGCCCCTGGTGACGGGAGGTGCCGGCCCAGACATACCTCTTGTCCCCAGAGCTGTTGAGCCAGACGCAGGCACCAAGGCCACTGCTGGGAGGGTCTCCGAGGTTTGCAGCAGGAGGGGTTGAGGCTAGACGGTCGACGTGCTGCACTTAGCAAGGGGGCTGTGATGTCTCCCCTGTGAAATCCCGGCCCCTTGGAAGACAGGAGACCCATGTCTCCGCTTGAGGGATGGTTTGGGGGTGCAGTTTGGGGAGATGATGGAGTAGAGGTTCCTTCTCAGGGGCCCCCAGACCCCGGCCCAAACAGTGCGTGATCCTCCCAGCGTCCATCCACTGCCCCGGGGTCCCCACCTTCAGGAGGTGTAGAAGGAAAGAGGCCGGGCGCTTTAGGAAGTCGGCGTGCTTCTTGGGCGCGCGTGTGACTGCCGAGGACCCGCCCTGCTCCTCAGCAGGTGTGGCGAACGTTTCCCAGGACAAGCATTTTAGTTACTAGAGCACGCGCCGCCCCCCAGCCCCTGACACACACCTGTGCTCACACTCACGCCTGTGAACGTACAGCACACACGCACATACACATACCACACATGCCGGCACACAAAGTCATGCACACGTGTTCTCACCCCCCCCGCCGCACGTGCACACCCCCCCACGCACGCACACTCACACACACCCACGTGCGCAGACACCTCATCTGGCTCTGTGGCTCTGCCTGCTTTAAGCCAGAGGAATTAACGACTCTGGAGTTGCAGACAGTCCTGGGATGTTGGCCCCTGGGTCACGGTTCCAGCTGTCCCAGGCCTCTGGGCAGCACCGGACATGGTCCACTCTAGCCCATCCAGGTCCCACCCGCCCCACCCCCCACACCCTCACCTGCCCTGGAGGCCGTCCAGGATGTCAGGTCAGCCAGAGGCCAAGAGGTCCTGGCGTCTGTGGGCGTCCAGCTGTGACGCGGGGGCTCTGGCGCCTCCGTCTGCCCTCCTTAGCCATGTGGCCCGGCCCCGGCACCCTCTCCTTTCTCTGGCCCAACATCCCCTCCTTCTGTCCGCATGACAGCGTGAGCTGTGGCTGCCCTGGAGGATGGAGGGGCCTCAGCCAGGTGGCAGGGAGCTCCCTTCTGGGCCTGCCTGCCTGGCCCGTCCCCCTGTGAGTCCACATCATGAGGGGCCCCCCTGGTGGGCCTGTAATCACCGCGTGCAGCCCAGAGCAGAGGCACCGGCCAGGCGGCAGCTCACAGCTTTCATACATTGGTTGGTTTTAACATCTCCATTCCCTGGGCTTGTCCCCCGGTGGCCACTGATCTGAGACGTAAACACGGGAGAGACGGGGGAAGTGTCCTGTTTTCTTCTGCTCTCCGCCCCGTGAGGCAGACCCCCCCCGTCCATGCTGTCTGTGGACGGAACGAGGCCCTGGGACATCTCTGGATGCTTCCGAAGGCCTGAAGGGCGGGGGCTGCGGGGAGGCCTTTGTAGGAACCTGGTTTGTACTATTTCACACTCACCCCAAATGTAAAGACGGTGCTGAACGCTCGTGGAGGCATCTGGCCCGGATGTCCCGCTGCAAAGTCAAGATCGGGTCTGCCCCCCACGTCAGACCCTTGAATAAACAAGGTGTGAAGAGGGCTGGTTTGGCAGCGAGGACCCACCTGGAGGGTTTGGTGCACGTTGACCCAGGGAGGGGCTTCATGACCCTGCAACCCCCAGTGCACACTGGTTCCCAATCAAACAATCAAACACTCCTTTCCCTGGCCGGCGCTGTCCTGCGTGGTCCTCAGCTGCCCTCAGCAGTGGTGTGGACAGCCCTGCTCTCTGAGACCCCTGAGCAGACCTCCAGGCCGCCTGCTTGGATACATGGATGTTCGGTGTGGGGCAGGGGGGCTGGGCTGCCTGCTTGTGGTGCCCAGGGGAGCCTGCAGGGGAGCCTGCGTGGCTGTCCCAGGACAGCTGCCTCCTGCATTCCCGCCCCCAGGGGCAGGCTCCACTAGGGCCGCTCTCCACCAAGCACCAAGTGGGAGAGACAACTAGGGAGAGCTTCCTGAAGGAGGCGGTGCGCTGGGATCAGGGGCTCATGCCTGCCTTCTCTCCAAGGGATCTGGGAGAGCTGCTACCCAGGCCCAGACACTGTAGCCCCTGGAACCTGCCCCCCCTGAGTGGGGCCCACAGTTGGCTGGATTCTGCTGTCTTGTAAGGGGTGGGGGCTGGCGGCAGACACCAGAGGAGGGGATGCTGGGGGGAGGGGAGCTTAGGAAGCCAGCAGAGAGCATGAGAAAGAGATGCTCGGTGCGGGGGAGAGACCTCTCTGGGTCGGAGGAGGAGTTGGGTGGTCTCTTGTCTTTGACACTTGCATGGGTGCCCCCGCCCGACAGAGGTGTGGCTGGATGGCCCTGTCCAGAGACACCCTCGGGACGGGCAGATCAGGTGCCAGGAGAGGAGGGGACCCTCATGAGGGGTGGTCCTCGGTCCTGGGGTTTCCAGGTGGGTGAGTGGACTTTACCAAAAGCCGCACGTGCAGCTCTGACTGGGTTTCCTAAAGTTGTTGCCTTAATGCACGTCGATGAAAATTCACCAGGGTCACCCCCTGCCCCCTTGGCATCCTCCAGGCACCGACACAGAACCCTGCTGCCTATCTCCATTCAGGATCTGCAGGACCATGTCCATAGCAAGTCGCAGAGTGGGCGGCGGGCCTCACGGCATCACTCCTGCAGGGGCCCAGCCCACCCGCCCGCCCGGGGGTCCCTGTGCCCCCATCCCACGCCGTCCTCACAGCCATTGCCCTCCGGCCGCAAGGCGGCTGCAGTCCCCCACCTGCGCTGTTGCTTTGGCTGTCTTTGCACTTTTGTTCACGTTCACGCTCCAAAGAATATGTCATGATGCCTTCGGTACTGATGAGCACCGTCTCACTCAAGTCCCTGCAGCTCAGCCGGGCCTCTTCTCCTGGATGTGTCACACTCACCCCTCCCGTGACAGGTGACGTGTGCGCTGTCCGTTTCCTAGGGACAGATGCCCAGGGAAAGAACTCTAGTTTTCTATGGACCAGCCGAGATTCTCACTCCACTCACTGTCAGGTTGACACTTGTGCCGCCAGGAGGGCCCGGTGCGGGTCTGCCCGGGGACTGCAGGTGTGGAACCTGGCGGCAGGGACACGTGGAAAGTTCTGGAAAGCTCTACCGCCACGGGGACGCGCTCGGATGCCCAGTGGCCCTGTGCACTTAGTAAAACACAGTGATTCAGCCTGGACAGTGTGTGGTCTCTTTCCTTGCGTCTCGGGGCTGCTGGCCTGTGGCAGGGCTCACGCAGAGTTCTGCCCTCCAGGGTGAGGGCGCTGGGCACTGCTGAGGTCCTGTCGCCGCCTCAGTGAAGGACCATAAGCCAGCGGCTTTTACACAACAGAAACCCCCGCTCACGAGCCTGGGCCTGGGGCCTGAGCTCCCCACCTGGCCCTTCTCTCCACCACTGGGACGGCAGGGGCCCTGGGAACGGATCTTCCAGGTTGGGGCCCTCAGGAAATGGTGGGTGGATGCCCGTGTGCGGGGCCCTGTTCTAGGGCGTGGGCTCTGCGCAGGTGGGTCTGCACGGTGGGTGGAGACTCAGAACTCTCTGCTGGTGCCCGGCCTGGACTCTGATGTCCTCAGAGCCCCTCCTGCTGCGCGTGGCACCTGCTCGGTCATGCGCCCATATCTTCTCTCCAGAGGCCATCCCATCTCCCACCCGGAGGGTTGCAGCGAGGGCCCGGCTGCAGGTGGGTCTGAGGTGCGGCCGTGAGCTGAGCCTCTGTGTTTTCAGCTCTGCTGCCCACTGCCTTCTGGAATTTTCCACCCCACTGGACCCTCCCTGGGCCTCCTGGGGGTCAGCTGAGTAGGAAGAACGGCTCAGCAGGCCAGGACCCCGAGAGGCAGTGAGCGGACCTGGTCTGCTGCCCCACAGCCGCTTCCCAGGCAACCTGGCCTGCAGCAGGGGGCGTCAGGGAGGGGCCTGGCAGGCCCAGGCCACCCGCCGGAGGCCTCTGGGCTGCAGGGCTTCCAGAAAGTTCTGGGCTGGGGTGTCCTTGGTTGAGAGCTGGGCTCCTGCCTGCAGGCCTGGGGTCGTCTTCTGGGCTCACCTCTGTCCACCTGGAGCACCAACCAGGGTCCTGCCATGTCCTTGCCAGTCTGCTAGAGCCAAAGGGCGGAGGGTTCCAGAGATGAGGTGTCACGGCAGACCCGGGAGGCCGAGCTCTCCCTCCCAGAGGTGCTGGCTCAGGGGCGTGATGGGCGCCTGCTGCCACAGAGCCACTTGGGCATGTCTTGTCTGCTGGCCCCTCTCCCATCCTGAAATCTCCCCACCACCCCCGCCATGTCCTGCCCCTTCCACCTGCCTAGGGGCAGGAAGATGATGTCCCCACTGCCGTGGTGCATTCCCAGATGGCTGATGAGCTCGTGGGGCACCTCTGAGTGCCGAAGGGTGAACGGGGCAGGGGATCCAGCATGTTGAGCGTGGGCCCGGGGGGCTCAGAAGGGGCCATGGTCACGGAGTGACAGGACACATGGTGGAGAGGCGCTGTGGGCAGGGGCGGGCTGTCGGGAGGCTGGCGGGGAATACCAACCCCCAGGTGTGTTCGGCCTGCTGCCCACCTCTAAGCCCCTCCAGGAAGGACGCCCCCTCTGGCCCTTCCTGGGCCCCAGGGCCGCCGCGTCCAGATGCCACTAGGTGGCAGCACTCACCCGGAGGACGGGGACCTGGAGCCCACCTGGGGCAGCCCTGCAGCTCCCAGGGACCCATCAATTCTGAGGTCGGTGCTCGCTTGGAAAGGCCGCCTGGCGGCTTCTGCTGGACGGACGTCCCCAGGCCTGGCCCTGGACTCTGTGGCGCCTCGGGAAGGGCCTGAGGGGTGAGAGGAGGGCTCCCGCTGTGCGGGCTCCTGTGGAGGGCGGTCTGGCGGGGAAGGGGCTGGGACGCTATCTGGGCCCTCAGGCCTCAGGCCAGTAGGAGGTGCTCCTCCCTCCAGGCCCCCTGGGCCTGGGTCCCCGCGTCCGTCCACTTGCTCAGTGCCTGTGCTCCAGCTCCCTCTACTGCTCTGCAAGCCGGGGGCTCACGCAGCTGGGGAGGCTACAGCCCCAGCCCCGCCTGGACCCTCAAGCCTGCAGCCCATGGGGTCCCAAGGCCACGAGGGGTATGTTCTCGGAATTGGCCCTGGCTCCGCCCAGGACAGGCCCAAAGGCTTCTCTGGGAGTGGTGCCCTTCATTCATTCACTCATTCATTCATTCGCTAAACAGGTTAGTGTCGGTCCCGAGGAGCAGCGACCAGAAAGAGGCAGACACAGGCCTTGGGCTCATGGAGTCTGAAAGCCAGATTGGGGATACCACCTGCGAAGCCTGACCTTTCATGACAGCTGCTAGAGCACAGATGTTACGGACAGAAGTGCCACTGTGCACGAGGTCAGAGGTCAGACAGCTCAGTGGGGTGGTCACAGGCTGCCCTCACTGGCTCGTAGGGCACATTTGTCTCAAGGCGGAGCCCAGTCCAACCCTGGGTTAGCAATCCTGATGGGCTCTGGGTGCAGCGGGCCCTGGGGCAAGCCTTGACCCTCGACCCTTCCGGGGTCCCAGCCAATGATGTCCGGTGCTGGGGACCATTCCTGCAAGGAGCTGAAACGCAGGGTGGGAGCTTGGGCACAGGGCTGGCTGGTGCCCAGTGGAAGCCATCTCCTGTTACTGGAACTGCTGCCTGGAGCAAGGCCTCTGTTGTTACCGTCTCCCTTTCCGGAAGCTGATGGAGCAAATCTCCCTGACCTTCTCCTAACACAGCTCAGCTCAGACCCGTGCCAGGAGCACAAGAGGCAGGCAGGCGTGCTAGGCTTGTCTGCAAACTTTACTACATCCACGAGGCTGGCCCTGCAGGTCAGGGCTCTGGGCTCTGGCGAGACCGGGGAGGGAGGAGGTGGCACCGCCCCATCCAGCTCTCCACAGGCAGGCCCGCTGTGAAATTTGGAGCTTTCGCAGGCAGGGCAGGGGGTTCACTGAGCAGGGTCCCAGCCCGAGTCACTGCCTGGTGTTTCAGGAGCCCCCAGACGGCACCTCGAACGCAAGCATGGGGGTTTATGGGAAACCAGCTGTCCACACCCACCCACCCCACTGCCGGCCCAGAAACCGCACATTCGCGCTTCTCCCGGCAGAGGGCAGGCCTGGAAGCTTCTGTGTGTGTGAGCAGAGGCGTTCCTACCCCGCCGAGTCCTGCTTTTCTCCCCTGCGACCCCTCTGCCTGGCTGGCCTCACCCCTTCCTGCAGCCCAGCCCCGGGGCCCCTCCATCCAGGCTTCTCTACTCTGCTCCCGTTGCCCTGGGCACCGTCCTGCTCTGAAGCCTTCCATGGCTCCCCAGTGCCTGCCGGGAAAAGTCCAAACCCTTCCTCCCCATACTGGGGCCTTCCCCGGGGGCTCTGCTCGTCCCCACAGCACGCAAGGGTCGTGCTTCTCTCTGGGCACACCCCCAGCCCTCCCTCCTCCCATTCTCCGACCCTGTGGTCCTTCCGGGGGCCACCTCCACTCCTGCTTCCTCCTCGTGGCCTCTGCTCTGCCCTGCACCAGTGCCCCTCCCTTGCGTGGACTTGCATCCTGGGGGTGGCGTTCAGCCCCTCCGTCCCCCCACCCTCCTCCATGGGCCCCTTCTCCTGAGGCTCTCCCGTCTCTCCAGGGCCAGCTCCTTGAGCCTGCGGACCCGAGTCCCTGCAGACCCGCTGGGCTTAGACGCCAGGAAAGTCCCAAAATCCGGGCACGGCTGGGTCCTCAGGAAACCCTGCCCCGTAGCAGCCATCATGTGCTTTTATAAGATGCAAAACTATAATTTCTTTTTCAATTTAAGATGAAACGATTTAGCTCAAGCAATTGGCATTTTACTTCTGCACGTGCAGAGGGCGGTCCAGCTGGTGATGCCAGCACGTGCCTTGTTATTCTCAGACATTTGTAGGCGGAAGATGCCTGTCGGTCTTCATGCATGGCCTTGAGACCTAGCCAGGCTGGGAGCAGTGAGCCCAGAGGCAGTTTGGGACCCTCACCTCCTGCCTGGAGAGACCCTGGGTGGGACCTGCCCAGGGCTGCCACAGGCCAGTGGACGGAGAGGGAGCTGGGTGCAGGCCTCATGCTCATTAGAGCCAGAGACCACGTGGCCAAGAGCATCTATGGAGCACCTACTGAATGCATCCTTTGTTCTCTGCACTGTGGAGAGGCAGGGGAGAAGGCATGGCCACGCCCCTGAGCCCCTCAGGGACCTGCTGGACTAGGGGGTGCTGAGGGGACAATGGGCGCCCTGACAGTCCAGTGGCCAGTCTGCACCCAACAGTGGCCCCGATCCAGCCACCTCTTTCCTTGGCCCCCAGCCCAGGAGCTGGAGAAAACAGCTCAGCCCCATCCGCCCCACCCACTGGAGCCAGACGGCTAGAGCTGGGACTCCCTCCTTGACATTCAGAGCTGCTGAGTTTTCATCACAGGGTGGGTTTGACATTTGCATTGGAATCAGTTTCTGTTAACTTCCTCCCTGTGGCTGGCGCAGAGACTTAATCCTCCTGGCTGCCTGCACCACTGCCTGCTGTCCGCCCCACCCTGGGGGCCCCCCGGCCACCTAGGCACAGGCCTGGTGCTGTGGGACACCTGGGGCCCCCATCCTCCACCCTGCCTCTGCCCCCACCTTGACCTCAGGACATGGCTGCCCACCCTGCCCCAGGCCGCGCTCCAGGGCAGACTCCCCCATAAGGGTCCCCGGTGGGTCCTGGTCCTGGCGCTGTCTTCCCTGGCAAAGCCCCATCACACCTGCTCCTCCCAAGTCCCCATCACCTGCCTTAGGTCGGGCGAGGCTCTGTTCTTCCCACCGCAGTGCCCGCACTCGTGGGCATCCCCTCGGCACCCAACCAGCCGAGGTGCACACTCCCTGCAGCATCCGTGCCTCACCGCTCTCCCGGATTCTGCTGTGCCTGCACCCGGAGAATGGGTGCCCGCCAAGCCCGGGCGGGAAGGCTCGCCTGTCTTGTAGACAAGGGCCCAGGGGGACGGGGTCTGTGACCCCCAGCTTTGCCTCTTCCCAGGCTTCTGATGGGGGTTGGGGCAGGGAGGGAGAGGCCTACCTAAGGAGAGAGGTGAAGGTGGGCGTGCAGAGTAGGGCCAATGATGGCTTTGCACGTGGGAGTGGGCCTGACGGAGCCCCCTGTTGAGAGCCCAGTGCCTCCCACCCCAAGGCTGACCTGGGAGCCCGGCCCAGCGCCCGCCCCTCCTCTTCCAGGACAAGTACCCCTGCCGGGAGTTTGTCCTCCATTTGCTGCTTGGCCTGTGTTCAGAGCCCCCTCCCTATTTAGGAGAAAAACCTGAGGCTCAGAGAAGCTAGGCAGCCTGGCCGGAGGTGCTGGGGGAGATGGGGGACAGGAGGTCCCCATGGGGACACGGTGGGGCAGGCTGAGTGCCTCTGCCCGTGGGCACAGCTCCCCTGAGTTCTCAGAGAGCCACCCTGAGGGTGGGACAGGCTGGCTTCCGGAAGAAGTGGGTCCACAGGGTCTGAGAGGTTGGCTCCCGGTAAGCCTCAGAACTTGAGGACAGCAGAGTGAGCCAGCCGGGGGGCGGCGAGGGGCTTCAGACCCCTGGGGCCCCTGCCTGGCCCTCCAGAAACAGGACGGGAGGCAGACACCTGTGCCCTCCTTCTGTGAGGGGGAGACTCACCCGCAGGCTGGAGGGAACCCGAGCGGCCTCCCCGGGTGCTGCCGATGGGCACCCCAGGCTGTGGCCTCCGCGGGGATGGGGTCCCTCCCTGTCTGAGAGGAAGAGGACCTCCCACCCACCCAGGGACTGGCCGGGATCCCCACCCCGGGTGCTCCCCACCAGGACTCTCAGAGCCCAGGGACCCCCGGCGGCGTCCCCGTCGCTCCTGTGGTACTGAAAACGCCCAGAGTGGGGAAGGTGCAGGAGTCATGGGTGTTCACAGGACAAGTGAACCACGCAGGGTGTCTTCTAGTGGTGGCCACAGCACACACCCCACGGGCTCCTCTCTCAGGGGACCCTCACTTCTGGAATCCAGCCAAGGCCACCAGGGACCCACGGGGGGGTGTTCTGGCCGACAGCTAGTGCCAACGCCAGCTTGCAGGTGACACTCCCAGCCCCCGGCCGTGGAAGCCGTGGGAGATAATACATGGGTATCGTGGTTTGCCAGCCAGGCCCAGCGCAGAAGAACTGGGCCGTCCAGGAGCCAGGCTCCACCCCCTTCCCCGCATGGGGCTACGTGGGCCGAAGTCATGGGCCAGGGCCCACCGGCTGGGCCTCAAGGTGCTTATTTCCCCCATCAAAGCCCCCACCAGCTTGTCCCAGAGTTGAAGAGATCAGTGGGGAGGGGTCCTGCCCGGGCACAGCTCCGTGGTGGGTCCCGAGGCACCCTGGTCCAGGCGAGTCCCTGGCAAGCGCCCAGCGAGCAGGTGGCCATCCTGCTGCGGCTGCAGTTAGGACAGGGACGCCCCTCGGGCGGAGGGTCTCACCACGGCAGCTCAGCCCACAGGTCGCAAGCGGAGAACCCACCTCCTCAAGTGTCATCCTGCAGGATCGCCGGGGGGTGAGTGTGGCTGAGGGTGGGTGCATGGGGCCGGTGGAGACCCTCTACACCACCGCCACCTGCCCTCAGCCCACCCACCTCCCTCCTTCAGAAGGCAAGTGTCCTTGGCAGCTCTCCTCTGTTTAAAGGGGCAGAGGGCCCCGAAGGCACCCGGTCAGGGCCACGGTGGTCTGCGGAGAGCGGGGAGGGCCCCTTTGTGCTCAGGAGATGGTTTGTAAGCTCTGGGGGCTGGGGCCCTGCAGAGACACCCCCAGGCCAGCCAGGACCCCAGGTCCCTCTGCTGTGCCTTTCTTGGGAAAGCTCTTCTCCTGTGTCCGGCCTCCCCGAGGTCAGTTCCCATCGTGGGTGGTGCTGGCTGGACAGCAGGACCCCGTGTGGGGCCCCGGCTGCAGTGTGCACGGTGATTCTAGGGATAAGTACGACTTTCAGCCCCAGCTGCCGAACAGGAAATGGAGGCTCAGGCCAGTTACCGTTTGCTGAGGGCTGGACTCGAACCTGGGCCCCGGAGATGGTGCTCTAGGCTGTGGCACCAGCGACTCTCCCTTAGTGCCACCCTGGGAGTTTTCTTTAAATCTGCATCTCCAGGGCTCCACCTCCGGCCCCTGAGTGGTCTGCGGGCTGAGGCCCAGGAACCGGCCTTCCGTCCTGTGCTGGAAACACAGAGGCCTGCAGCGCCCGCCCACCCGTCTGTCTGAGCTGGGCCTGGGACGCAGGGACCCCAGGGGAGAGGCAGGTGGGAGCCGGATGAGGCCTGGCTGGGGGCGGTCTGGAGGGGAGGCTCCGGGGCTCCCTTCACCCCGAGGCCTTCCCTCCTGGTCACTTCGTGAAGGTGACCTCTGAGGCAGTGGGGGGCTGCCAGGTGGGCCCACGGCGGGAGGAGGTTGGACGACGGCTGTCTGATTGTCCTCCTAGGCTGGAAGGGCCCCAAGGTGGGCGCTGTGACCTGGACGGCCCAGGCCGCCCCCCAACCTAGCCTGAGCCATAGCCACAGCTGCCCGTTGTGGTCCCGCTGCCACAGACCCCTCGTCCCCAGTCCTCCACCCTGAACCACACACCAGGCCCCGTACCAGGGGAGGGTCAGCAGGGACCCCATCCTCTGAGAGGGACGTCAGGAGGCCTTCTGGTAGGTGGCCTTTCATCCAGGACCCGAATGACAGGAAGGGGCCAGGTGTTGGCGGCAGCACGGGCAGGCGAGCAGGGAAGGGCCCAGCTAGAACCTTCTAGAACCTCGCACTGCACACGTGGAGGCGAGAGAGGACCCTTGCAGATCCCTGGGGTGCCCTTGGGCCGGGGAACGGGGGCAACGTGGTCCCAGGTTCCCCTGTCCCTCTGTCCTCGAGATCCTCCTGGATTGAAGCTCCGTCCGAGCACAGGGGTGATGGGCCTGCCAGTTCAGGTTTCCTGTGGGGCCGCCCACGTCTGGGGAGGTGTTTGCTGGGTCGAACGGGGTGTTTGCAAGGCCATGGCCCCACCTTGGTTCCTGGAGGCCAGTGGGCAGCCTGTTCGGAGGGTCCTGCCGTCCGTCTGGCTGCGCAGCCAGGTCTGCGGTGCCTGTGATGCTGATTTTACAGAGATGCGAGCCGTGCTCTGAGTGAGACCCCGCGCTCACCATGGCAGCTTCCAAACTTGCAAACGCTCTGCGGCACCTCTGCAAAGGCGGGGAGCATCAGGGCCGGGCTCCCCAGCACCCCCTTCCCATCCTGTCTGCCGTCAACCCGTGTCCCAGCCCTCTGCCCCGCAGGGAGCCTGCAGCCGTGGCAGCAGGAAGGGCTCGCAACAGCAAGTTCCGCCTGGTGAGGAGCCCCCGGCCCCTCGGTGGAGGAAACGGCCCTTCCGGGGAGGCCGAGCCAAGGGAGGGACAGTGCCCCCACCACCCCCAGCTCGCCACCACCCCCAGCTCGCCACCACCAAATCTGTGTTTCCAGTGCCAAGAGAACGCACTTAAACTCTGCAACAGATGTCAGGGTAATCATCTCCACCCGGGACTGGGACAAGGTCCAGGGCCTCCCTGAGAACAGGCCAGGGACATGTCAATCGCTTTGGAGAACGAGAGCTGGAGTGGGGTGGGGTGCTGGCTCTGGGACAGCCTGCACAGATACTGGCCGCCCCAGGCTGGGAGTGGTTGAGGCAGCTCCCCATCCCCACCCCGTCTCGCTGGGCTGGAAGGAAGAGGAAAGAACCGGGGAGGGGAGCAGGAAGTCGGAGGGATGGGAGCCTGCGAGGGGAGCTCTAGCCTTGCCCAAGGAGCTGAGGCACCGCGGCTGCGCTGGGCTCGCTCCTGCCTCCTGGTTCTCTGGCCGCCAGGAGCTATTTGCGGATGTGTCTTTGTCAACAGGAGCAGAGCTTCCAGCTCCGGGTGCATCTCATCTCAAGGAGGAAGGTGGGTGGGGGCAGCACGAGGCTCTGGGGACCGGGGACTGGAGGTCGGGCTGGGAAGTGGGGGCGTGGAGCTGTGCTGCGGGGGTCCCGCGGCCGGGCCCTTTCCTTGGCCGGAGGACCTTAGCTTTGTCATCGTGTGAGTGGCAGAATAATGATGCCACCCCAGACGCAGGGACCATCCATCTGGTACAACAAACGCTAGAACATGCCAGAAATAGAAAAGCACCCCACCCTGCAAAGGGGCCCCCTCCTCCCCCCTCAATCCCCCTCCCTAAAATGATGGCTCAGAAACCCAAAGGAGTAGTGCTCCCCCCCGCCGCCCCCATGCAGGACCAAGGACAGATACCGACACAGGATCGATAAGGACAAATCAATAAGCCCCCTCTCCTCCCTCCGGCACTTCCCCCGGCCTGGATACCAGCTCCCTGAGGCTGAACGTCCAGCATTCCCTTCCAGGAAGGGACGGAGGCTGAGAGCCTGAGGGCCCAGCTGGACCTCCCTGCGTCCACGAACCTGGACAGAGCGGGTGGTGCTGGGCTCTGCGGGGTGGATTGTGGCCTGGGGTCCAGCGGGGCCCCCAGAACCTAGTTTGGGGGTATCTCATCCACTCAGGGGTCCCACTGAGGATGGGATCCACGGTGGGTGCGGGCAGGGAGCAGAGCCTCAGCTTACTGACGGTTCCTGAGCTGCGGGCCGTGGCGCGTGAGCGGCCTCGGAATCTCAGGGGCCCAGTGCAGGTTGGAGGACGCAGAGGACGCAGAGGATGCTGAACAAGAGGGCCCCGCCCGCCCGCTGCCCGCTGCCCAGGGAATGTGCTGATTGAAAACTCCAGTCACTGGCCGAGGAAACCTCCGTGCTCTGCAATCGGCTGCTGGGCCTGGGGACCTGAGTTCCCATTGTGGACACCCACCCGCCCCCGCCGCCCCCCAATTTGGGCAGAGGCTGTGCACGTCGGTGGTCTGCCTTTCCTGCCGAGTCCCCTCCTGGGCAGGACAGCTGGGCACAGAGATGGGGGTGGAAGTGGGCAGAGCAGGCCAGGCCCAGGCCCACGGAAGGCTGCCTGGGAAGATGGTGTGCAGCTTTCACACGAGCTCCCTATGCAAACTCACCCAGGCAGCGGCCTGTGACCTCCAGGGTCGTTGGCCTCCGGGTCTGCAGCTGATCCTGCGCTTTGATTGGAGATGCATGGGCTTCCTCTCCTGACTTCTGTGCTGGGCCTCGGCCAGCAGGCCACAGAGAGGCCCCACCCGACAGGAGCTGTGCAGCCTTCCCGGGACCCTCTGCCAGGTCTCTGCTGCCGACTCGGTTTTCATCGCTGGTGGGGGAGGCCAGCCGCCTTTACTAGCCTGTGCTTGTGGGAACTCAGGCCCCCAGGAAACTGGCCCAGCAGGTCCAGCAGGGGGGGTCCACCCTGGCCCAAGGGGCCCCAACTGTGTTGCTTCCCAGGGAACCTGGGATGATGACGAAGTGCAGGTGGTCTCGGTTGGCGGGCAGGGGCCAACCCCAGGGCTGGCATCCGGGGCAGACACGCTGACACCCCAGCCTGGTGCCCACTGTAGCAGGGAGCTTCCCTTGGTTAAGAACAGCCTGGGAAATGAGGGGCAGCGCCCCGCTTTACAGGTGGGGAGACTGAGTTGACGGCGGGTTGCCTGAGGCCTGTGGCCAGGGGGGCGGGATCAGGCCTGGGTCTGGGTCTCCTGGATCACACACATGGGGCCGCCAGGGCACATGCCCAGGGGTGGAGGTGACAATCGGGGGAGGGGCCTTCGCTCTGCCCCAGGTCCACAAGGAACAGACCCCCTCTCCTGGCCTGGCTGGTCAAGCCCTGGGGCCATCAGGAGGCATGAACGCGGCCGTTCTCCCCTCCCTCGGGGCTGGCAGGGCCAGTTTCTGAGGACCAAGTTCTGATTTCCATCCCCAGGAGGGGCTCCTCCACACCTTGGAGGTCCCTGGGCAGTGGACAAGACTGGTCTGGGCAGGACGTGCCCGTGGCCTTCCCAGTGCCTCTTCCAGGATGACCTGGCAGTTGCCTGCCTCGAGGGGCTCAGGATCTGGGCGGGGTGATGGACAACCCTCAACCAGCGATTTGAGGCTAGGCCCAGAGCACACACCCTGCTGTGCTCACAGACGGCAGGTCCCGAGGGAGCCCTGGGGACACACGTGTGCGGTCGCACTAGACATGGTGGGAACCCACACAGGAGCGGCAGCTTGGGGTCCAGGCCTCGCGTGCAGGAGGAGCCCCGACGTGGCACTCGCACTGGCCCGGGGGAGCCTGGCAGGCTGAGCGGTCTCCCACCCCGGGCAGAGCGCCGTCTGGAACTGCAGGGCCAGGGGAAGGGCCCGGGAGAGGACAAGGTGACTCGGAGGCGAAGGAGAAAGAGGGGGACCTTCCAGGAGGGCTCAGGGCTCCCCTCGGAGGGTCACGAAGCCCCGCCAGGCCTGCCCTCCGTCCTCATGCCGTTCAGCGTGGCCCGCCCCCGCCCCCGCCCCCGCCCCCTCCTCTGAGGGATGCTGTGACCCTCTGCCCCCAGGCTGGGACTCATTAGCAGGTGGCCGGCTGGTGGGGACAAAGGGCTTTTCTGTGCCGTGGGCTGTCAGAACGTAATTCTTCAGGAAGAGCCCGACTCGCTGCCTCAGGGGTGGCAGGGCCGGCAGGCGTCCTGGGTGAGGCCGTGGGGCATGAAGCCCTGCGTGGGGGTCCTCGAACAATAGTGCCCCTGGGATGCTCTGCAGCCCCCAGGGCAGGTGGCAGGGCCCACAGGTGGCAAGGAGAAGGCCCTGGGTCTGCGCCACACCTAGCCTGGCCCGTGGGCCTCCTGTCCGGCCTCAGAAGGCACTTGGGTTGCGTCTAGCTTCCAGCTCTTAGCTGTCGGCGCAGGGGCCTTCCCTTGGGAGCAAAAGGGCAACTGCCAGGCGGTTCCTGTTTAATGGTCATTTCAGCGGCAGCAGCAACCATTCAGCACCAGCCAGACACGGAGCCAGATATCAAGTGCCCGGCCGACCCGACCCCTCCACCCTCACGATGGCCCCATGAGCGGGGACTGTTACCATCCCCACTTAACAGCTGGGGAAATGGAGGTTCAGAGAGGTGCCAGCCGGCAGGGGCCATCAAACCCCCCCGCCACGCTTGCTGGCCCAACAGAACACTGGGGGCAGATGCGAGGGGCGGGGATCCCATTCATCCCCAGCTGCTTCCTAACCCTGAAGAGTGCTTCGTCCTCCTCTGGAGTGTGTTTATAGATAATTAACTACTTAGCAGAGAGGCAGGTGGGGGTGGGGTGGGAGGCAGAGGCACGTGGAGCTGTGAAACTGGAGGCCGGCCAAAGGTGGATCGATACCATGTGAAAAGATGCTGCAAAGTGTCGTAGGACAAAGTCCAGCTCACAGGAATCCCGGCTACGGCAGCGGGGCCCCTGAAGGTGGGGGAGTGGGGCTGAGCCCCTGCCAGATTGGCTATGAGGGAGAAGGGGCCCTACAGAGCCCTGGCAGGAAGGGCACCTGCCAGCATGTCTGGCTCTGGACAGCACAATCTTCCACCAGGGCTGTGGGACGTCAGGGATGCAGGCCACGAGGAAACTTGCTGGGGCAGCAGGTCCTGCTCCTGGCACAGCACAGCTGGGGCTCGTGGCTTGAATCCAGAGCCCGGAGGAGGACCGGCTGATGTCTCGGGGAGGCCAGGTCTCTACTTCCTCTGTGCTACTGTCAACTCCTCCTTGCAAGGAGAACGTTCAGTGATTTTGAGGCCTCTCAGCTGCCCTCTCCCCTCTCTCCCACCCCTGGTCCCAGCGTCGGTGTGGCCTCTGGCTGGTCAGCAAGGGCATCTCTCTAAGAGGCCTGGTTGGACCCACCTGCAAGTGGGGGAAGATGATGGCGCGTCCCCTTTGGAGAAATGTCCCCGATTCTCACATTCCTCCTGCACTTGATGGCTTTCAAAACTTTTGCTGAAAGAAATGGGCAAAGAGAGAGACTCAAATATGGGCTTTCTCCCAGGAGCCCCAGGGAAGGCATTTGGTCACGACTGAGGCTGGAGGGGTGTGTGTGTGGGGCTGCAGGGTTGGGGGTGTCGCTGTCCGTGGTGCTGAGAGCTGGGAGGCTGCAGGGGCCTGGGGGACGTGACAGCGAGGCCTCTGGCCCAGGAGGATGGATATGTGTTTCCACGTAGCAGTCAGAGTGACCTGGGGGCTGGACACAGTGCCCCTTCCTCGGGGCCTCACTGTAGTGTGTGCTGGACCACTGAGAGATTTGATCCCAGGCCAGGCCAGTATCTTCCTAACAGCCCCCGAGAGATGGTGCCAGGGCCCACGTGGGGCTCTGGTGGGGCGTGGTCCCCTGTGTGTGTGTGGGGAGGTCCCACTGCAGGACTGGCTGCAGGGGCTGCTTCGGGGGGTGGGCGCAATCTCCGACCAGAGGGAGGGCAGGGTGGCCTGCGAGGCCCCAGGGAGGTGAGGCCAGTAGATTCACTTCAGATCCAATCCTGACAGATAATCGGGAAAGAATGAGGAAGGAACAGACAGTCTCTGAACCCTCCCCAGATCCCAGCATCCTTACTCCTGCCTGGCCCAACGTGGTCACCATCCCTCCCTCCCGGGTAGCACCTGCCCAGGTGCCCAGCACCAGCCCCAAACACCTGGATCCTCTCAGCCTGAGTGTGTGGGGTTCAGCCAGGGTGGGGTTGACGTGTGATGCAACAGGGGCCCCCTCTGGACCCAGCCTCCCTTATGCCCTCTTGCCAGGCACCCACTCACCCACTCATCCATCCACTCACGAATTCAACACGTTTACCAGCCCTACTACGTGCCGGGCATGTGTGCAAAGCCTGAATCCTCCCTTATCGGCAGGGGGTGGGGGCAGGGGAGGGGCCGACAGATGTGACATCAAGGGGGTGAAGGGTACTAGGAAGAGAAGTGAAGCATGGCCATGGGGCAGAAGTGGGGGGGCGAGAAGTGGGGGGGCTAGAAGCTCATCCCCACAGTCCATGTGGGAGCACCGGGCTTTTCACGTGGCCCCTCTCAGGGGTGTTTGGGTCTTAAAGGGCCTGTGTGGCTGGGTCCGGGGCTGAGGGAAGCAGGAGGGCGGGCCTGGGAGGGGGCCCGTCAGCCACCCCTGCCCTGTGGCTGGGCCTGGCTGAAGGGCTGGAGGAGGAAGTCCCCCAGGGGTGTGGGTGTACAGGCAGGACACCTCCTCCTGGCCCGCTGAGCTCATAGCGCTGCCCTTGGGCTCACGTGGGGTCTGCTGCTGACGCCCCTCTCCCCCCAACCCCCCCCAACCCCCCCACAAACCTCCCCCACCCTGTCGCCTCCCAGGTCTGCCCTCCTGCCTCCCTCAGCCCCGGACCCAACCTAAGTCCCACCTTTAATTCCAGTCCCCGTTTATGCCAACAACTGGTTACCATGGCAATGTCCTTGGGACAGGGTGGAGGCTGGAGAGGGCAGCAGAGGGAGAGGGGGAGGCCGTTTCTGCAGAGGAGGCTTTTCACGCTGGCCAGCAACCTGGCACTGGCTGGGGGAGCGTGCGGGGAGGGGTCTTCGGGGGGCCTGCTCCACACCCTTCCTCCTCTCGGCCCCTCCTCCGGGATCAGGTCAGAGGGCACCATTCCTGCCACAAAGGCTCCAGGATGCAGGGACACGGAGGCACCTGTTCCCCAAAGTCGTTTTCATTCGTGTATGAACTGGGGGTTTTCCTTTCCTCTGAAACAGCAGTTTCAGGAGCAGAGGGAGGGAGGGGCCTGGCGGCCTGGAGTAAGCACTAATTCAGCTCCTACGACAGGACTAGATGATGACTAGCTTCCTGCAATGAGCGCTTCCCAGCCGGGCGCAGGTGGGAAGGGAGGGCTGTGCAAAGTAATGAGTTAGGCCCGATTAATCTTGCTGCATTAGCAAGTCTGTGGGGAAAGCCAAACAAGGTTGGACAGATGTGTGTGAACGTGTGCATGCGAGGCCCCTCTGGGTCCACCGGGGCCCCAAGCACCATGCTAACCCCAGTCTGGCCTTGAGCGCCAGGAGGGATGGGCCTGCTGGGCTCTCTGGCTGGGCTCACCCGTGGGAATGGCCATTAAGGCCCACCTTCTCAACTGCGTGAGCTGGCCCAGGTGCAGGGAAGGGATGCAGAGCTGACCTGGCTGTGAGCAGCTGCAGGCTCCTGCCGAGAGCCCAGGTCTCTCTCCCTGTTCAGCCTCAGCCACCGGGTGATGCCAGCACCCGGCCCAGGCCAGGATGCCAGGTTGGGTGGGGGCCTGGCCAGATCTTCTGCCCAAGTGCTTGGGCCAAATCAGCTCTTAAAGTCTGAGGCCTCCTGAATCAGGGTTGCCTGGAGATGGCTGTCAGCAGACGGAGATGGGGGCCTCGGCCCAGGCTGAGTACCCTCTGAGGGTGGGGTGCCGGAGTCTGGAACTTAAGCAGACTCCCAGGTGATTCCCTGTGCATGGCTATGAGTGGATGTCCATAGTCCCCAGGGCTGCATTCCTGGGTGCCCCTTCCTCCAGGAAGCCTTCCCAGATTGGGCCAGATCACCCTCTCTCCTCTGACTTCAGCCTAACATTCTCAGGAGCATCCAGATTTCACAAGTCCCAAGAGATGGGCCTAAAGGCAGAGGCTTGAGGAAGCGCGTCCCCATCCCGAATGGCGTGGGGAGCGCCGCGGGGACGGGACAAGACAATCTCGCCTCTTCAGCCAGACAAACCCCGTCCATACCTCACCTTCCTATGCTGCCAAATGAGGGAAGCCCTGCTTCCCAGAGGTGCTGATATGGTTAGAGGAGACTTCAGAGGGACCTGGCGCGTGGTTGGCCTCTACCACCAGGAGAAGTCGCTGAGCAAGGCACCGTCTGTCCTGGGACAGCACAGAGCAGGGACAGACAAGGGACCCCGCTGGGAGTCACCAGGGCTCATCCCCCACGCCCACTGTCCCTTCTCTGTGAGCGGGGGCTTCGCAGGCTCTGAACCTCGTGTGGCCGTGTGCTCTGCGGCGTGGGGGGGGCGGTGCGGGAGAGGCGGCGGCTGGGTCGGGGCTGGCCATCCTCACCCCCCTGCGCGCAGTCAGCCATCGGCCGGGCCGGTCCTGCCCTGGTTCAGGGCAACTCTTCACCTCAGAGAAGCTTCTGGCTCCTGCTGCAGAGCTGGCTCGGGGAAGGGGCCTAAGGGTGTGAGAGGAACCCAGGGTTTGCACTGGGGGTGGGGGCTGAGAGGGAGGAAAGGGTAAGAGGGGGCTTGCCGGCAGAAATAGGCCGCAAACCAGAGCAGAGGCTCCTGGCGGGTCTGTGGGCTGGTCCGGGGCGGGCTGTACGCTGGGGCTGGCGGCCCAGGAGGTCGCCCAGAGGGCAGGGCAGACCCTGGGGAGCTCCAGTCTGTAGGGGCACAGGCCAGCCCTGGGACATGCTATGCCTGAGGCTGGGGAGGCCAGGGTGCAGACCCTGAAGCTGGAGGGCCCGCTTGGAGCCCCGGGAGTTACTGCGTCACCTCGGCACGTGGCGCAACTCCTCTGTCTGCGCATTTCCTCACTGGGACTCACAGGTAACCAAAGAGCCTGCCTCATAGGGATTCTGTGGGAGCCGTGCCTCAATGGCTTGAGCCAGCATCTAGGAAGCCCATGGACAGGGTGAGGGCGACCGTCACTGTTGACACTGGCCACTGCTCACCGCCAAGCTTTTGGGAAGCTCTATTTATAGGCACCAGCCAGAGTGGACAGACGGCTCCGGAGAGGGGAGCCCTGGAGGCCTCAGGGCAATTGTGTGAGGTGTGATGAGCTAAACCTGTGACCAGAGTGCGTGAGAGCTGGGGGAGGGGCAGAGGCGATGGGGCAGGGGGAAGGGAGATGGGGGACGAGGGAGATGAGGAGAGCGGAGCCAGGGGAGACCAGCTGGGAGGGGGCGGGAGTCGGGGGATGCGGAGGGGCCGGGGCCTTCGCTGATGGAAGCTGCTGCCTTGGGACCAAGCCTGCTACTGGCCGAGCATCGCCTGTGAGGGGCGGGGACGAGGGGCTCGTGACCCGCATTCAGCCCCCTCAAGGGCGAGGCGCCGACTCAGGAGGAGCGCGGGGGCAGCTCCAGCCCCTCCTCCTCTGCCTCCATCCCGGGACCCGAAGTCTCGGGTCTGGGGGCTGGGTTCTCCCCCCACCGCCCCCGCAGAGCCCCCGGCGCACGGCGAACAGGGATTGCTGCGGGGCTCGCGTTTCTGCGGAGCGGCGAGGAGTGTGCGCGCCGCAGACTCTGGTTCTGCCGCGCAAAGCGGCCCCTCCCGGCCCCTCCTCCGAGCACCTGCTGCTCTGCCGGCGGCCACCTCGACCCACCTGAGGGCGGAGCCCCTGCCGCGTCGTCCAGCGCGCTGCCCGGGATCTCGGTTGCGGCCGCATTGTTCAAGACTAGTCCGGGGGCGCCAAGGGTGTGTTCTCCAGGCACCTGGGCCCGAGGCACTCCGCGGCCGTCCCTCAGCCGCTGCCCACCGCGCGTGGGATGGGGGCTGCCCTCACGCCGGCGCAGGCCGCCCACTCGCAGGCCGCGCAGCGCGGGGGGCGGCGGACCCCGGCCCAGGCTGGACCTGGAGGCAGCAAGAGGAGGCTTCGCCCGGGGCGGGGGCGTTAGGGTCCTCTCCGCCCCCGAAGGGCGGGCGGGCCGCGGGGCCCGAGGCTCCTCTGGACGCTTCCCGGTCCGCCAGGGACAGGCCGATGGGGGTGGACCCTGTCCTGAACGGCTGGTTGGGGAAGACCTGTGATTTCCAAACTGCAGAGCGGGGCGGGGGTGATGCAGTTAACCAGACCCGTGCGGGGCGCCCCTCCTGGCGCCCGGAGACCCTGGGTGCGCGTCCTCCCTCCAGGCAGGCGTTGGAGGCGCTGGGCTGGGGACGGGGAGGGGGTCAGTGTCTCGTGGTCCGCGAACCAGACCGCGCAGGGATTCCCCAGACGCACGCAGTGACTACCGGGCCCCCACTCGTGGCTCGGGCACGTCCCCAGCCCCAGGAGGTCGAAGGAAACTTTGGCCCTGCGCGGGCAGAGCGCAGCCTCCGCGCCCCCTCTCGGCTCGCGGTCCGTTCCCCCCCTCCTTCCCCCTCCGATCCTCGCCCTCCTTCCCGCTCCCTCCTCCTCTCCCTCCCCTCTCCTCCTCGCCGGCTGGAGGCGGGCAGGTCCGGGCGGGGCCGCGCCGCTAAGCCCACAGCCCCGCGCTCCTGGCGCGGTAGCCGCCGCGCCCCGCGGGAGAAGCGGCCGAAGCAGGCCCGGCGGACGGAGCTGCCCGCGCGGCGCGGGGGGCATGAAGTTGGGCTCGCGCGGAGCTCGGAGCAGGGGCGCGGCGGGGCCGGGAGCCGCCCGCATCTAGAGCCCGCTCGGTGCGCCATGGAGCTCGGGGGCCCGGGGACGCCGCCGCCGCCGCTGCTGCCGCCGCTGCTGCTGCTGCTGCTGCTGGGGGCCGGCCTCTTGCCTGGTAAGTTTCGGGGCGCTAGAAGGACCCCCTTTCGCCCGGTTCAGGGCGGCCTCGGACCTCCGGAGCCAGAGGAAGGGAGGCTCCTGGCTGCGGTCCCAAGCCGCGGGTGTGCGCAACGGGGCAGCAGCGGAGGCTACCCCCACCCCGCCTCCAGACGCAAAAGGCTGTCCTGAGGCGAGGGCTGAGCCCGGCAGGGTTTGGGTGGGTGAGGGGGAATGCTGTTTCAAGAGCTGGACCCAGAAGCTCCAACTTGGATGGAGAGAGGCGCGGTCCATCTCCCCCCTCCCCCACCCCCATTTATCCATTGTGCCAAATATCCTTGCAGACTACATGGTGCCTGCCCACCTTCCCCCTGCACCGGGGTTTAGAGAATCAGAGGGGTGGCCTCTGCTCTTGGCAGGGCCCCACCCAAACCTCTTCTGCTCCCCCAGGCCCACTGGGACAGGGGAAGTTCTAGCCCCCTTGCTCCCCATTCCCTGGGAAGCCACCTTGCTATTTCAGGGGTGAGTGGAGTGTAATTCTCTGGCCTCCCCAGTGAGGAGTGGGCTACACCTTACTGTCAGAGGGACCAGGCTGGGGCTCTGGGTTGGGAGTGAAGGGTCCTGGGGGTCTAGGACTGATCCCAGGGGTGCTTGTGAATGCCCTCCTAGTGTCCATCCGTGACTCACAGGTGAGCAGGACCGAGCTGAGAGGAGCAGAGCGGCAGGGGTCTCCTGTCCCCCTCCTCAAACCCCCGCCCCCGCCCCCCTCCCCCCCATGCAGTGGTCCCAGCGAAGTCACCCAGGAGTGGCAGGGAAGCCCTCAGACCACAGATTGGCTGATGGGCAGGGCTGAACGAGGGGTCCCCTCCCCAGGCTCACTCCAGACCTGATCATCGAGGGCAGGCTGTGTGTCCGTCCAAGAACACAGGATGCCAGGTTCATTGTCGGGGTTTGCACTTAAAGTACCCCTTACACGTCAAAGCACGTTTCTTTCTTGGGTGGTTGCTTGCGGATGCCACAGCCAAAGCAAACAGGCTCTCGGTAGCTGGACCCTCACTCTCCTTTCTCCATCTCCCTTCCTGGGTCTGCCTCTGCTGCCCTCTGCCTCCTCCTGTCCTGTGGCTACCCCCACCTTGTACTTTGAGGCAAGGTTCTTAGGACTCTGCTAGTAGCTAGAGATACAGTCTCTCCTTCCCACAGTCACGGCCTGACGGGGACGCTTCCAAATCAGCACTTATCATACCAGTTATGTACTTTCATGGTGAGGGGCACCATGCTAGGAAGGCTTCCTTGAGGAAGTTACAGACCCCCTTACAGACCCAGAGGGTAGGGGAGAAACTGCGGCTGGAAGTAAGGCAGCACGTGCAAAGGTCCTGAGGTAGGAGGGACGTGCTGTGCGAATCTGGAAGAGAGCCCAGGTGCTGAGCACGGCCTGGCAGGAGGCCCAGGGGGGCATCCTGGACGGCCACCGTCCCCTGCCCCTGAGCCGCGCACCTGCTGGTCCCCGCAGTGAGCGGCCACGTGGAGAGCCGGGCCCACGCGGAGGAGCGGCTGCTGAAGAAACTCTTCTCTGGCTACAACAAGTGGTCCCGGCCCGTGGCCAACATCTCGGATGTGGTTCTCGTCCACTTTGGCCTGTCTATCGCGCAGCTCATTGACGTGGTAGGTGATGGGGGGACAGTGACCTGAAGGGAGCACCCGTGTCTGGGAGGGGCTGGCCTGGAGGTGGCCCCGGGGCTGGCGGGGGCAGGGGGACTGGATGAGCTGGGAGGGCTGCATCGGAGCTGCACGTGGACTGTGTGTGCCCCAGCCCCGCCTTAGCCCAGCACACACGCCTAAGCCAGCCGGGAGGCAAGGCAGGTTCTGTGCGACACCCCCAAGCCCTGCCCTTTCCATGTAGAAAAGCTCAAAGGGCCAGATTTGCAGCAGGGGGTCCGGGCTGTCATCTTCAGAGGCAGAGAGCAGGAAGTACCTCTGTGGGGCCAGTGGTAGAGTTAAAGGCTTTTGTGTAAGTCGTGCTACTGCGTGGGGTGAGGTGAGGCCGTGCGGCACCCTGGCAGCACCCGGACCTCCACCTGGTTCGGATGTGTTTCCCTTCCTGGTTGGGGACCAAGGCAGCTGCTGGGAGGAGGGGGTTCAGCCTCCGAGTAGCCACGGCTCTGGAGGGGCCGGGGCATCCATTTGGGGTGGGAGCCCATCCTGTGGCTGGGTGGTAGCTGCACAGCCTGGGGCAGGGTTCCAAGGGCCTTGGAGGGTGGGCTCTGGCCTGGCAGGGAGGGGGCCTCTGGGAGCCTGGTTTGCTGGCCACGAGGAGGTCCAAGGCCGGCTGGGTTTGGGCTGCGGTCTCCAGCCAGCTCTGGTTCCACAGAGGGAGCTGGAACTTGTACAGCTGCAGGAGGCTGTAGATCTCTCCAAATGCCCACCCTACGCCCCTGCCGGGACCCCAACCCCAACTGGGCTCCTTGAGCGGGGAGTCACCAGTTTTGGAGTCTGGAGGCCCTGGTTCCTGGCTCATGCCAGGTGTGTTGGGTGACCCTCAGGGCCCTGGTTTTCTCACCTGTGAAATGGGATGAGTGTGACAACTCCATCTGGGGCTGAGCCGGCAACATCCAAGGGGCTTTGGGAGGTGGGAGGGGCGGTAGCCACATTCACGTGGACAGAAAGGGCCGTGCTTGGACCCCATCAGTAGAGAGACCCGGTCAGCTCCCCCGTCCTGGCCTGTGCCCTCAGGCCTCCTGGAACCAGGCCTTAAATGCTTCCCGTAAAGTACTCCTGGCTGGGGCACAGCCAGAAGACTGCTCAGGACAGCAGCGGTCCCGACCCACTGCATTTGCAAATGCTGCTCCCAGTGGTGGCTGTGGCTTCATGTTCTGGGTCGGCTGTACCGTGGCCTGGCCCCCTACCTGAGCTCCTGGGGCTGTGTCTCGTCCACCCCCCTGCCACATCGCAGCATCGCCCCACATCACTGCTTCTCCCCGGTTTGCCCGGGAGAGACAGCCTGTAGCACACCAGCTCCGAGACACCAGCGAGGGACCCACCCACCAGGCAGGACAGGAGCTGCTCCCAGCCTCTGCTGTCCGCAGCCACGCTGGCCAAGGGCACTCCTGCACGCACGTGTGTGCTGACAAGACGTCCTTGCCCATCCTGGGTGCTGGCCGTTTATGGAAGGGGCCGCCTCCCTGCCCCACTGTTTGTGGGGCTCGGGTGTTTGCTGCAGGTCTGTGCCCCGGTGCAGAGTGCTTGTGTGTGTGAGTTCACGCCTGCAGAGGAGGCTGGGGAATCCCTGGGCGCTTCTGGGCCCCAGGCTGATGTTGCAGGCGCCGGAACGTACAGAGGGCACCTCAAACGGGTGGCTGGGGGGACAGCTGCGTTGGGGGGGCAGCTGGCACGAAGGGGAGGAGGCCAGGCGCCGCCACCTAGAAGCTTGTTCTGAGCCTGGGGGTGGGGGCTGGGGCACAGCCCGGCAGGCTGTCCCCAGCGGGGAGGCCAGGGACGTGGTGATGGGGGCCCGCACCGCAGGGCTGCACTGCCAAGGTCGAGGTCGTTGGACGTGGTGTCTGGGCCCCACTCAAGTCACACTTATCGTCAGTGTCCTCTGGCAGCCTGTCCCAGGTGGCCCCAAGAGAGAGCAGGACCAAGGGCAGTGCCTAGGCCGCAGGAGATGTCCCCTCCTGTGACCTGGCTGATGAGGGCTTGTCCCATGGGGGAAGCAGGAGGGGAGGCTCCCAGGGACACCAGCCCACACCCCCGGCCCTGGGCGCTTTGCTTGCTTGACCACCCTTGGTTTCTTTGGCCTCAGCAGTCGTCCCAACGGCCTGTGTGTCCCTGGTCTGGGGCAGATGGGGGCAAAGCTTGGGCCATCAGCAAGTGGGAAGAGGCTGGTTCAAGCGCTGCTCCCCACACCCTGTGTCCCGTGTCCAGTCCCTCTTCCCCCAGGGAAAGACCCCCTGCCTCTCTGGTCCACATGGGCTCCCTGCTCTCTGAGGGGACCCCTCCCATCAGCTGCTGAGTGCCCTGCCTCAAACTTTGGGCTAGGAGCCAACCCCCAAGCCCAGCTGCCCTCTGAGTGGGCTGGGTGTGGCCGTGGTCCCTGGAGGTTGGTTCAGAGTGGGGTGTGAGGACCCCTACGTCCCTGCACGGAGCCTGGCGGTCTTCTCCAGAGGCCTCCAGCCTCTGCTGGGCCTGACTGCCCATCCGTGAACCCGGGAGGGCTGTGAAGTCGGGGGAGGTGCAGAGGCCGGCAGGAAGTGCACAGTGTGTGTGGTCCAGCCCTTCTCACCTGGACAGTTGCCCACTCAGTGACCTGGAGAGGGGCCTGCCGTGTCTCCTGCTCCCACCTCACCTGTTTTAGCCCCTCACCTTCAGGTCCTGAGGCTCAGGCCCCGGGGGGCAGTTTGGCCAGTGAGTATGTTGCCCTGGTGCAGCAGGAGGGGCACACGCCAGCTCACCTGGAGCCCATCCGCAGGGCAGCTGCCCCGCCAGCCGGGATGGAGCAATGCAGGGGGGCCGGCCCAGCACCGTCTCCCTTCCCCTCAGACCCTTCGGTCGCTGGAGCGGGGCCGGGCCCGGCCACCAGTGAAGTCAGCTGAACCTTGTTCTCACGTTCCTTCTGGCCCTGAGTCCCTTCCGGGCCTGCCATCCTGGGCTTGGTTGCCTCCAGGGACAAGGCGCTCACTCCCTCATGAGGTCCCCCCCACTCCCCACGTTCAGCCCTGGCCCGTCCTTTTGGGTAAGGAGACTCGGCCAGAGAGACGTGTCCTGAGCCCGAGGGCATCACAACCTGCCTTCTTCTCGTTTGTGTCCTAGGATGAGAAGAACCAGATGATGACGACGAATGTGTGGGTGAAGCAGGTGAGTAGGAGGGACCCCCACTGCCCCCCGCCCCTCCCCCGCCCCTCCCCCTCACCGCCCCCCCGCCCCCGGCTTCCCCCAGGAGTGGCATGACTATAAGCTGCGCTGGGACCCCGCTGACTACGAGAACGTGACCTCCATCCGCATCCCCTCTGAGCTCATCTGGCGGCCGGACATCGTCCTGTACAACAAGTGAGCCCGGGGTCCTTAGCTGGCAGGGTGGCAGGAGCCTGGGTCCAGCCGTGCTCCGGCCGGCAGCTCTTCCCAGGCTGGTGTGAGCAAGAGGCAGGCGGCTTGTGTGGGCTGAGGGCGGACTCGGAAGCAGGAAGAGTGAGTAAAGGAGGGTGTTGAGGCCTGGAATGTGGGGGGCGGACCCATCAGCGGGCAAAGTGGCGAGGAGACGGGGTCGTGGGGGCAGCAGTGGTGCCTGGGGGCTCTGTCCCTGCCCAGGCTGGGGCAGGGGCCTCGCTCACTCACGGGCCAGGAAGGGGTCTGAGCTCCTCCCAGAATGACTGCAGGCCCTGCAGCCGCTCCCCCTTGGGCTGGAGTCCTTTCCAGGGTCAGTCCGGTCCGGGGAAAGTGGGCCCTGCACACGCAGCGGACCGTGTCGGGGAACAAAGGCCGGGAGGTGTAAGGGAGGAAGCCCCAGTCCGGCCTGCCCATGCCGGCTCGCGGCCTGCGCCCCCGCCCTCCTCCTGCCCCTCCGTCTGTGCTCGCAGTCTCCCCAGACCCCGCTAACCACACTCAAGCAAACAAAGCCTCTGTCTGGGCCGTGTGTCCCTGGCTCTGAAATCTGATCTCTTGGAGGATGTTTCTGTGCTGGGGGGCCGGGGTGTTAGGGGCACGGCTCTGGCAGACACTGGGCTCCAGAGGGCTGACGTCCTTGAACTTGTCCTTTCCCGGGATCTTCGAGGTGTCCCTGACCTCGGGGCAGCCTGGTGCCCTCCCGCGTCCCCGTGTCCCTGCTGTGTCATTGCCAGGCCAGCTCACCCTGAGCTGAATCCACACTGGCCTATGCGGACTCGGGCCTGGGGGGCGGCAGTTCCACAGCACTTAGAGCTACAGCAAATGGAAGCCCTGGGTCCCCTCTGGTCCCAGCCGTCTGCCCAGAGCCCCTGCCCGCCCACCAAGACCTCAGCGATTCTCCACAAAAGCCCTCCTGGGCCCCCAGGCTTGGGCCTGACCTACAAAATGCTGCTATTTGATTAATAACGATTGGGCTCCTCTTCCAGCTTAATTGATTCCAGTAATGGCCGTGGAAGAGCGGCTGCACGTGGGGGAGATGGGTTTCGGAGTTGCATTAAGGGGGGGCCGCTCGGTGAATGGAAGGCGGGGCGGACTCTCCGCTCGCCCTCTGCAAGCTGCCCGGTCTGATCCTGCGCCCTGGAGTTCTCCAGCCGCCCAGGTCCCCCGGGTCCACGCTCAGCTCCCCCAGCCCCCTGCCCCGCTGGGACCTGGCACGGAATAAGCCTGCGTGGCTCTTTGATCCAGAACATAGGTACCGGGGTCAGAACTCTGGCACCCAGGGGAGCATGGTCAGGACTGCCCTGGGAGCTATACAGCCCCTGGGACGGCAGCCCAGGAGAGTGGGGCCGCCACCCAAGCCCCCTCTTTTTCTGGCCTCCTTACCAAGACCCCTGGGAGGTAGCGGGATGGACCTCCAGCTTCTCTTGGGAATGGAGATAGGCACCGAGGCCCTCTCTGGATGGGGCTGGGCGTGGGTGAGGACAGACCCCAGAGCTGGTGGCTGACGCTGGCCAAATGGCCACTGAGGAGGCCTGTTTCCAGGGCCGGCGGGTAGCTGACGGCCAGGGCCATGTGCACTTGAGTGAGGCCAAGAGGTCAGCACAGGCTGCTGGGCAAGGGGAAGGGTCGGGGGGGGTGCTTTTCTGATAGCTCTGGGGCACCCCTTCAAGGCTGGAGGGCATGCACATGAGGCCATGCCACCCGCTGGGGGCTTCCCTGCCTCGGCCTGTCAGGCAGAGGGTCTCATGTGGATGGGCGTCTGCGGCCTGGAGCAGGGACTGGACCAGCCGGCTCGGGCTCCCCTCTTCCCACGTGCGCTGTCATGCGGTCCCGCTGTCCACAGCCCTGGGCTTGCTGGGGGCACAGGAACCAGCTGTGGGGGGAGGGGCGGGACTTGGTGCAGCGGTGACAGGTAGTGACAGCGTGCCCTGGGGAAAGCCGCTGCTTCCTGGGGCTGCGCTAGGCGCCAGGTCCCACGTGCAGAGCCCTGGGCCCTCTGAGGACCTGGCCGGGGCCGATGTGCCCTCAGCACACGAGTGTGAAGACACGGGCTTCGTGACTAGCGTCTGGTGGCCCTCAGTGCTGGGGCCAGCTGTCTGGGGGGTGTCCTGGGGGGAGGAGGTGAGGTCGCCCATCAGCGTTTCAGAACCAAAGCAGCAGGGCTGCTGGAGGGGCGGGGGGAATGGCTGCCGCCTCAACCGGCCTGTGGGCGCCACGCACGGTCGGCGTGGGCAGCGCGGGCCTGTGGGCGCCACGCACGGTCGGCGTGGGCGGCGCAGACCTGTGGGCGCCACGTGTGGTCGGTGTGGGCAGCGCAGTCCTTGTGGGGAAACAGGCCGACAGAGGGGCCTCCGAGGCTCAGGTGGCACCCACTCAGGACCCAGACTGGGGACCGGATGCTTCCAGCTGCAGAGAAGAGAGCGGCTGACTCTGGAGGCAAGAAGGGCTCTCGGCGGGTGGTGAGCAGGTGTCCCTGTGTCCCCACAGCCGGCTGCCTCACCTCTTGCGGTTTCAGTGTGCCCCCCATCCCACCATGGGTGTCTTTGGTGGAGAAAACTGAGGTGGACGTCACTGTCTGGGAGGGCCAGGGCCAGGGCTGCAGGCTGGGCACTCTGCCCACGAGGAGAAGGGCTGGGACAGCAGCCCCTCACTCTGTTGCCCGTCCCGGTCTGTGGACAGGGCACCCCAAGACCGAGGGAGAGGCAGGAGGGCTGAGGGCCTGGGATGTGATGCTGGGGTCCACGTCCTGCCCGGGATGGGCCCAGACTGGTCTTTGCCTCGTTGGGCCTTGGAGTCCTCACCTGTGCAGGAAGGGGGTCCTGCCTCTAAGTTTGGGGGGGTGGGCAATGGGGAGAAAACACCAGTCTGGAGCACGAGAAGGTGGCCAGACAGGTCCGACTCCTGCCCAGCTCTGGGGTGACCGCGGGGGACGAGCTGCTCTGCGTGCTACCCAGGGGCCACTTGTGTGCCTGGGGCCCCTGATGTGGCGTGGATGGCCTTTCCGGCCCCCAAATAATCACGGTCGTCACCACCATCAAGCTTGGGCGTCAGGCGCGGTGTGGGCTGCTGAGACGGTCTCCAGGAGCATCGCCCCCAGGGTAGGGGTGGTGACAGCGAGGCGGGGTGGTGACAGCGAGGCGGGCAGGTGAGCAACGAGCCCAGGGCTGCCTCATCCTAGGCGAGGCCACTGCGAAGTGGGGGCACGTATGGCAGGCGGGGGGGAAGAGAGCTTCCGGGCCGCGGGTGCCGGGCACCTCACCCAGCCCCTCTGTCTCCCACCCAGCGCGGACGGGGACTTTGCCGTCACCCACCTGACCAAGGCCCACCTCTTTCACGACGGGCGGGTGCAGTGGACACCCCCGGCCATCTACAAGAGCTCCTGCAGCATCGACGTCACCTTCTTCCCCTTCGACCAGCAGAACTGCACCATGAAGTTTGGGTCCTGGACCTATGACAAGGCCAAGATCGACCTGGTGAGCATGCACAGCCACGTGGACCAGCTGGGCTTCTGGGAGAGTGGCGAGTGGGTCATCGTGAACGCCGTGGGCACCTACAACACGCGCAAGTACGAGTGCTGCGCGGAGGTGTACCCGGATATCACGTACGCCTTCGTCATCCGGCGCCTGCCGCTTTTCTACTCCGTCAACCTCATCGCGCCCTGCCTGCTCGTCTCCTGCCTTGCGGTGCTCGTCTTCTACCTGCCGTCCGAGTGCGGCGAGAAGGTCACGCTGTGCGTCTCCGTGCTGCTCTCGCTCACCGTCTTCCTGCTGCTCATCACCGAGATCACCCCGTCCACCTCGCTGGTCATCCCGCTGATCGGCGAGTACCTGCTCTTCACCATGACCTTCGTCACGCTCTCCATCACCATCACCGTCTTCGTGCTCAACGTGCACCACCGCTCCCCGCGCACGCACACCATGCCCGCCTGGGTCCGCCACATCTTCCTGGACGTTGTGCCGCGTCTGCTCTTCATGAAGAGGCCGTCCGCGGTCAAGGACAACTGCCGGCGGCTCATCGGGTCCGCGCACGAGGCGGCCGGAGCCCCGCGCTTCGGGCCGGAGCCCCGGGGGGAGCCCGAGCTCAGGAGTAGGGGCTCTGCCCTATCCCCGACCCCGTCCTGCGGCCCGGACCGGCCGGCCTGCACGTCACCCTCGGACCAGGCCTCTGCTCTGCGGCCCTCAGGGGCGGAGAAGGCCGGGCCCTGCCCCTCGCCCGGGCCCTGCCGCCCACCCACCGGCACCCGGGCCCCAGGGCTCGCCAAGGCCCGGTCCCTGAGCGTCCAGCACGTGTCTGGCCCCAGCGAAGTGGCAGAGGGCGGCGTGAGGTGCCGGTCCCAGAGCATCCAGTACTGCGTGCCCCGAGAAGAGGCCGCCTCCCCAGCCGACCGCCCAGCGGACAGCTCTCCTGCCTCGCTGACCATGGCCCCCTCGGCCGAGCTTCCGCCCCGAGACCAGGCCTCCCCCTGCAAATGCAAGTGCAGGACGGAGGCGGAGGCACCAAATGCCACGCTCAAGGCCCCCGGCACCGGCGCGCCACCCCAGGCCCTGTCGCCAGCTCTGGCGCGGGCGGTTGAGGGAGTCCAGTACATTGCAGACCACCTGAAGGCGGAAGACATGGACTTCTCGGTAAGTCCCCGACACGGCCGTGCCGGACGGGCCCCGCTGCCCTGTCCACTCTGAAGGAGGGGGTGGCCAGTGAAAGACCCAGAAACCAGGTCCCAGAGCCGGCTGCTCAGCCTGGAGGCCCCCCCACCCCCACCCCCACCCCCGTCTGCTCCCTCTGCCCCAAGCCTCCGAGACCAGCAGGGGTCCCTGCGGTGACCGAGTGGCTGGCGGAGAGCAGAGTGGATCTCGGGCACCCCCTTGGGGCTTCAGGGCACAGCCTGCAGGCGGGGGTGGGGCTGCCAGCACCATCTGTACGTGGTGAGCGCCTCCCCTGACCTCGAGCGCCCCCCACCCCGCCAAGGGCTCCCGGAGAAGGACTGGGGGGGTGTCTGGGCCCTGGGGTTGGGGTGAGAGGGGCTGAGAGGAGACAGGAGGGGGCAGAGTGGCCTCAGCGGCCTGGCGGGGGGAGAGGAGAATTCAGGCCTGGGACACGGCCCTGCCTCTCTGGCTGGCGCCCCTGTGCCCAGCTGGGGAGAGGGCGCCCGGAGTCTGGGTGGGCAGGGCGGGTGCTCAGACGCGGCTGAGACTCAGGGCCCCGTGGAGTTGGTGGGGGGCAGTAGTGGGGCTGCTCCCCGAGGCTCAGGCTCCACTGGCCACGTCGTGGGTGCCTGTGAGGGTGGGTCCAGGCTGGCGGCCGAGCCCCAGTTCAGGGCATGGGCAGAGACAGGCGGGCAGGGGGAGGGCACTGGTCAGTCAGCCTGGTCATTACCGGCTGCTCAACCTGGGCATCGGTTATGCTGTGTTGACCTTGGCCCGCATTAGCTTCTTCTTGCCCGCGACACGGACCCTGGGTGCGGGCGCGACACTGCCGTTCCCTCCCTGGACCCTGGGTGCGGGCGCGACACTGCTGTCCCCTCCCTGGACCCTGGGTGCGGGCGCGACACTGTTGTCCCTTCCCTGGACCTGGGTGCGGGCGCAACACTGCCGTCCCCTCCCTGGACCCTGGGTGCGGGCGTGACACTGCTGTCCCCTCCCTGGACCCTGGGTGCGGGCGCGACACTGTTGTCCCTTCCCTGGACCTGGGTGCGGGCGCAACACTGCTGTCCCCTCCCTGGACCCTGGGTGCGGGCGTGACACTGCTGTCCCCTCCCTGGACCCTGGGTGCGGGCACGACACTGCTGTCCCTTCCCTGGACCTGGGTGCGGGCGCGACACTGCCGTTCCCTCCAGGAACCTCCTGGCCCCTTTGCTTCCTTGGGAATGGCCCGTGATCGTTTCCCGGACATGCGTGATCCCTGGGGACCGTCTGTCCCGTGGCTGAGCCCTGCCTCCAGCAGTAAGCCGGTCTCCCTGTACCGGCTGGTCATCCCTGTATGACTGGCTGGTCATCCCCCTGAATCCCAAGGGGCTGTGAGGCCACCTGGGGGTTTCTGGAAGGTTCCGTCTTGCAGCCAGAGGAGCTCTGGCTCTGGCGCGGGCTTGAGGGCCTGCTGAGCAGAGACTGACGCCTTTGAAGTGTCACCAGGATCTCGGAGGCCTGGCGGTCCTCAGTGCAGGGCCGGCCCCTCGTCCCCAGTCCCCTTCACCAGCATCGCGGGCCTGGCTGTGGCGACCTGGTTGGTTCCGGGCATCGTCCCCGGGCTCTGGGGAGCAAAGTGACTTCACAGGAACCAGCCTGGGATCCGGGCTGGGGTAGCTTTGTCTGCGAGCCTTTCATCCTGGGAGGAGGGGCGGTTTGAAAGGCAGCGCGGAGGCTGCGGGGCTGCTTCCTGGAACAGAGGGTCCTGGCGCACCCTCGCTTATAGTGACCCTATTTGCTCTGGTTTCCTGAGAATAAACACGGCTCTTTCAGCTTTGGCTTAAAACTATCAGGACGCCTCTGATTACTTTAAAAATCAGAGCACAAAACAGCAGTGAAAAGTCTTCTTTCCCTCGATGGCCCCAAAACGGGGTGTGATGAGCCTGCCCTTGTCCAGGCCTATAAGACCCACTGGCGTCTGGCTGGCCTGAGCTTGGCGGCCGCATCCTTTCTGGTCACTCAAGGGCTGACAGCTGCCCACCCAGGACCCACCTGTGGCCTCCCTGAGCCTTTGCCCCGGGGTCACACCAGGTGGAGGCCGGGACCTGCTCGCCCAGTGTGGACATGTAACCATGGCCCATCCTGCGCCGCCCTGGGCCTCAGGGTCCTGCCTGCAGACGGGATGGTGCAGTCACCTTCCTCATCGGGTCCAAGGGAGCAACCGCAGGTGATGCACTCGGCGTGTTTCCCACTTCAAGCCCGGGGTCCCCCGCTTGCCCTTCCATGGAGCCCCCTCTGCCCCGGCAGCTGCCCGGCTCAGAGGCAGCACAGGGCTGTGCCCTCCTTCACATGTGACCCTCACCCTCAAGCGGCCTTAGGGACAGAGCCGAGAGACCCCCTGACCCGTGAGGGGCTCGAGCCACATGGGCAGCTGGCCGTGGGTGCTGCCCCCGGGGCAGGGGGCAGGAGTGAAGGGCAGTTGGGACTCAGCTGTCACTCTTGGGACGCCGTCCACCGTGGAGCCTGCCCTGGGCTTTTGGTTGGAGGCCAGGCCCTGTTACTCAGGCTGCTCCTGGCTCTTGCCCTGCACAGCCAAGGGACTGTGGGTGCCCCCTCCCTGGGCCTCACTTGCCCACCTGCAAATGGGGGTGTACTGGCTGGTCCCCACGGTGCCGCCAGCTTTAGCAAACCCAAAGCACGTTGCACTGTGACACAGTGCGGACCCTGGCATTCCTCCAGAGGCATCACTACCTTCTTGGAGCTCGGGCAGGTGAAGTCAGGTGGGGCCACCATGCTGGACCCTGTCCCCTGCAGTGGCTCTGCTGTCCAGCCCCCGTAGAGGGCATTGACCCCGCAGCCCACTGCTTCTGAGCCCGGACTTGAGCTGGACAAGCCATTTCCCTGTGGCCCCTTTCCACCCCTCACCCTGGTACAGGTGTGCCTGTGACCTTGGAGGCCAGGATAGGAACAGAGCTTCTAGAAGGTTCATGCTGCAGTGAGGCCTGAGGGTGCGGCCGGGAGTGACCGTGTGTGTCTGTCCGCAGGTGAAGGAGGACTGGAAGTGCGTGGCCATGGTCATCGACCGCATCTTCCTCTGGGTGTTTGTTCTCGTCTGTCTGCTGGGGACGGTGGGCCTCTTCCTGCCACCCTGGCTGGCCGGCATGATCTAGGAGACTCCCCGCACTCGATGCGGTCACGCCACTCACCAGATTGACCCCCATCATCTGTCTGCTGTGAGATGGCCTTGGAAGCTGCCTCCTGGGGACCTGCCCTGGAGGCTGGTAAACATCTGTCTATCTGCAGGGCGGTGTATCCGGAGCACGGTGACATGATGGCCTCCCGCCAGGACGCACGTCTGACCGCTCTCGGCAAATGTCCCAGCAGCCCTGACTGTCCCAGGGCCACGCCCCTTGGCCACGCTTAGTCCCTCTCAGCCCCCAAAGCCCCTCGTCCCTGTGGGATCCCCGAGGCCCAGGCACTGAGCCGGGCCTGGCTGCCTCTCCCACCTGGGGCACCCGTGGGTCCTCAGACCTGCTCTCTCTGACCCCAGAGGCGAGTCAGCAAACATTCGAACCTCATTTGCCAGGGGAGGGTCCAAGCAGGGATTTTGTTCTGTTCTGGGTAAATTAACGAAAACCCAGATTTTGTGCCTGAGAGGCCTTGGGGATGGAGTGATGAGACGTGGCCCTGCTCGGAGGAGAATCCAGTGGCAGGTCCCCCTCGAGTGAGGGATCCTCAGCCCCAAGGAGTCCAGATGTCTGCCTTCCAGGGGTGCCGAGGGTCTCGGGCCAGCACTTCGCAGGGGCCTGTGATGCCCCCAGACCCCTGTGGGCCCTGGTACTTTGTGAGGGACCCAGAGCCACGTTCAGGACCCAGGTCTGGGCTCCCCGACACCTCCCGTGGGTTCCCCTTTGCTCACAGCCCGGGGACCCCTCTGGGGCATAGACACAGGTAGGACTTCCCTGACACAGTAGTCATGGTGACCTGGGGGGACCCGAGGACAGCTCATCTGGCCGACTCGGAGACCCTCTGGAGTGTGGTCCCTGGGGGTGGAGCCCCTGAGAAACATCGAGGGGGTGGAGGGGACCCTCCACAGGCCTCCCCCAGCCCAGGAGCCCTACCTCACACCATGCGGGGGCTGCCCTGCCCGAGGTGGCGGGGGGAGGTGCGCGGGCAATGGCCCTGGGGGCCCAGTGTCCCCCCACCCCAAGGCTAAGCACTGGGCGACACCAACAGTGTCCCTGGAGACCCTGGGAAAACCCTGGGGGTGGTGTCAGGACGGGCGAATGCTGCCCCCCACCTTCTGTTTCTTCCAAACCTTCAGGCTCCAGGTGCCAAGGCAGGTCCTGGACAATGTGGCCCCTCCCCCAGGAGTGGCACCTGGGTGGGGGGGCCCCCGGGCCAAAAGAATCGCTCCCCCTTTATGGTCAAGCTCCCACCTCCCCAGACCCCATGCATGGGGGTGTGGCTGGCAGGTTGGAGCCGGCCCCCTTGGAGCCCTGGGTCTCCCCACTCCCCAGGCTGTGCCTGGGTCCCGCACAAGGTGTTGGGGAGGATGGAGTGAATAATTTAGTGAAGTTCAGAGATGATGCTGTAGAGGTGCAGCTGGAGGGCAACGCCAGGTCGGAGGAGGCTAGAGCCTGCAGCGCCCCCACCCCGCCGCCTGTGAAACTCGGGACGGCCCCCTGGACATCCAGGCCCCCACCTGCCCATCTCAGATCGGCACCTGCTTCCTGGGGCCACTGAGGCACCAATCCCAGGATGCTGGGGGAGAGCCTGGGTGGGCGTTCCCCAGGACCCAGGACCTGGCAGCGGAGTGGGGGAAGGCCAGGCCCCCGAGGACGCAGATCTCATTTGTCAGTGCCTCAATCCTCCTTACGTAAGTGGATCCAGCGCCAGATATGGGGCAGCTGTGGGGAGCCCTGGGGGTGCCCGGCTGCAGATGCTCTTTTCTGGGTCGGGAGGCAGCAGGAGCCCCAGGGATGGGGATGCTTCCCCTTTCTGGTTTCTGCTTTTTCTGTTTTTTGAGACCCAAACACAAGTCAGAAAATCCGCACACAGAATACATCACCCACATTCCCACCAAATTAACCATGACCACTATTTTGCGGTATTTGCCTCCAGGGTTTTTGTTTTGTTTGTTTTGATTGACATGAAATTTACCTATGACAAAATGCCTGGTCTTAAGCCCTCAGATCAGCGAGTTTTACTTGATTCGACCCCAAGGTCCCCATCCCCCAGAGCCCCCTCCCGCCCCTTCCAGCCTGTGCCCCGATGGCAGTGATGGCTCTAGTTTCCTCGCCAGAGGTAGTCTCTGCCTGTCCCTGATCTTGGTGTGAGTGGAACCCCCCGTCCTCAGCCTTTCTGTCCTGGTCTTCCACCAGGTGTGGTGCGGTCAACACCCACCATGGCTGTGTCTCCATCCATAAACAGTTTTGTCGTTAGTTGCTGAGTCGTGTTCTTCTGTCTGAATAAACTAAAGCAAGTCTGTGTCTCCGTCACCTGTGCTGGCCTCTGTCCGGTCATTCTGACTCAAGCCGCCGTGTGCAGGTCCCGGTGGGTGTCCTCCTCCTCTTAGTTTTGACTGTGTTTCATTTTCTGTGTCTTGTGATGTTTTGACACGTTGCGGGCCTCACACACCCGGGAGAGGGTTGTTTCAGCACCATTTGTTGAAACACTGACCCTTCTACATTAAAATGCCTAAAAACAGTTTCTTCGTATATTTTCTGTGCTTTTTAATGGTTTTTGGTCCAGTATGGGTTACTCCCTCACGGCTAGAAGTAGAAAGCTGTATCTTGTCTTTTAATGCAATCTTTTGAAGAGTTAAACTCCCCGCCATTTGTTGTAATTTCTGCCTCACTGGGATATGGTTAGGCCGCGTCTCTCTTATTTTTCTGTCTGCATGTGTTCTATCCCCCTACATAGAAGAAAACTTGATCTAGTTGGCTAATCTTGAAGGTTATATGTTCAGCGTTTTCCCTCCTGGTGGCTGCTCCTAACTTAAAGAGTGTTGGTATTTTTCAAGAGCTTAACAAGATGATATGAAAACTGTCTCCATCATGCCTCCCACCTCCAAAGAAAGCAAGCACCTCGGCCGCCCTCAGGGATCCTGGAACAGCCTGGAATCTGGTCTAGGTTGCCACCGATTGATGGTCTGGGGAGGGCCTGACGATTCTGTGAACGGGGAACGTCACTAAGGTTTTTACTTACCTGGGATTTTCCGTGTATCGGGCCTAAGTGCTGGTGACTTTCCCTTTCTGCAGAAAACGTCACCAACCGGATTTCGAAGAGGATCCCCTGTGACGTGTCACCCGCCTTCTCAGACTTTGTGGGCCTCAGAATGTATTTTCACCCTGCTCGTTTCAGTAGTAATTCTGCTGGGCATAAAATTCGAGCCTTTTCCCTTCAACACTCTGAGGTCATTTCTCCCCTTTTGACGTAGGGCGACTCTTGTCTTTTTGTAGAAAAGAGTTTAAAGAATTTCCCCACCGTCTTTGTTGTTTTGCATCAGCGAACCTAAGGGTATGTTTTAAAAGTCGGTCCCACTTCGCCCTCTGAGACTTTCCATCTGGGATTTTAAATCCTTCTCTAATTCTCAAATCTTTAAAAAAAGTACTTATTTCAACATTCTGCCCCCTCCATTGACTTCCTGTTTCTTCTTGGAGCCCCTCATGAGGATGCAACGCTTTCTCCATTTTTATCATCCCCCGAGCCCCTGGGTGGCTTCTCTCCCCCGAATCCCACGGCCTGTCTGAAGTTGGGCCCGTAATTACTGAGCCTGCCTCACCGACCTTATTTCTCCTTTTGTTTCCCATGCCACGTTTCCTCGCACCTGTTCATTTCAGCTCCATGTTATTACTACCCGTCCTTCCCTCTTTGAAGATACTGTAATTTTAAATTAATGGACGAGAGGGGACCCGCATTCTCCTTCGACTCCCGAGACCTGCTCGATGGTCGTGCGGCTCGCATGTCGCGTTTCCCGTTAACTCATCTCCCAAACCCGGGAGCAGCGCTGCGTGTGTGAATGTGCGGGGAGCACGTGTGCCCACAGGGGGAGATGCACGCACGCGTGTGTGTGTGTGTGTGCACACGCGTGCACACGGGGGTCGGGGGGGAAATTGGGGAGGGACGTTTACAGTCCTGTGAGGGCTTCATGTCAGCCCTCGAGGCAGCTCAAACCATAAAGGGCCAGAGGCGATGCTACTGGACAGGGTGGTTGGCAGGGGCCAGTGCCCACTCCTGCCCATCTTGCCTTTCCTGCGGGGGCGTCGCCTGCCTCCTGAGCAGGCGTTCCCTGGCTCTGGAGCCTTCTCCTCTGCCCCTTGCCAGCCGCATCCTGACAGGTGGTCTCTGGCAGCATCCACCCCCTCCTGCTGCTGCCCCCGGCCCTCCCCGCCCGGCCTTGGAGACACGAGGGACTCAGTCTTGGAACGAGCCCAGTCTGTTTCACTGCCGCTCTGAGATGGCAGCACCCACACTCTGCCCCCGTGAACCCCACTCTCGCCAACCCACCCAGCCCCTCCCCCCACCACCTGGCTGCTCTTGGGCCCCTGGACCCCACCTCGCCCAGGGCTCAGCCCCCGCCCACCCCTTTCAAGCCATCACCTCCCCAGTCCAGCCACCTCCATGCCAGTGGGCATCCCCCCAACCTGGCCACCTGCATTCTCATCTACAGGTCGTTCACACAGACGCCAGGTCACAGCAGCCCCTGCTCAGAACCCCAGGGCTTCCAGTCGCTCTAAGGACAAAACCCAAACCCCTCCCCGCAGCCTCTGCCCCGCTCCCCGCTCCCCGGGCTGACCCCTCCCTGGCCTGTGCTCAGCTCACTCTGTCCTCCTGCCATTTCTGGGTCAGGCGCAGCCAGGCCCGGCCCCAGGCTGCTCACGGGCGGCGCCCGTGCCCAGAACGGTTCCACGGTCTCCTCCTCCCACTCTGTCCTGTCTCTGCCCCAGTGTCACCTGGGAGCCTTCATTGCCCCGCCCCCAGTTCGTCCCGTGTTCAGGGAACTGCTTGGCCCCAGGGCCCACAGCTGGCTGGCGAGCCTCCCAGGCGGATGGGGAGCGGGGGGAACAGGCACTGCACAGTCGGTGGCGACCAGGCTGATCACAGGGAGGGGGAGGCGTGCGGGGCAGTGACGAGGCGAGGGGCCAGCGGGTTGGGGTCCCACAAGGCCTGAGCACACGGGGGCTGAGCCAGACTTTACGACTCTAGAGCAGGGGCCGCTACTAGGGAGGCAGGGAGCCCCTGGCTGGGCCCGGGGCAGCCACACCAGCGTTCTCCAAGCCCACCCCCACCCTGCGGACTCAGAGTGCAGCCGAGGCTGAGACCCCCAAGCGGGGCCTGAGCTCTGGAGGGGCCAGCCGGGGGCACCAGGGCACCGGGGCCTGGGGGCTGCAGTGGCCTCACAGGAAGCAGGGGCAAGCCCCAGGGTTACAGGGAGACTATGGCGGGGGGGTCCTTGAGGCCGAGGATGGATGGCGGCTCCTCTCCGAGAGACGGGGGTGGGGAATCTGGGACTCCACCCGACGGGGCGGACGTGGGGCCCTGCCAATGAGCAGCACCCTCCTTGACAAGTACACGTGGTTTATCTGAACAGGAAGCGCACAGAGGAACGGTTCCCCGGCCCGGCCTCTGCCTCCCCTCCTTCCGCCTCCAGACCCTCATCTCCAGCTGCACTCGGTGTCCGGGATCCGGTGGGGGGACGTTCGGGCTCACTCGGGGCAGCAGGGGGACCGTCCTGGCAGGAGAAAGGGTGGGCGGGTCTGGGGGAGGCGGCGGACAGCTGACAGCCATCAGGAAGCAACGCCCGGCCTGCGTGGCTGCGTGGACCAGGCCCCCGGGTCCCGGTTGGACCGTGAGCCCTCTGCACAGACCCGCCCCTCAGGACGCTGCCCCCTGGGCCCCTGCCCCAGTCAGCCAGCCTGGCCGGGTGTCCACTGTGGTGCTGACCCCCATCAGGGCCTCCCTGGGTTCCCACTGGGCCAGCTTCGGTCTCCCGCACCCACCTCAGTCCTGCCGGCTCCCCCGAGGCCCCCACATGCCCCACTGCGCCCACCCCAGTTGCTTCTCTGGCACCTGCACGACTCTCCCCGGTGCTCCCACCCCCACACTGCTCCCCGCTGCGGCCCAAGGCTGCCTGTCCGACTGAGGGCTCCAGGCTCAGCCGAGGGGAAGGAGGGATGTGCCAGACCAAGGGGTGCAGGTGGCAGTGCTTTCCCTTCTTGAGGGTCCTATGCTGACCTGGGGAAGGTGGGTCCTGGGGGCAGCGGGTCCAGCCTTCAGGTTAAGGCTGAAAGCTTAGGGTCGGGGGTCCCTGACCTCAAGCAAGGCACTGATCATTGTCTCAGAGGCCGGGGTTTGCTGTGCGGTGGGGATGGGGGAGGGGGCTGGGGTGGGCACCATGACAGCGCCTGCCAGCTTTGGATGGCAGGTACAAACAGGGGGCACGTACGGCAAAAACAATGTCTGGGGGACTGTGGTGGGTGCAGTCAGGTGGGTCCCTTCTCCGCCCATCCCCGTCCACCACCCCCCCTCGGCGCAGAACTGTCCTCCCAGCCGCCACATCCCACCCCCACCCGTCTCCTTCCTCCCCATCGAGGCCACAAGCTCCGTCTCCCCTCATCAACTTCTCCATCCATCTCAGCATCTAGCATCTGAGCCGTGAACAACGCCGCAGCCCCAGTCAGATGGACGGACTCATTACAACAAGGTCACTGGACCAAGCCTCCCGCCGCGGCAGCCAAGGAGAGGGGGACAGATCAGGGACAGGAGGGAGGGGACCAGAGGCTGGGGAGGAGGCCCTAAGCTCAGGCTTGCTGGGAGGTTGGGGAAGGGGCTGTTTCGAGGGCCCCAGGCAGCCAGGCAGCCCCAGTTCTGTGTGGGTTCAGGGTGCCTGTCTCCCCACCCATCACCTGGGGGAGGAGGGCCACACAGAGCCCCAGGACTGGGGGAGACCCTTCCCCACGGGGGCCAATACCTCTGTCCTCTGGGCGGGGGCCACCGTGCCCCCCTTCTCCAGGGAGCCGGGCCTCTCTGCGCGTGTCGAGGGCCCTGGGGGCCTCCAAGATGGGCATGGGGGGCCGGGTGCTCTCGTGGGTGCAGGCGTGGAGCTTCAGCAGGTGCGCTGCGGGCGAGGACGGTCAGGGGGCGGGGCCGGGAGACCTTCCCTCGCTCCCTGCCTTGGTCCGAGGCACCTGGCCCAGGAGCACGGCCGCAAGGCTGGCTTCACTAACGACCGGGCGCTGGGCGTCCCTTCCCTCCTGGGTGAAGGCAGAGGTTCTGGGGTCCTCACGGGAGGCTGGGCCACTCACTCTGGATGGCGGACTCGCAGGCCTGGCCCACGAGCTGGTAGATGGTGGCCAAGGACTGTGGCTCGCCCTGGAAGGGAGGAAGGGCCACGTGGCCAGAGGATTGCGCAGCCCGAGTCGGTGCCTCCCTGTGCTTCCCCAGGGACGGCCCAGACCCCAGACTCCCAACACTCACCTTCTCTCCTCGCTCCCCCTTGGGCCCCGGCAGCCCCTGAGCGGGAGGCAAGGAGAAGCACCTGGACGCCGGGGCCACCCGCCCGCCGCGCCCTCAGCCGAAGGCTTCGTGCGGGACGCATCCCAGGAGTCCCCAGAGGACAGAGGACCCACCTCTCCCGCTGCGAGAGGGAGCGTCCCTGGCCCCCGGGCCCCACCCAGCCTGCAGGCCCAGGTCTGCCCCTCCCCAGCCCCCAGAGCCCACGTCCCCTCACCTGCCCCCCACCTTGTCTGTGTCGGGCCGGGCAGAGGGCAGCCTGGGCTCTCTCCCCTGCAAGCTTTGTGCCGGCCTCGCTCTACGAACGTGCCCGTCGCAGGACACCCTGCGCGGTCAGCGGGGACAAGTCTGCACACATGTGACCCCCCCCTTGCTGTCGGGCGGGTGGGCTGGGTAGGGAGGGGCTTACCGTGGGTCCCACAGCCCCCGGGGGTCCTCGCTCCCCACTGCTGCCTCTGGCCCCCGCCGTGCCCCGGAAGCCCTGCAAAGGCGGGGGTTCCGGTTTGGCTGCAGCTGCGGTGCGGGCCCTCCCTCCGGTCCCGCCTGCTCTGGACCAAGAGCAAAGCTAAGACAAGCTATAAGGGGACCCCTTAGCTTGTCCCCAGCCTCCTGCAGGCTTTGCCTCCTACCCACCCCGCGCCCAGGCAGCACCCCCGCACGCCCCGCCCGTTGTCGCTAGTTCTGCACTAATATGTCCCCGCCCGCATCCCAGTAGTCCGGGTGTGACTGCAGGAAGGGCCCCCCGGGGGGGCTTCTTGCAGGAGGGGCAGTTCGGCCTTCCAGGAACCCAGCGAGGCCGACCCCCGGGAGATCCTGGCCGGGTCTGGGCTGCCGGCCCCGGACCCCCAACTCAGAGTAGCTCCCAGCCCCTGAGCTCCGCTCTGACCTCCAGGAACACCAGGCTGGGAGGGAAGTCTCTTCCGAGTGAAGGGCCGTGCCCCCAGCCCTCCACCAGGGCGGCCTGGGCCGCCGAGGTGAGGGTTTCTGGAGGCAGAGAGGGAGAAGGGGGGCCCCAACCATGTCCCGCAGCCAGGCCCACCCGGGAGCCCAGAGCCCAGGCACCTTCCTGCCATGTGGAATGGCGGCGTTTCCTACCAACCTGCCCGATGTGGGGAGCGGGGAGGGGGGCGGGGGGGCGCGGCTGCTGCACTCCTGGGATAAGGACTCTCATGCCCCCAGCGCTGCCGCTGACAAGGCCCCAGCCTGGGGCCGAAAGGCCTCCCCGGTCACTGTTCAGCTCAGCCCCAAGAAACCTGGGGAGGGCTGGTGGGGTGAGTGGTGTTGGGGGCTCACGGAGGAGGCGATACGCACCCTAGGGCCAGGGGGTCCGGGCAGGCCAGCAGTCCCCTCCAGGCCTCTCATTCCCTGAGGGCAAAGGAAGGGGTGGGCAGGGGAGAGGCAGGTGCCCCTCCCACAGTGACCCCCAAAACCCACCACTATCGGGGGTACGTGCTTCTGCCAGGCTGAGGCTGGTCCATCCCAGGGCCTGCCCCCGCCCCGGGCAGTGGCCACTCATGTCCCAGTCTGTGTGGGCTGACACTCCCCTCCCACCAGCCAGGCCCCGGCGGGGGCAGGATAGGGGGGGGAAGTGGGTGTGGGGCAGAGAAGGAAGCCCCACCACAGCCTCCATCTCCAGACCCTCCCGGCCAGGCTCCTCTCCCACCTTTGGTCCCTGGACGCCAACCTTCCCAGGAGTGCCCTGGAGGCCGGGTTGGCCCTGGAATAGAACAGAGGCAGCCAGCCAGGCTGGGCCGAGGTCTGACCCGGAGGGGGAGGCCCTGTCCCCAGACCTCCGTCCCAAGCACACAGCACTGGTGCTCCGAGTGTGGTCTGACCCACTACCTGCAAGCCGGGGCGTCCGTGGTCCCCCTTCTCTCCTTTGGCCCCTGGTGGACCCTGGATGGTGAAGATGGATGGGCAGGAGGGTGAGGGGAGAGGGGCGGGGGGATGGGAGGGAGGGCGAGGGGAGAGGGGCTGGGGGGTAGGCAACACCTACCACGGGTCCCTGGATGGTTTGGCCCTGGGTGCCTGGTGACCCCTGCTGACCGCCAGGGCCCTCGGGTCCCATCTGTCCGGGTGGCCCCGGCTCTCCCTAGAGACACGGGGGTGTGTGGTGGGGCTGAGAAGCCGTGTGGCCCGTCCTGCTGCCCCTCCTCCGATCCTGCCCTCCTGCCGGCCCATGGTCTCCAGACCCAGGCCCGTCACAGGCATCTTCACCCTCGCAGACCACTCTGGGAGGGAGGGGTCCTGCTATGACCCCACTGTATAGCCAGGAGCTGGGCCAGCTCTGGACGGGCCAGCACAGAGCCCTGAACCCCAGACACCAGAACATTCTACCAAACCTCTAAGGGACACAGATGACACTAACGCCATTTAAAGCGCTTGACTTGCAGTTTAAAAACAAAAAGACTGCTTTCAAATCATCATGTGAGTCATGAATATCAATGCACCAAACTCTAAAGAAAACCACAGGCATTCCCATTTGTGAATATCAATTTGAAAATCCTAAATAAAACCTGAGCGCACAGAAGCCTGCAGCCCATTAAATGGGCAGTGAGTGCTCGGTGACCAAGCCGGCTTTTCATGGGAGCAGGCGCACTTCAGAATGTGGGAGAGATTAAATCATTCACCAAACTAATAGCTTCAAGAAGAAAAATGATTTGTTTGCGTCCACAGCAGCTGATGAGGCACTAAATCTTATTTAACGCCCACTCTTGATTTTTAGAATCTCCTAATAAAATAAGGGTAGGATTTGACTATCACGTGGCAAAACGTATCTGTCTCAGCTCCCAGGCCAGCCCCACGCTCAACCGGCAAACACCAGAAGCATTTCTGAGAAGTCAAGATGAGGACGTCTTCTATCACCGCGGTTCTCTGACAAATTCTGGAGTGACACCACACCAGACAAATAAACGAGAAAAATAAAAATAAACGAGTGTAATAAAAATCGGAGTCAGTGAAGTGATTTTTCACAGGTCATGTAAATTTAAACCAGGAAATTCCAAGAAAACCATCTGAAAATTAAAAACCTATTGCAAATAAGATAACTGAATAATACATAGGGCACAAAAATCGTACACAGAGAGGACAGAGGATTGGGGGAACCTGAGGGTGGAGCTGGACACCAGGATCCGTGTCTGAGGCAGCCGTTTGGACTCTGGAGTCCGTGGAAACTTGTGACGTGATTAGGCTGCATTTGAAGTTGGCGGGGGCTGGCTACCCAACACTGGGAGGACGGACGGGGCAGTGGTCTGGGGAGGGAGGAGGAAGCACGTTGTGTGTCGGAAGGTGCTAGAAACACCAGGGAGCAGGTGGACCCTCTCAGACTGAGGAAAGCCTTTAAACACGGTGTGGAAGTCAGGAGCCGTAGAGACAGACCCACGCAGAGTCCACTAGACAAAGGCGATCCTAAAATCTGCCTGGAGACATGTACGGTAGACCAGGTCAAAAGACAACAACAGGGTAAACTAGTCACAACTCAGGGCACAGGTGTCTCCGTTAAACCCAGAGCCCCACGAGCAAAGGAGAGGTAACCCAGCGGAGCGGGGGCTGGAGGCCACGCGTCCAACAAGAAAACACCAGCAACTTTCAAAGCCGGTGGAGCCACTGGGGAGAGAAACACACTTGAGGGCAGAGGACACATGTCCTGGCCAGACGCCCAAGACTGCCCGTCACGCGGTCCCTAGGCTGGGGCCCCACGGGAAGGGCACCGTAGCCCGGTTGGGGGGCCCCGCTCCTGCCTGGGGTTGGGCTGCGGGGGGGCTCAGTCCTGCACCCACCCCACCAGGACGCCTCACAACTTACCCTGGGCCCTGGGAAGCCCTGCTCTCCTGGGGCTCCGTCCCTCCCGGGGTGGCCCTGCAGAGGCACAAGCAAGGCTGAGGCCGGGCTGCACGCTGGCCTCCCCAGCAGTGCCCTGGACTCCAGTCCCCGCCTTTAGGGGGAGAAGAAGGGGCCCTGGGGGCGAGGGCGTCCTGCCCCACCCTGCCCTCCCACAGCCAACTGGTTACCGCGTTCATGGGCTCAGGCAGGTCTGGGTTCCAGCCCTGGCCCCTCCCTGGTGAGGTCTGTGGACCACCAGCTAGAATGGGTCCTGGAGCCTCAGGGCGGCCAGAGGGTCTGGACCTGCCCCACAGGGGGGCCCAGGCCTGGAGCCGCCTGCTTGGAGGCCTGGGGAAAGGTCCCCCAGGGCTACCCTACAGCCCAGAGCACCCAGGACAGAGGCTGCCTGCGTGGCTGCGACTTGTGGCCAGGGACCAGCACGGTGCTGCAGACTGCTGGGCCCGGACCCCCACCCCAGTGGGGAAGTATGGCTCCGACACCAGAGAGGGGCCTGCTCGGGAGAGGGCGGCCATCGGGAGGAAGGGGCTTGCAGGAGGGGACTCGTGGGCCGGGGGGTGGAAGAGGCTGGAAGGACACTCACGAAGTCCATCCCATCTGGGTGGTGGGCCTAGGGACGGCTGCTGCGGCATGCGGGGGCCACCCTCATCACCGCTGGCAGCAAAATATGCCAGGAGTCCCTGGTCACCCCAGGGAGGAACTGCTGGACTCACAGGGGGTCCTTGGGGGCCCGGGGGCCCAGGGGTCTGCGAGGAACACGCATAGGCAGAAGAGAAGGCAGGGCAGGTCTCTCCATCCTTCTGGGAGAAAGGAGACCCCCACCGTTAAATGGACTCTTTCCTCAGTTCTTGTTCGACCCTAGAGCTCAGGCTATCCACGGATACCAGGGTCCAGGGAGCCTCCAAACCCACCCCTGGGAGGCTGGGGGGAGGGGGGAGGACCTGGTCCTGGGTGCCCACCCCCCAAGCTGCCTGGCACAAGCCCCCAACAGGACTCCCTCTCTCACTCCCTTGCAGGCCACCAGCATGGCCAAGCCCCGGTGTGGGCACCCAGGGGAGTCGGTAAGGACCTCTGCCCACAACTGTGCCCACAGAAGAGGGCAGTGGCCCTGAGTACGTGGAAGCAGCCACCCCTGGGGCTGGGGACTTCCAGGCCTGCTCCAGCCTGCCTTGCCTCAGGGCCTCCGGGACACACATCCAGCCGCCCTGAGCTCTGGCTCTAGCCCCGGGGGCTGCCTCCTCCAGGAAGGCTGTCTGGACTTCTCCCGGAGCGGCAATGACCTGGATGGCCAGTCTAACCCCCACGCTCTTTTGCCCTCAGTGGGCACTTGCCCGCCTACCGAAGCCGGGAGCTCGCAGCACCTGTCCTCCTCTGCCCAGGAGTCACTGCACACAATCTGTAGCATCTGGAGCTGAAACTGCAGGTGGGGGGGAGGGGCAGGGTAGGCCAGGCGCAGCTGGGTCAGGGGGCGGGAGGGCGTCTGCCAGCCCCGGGTTGTCCGGCTCACCGAGGCTGAGCTGCTCCGGGGGCCCCGGGCCTTGGCCAGTCTCCCCAGTGTGACGAAGCCGGTGGTGGGCAGGCTCCCGGCCTCCCCAGTGGGCTTCTCAGCCACCTTCCGGCAGTCCACGTAGAGCCTGACCTTGGAGCGGCCCACGGCTATGTGCACCTGGGAGACACCAGGAGGTCTCCCGCGGCCCCGGGCCAAGAAGGGCTCCCTTCCACGCCCACAGGCCAGGGCCACAGCGGGGAGGGGCAGGTGACCATCCCCTGGGGCCTGGGGTCAGGATCCTGACTCCACCCCAAGTCTCGTGAGACCCCCCTCGCGGGGCCTCAGTTTCCCTCCTGTGAAGTGGACCAAATGACATCCCGCACAGCCCCTCCCAGGGACTTGTGGGACGCAGGAGAAAGGGCTGGATGCTCTTTGACCCAAATTAAGGTAAGGACGTCCAGGGTGGAGGGGACCACAGGAGCAGAGGGGGAGCCACGGTGACGGGGGTGGGCAGCCTGTGTCCTGCAGAGCCCCGTGGGGGGTCTGCCCCAGAACTTGGGAGCCAGGAGGGTCTTAGGCAGGGAGGCACATGCTCTGGTCCTTGCAGGACCTTCCAGGACCTTGTGGAAGCTCCCAAAGAATATCCTCCTCACTTCGGGCAGGTCGAAGGTGGCCTCCTGCAAGGTGGCCCTGGGGTCACGGTTGAAGTAGGTCAACGACTTTCTGCTGGCTGGGGGGCAGGGCAGGGAGCACGTGAGACCCCCAGGCAAAAGGCGGGAGGACGCACCCAGAGTGGAACAGCAGGGTGGGGGCCGCGATGGGTGTGCAAAGCCTCAGAGGCCGTGCTGCAGCAGTGGCCCCTGCCTTTGAGGAGTGACCGGGGCCCACCGCTCCCCTCCAACTGACCATCCAGCAGGACCCCCAGGACGGGCTGGAAGTCTTCGGTCACCACCTGCCACAGCGCGAAGACTTCGCGGGGCGTCTCGGGGAGCAGGCGCAGGAGGAAGACGACTGTGTGTTCCGTGGGGAGGGTGGCCAGGTGGATGTCGCTGTGGGGACACAGCAGGGGCGACCGCAGGCCTGAGAGGAGGCCGGACCCCCGGGACGGCAGAGTGGTGTCCTCGGGGCCAGGCTGGGCCTCTCCTGCCTCGGCTTCCCCGTGAGTAATGTGGGGAGTGTGAGGGGCAGGACTCCCGGCCTGGGCCTGTCAGGTTTCAACGGGAACAGCTCCCCCAGGGCCCAGCAGGGACCACGGCCAGTGTCCACGATGGCCAGTGTCCACGATGATCGTTCTTCAGGGTCTCTGTGTGGGTGGGGAGGGTGCAGGTCGAGGGCTCCCAGCAAAGTCTCTGAGCCTGTCTCCTGTGCCAGGAGCCCACAAGCCCAGAGGCAGCTCTGCCCTTGGGAGCTGCTCAGACTGGGTAGGCAGCTGGGGTCTGTGCTGGTGCCGTGCCCACCCTGGTGCTCAGCGGTGGGGAGGGGCAGGGAACAGGGCCTTGAGTCACCCAATAAAATCACTGCTAATGGCCTGCAGCCTCTCTATTTGCCCTTCCTTTGCTCTTGGGATAACCAAGGGCCTGGAAGACACAGCCCAGCCTCATGGCTGCAATTCTTTAAGCAAAGCGACCCCAGGGCCTTGGCATGTGCTGCTCCTTTTCCTGAGTGTCCTCCAGTCTCCCATTCTCTCCTACCCTCTGCCACCTCCTGGGGAGCCTTCCTGACCCAGGGAGGGGCCCCTTCCACTCTTAGCAGCCCCAGGGTTGCATTTTGTATTTCTCAAATTTCTATTATAAAGTACGTGATTTGCCTTTGCAATGTAAAACATTTTAACTTAAGAAAAATTATGTTGTGCGTGTGGAATTTCCCATGAGTGATTAAAGACACCTCCATATACGAAGTGAGGCAACTATTAGACCTCGGAGGTCATCACAAGCTTTGATCGTGGTGAGTCACAAAGCAGTGGTTTCTTACAGACCCCTGATATTTGCAGAATCAAATTAAAGCACAAAGGGGGCAGGATTTCTCAGGGAGACAAATTTGGTGGCCCCCCGCCCAGAAGTCTGCAAGTTTGGTCAATCCCTGGGCCACATGGGGAGAAGGACGCCCCCCAACTGTGGCCTCATTCCACCCACAAGAGATTTATTAATCTGTGGAACTCGGATTCCTGGAGCCCACATCCCCCTGGGAGTCTCCCTGGCTGGCTCTGGGGTACAGCTGCTGGGCCTGGGGGACGCCCCCTCCCACGCCCCCCACAGGGTGCCCTCCTGCTCCCAGGCCCACGCCGCGCCAACCTGGCCCGGCGGGTCAGCTGAGCATCCTTGAGGAGCGTGAAGGCCCTGACGGGGCCGAAGGCCGAGGGCTCCATGGCCACGCCGCGGACAGAGGCGTATTCCTTCTCCACCAGCCTGAAGGCTGCCATCAGGTCAAAGCCTGGGGGGGCGGGGGCGCGAGGGACAATCAGAGACGGGAGGGGAGGTGGGGGGCAGGAGGCAGAGAAGAAAGCCAGGTGTCAGGTGGGAGGAGGCAGCAGAGGCAGAGAGGGAGACGCAGGCCTTCGGGGGCCTGCTCCTCCCCCTTTCCCTCCATCCTGACCTGGGGAAGGACATGCAAGCAGCACCGTCCTGCCCCTTCTGTTGCCCGCAGCCCTCGCCTCCCTGCGACCCTCAGTGCCCTGACCCCCGCCCATTCCACCTCCATCCCCACTCGCCGGCCCTGCAGCTGGTGCTGAGCAGCTTGCTGGACATCCCGCGGGAGACCCCGCCCCAAGCTGGGCCCCTGCCTGCTGTCCGACCCCACCGCCCCGAACTGGCAGATCTTCCTGACCACGGGGGCCCACGTGTCAGCCTTCCCTCTGGCTGTCTCAGACCCACAGCAGTAAAGATGCGATGCCAGGGACCCTGCCTCAGCCCCTCGCCTGCCCCGTTCCTGGTCAGCAGAGGCTCACAGAGGCCATGCAGGATCCAGGCCTCCAGCATTGCCTGACCCCAGTCCCAGGCCACCCCCACCCCCGACAAGGACCCAGAGGAGGGGCGGCTAGGGGCTGGTGGGAAGCAGCCGCCACACAGGGTGGGGGGACCTACCTTGGAGGGAGCCATCCGGGTGGAGGGCCAGGCAGGCTGCTGAGAGGTGACAGAGGTCAGGGTCAGTGGGGAGGGGCTCCTCATGGACGGACACCATGCCCTGTGGTCCCCACACCTCAGGGACGGGGATGGGACAGGGACAGTGTCCTGCTGCCTCAGGTTCCACCCCCAGGAAGACAGCATCCGGCTGGGTGCTGCCACTGGGGGCTGCACCCAAGAGGAGGTGTGCCCCAGGCGGCAGGGCCAGGGAGATGCCTGGGTGTGAGGACGTGCCCGGGGCACCGCCATCCCGGGACCCTCTGTGCAGGCCTGCCCCACTGCCAAGCTCTACGTGGGCGCTCAGGATCGCTCACAGGCGAGTGCGTGCAGAAACTGGGACCCTCAGGGCAGGAAGCGGCTCCCTCCTCAAAAAATAGGAAGGGTGCTGAGCCTCAGGTAGTGAGGTATTCAAGCCAAAACCAGGCAACCCCGTGGAGGGGACACAGAGGGCAGCTGGGGCGGTCGGCTAACTGGCCTCTGAGGGCCTTCTACTCCGAGCGTCTGATTGCCCAAGAAAAGCAGCAAAACAAAAGGCTCCTTTCAGCGGGTCCTGGCCTGCAGGTGGTGGGACCCCAGGGACAACCGATACCCCAAGGGTGGGGCCGGCCCGGCACGGGCCCTGGGCTCCGCTGCAGCCGCCCCGTCTGTGGTCTGCGTCCAGCTTCCTGCTCCTGCAGGCTGGACGTCTGCCCTGCGCCTCCCAGACCAGACCCAGGAGAACACCGGCCGCTGCCCAGCCTCGGGCACCTGCAGGCCGGGCCACAGCCGCGATCCCCTCTGCGTCAGCCTGCACGCGCTCAGCTGGACCGCGGTGGCCTTAACCCTTGGGATACCGCTTGGCGTTCTACACCGAGGAAGGTCTCCCTTGCGCTAAGGTGTGCAGTGCAGGGTGCCTCCGGGAGGGACAGGGCCCACACATCCTGGCTCCCGGGGACCTGCCAGGGTCCTGGGTCCGGCTGGGGTCTGCTGGGGCCTGGGGGTCTCAGTGCCCACTCACCCGTCCGGCCCGTGGCAGACACTGCCACACTCTTCCCTGCTCCGTAGACGGCTGAGACCAGGACCCGGTACTTGGTGGCCGCCAGGAGGTCGGGGAGAGTCACGTGGCTTCTGGGTCCTGGAATGGAGACCTGGGGGGGGTGGGGGAGATGGTCACCTGAGCGTCTTTGCTCATTTGGCCGTCTCAGCTCCCTGTGGGTCCTGCCATGGAAGAGTGGCCCCCTTAACAGGCAGGGTGGGACGTTGTCTCCCCCAAGGCCCAGGACCCAGAGGCCCACGAGGGACAATGGCTTCCCGGCTCCAGGGAGACCCACCGACTTCTCGGGTCCCGAGCCTGAGGCCAGTGCATAGGAGAGCTGGTAGTGGAGGACACGGCCACTCGGGGGCGTCCAGCTGACCCGCAGACTGTCAGGCGACTCCGAGGCCAGGGCCAGGTTGGAGGGTGGGCTCCAGCTGACTGCGGGGGAGCAAGGGGCGGGGGGGGCCTCAGATGGCAGCACGTCCCCCGCTCTGCACCACGTCCGCCACCCTCCCACTCCACAGCCCCGCCACGCTGCCCAGTGGCCTCGGCCGAGACAGGGCCACCAGGCCAGCTCCAGGACCGTCTTGGGCACTGTATCACTCCAGGTGACTTGGACCCTCGGCCATCCCAGGGATGCCTGCCTGGACGGCTCAGGACCCAAGTGGTCCAGCTGCAGGGTCAGGGACTCGGGGGACTGCCTGTTGGGGGCCCACAGATTGAGGGGTCTGGGGCAGAGCAGGGGTCACCTACGGGGGGTGTAGCGGAGGGACACGGGGTCACTGCGGGCCCCGTCCCTGTCGTAGGCCAGGATGGTGATCTCATACTCCGAGTGCCTCCCCAGGCCGGGCAGGACGGCCGTGCCCAGGTTCCCCGGGACGGAGATCTGTGGAGAGGAGGGACTGCGTGTCCAGCCGTGGAGCTGTGTCCACACGTTGGGGCCCGGCCCGGGCCACATGCAGGCCGATGTCCCCAGGGTGCAGCATGGGGGTCTGAACCCCGGGAGCTGGGGTGGGGAAGGTCTTCTCCCCCCACACCTTACGGGCCTTCCCCTCTCCCAGGGGCGTCCACGTGATCTGGTAGACAAGCACGCTGGACGCTGCTGCAGCCGCCCACTCCAGCTGGACTTCGTCCCCAGGCAGCTCTGTCACCGACAGCTGGCTTGGGCTGGGGACTTTCCCTGGAAGAGGGAGACTGAGGCTGGGGTGGCAGAGGGGCCCCCAGTCTTCACGCACAGTGCCTGCAGGGCCCACTGTCACACCTGCCCAGGTACCCGCCCTCACCTGGCTTGGTGCTGCATAGAGCAGACACCGAGCAGCTGTGTTGATCTTAAGTGTCCAGGGGCTCAGAGGGAAGCAGCCTGGGGACACTCACGTGTGGTCAGGCGGCCAGTGAGTGTGGAGGAGCTGCCCTCAGGGTGGAGGCAGGTGACGCGGACCGTGTAGGCGGTGGAGGACGAGAGGGGGCCCAGAGTGACCGAGGTGGCGCTTCCAGGAGCCTCCGTCTGCAGGCGGGTCGGGGTGGGGACACGGGCAGCTGCGGAGGGGGCAGCCCCCGCCAGAGGGAGACCCAGGCCTGCCCCGTGACCACCCCCAGACTGGGGAGATGGGGATGGGGTGCAGGATCCACGGCACTGGGGTTGGGTCTTGCCCACCAGCCCGCCCAACAAGCCAGTGTTTTCGCCTCGCGTGACGCCACGCGCCCCCAGCCCAGCCCGTCACAGCTGTCACGCACGAGGGTTCTCGTGTATGGTTCTTTGTTTCACGTCTGCCGCCCCCAGGGGCCCACAAGGGCTGGGGTGGTGTCAGGTGCCCTCCACTTCCCCTGTACCGGCTGACGCTGTGCCTGGGGAGACCTGGCCACACCCACCGACCCTGAATGCAGGGTGCCCAGTGGGGGAGGCGGAGGGCACTGGGTCCCCGTGGACAACTCATGCCCCTGGACAGCCCAGGGCAGGGCCTGGCCTCACCTGTCCCGAGTGGCCGCCCTTGCTCGAGACGTAGCTGACCCTGAACAGGCGCACAGGCCTCGCGGTGCCCTCCCAGGACACTCGGGCCGAGTCATGGCTCACGTCTGAGAAGCTCAGGTGTCTGGGGGGGGCCAGGGCGGCTGCAGGGCACACCAAGGCCTCAGGGACCGCCCCACACATACAGGGGAATGGCGGGCGACGGCCAGGGCTGATGGGGCTACCGGATGGGGTCGGGGTTCCCCACCCGTGGAAGGTTGCGGGGAGCCAGAGTGGGCAGCAGCCAGCGGGTGGGGCACTCACGGGTCCTGGCGCGGATGCTCCGGGCCTCGCTGGTCTCTGCCCCTCGCAGGCTCCACACCCACACCTCGTAGTCCCGGCCTGGGGCCAGCCCATCCAGTAGCGCCTCTGGCTGCCCCACCCGCACCTGCGGGAGGCTCACGCTGGCCCCTGCCTGCGCGCCCCCACCCACCGGCCCAGGCTGGTTCCCCCGCCTCCCCTCCCCCTCTGCCCCGCACCTCTCTCCCCTCCTCCTTGCCCTTGGGGGAGGTGGGCGAGCACTGCACCAGGTACTGGGTGGGCCCTGCCGAGGGCTGCCAGGTGAGGTGGATGGCTCTGGGCATCACTGCGGCCAGGGTCAGCGCCTGGGGTGGGGGCAGGGGCGCTGGGGGAGACGGGGGAGGGCGTGGGGCACTTTAGAATTCAGCCCCATAAACCCGCTGGGACAAAGGGCCTCAGGCAGCGCAGGCCAGGCGTATCTTGATGGAGACACGTGGCGGGGGTGGGGGTGGGGGTGGGGGCACAGACAACTGAAGTCCTTGTCCCGACTGCGCCCTGGGCGTTTCACTTCAGGCCACATGCTGTGTGGTCCCATTTATATGGAGAGTCCAGGAATGGCAAACCCCAGAGACAGGGGCCGCGGGGAAGGGGAAGACTGGGGGTGACTGCTAGGGTGTGGGTGCGCAATGCCAGGACAAACGGAACTGCTGGGGGGCAGCTCACGCAGGCCCTGGGTGCCTGCAGGCTGGGCGGGGCGGCAACCCCACCAAGAGTGCAGCCAGCAGCAGTACTGGGTCCCAGCCACGACTGGGGTGATGAAACAAACGTCATCACTGTTCTCAGAAGAGGACACAGGGTCAGAGAGGCCCAGTGACTTGGCCTCGGTCACAGGCTGGGGGTGTGCCCCACCCGGGTTAAGACTGCTCCGGTGCCAGGCTCCGAGGGGAGGCTGCAGGCGGGGGCGGCCCTTACAACCCTGAGCCCAGGTCCCCCCTCGCCCACCTGTGGTCACCAGGCCCTGCAGGCCCTCACCGACGCCGGCCTTGTAGACCGGGAGCACGGAGACCAGGTACTTCGTGCTGGAGGTCAGGTTGTGCAGCTCTGCTGACGAGGCGGGCGCCTCCACCACCACCTGGAACAGAAGCCGTGACGGAGTGGGCGGGGTGGGGGCGGGGGCGCGGGCCGGGGAGGGCTGGCTTAGCCCTCGCTCCCTGCGCGGCTGCATCCCTGGCCAGGTCTGGGCCGCCTGCGGGGGCAAGGGGCTGCAGTTTGGTAGCCCCCCCGCCCCTGCCACTCTTCTCCTCCACGTGTGGGCCCGACTCCAGCCCTGCCTGCACGGGGAGGGGGGGGGCCTCTCACCTCCCTGGGGGCGCCCCCCTTAGAAGGCCGTAACGCGATCAGGTACTTGAGGGGTGGCCGCGGGGCTGGGGTCCAGGACAGGTGGATGCTGGAGGAGGTCACCCGGGTCAGGACCAGGCCGGTGGGAGCGGAAAGGGGGTCCAGGGCCGGAGTGGCTGCGGCCGGTGTAACTGTAGGACGGGAGGGGGCAGCTGGCGACAGTGGCTCTGCCTGCCACTGTCTGGGGGCCACTTCCGGGAAGGACAATGCTCCCCCAGGTGTCCTCAGAGCCCTGAGAACCGCATGGGCGGGGCCTGGTGGGGCTGCGGCCAAGCACGGGCGACCCTGCCCTTGTGCCACCCCTGCTCACTCACCTGGGCCGCTGCGCAGGCGCCTGCCCTGCACCTTCTGGCAGATGAGGCGGCTGAGCAGGCCGGCCAGTGAGCCGAGCTGGGGGAAGTCCTGCACGCTGTGCACAGTGATGTCCAGAGGCTGGGACGCCAGGAGCCTCAGCTCAGCATCATCGGCGTTCTTCACGCCTGCCGCGGGGTGGGGGCGAGCCGTCCGTTGTGCAGCCAGGACCACTGGGCCCCTGCCAGGCATCCAGCCGGCAGAGGCTCCTTCCCAAGCCACAGACCCAAGACTCCAAGGCCCCAGAACGGGGTCACCCGACCGGGACCCCACGAGAGATGGGATAGTGTGAAGGTGGGGCTAGACACCCGAAGGTCCCTCTTAGGCTGTGCCATGCCTGCCTGGGTCTCTGTGGGGTTTGGGGCCAGAAGGGAGGCCAGTGTGCTTTCCTCGGCGTCCTGCACACCCTGGGGCTGGGGTCAGGCACCAAGGACGGTCTCTGCTTCCAGGAATCCCTGCCCCCATGTCTGGAGTTTCCTTCTCAAGGAACGGAGTTAATCACTGGCCAGTTAAGGGAGCAGAGCAAGGCCTCCGGGCCACGCACAGGGCCCGTGCAGACAGGAGGGGGCACGGAGACGTCTACAGGCACTTCATTAGAGAGCGGCCTTGCCGCCCACGCTGACTCACGTGGCTGCCTCGGAGCAGGGACTCGTCCTCCCCATTCGCAGACAGCGGGCTGGGGCTCAGAGGTCACAAGACCTGCAGCCCGGGGGGCGGTGGGGGGGGCGCGTGGGAGCCACCTGCTGTGAAAACTCCCCGTGAGAGCCCAGGGCCTGCTCACCCACGGCAAAGACGTCGACGCCCAGACCCCTGAGCGTGTGGCCAGCAGCGCGGGCATCGTCCTGGGACTTGCCGTCCGTCACCAGAATCACCAGCTTGGCCGCCTCCGGACGGACACCCGCCACGGGCTGCAGGTTCTGCTCCAGCACGTGCGTCAGGGCCAGGCCTTGGGCGCAGTGAGAATAAGTGCTGGCAGCTCCAAGCACCCTCCCTGCCCACTCGCGATGGCCCCACCAGCCGCTGGCCCCTTGCTTTGCCCACCAGGCCGGTCCTGGCTCCCTCAGGCTGCGGGGGCCCGGAGGGCAGCGATGCCCCATCTCCTTCCCTCAAAGGCACCCAGAGACTCAGGGGCCGGCGCCCCACGCCCTGCTGCCTGCGCAAGAGCAGCAGAGGCCCCAGGACGGGAAACAGGGAGGGGACTTGTGGTGGGGGGAGGGGTCTGCCAGGGGGAGACCCCCTGAGGGGGGCTACTGCTGGCAGGGCCCCCCCAAGCGACTGGTGGGCCCTCCCAGGGGCCTCTACCGACCAGAGGAGTCTCCTGGTTTCAGCAGGACTGCCCAACACACCACGTTCACCATGGATGAACGAGGTGGATTTGTCCTTTGCAAAGGCATGAATACACAGCTCTCAGGCGTGGTTCAGAACACACGTTTCCAAATCTGGGAAGGTGCGAGGGTGGCCGACCTCAGGACAAGACCTGAATAGACCCCGAGGGTGGGGCTGGGGCCAGGCAGACCTGTGAACGTGTTTCCCCCTCTGTACTGGAGGCCACGCACGGCGGCCAGCACCTCCTCCTTGGTGCCAAAGGTATTCAGGTCCCACTCGGTCTGGGGGTCCCCGCTGTACTGAGTCAGGCCTGGAAGGGGAGGGGTCCCCGCTGTACTGAGTCAGGCTGGGAGGGGTGGGCACAGAGCAGGCGGGCAGGACACACACAGCCTCGCCCGGGTCACCAGGGAGGCACATTTGCAAAGCCTCGTTTTCCACACAACGTCCCCCCAGGAGCCAGCTGTCCCTCCAGTGCAGGTGGGGACCCCACCCCTGCCTGGCCAGGTGGGAACTTAGCCTTAGTTCCCAGAGGCTGCATGTCTCCTTCCCCAATTTTCACTCCCTTTTCCAAGCATCTCCTGTGCTGGGGGCTGGCAGGAATTGTGAGGACCACCCCGGGTGGGGCGCAGGGCAGGGCTGGGACCCACCTACTTGGACTTTGTCTGGCCCAATTTCAAAAGGCTCAATGATGCTGGCCAGGAAGGCTTTGACCTGCTGGAAGTGACTGTGACCAATACTCCAGGACCCATCCACCAGGAAGATCATGTCCACGGGTGTGGGGGACGTGCAGCGGAACTGGGGTCCGGCTGGGGAAGGAGGGGAGGGAGGCGAGGTGCTGGGCGAGACCCGCTGCTGCTGCAGGACCCTGAACTGCCCCGGAGGCGGGCTGCAGCCCAGCATCTCCTTCCCTGGGGCAGGTAGAGGGTAAGGAGCCACAGGGCTCCGGCCTCAAGTGAGGTGGGCAGCTGGGTGCTAGGGGACAGGCACTAGGGTGTCCTCAGAAAACCCCACTTGAACCTTAGCCCATCATCCCAGGCCCTCCGAGTCCCCCCAGAGAGGGTTCACAGGACATCCAGCCGCTCTGGCACCTCTGCCTTCCATCAGTCTTGGCAGTGCTGATCACTGTGCGATTGTCTATGGCGGGGGAAGGGGGGGTTCCACCTTCCTCGTCCCGCCGACACGACACCCGGGCCCAGCGGGCAGAGGCTGCCCAACGGGATGCCTATCGGGGTCGCTGCGTCAGCACCACGGACAGCTCCAGGCAGCTGACCATCCTGCCAGCTCTGGGCTGAGGCCTCACCGTTTGGTGAGGGGGCTTGTCCAAAGGACCCAAGAGCTCTTTGGAGACAAAGCCACACCCCTCGATCTGGGGCTCCCTGAGTTTTACATAGACAGTGCCTCCAGGCCAAGCCCCAGAGCCAGGGCCAGACCCCACCTGAGGCTCCCGGGCAGGGTAGGTGTGGTGAGACGCCCCCCCAGTGGGGGAGGCAGGCCCTGGCCTCAAGTCCACTGGGAGACAGCAGGCGGCCCGGACCCCAGGACCCCTCGTGAGGCTAAGGAAGGAGGTACTTTCTTCATTCCAAGTCTGATGGGAGAAACAAAATCAGAGACATCTCAGGTCTGACGGGGGAGGCACAGCCCTGCCTGCAGGGCCTCGAGGGAAATGCGGCGCTGTGGTCCCATCCCGCTAGCCTGCGGAGGCTGGCACCCTGGCCGTCTTACCTGGCTTCTCTCTCCCTCCAGCCGAGGCCCTGGCATGGCTGTGCCCTTCTAGGTCTGGAGTGCGCTGGGCAGGGGCCTCCCCCTCAGGGCCACTGGGTGGGGGCTGTTCCTCACCAGGTACTCCTGGGGGGGCGGGGCACAGCTGTGTCACCTCTCCCCAGCCACACTCAGGCTGGGGGACTCCTGAGAGGGGTCAGGGTGGTGGGACCAGGCACTGGGGCCCCAAGGACGCCCCCAGCAGATGACCCGCCCCAGCGGGTTTAGTGAACCCAGGAGCGCGGCAGCCAAGCCTGAGTGAAGCTGGGGAGCGTGAGGTCAGATGCAGGAAGCACGTCCTAACCGCAGGGAGAGGGTCCGCAGGAAGCTCAGGGCCGCTCCTCGTCCCAGGCACGTACCGTCCCCCGGCTTGGTCCCACCAAGCGTGGGCAGGTCTTGGCTTGGGGCCAAGGCCACTGGGGGCTCGAGGTCTGGGCTCCCCTCGTGGGAGGGGCTGGGCTCCAGGGCTGCCCCCAGCGGCCTCCGGCTGCTCCTGCTCGCAGAGCTACTCTTCAAATCTTTGACTGCAGAGAGATGCGAGGGGCTGTCAGGACCACCAGGGAAGGAAGAGAGGCCTGGGGCTGCACACAATCCTCCCCGTGAGGGTACGTCCAGGCTCCATGGGGCTCCCAGTTGAGGGGCTGCCGGGGCTCAGCTCCAGCCTCCTCTGCACACATGCACACCCGGAGGGACTTACTCACAAACTCCCTCCGAGCCAGGAGGACATTCCCTGAGCCCGTGAGCTCGAAGATCTGCAAGGTGTACCCTTTGGAGGGGCTCAGGCCCCCCACTGTGGCCTTCGGGGTCTTGGTAGTCAGCATCACCTCCTGCTCCAGGTCCCCTGGGGTGGGGGTGGGGAGAGCTGTGGGGTCTGCCCAGGTGGATGATGTGTGCACGCATGTGTGCACCTGTGCGTGCAGGTGTGCTGTGCCCACTGTGTCCTGCGTGTGTCTGCAGGTATGTCAGGGAGTGGCAAAATCCTCCAGGCGCCTCCTCTTCCCCCTCCCCCAGCTCCTCCCCTTGGGACGGGGGAGGGGAAAAGGGGAGAGGTCTTTGTTGCTCTCTCCAGGACCTGATGGGAGGGGCCTGCACTCCTGGGTAACAAATGGAGAAAGAATGTTATCTCTGCGGCAGCAAAATAATATGCCTTTACAGAGCTTCCCCAGAAGGACTTATCCTCCCCAGAGGGATGCCCAACACAGCAGCCCTGGGGACAGCATGAAGGTGTGAAGACACACAGAGAAAGGCCCCACCTTCCCCATGCGCAGGGGACTGGACGGCACACAACAGTGAACCTGCAAACATGTCCCATTGTGACTCTGTGAGTCTGACTAAAAAAAGAAACTATTCCAAAGGGGACACTGCCAAGTTCTCAGGGGAGGCAGTCTTGGAACTGACTGGAGAGACTGCAGTCAGAGGTCAGGAAGCACCCAGCGGTTCTCGGGTCTCAGGTGCTAGGAAGGGGATAACAGAGGAAGGACCTGCACGCCCACCCCATAGTCCATCGTCTTGCGGGGCGGACGGCCCCCAGCCTGGGTCCAGCCCCACGTGGGGAGGTGGGACAGGCCGGGAGGGCGAGGGTGTTGGTGATTTGTATGACTCAAGCTGCGTAAATTTCACAAAACCATCCCCCCATTTTGTAGGTGGGAAAATCGAGTCACATGGTTACTCAATGGTAGAACCAGGATTTAAACCCAGGTCTGTTGGGTTCCTGGACCCGCCTGCACAGGGGAGGGATGTACAGGCAGGCCCTTTGAGGAAGTGAGTCCTTGGCATGTGCCCCCCACCCCCCCGCCATTCTTTGGGTTGAGACACTGAAGAGCTCCACCCAGGAGCAAGGGTTAATGAGGATAGACGGGCTCTTGAAAGGACTGAAGCCCAACTTCAAATAATCTTAACTTCTAAAATGGAGTGAAGATGACCCAAAACTGCTAGCTCACATCACTCTCTGTCAGAAACAAACATAAATTGTTTCTGAAGGAAGGCAATGTTACCAAAGGCCATAAATTATTTCTATAAGTTGTCACAATGTCTGGTATGCAGTAAAAAATAACCGGATACGTGAAGGAGCAAGGCAATGTGATTGAATGTCAAGACAAACATTAGACAACAGAAAGAGAGCCACAGATTTCCCAGATAATGGAGTCATGAGACTTTAAAGTAACTATGCTAAGTAGTTTGAAATTTTAAAAGACGAGCCTATGAATTCAGATATCAAACCATAAAAAAGTAAAAAAAGGAATTCTTGAATGCAAAAACCAAACAGAAATTTCCAAATGGAAATTCTAGAATGGAAAAACACAGGGACTTCCCTGGTGGTGCAGTGGTTAAGAATCCGTCTGCCAACACAGAGGACACGGGTTTGAGCCCTGGTCTGGGAAGATGCCACATGCTGCAGAGCAACTAAGCCTGTGCGCCACAACTACTGAGTCTGCACTCTAGAGCCCATGAGCCACAACTACTGAGCCCACGTGCCACAACTACTGAAGCCCGCGCACCTAGAGCCCATGCTCTGCAACAAGAGAAGACACCGCAATGAGAAGCCCACGCACCACAACGCAGAGTAGCCCCCGCTGGCCGCAACTAGAGAAAGCCCGTGAGCAGCAATGAAGACCTAACGCAGCCAAGAATAAGTAAATAAATAAATTTTAAAAAAAGAAAGAGAAAAACACAAAACATGATGTTAGAAATTCAAAGAATGACCTAACAGCTTGTTACACACAAATGAAGAGGTAAATGGCGGAAGATCAATCAGAATAAAAAACACGAAGTTAAGCATGGAGAGAAAAAGAGACTGAAAATATAGAAGAACCAGTAAAAGGCATAGATACAGAGAGAGAATGGGGCACAAGCAACGTTCGAGGAGATACAGCTAAAAACTTCCCCAGACTGTAAAACAGTAGACACCGATTTGAGAAGTCCTATGAAAATCTGAAGCAGGAGAAAAGAGACCCACACCCACAAACATCAGATTAAATGTGCTGAGAATCCAAACAGAGGAAAAAGTCTTAAACGCAGCCAGGGAAAAAGAAAAAGACGTCACGACAGCAACTGGGTTGATAACTGAATTCTCATGAAAAACAACAGAAACCAAGAGACGTTCAAAGGAGTCTTCAAAGTGCTGAAGGAAAGTTCCAACTTGAAATTCTATACCCAGCAATAATATCCCTCAAGAATGAAGGCGGAAGAAAGACATTTTCAGACAAACAAACAAACCCCCCCCAAAGCACAAGAATGTGTAACCAACAGACCCTTACTAAAGGAAACATTTTCAAGCAGGAGAAAAATAACCCCAGACATGCTGGAAGGAAAAGAGAACAACAAAAGGGTAAACATGTGAGCTGGTCCAAATTCACGTTGAATTTATACACTACGCAAATGAAAATGTTTTATGAGATTTAATATGGATATAGATTAACATGCATGAAAAAGGGATAAATGTAGTTGTGCTGCTCCTGTGTGGGAAAAGGTAACATAGCCTTCATGGATGCTACACGCTGATAAGTTAAGGATGGCACGATGGTCTCTGGGTGATCACTGCAGGAGTAAAGGGCTACGTAACTACTGAGCAGAGGGGGACCTGGGATGATAAACAGCGCTCAATCATCCCCCACCTACCCATCAATCTTAACTTCACACACAGAGAAGAGACACTAGACGCTGTGGGCCTCCAGCTGTGGTGCAGCAGGAGTGACACAGAACCACTTATAAAGGATTGCTGTCAACAAAAGTTAATCAAACCTGAATCTGACCAAACCTCTGGGACCCGTCCATCTTCAGGACAGACGGGGGCAGGGGAGCAATACAAGTGGCACCATGGGGATGCCATCAGCAGAACAAAGAATGTTGGAAGTTCTGGAGGACAAACGATCTTCTTTCTTCAGCAAATAAGTGTCAAGGAAAAGGAGAGCTGTTGTAGCTGGAACATTACCGGAGACACGGGAACAGCACAGTGTGAGGACTCTGTTGGGACCTCAGTGCCAAGAAGTCAATTGCAAAAGATGTTTATCAGGCAAGCTGGAAGATTTTTAACACAACAAATTATTTATTGCTGGTTCTGAAATATTTTTACTTTTTAGGCATGCCAATGGTACCAGAGTTACTTTTTTAGTCCTTCCTTTTAGAGAAACATACTGAAATATTTATAGACAAAATTATATAGTGTCTGAGATTTGCTTTAAGATAATACACTATAAGGAAGGGGTTGGAGAGAGAGACATGGAACAATAGTGGCCGTATGTTGATAATTGTTGAAGCTAAATCCTGGGAACATGAGGCTTCATTACATCACGCTCTCTTCTTTTGCATGTGTTTAAAATTTTCCATAAAAATTCAGTGCCACAAAAAACCAAGGAAGGAGAGGAAAAAATTATAGTGTAACAAAATGAACACAAGTAGGAAGATAGTAGATTTAAGCCCACATATATCAGTAACTTCATTAAATGTAGGTGGAAAAATGTTTCAATTACAAGACAAAGATTGCAACATAAAAACAATACAAATTCTATGCTTCTTAGAAGATGCATCTAAAATGAACGGCTAAAGAAAAATTGAGTAAATGAATGGGAAAAGGTTTTCAGTGCAAACGCTTCCTGGCGGACCAACACTGATCTCACAAAAAAGAGACTGTAAGAAAAGACTGCAACCGCAGAGATAATGAGAAGAGTTCATAATGAAAAAGATTCAATCTACTAGGAAGATATGATAATTCTGAATTTGTATGCACCTAATATCAGAGCCTCAATGTATAAAACAAAGATTAGTGAGAAACCACAGAAAGATGTATCTATAGTCACGATGGGGGATTTAAAATACTTCTTTCAGTAACTAATGGGATAAGTAGACGCACACAAAATCAGCAAAGATAAAAAAGGTGAAAAATAAGGTAAATAAATTTGGCTTAGTTGAGATAGTAGAAAACCAAGGTGAGTCAACAAGGGGGCTCTGCTTGGGAGCAGAGCGGGTGGAGACCGGGAGGGGCCTCTCCTCACCCAGGGAGTGAGCTCCAGTTTGCCTTTGCGTCGTGCACGTACCAATTCTGCAATCACACACCCACGATTGTGGGCTCGTCAAACCTCAACTTTTGAAAGGCTGTTAACACTTGCAGCCCTCATCCTGTCTGGAGGTTTGTGCCGGGCTGCCAGGCGCCTCTGCCGCCTGACCTCCTGTGGGACGCACTCTGATGCCGTGAGTCTGCCCTGGCGCTGGGCACTGGCAGAGCCCTAAGAGCTCTAAGCTTGAGGAGGACCCTTGTTTCTTCCAAGTGAGTGAGCGCCTTCTGCGTGCATCAGGCGCGGGGATACGGCGGTGGGGACTCCAGAGGCCCCGCTCTCCTGCCACAGCTTCCCCGTGTTAGCGGGGCACGGGGGGAGGAGGGAGGCAGAGTCGCGAGGAGCCGGGCACAGCGGCTGCCATGCTGACCGTGGTCACCATCAGTGTGCGCAGAGGGGAGGTGCGGGCCCCTACCTGCCCTGGGCTTCACCTGCACCAGGTAGCCGAGGCTGCTCCCCTCCGACTCCCTCCACTTCATCTGCAGCCGGTCCTCAGGCAGCACCGCCAGCCTCAGGCGGCCACTTGCTGCGAAGGCAGGACGGGGGTCAGGGCTGCCCCCTGGCAACCGCCCCAACCAGCTGTGGGGGCCCCGAGGCAGCTGGGGCCCCATCAGGGGTCAGAGGGGGCCAGTCCCACCTGGGGGAACTCTAGAAGAGGCCCCACACGGGGCTGAAGGGGGACCGGGCCCGCCTGGCAGCACCCAGGAGGGCAGACTTCTGTCCGGGGAGGCCTCCGCCCCCGTGCACTGAGGCCAGCCTCCCGGAGCGGCCGTAACTGCCCCACCGGAGACGCGGGCACTGAGCCAGCATGGCAGCTGCCAGCCCGCCCGGATGTCCCCGCTGAGTCCCCGCGGCGGGAGACGGAGCTGCGCAGCTGCAGACCCCAAGGTCACCACTAGGTTCACACAGCCCATGAGGGTGGGGTGCCCTGGGGTGGGCCTGGCCATCCTGGGAGGAGGACAGGGTAGCGGAGGCCTCAGCCCTCAGGCACAGCCTGACCTCCGAGCTTCCAGGAGCTCCTTGGCAGAGGCGACTATTTTTGGAAAGTGGGGACAGAGATGGGCTTCTTCTGGCGGCCCCCCTCACAGCTGGGGCACAGGGGAAGGGCAGGGCCGGGGGGTGCCCACGGCAGACACAATGATCGCTTAAGAGCAGGGAACAGCTGAGCCTGGCCGCCTGGTGGGCCCCGCTGATCCCTGGAGCCTGGGCTGAAAAGCAGGAACGCCTCAGAAGGGGGGGCCTTGAAAAGCCACTTGTGAACAGGAAGCCCAGCTCATGAAGAGCCTCTGTCTCCCTGCGCCCCTGGCATGTTGGGGGCCATCCCCAGCTGCTTTCTGAGTCTGCACGTCAGGGCCTTGGTGGGGCGCCTGGGAGACAGCACCCACCCAGAGGCACCCCCCACGGGGCCACCCTCGGGGAAGGGCAGCGTGGATGTGGGGCCCCACCCCACCCTGGCCCTCCCCCGTCTACCCAGAGCCTGCAGGGACCTCGTGCTGTCTGGACTCAAGTGTCTGTAGGGGTCGCTTAGTGACCTGGCCCCCTCGGGGTGATCCTGTCAGAGCCCCAGGGACAGAGGGCCCCGACCACCTGCGTGCAAAAGTATAACCACAAAGATGCACCACCAGTAAGAAGGTGGTTACCAGAGCCGGGGCTCCGGGCTGGGTGGCTGCACGATGCGCCCCTGCCACCCCCCACGAGGCCAGGCCTCAGCAGTCTCCTGCCCCTTCGTCACCCGTGGGAGCCGGGTGCACGCCAGGGATGTGGCCGACGGGGGTGGAGGGGGCTCACTGGGTGACCGGAGCCGCCTCGGACGGCCCCTGGGACGTGGACACCACCTCCCAGTGTCAGTCTACGCAGCCCTGCCCCATGGGTTTGGGGCGTTACAAAGGATACTGCGACCAGCGTTACCCCGAAAGGGACACACTGTGAACGTCCAGTAGGAAGCAGGAGCATCCCCTCGCTGGACGGGGTGCAGCCGCCCAAGGTGCTACCCGCAGGGGGCAGGGGGCTGATGTGACGTGCGCCTTAAAGGAGCTTAAATGAGCAGGGACCTGCTGGAGGCAGCATCTTGGGCTCTCCTGGGGGGTGGGGGTGTCACTTTTTACTCTAGATTCTGCTGTTTGAAAATTTCACATTGAAAAGGCATCTGGGGAATGATGGAAAAAATATTAATGTAAGAGGGAATTAAATGCACACACAGTGTGTTAATAACTGTTTAAAAAAAAAACCCAAACTACAACAACAACCGGAAAACAAAAAAAGCCCAAAGAAATAGAGAGACCGCAAGGCCAAATGGTCAAGCCACAGCTGAGAGCGACACTGTGGGCAGAGCTCTTCCCGTCTCTGCCCCCTGAGCATCTGTCCCCCCAGAATAGCAGCTCCTGGGGGCTCAGGGCCAGAGGGAGGCTGGTCCCTCGGGGGACCTGTGCCCTGGGCAGGTACGACCTGGGGTGGGGGGCAGGCAGGGGCCACAGGAAGCCCACACCCGTGTCCTCACCTTGTCCCTGGCCGAGTTCCAGGGTGACACCCAGCCACAGCCAGAGGCCGACCCCGAGGTGGGGGTACACATGGATACTCATGGTGCGTGGCCTGCGGGAGGAGGAGAGGCCACTCAGCCATCTGTCCCTCTGTCCCCTCCTGGCCTCGAAGCCAGAGCTTCTTTGTCTGCGCCTGTGTAGGCCTGGGGTCGAGCCCATACCCGGAGGCCTCCAGCCACTTGCCTTCCTGTCCCCAGGGGCCAGCGTCCCACAGGCCTGGGGGAGCTTCATGGATCGGGAGGTCAGCTGCCCTCCGTCTGCACACCCGCACCCTCTGCATCCCGCCCTCGGGACCTTCTCCACAGGCTAGCTAGGCCAGCTCGGGGCCTGGCCGCTGCCCTGGTCACTTACTTGTCATTAGACCAGCCTGGGGTGGCCACTGTCAGGGCCAAGGGGTCTGGGGAGGAAACCAAGGCCAGGTGGGGGGCGGCCCTGCCCACAGCCCTGAGCAGCATCAGAGCTGGGACCGGGACCCCTGCTGCAGCAGGACCCCAGCTGTGCCACTCCCCCTGCTGGCCCCAGGAGGGGCGTGTCCTGGCTGAGGACCGGCCACCCAGGACAACCAGCCCCCCTGGCTCCAGAGCTGGCCTCTCAGTGAGGTGGGGGGAGCCCCAAACGTGGGGTTGGGTCCTGGGGGGCTGCCTCTGGGCCTCTGCTGACAGAGCAGAGGGGAACGTAGTGCAGGATCTCAGGCCTCCGGCCAGCCCCGGCCCAGACACACCCAGGGCAGTGGAGCTCAAGGGGGTCCTCGGGGCTGCAGATGGGCTAGAGGATGATGCACAGGTTATCCGGGCACCCCAGGTCCCAAGCCAGGCCCCTCCCCTCCCCTCCCCACAGAATTCAAGGCTGTGAACAGGACTCCTCCGCAGCACCTTCCCTCCTCCACCCCTGTGACCCTGGGGTACCAGACCCCCTCCCCAGCCCAACACTGTGCATCCAGTCCCGCTGAGCCTGCCCCGATTCTGTCTGGAAGGGCAAGGTCATCCTCAGATCACAGACCTGGGTGCATCCCCTGGCGGCCCCTCCCTGTCCACCTGGCCCTGAGGCGAGTCACCAACCTGCTCCGGTCCCAGAGCAGCGTCCCTCCGTCCCGCGCACTCCCGTCTACCCTGGTCCTGCTGCATCCACAGGGAGGCTGTGGCTTATGAGGCCCCTTTCCTCCGACGTCACTGCCCTGGCCCACCCCCCGCCCACCCCGCGGCTTGCCCCCCTCCTCAGCTCTCCACTCTTCCCATCTGCTGCCCAGGACGGCTCTCCAAGCACGGGGGACACAGGTCCCAGTGTAAAGGACCCCATCGCACCACAGGGTGGGATCCAAGGCACCAAGGGGCCAAACACCTTTATCCCTCACTCCACATGGTCTGTTCCAAAGAGGCCCACGAGGCAGGCACCTCAGGGACCAAGGTCACCACGTGTGGTCCTGGGCGCCAAGCTGTGGGTGATGGGCATGGGGATCTCTGGCAACCTGGAGCAGCCCCCAGGCCCCAGGAGCACGCCAGCCTCACAACCTCCCCACTTGTCCGGCATCGCGCCCTGAGACCCGTGACCCCAAACCCAAACCACTCATGGGTCCCTCTCCAGTGCCCCGCCCCCCAAGCCTCCTCCGCACCTGCCCCTTCTCTACAACCCTCTGCAGTCCGTGAGGGCCAGCCTAGCACAGCCCCTCCCCCAGCCCTCCCCACCCACCCCGAAGGCCCCACCCCAACCAACTAGGTTCCCCACAGGCTGGGCCCGGTAACCAGGGCTTGCGGGGGGGGCACCCAGCCTGGGCCCCAAGCGCCCAACCCCTACTGGACCCCAGAACTCACCCCTCAGAACCACCCTACCCCAACCTGGACCGGACCGGCCCCCTCCCCGCAGCTGCTCTGAGGCTGCCAGGGCAGCTCTGCCGGCGCACCCCCCACCCCCCACCCCCAGGCTCTGGGCTCAGCTTCTGGAGGCAGAGGTGCTCTGGGAGCACCTGGGCGAAGCACAGGCCAGTCGACATTCGCTGGAGACTGGGAGAGGCCAAAGGTCGGGGGCTGGATGCTGCTGGAGGAGCGGGGCCCTTCCCAATGCCCCTGGAGGCTCCTGTCCCCCTCTCCTACCCGCAGCCACTGGGCAGGCGCTGCAGGATCCAGCCAGCTCCTGGCCTTGACCCAGGTCCCTCAGAGCCCCTCCTGGCCTCCAGTCCTGCCCTGCGGTTGGTGCTCCTGCAGCTGGGAGGGGCCTGAGGACCGGAGGCGAAGGCAGTTCTGAGACCTGCCATGGCCTGGGAGCCAGCCGCCCATGCCTGCGGACCCATGGCTGGACGCCGGACGCTGCAGTGCTGGTGGATGCCCTGCACTGGGTGCTGGCGCTGGGCGGGGGTGGGCGGTGGGGGGTGGGGAGAGGCAGGCCCTGCAGTCCTGAGTGGAGGCCGGCAGAGGGCGCCTGGCCTGGTGGCCGCAGACACACAAACACTGGCACACACGTGTCTGTCCACGTCCACGGCTCACAGGCACTCGGAACATGCGTGTGCACACTCATGCAGCCCACCAAGGCGCCGCTCTCCACACTCGCAAGCCAGCGGGTCCTGAGCACTCTTGGCTAGACTCTGGGCAGCCCCCCACGCATGTGCCCACCCAGGAGTCCCTGCACCTGGCAGGTGCTTCACGCCCAAGGACCGAGGCCGCACAGCCCACCTAGCAGCGTCAGGGCTCAGCCAGAGCACAAGCTGCCCATGGTCACAGCTCGGAAGGGGCAGGACAGAGCCAGGCTGGCCCCTGCTGGGTAAGTCCCGTCGGCCTTCTGGAAGCAGCCCAGCCGTCACGGCCCTCACTCTAGCGTGCAGGTGGGGACCCCGAGCAAAGGCCCCACTTCCCCCAGCCCCAGCAGTGGGGAGGTGGCCCCAGGAGCCCCAGCCCTGACTGCTTGAGAAGCCGGCCCTCAGTGCTGAGCAGAGCCTCCCCGGTCCCTTGGGGAGGAGGTGCAGAGGGCAGGACCCCCACTGCCCAGAAAGCCCCCCAGACAGTGCCCAAGAAGCTCTACCCCCCATCTTCCTGCCAGGACCGGCTCAGGGCGTGGAGTCCCAGGAGAGCCACCAGCATCTGGTGTGCCGCAGGCCTGGGCCCGCTGGGCAGGGCCATCTGGCTGGGAGCGATGGTTGGACTGGGTAGTGCAGGTCACCTGCGAAAGCTCTGGAAAATGAAGTTAAGCTGGGCAAGGGCTGCCTTTAGGTGTCTGCTGGTCAGTCGTGGTGTCTTGGCCAGGAGGTCTGGGGCAAACAGGTGACAGAGGCTGGCTAGGCCTCAGCTGGTGGATTGGCCTGGCCTCCTGGAGCCGGAATCTGGGGAGGACGGCACGCAGCAGCCAGGGGGCCCAAGGGCAGGTTCACGGCTGACGGGTATGTTGTCCGGAGGGGCAGAGGCCCCGTGTGTTCAGCACGACCGGGGCTCAGCTGAGAACAGGATCCAGGACCGCCCTACACGGCTCCCTGGCTGCCCGACCTGCCTCCCCACTCAGACCCGACTGCCTTCACCCTGGGGCCCCCCTGCCCAAAGCGCTGCTCTGGGACAGGACAGCACAGAACCACCCAGAAGACACAGCTCCAGCCTGGAGCCTCCAGTCAGCCCCGTGTGGCGGCCACAGGTGCCCTCAGTCAGGCAGTTTCAGGATGACGCAGGCTGGCTGACTGCCAGCTGGCAGCCCCAAGTCTACCCAGGGCCAGGGGAGTGCTGGACTGTCCTTACAGAACTGCCCTCCCAGGCAGACACCCAACTGGGGACTTTTCTCCCCCGGACGAGGGTGCCGCGCAGATGCCCCCGTGTGTGGCAAGGGAGCTGGGTTGGATGCTCAGGCCCTCACTGCCAACCCAGCTAGAAGGAGAGGGCCTGGCACTGTCCTGGCCCAGTGAACAGACCTGCAGAACAGCAGGGGCACCTGTCCTTTGCCCGTGAGGGGTCTCGGGCCACCCACCTAGTGTTATGATGTGATGCCTGAGAGCAGAGCACATCTCAGACCAGTCAGCCTCAGGGCCATGCACATCAGCACGAGGAGCTCCCGGGCAGAGGGCAACTTACTCCAGCTGAACACGGCCTCCGGGGCAGGGCCTCCTAGACCAGAATCGACAGGAATGAAGTGCCCCCGAAGCCTTCAGGGCTGGGCCAGGATCCCGGAGTCCCGATCCCAACAGGCTGGGGTTCCAGCGTGGAAACAGAGTGTCAGGACACACTGCACCCCCTTGTCCAGCCCAGTGCTGATCTGAGGGCCGCCTGCAGTGCAGCCCACCAGCCCCGGTGAGGACCCACACCTCACACCTGGCCCTCCTGAGTGCCTCTGCTCTAGGACACTTGGTCCCGGGCTGGCAGACCATGTTTGACCCTGGCTCTCGGGCTGACCTGGGTCTTCTCATCACCCTAAGCCCGATCTCTGACCTCAGATCCGAGTGTGGCAGACTACTGGTTCAGTGACTGAGACCCTCAGGGTCAGCTAAAGGCACAGGTGCTGGCCACTGGGCATCTTCCTTGGGGAGAAGTGTGGGTGGCAGGGCTGCCACTCCCCACTCAAGGCCGTGCTGCAGACCTGCCACCTGAACCACTGCAATCTGGCTGTCCACATGGAGACGGCCCATCCCGCGGGGCAGGGAGCAGGGACGTTGCACACAAATCACACAGGAGGCCTGGGGGAAGCCCGGCTGAACGGCCTGAGGGCTGGCAGAAACAAGTGTGGGGACAGAGGACGGAGCACGGCGTTGTGTCACGTGGTCGTCAGCGCTGGACCATAAGAACAGGGTGGCCGGCACACAGCCGTCAAAGTCGAATGGGCTTGGGCGACAGTGAGATCCAAATCACAGTGCAAGGAGGCTGGAAGAGGGGCCGCGAGGAAGGCCGGGGTGCCGGGGCACCGCTGCACGACCCCCCCGAGCTGATTATGGGCTCTAGGGTGACAGCAAGGCCAGGAAGGCGGTGCTCGGGTCAGGCGGACGCAGGCCAGCACTGCTGCAGAGACGGACCGGGGAGCGGAGGGCAGGGGGCAGGTGGCGGCTCTCAAACGGCGCCAGGCAGTTTCTTCCAGAGGAAGAAAGAAAGAGAGAGACCGGGAAGTGAAAGTTGCTTCAAGGAGACAGGCCTCAGTCACGGTCACTGGGCAGCCGCGTACGCCACTGGGGAGGGCGTTTATTACCGAGCGCACTGGGGGGGGGGGGGGGCTGGGTGTGGGTGGCCCCCGCAGCAGCAGGAAGCCCTTCCTGCGACAGAACCCGGCCCGGGGCCCCAGGAGAGTGGGGACAGGGAGGCACACGCCCCTGGGGTCCCGGCTGAGGCTGTCTTCCCGCGCGGCCGGCACTTCCTGGGTGGAAAGGAAGGATCGAGGCGGCAGCATGGCCGCTGCGCCCTACCAGTCCTGGTTGTCCCAGCCGTCGTCCACGGCAGCCGGCGGTGCCGCCTCCTTGACGGCCCTGGCCCTGGCCCCGCCCTCCGCCCCGGCCCCCCAGGCCTCCCCACCACCAATGTCGCCGCCCCCGTTGCTGGATGCAGACGCGGGGCCCGAGCCCCACGCGTCCCAGCCATCTGAGCTCCTCTTGTCGGCTGAGGGGTCTGCACATGTCCAGCTGTTGCCGCTTGGGGACCTGTGGGCTCCAGCAGGGTCGGTGCTCCCGAAGGCCTCCCAGGAGTTCCGGTCAGTGGTGCTGTGGGAGCCGTCCCCGCCGCTGCTCTGACCGCTCCGGCCCCCCGGGGCTCTGGGACAGAGAGCGGCCTCTGAGCGGCGCCCAGAACCGGAAGGTCCAGCAGGTGCCGTCGCGGCCCCGAGCCGCCTGGCCTTCCCCAGGTTCCTCCCCGGAGGACGGGCGTCAAGGCCGAGCCCAAGCCCCCAGCCAGAGCCCCGCCCCCAACCAGGGCGGCTCCGCCACAGAGCTGAGGCCGTGGAACCTGTGGGAGGGACTCAGGCCTCCTGCCACCAGAGCCCACTCTCCAGCGGTCCCACCCAAACGCAGGGTGTTTTGAAGGAAAATGTAAAGCGCTGGTTTCCTGCAACGATTAAGGGGGAAAAAAACCCAGACCCTTCTCTGCACCGTGGAGTCCCTCAGTCCTTCAAACCACAGTCACACCACTGAGCACAGCGGACAGCACGCAGAGGGGGAAGTGCTGAGGCATCCCATCCGCGAGCATGGGAAACACGCCCAGGCCCCGGGCAGACGGACAGCACGCGCCATGGCCGGAGCGGCCGCTGCTCCGGGCCTGGCCCTAGACCATCCATCCCCCCACCAGATCCCCAAGGTCCCACCTGGGGTCAGAGAAGGAGAAGGCTGACCAGTCTGGGCTCGCAGCAGAAAGGCCCGGGCGGGAGCCCTGAGTGCTCCGGAGAACTGGGAGTGGGGGTCAGAGCCCAGCCGCACCCCCTCTCCCTCAGCCTGTCCCGCAGAGGCGAGGCTGAGACTCTCCCTCCCCAGCCCTGGATGGTGGCAGCTCCCACGAGGTCGAAGGCAGGGCTTCAGAGCGAGAGGTCAGGGGGCCGACGTGCCTCTCTGCACCGCAGGGCTCCAGGGGTTTCTGCACTGTGAGCCCTGAGCCCCTGGGGGAGACACACCTGTCTCCCAGAGACCCCAGGGGAGAATGCCACGGAAGGGGGCCCACTTTGGGAAGGGGGGCCGGTATACCTGTCCAACGGGTCCTCCGCTCTCTCAGAAAAAAAGGTGGTGACGTCCCTCCAGCCCCTGCTACCGACTCCCTGGACCTGGAAGGAGACGTAGGCGCTCAGCCTGGGCTCTGATGCCAAGTGCGGAGTTGAGACCTGGGTGAAGTTTAGGAACACGGCGACACCACGGGGCTTGCTGTGTGAACGCAGAGGCTGTGGCCCCAGGAGCTCAGCGGAGAAGTTCCTGGGTGGGAAGCAGGACAAACGCCAACCCGCCCCCCCCCGCCGCCCCCAGCGGCGCTAAGGCAGAGAAGGCGGCCGCCCCCAGCGCACTCACCAGGGGAGGTCGGCAGCAGCAAGACAAGGGCAGAAAGAAGAGAAGGAACAGGTTAGTGGCTGTGACGGGTGCCCGTCAAGCCGTTTCCATAGTCCTCAGGCTGTCGGCACCGGAGCATCTACCTGACCCTCCTCACGTCCTACAGGCCCCTCTGGCCAAGAAGCCAAAAGGGGCATGAAGCGCCTGGCCCTTCCTGCTCGCGGTTCCGGGCTCCTTGGAATATGGAGACGCTTTCAGCCGAGCCCGCCTGTCAGGCGGGGCTTCCCTACCTTGGCTGCCAACTCAGAGAACCCACTGGACACATCATCAAAAATCTTTCCCTCCTTCACCTGGTGGATCGAAACAGCATCGTCATAGCCGAGGCAGATGCCCCGCTGCCCATTACTGACAAAGGACAACACCCACCGACACCTGTCAGGGGACCTGTCTCCGTGCCGCGTCGCCCCCTCCCAAGAAGTGAGGGTGAGGAGCAAGCCGACCACAACGCAGCCCGGGCCGGTCTCGCTCGGACCCTCCCCCGGTGGTCTCCCGAGCACAGGCTGGCACTGGCCGCAAGCCGCACGCCCCCCTCCCCCGGGAGCTTCTCTCGCCGCCTTGGCTTCCTCCGGGGTGAGGGGCCGGGCACACACACACAGCCACGCGGGAGCAGAGTACAAGGCCAGGCCTTGCTGGGCTGGGGGACGAGAGCCATAGGCACAACGCACGCATGAGGACACGGGGAGTGAGCACGGGAGCCTGAAGCCTGACGGCGCCTCCCAGCACCAACTGCCCCCCGAATGAGGCCCACGGCAGACGCACGCAGCCGAGTACCAGAGTCCCCGCGTTACCTTCTCCTGGGCAGGTTTGAGGACACTCTCGTTCAGACTGTGGCCCAACTCTGATGCCTGTTGGAAGGACAGATGAGATGAGAAAAAGCCGCGTACGTGGCAGCACGTTCACCCCAGGACCGCGAGCCCTGCCCATGGAGGGGAGGCTGCAGACGGCGAGCAGCCCGCCAGCACCCGATGCTCCACGCTGTTGCAGAGGCTTGAGAGCGCTGCCCCTGGCCTACGCGCCCTGGGAAGGGGCTCGGACAGCAGCCAGCTCTTGGAAGCCCACCCCATCCGGTGGCCACCATCAGGCTCTCCCCGTCGGAGCCCACAGGATCCCCGACACAAACGGGTGGATCCGAAGCCCCACCTGCCCTCCAGGGGCCCTGCGGGAGTTCGGACAGAAGGGGATGGAGCCGGGGAGCGAGCCTAGGCCAGCAGGTCAGGTGGGGGGCAGGCAGGACAGAGGGGAGGCAACCACGGCACTGGCACAGGACTCCCCAGCACCGCTGCAGCAGCAGCCTCGGGTTCCGGATCCCGTGCCTCCTGCCTGAGACGCGGACACCCGAGCACCATGGACGGGCCACGTGGGAGCCCGTCGGGCTGGGGAGCAGCTCTGAGCGTGAAGACAGGGAGCACCGACATGCAGCCGCGGCGCGGACACCTCGGAGCGGGGCACGCGCCAGACGCGCGGCGGGCGGGGTGGGGGGGCGTGCACGAGCATGGACGTGGCCTTACCAGCTCTGGCTGCTGCTTGGAACCCCAGAACTTCACCCAGACAGCATGGGGAGACGGGGGGTGGGGGTGGGAGAGAGAGCGAGGCGGTGGGAGCAGTGTTCGGCAACAACCAGGACACGGTCCCGTGGGCGCCGCACGCTCTCTAGACCCGGCACCTCCCACCTGGGAGCTTTCCAGCGCGGTAGGAGCGAGCGGTTAGGGAGTTGAGATGGGGGCTCAAAGAGATCAGCCCTTGGGCCGTGAGGGGGCCCGCGTGGCCCCAGAGGCTCCTTGGACGGCCTGGCACCACGCCAGGACCGCCAGCCAAGGTGTGAGAAAAAGGCGAACACCAGGGCCTGAGATGCCGCCCACGAGAAGGGAGGGTGCTAACCAGGGACAGAGGCACGCTGCTGCCACAGGATGCAGACCCCAGTCCCCTGGGGGGCGCTGGGCCCCCCGTGTGGGGTTGCCCAGACATGGCACAGAGCCTCCTTCCCCACGAGGCCAAGGGCACAGGGGCCTATGGCTGTCCGCCTACAAGGGACGGGGCAGGATCTAAGCCTCCTCCACCTGCTAACCCGCAGGCGCCCAAAGTGACACATGGACACGTGAGCCTGGGAGGCAAATGCACGTGCGGGCCTGTCAGGGCCCGAGGTGCCCGCGGAAGTGCCCTTCCCCTGAGCGCGGGGCACGAAGCAGGCGACCAGCCTAGAAACCTTGAGAGCACGAATGCAGAGGCTTTCTATGTTACCTTTTGACTTGCCTGGGATCCAAACTTTGTCGCCTGAAAGGAAACACAGAGAGAGGACTTTCTGGTCAGCCGCCTGATGCTGGCCACCAGGGCTGCACGTCCTTGGGGCCCAGACACCCGTGCTGGCCTCCTGACGGCTGCGAGGCACTGGTGCTCACCCCACAGCAGCTCTAAGGGGCTCCGCAAAGCTGCCCACCACACCCGCTTTCCCTGGAGGGAGGCCGTCAGCGGAGGGGCAGCCAGGATGAGGGAGCAGGGCTGATGCCGACCTCCCTGCTCTGGAATGCAGAGCGCACAGGCCGCCCACGGGCCCACAGGTGGGGCAGGTCCCTCTCCAGCAAGCTCTCCCCGTCACTGCCGAGAGCGGTCTGGTCACACCTCTCACCTCTGCCCAGTACCCCGGCCGCTCTCATAATAAGCAAAGAGGGAAAGGCCTGGATCCCCACTGCAACCCCGCAAAGCCCCGGACAGAATCAGCAGAGGCCACATGGCAGAGCGCTGGTGCCCCAACGCCAGGCTCCTCCCCAGGCTCTGGCCCTCAGAAACTCCCGTCCTGGCCTCTCCAGGGCCCGTGTGCTCTGGGTCAGCCTGCCAGGCAGCCTCCCGTCCCTGCTCCAGGCATTCCTGTCCCCGCCACGGCACGGTCTCCTCACCAGGCCCGTACCCTCGCACACGCCCCTGGCCTGGCCCCTCCTGTCTGGCCCCCACCCAGTTACTGCCAGGAGCCGAGCACATGCCCACGGCCCAGCTGCCTGTCCTGACAAAACCCCCAAATCCTGCCTCGCCTCGAGCCCAGGAGCAGGCGAGGGCAAGAGGAAACTCGGGCTGTCTATACCCTGGAGACCCAGCAGCAGAAACTCCAGGCTTTGCTTGGGCCGGGGGAGGGGGAGACAGGGAAGCCCGGGTCACCCTGATGCCCCACCGGCACCCACCTTCTGGAGCCAGCCCAGCCCCTGCAGGCAGCTCCGCTCTGCCCGGTACACCACCAACCGTCACAGCAAAGAACGTCTGTGGGGCCTGGAGGATTTGCCAGGGCGAGAGGCCGCTCACCGAAACCCCCTCAGGGCAGATGGACATGCGACCTGAGCCCCGTCAGGACCCCCTGGTCTCCCAGAGCCACCTGGCCTGCGCGGCCACATGACGGGACAGGCTACTTACACCCTCCTTCGCTGCTGAGGCAAACCTGCTTGCTCCAGTGGCGAAACTGCTCCAGCCCTGAAAGGAAGTGACACAGAAGCCACATGGTGGCTCCACACGTGGCCACCAAGGGAGGTGCTCCTCAGACACGCACCGGCCGCCTCGCACCCACGTTCTGTGGGAAGGACGCAGCCAGGGCCCCGGAAGCAGCTCCTGGCCCGGCTCCCTGGAGACACGCCCTCCCCCGAAGCGCCCTGCCGCCCCTCCAGACAGACCACGGGGAACTGGGGGCGCTGAAAGCTATCCTCCTTCCTCTAAGTCCAAGGTTGTTTCCCCTAAGCCTCCAAGATAGATGAAAGCAATTTGGAAATAGAAACTCTTCATTTAAATCCCAACTCCGCCTGTTCCACCTGAAGGAGACGCAGAGGGACCCTCGCGAGGAACTGAGAAGACAAGTGCTTGCGGCCTCTTCCCCATGGCGGAGTGGGGTGACACGGAGACACACACACTACAGCCCGGGAGGCGCTTCTGGAGAACAGGCTCCCACACGGTGGGCCAGGCTGACGGCCCCTTTCTTCCCTGGGGCAGCCCTGGCCCAGAACCCACATGCTTGGGAGGCTCTGCCAGGAGCGGGCGGCCAGGCGGGCTCCGCTCAGAGGAAACGAGCCTTGATAAATCTGAGGGATGTGTTGTGTAGCCAAAGTAAACAAACGACACAACACGCGTGGGATTAAACACCGTAAGCGGTGCTTTAAGAAGAGGACGTCAGTGAAGGAGAGGGAGGGGGGGCCTCTGTGAGACGGGCCAGCGTGGGATCCCAGGACGGCCAGGCTCCGGGAGGCCCCTGGGGAGCGGGGGACAGCCAGGACGGGTGTCCTCACCGAGTACAGGGACGACATCGCGCTGTTGAGGAAGTCGTCTTCCCTCTTCGGAGGCGGTACCGTGTTCCCAAACCCCACGTAGCGGTTCTCCTGGGCCCTGGCGGGGACACAAGCAACAGCCCTGCTGCTCCCGACAGCTGGGGGTGCGGAGGTGCCCAGACCCGGGATGGGCACCCCGGAGGACGTGCGGCTCCCACACCCCAGTGTGGGGTCAGGCTCTCCTCTGTTCATGGGACGAGGCCCTCCTGCTGCACCTGCCAGAGGACCTGGCGAGACCCAAAGTGACAGCCGGTCACTGCAGGGAGTGGGACAGGCTCGACCACAGGTCAGGCAGGTTCCAGGAAGGAAGCACATCCTTTCTGCTCCCAAGCATTCTTAGCAGTCTTTTTCTCTCCACTCAAGCCCCCCACCCGAACCTGGGCTTCCAGGCAGCACCCCAGGAGGCCTGCCAATTCTGCACCCCCTGCACATGTGGGCAGCAGCCTCCCCCGACCCTCGCAGGGGCCAAACTCCCGGGAGCCAGGTCTGCTTGGGCCTCCCCCAGCTCCCCCAAGCCCTCCGGAGGCCTTACCCTTGATAGGAGCCAAGGTCATCGTTCAGCCAGTCTTCGAAAGCCTTGTCCGCGGAGGTGGTGGAGTTCTGCAGCTGGCCAGAGGCTCTGCAATGGAAGGTCAGAGGTCAGAGAGGCCGACAGGGGGTGGGCACACGCCCATAGGACCATGGGGGTCTGTGGGAGGTGCCGTCACGCCCACCTGCTCACACCTGGCTCCTCCAAAGCTTGGAGCAGAGGGTGGCTCAGGCTTAGGCTCAGCGGCTGAAGCCGGCAAGAAGCAGGGGGAGGTGCTGCAGCCCGGAGAGGGGGGGCGGGCACAGCAGCTCCACGCCTGCCCATGCCTGCAGGGAGGCCGCAGGGGTCAAGGCCAAAGCAAGCGCTCGGCAGGGGTCTGGAGCCCTTCCGACTGGAATCTCGCCACACAAGGGGGAGGCGGAGGGGAGAGCCGCTGGGCACCCCTGGCGTCAACAGGGAGCTCTCTCTGAGACCGGTCACCCCGGAACACCGGCCTCCAACCCACGACAGGACACAGGATGCCCGCCAGGGAGATGGGTCCCCCTGGGGACGCGGGCAGCCCGCAGGCAGGACAGGAGACGTAAACAGCAGCCAGACTGGGTCCTACAGAGATGCCGTGTGCTGTGGGCACAGATCGAGGAACGGGGAATGGCGCTTCCACTTCAGACGCACCTTTACTGGTTGAACTTCTACTAAAAGTTTGAATTGTAACTTAAAAGGTTGTTTTTCCCACTGACTTTCAGAAACGGCTCACAACTGGGGCTGTTACCACAACAGCACAGGGACCCTGAGCCACAGTTAAGGTCAGAGCCGGGCAAACCCGGCCCAGAGCCTGGCCCACAGGCCAGACGAGTAGCTACCGGTGGGCAGAGGACGGCAGTGTCTTGGGCTGAGGTGGGGTCCAGTTCTGGGCGGGCGATGACTCCAGAGACCATTCTCTGCCTTCGGCCAGAGTGGCCACCTGCAGAGGGAGCCAGGGCATCAGGCAGCGTGGATGCCACCTGCCCCGCACACAGCCCCTCGGGCTCAGCTGCCACGGGCCAGGGCTCTGCGGGTGCTGACACCAAGACTGGCTCTCACGATGGGCAGAGTGAGCAAGCTCTTGGTCACTGTGGCGCCCGGGCCCCCTCTGCACCCCCCGAATGGATGCAGCGCTCCCCAGAGGCTGTGAGGAGGGCTCAGCCCTCCTAATCACAGGCCACCTGCTTCCCCTTGGGTGGGGCGAGCTGGGGCCACGCGTCTTGTCTGTGTGTGGACTGCACATGGCCTCCGTGTCGTGTCAGAACCCACAGGAGATCTCAGCCCCTGGAACCACTCCAGCAGCCGATGGCCGGAGCAGCCTGCACACGGCCGGGCGGCCTGTGCTCACCTTGTCCCTGAAGAGGGCGGCGGCCTTGCTGTTGTACTTCTCCTGCAGGGACCAGCAGGGGTCATAGACCTCTTGACACTCCAGGAACTCCCGGAATTTAGCGTTCCCGCCCACCTTCATCTTCTCCAGCTCCACGTCCTTCCACTTGTCCATAGTGACGGACCGGACAAAGCTACACACCAGAGGGCTGACCTCGCCACCAGTACCAGCATCCAAGAGCCCACCCCAAACAGTCTGGAATTAGACACGTGCACCTCCTGTGCCAGAGCGCCGGAGCGGGCAGGAGCTGGCCTGTGGGTGGCCCTCACCTTCCCATCACCCTCCAGGTGGCAGGCCAGGAGCAGAGGGCACTGACCTGAGGTGCACCCCGAGCCCGCGGTGCTTCCCCGAGCACTCCAGGCAGATCCAGATGCCGTAGGTCACGCTCACCCACTGAGGGTTGAAGGCGCCGCACTCAAAACACACCTGCGAAGAGCGCCCAGGCAACTCACCCGGGGCAGGGCGGGGCAGGGCCCGGGGACCCCGAAGACCCAATGGGGGGCCCCCAGAGGGGGCAGAGGGAGGCTGGCTGGGAGGCCAACGGTGACAGGGAGGGAGGACTCTGAGGCCGCGAGCAACTCTGAGAGGACCCCGAAACCTAGGCCAAGTGTCAAGGAAAAGCGGACACTTACGTTGTTTTCATCTTGCACTCGAACTTCCTTAAGAACCTTCCTGGTTCTCGGGCTGGCCATGGCGCTGTGAAAGAAAAAAACAAACTTTCCAACTTCCAAATAGGTCACTTCACAAGAAGATCAATCTTTGGTGCAAACACACTACAAAGTATGGCTTCAAGAAATTCCGTGAAGCTGCTTGGAAGCCACAGGGGGACAGGGCTACTTACTGCAGGAACCTGCTCTCCCCGTGCTAAGAAAAGCCGAGATCAGTCTGGAGGCTCCCGGGCCAACCACAGCGTGATTATTAGGGGCAATGCGCAATTACTGGAGGCCGCTCATCATGTACCATCAAGACCACACGATTTATACAAACATCCGTCTTCTGGTGAAGTTCACAGCAAGGGGTGGTCTTCACAAAACGTGCTCAGACTGGCCGTTAAATCTCTTTCCCCTTTTCAGGGCGACACGTCAGACTTGGGCTGACAGTATCCGAAGCCAGGGAGCCCCACATTCTCGGCCCCCGTGGCCCCTCTACCTTCCTACCAGTGCAGGGAGGCTGCTGGCCTGGGGCGGAAGCAGTGGCCCCGACTGACACAGGAGGAAGCTGGCCTCCCTGGGACCATCTGAAGGATGGAGGTGACAGACAGCATGGCCACAGCAGGGCAAGGACAGGGGCCTATGGACCAGCAGACCTGCCACTGCGCCTCAGGGGGACACTGCCGGGGAACCGCAGCCACACAGCCTGAGCTGAAGAGAAAACCCATTCACTTCTTTATAGATCTCCTAGCTACGGCAAAGTTCAAGTTCAAGTGGTGGCCCGGTAAGTTTCAGGCGGGGGATGGGGAGGGAGCCCAGCATGGTGTCGGCAGTAAAGTAACCCCATGGATGCCCAGCCTGAGTCTCAGGCTGGCCCTTCCCTTGTGACCAGGACCTGCAGGCTGTCCCTCCAGCTCCCCAGGCAGCATGCGTCCTCTCAGGACACACAGGCCACTTAAGGGACAGAGCCACACACCTGGGCTGCTGGTGGTGTCTCCAGCCTCCGACCCTGCACCCCACTGTCTGTGAGGGACTGCTCCAACCAGCTTCCCTGCCAATGCTTTAGCGTGAAAATCCCAGGAGCAGCAGTCACCTTCGGTTACTCCCCAAGGGGACCCTGCCTCTCCCCACACAGAGGCCTCCTGAATCCTGAGCCCCAGGATGCCTAACGCCCATAACGCCCACTTCTGAGCCAGCTGAGGTTAGGAGACAAATGTCTGCTTTCTGTAACTGAGGAAAACAAAGCCAAGGGCTCACCGGAGGCACCTTTCTGCTCTGTATTTCTCTGTGCTGTGCATGACAGTCTCGAAGGCAAACACCTAAACCCACAATCCTGCCCAGCACCCAGCACCTGGCCCGACCCATCCAGGCGGGACCCTGTCCTCACGCTGAGCTCCAGTCACTCACAGGGCGAAGGCAGAAATGGGTGGCCCCTGGGAGCTCTTTCCAGAGAACTGTGCCTGCCCAGAGGCTCCCATTCAGGCCAACAGGACCCAGGCAGACAAAAGTCAGAACTGGGGTGAGCCTGCCCTGAATTTCTAACTGCGTAAAAGAAGGCAGAGAGAGTGTCTGCAAAAGTACTGCAAGGGAAATACGTGAAAAATAAATGACTTGGTTCGGATTTAAAAGGAACTTTTTTTTGGATGTGAGAATCCTTTACTTCTGTGAAATGCTAACTTTAATACATAAAAAACAAACACTTCCTAACTTTCAAAACTATAGTTTGTCTTGAAATATAATCCAAGAACTCCTGCATTAATGCTTGAAACCAAACACAGCTCTGTGCAAGTGAACGTGGCCTCGGTAAACGGTGAACCAAATAACACTTCTCAGTTTACAGGAAGAAACCACTTGTCAGCCGGCAGAACGCTGTTCCTTAAGTTGGGACTTCCTCAATGGCGGAGATGAAAAGGGATGACTTAGGGACACTGCTTGGGGCTGTTACACAGGGGACAGGCAGAAATCCTGCTCATCTTTCCCAGAAACCACCTGAGGCCCCCGAAGCACCTACACAGAAGAACAACCGTTTCTCACGTAAAACACCATCACTTCTGAACTTCTGCAGGCTATGGTCCCAGGAAGGGATGCCAAAGCCAACTTAAACGCTAATTATCCCCTGGGCCATTATCACAGCTCCACCTGGCACAGAAACAGAGGATGGCGGAACCCTTAGGCCTGCACTAAATGACACAATTAACTCTCACATGGGTGGTCAGCGACGAAGCTGTTGAACAGGGCAGACGAGAAGCACTTCTACCTAAACGCACGGGCACTGACAGAGAATTCCAAAGTCCCTTCTTGGTTTCCTCTCCCTCCCCCAAGACGATCACCCACGGCCACCAAGGGCGAGGCTGCCATTTCCGATTAGACCGGCCTCTCCAACACCGAGGGGGAGGACCCTTCCCTCTTAGGAGTGGAAGCCCCTTCAAAGCTCAGACCCGGCCCGACGGGACCCTGTGTCCAAACCAGCTCCTGGTTCCGAAGGAAGGGACGGGGCAGGGCCGGCTGGCCCCACGGAGGGGGTGTTGGTAGGCAGCGGCCCGTGACAGCCTCAGAGGAAGGAAGGCTGGGGGCCGGGGGCGAGCTGCGGGGCCGTGTGGGTCCAGGCGGGGGCGGCCAGAGGAGGGGGGACAGCCGGGGGCCCGTGGACTAGCCCCGGGGTGGCCGGGGGAGGGCGGGGTGGGCGCTTCCAGGTCCTGCGGACAGCGGCCTCGGGGCGGGTGGGGGTCTGGGCGGAGGCGGCCGCCGGCAGGGGCAGTGGACCAGCCCGAGGGGAGCCGGGGCCTCGGGGCCTCGGCCGCGCGCTTACCGGGCAGAGGACTCGATCCTGCGCGCCGGGTCGGGCCGTGTCAGGCCGGGATCAGGGCCGGGGTCCTGGCCGGCGTCGGCCGCGCCGCGAACCGCACCAAGTACGACCGCCGACCACCCACCCCACCGCCACCCGCTTCCGGCTACGTCGCTCCTCGCAACGCCTCACGGGAAGCCCGGGACAAGGCAGGCGGGGGCGGGCCTTCCTCCCCGCCTGCTTGGCCGGAAGCGCTGCCTCACCCCGTAGCCATGGGGACGCGTCCTCCTCCGGGCTGCTGTGTCAGAGCTGCTAGTCCAGCGGGGACCGCGGCAGCCTGGGGACCGACAGCCGTGCTCACCAGCGGTGCGCCGTCAGGATCAGACGGGAAACTGATGGCCTGCTCAAATTAGAACGATTCATGGGCGTTTACTCACAAGGGGGCTGGTTAGGAGGGTATGCGCGGGTTTAGGGCACCGCAGGAATTCTGCGGGAACCCAGGGCTGGAGCAGCAGAGCTGTGACGTCAGCAGACTCCAAGGAAAAGAGGGAAAGAGGGCTTCCCGGACTCGGGAAGGGCAGTGTCCTCAGTGCCGCTGCCCAAGAGGAGCTGTCATCTTTTGTTGAGGGCATGAGCATCCAAAGGTGACCTAGTAGAAGGAGCCACAGGAATAAATACCGGCCTCTCTGGCCTCTCACCCTCTGGTCTCCCGATTTTGCCTCCCACTGGCCGGGCCCAGCGGTGCAGTCTGAGGTGGAGAAGGGTAGGGGGTGGGCACGGAGGACAGCTGGAGACGTTGCAAGCAGGCTGCAAAGCAGCGTGAATAATAGAATCCCAAATATGGGAAAGATGAGAGTAGAAAGAAAACTGTCCAGAGTGATAATCTCTGGGGAGTATAACTGCACGCGATTTTTGGCTTTATTTTTACTCTGTGCTCTTATGTGTATTCCACATATTCTTCATTGATCTATGGAACTTTTGGAGTGATCAAGTATGAACGCTTTTACTGAGGTATAATTTACATTCAATAATTTACGTTCAATGAGTTTTGAGAAATGCACACTCCAGTGTAACCTCCACCATGATCAATTATAGAACATTTCCATCACAGGCAACCACCGTTCTTACTTTTATCCCCGTTTCTTAGTTTACCTGTTCTAGAACTTCATATAAATAGAATCATGCGATAAGTACTCTTTTGAATGGCTTCTTTCCCTTAGCATAACGTTTTCAAGGCTCATCCATGTTGTAGCATGTCAGCACTTCATTCCTTTTTATTGCTGAATACTATTCCGTTAAATGAATATAACTCTTTGTTTATCCATTCACATATTGGACAGTGGAGTCATTTCTGAGTCTTGGGTATTGTGAATAAAGCTGCCCCGAAATGCACATGGGTATATTTTAACATTTCTTGTGCATAATTACCTAGAAGTTAAGTTGCTGGGTGATCGGGGAGGTGTATGTTGAACTTCATAAGAAATTGTGAAGCAGTCTTCCAAAATGGCTGTACCATCTCACACCCCACCAGCAGTGTGAGAGCTCCAGTGTCTGGTGTGTACGCTGGGTTATCTCATTTGCATTTCCCTCCATTGCTGGTTGAAAGCTTCCCTGGAGGATTATCTTAGCTTCCTGGACCTTCCAGCCCACCCTGTGCCCAGCTTAGGATGAGCACCTCGTGCAGCCAGGGGAAGCACTCAGGAAGGAGCCAGCAGGGCTTGCTGGTGGCGCAGTGGCATCACAGAAACAAGAAGACTGAGGTGATGTGCACGGGGCACCCATAGGGTCTACACAAGGACAATGTGAGACAGTGTAGATTTCAGCACGAGACCCTGGGGCTGGGACTGTGTGGGTTCCACAAGTTCCGAGAGCGAGAGCTACGTGCTGGATTCCTTACGTGGGCTCCCTGGAGGAAGCGGGCTACGAAGGATGTTGAAAGGGAGGAGAGGAAAAGGGAAGGCGGTCCCTGAAAGGGCACAGCGGAAGCCAACATTTGGTGCTGGCTAGTGCAAACAAAGAGCAGCGGCTGAACTTTCAGTTTTCTGATCATAAAGCTAAAAGGTCCACCCCTACTCCATCCCTGGTTCTGAGGCTTGGGGCTACGCTCGTCCCCAGAGCCAAGAGCAGGGAGGTGGCCATTGCAAGGACAGGGCAAGCCTGCCTCCTCACAGCATCCGTGGTGCCCCTACCTCACTCTGCCATCTCAAGGCTGGCTCAGTGACCAAGTAACAGAGGACCAATCTGGGAATTGAAGTGGTGAATGGAGCAGAACATGCAGCTGCAAACTGGAAATGTTTTATTACCCCATCTGAAATATTTAGATAATTTGTTTTTCTTCTAGACCTGCCAGCAGTACATTAATTTCCAGTTAGAGTAACGTGATCATCTTTGTGGTTTCCTCCCCAGGGCTGCTGAAGCTCTCGATATGATATGAATAAAACTGAAGGGAATACGAGGGCAGCAATATGCAAACCTCAGGGTAAATGGCTGCGCAAGGCTGGGGCTGGCCTGGGCCACACAAGTTCACCCATGAAGTCACCGTGGGACCCGGGACACCTCACTGCTGCCTCCTGGACTCAGTTTCCCCGTCTGTGAAAGGAGGACCCCAATTCCCCTTCCAGGCCAGGGGCCCACGCTTCCTGCCTGCTTGCCAGAAGTCAGTCCCTGGCCTCGATAAGGAAGATCTTGTGTAAACTGCACAGCAGTGCGGCTCTTTCTGATGTACACCTGTTTGTCCAGGTGAAGAAACAGAGGCACAGAACAAGTAAGCAATTTGCCCCAGGTCGAAAAGGCAGTAAGTGGTGGAGGCGAGGTTGGTACCCAGCCTGTGTAACATCTTCCCCAGAGTAGAAGGGCATGTGGGGCGAGGGTCCACTGGGGGCGCAGTTGTGTCCTCTGATCTGACCCAGCACCAGTCTCAGAGGTCAGTTTCATTCCAGACATGTGCAAGTGACGGAGAAACTGGGTTGGGCCGTGAGCACTGGTCAACCGTGACCCTGTCAGGGTCTCACAGCCGGGTCCCGGGGGTCCAGCCAGCTGCCATCAGGGGTGGCACAGCCTAAAGAAACAGCTGAGGCTACCCAGGACTGGTGAGGGCCATGTGTGTACATGTGTGTAAGTGTACACATCTGTGAGCATGTTTGGGTTTGCACGTGTGTGCAGTGTGCATGTGCATGGTGCGTGTGTGTATACATGTGTGCATGGTATCGCATGTGTGGTCTATGCCTTAAGGCTCATTAGGCTCAAGGTCACTGTACCGAGTCCCCCTCGTGCACAGAGACAACAGGTGTGGCTTTGGGGTGTGCCCCAGAAGAGGTGCTGCCCACAGGGCTTCCCAGAGAAGCAGGGTCTGCCATACCCACTTTGCACAGTGGCAGAGGCTGCAGCTTGGAGTCGGAGAGACTGCCCTGGCCCCGGCCAGTGGCAGCAGCACACAGATGCAGGCCCAGGCTACTGAGACCCCAGAGGCACCCCAGCAGCGCTCGTCCGGAGCTCCTGCGCACGGGGAGAAATGAATCCAGGGCTGTGTCCGCCTCGCCCCCAGGAGCACTGCTTCACCCCGCACCCCGGGCATGGCCCACAGGTCTGTGTTCCTCAAACCGCTGTGGGCTGAGGAGGGGCCATGTGGGGCCCCGTGAGGACAAGGCTCCTTCCCTGCCTGGGAGGGTAGCTCTCAGGAAGTCTCGCTGCCTATATTTAAAGATCAGCCATTCTGTGGGCCTCCAGGAGCCTGGGGCATGGCAGGACCTTGGGGGCATCTTGAAATGACTATATAATCCCATTGACTGGCCAGCGCTCCAGGGCCGCCTGGAGAGGTGATCGCCGGCCATGGATGTCACCAGAGCCCTCGGTCTCTCTCTGGACTCTTAGCTCCTCTTGAAATCTCTCCCATGTTGGGCTCAGCTCGGGGGCAGGGGTGTTTCTCCCAGTGTTTAAGGGGATATGCCTGTGCCACCCGGCCCCCGCTGGGCTCCAGGGAGCAGTTAGACCCACCTTGAGGCCACCAGGGCCTCAGGTACATGGAAACAGCCCCAGTTTCCCAGCGGGAGGGCTCGAGGTCAGGATCATTTGCTCTGTCCCAGCGATGCGGATGGAGCTGACTGTTTGCTGGGCGCTGGTAGGAAGAGGACCAGATGGACCCAGGTGGCACTGGAGCATCTGTGATGAAGGGAAGGGCTGACCTCCTGAGGGGAGCAGTGCTGCAGGGCCTGGCGTGGGCTCAGGTGCTGCTGAGGCAGACCTTTGAGCCAGATCCGAGGGAGGAATTGAGTCCCTCCTGGGTGCTAGCCCTCACGACGGGCCCTCGGAAGCCCACAGAAATAAAGGGACATGAAATCCTTAGTTCCTATCACCGACCTCCTATTTTTCATTCCCCAGTAGCGTGTCCCTCTCCTGATGCAGGAAATCAAAGAGAAGGAGGGGGCCCTGCCGGTCAGCGTTGGTCCCGATGCCGGGCTCTGGCGCACAGAGGGTGCCGCGATGCCCGCCCATCTGACCCCTGGTGCTGCCTCTAAATGATGCACAGGAAGAACTGGGCCCCAGGATGAAGGAAATGGAAGGAACGTCAGAACGTGGCCCTGCTAACTCACGAGGCCGTGCGTCGCTACGGAGCACAGCTGCTCCTGACCCAGAGCTGTCGTTCCTCCTAAAACACCCAGGAACTTGCAGCTGTGCTGAATGACACTTGGTCACATAGGCTAACGAGTCACTGCCAGGGATGTATTGGGACAGGGCCATCTTCTCAGACTGCAGGCCTGAGGGCTCAGATCCCGGGGGCTATGACAGGAAGACCCACACCCCCCTGCCTTAGCCCCTCCCATGCCTATCCAGATTCTAGTTGTTAGAGACAGAAAACCCAACCCCACATGGCTTAAACAACAAAGGGATGTTATCGGCTCATGTGGTGAGAAGCCCACTGGTGAGCTGGCTTTCAGGTGAGGCTTGATCCAGCAGCTCCACTATATCACTGAGAACCAGGTTTCTCTCTGTATCTTTGCTCTGCTGTTGCATTTTCATCCGAAGGTCCCAAAATGCAGTCTCTAAGGCTGTAAGCTCCCTGTTCACATCCCAGCTAAAAGCCCAAGATTCACTAGCCTGGGTCACGTGTCCACTTCTAAACTAATAACAGCCCAAGGGGATGGAATGTGCTGATCTGTGGCATCTAAGCCCCGAGCTCCAGCCCTGGAGCCCCAGAGGGGAGCAAGGTTCCCAGCACTGCAAGGACCCCAAACAGAAGTCTGAAGGTCAGGTGAGCTCTCCCTGTGGCTGAGATTGAGGTGGGCATTTTGTGGCTCCCCTCTGTGTCCCCGGGGCCCAGCATGAGCCCAGCCAGCGTGGTACGAACACTGGGGATGCCTGGGTGGGGCTCTGCCTCTCTCCTCTTCTCTTCGGGGGAGCTGCTGCTAGAAGGAGGGAGGGAATGGGTGGAGGTGGACAGGCAGATCGTCTTTCCGGAGAGGCAGGAACTTGGCCTGGAGGCAGGAGGGAAGAGGGGTTTCAGGTGGACACAGGACCTGGCGCCACAGGGAGGCTGAGAAGGGCCGGCCAGGGGGTGGGCGGCAACTGGGAACAGCCACTGACACACTGACCCCAAGGCCAACACAACGGGGAGGCGGGGGAGGGGGGGACCGGGCGGTTGGAAATCATGTCTTGAAGGACCACAAGTGCAGCCAGTCACATTTTGGGCTGAGAGCGCTCCTGGTTGGTCAGCCAGGAGGCCTGAGAGCCGGTGGCCCCGGGAGGCCCACAGCATCCCTCATCCTGCATTCTTACCTCCCAGGCCCCTGCCACCTGAGAAATCACAGGGCAAAGGGAGCCACTGAGCTGGGATCCTGCCCCCGGCTCCCTCTGCTGCCCCTCCCAAAGCCCCTGCCCCTGCGCTCCGTCTCTGGACTTACCCAGACCTGGACCCAATCTCACCTTGAGCTGCGGGCAACCAGGTCTCTGGACCCAGCGGAGCCTCAGCCTCTGTGAAGCTGTGAAGTGGGATCATCATCGCTCCTCCCCCACGGTCCCGTGACATCCAGGGAGATGAAAGGAGGTGCGGCTTCTGGGCCCGGGAGGGACCCTGGGCTCCTGGTCACTTCACACCCCACCCCCACCCGCGCACGAAGACAGAAGCAGAGCCTTCAGGAGTGACGGAGGGGGTGTCAGCAGGGCTGGAAGAGTCTGTCCCCTGCCGTTCCCTTTGCTCCCAAAGCCCAGGAGCCCTTCCTGGGGACTCAGTAAACGTGGCTTGATGTGGGCGGTCCTTTGCCACTCGGGGATCGTACCCCATGCCAGCCCTCCATTGAGAGAGAGACAGAGACAGAGAGCGAGGACCCAGAGCCAGACGGGGGGCAGCCGCTGACCTCAGCACAGGACACACACAGGCCTGCAGACCAGCTTCCCTTCTCCTTTGTTTCCAGTTTGCTTAATGAGCCAAATGTTTAAGCAACTCCCCCGCTACCCCGCTTTCCTCTTTAATCCCTGAACCGCTGAGAGTGATGACGAGGTCCCAGTGAGAGCTGCGGATGCATCCTCTGGGCTCTCCTGGACCGGGTCTCAGGAGGCCCGGGCCGACGTGCCAGTGGACGGGCCAGAGACATACCTGGGCCGCGTCTGGGTCACGGCAACGAGCCGTCTTCTCCCACCCAGCGCTTCCAGCTCTCAAAGGCCCGCAGGAGGGCTCCTGGATTTAATGCCTCGTCTGTATGCCAGCCTGACGACGGGCACCCTCACAGGGCCTGTGGTCTGTCTGGGAGAACCAGTGGGGTGTCTGCACGCGGGGCCTCCACCTGGGCCGGGGGAGTTTGCTCCTGTGTCAGGCACCCCAGCGAGCCTGAGGCCGCTCTCTGTCCTTTGCAGCTTGTCCAGCTCTGTTGCTCTTTCAAAGGAAGAACAGGACCCACAGTGCCTTTTATCTGGTCCGGATTAAGGGGTCAGGCCCCCCACCCCACGCAGTTCTGGGGCTCAGCCACTATCTTTCTGGGAGTGTTTGTTGATAGTTAGAAATTTCTCCCAAATTCATCTGAAAACATCTGTGCACATGGCAGTTTCCGTCGCTCTGGGTGAACAGAGATGGCAAGAGGTTTTTTTTTTTTTTTTTAAACATCTTTATTGGAGTATAATTGCTTTACAATGGTGTGTTAGTTTCTGCTTTATAACAAAGTGAATCAGTTATATATATACATATGCTCCCATATCTCCCCCCTCTTGCGTCTCCCTCCCACCCTCCCTATCCCACCCCTCTAGGTGGTCACAAAGCACCGAGCTGGTCTCCCTGTGCTATGTGGCTGCTTCCCACTAGCTATCTATTTTACATTTGGTAGTGTGTATATGTCCATGCCACTCTCTCGCTTTGTCACAGCTCACCCTTCCCCCTCCCCATATCCTCAAGTCCATTCTCTAGTAGGCAAGAGGTTTTGACAGAGCTGAAATTCCTCTAGCCCCGCTGTGAGCTGACCCCACACAGGCCCCGAGGCCGGCTGTTGTTTCTGCCACAGGGATGGCTGAGCTCTGCAGGGTGGATGGGGGTGGTAGAGGGGTGCAGGGGGCCCCCCAAAACCTCAATCTGGCCTCTCCAAGTGTAGTGCTGAATGGTGGTCTCCAGAGGATACATCCCTACTGCCTGGAACCTGTGAACAGGACCTTATTTGGGAAAAGGGTCTCAGCAGGGATTGAAGTAAGGATCTCGCATGAGATTCTCCTGGATACCTGGGTGAGGCCGCAATGTGTCCTTACAAGCGACAGAAGAGGAGGGACAGACAGAGGAAAAGGCCTTGTGAAGACGGAGGCAGAGATGTGAGTGATGTGGCCACAAGCCCAGGGACGCCTGGGCCACGAGAGCTGGGCTCAAGGATGGGTCCCACCCTGGAGCCGCCAGAGGGAACGTGACCCTGCCGACACCTTGAGTTTGGACTTCTGGCCTCCAGAACTGGGAGAGAATAAATTTCTGCTGTTTTAAGCTCCACCCCCACCCCCCCCCACCCCCGCCCAGTGTGTAGTAAAGTTACAGCTGCCACAGCAAATTGCCTGGAGGCCTTCTCTGCGTGACACTGCTCCTCCCCCAGGGACTCAGTCCCACACTCAGAGCTTCCAGCTTTCACCCTCTGGAAACCAGGGGCAGCTCCCCCAACCGTGCCCCCTCAGCCCGCAGACCCCAGGGGCAGGCTTTCCTCCAGATTCGCTGTCTGTGCTCAGCTGTGGGCAGTGTGGACGTTCCCGGCCTCACCTTGGTGACCCGGCAGCGTTGCCCAGGTGTCAGGCTGCCGTCTGTCCCCCAGCTCCTCGGACGGCCTGCTGGGGGCCTGGAGATAGCCCACCTCTGTTCTCTGCTCATGACTCACATAGCACTGCAGTCTCCTGCTGCCGTGATCTGGCTCAAGCAAGGGGGCCCTCTGATCACTGAGTTCCATCTGGGGGTCTATGTAAAATGCAGAATTGGCAACATTCAGCCTCCAAGAACCGTCTATGTAAAATGCAGAATTGGCAACATTCAGCCTCCACGAACCAGGGCAGGTGAGCTCCTGGTAGGCTAGCTCGCCCCTCCTCTTGAGTCCTCACCCCGCAGGGGGGACCTCTGAGCTCCTGACCTAGTCCAGGATGCCTCAGGGATGGAGTGCTCCCGGGGCCCCATTAGGAAGGAGGTTGGCTGGGTGGGTCACACGAGAGCCCGGGGCAAGCGCGGGAGGTGCGGGTGCGGGTGCAGGGGTCGGGGTAGGATATCCTGGGGGTTATCCTGGACTCTTTGGGGCAGGTCTGCAGCAGCTCCGGGTCTGTCCTGGGGCCACCACGCAGCCCCTCCAGCTCCGCACCGCCTGACAAGCTGCACCATCGCCCCTTTAAGAAGGGGTCCCGAGCCCCCTCCCCAGCTGGCACAAGCCCCCAGAGGCTGCGAGTCGGGCTAGAGAGGGAGAGAAACGCTGCGCAGCTGTTATTCGGAGGGGCGGGGCTGGGCTTGGGGACCCGGGGCTGCCGAGCAGGGCGGGACAGAGGACTGGCTGGAGCTGCGGGGTGGGAACTGGCCGGCCGCGATCTCGAGTCTGTGGGGAGCGGGCGGGGCTGCAGCGGGGGGCGGAGGTCAGGGACTTCGGGGACCTGGGATCGCGGGCCGGGCGGGGCGGAGCCTGGCAATGGGGGAGAGGGACGCTGCTGAGTGGGGCGGGGCCGGGGGCGGGGGCTGGGGGGACGGGAACGGGGGAAAGTAAAGGGCGGGCGCTGCGGGCCCAGGCGCCGGGCGTCCCGCGCGCTGGTGGCACCTGGTCCAGACTCGCAGAGGCGGCGCCCGCGGGCCGGGCCGAAACCATGGGCTGCTGCTCCAGCCGCTGCACGCTCATCTTCCTCTGCACTTTCCAGCTGGTGAGCGGCGACCCCTCCTCGGGCCCGGCAGTCCCAGCGCATTGGGGGATCCGGACGCCATCCCCACACTCAGCCCTGCCCGCTGGGTCCGCGACAGCCCCTGGGGGCTCCCGACTGGGCATGGCTCGGACCCGCACGCTTCTGCGGCCGAAGTTCCCCGCCGTCCGGGTGGGGTGGGAAGCCAGCGCCCTATGTGCGACCCCGACGGCCCCTCTGTGCGCCCCGGCGCGCCCCGCCGTGAGTGCGCGCGCGGAGTCCGGGCTGGGGGCGCGGGGCGGGGCGGCCGCGGGGTCCGGAGCGACGCGGCAGGTATTGGGGAGCCGCTGGAGTGCCTGTCGCGGAACAAAACCCTCCCCGGGGGAGCGCCGGGCTCCGCGATCTCCAAGTCCCGTGCGCGCGGCTGGGAAGGGACGCCGCTGCGCGCGGTGTCCGCACGTGTCGGAAGGTATGTGTGGCCCCGGGTGCGCGCGCAAGGAGCGTTGCGAGGGTGTGTGTGTGTGTGTGTGTGTGTGTGTGTTTGTGTGTGCTCCCTTTCCGAAGCCAGCATTAGGCAATGAGTGAGCGGCGGAGTCCAGTTTCTGAGACCTCACAGCCCCTGACGGCCAGGCTGCTTGTGAATTTGGGAGTGTGTGTCCGTCTGCATGTCTGCCGGTGTGTCTGTGTAGGGGTGTGTGTGTGTGAGCCCCACCGTGCCCACCCCTGACGCCCCGAAGCTGGAGGAGGAGGCCCCTCACTTTTGCCCTGGCCTGGAGAGCCCCGGAGCGGAGAAGAGGGTTGAGCCTGTGCACAGGGCTGTGCTTCCTGCCTTTTGTGTCCGGGCCAGGATGCGGAGCTGGGCCGTCCGGATGCAGGGCTTTGTTGGAGGACTCGGGCGTCCCTCTGCCAAGTTTCAGCTCTGCCTTTGGAGCTTCAGGAGCTCCTGCTGTCTAGGGCGTGGGGGCTAAACAAAGGTGGAGGCCCCTGGGCTGGGGAGGAGATGCTGGTGAGCCCCTGGGTCCCTGGTCTTAAAAGGGAGATGCTGCTTTGTCCAAGATCCCTGGGTGTGCTCCTAACTCAGCTGGCAGTGTGCTTTCTCTGGAGCTAGAGGGCCACGGAGGAGGAAGGGGCTTGCTTCAAAGAGGCTGTGAGTAGGACGTCCTCCTGCACCCACGGCCATGCACGGATGCGGGTCCTGTCCTTTGCCTGGGGGCAGGGCTTCTGTCCAGGCTGGCAGGGGGCAGAGGTACAAAGGCCCACCTGGAGGACGGAAAGAGCTGCTGGGGCTTCCCTGTGGAGCAGGCTCAGTGCTGTGGAAGCGAGGGGCAGGGGTGGTGGGGAGTGAGGAGGGAGGTGGGCGGTCTGGGGGGTTTTGCTGGACAGATGAGGCTGAGAGAGAGCCCTGGCCTGCCGAAGGCCTGGGGGCCCAGGGGCTGTTCCACTAGCAATAGGGAGCTTTCCCGGGCCTTGGAGCAGCGGTGTCACTCACTGGCTTTTGGTGGGCAGTACACAGATGGGCCCGCCACAGGCCTCTGGAGATCTGGCTGCAGCCGTGGGGGAAGGGCTATCTAGGCTTGAGGGCAGCAGGGTTTCCCTGGATGGGGGCTTCCTGTAGACTCTTTAGTCTCAGCCAGGCGAGCCCTAGGGCCGGGACGGAGCTATGTCCCCATGCGGCCAGTGGCCACAGCTAAGAGCAGCGGACAGCTGCAGAAGGCCCTCTGTCCCGGCCGCGCACCTGCCCCTCCTCTGCCAGGTGCCGGGGGCAGCGGAGCAGGAAGAGGTTTGACGCCGCCCACTGCTCTGGTCACTATGGGGGGCGCAGGGGGGGGGAGCCGAGCGGGAAGCCGTGTGGGGAGTCCTCTGCTTTCTTTTCTCCTTTTGACAAGCGGGAGAGTTTTCCTGTTATCCAGTTACCCTGAACATCTCAGAGCCTTCTCCCTGAAGAACAGTGTGACGTTTGTCCACTCTGAGCCCGCTGCAGCACCCTGAGGCCCTTTCCCAGGCTGGGCCCTGGCTCTGACGGGAGCCAGGGCCCAGCGAGGGGTTTGGGACCAGGGAGCAGGCCACTGGGGCACTGCAGAGAGCCGAGCCTTCTGGTACCTTGGCTTAGAAACGAAAAAGACACCCCCACCAGCCCCACCCATGCCGGCCTCCCTGCCAGCTGTGGGGTCTCTCTGGCAAGCAGACCCTGGGGGCCGCCCCTCAGACTTCGAGAGCCTTCAGCAGGGATGCACAGCCAGGCTGGCCCTGAGTCTGGGCCTCACAGGACAGCGCCAGCGGCCGGTGATGGGTCGGGCTGGGGTAGAAAGGGGATCTGGGGCACCCTCACTCCGCCTCCCCACCCCGTGCATGGCACCCCGGGCGAGTTCAAGCAGGGCAGCCGTCCCTGCCCATTGGTCAGAGGCTTCTGGGCACCAAGGGGAGGCCTGGGGCTAAGGCTAAAATTTCATTCTGTGTCTACAACACGTGCTGTTGGCCACCTCTGCCCGGAGGGCTGTGTGCGTACACGTGTGTGCTCGTGTGTGCGTGTGAGTCTGTGCACATGTGTGCACGTGTGTGCATGTGGATGTGCATCTCTTCTTCCCTGCCCCACGGAGCTTCCCACCACAGTGTAGGCCTTTCACGTGTGGCCCCTCCCCCTCCTTTTGCACCACCTCCTTTTGCACCACCTTGGACCTTGGCCCATCCACCCTCCCTGCCCTCATCTGCGGCCAAGGGCCCACGTGGCTGTCCTCCGTGGGGTCGAGTCCACCAGCCCACGGCTGCCCAGTCAGGCGGGGCCGGGCTCTCGTGAGGCAGCAGAGGCAGGGCCTCTGCCCTCAGATGCCTGTCTCCTTGCCCAAAATCTGTAATTGAGGAATTTCAATGTGCAGGCCTCCTCTGGGCACTGGGGGCCACGCCGAGATGGGGCAGCTGAGCCCTGATGGGCGAGGAGGCTCGTTCGGGGCTAGGCAGTGGCCTAGCCCAGGCGACATCTGTAGACAGACGGACAGACAGACCCTCCTGCTGTCCTGGGTCAGCGCTGCTGACATTGACACGGAGTGGACTGAGTCGCAGGCCTGTGAAAATGCAAGGCACCTGGGGAGAAGTGCGTGTGGTGGGGCTCCCGCAGAGACAACTGCACACGGAGGACCCAGGTGAGGCAGGAGTGTGGCTCCGGGAGTTGAGAGATGCAGGGTCTCGGGGACGTGGTAGTGAGGGTCTGTTGTGGGGGGAGGGGCGGGTGGTAGGGCCCGAGCCCACGTGGGGAGCTCAGACTTTGTCTAAAGGGCATGGGCATCCCTGAAGTGGGGTGTCCCCGAAGCCCTGGGGGGGCTGCTGGCGCCCACCCGCCAGGCAACAGGCTTCCCTGGACACAGTCCAGCAGACTGGGGAGGTGCTCAACGACTGCTCGTCCTCGTGGCCTGACGCTGGCCCAGTTCACTGCCAAGGTCTCCACTCTGCACCGTGGCTCTGTACCCACTGTGTGCTTCCTCCTGTCGGGAAAGAGCCTTCTGGCGCCTCTCCCTGCGGGTCCTGTCTGGCCACCCTGCTGTGGGACGCCATCCCGCTGGAAATTGCCTGATGTGATGCCCCGTTGTGGGTCTGCTCCCGCCTCCCCACTCCCCACTCCAGCTGTCTTCTAGGGCAGACCCCAGCCCCCTGGCAGGACACGCTTGGAAGGCTGCCTCCCCGAGACCTCTTGGAAATAGCTATTACCTGGTCTGGGCCAACCACAATGGCTGGGCAGTGCCCAGGACGCACCACAGCAGCTGTTTCCTGGGGGCTGGCGTGGGTCCTGTGAGGGCTCCAGGACACAGGCCTGGAGCAGAGGAGAGGAGGGTGGCCAGGGGAGGGCCGAGCACCCAGGCTGCAGTAGGGGCTTCTGTGGCCAGCAGGCCTGGTGACAACAGGGCCAGTCCACAAAGGCTCGCCTGGCTGGGCTCTGTCCTTCAGTGCCGGGGGCCACGTGGGAGGGAGGCTACCCCTCGCTGCCCCGTCCCGCCCACTCCCCTCTGTCCCAGCCCTGCTGTGCTGGCCTCAGCCTATCCAGTCCTGAGGAGGGGCATGCAGTGACCTCCCCTGCCTGGCTGTGAGAAGTCTGGCTTCTCCAACGCCCGCCTGAGGCTGCCTGCTGGGAGGGGCTCCCCTCCCTCCTCCGCCCTGCAGAGTCCCCCGCACCCCCGGGCTCAGTGGATGGCCCCCGACCCCACCTGCTCTGGGTCCAGATGGCTCTCTTGCCCCTGCAGCCCTCGCCCCTGCAGCCCTCGTCTCTGCAGCCCTCTTGCCTCTGCAGCGGCAATGAGTGCTGGACACGCAGCGGGCCCACGCGGACACCGTGGGGTGCAGCCACAGGCCGCGCCGATTTGCTGTCCTTCCTCTGCCACCGTCCTTCTAGGGTGTGCTGGTCCTCTCTGCCCTTGTTCGCCACACCTTCCTGGCTGTGAACACAGATGGGATGGCACCTGGGGTGCAGTGGCTTCAGTCGTACTTTCTCCGGGTGATGAGCTCGGCCCCACAAACATGATGACTGAATGAATGTGTGGGGGAATGAATGAATGAATGAGGGAATGCTTTCTGAAGTCACGACCGAGCTCAGATCTGGTCCATCTCCCCTGCGTATAAAACGGCAGGTTTCTTAGGCGTATCTGATCCCCTGGCATTGGTCCTCTGTTGGCCCGAGCCTGCAGGGTTGGCATCCACAGAGCGGGGGAGCGGTGGGAACGTCCTGGAAAGAGAGGCCCCAAAGCGGTGAGAGAGCCCCGCAGACAGGGAGGGTGCTGATCTGGGGGCCCAAGGAGCCCAGTGTCCTGCTCGACCTTCCTGCCCCACGTTTGCTGTTTGGCCCCGCGGCCCCCGAATTTAGAGCGGCCCCCGTGTTCCCGTTCTGCAGGTGTGGAAGCTGAGGGCGGGGGCTTGTTCCAAGAGGGACACCCCGGTGGTGATGCTTCCGGGCCCGTCGACTTGTTTGGAGAGTTTTGTTGCATATCCGAGACCACAGTGGGCGCTGGATGGTGGCGATCAGGCAGGAGCGGCTCCCGGGGGTCCGCCGCCCCTCACACGCCTGTCCTGCTCCTAGGTCACCGCCCTGGAGCGGCAGGTGTTCGACTTCCTGGGCTACCAGTGGGCACCCATCCTGGCCACCTTCACCCACACTGTCGTGGTCATCCTGGGGCTCTTCGGCACCATCCAGTACCGGCCTCGCTACATCGTCGTGGTGAGTCCGCTCTGCTCCGGCCCTTCTCCTGTGGGCAGGGGGGCCGGGATGACAGACATGGAGGGCTTCAGTGACAGTATTTTCCTGGAAGCCATCAGAAAATCTGGAAAGGCCCGGATTTCAGCTGCACAGACCCCCAGGCTCAGACCTTCCCACAGCCTGGACATCTGAGTTCTGACCTGGAAATTGTGGCTTCAGGGTTGCTTCTGGGAAACTGAGCAGCAGAGCACCTGCCAGGGGCCCAAGGCGGAACTGGAACCCAGCATGTCTCAGCAGCCCCTCCCTGCCCGTGGTCCCATGCCCCCGACCGTCCTGCCTCTGGAGAAGCTCAGATGATGTGCAGAAAACTTTGCTCTGAGCAGAGTAGCATTTTCGTTCAGTACAGATCAGAACAATTGGTCTGGGTCAGGGTTTGCAGCAAACCCTCCTGTAAAGGCCGCACAGTCACATGGAAGGTACTCAGCCCTGTCATGGCCCAGACACAGCCTGAGGAGTGCCGCACAACGGGTGGGGTTGCATCTCAGTAAAACTTGGTGAAAGCAGGTGCCAGCTGGCAGCCCTCCCCGCTGCAGACAGCTCTTGGGGGCGATCTTTGGGGTAGGTTTTGGGGGTGCTCTGCCCTTGCTTGTCATTGGTTCATGTGGCATGGACCACGGGCACCTCTGGGCCAGGACACCAAGCTCGGGAAGTGTGCTCTGTGCTGGCTCCCTCCAGCCCGCTGTTCCCCATCTCCTAGGTGCTCCCCGGCCCTGCGGGGGCAGGAGCCTTGTCACCCTTTTGGTACAGTGTGGGACCTCTTCCCGGTGGGCTCAGGGACACCCTCCGCCAAATGGAGCATCCTGGGCTCCAGACTCAGGGAGCAGAGCCCCCCACCCTGCAGAGGCCTTGTCCTCCAGAGGGGAGGTGCAAAGTCACATTCCCTCCCCCCCCCCCCCCCGCCCTCTCTTGTCTCCACAGTACGCAGTGTGGGCAGCCGCCTGGGTCACCTGGAACGTCTTCATTATCTGCTTCTACTTGGAAGTGGGGGGCCTCTCAAAGGTGAGTTGTCATGGGAAACTCACGCAAACGGAGGGGATCTTGGCGAGGGCCCGGGGTCACTGGATGTGTTTGCTTGTTTATTGCGCGGCTCCCCGATGGTGGCAGGGGCCAGGTCTCTTCACGGTTCTGTCCCTCGCACCCTGAACAGTCCTGGCCCATAGCAGCGACTCAGTAAAGTTTTGGGGAAAGATCAGTGATCTGATGGATGGATGAGGGGCTGTGGGCATTGGTTGGCAGGTGGTCTCCAGCTGGTAGTAGATGCACCAGAGAAGGCTTCCTGGAGGAGGGGGCCTGGAACCTGGGCAGCACCTAGAAGGAGTCAGGGGTGCGGAGCAGGAGCAGAGAGACCAGGCTTTGCAGAAGGAGGCAGGCGGGAACACCGCCGGGGCAGCTAGGCAGAGGGGATGTCGTCCCCCTGCCCACCCTCTGGGCTGCTCCTTCGAACGCTGATAAAGTCCCCAGGTCCCCCCTGCAGGGGAGGGGACACCTCATCCAAGCCGTGTTCTGGGAGCATGAGTGTGAGCAAAGCCTGCCTTTCAGGCACTTCACACAAAGCACTGTATTTCATCTTTGCCCAAAGCTCAGAGGGGAGTCTAAGAGCCAGCAGTGGGGTGGCACGGGTGGGCAGTGGGGCAGATGGCCCCTGCTTCCTGGGACCACACCTGGGCAGCAGTGGGGGAGACAGAGGTTAGTTCAGACACACCTGAAATGGCAGTGTTGGCCTGAGATGCGAAGGAGGGGCCCAGGGCACCGTTAGAGTGTGTCCTGGGGGTCTGACCTGGGCAGGGAGGCCTTCCTGGAGGACGGGGTGTGAGCCGGGGCCCATGGCAAGCACAGGGAGGCCTTACCTGCAAGGGAACGACTGGGAGTGCCTTGGTGCCCCCTGCTACCGACGGCTGGAGCCCAAGGGGCCGGGGCAGGGGAGGCGGGAGGGCAGAGTACCCCCTTGCCCTTCTCAGGGAGCCCATCTGGGCTGCAGTGGGTGGGGTTTGGCTCTGTCCCTGGTGCTGACCTGGTCCCACCCCCACCCCACCCCCACCCCCACCCCTCCCCAAGGACAGCGGGCTCCTGACCTTCAGCCTCTCCCGGCACCACTCCTGGTGGCATGAGCATGGCCCGGGCTGCGTGCACAAGGAGCTGGCGGCCAGCCTGGGTCCGCCGGACAGCCAGGCCCTGGTGCCAGGCATCGGCTGCACGCTGGAGCATGGCTACGTGGAGGCTGCACAGCACCCTGCAGATCCTGGTGGCGGTGAGTGCGGGGGAGGGGAGGTGGGGCGGGGGGAGGGGCTCATCTTGCTGTGGGCCCCGGTCTCAGCCTTTCCTGTGGAGGCAGAAGAGGTCCTCTGCAGGGGGCGGGGAGCCCCTCTTCACACTGTCCCTGCCGAGAGGGTTAAGGAACCGCACCCCCACCCCCACCTGTGTGGCCTGGGCCACCCACTCTGCAAAGTGGGCTCAGAACCAATTCCAACCCCAGGGCTGGCGTGAGGATGAACCGAGGGGACAGAATCTGAAACTTCTGATGATCAGTGGGGTCGGGCGGGCAGGTAGGACCCTCCGTGAGGGGGCTCGAGGTGAAGGCTCCTGCAGCCCCACCCCCCACCCTGGAGGCGGCGTGGCAGGGGAGGAGCCCTGGGAGCTTCTCCATGGCCTCCTCCAAGTCAGAGCGTCTGTTTCCATACCCGACAATCCGACCGTGGGGGCCAGGGGCGGGGCTGACCCAGCCTGGCTTGCACGCTGGCCTCCTCTGCTCCTGCGGCAGAGAGAGTAGGGGTGTCGATTCCGCGAGTAAAAATACAGGACGCCCAGTGAAATTTGAATTTCAGATAAACAGCAAGTTTTAGTGTAAGCGTGTTCCATGCCATGTTTGGGACCTACTTATACTAAAAATGGTTTCATTCTGTATCTGAAATTCAAACCTAGTCGAGCGTGGGGTGTTTTGTCTGCAGCTCCAGAGAAGTGGTCAGACGGGAAGGGCCGGAGCGGGCTCCGCCAGTGCCTGGCAGCCCCGGCTGACTCCAGGGCTCGGGCAGGACGGGAGCGGCCACTGGAGGGCGCTGGTCAGACCTGGAGGCTCCTGACTGCCTGGGTGCACGCAGGCCAACAGCACCGTGTCCGGCTGGATGCTGGGTTTATAGCACGGATGCTCTGCGCCAACAGCTGACGTTGGAAGCTGAATGCCAGGTCTAGGGCCTTCTCTGGCAGAAAACACATGACAGTTCGGGTGCCTCCCGAGCTCCCAGGTCTCCCTCCCCTCCTGCTCTTACAGGACCTGCAGAAATCTAGACTTTGGGGCATCTGGGTGCTGCAGGTCCCTCGGGTGCTGGGACATTCTCTCTCCTACCATGGCTCATTCACTGAGACAAAAAGAGGGCTCTGGATTTCCCAAAATACTTGGGAACCTGGGTGCATTCCTCGAAAGGAGAAAGAACCGCTTGCCAAGGATACAGGTCAGAGCTTCTGAAATCACGTACAGAATCTGTGAAAAGGTAACAGGATGGAAGCTGGAAAGGAACAAAGGAAGATTCTCCTGGGCGTTTCTGACTGCACGCGGTGGCAGAGACAGAGACTCCTCACTTTGATCCTTCATCCCCAGGGATGGGGGTTTCTTTTTTTCTTTTTGCGGTACGCGGGCCTCTCACTACTGTGGCCTCTCCCGTTGCGGAGCACAGGCTCTGGACGCGCAGGCCCAGCGGCCATGGCTCACGGGCCCAGCTGCTCCGCGGCATGTGGGATCTTCCCTGACCTGGGCATGAGCCCACGTCCCCTGTATCGGCAGGTGGACTCTCAACCACTGTGCCACCAGGGAAGCCCTCTTTTTTTTAATATAATTTTTATTTTATATTGGGGTATATTTGACTTACAACACTGTGTCAGTTTCAGATGTACAGCAAAGTGGTTCAGTTATACGTATACATATATCCATTCTTTTTCAGATTCTTTTCCCGTATGGGCTATTACACAATACCGAGTAGAGTTCCCTGTGCTATACAGTAGGTCTTCAGTGAAATGCCGGCTTCTAGATACCAGTCAGCCCTTTGCTGCTTGCTTTTGAGGGTCCAGGAGAAGCAGACCCTTGGCTGCACAGTCGGCCGGTGCTGGGGGGCGGGACGGGCAGGTCTGAGAGCCTCAGGGAGGAGCTGGGCCGGATCCCAAGGGGGCCTGGGAGGGGCGGTGGGCGGGCAGAGGTGTGGCAGGTGGGGCGGCCTCCCCCAGTGCCCCGCCCACCGAGCGGGGCTGCGGAGCAGTTTTCAGCACCTTGGCCAGCACTTAGGCGTTGGGAGGCGGCTCAGGTTTGCCTTTCAATGGCAAGGAGAGAGGCACGGAGGAGGCCCCTGACCTGCCGCCTGGAAGGACGGGCTTCTGAGCCCTTCCAGCTCCATCTCCTCCTTCAAGGCATATGGGGCGTCAAGGGAGGCTGTTGGGCTTGTTCTTCGGTGAAAGTAACCCCCCTGAGGCCTTGCCACTGCTGATGGGAGGCCAGTCCCTCCTTCCTGTGGCCCTGTGCCCCTGAAGCTGCCCTGCTGGCTGGCTTCCTGTCCCCTGCCCCCCGCCCCGGCCGTGGTTGCCCCACAGACAGACCCCGCCACCCTCTCTCAGAAGACCCGCTGCAGCTCCTCCATGGCAGGTGCCCCCCATGAAACATCTTTTCTGCTTATTCCCCTGATCAATCAGGGTCCCAGCAAGACAGTGATGATGCACTCGGCTTAGGTTAATTCCCGGGGGCAGGTGAAGGGGCTGTTTTAAGCATAGGTGCCGTGTCGGGGACCCCAAGGGATATCCCCCTCCCCTGGGGCTCGTGGCTGAGCTGTTGCCACCCCAGCCTGAAGGGGGGTGGGGCGGAGTTGTGCTGGCAGAGAAGGGGCTGGGGGATACGAGCCCTTCTTCTCCCCCTCCCCCCGCCTCCAGTTTCCTGCTGGGCTCTGCATGGGCCAACCCAAGCTGGAGGGCGCTGGTGGACACCGGCCACACCATGCAGGGTGGGGAATGTGGAGGGAGTGCCTGCAAGGGCAGGTGGGGCACCTCTGACCCACCACTACTGGAACCTCACTCTGTGCTCTGTCCTCAGGGCCGAGACCACTGCTTGCTATGGGAGTGACCAAAGACAATAGGTGATGCCCCAGAGGATGCTGGGCTGACCTACAGGGCAGAGAGAGGCCAGAGGGCATGACTTTGCAGTCCTGGGCCACCTCTCAGGTTTCTAGCTTCTGTGGAAGAGGCTCCCCTCCAAGATGAGCTGGGGCGGGGCTGCCCCTCCAGGGGTCCTGTGAGCACACGGGGCTGTGGGCCTTCCACGAGACCCTGTGGCTTCAAGATGCATTTTGCTGCCCACTTCGGGCCGCCCTGTGCATTGTCTGTCAGCCCCAGCAGAGGGTCAGGGCTGGCCCCCTTGTTCTCATCAAAGAGGATGCAGTAAACACCATGCATGGAGTAACTCCCCCCTCCCCTGTGCTTACCATCACCTGGGCTGTGGGCAGTGCCGGCCTTGCCCCGTCTCAGCTGGAGCCCTTTCTGCTGCCCTAGCGCCCGGGCATCTGTGGGGGTTTAATGCAGGTCTGTCCTCTTTGCCCTGAAGTCTGAGCATCCTCTGAGGAGCCTGGCTAATGAACATCTGCCAGGCCAAGCCCTCAACTCCAGCCAGCCCCGTCCACTCTGCCCCGAGTTGCCCGCTGCACCAAGTCCTCGGTCTGTCTCCCCTGCGCTGCCGTGCAAACCATGAGCCTGGCTGGCTCGAAGCTTCATCTACCATGGCTTCCCAAGGAGGCGAAACCTGACAGTTGTCTGCTTACGGCGAGAGATGCTGGGGGGGATGGCTTGGCTGTGACAGGGGTGTCAGCCTGTGGGGGCACGGTCAGCCTGGGGGACCTTCAGGCTGCAGTCATGTGTCTCCCAGGGCTTCTCTCTGCACCTCATCCCCCCGTTCAAGCAAGGGCTTGGTCAGCCCCACTGGCGAGTGGACGCCGCCTGGAACTCCAGAGCTAAGGAGGCTGGCAGATCACTCCCCTCGATCAGTGTTACAGACAAGGACACCGAGGCCAGGAGGGGCAGTGGCTGCGCGGTTAGGACGCGTGGGGGCCCACGTCCCACGATGATGCTTCTGTGGCTCCCGGGGCCTCACCCTGAGTGACCTCTCCGTGTCTTTCAGCTTGTGGGCTTCACCTGTGCCTGCCACGTGGTCAGCGTTGTCACCGAGGAGGGGGACAGCTGTAAGTGTGCGACCACCAGCCTTCTGCAGAATGCTGTCAGTGACCTGCTGGCCCCATCAGGCAGTGGGGGAGGGGAAGAGGAGCTGAGGCCTGGCCTCTTAAATGGGTCCCTGTGCCACGGAGGTCCTGGCCTGAGCAGAGACAGGGGAGGCCCTGGGCTGTGGGCACCAGGGGCCAGTGCACCCCCAGCTCCTCCAGTCTGAGGGCTCCTGTGCTGCGGGGCTGCCCCCCACGATCCCCACAGATGTCACAGGCGGAAGGCTCAGCTCTGACCTACAGAGGAAAGCCCCCGCGCCCCGTACCCCCTTGCAGCTGGGAAGAGGCCCACCTTCAGGCCCAGTGCCAGCGGGGACGCATCTGAGGGGAGTTCGCATGTCCCCCTCCCGTGAACACTCTTGACTTTTTCTCTGATTTGCAGCACCAACACTCGGGTGCCCTCGCCAGCCCTGACCACCCCGGGCTCCGACGGGGTCTTGCCGGGGTGAGCCGGGGCTGGGCGCACCCAGGGGGCCCACAGCTCCTGTGGGCAGAGCCTTCCCTGGGATCTGAATCGGAGCTCAGAGCCTCTGTTCCCAGAGGTCAGGTGGCCGTGGGGTAGCCGGTCCACATGTCCTTCAGAGACTGGACTCAGTCCTGGACCAGCCCCCAGCTACCCTAGGTCCTGGTGCCGGGTGGCCCCAAACCATCGCTCAGCCCACAGCCGGCTGTGAGGAAACAGAAGGGGCTTCCTGTATTGGTTACATTAAAACGTTTTAGGACGGGAGCCAGCCCTGGGGTTCAGAAACGTGTTAGCTTTGCCCAGCAAGCCCCGGCTGCCCATGTGCCGTGCAGACACAGCTTTGAGGCGCTGTGATTGGGACAGCCCAGCAGGGCACAGGGCAGCCCCCCGCTGAGAGCGCCAGCATCCTTTGAAGCTTTGCACCCAGCGGGAATTCACCCTCTGCTCTCCAGTCTGGGAAGCCCGCGGCCCCTCCCACCTCTGCGTCACCTCCTGAGTGTTTGCACTTGGGAACATTCTCCACTCTGCCGTCCTGTCCATTGTTTGGGTTTGTTTTATTTGGGTCTTGGTTTCTTTCAGTTGATTTCATTGGTGGATTTGACCCATTTCCTCTCTGCCATGTCAGTGAAAAGCCTTCCGGCCTCTCGTTCGAGCAGACATGCCTGTAAGCACAGCCGCAGAGCCTGCCCCGCTGGCCTGGCCAATCCAGGTGGCATAGCCATCAGGCTCCTCTCCTTGGGGAAACCTCACCAGGCATCTGTCTGCCTGTCCATCCATCATCCATCTGTCTGTCCATGCCCCACTTTCCCACTTGCTCCGTGCCGGCTCTGGGCCAGGTGTGGGGTGCAGAGGCTCTGGGGCTCAGCCCCTGTGCCCAGCAGAGTCTGTGGGAGTCGGGGCTGAGGGGACGCTGAGAGGCCACCACCCAGGAGAGTGACAGAGCGATTTTCCTGGGTCTCACGGTGTCAGGAAATTTGAGGAGTTGGTTTCCTACTTTTGGAGGATCAGACTTCTTCCCTCTTGAAAAGCAGTGTCCACGGCCCTGACCACCCCAGGCCTCAGTGGGGGTCCCTGGGCCACTGGCCCCCCTCCTCCGAAGCGGCGTTTGCCATGGGCCCTGGCCCCCATGGATTCCTGACAGTCGGGGTCAGCAGAGGTGGCTGTGGTCCTTCTCCTGGTAGAGCTGTGCTTCCTCCGTCTCACCCAGGCCCTCAGAGTCAAGCCTGCCCTTCAGGGCCACACCTGCGGCCATCCCTGGGGACCCTGGCCCTCTAGGTAGCCCCCAGCCCTTCTACCCTATAAATGAGGCCCCACGTCAGCTAAGGGCCATCAGAGGTAGCAGGCATCCAGCTCCCGTGATGGAGGAGAGGCCTTGCTCAGACCCCTGAACCAGGGCAGGGTATATGGGAGTTGATGACCTGGGCACACAGGCTGGGAGAACTGGCCGGGCTGGACAAGCCTCTGGGCTTTCCCCCTGGCCGTGGAGCTGGGCGGCCAGAAGGACCTAGGGTGAGCCCCTCACTCCGCTCCCAGCCCCCTGGCTCAAACCCCAACGAGATGTCTGCGGCCAGAGTCAGCTCTGCAGGGACAAGGCCCCCAGCTGCCTGCGTGGGGAGCCCCGGTCCTGGCCGAGCCTCGCAGAAGCCCGGCCCCTCCCCGCGCCCTTTTCCAAAGGCCAGGAAGCCCTCCCCTTCTTGGATTTTGTCCCATTTGCTCTCCAAGGGACGAGGGCACAGCAGCCCCGCTGACCGCGCCTTCCTTCCACTTCTCTGCCCCTGCTCACCCCCCACCTCGCCCCGCAGGCCGGCCGGCGGCGTAGGTGAAGAGCACCCATCCCGCCCCCCACCCCGCGACCTCCAGCTTCGGTGACCCACGCGGACGGTGAGGAGCCTCCCCTGCCCCCGTGGCCTTGCAGGCGCCCCCAGGGTCTGGTGACTGGACGTGAGCCAGGGCGGCAGGGCCAGCGCCAGGCCCGGATGGCTGCAACTTCTAAAGAGTTTGTTGTTTCCTTTTTCTAAAAAAAAAAGAAAAAAACGACACGAGAAAAAACCTCCTCCCTGGCCTCCGGTAGCACTGGGAATGCACTCCATCTACAGCAGGGCTGGGGCTGCTGGCCAAGGAGCCCCGCCCCTCAGGTGCCCTCCCCAGGGCAGCCAGACCCCCGGGGGCTGCACACACCCATGCTGGGGCGGGAGGGGGGCGGGCTGGCCAAGGGGCCTGCGAGGCGGGGAAAGAGTGACCCCACCACGAGGGTCCAGTGAGCCCATGGTGACCTCCACCTGAGCGCGATGGCAGTTAGGGTTAGGGACCCAGGTGCTGCGGCCGGTGGAACCCCCGGGGTGAGGGCTGGGCTTGCCCAGGAGCCCACAAGGCAAAGGCTTCCTGGTGACAAGCAGAGGGCACTGTTCGAGCCCCCGGGATGCAACAGTCCTAGTGCATCCCAAGGTGTCCACAAGTAGAGGATAGAAAGGAACCTGCCTTCCAGACCACCTTCCCTACCATGCAGGACCTTGGGGGACAATTACAAGTTCAGTTTCAGAAGCAGCCCAAGCCTAGTCCATTCTAAAAGTCCTTAAAATGCTGAAAAGAACAAGGGAAAGGGGGAAGGGTAAGGGGTGGTGGGAATGGCCTGGAATGGGCCTGGCCTCACCTGCCCTACTGGCGAGGGGGTGGGACAGATGCCTGGGGCGAGGTGGTGGAGAGGGGGCTGGTGGTTCTGGGACAGAGGCTGCTGCGCACCATCCAGGGAAAACCCACACTTTATTTTGACTCTTCCAAAGCACCCACACGCGGGGAAAACGGCTCCCACCCCACATGCCAAGCCGCCTGCAGCTCCATCTTCCACGCTGGACTGGTCAGTGCTGTACGCGAGCTCAGCCGTGCTCGGCAAGCCACCGAGTGGGTGCCCACATGGGGCCGGTGCTCACAGCTCCTGGTGGGGAAGAGGGCCGAGGCGGCAGCTCCAGTTGGCTTCTCCCCCCAGCTGGGGGCCCTCAGCCCCCAGGGAGTTCACTTCCCTGCCACTTCTCCCCCCAGAGGATTCTTGGAGGGACCTTGGGGCTCAGAGCCTTTGGGAACCCTGAGAAGCCCACGGCTCCTGCCCCCACATGAGCATTGGAGCGTCACGCACCCCTCCCCCACCCACCACGCATTTCCATCGGGCCTCAGATCCCAGACTGAGATCGCCATCGGGGTCTTATGCTCAGGCAGACCCCAGCGCTTTCTCCTAACAAGGGCATCGTGCATTTCTTCACATGCCTCCAAAGACGTCCTCCCCTTGGCCTGGCTGCTGCCATGTGTGCCCAGCTGGACAGGAGGAATTATCCCCCTTGACCGCTAGGAAAACCAAGGCAGAGATGCGCTTAAGCGGAGTGGTAGTGGCCCCCCAGGGTGCTGTGCTGAGAAGGATTCAGAGCAAATATCTGAGCATCAGGGGGAGGTACGGGGTTGATTAGCAACGTCCGTCAGGATCGGCCCTGCAGCAGGATCGCAGGAGCCGGCGCTTGAGGTCACTGTCCAGGCCAAGCGCTCACCTGGCCTAGGACAGGAAGGTGCGCACGCAGCTGCGGATGGGGGCCCTGCAGATGGGGCACAGCTGCAGGCTGGGCGCGCACTCGGCACAGGCCAGGTGGCCGCAGGGCACGAAGACGACGGCCACGGCGCGGTCCAAGCACACCCTGCACGTCCGCGCCTCCCGCAGGCACTGTAGCTGCTTCTCCGCGCCGGCGTCCCGGGCTCCTGGTGCCTCAAGAGCCACCGGCACCCCCTCGGCCTGGGCTCCACCTGGGTCTCCACAGCGGCGACCTGTGACATCACCCCACACCCTGACCTCCACGCTCTGTACTGGCCGTTGGGGAGGCGGGCCAGATTGGGAGTGCCCGCCCCCCACCGCGGGATGCAGGAGGGCCGGCCCCGCCCCCACCCCAGGTGGGCCCTCACCCTCACCTGCCTCCCTGGCACCTGACACCTGGGCCTCTCTGCCGGACGTGGGCAGCTTGGGCCCTGGGTGGACAGGAGCTGTGGGCAGGTAGAACAGGGGTGAGGCCCAGGTTCCCAGGGGACACGAGGCCCGGCCCAGAGACAGCAGGCCACAGGTGAGCCCTAGTACCAGCCCGCTCCCCCACCCACGGTACGCCAGGATCCCAGAGCCCACTCCACCAGGGCGCTCGGCCCATCCAGCCCCTCGCGCTGTGGCCCTGGACTCTAAGGGCAGGGCCCCTGGGGGCGGCGAGGGAAGGCTGTGCCCAGAGGCAATGAGCAGGGAGAGGTGGGCAGTGTCCAGAGAGGTGGAGGTACCTCTGGCCCCTGCTGCCCGGCCCCCGTCCTCTTCCTGGAGCAGGTCGGCCACCAGCTGCGACGTGGACACGCCGGTCGGCACCACTTGGCGGTACTTACCCTGCAGCAGCCCTTGCACCTGGCCCCGCCCGAAGCCCATCCGGAGCACGGCCTGCACTGCTGGGCACTGGCTCCAGGCAGGCTGCTGCTGGTCGCCCCCGGCATCTGCAAGGCAGGGTGAGGGGTGCTGGACCGAGGGCAGGCAGGGGCCAGGGCCTCGGGGTCCCGGCAGAGAGGCAGCGGCCCGCCACTGTGGCACGTCGCCAGGACCACCTCAACACAAGGGGCCCTGTGGCCATCACAGCCACTCCATCGATGTCCGAGCCAGGGCTGTGTTCCCAGGGCCTATGTCAGAGGTGCCGCCACACCGGGTAGATGGAAACCTGATCACCAAAGCAGCCACGGACAGAACCCGACTACGTGCCAGGCGCTGCTCCCGGGGCGACACACAGACCCTGTTTAATCCCAGTCGAGGCTGGCACCAGCCCCATTTCACAGCTCAGGGCACTGAGGCTCAGAGAGCACAGTCGGGACCTGAACCCTGGAGCCCCTCAGACTCTGCCCCCGCCCACCCCCCGCCCAGCACTGATGGAGAGCAGAGCTCCGCGCCACCGGCCCCTCTGTGCTGGGGATGGAGGCCGGTCGGCTCTCGCGCGTGGTTGGCTGCCACCCCGGCAGAGGCCACTCGGTGCACGGCAGCCTCTCCCCCACCACGCGCCTGTGCCAGCCTCGGGCTTGGCTGTGCACACAGCGGCCAGCTCAGGGGTAGCAGGGATGGCTTTGGCCTCCCTGGAGCCCCGGACACACATGCAGTGCCTGTGTGAAGCCCCCCCTGAAGCAAGCCCAGGCAGCACCCTTCGCTCTCCCTAATGTCCTGTGGGGGGGATACCCAACGGCTCGGCCGCAGTGCAGGAGGGAGGCGCCCCAGGGAGCCAAGCTCAGGCTGCGTGTCCCGCCTCACCTGAGGGGGTGGCGGGACCTGCGTCTTCTGGTTCCTCTGAACAGTCCTGGAAGGAGCCAGAGAATACCTGTGCCCTGAGTAGGCGGAGGAGCAGGGGTCGGGGGGACCCTCACCACCCACCCCCCAGAGCCCTAGGGCAGGCAGAACTCACCCAGGAGCCCGGCACGCGGCAACAAGACTCCTGGACCCTGCAGACAAAGTCCCTTCCTTTTGTCCGGAGCAGGAACTCACACCTGAGGAAGGCGGGTTCAGAAGCCCTGTGGCAGTGGGCTGGGGCTGTCAGAGGGGCCCCCGCACCGGCCAGGCCCGGCCCCGTGGACCCCTTGGGCCAGGGTCATGCCTTCAACCCCGCTTCCCCCACCCACCCTGTGGGGGCAGCTGGGGCTCCGGGGTGGTGGGCGCTTGCCGGGAAGCTGTTTTGGAGACAGACCCTTGAACATCAGGGGAGAAACAGCAGAAGCACCGTCCCCAGAGAGTCCCCCCAACCCCGGTCCCCGAGACTCGACACTCCTGGGACTGGGGAAGGGAGGCTGGCCCGCGGAGCCCGTACCTGGGGAACCACCTGGCATGCTCGGTCCAGGGGTCGTCGCCTTGCTCCCAGCTCTGCAGACCTCCATAGCAGAAGAAACACCTCACCTTGTCCTGCTGGCCTGGGATGGAGCCAAAACACTGGTCCTGACCTCGCCTGGTCCCTTGCGCATCCTGTGTGTCCCCCAAGGCCAGGGCTGGGCGCTCCCAGGTGGCCTTTCCCTCTGGGGCAGGGGCGCTCTGGGGTTGCTTGTGAGCCTTGCAGGTTCCCACTGGCCTCTGCCACCCCTTTGCCCAGCGTTCTCCTCAGAATTCACGTGTACCCCATTTTCTCGACAGTGGAATAGGGGTAACGGTGTCTGGGTACTTGCCAGGACCGAGGTGCACGTTGGGGAAAGGGACGCAGGGGGTGTCCACAGTATGTATGGAAAGGTGGGGGCAGAGCCCTGGTGCCTCGCACCCCGCACCTCTGCCCCAGGTGGCCCCTCCTCAGGATGGATTCCCAGTGACGGAAAGAAGGGGAGCTGTCTGCTGCCAGGCCTGGTCTTAGGGGCTCACGACTCCACCGGGGGATGCGGACCCTCATCTCTCTACCTCCGAGGCCCTCACCCCTGCCTCACCCCCTACGATCAACAGATTTGGTGCAGAGCCCACAGATCGGGGGCTGCTACGGGCACATCCCACTACCAGCCCTCCAAGAGCCTGTCCCTGGACTCCCGAGGGCCCTGCCGGTGCCCCCATACCCCCCTCTCCTCCTGGCTCCCCCGTCCCATCACTGTCCCCCCAGCCCAGGGTCCAACTGTTCCGTGCTGGTCTGGCTTCTCCCCAGGTGCGCATGTAGATCGGAAGCACAGGAGAGACTGCAGGGCGGTGGGGGGGGGGGGTCGCAGGCATGGAAGGGCTGTGGGTACCCTCCCTGTCCCGGGGGCGGACGCCGTGGAGAAGGTAGAGCCCAGTCCAGAAGGATCTGCAGTGGCACCCAGGTCCCTGGGACTCACCGGTGTGGAAGAAGCCAGCGGCGGCCAGCAGCTCTGGCGGCACCATGGCGCTCAGCGGCCAGTCGCAGAAGGAGGCCAGCCGCAGCTCCTCGGAGCCCATCCCCGGGAAGGCGGGCCTCGCGGATGGGGCGTCCCCGGCCCCATATTCCTCCTCCTCCTCTGCCAGGGGGCGCAGCTGGCCCAGGATCTGCCCGTCCATGTGGTCCCGGCCTCCCCAGGGCAGGGCATTGTCGGGGTGCTGGCCCTGAAGGTGGCTGCATGGAGAGTGGGGTCGGTGGTGCCCCCAGGTGGGGCGGCCGCCAGCTGCACAGCGGCTGGGCTCCAGGCCACAGCACCAGCACTTGGTCCCGTCCTCGGACCCCATAGAGAAGACAGCAGCCGTGACAAGTTCTGTGGCAGGGATGGGCCCCTGGGCAGCGGTTCTGGAATGTGCTCAGCCAGCCTCCCCAGGGCTCCTGACCCCTGGGCCCTGCCCGGGGACAACAGTGGCTGGGCAGGCATGGTCCTGCCCCCCAGATGCCCCGGGTGGGGGAGCAGCCAGGGGACTGGGGGTGGGGGCCGCTGGGGCCCACCACTTTCTGGAAGGGGCCAGCGTGGCAGCCTGTGTCACATGCTCGCTGCAGAGTGAGTGTCACAGGGCTCCCAGGCCACTGTGAGAGCTGCGGCTCTCACTCTGCTCTACAGGGGAAGGCGGGGTCTCTTGGCACGAAGGGAGAGGCCGGAGCATGGAGACCCACCCAAGGCAGCAGAGGGCTGGTACTGGCTCTGGGACCTTGGTGGGGGGAGGGGAGGGGGAGGAGGCGGGGGAGGGGAAGGGGAGGGGTGGGTGATGCTCTCCCTCAGCTCCGAGCTCCTGGGCGGTGTGCCGGGGGGCCTCTGAAAGCAGAAGGTTCCAGGTGATCTAAACTACACAGTCAGTGCCGGCCGGAGGCAGGAGGGCAGCTCCCTCTACAGGGATGACATGGGTCAGCCGAGGATGCAGGGGTGCGTAGTGAAGTGCTGGGCCTATGCCCCGGCCTGCTTCCCCTGGGTGTTCTCGCGCTTCGAACCCTGGAGCTGACAGGGGCTTGAGTCATCCCTGCGTCCAGCTGGGCGGGAGTAGCAGGCCCTCAGGGGGCCCTGGAGCAGCTCCTGCCCTCCGGCCTTGAAGATTCTGTCCCCTCCCTCAGCCTCAGCATACCACGGGCCCAGAAGGTGGAGCCACATATGGTGAGGTCGATCTTCCCACTTGAAGTCGACTCCCTGAGGCGCTGTAACCCAGATGCCAGGGACGTTTGGGGCACATCCACAATTCCAGCTCCCTGTACCTGATGCTCCATCGGGTGCCTAGAGCTGGCCCCCCTCTCGAGGTCCGGACCCCCTGCCACCCCCTCCTTGCTAGGTGTGCAGCCCAACCAGCCCAGGGTGCCCTGGTTCCTGTTCTGGGGGGCCTGGGGCTGCTCCAGGCCCCAGCCCGAGCCTCTGGCAATGTGGGTGCCCCCTTCCCTGGACAGGCTGCCCTCAAGCCTGGTCACAGCCACAGGTCTGCCAATCAGCCCGAGCCCAGGGGCCCCAGCGCCCCCAAACCCAACAGTTAGGGAAGGAGGTGGAGGGCTGTAACCGCAGTGGGCAGAGCGGGGTCCCTAAGACAGAGGGCTCTGGGGTGGAAGGGACGAAGAGGAAGACAGGACGGGGTGGCCTGCCCCCACAGCCCCTCCCCGGAGTGCAAACCTCCTTGCTGCTCCCAAGAACAGGCTCAGTGGGGACCCTGCCTGGACCCCAGGGCCAGGCAGACCCAGTGAGGGTCACAAAGTGGGGTAGGCGGAGGGGGCCCCCACCCGGGCCTGGAGCCCCCATGTCCCCCCGGCGGCCCTCCCCCCACCCCCCGTGGAGCTGCATGAACCCGGCACAGAGCGAGGAGCCTGGAGCCCAGGCCTGTGCCCCAGTCCTGGGAGTGGGGTGCACTCTCGCCCCCAGGGAGACCCCTTTGACATCCTGGCTGCATTGGCCCTCAGCCCCATGTGGCCAGGGTCCCATGGAGTCCCTGGAGTCCTCTCCCAGCAGGGGCCTGGAGCCACCTAGTTCCCTGCAGGAAAGACTGGTAAAGGGTATGGCCGGACGTCTGTGCCCCTCCCAGGCTCCTAAGCCCGAGCTGCCTGTCCCAGGCTGGGGGGCGGGCCACAGGGAGAGGGGCGCTTGGGCAACTGGAAGGCCGGGTCTCCCAGGAGAGGGTCCTGGGGGCAGGTGGAGAAGGATGGGCCCCAGCTGGGACCTCCCAGTGAGCCGCCTTGGGATCCCCGGCCCTTGCTCTCTCTTCTCCGGTTCCCCGTGGCCTCTGCCACTCCAACAGACCGCAGGTGTGCCCGTCCTGGGGCCCCCTGCAGTAGATCTCTCCGGGGACGGCCCTCTGCCCTGCCCTACCCACACCTTTTGGTGGCCGGGGACAAGGGCAAGGGTCCCCGGGTACTGGGTCTCCAGATGTTCCTATCTCAGGAGGGAAACCGCAGCCCCCAGGTTTGCTCTGAATCCTCTGGACCTGGGGACTGGCTGGCTCAGAGGACCCTCTGAGGTGGCCCTGGCAGCAGGGGCGGTGTCCCCTGGGGGCACATCTGAGGTCTATTCCCTTGGATCCTGAAATTTGGGGGTGGAGAGGGGAGAAGCAGCCTCCCTCACTTCTGGAAATTCCAAACACGCATCCTCCAGGCACCACCCCATCCCGTGGTGGAGTCTCCCCGTGAAAGAGGGCCGGTGCCTGAGCTGAGGGAGCCCCGCCCCCCGCCCCCCCCCCCACCTGGAAGCAGGTATTTCTGCCAGCACATCCAAGCACGTGGCTGCACAGAGGAGGGCCTGGGAGGATCGCCCACAGAGCCATGGGCATCTCAGAGGAGGAACAGCCTCGGCCTCTGTGCTTGTCTGTGGCTATGGCTGAAATTCTTGACACAAGGAATTATTCGTGTCTTACTTACACAGTTAAATAAAAAGAAATCAGGAGCTAAAAATAACTATCATATGCTTATTCCAGAAACTTCAAGAATACTGAAAACATAAAGAAAGTAAAAGTCACCATCTGAACAGCTCTAGCACCACCAGGGCCAGTTTTCCAGAACCGACCTTGCCCGACAGCTGCTTGGGCATGGAGCTCACTGGAGCCTCACAGATTTCTTTGCAACTCTCTGTAAATCTATAATTATTTCCAAAGAAGCAACTGAAAAAAGCCATCAGCCTCCCCTCCACTGGGAAGCACTGCTCTTACTATTTTACTGTTTCCTTCCAAACGTGCTCTGCGTATTTGCTACTTGCCCGTTTTCCTCACTTAATGTTATGTGCCAGTTTTTTTTTTTTTAATGGGCACATACCAGGTTTTTGTTGTTGTTGTTTGTATGTCAGTTTTTAAACATGAATGAATATCTGTCGATGCCTCCGATGGCTCACCCTGACCACCTTTGCTGTGAGTCTTTACAATGAAATCTCTCCAGGTAAGACGATGCCAGATGGTAGATGGCAGGTAGAGGCCTCCAGGTCACCCCAATCCGTTTAAAGACAGGAGCCCAAAGACGACCCAGGACCCCATACAATTTGCTCCTGGATTCGGACCAGATCCCCACTCTCCCCAAAAGCTTCAGAACCAGCTGGGGTTGGACAGGAATATCCTCAGATTGAGGGCTCCCTCCCCTACCACACCAGGATGGGGCCTGGCCTGGGAAGGCAGGACAAGAGCGGTGGGGGGCCGGACCAGCATGATCACAGGTCCCGCCTCCCCCAGAGCCACACCCCCCCGGAGAACATCCTTACCCGGAAGCTGTGTGTGCAGCCATTCGAACGAGCGCTGGCTTTCCTTCAGGATGGCGGGGCCAGGGCCACCTGGGCAGGTGGCTAGACCCGCTGGACTTATTCCCCTGGAATGACGCTTCTGAGGCCCAGACCTGAGTCCGCATACAGCGGGGCAGGGGTGCTCGCCAAGCTCTGGTCCGGCCCGGGCCTCAGGTCTCCCTGCGGGCTCTTGAGTTTCCAGGGGGCTCAGTGCTCAGCCGCTGGGCCTGCTGCCCAGGCCTGGGGGCACCACAGACTCCTCTGAGACGGGGGAGTAGGGTCCCCCTCCCTCCCACACCCCCACCTCTCTTCTGGCTGAGAAAAGAGCTCCACGAGCGCCCCACCCAGGGGTCTGGGAACCTGGCTGGCACAGGGACACCCCGAGCTGTGTCCGCAGAGCAAGGACTCCAGGTGACCACAGGGCGCCAGGTGAGCACAGCAGAGCAGGTGCGGGCTGAGGGCCTGGGGAGGGCGGGGCAGAGCACCTGGGGCTGGGATCCACCTCCCAACCCTACCCTCAGCGCCGGCTCCCTGCCCTGTCCACAGAGACATCCCCCTCAGAGCCTCTGCAGACAGACCCTGCCTGGTGGCCCGAGCTCCACCTGGGACCCCACTTGCTGACAATGACGAGGACCCGTCCTTCCAGCCACCAGCGGAAGTCAGACAAAGTACAAGCTGGGTGCGACCAGCACTGCCTTTGGGCTGGGTCAGCACAGACAGACCAAGGCGGTCGCGTGGGTTTGGGGGAGCCATGTCTGCTGCGGTACTGGGGGTGGGGTCCTTAGAGCCTAGAACGGTGCCTGGGCCAGAGTATCATAAAGATCTGTGGAAAGGAGAGCGAGAGGAGCAGAGGGAGAGGGAAAGGATGGCTTTTTAAATTCACCCTTAGAGAAGGATGTTCTATACTACACCACCTCCACCGCTGAGGCTGGAGTGGGGCCCCCAGAGCCGACCCTGAAACCAAGACTGGAGTGGAAGAGCTGTATTTGGGGGTCACTGCAGGAAACAGCCAGAGGGGGTGGGCAAGGCGCCGATGTTGGGTGTGCTCCTGAGGGTCCTTGCTGTGGGCACCCCTGCTGGGGGCCTTGGAGCCTGCGGACCCCCAGCAGCTGGGCCAGGCTCTGGCTCCGGGCTTGTGACCAGAGCCGAGCGCAGAGCCTCAAGAGGCCAGAAGGGGGCGCGTGGGGAAAGCGAGCACCAGAGCGGCCGGCCCCCTCCTGGGCATCTCCCCGCTGGCTGAGGCTGGACCCGCCTGCGTGCAGTTGTCGCCTGGACCACAGCTTCGGGGCTGCCTTTGCACCCCAGTCTGCATCACCTGGGCTTGTTAGATCAGATGATTTCCTGGGCATGCATGGCCCCAGGCCCAGCAGGATGATTGGCTGGTCCCTGAAGAGGATTCGGCACAGCTAGCCTGACTCCTTCCTGCCCCTTCCCCAAGCCCAGGTACCCCTCGAAGCTGAGCTGGGAGGCTCAGGGGCAGACTGGAATTATGGCCCGGGGAAGGGAAAGGAGGGAAGGCTGAGCAGTGGCCTTCTGGTCTCAGTCCCGCAAAGTCCAGAATGTCCACTGAGTGGCCACCGACAGCTCCTGCACTCACAGCTCAGCAGCCCGGGAAGCATCGCATCCCTGGGGACCCAGCTGCTGTCCTGGGCTGGGGCTCACAGGCTCTGAGTGGGCCAGGTGAGGCGCCCACCCCAGCCAGAGTTTAGCGGGACGTGTCACCGGACAGAGGGGGATGATGCTGGCATGCAGGGAGACAGCGGGCAAGCCGTGCGGAGAGCCTTGCCCGTCCCAGGACAGTCGCTGCAGGCCCTGGGCTCCCCTCCTCCCATAGGAGGGCTGTGCTGTCCAGCGCCATTCTCCTTACCTGCCCCCAGGACCCCTCCCGGTGCCGGTCCCCTCTCCAGGGCTGGCCCTGCTCACCCTCATTCCCGCCCACCCACCTACCCTCCCCAGGCACCTGGCTCAGCCATCGAGGTCCCTCCCTTTCCAGGCCACATGCAGCCCTTTGATACATCTTGCACGGTCTTGTCACCCTGGCCCCTCTGCCCCTTCTCCTAGTGCTGCCACGCTGGCTGCTGTGGCCCCCGATCTTCGTGGACCTCTAGCGGAGAGTCCCTGTGGTGTCCTGGGGCCTCACGGCATCCGACCCGCACTGAGGTGAGCTGGTGCTTGGGGGTTAAAGCTCTGTGGTCACCATCTCGACATTCTTAATACTTCGTCTTTGAATGTACGTTTTGTAAAGTACCATCCAATGGGACAAAGGGGCACGTGGCAGGGACTTGGGGCCTCCCAGTATCCCTTCCCCTAGGACCGATTCTTGGCCGCCCACTTCCCTGTCCCCCAGCCAGTGACCATCACTGACCGTTGCCCCAGCGGGGGTCTAGGGGTGAACACAGAGGAACACTGACAGGGATGGGCCCCAGGTGTCTACGACAGTCTGTGTTCCTCTGTGAGAGCCCCCTGACATGAAACAGCAAATAATAAATAATAACTGCCACCACAGGTCAGAGAGATGTGGAGGGAAGGGAGGCAAGGCCTCTTCCTGCTTCTAGAGCGAGGCCCCAGGTTTTCACTCTGCACTGTGGTGGCCCCGCTGCGCCGGGAGCTCACCTGCATCCTCTCACTGCCAAGGTCGATGCCCCCTGAGTTGAACGGAGCTGCAGAGCAACTCAGTCCCTGCTGTTGTATCAACCACCCGGCAGGGTGCGTCCCGCTCCCACAGCTGTGAGACATCCGGGCCCCAAACCACCTGGCACTGTCTCTGGGGACAGATGGTGGTTTGCTGCTGAGGCCGAAGGTGCCCTTGACCAAGTGGAGCTCAGACACCACAAGTGCAGCTCCTGGAAAAGCAGGGTGGGGGCTGACAGGCATGACCGGCACGGGCCGGGGGTGCTGCAGGGCCCCCGGGGAAGTGGCAGGGCCCAGGGGTGCCTCCAGCCGGCCCCAGACTAGCTGTGCGGTCTGGGCAAGCTTTCTCTTCTGGGAGGCTTACCAGCTCCAGGAACCCAGAGCTGCTCCTGTCTCACCAGTTTGCTCTCTACCTGTTAGATGGTTCACCTCCCCTACACCGAGCTGTCTTCCCAGCACTCAGCAGTGGACACGGGCATGGCCCGGGCTGCGGGAGCTCCTCTCCCAGTGGGTGGGCAGTCAGCTCTGCACCCTGGCTCCCAGGCCTAGCTGGCGAGGGTCTCCCTGTCCTGAGCCTCAGCTCTGGGATGGGCCCCAGAGGCCTTCCCCAGGTCAGGCTGGCACCCCTCCTGGCTCCATCTGAGCTCTGATCCAAGGTGCCCCGCTTACCCCCTATCTCTCTCCCCTCTGGGTCGTGGGGCAGCACGAGGCGCATCCTCTGCCCTTGAGCCTTCCCCTCAATGAACGATCAAGCAATCAGCGTTTTGCAGGCTGTGAAGCACCCCCCACCTCAGGGGCTCTGTGGGGCAGGGACCACCTGTACCCCCAGAACCCCACACATGCAGAGCACACAGTAGTGCTCGATTAACACTTACGGAATTAGTGACCCAATAAGACACTTACAGAGAGGCAGTTTCAAAACTGTAAAGTGCTGTAAATTATAGGAGGCACGTCAAGGTTACTCCTGAGCTGGGGAGCAGGAAAGCCCGAGAACATGAGCAGGTTTGAGGCGTATGAAGCAGCTCGAGAGACAGGGCAGAGAGGGTGGTTTCCGGAGGGAGGCCGTTGGTTAGGGGTGAGCCCCGAGCGTTTCGGTGAGACAGCGACCGGGGAGTGGCTGACACCAGCACGAGCACCTCTATCACCCCTCGGGTGGCCAGGTGTCTTTGTTTGCAGGCCCCCGGAGGCCAGCTGTTGGGTGAGCCCTGTCCAACACCCAGGGGGCAGTTTGCTCCAGCCAGGTGGTCACCTGAACTCAGGGCCAGCACCCTTTAGGCCCCACTCCCAGCTCGGCAGAAGGTCTCCCTGCCGGTGAATCCAGAGGCCCCTCTTGGGGGTCACCTGCCAGATCGAACATCACGCAGGTGGCCAATGTGCGTGCCCTCTGACCCAGTGATCTGCCTGCAGGAACCTCCCTCTAGGTGTCCCTGCACGGGTGTGCACGTGCATCAGGGGCAGCGAGGATGGAACAGGCTGGGGAGGACCTTCTGCCTCCCACCTTGTACCTTTCAGTACATAGATGAGGTGTTCTTGGTTGGTTGGTTTGTTTTTTGGCCGTGCCACGTGGCTCCTGGGATCTTAGTTCCCCGACCAGGGATAGAACCCGGGGCCACGGCAGTAAAGTGCTGAGTCCCAACCACTGGACTACTGGGGAAGTCCTAGATGAGGTTTTTCACCACGTGCTCACGTGCCTGTGAAACAAATAGAAAACCAAACCTATTTAAATCAATGTTGGAAATGTTTAGACAATCCCACCCCAGCTGCGTACAGCAGGGAGGGGGTGCCTGAGGGTGGAAGGCCCCGGATGGGGTGGGCTCCCTCTGCCACTGGACACACGTGGCAGGGGACCCCTGAGCTACGTGCCTGCATGGACTCGGCTCCTCCCCAAAGCTGAAGGGTGACCAGGGGTCAGGTGGGGGAGGGCACGAGCAGAGTGTTCTGGGCAGTGGGGAGAGCCCGTTGGTCCCAGCACAGACCTGGGGCCGGGCAACCCTTGCCTCAGAGGTCCCCGTGCTGTTCCAAAGCCTGAGCTGATCAGTGTCACATGAGTCCCCCACACCCCCTCCCTGTGCCAGGAGCCGGGGCAGTTTCTCCCACTCCCTTCACGACTGGACCATGGCAGTGACCCTCTGCAGTAACACGAAGCTCAGCTCCACACTCCGTGACTCCACCCTTCCTGTGTCCTCAGGTCTGGCAGAGGAAAGGCTTCCCCAGGGCTGGTCCAGGAGCCTCAGTCCCTTGTGCTGGGCTCACAGAGTCCCCACCTTGGGCCTCTGGGGGCCTATGCTCCCTGCTCTGAGCGGCCCTCACACCCCGCTCTCCCTGAGATCAGTGAGGACCACTGCCAGATTTCCCAGCTGGCAGGGTGGCAGCCCGGGGTGGGCCCAGGTGGTGGCTATCAGATCCTGTCTGCCCCTTCCCTGGCCAGCAGGCCTGTGTGGCCATACCTCCGCAGGCCTCTGGTTTCCAGGGCTACTCCTTCCACCGCTCAGCCCCCGTAACTCACCTCCAAATTTTTCAGCTGACATTATTTGTGATCCCCGTACTGGTTGAATAGTGTCCCCCCAGATTCCTGTCCAAAGGATACCTGTGAATGTGACCTTATTTGAAAATAGGGTCTCTGTAGATAGAATGAAGTTAAGATGAGGTCATACTTGACTAGGGCGGCCCTAAATCCAATGATGGTGTCCTTATAAGCGGGGGAAGACTCAGAGGCAGAACACAGGGAGAAGGCCATGTGTCGACAGAGGCAGAGGGCCAGCATTCCAGGCCTTCAACCTTCAGCAGATCTGGGCCTTGCGAAGATGTTACACCTGCCAGAACCAGAAAAGAAGAAAAGAGACCCACCTGGAAGCCATGTTGGGGAGTGGCCGAAGGGGCACGGGAGCCCTGAGGAGCAGCCAGGCAGGGGGCCTGGTGTGGGGTGGGCTGGGAGTGAGTGGGGAGAGAGAAGTGGTCTTCCCTGCAGGAAGGTGGAGCCAGGAAGGGGCTGTCCATCTCTGAGGAGAGACCAAAAGGCCCCTAACAGGTCCTGGACTAGGGCAAAGTGCAGGGATGAACTCTTTTCCTCCCTGTGGTCAAGAATCTAACATGCAACTATGATTATAAACTGGGGAGCCCCTTGGAGACCCAAGAGAGTGCTCACACAGCAGCACCCTCGGGGAACCTCGAGTCCAAGGCTCCGTGGGGACGGAGGCTGCAGAAGCCCAGGAGGAGCTGCCCCGAGGACTGCAAAGCTCAGAGCCTGGGCGCCCTTCCGAGGGTTGTTGGAGGGGCGTTTGGGGGCGAGCTGCGGGGCAGAGTGGACTGCAGCCTGGCTATAAGTGGCTTTCGGTGGGTGGCCGCACTCGCTGGCTGGAGTTTCTTCACATCTGAAGCACCAGCACGGTGGTGCCACCAGGCTCGCAACCTGCACCAGTCCGCGCCTGCACGCGCCACGCGGCAGCAGCAGCATCGCCCCCGCTGCGGCTGCGGGAGCGACGTCCAACAGATGCACACCTGCTGGGCCGTCCCAGCGGCGCCACTGGACACGCCCATGTGACTGCCCTGGCTCGCCCCGCCCTGCCGCGCGAGACTGGGACCCGGGTGTGAGATCCGTCCCGCCGGGCGGCGACGCGCAGGCGCGGCGCGTGGCGGCTCGTCGACCTCCCGGCCTGCCCTGCGTTCGCTGACGTCGCGCAGCCTCGTCCCCGCTGCCGCCGCCGCCGCGGCTGCCACCGCCACCGTAGTCGCCGCTGCTGTTGCCGCCGCTGCAGCGGCCGCTGCCGCCGCCGCCGTTGCTGCCATTGAAGTCTGCGCCTCGTCAGTGCGTCCCGTTCTGCGCCCGCCTGCGAGCGGCCCGCGCGCCCAGCCACCGCCGCCGCCGCCCGGACGGCGCCCGGGGAGGAGGCGGCGGGCCCGGGGCCGCGAGAGCGCGGGTGACAGGCCCGGCCTCGCGGGGAGGCCCGAGCCGGCGGGCGCCCCGGCCCCGCACCGCGCCGGCTGTTCATGAAGCATGTCGGCCACCAGCGTGGACCCCCAGGTAGCGGTGGGGCCGGGGTCGCGGGGCCGGGCGCCGGGGTCGCGGGGTCCGCTCGCGGAGCGGGAACGCGGGGGCCGGGGTCGCGGGGCCCGGGTCGGGGTCGCGGGGTCGGCGTCGCCCGGGACCGCGGGCCCGTTGGGGCCGGAGCGCGCCGCCCGCCGGGAGGGGTTCTCATGGGTAATTTTGTGTTCCCCTCTCCCCTGGTGGTGTCCGCTCGCGCGTCTGGGCCTGCGGCGAAGCAGAGAACAAAAGGGCAAGATAATAAAGGTGAGCGGAGTCCGGATGGCGGTGTGGGCCGGGAGCGGAGGGGGCGGCGCTCGCCTAGAGCTCGGCGCGCGTGTTGGGGGAGGAGAGGTCTTGGAAGCGGCAGCCAGAACCGCGGAGTTTTTCTCCCTCCTCTTCGGGGAGAGGAAACCTTAGGCTGTGATACTGGGGGAGACGTAACAGGTTGGAAACAGGGAGTTTTCAAGGAGAAGCAAGCAAATCGGTGGTGAGAGTAACTCCATCTCTCCCTCCCACGGCAGGCTGGTTGATTGGGGTGGGGGAAGGGAAGGAGGCCGGGGGCCGAGCGACCTGCCTGTCTGCGGCCCCAGGTGTGGGGCTGGCCCTGGGGCGGCCGCTGGCCCTTGGCCCTGTACGCTGGCGCCTTTCCCCAGTCGTAAAGCCCCTGTCTTTTGAGCCCTTGGGATACTCTGGCTTGGGGTCCACCCCCAAAACTCCGTCTTGGGAGAACTGGTGACGCTTCATGTTTACTCCAAAGACTGTTTTGAACTAGTGTGTGTGTTACTGGGGTGTAACCAAATACGGTTATCATGTTTTGAGATTGGAGAAGGCCCAGCACTTATTTACCTTTCCCTTCTTTTCCTGGCTGAGCGTGGTGACAGTGGAAAATAAGAGCACAGCCAGACACCAGTTAAGAAGCGTCGTTCGGTTGCAGGCTTCCCAGCTTTGCTGCCCACATAGCCAGGCTTTAGGAAGCACCGTTCTTCGTCTGGCAGACATAGATCTCAGCCCACGTCATCTTTACCAAAACCTGGTTACGAGTTCCTTGCATTATTTTGTTTGCACCTACATTTTGTCAACATCTACCAAAGTACGATTAATTTTTATCAGAAACGTAACCTGAGTTATTGAAAGTTTTGTATCGGCTTTCTAATTAGTTGCGTAAGTATCAGTTCTGTAACGTCTGTGCCCGTTTTTAAGTAAAAGTGATTTGTAGTAGAAGTTGATGGGTATAAACTTGACTATCTTTAATTTCTGTGATTGAAAATAATTTAAAAAAAATGCAAAGGTAATATTTTGCAACTTCTCATCCTAGTACAAAATGGTTCTTTGCATCAGAAGGATACAGTTCATGACAATGACTTTGAGCCCTACCTTTCTGGACAGTCAAACCAGGTGAGTTTATTTTTTTTATTTTTTTAACATTTTTACATTTATTTTGACTGAGGTTTGTAATAAACCTTTATTAGCGTATTTCTGACTTTATCATCCTAAACAACAGAGAAGCAGACTATAAAGTACTAGAAATAAAGGAAGAGGCTGACAAAGGCTTATATTGAAGAGCAGCTTCACGTTGAAGGTGGGGCATGAGCGTGGGGAAGCTGGTTTTCTCTCTGGAGGAAATGGCGTCCCACGCGCCTGGCAGGCATGCGGGATTCTCGTCGGCCTCAGCACTGGTGGGTGAGTGATGCGTTGTGTTAGACAGAGTGGGGGTGTGCGTAGTTCCCTGAAGTTTTCCAGCGACTTTTTTTAGCTCTGGAAGATTGGACTTTTGGTCTAGGAGCAGCTAGAGCAGGACTCTGGAGTGAGACTCCAGCCTTGGGTTCTGCACACCACTGCTGACTGTGACACTTCTTTGATGGCTTGCCCTCTCTGTGCTTGCTTCCTTTTCTTAGGACAGTTGGAAGAGGTGGCTCCTGATAGAGTTGTGGGGAGGGTGAGACTAGATGGTGCCCAAAGAGCGCAAGGCGGTACCTGAGTGGGTTGTAGCCACCTGTTCTCTCAGGTGTCGCGGGCTTTCTCAGCTTTGGCACTCAGGGGATTGTGGACAGAAACACTCGCTGTTTGGGGGGCATTGTAGGATGTTTAGCAGCCTTCCTGGCCTTCATCCGTGAGATGTCATTAGTATTTGCGTACCACCCTCCGCATAACAACCAAAAATAGCTCAGCAAACATCTGCTGGGGGGCTAAATTGTCCTGGTTAAAACCACTGGGCTAGTTGGAGTTGAGGTTTAAGCAAAAGATCTGCCGCTTTTAAAATGCACAGTGTATGTTTGCTTTAGAGCAAAGTCAGGCTCTGCCTCTTCCCTGTGGAATGAAGCTAGTCTTCCCTTCTGTAGAACGTCTTAGAACTTTCCTCCACTCTTCTCCTCCTGCTGCACTTGGCAAGCCAGCAGCTGAGGAGCCTGAGAGACCCTGTTCAGAGGGGCCCCCTGAGGGCCCACCCCTCCTCTGGGCAGGACAAGGGGCTGCTCGGTGATGGGCTTTCAGCCAGAGGGGATGGCAAGAAGTTAAGTGAACTTATTTATTTCTCTTACGTGATTTGTTCTAGCAGTGTTATGTGTTGATTTTAACCAAAAATTCAAGGGAGGGGGTTGCTTCACTTAAAATATTTTTTTATAAGGTAGGAGTTTTTGTTACTCAGGAGGATGTCTTTAAAAATGGAGTAGATGACTTTCTGATGTCAGTGGAGTAGTCCCAGCTGGCTCACGCTGGAGAAGTCGCGTGGAAGGACCGTGGTGGGTTGGTGCTATCAGTGGACAGCCTTAAAATATCCTCTTCATCTTGTGTGTTAAAATGTGTACTTGTCAGCAAGATGATTAATCAGCACATCACTTAGGAGTGAATTTATTGAGAAAACTCTTAATTGAGAACAGACCTTCCAGAAGTGCCCAGTTGTTGCAGAGTGTAGGAAGTGTACAACACGGGATGCTCTTAGATCCTAGTTTTCCCAGCCTTTTCGTCGCAGGGATGAGGAACCTGAAGGCCAGAGAGGCTCTGCTGCGCCTGGCGGCGGGGCCAGGCTGTGGGCTGAGCGTCGGTACCTCTCACCCAAGTGTGCAGCGGGTCCTTTGCTCCTGTGTGTGCCACTCATTTCTTCACATGGGCTGTGATGCAGTCAAGAGTCCCTTGAGATTGTCACTGCCTCTAGATGTGGACCCTGCCATGACGTCCAGCCCAGACTGCTAGTGAGGAAGCCCGAGTGGAGATTGGTGTGGCAGGAAGCAGTGAGCGCACGCTTCCTGTCTGTCCGCTTAGCCTTTACTGAGGTGGTGTTGACGTGAGATGAACTGCCCGTGTTTAAGGAGGACGGTTTTATATGTGGCCTTTCCCTGGTATGCATGCGCACCTGTGGAGCCGTCACCGTGGTAGAGGTCGTGGGCGTATCTGTCAGCCCTGGGCTGCTTTCTTACCTTTTCTTAACCCAGCTGTGGTTTGTAGTAGCTGGTTGGAGACACTATGGTGTTCTGATTTGTGACGCTTTAATGCTTTGGATGACTTGGAAAGTATTTAAAAGCATGCCTTTCAGTTAGTTGACTTGTACCACGCTCTAATAGGACTGCTTTGCTCGGGGTGGGTGCATTTTCCTCAGAAAGGCCTGGGGACCCTGCCCTCGGTGTGTGTTTTCCTTCCTATGGCACCCCGGAGCATCCTTATGTAGCAGCTCTGGATCCCCTTCTGTGACTTGAAATACACTTCAGTCAGCTTTTTGGACACGATGTGGGGAGGAAGCACGGGGGGCGGCGGGGGCCCAGGGGCGGGGGGAGGGGCTCTGGGTGGGGCTCTGACTCTGCTGGCTTGTCCTGACTTCGCCCTCCTAAGGGCCGGCCTGCTTTCTGGTTCTCTGTCGTTTTCTCTGAAAGGTAAGGAAAGTCTGCAAGGACCCAGAAAGTTCCTGCTCAGAGTTTTGGAGACAGTGCCTCTGAGTTTGGTGCAGGTGCTGCTGGCCAACTGCCAGGCCGAGCGTGTGGGCGGAGGGGTTACCGGGAATTCTGCATCTACACTTAAGCACTCAGCTGTCGGCAGCCTTGTCAGCGTGCCCGGTCACGTCTGACCTAGACAGAAAGGAGAAAAGTCAACTTTTTCGTTTTTCCTCTTTAATAATTCAGCTGTGTTCTAAGTGTAACGAGAAGCATTCACGTTTTAGGAATGTTGTATAAATTTACTCGTTTCAGGTTCTAGGGCTGATCATTTGTAGCTGGTTTAAGCCGTGCCGTTGATCGAGTCCTCTGATGACATGTGGGTAGAGCTGCCCGGAGTGCTGTGGAGTGTCCGCCACTTGAGGGGTCAGTGTGGCATCTCTTCGAGACCTCGTGTCCACTGTCTCTCACGTGCCGTCCGTCCTACGTGGTCGAGCTCACACTTATGTCTCTCTGCTCTCTTGGCAAGAAGCTCCTGTCTGGCCACCCTGAAGGCTCCTTCCTTGGAAATGGTGCTCAGCTGTCACCCAGTGTTTCTGTCAGGTTTGGGGTGGGCGTTTCACCCAGCGGCACAAAGCTGGACGCACCGACGCCTTCTCGCAGCGCCTGCCCCGTGCAGAGAGCCTGGAGGAGCTCAGCCTGCGCCTTCCTGCTGCTCCACAGTGGCTCCGGGGGCCTGGGCGGGGGTCAGGGGGAGCACTTGGTCATGGGCACTGGTTGCCTGTGGCTGCATCTGGGAGCCGGGGGCGTCCTTCAGACGCGGCGATGGTGCCGCCAAGTGGCGTCGGGACAACACTGCTCACCGCTGTGAAGCTGCTCAGAGCCGCGCACCTCAAGGCGGGAGACAAGCGCAGGAATTGTGTGGGTGTCGGAAGCCGTGGTCTTCGCTGACCTGACCTGCAGCCTGAAGCCCAGGAAAAGCGAGCGGCCAGCCACACCCCAGGATTTTCCCCAGGAGCTGCGGGCGTGGGGGGCCTGCTGTCAGCCCTGGGTCACTTTGTCACTGCTTTCACAATTGCCCTTGGTACTTCCCCTCTTGCATAGTTTATTCCAGCCCCCTGCATCCCCCACGTAAATGCTTCTCAGCGTACAAGGTGTTCCCTGTGCCTTGGGCGTCTGAAGCCTTGGGCTTTGTTTCTCCCTCCAGTCCCTCTTCTTGGTCACTGTAATGGCTGAGTCACTTTATTGTTTGTGAACCTTAAAGCATTTGAGTAATTTCAGAACTTCTTCTCAGAAAAATGGATATAGGAATCAAACGTTCCAACTTTCAAGCAGGTGGTTTTGGTCATTGAGCATGAGGGTTTTTTATAAAACTGGTTAAGTTTTGTTTTAAGTATAAAGAACTTAATTATAGAATAGGTTTATGGGTTTATCGTGTTTTACTGTTTGGTTTTTCAAAGAAAGTCATCTAGGGGTAACTGTCACGACTGTTGGAGTTTATTTTGTTTGGAGTGCCCATTTTGTTTATCACTTTTGACTCGGTCACAAGGAGGTGCCCTGAAAGTCCAACTCTTGGGGGTGTCTTTTCTACTGCCACTAGACTAATTCTGCCTTGGAGACCTGTCAGCCTTCCTTTCTTGAGTCCCTAAGTTATACAAAGGCTACAGTTAGACGTGTCACACGTGAAAGTGGTCTTCGGGGAGTGCGGTTTTACCTGCGTCGTCCTTAAAAGAGTTTGTTCCATGCTGCTCCTTTGAGTAGCCCCGCGATACGTCTGCGCAGAAGTATTAATGCACTAAGAGAAAGTTCACGATTTGTCGTTATCCCTTTGGTTTCTGCACCCACGTCCCTGGCAGGTGAACTTGGGCCTCTTTACCTGGGCTGCACAGCTAACTAAGTAGATGGCGTGTTTGCTGTCTCAGGAGCCCAGCTGGGGAGCGTGGTGTCTGAAGAGCCTGAGGCCGCGGCTGGGCGGACTTCTGAGGGGCTGGGTGTGAGCTCAAGCAGTGCCTGAACCCTGCGGCGCCCCTGGCGGCCTTGTGTCCCAGCTCTCTGAGTGGCACGGTTCAGTTTCGCTGTGACTCGGGGCTGGGACAGTGAGCCCGGGCACTGCGGATAGCGGGCCCGGAGCCCTGGTGGCGGGGTGGGGGTGGGGGGGGGGGGATGCTGACCGCAGCAGGGAAGGCCCCACGGTTCTCCTGCTGTTCCTGGCAGCTTTGCCTGTTACTCCACTGCTTCACTCTTGGAGTTTGGAAGGAGACCCGGCAGATGTGGTAGAAGATGGGCTGCCAGTAAGGGGATGAAAATGGATTCAGTTCCCAGCACCGGAGGTCACTGCATGCAGCCGACCGTCCACCCCGCGGCCTGGTGGGGACAGACGATGTCGGGGGGGCTCGGCCAGGGCCAGCTCGGAGCCCTGCGGATGGCAGTGCGGGTGGCACGCGGCATCTTCTTAGTAAACCACAGCTTCTTACCCTGTGAACTTGAAGTGAGGCGTCTTCGTTCCTTTCGTTGTATGAATTTAAGTGTTCAGGGGAGAGCTGCAGTCCGGGTTATTTCACGATTTTGCAGTAAAGAGCTGCAGTCTCACTGGTGCTCTCCTCGTAGTGACCTGCCTGCATTGACACGTTGCGGGAGGAGAGGTCGGAGTCCTCCCAGGGCTGCCTCCGCCTTGGTCCTGCCTGTGGCTGGGTGAAGGATTCAGGGGTGCCGGCTGGCTCACTTCCTCTTTCCCTGGACAGTCCTGGCTGGAGGTGGCTGAGAACTGCCCATCTGCACGATGGGGTCTGTGTGACCAGGGTGTTGGGCTTCTCCATTAATAGTGAGATCGGGGTGGACTTGAGGGACGTGCCATGGTTAACAGTACGTGTGGTCTCACGTTCTAAATGAAGTCCTGTCGTGCTTAAGGCTGAAGTGCGGGTCAGAAGTGAGGTGCTGGCCCCATGGGCTCAGTGTTCCGTGGCCGTGCTCCTGTGGCTCCAGTTGGATTCGTGGCTGTGTGGTTTGGATGCCACGCAGCCCTTGGGTCCTATCTTCTCCCGAGTGCATTCCTTGTGTCCGAAGGAGGACGCGTTGATGTGGCCCCGGCACTGCCGAGGTGGATGCCCAGCTGATGGGGGAGGAGAGTGCTGGCCTCCCTTCAGAAGGCTTGTCCCCATTGTGCTGTTGAGGCACCGGTGGGCGCCGAGGTCAGGGGCTGGAGGCTTCCACCCCTGGGGCTGCCCCACCTCGCAGGGCACGTCCGTCACCCTGGCCTCCCAGGGACTGACTCTCCTCAGAGCAGCCCCTCCTGTGGGCACAGGGTGGGTGGAGGCAAGCAGGGAGGCGGGGCTGGGGGGGCCCACACTGCGGGGGCCAGATTCACTGAGATCCTTTCAAGGGCAGTGGCTCAGGCAACTCCCCTGCATTCAGAGCACTGATGACGGCCACTTGTCTGGCTTTTTCTACCACCTGAGAATCTCAAGGATTCGTGTTAACAGGCAAATAGTTATTACTACATTTTAAAAGTGCTTCTGGAATAGTCTGCCGTCAAGTGGAGCAGCCAGCAGGAAGGAGACGTGATTCCCGAAGCCCCAGGAATCCTAGGATGGGGCGGGGGGGAGGACGTGCCAGTGGGGACCGGCAGAGGGTGCCTGGGTCAGCACCATCACGTGCTGGGCCGGGATGTGCTGAGAAACTGGCCTGTCCTCCACGGGCACTTCTGGGGGTTTCGGAGAGCTGCTCCCTGTTCTCATTCCAGTGAAGCAGAGCCTCCTCCAGTCCCCTGGGACACCAGCCACCCTCTGCCGGCCAGGGCAGCGGGTCCTCTGACTGGACGACAGGTGCGGGGTGGGGGAGGAGGACTCCAGCCGCCGCTCTGCTTGGAGAACTTTCCGGTTACTTGGGAGAACTATGCAGAAATCGGACCAGAGAACTCCACGTTTGCCCCCGCTCTTGCTTTCCTTCACAGTCTTTCCTCTCTCGGGCCCAGTTCTGACCAGGACCCCTGGATGAGTCTCTCTCCAAGGAGACGTCTTCCCGGAACCGCTGACCCCAGGTCTAAACCCGGCCGTGGGCAGCTTTCCTGAACCACTCCCCCCCCCAAGGGGAGGCCCTGCGCTACTTAAACTCATCCCAGGGGCTCCGGCCATCACACGGAGGCACGTTCTCAGTAAGGGTCTCCCCGCCGTAGCCAGCTCCCCTCTGAGAGCCCCAGGAAATGGTGGGGACTGAGGGGGCCAGACCCCTTTGGGCTCAGGGGTAGGGGCGGGGCGGGAGTCCGGGGGTCATCCAGGTGAGTCATCAGCAAGCCTGTAGCCCTGAGCTCGTGGCTGCTGTCTCTTTAAAGCTTGCTCACTTGGTGCTGTGCTGCCCATGCTGTCAGTGTCCTGCATAAGCATTATTGCCAGTGGGACAGAGACCTGTTCCTCAGGCTGAGTGCCTTGACGTGGGTCACTCTTCACGGTGCAGTGGAGGGGTTGCTGAGAAGATTGCTGTCACCTAACTTGAATCCAGATCAGTTGCAAGTGACCCTTTTTGTTTGGAGTGGCCCCTGGGTCGTCTGGGCGTCGCCCTCTCTATTCCTGGCTGGGCCCGCTGGGAGGGGAGCCGGTGCTGCACAAGCCCGTTCCCCACCAGCCCGCGCTGAAGTAGGTGCGCTTGACGTGGCAGCGCCTCCTCCGTGTTGGGACACGTCTAACTCATCACGTGTTTGTTTCCGCAGAGTAACAGTTACCCCTCCATGGCCGACCCCTACCTGTCCAGCTATTACCCACCATCCATCGGATTTCCCTATTCCCTCAATGAGGCGCCATGGTCTACTGGAGGGGATCCTCCAATCCCGTACCTCACCACCTACGGACAGCTCAGTAACGGAGACCATCATTTTATGCACGATGCTGTTTTCGGGCAGCCTGGGGGCCTGGGGAACAACATCTATCAGCACAGGTTTAATTTTTTCCCCGAAAACCCTGCCTTCTCGGCCTGGGGGGCAAGTGGGTCTCAGGGGCAGCAGGCTCAGAGTTCAGCTTACGGGAACAGCTACACCTACCCGCCGAGCTCCCTGGGTGGCACGATCGTGGACGGACAGACGGGCTTTCACAGCGACACCCTCAACAAGGCCCCTGGAATGAATAGCCTGGAGCAGGGCATGGTGGGCCTGAAGATCGGGGATGTCACCACCTCTGCAGTCAAGACGGTGGGGTCAGTCGTCAGCAGCGTGGCAATGACGGGCATCCTTTCTGGCAGCGGCGGGACGAACGTGACCATGCCGGTGTCGAAGCCAACCTCGTGGGCGGCCATCGCCAGCAAGCCCGCCAAACTGCAGCCGAAGATGAAGGCGAAGAGCGGGCCCGCCGTCGGGGGCGCACTGCCCCCTCCGCCCATAAAGCATAACATGGACATCGGCACCTGGGACAACAAGGGGCCCGTGCCCAAGGCCCCGGCTCCACAGCCCCAGCCGGCCCCCCAGGTGGCCCCCCAGCCCCAGCCGGCCGTGCAGCCCCTTCCCACCCAGCCTCCCCCTCCGGCCCCACCACAGCATCCGGGCCCCCAGCAGCCACCCCAGACCCGCTGGGTCGCCCCTCGCAACAGAAGCACGGTGTTCGGGCAGAGCGGGGGGACAAGTGGTGACAGTAACTCTCCCGGGAGCGCCCAGCCCAGCGCCACCCCGAGCCCGGAGTCCCACCCCGTCCTAGAAAAACTGAAAGCCGCCCACAGCTACAACCCCAAGGAGTTTGACTGGAACCTGAAGAGCGGGCGCGTGTTCATCATCAAGAGCTACTCGGAGGATGATGTGCACCGCTCCATCAAGTACTCCCTCTGGTGCAGCACGGAGCACGGCAACCGGCGCCTGGACAGCGCCTTCCGCGCCCTCGGCAGCAAGGGGCCCGTCTACCTGCTCTTCAGCGTCAATGGCAGCGGCCACTTCTGCGGGGTGGCTGAGATGAAGTCACCCGTGGACTACGGCACCAGCGCCGGGGTCTGGTCCCAGGACAAGTGGAAGGGCAAGTTCGACGTGAAGTGGATCTTTGTCAAGGACGTGCCCAACAACCAGCTCCGGCACATCCGGCTGGAGAACAATGACAACAAGCCGGTCACCAACTCCCGTGACACCCAGGAGGTGCCCCTGGAGAAGGCAAAGCAAGTGCTGAAGATCATCGCCTCGTACAAGCACGCCACCTCCATCTTCGACGACTTCTCGCACTACGAGAAGCGCCAGGAGGAGGAGGAGGTGGTGCGCAAGGTGAGTCTGGGTCCCGGGGGTGCAGTGGGTCGCTGGCAGGGGCGGGGGATGTCTGAGTGGTCGCCACCCCGGAACCCGGGGTCCCTTTCCAGTTAAGAAACACTGGTGCACACACTCTTGTAAAGGACCTGCGGGTAACTTGCTCCTTTTCTCTTTGTGAATCACGATGTTTTCTAGAACAGTGTTTCCTAGTCTCTGTCCAGCCAGGAACACTTAGAAATACTGTTCTGTGGCCCTGGCGTGGACAGGCGGGGCTGCTGGAGCAGATATCCCCACCGAGGGCCTCGCTGGGCGTTGCCCTCAGCAGTGGGGACGCTCTGGTCTAGGGGTCGCTGCTTACTGCTCTCTCGAAAACCCAATATCCTGCAGTTTTTGGAAACCTGAGTTTGCTCGTCTAGAGAGTAGAAGGGCAGGGGAGGGGGAGGTTGGAATGCAGGCAGTTCATAACTGAAATGTGTGCATCTAGAGTCACAGCGAAAACCCTTGGGTGGGTCTCTGAGTGGGTCCCAACCTCCTGTGACAGCCCACGGAATGAGTCTGCTCTGTAGGAGATCAGGGCTCAGAGACCTGTCAGTTGGCCCAGAAATGGGAAAAATAAGGACATTGTGACACACTTGGCAAAGCCACTTTGTTAAGAGAGTTCGTCCTGAGATTCTTCCTGCTTTTTTGGTGTTAAAATGTTCTTTCTTTCATGAAATGTCAGTTGATAATAGGTGGGTTTTCAACCCCTGTTTAATTCTCTGTATTACCCAAAAAAAAAAAGCGTTACCCATGTGGGAAGTTCAGTGTCCTGAGTGTTTTTGTGGCAGAAAGGCTTGGAAATGGGACGTACAGAGAACACAGTGCTGGTAGTGGTTTTAAAGTTGTACAAAACTAACAGCTCGCATCTTGTAAAGCTTTGAAGGCAGGTTGGTGCCACTCTCAGTCTTGGGCGGAAAGGAGAAGGGCTTATTTCCAGTTACTGCGAAATTGGGTATGAAATGAAACACCAAATTGCTGGATTTGCAGGGACAGGACGGAGATCGTGCTCATGAGACTTGACGTCCCTGGTGACTGGGCGCCGGCTCTGCGTGTGTGGTGTCATAGGTGCTATGGCCCTGGGTTCTGCTGGTTGTGATGAGCTGAGGGGCAAACTTCTGCCCCGCCCTGGTGGGTGTTTGAAGGTGCTGGTGACCTAGAACTTGCCTCGTGATGGAGCTGGCACGTCAGGAACGGGCGGAGGAAGGAGCAGCCCTCCCTCAGACCCTCGGGGCCCGAGGCTTCCAGGTGTTATTGCAGCGGGCTCGCCCCGGTGTCCTCTGTCGCCCAGTGTCCTCTGCCGCTGGGCTTCACTGTGAGGCTTCCCCGAGCTGCTCCTCCCTCCCCCTGGGGCAGCGAATGCTCCAGAAGCAGGTGAGCGCCTGCGAGGAAAGGTGCGCGGGCTAGCTGGGCTGAAAGCCTTTGTCCACAGGGGTCAGTGTTCCATTAATTCATGTTCTGGAAGCCCGACCTCTTGCTGTCCTGGTGGCCTCTCTCGAGCTCGCTGGGCTGTAGAGGAGTGGGGGTGGGTCTCAACTCGGCCCCAGAAACTTCCACCAGGACGCTTGTCTTCAGGGTTCATTCTGGAGTCGGCAGTTGGCACTGCTTTCCATGCAGGAGTTGGGTGTGTCGTTAAGAAAGACGGGTGCTGAGATGAGGTTGGGAGCAGCTCCCTTAAAACCCTGAGCTTGCTGGCGAGGCCACCGTCACCAAGAAGGCCGCCCTGGAGACTCTCAAGAAGTCCTTTTGTTGATCAGCTGGAGTTTGACTCCACTGCTTTGAAATGATCATGATGCTTAGAAACACGTTGTGTTGAAAGGTAAGATGTACTTGCCCTTCTGCAGGAGTGCTGGCTGTCCTGCACCTCAGCCGTCCATCTGAAAGCCAGCTGGCTCCTTAGGGAAGCACCAAGTCTTGTGGCAGCTGGGTCAGACCCAGCCCGGCAAGCCTCTGGGTTTTAAATGTAGAAACAGCCACTCCTTAGGGCGCTTAAAATAGTGCAGGTTTTAAGTGACAGAGTCAAGCTGAAGAGTCCCTCATGCGACTGGACTGGCCACGGCCCAGGGTCAGCTCTGCACAGGCACGGCAGCTCGGTGGAGAACCGGGCAGAGACAGGGCTAGGAGTGTGCCTCGTCTGTTGGGTTTGCTGTGAGAAGAGGCTGTTCACAGTGTCAGGGGTGGTGGTCCTTGTAATGGTTGAAGGGAGTCGGGGCTTTGGGAGGTGCCCACCCTTGTCGGCACCACTGCAGCCGCAGCCACTTTGAACTCCAAAGAGAGGCTTGCACTGCTTTCCAGGAGGGGTGGTAGCTGTGGTCTTCCTCGGAGGATCTAGAACACAGAGCTCCTGATCCTTCCAGTTCAGAGTTCAGGGTGGGGAGGCAGTGTTAATTCTTGGAGCTGCGGCTATCCACCCACCCAGCCCGGCTCACCCACATGCTCTGGGGCTTTTCAGGGCAGTGAGACGGTTCTTTCGAAAAGCACCGCAGGTGCCCTGCCCTGGTGATGGCACGGGGGATGTGGGGGAGTCGGCGTCTTATGACCCTGAAGACACACGCGGTCCGTTTCTAGCAAAGGAGAGGGGTTTGCTTGTGTTGTACGTTACACGTGTAGTGATCCCAAATGTTGGGGAGTTGCGTCATCGACCAGCCCCTGTCCGGCAGTGTCCATTACCAGCTTCATCCTGCTTGAGGGGGGCAGGAGGAGGGGGACTGTTCCATGTCTCGGCTGAATCGTAAGTAGAGGCCTAGATGGCTTCCGGCAGGCAGGCAGCCGTGGGGAGGGGCTGAGCTGCGGGTCACAGGCTTGTCACACACTTTGGGAAAGGTGGTCCTCTTGGTGGGAGGAAATAAACTGGCCAGGGGAGTCTTCCCTGCCCAGGTGGCCACCACGTCAGGCGGTTATCAGGCGCCCATTCTGTGTGGCCAGGACCCCGAAGCTTGGAACTGTCTTGGGCAGTGGCCCCTGCAGGGGGCAGGGTCCAGATCTGGCCACAGCACTTCAACCTGGAGGGAGTTTGTCTGCGCGGCACGTTCGCTCACTGCGTTAAGCTTCTCTCCTCTTTTTACAGGAGCGGCAGAATCGAAACAAGCAGTGAGGACGGAGCAGGTTCTGTACCGTCAGACGCGGGGCTGGTGCGGTTGGAGAGTGTGTGCTTGGTGCTGTCTCCTGGTGTCGGCTCTGGCCGGCCTCGTGCAGGGCTTGACTGCTCGCATCTTTACGTTCTTTGTAGTTTATTTTTGCCCAGATGCTCTGCATTTGTTTGTGTTTTTTCTATGTATTACGGTATTGTAGAACTCACTAATAAAGGACTATGTTTTCGTCAGCGTATCAATCACACTGACCTAATGAGAAATATAAGTATCCTTAAAAACAAAAACCTAATCCATCCCAAAGATTTATTATTATTATTGGTGAAAATTATGTTCTTACATTCACAGTCATTTAATATCTTTACATGAGACTTCTCGTCTCTCACCCCTTTTGCTTTAATAGCGAGCGTAAGAAACCATGAGTCGTCCGGCATTTAGCGTGTTCTGTTCAGGGGCTTCCCTTCAGGATGCCGACGTCACGGGCTGATGACCGACCACCTCGTCAGCCGCTTTGCCATTTCGTCTGTTACCTGTCGTCTGAATGCTGATCTGCCCGTTTGATTTCTACTGGACAGAAGGATAAATTCCAGTCTCCCCAGTTTGGTGACCCTGCTGTTTCCTGGGAACACGGGTCTTGCGCAGCCGTGCGCGCCCGGCGGCTGCTCTGCTTCTGCTCAGGCGGTGACCACGGGCCCGCGTGCGGAGGCCTTCCTCGTCGTGTGCAGGCCGTTCACTCCCCCTTTTCTTCACTGGAGAGTCCTAGTGCCGTTTCACGTTTTTATGCCAATAATGCTAAGCTTTAAACCTGGGATCTGGTAGAGTCCAGACGGTGTGATGGATGATGCCACCGACTGTAAATTTCAGCGTGCGTGTCTAGTTTTTTTCCTGTTGAATGGGTACAAAAAAGCAAAAAAACAGAAAACCTTTTAGAAACTGAATTTGCTGTCGTGTCTTGTGGAACGAGGGGCCTCCGAAGCACTCGCCACGGGAGTTTGAGCATGAAAGCGGTGTGCACGCCTGCCTGGCGCCCCACACACGAGCCGGGCAGAGGCCTCCCGTGCGGAGCGCAGGTGCTTTCCGAAAACTGTACTCGTCAGGCCCTCCGAGTTACAGTTTAAGCAGTTTTATCTAGACTTGTATTTAGAACGTGTCACTTTCTCTGAACTGTTATTGCCTGTACGGAGTCACAGACGACATCGGATAACTTCCTCTAGGAGAATACAAGCCTTAATAAACAATACCTATTTAGCAAGGCTGCGGTCACTTCATTCTTCACCCTGTTTTACTGGTTAATGTTTTTGTTGGTTTTTTGCGGTACGCGGGCCCCTCACTGTTGTGGCCTCTCCCGTTGCGGAGCACAGGCTCCGGATGCGCAGGCTCAGCGGCCATGGCTCACGGGCCCAGCCGCTCCGTGGCATGTGGGTTCTTCCTGGACCGGGGCACGAACCTGTGTCCCCTGCATCGGCAGGCGGACTCTCAACCACTGCGCCACCAGGGAAGCCCACCGGTTAACATTTTACTTGCAGAGCTGGTTAAAAGGGTCACTTCAAGCGGTCCGTGTGTGTCTCCCGTGTCTGCCAGCCATTTCTCACGTGTGCTTGGCTGTCGGGTGGCCTCAAAGAGCAGGTGGCTCATGGCTCGTCAAGTGGTCTGTGGGCGATGCACTGACGGCAGTGCTGTGACACGGTGCCCTGCCTCTTCTGCGAGTCAGCGGCAGAGGCCGTGACAGAATCAGCTACCAACCGGCCTGTGCACCTGTTCCTTAAATGGCACAGGCTCTGAAGGTGACCCCCAATGCTGCCGACTCGCACCAGCCCTGGATCAGAGGGCAGCCGCCCTGCTGGCTTTGGGGGCACTCGGGCCTGAACGTTCCCGAGGAGGGAAAGCTGCGCAGGTCGCGATGTGGAAGGGTCAGCGGGGACCTCGCGTCACATCTCGCTTACAAAGGGCTGCTGCTTGTCTGTCCTCCCCCAAAACCCAGCTGGTCAGCCCACCCGCAGGGTCTTAGCTCTGCGGTGGCTTCTGTCCGCCCAGCGTGCTCCACACATCCCTCCGGCTCCAGAGGTTTCCTCGGAGGGTCTGACTGCAGACCGCATCCTCACAGGCTGGCCCATGGGCGGCTCTTGCACACTGGGTGTTAAACTGTCCAGTGACAGGGAGGCCCGGACAGAGGCGGGCTTGGCCTGCTGGTGGCCTGTGGCTTCTCCCTCAGTGGGCCCTGTGCCTTGGGTCCCTTGCCATCCAGGAAACGGGGGGGGGGGGGGGCGGCGAGGGGGCTCATCGGGCACGACAACAGCCTGAGCCAAGGTCCATGAACAGGTTCTTGTCAGGGCGTGCGGGGTCCTCATGTCCCACCAGCGAATGCCATGGCCACCAGCAGAGTCCCTCGCGTGGGCTACTCAGCCTTGTGTGCAAACCACTTCTGCCCCCTCCCCAGCCTCCCCTGCACGCCCCCCGCGCTGGCTTCTCCCGCGTCCTGGAGTCGCTTTTGAGCTTTGCACGCTCAACTTTTTTCGAACCAGTGTGTTGTAAAAGGAATTTGAGCAGTTGTCCTGCACCGCGTCCTTACTCCAGTGACGGGATGAGTCACCCGGGGAACCTTTTGGAGCTGAGCGATCACCTGGTGGACCACGTTTTCCTGTACTGGAAAGGCCCCCAGAGGAAGGTGCAGGGGAAGGGGGATGGGAACAGCCATGCGCCAGGTAGTAACTTGGACCCCTCCTCGCCACGCAGCGGGTCCAGGGTAGGTGCCACCTGGACGCAGCCTCAGCACCCACCCGGGGGCCCTGGCTTCACCCCTGACGGCGACCTTCCTGAGGGCAGCTCTGGGAGCGACCAGACGGGTGCCCGACCTGCTGGCCCCCGTGGTGACACAGGGTGAGGCTCCTGTCAAGGGTCCCAGCGGGTGCAGAGCGGGGAGGCGCAGGAATACCCCTCCGGGTGCAGGGCGGCTCTGGGCTCTTGCAGGCTGGCAGTGTGGGTGGTGGTTTCTCATGTGACCAGGCTGCCCTCTGCCCCGCTGGAGTCTGGGAGGGGAAGAGAGATGAGGGGCTGGTGGCCGACCCCTGCTTGACATAGTGACAGGGTGAGGCGACATGGGGAGGGCCATGTCACCTCAGTCCTGCTTAACTGGCTCGGAAATTAGGGGCTTCCATAGGTTGAGGGGGAGCGGCTCTCCCCGGCAGAGGCCCAGCCAGGCCGGGGACCCAGGGCGCAGTGCTCTGGACGAGTAGTGGCCGGAGGCGGCGTCCAGCCCTGGAAGCACCTCTCCCACCTCCCAGGTGTCAGTTCTGCCACCACCTCCATCCGGCGGGAGGAGACCCTGAGCCGTCCTTCTGTCTCGGGACAGTTTGCTTGGGTTGGGTTAGTGGTGGCCTTGGCGCCCCCAGGGCCTGCGGGAAGTGTCGGCAGGGTGGCCTGCCTCGCCCCTGTCTTGGTGGGAGAGACTGAGCGGGGGAGCAAGTACCATTTCTCAGTCTAGGTCAAGAGGTCAGGAGGGTGGGCTTGATGAGCCCCCAGAACGTCCGGGTCCCTGGGTGGAGCTGCTCCATGGGCTCGGGAGGGCCTCACTCCCCTTTGCTATTTTGGGGGGCCTGCCACCCCCTTGGGACAGGGCTTAGGCACCTGGAGATGGGGAGGGTACCGGGTGCCGCGAAACGGGACCCTGGTCCCAGGTCGGGGAAGGCTGCTCACAGAGGCATATTCCAGGGGGCTAGGATGGGGGTGAGGGCTGGTGAGGAAGCCACATTCTTTGTTTTTAAACTTTTAATTTGGAAATAATGTCAGATTTACAGAAAAGCTGTGAGAAGAGGAATAGAACAGAGAATGCCTTTCACCCAGAGTTGCTTGTTGCTATTACAGCATTTTGCCCCATTTCCTCGAGCTTTCGCTTGCTGTGTGTGCATGGGTGTGTGTGCATGGGTGTGTGCGCATGGGTGTGTTGTACATGTGTGTGTAGGTGTGTCCCTGTCTTGTATGTGTATGTGTATATATAGGTGTGTGCATGTGTTATATATGTGTGTAGATGCGTGCATGTGTGTTGTATATGTGTGTATGGAGGGTTGTGTGTGTGTCTACGTATGTAAGTATGTATCGTGTATGTGTGTATGTAGGTGTGTGTTGTGTGTAGCATGTGTATGTGTTGTATGTGCATGTAGGCTTGCACGTGTGCCTGTGTGTTGTATATGCGTGCCTGTGCGTTTGTAGGTGTGTGCATGTGTGGTTGTGTGTGTGTACGTGTGTGCGGTATATGCACGCATGTGTATGTACAGGTAGGTATGTGCTGAGTACATGTGCTGTGTGTGTGCATGTGTTGCGTGCGTGTGCTCTGCCCCGTGTGAGGTCTGTACGGAGCTTTCAGCAGGTGATCACATGTGTTTGGCTGCAGCACGTCAGGCTCCAGTGAGTGGATGTGGCTGGGCCAAGTTTGGTAATCAACACAACAGTGTGCTTCAGAGCATCCTGGGGGCGCTGTTTCCTGGCCAAGCCTCCCTGTGGAGGACGCCTCAAGGTCATGCTCAGCCCACCCCGCCCCCTCTGCTCTGGACCAGGAGCCCCGGCTCTTCGCCGACCTGGTGGGGAGGCCCTGGGGTCGATCTTACCCCTCCAGATCGTTCTGCCGAGGCCCCCAGGTGGCCGGCCCCTCGGTGGCCTCCTCTGGCGATTGCTGTCCAGGGCCAGTGCACCAGGAGCACCGGGGCCAGGTGCTTGGTGGCCAGAAAGCTCAGGGCAGTAGCCCAGGGGAGCGGAAGTGGGTTTAGTCCCTGGGCCGCTGCAGGCGGTGGGACGCCCTCCGGCAGAGGCAGGGGCAGGGGTCCAGGGCTGGGCCAGCAGGCGTTCAGCAGGGCCTGTCCTGCTGGTGGGATGAACTGCGGTGTCTCCTTGCTCATGTGAGACTGGCTGCCAGCTCTGCGGGAGGCCTGGCATCTGAGTGGTCCTGAGTAACGACTGCCCTCTGCGCCCCACTGCGGTGGCAGGGGCTGGACAGCCTCTCCCCACCCGCAGTGTGAAGACAGCTGCTGGCAAAGGTTCTGACGTGGCCCAGGTAGGGCAGGGTCCGTACTTCATGCCTGAGCCCTGGGACAGTCCCAGTAGAGGACAGTTTCCAGGGAGTGGCCGGGGCCTGTGGTTCGCCCCCCTTTTTTTTTTGCCGAATGGCACACTTTGCCCCAGTCACCTCCCCCGGTGCTGTCAGTGTTCCTTCCTGCCCAAGTGCAGGCCTGGTGCAGGCACCTGAAGCCCGTCACCGCATGGAGTGGACGTGTCCCTTCATGCAGGTCCCCAGGGCCTCCCACTGTCCCCAAGCCCTGCAGTCACTGGAACCTGGAACTTGGTCAGCCTCTGGAGCTCTGGTCACTGGCCTCTTTCAAAGGGACAGGGCTTGTTGACACAGTCCCTGCCACGGTGGGCCCCTGGGCCCGCAGGGGGACGAGAACCCCGGGGGTCACAGAGCACATTCAGAGGGCGAGCAGGCTGGCAGAAGGAAGAGGCTGGTGTGGACCAAATGAGGGGTCCCACCTGCACAGGAGGCGGGCGTGCTGGTGGGCTGGTGGGGGGTAAATGCGGTTGCTGCCAGAAGACACACTGCCCCACCCGGCCTTCCTGGGACAGTCCCCACCGGTGCCTTACTCTTGGGCAGTGTGACGGAAGCAAAGCTCAGGGCTGGCCCGATCCACCCTGTACCTGGCGGCTGGGGGTCCCAGGAGGGGATGGCACGGAGCTGGCTTCACTCTCGCCTTGGGTCACAGTTTTTCTGCCGCTGGCTGTGGAGGGGCGTGGCCTGGTGGACGCCAGGATGGGGTGGGGCGTGCCTGGAGAGGAAGGTGGACAGAACGTCGGCAGCCCTGGACCATGGGATGGGTCCTGGTCCCAGCTTCTCTGGCTGCTGGTGAGGGACCCCCAGCTTCAGGGGGTGGGGGGAGTAAGGAAATGACCACCAGAAGTGCCTGTGCCCTGGGACGCCTGCCCTTGGGGTGGTCAGGATGGAGCTGAGGCCTGAAGGGCTATTGGGGGGGGAGGGTTTTCCAGTTAGAGCAGCTGGGAGTCCAAAAGGCCCTGCTGCTTCCCAACCCTCAAGCCGCCCTCTGTGCTCTGCGCGCACACACACACGCGAACACACACGTGCACAGTAACATACATAAAAGCACAGATGTGCGCGTGAGCAAACACACATGCCCGACGGTGTGCACGCACACATGTAACCCGTTACACACATACATGAACACATAACAATCCACACACCTACACTTACACATGGGCCCCGTAACACTGATGGTTAGTTGTAAAGATGATAATGGCTCAAGATAGGCAAGGGCCCCTTGGGAGGAATCCTACCTGACCCTCCATCTGGGCGTAGGTGCTCTGCATGTGGGGAAAGTGGGGTTTATCTGGGAATGGGCCTTCTGTGGGCTCTCGGGGCATCATCTCTGAACTTTGTACAAGTGGGCTCTGAGAGGGATGGCCACGGTGCCTTGTAAACCAGGAGGCAGGACTGCGTGCCTCTGGGGGGTCTGTGCTTCTCTGGTTGCAAAGTGGTTGGGTGATGCGATTCGGGTGCCAGGACAGGGGTCTCCCCTGACATGTTTTTTTTTTTCTTTATTTGTTTGGCTGCGTTGGGTCTTAGTTGCAGCGTGCGGGCTTCTCTCTAGTTGTGGCATGAGGGTGTTTTTCTCTCTCTAGTTGTGGCACGCAGGCTCCAGGGCACGTGGGCTCTCTACTTGTGGCGCACGGGCTTAGTTGCCCCGTGGCTTGTGGGATCTTAGTTCCCTGACCAGGCATCAAACCTGTGTCCCCTACATTGGAAGGCGGATTCTTTACCACTGAACCATCAGGGAAGTCCCCTTCAAGGGTCAGCTGGGTCTAGGGCTGACTGGGCAGTGATGGCGGAGGCCTCAATGGCCTGGTGAGAGCTGTCGTATGTGGGGTCGGAGACCTGAGCATCACACCCAGCTGGCACTGAGAGCCCCACACTTCACCACTCAATTCTCAGCTGTTCGCCTTACCCCATCAATGCCTTTCCTGAGTCCTCAGTATGTGGCCACCCTCCTAGGAGCACATGGGTCTTTTGAGTGATCTGTGGGTGGCCACAGTTTCAGTGGGTCTGCATCCTCTTCATTCTGCTTGCCCACCCCCACTGCTTCAAAGGACTGAAAACAGGACAAGCCAGAGGGAGTTTAGTGACCTCATCCTGTGAGGTCCATGATGGTGATGATGGTGCTGCCATTGCTGATATTGATGATGATGATAGTGGAGATGACAATGGTGGTGATGATGATGGTGGTGATGATGGTGGTGATGGTGATGATGGTGGTGATGATGGTGATGATGACGGTGATGATGGTGGTGATGGTGATGGTGATGGTGACTGATGATGGTGATGATGGTGATGGTGGTGGTGGTGATGGTGGTGATGGTGATGGTGGTGATGGTGATGGTGATGGTGATGGTGGTGATGATGGTGATGATGGTGATGATGATGGTGATGGTGATGATGGTGATGGTGATGGTGATGGTGATGATGGTGATGATGATGGTGGTGGTGGTGGTGATGGTGGTGATGATGGTGGTGACGATGGTGATGATGGAGGTGATGTTGATGATGATAACATTTACTGAGTGAATGTGTCTGAGCTCACTCTTCAACCACAGATGAGGAAACCGAGGCACAGAGAGGTGGGAGAATTGGGTGAGGCTTGAGACTGGTCATGACAGATGGCGGAGGGGGCCCACCTTCCTGCCTGCTGTTTACAAGAGGCTCCTGCTCTGTTCCAGACTCAGTTCCAGCCAGGTTCCCTCTCTGCCCATCAGGGTCCCACCCCAGACCTTGGCGGCACTTGTGGCCTGGTCCCCACAACTGGCTCAGAAATGTGTTCAATGAATGAAGAGCATCCAGGTTCCCCCCACTGCCCCCAGAGCAGAATCCTGCAGTGGCTCTGAGGTGCCCTCATGTGGTGAGTCTCAGCACCTGCAGGGGGCCAGGAGCAGACCTGGGTCTACACTGGTGTACAAGTGGAGAACTCTGTGTGGGCTTTGTGGAGCAGAGACAATGCCCACTGTGGAGCGTTGGCCCTCTGTGCTCTCTGAGCTGCAGCAGGGCACGGCCTGGGGCTGGGAGTGTCCGAAGCCTGGTCTTGCTGGTCATCATTCCTGTGGGGTGCACACTGCTCACAGGACCGGGCTTCCCTGGGGCTGGTCACGGGTCTTGGTCCCAGTTTGGGGCCCTCAACAGGAGGGTCCAGGGTGGTCACACCCCAGGACAGCCCAGGTGCCCTCCCCAAGTATCTGGGGCTCCTGGCGAGGCTGGAATGCCAAGCCTGCTGGACTCTGGGGCCAGAGTGGTGTCCCGCACCAGGTGGTGACCCTGAGGTGGGAAATCAGGGAGCCCACAGGCATTTGGGGGCAGCCTGGAAGGACCTGCTGAATGGGGCTGAGGACCTGAGATGGGGCCTGGAGCCCCTGTAAGCAGAGTCCTGTCATCTGTCAGAGGGGCTGTGCGTTTCCACCTCCCTCAATTTCCCACCCCTGGGCATGGGGACAGGGCTCGGCTCCCCTCACACCCATCAGAGTCTCTGCAGAAACGGCTCGTAGAGGGGCCTCATCAGAATCATTCCTGTCTCTTGTTCCCCAGCACAGGGGTGATTCCTGCCCTGGCCTTCCTGCTGCAAGCTCCCTGGGTGGTGAGCGTTTGGGGACCACCCGGCCAGCTGGGGTGGGGAGTGGAGTTGGGGAGGGTGGGTGTGTGCCCATCTCTGTGACCATTCTTGTCTGGGCTGCTGGTGCCCATGAAGGAGCCAGACAGTCTGCGCGTGTCCTGGTGTGGGGACAGGGATGGCTGTAGGAATGTTGGTGGGATGGGAGGTACCTGGCCGTGCTCCCCCCGAAACGTGGCCCCAGCTCTGGCCTGGGGGGTCAGCCGAGCCTAGTTTTCCCCAAGGCTGCCTGTCTCGTTTACCCCTGGGAGATGCGCGTGTTCCGTGCGTGCTCTTTGTGCCGAGAAACGGGACGTGAAGCTGAGGAGGGAGGTGGGCCGACTGCAGGGGCTCTGGCTCCCCCATTCCGCGACCTCTGCCTTGCAGCCCTGCGGGGTGTGGAGGGGATGAGGCTGGGGGTGTGCGTGAGAAGACCCCACCACCTTCTTAGTCCCACTGGAATGGGGACCCAACACAGCGGCAGGCCCCTCACCACCCCCTCCCCCCCCGGCAATGGGGGGGCCGCACTTCACCACTTCCACTTCTTGACTTTTACTGACCCCCAGCTGTCATTATCCTGCACCCGACCCGGCTGCCGGGGGCCCAGGGGTGAAGGCTGGGCTGCCAAAGTGCGGGGTGCTGTCCTGAGCTGACCGCTGCCCGGCCCTGCAGTGCCTCCCTCTTCTGCCGCATTGGATAGATTGGGCAGTGCTGGGGGCTCCGGGGGTGTTTGGAGGAGGTTGTAGGCAGGTGGCACCAGCCTTGCTGTTTATTCGGTTTCACTCAGAGCAGAGAAGTTCTCTCCGCAGGGCTGGATCCTTGGAAAGGCCCGGGGGGGTCCCTTGCCATCTGCTGGTGTACCCCACTCTGACCCCACACTGGGGTGCTCCCTGCTGGAGAGCCCTGGGCTGGACCCCAGCTTGGTACCCAGCCCCATCTCAGGGCATGTGCTGAGTGCTCACCTGAGCTTGTCATCCCCAGGATGACTCCCTCGCACCTCCATAGGGAGTGTCCTGTGGGCCAGGACCTGTGGGGGCCCAGCCCTTCCCTGGGAGTGGGGCCGGGGGTCCGTGTGTGGGCACGTGGGGCGGGAGGCTGAGCGCGGACGTGCAGGGCTCTGGTGGATGCAGGCTGCAGGTTTGGGCTCAGCCCTGAGGTCTGGACTCTGTCCTGCGGCACGTGGCCCTCCCTGCACTGCGGCTGTCATCCAGCTGTAGCCCAGCCCTGGCGGCGCCAGCCCAGTGGAGACCCTGAGAACCCCGCAGTGCAATGGACCTGCTGGATGGCACTGGGGCTTAGGTGGGCTGTGACCTCAGGCCTCCTTTGGGGGAGGGTCCTAGGGGGGAAGAGCCCCCAACTTCTTCCCAGAGACTCCCACTGGAGACTGACCAGCCTGGGAAACGTGCTGAGGGCTGTTCCTCCACCCTAGGTGTCCCCCAGCCCCCTCTGGCTACCCGCTTGGAAGGTCCATTCCAGTCAGGAGCCAAGTCCCCAGGAAGGGAAGTGGAAAGCACAGAGCCCACCCCATTGCTGGTCCAGAGACCAGGGTGCAGAGGCCCCCTGCCCTCGAAGAGAAGGTCCGTGCTGCTGGTCCAGACCCTGGAGAAAGCTCAGACGGGACAAGGGCCACCCTCCTTCCACACCCAGCGGGGACACCCAGACCCAGGGCTGCCCAGAGTGACCCTGGGGCCCGTGCTGGGCTCCTCCTGCCCCCTTGACCAGAGGTGCCCCTGGGGGTGCTGTTTGCACCCCCGCACAGGGGAAGGGAGGAGAAGGGGCCAGCCTTGCTGCGCCATGGTCGGGCTGCGGCTCTCTGGCCTTCCCTGTCCTCCAGGGGGCAAGGAGATTGGAGGACTCTGTCCTCGGGCTCTGCAGTGACCCCGATGTGGGGTGGGGTGGCAGATGGAGGCCCTTGGCTTCTGCTTGTGCCTGCAGGCCACGTCTCAGGGAGGGGTTGGGGGGCTGAGCTGAGGGGTAGGGGGAGGCAGGTGCCCTTGCCCTGCAGCTGCAGGAGGGGGTGGCCATGGAGGGCCCACAGCCGGAAACCCAAGTGGTTCCTTTTGTGCTGATTTTCTGCTCCCTGCCTGGGGCCCGGGGGCTGGGAGAATAAGGGAGAGCAAGGCCCCTGCCCAGGCTTGGAGCCTGGCCAGAGGGCCTCACCCTCATCCCAGTTAAGAGGAAAGGATGCAGCCGCAAAGTCAGGGCTGGGGGCTTGCTGGAGGGGAAGTAGGGCGCACTGACCTGGTCAGAGAGGCCCGACTGCCCCAAGGGTGACCCAAGATGCTGTCGGGATGGGGGGGGGATGGAGCCTGGTGGGTGAGTGGGGGACAGAAGGAGCCCGGGGGGAGTGCCTGCCAGGGTGCCAGCAGGTGGCGCTGGCTCTGAGGACAGAAAAAAAATGCCTGCAGCAAACCTGAGTGGGTGTCACTGCGGCTGCAGATGGTGGGGGAGGGATTTGCCTTCTCCCCCGGGCTGCGGAGCCTCACGTGCCTCAGTCCTGCATAGTCTAGAGGAGAATTGGGGCACGATGTGGTCAGGCACATCTACCTGCCCTTGTTTGGACCCTGGCCCTGGGTGTAAACGCGTCCCCCTTCCCCATTTTGACCCTTGTCCTCGAGGCACGGGGGCAGTTCCAGGAGCTCAGAGAGGGCCAGCCCTACCCCGCGGCCCAGCGGACTGAGGAAGGACAGACTTTGCAGTGACCTCAGGCCTTACCCCACCCCCTCCGTCGTAACCATGGCAACTGCCCAGCGCACCGCGCTTGGGGCGAGTGGCCCTCGGGACATTGTTGGCCCCGCGCTCGCGGAGCTCCTGTCCCGTGGGGCCACCCACCGCCAGCACCGCGGACAGCGCTCCGACCTGCTCGCCGGGTGGCCCGACTTCCCTAAACCCAGCTCGCGCGCGGCGGCCAACTCCCCGGCGCAAGGAGTCCCCCACCACCGCCGCCGGCGCCCACCTCCCATTCCGCCGCCCCCCGCGGACCCTCCCTTTGTCTCCCGGTCCCCGCCGCACTCTGGGCGCTCCGTGCTGTGGACACACGTGGCCGCAGGCTCGTCCGGGCCGCAGGCTTCCCCCGCGGTCGCCCCCACCCGCCCCGCGACGCCCGCGGCGTGCGGGTCCCTTTGTGTCCCGCGGCCAGGTCCCCGGCCCGGCAGCTGGGCCGCCCTCTGGGCGGGCGCATTGTTCGCCGGATTTGTCCGCGGCGCGAGGGGCCGCCGGGGGCCGGCTCGCCTTCCTCCCGCGGGAGGGGCACCGCGCCGGCCGGGTTCGCGGGCCATTTCCATGAGAAAGGAGCGGCAGAGGCGCCTCTCTTGGCATTCACCGCGTGCCTTAATTGTATAGACATTAAATCAAGGTCCGCTGTGAACACGCAGAGGGGCCCTCAGGGCTGCGGCGGGCGGCGAGCTGCCGGGCCGGGGTCGGGGCAGCGGCTCCGGCTCGCGTGGGATCCTCGCCCGAAGGGCGCGAACGCTCCGGCGTCTTCGCCACGGGGCGCGCGGGGCGGGGGCGCTGCGCCACGCCGACGGTTTCTCCTCGGACTCCAGCCCGGATCCGCCCCCAACTCTGAAGAGCCCACTCTTCTTCCCCTTCCGCAGCGGGGAGGGGGCCCAAGCAAGCCCCTCGGGCGGAACCTGGCACACCGAGGAATCGCGGCAAGGAGGCGCTGGAGGCGAGGGGTGAGCGAGCGCGTGCGCGCCCGGCCGCCTGCCGCGGGCTGCCGAGAGGCGCGGAGCCCGCTCCGACAGCGCAGCGCGAGCTTCTCCGCAGCTGCCTCCCCCGCTGTACCTCCCTCCCCGGCCCGACCCGCGAGCGCGCTACGAAAGCGGTTAAAAAGAAGAATCTCGATGCTCAGAAATGAAAGCCAGTCTCTTTTTACAGCCCAGTGAGCTCACCCTGCCCACGCGCCGGGAACCGCGAGAGCTGTTGGTGGAGAGAAAGCCGGGGAGACCCGGAGAAGCCGCTCGCGGGACCGCCCCGCCCCGGCCCCAGCACAGTTACCCGTCCAGGGCGGGAGCTGCAGCCGTCGCCTCCGCCTCCTCCTCGGGCCCCCGCGCGCCGCTGCCCGGGGCGGAGGAGGGCGCGGGGACGCCGCAGAAGGAGCCGAGTAAGTCCCCGAACGCCGCGGGCCGGTTGGAAGCCGACTGTCCGCGGGCTAAGCGCGGCGGGCGCCCAGCTCCTGCTCGCTGGCGCCGGCCCGGGAGCGACTGTCCCCCGCCCGCCGCCGCCGCCGCCGCCGCCGCCGCCGCCGCCTCCGCGCGTATCCGCGCCCGGCTCGGGCACCGGGCGATTATCACTGGGGCGCGCGGTGACGTCACCCGGACACCGGCTCCGCCGCCGCCTCCGCGAGGTGTCCTTGAGAACTGCGGGGGCACGCGCGCCGCGCACACGCGCACACACTCACTGCGCGCCCGGTGCCTCCCGCGGACACTCGCTGCGTCGCGCCCCGCGCGCTCCTCCGCTCACACGGACGCCGCCCTCGAGCGCCCTCGACCGTCCCTGGCGCCCCAAGGCCACGCGTCTGCCCCCGGAACGCCTCTCTCACACACACACGCCAACCCCTCCCGCGCCCCTCCTGCACCCACGCGAACGCTCCTTCTGTAGCCCACCGGCCGCAGGCCCTCTAAGCGCACCCTGACACCCACCAGCCACGGCTCAGCTGCACGCAAACTAGTCTCACCCGCAGACGCACCCCCGCACTCGGCCTGCGCCACAGGTTCGAGCCCGCAGTTGTCTCCCCGTCACACGCTCTGCACCGTCACTCTCCCAGCCCCTCCAGCCCCCAGAGGAAGGAAGGGGACTTGCCGCGGCCCACTGGGTGGTTATCTGGAGGACGGAGGTAGCCACCCCCACCGAAGAGCGCTCTTCTCACTGTGTCCTGACTGAGGTGGGTGTTCTCCATCCTGGCCCACGGCCCAACTCTGAGCTCGGCCCTCTCCTTGGAGTCCTTCTGAGGGCTGAGACTGATTCGTCCCACTAGGGCCAAGGACTAGTGGCTTCCCTAAGCCAGACCACCTCAGGCCTCCCCCGCGGGCCTTTGTTCCCGTGTAAGACGGTGAGGGAGCTGCAGGCCCGGGCCGGGCCAGCAGGCCTCCGTCCCCTCTCCTTCCCTCCAGGCCCACCCAGCCCCTGCGCCATCTGCCCTCAGAGCAGACCCCGCTGACCCTCCCGCCTTGCGAATACGGTCCTGTTCCTCCCTCTGGGCCCACTCCAGCACTGCGGGAGCCCTGGGGAAGCAAAGCCGACTGGGAAGAGGGTGGCACTCGGAGAGGCTCTGCCCTCAACCCCCGTGAGTCCTCAACCCACCAGGACCGCTCTCGCTAGGAAGCTTCCCAGCTGCAGTTCCTTGCCCTTTGCTGGTGACAGGAGTGGCCCTTCTCCCTTGCATGGGGTGTGAAAAATCCCTGCTTGTCTACAGGGAAGCTGAACTTCACCTCCCCCAGCTCAGCGCCCAGTAAGATCCCAAGCCTGGGGGGTTCACAGCCACAGCCGGGCCCAGGCCTGATGCTGGCTGGTGGGGTGGAGGGCGGGGCAGGCGGGCCAGCTGGCAGTTTGCCCGCAGCCTCTCTTGCGACTGGGGCGGGTCCCCACAGAGGCGGGGGCTGCTGTCCATGGTGTTGAAACCGAACCCTGAACCCCAGTCTCTCTTCTCCCGCCTCGCCTCTGGGCTTTTCTGGCCCCACGCCTGCCCCCCGCCCTTGGCTTCGTGGACACCAGGTCCAGGACGGCTCTGGCATCCCGCTCTCTGGAGTTAGTCTGCATTCTATCGGCGGGGGGGGGCTCCTCGGGTTTGCAGACCCCAAATCTTTCTTTGGATCCCATTTCGTACCAGGCTGGCCCCACCCAGGGCCAGGGGAGGATCCCGCCCCTCGCAGGCCTGCTCCCTTCCCTGCTGAGCAGATCTCTCCCCAGGCGGGTCAGGTGGGGGGTTGCCCCCGCTCGCCTTGGATCAGACCGGCTTTTTGCGCATCCCCAGGACAGCCTGCGGCATTTGCTCTTGGGATCCTGAGCCCCAACGGGGCCCGAGGCTCACCCCTCCCTCCATTCCCAGCGAGCTCTGGCCCTCGGGAGGAAGGGCCTCCCTGGGCATGGGGGTGGGTGCTGGGTGGGAAAGAGAGACCAGCTGCAGCCTCTGCCCTGCCCGCCCTTCTGTGCCAGCCCGGTGGGGACCTTCTTGGTGGCCCTGAATCCTTTGAAGGTTCCATAAGAGTCAACCTGCTGCTGCCAGGCCCCCACTTGGGTGTGTGCTCCCTTCGGCTCCTCGGCCCAGCCTCACCAAACCCCAGCCCAGTTGCACCCAAACCTTCCCTCCGCCGCTGCCCACGCCGCCGCTCCCACCCAGCGCACCGAGAGTTTGTGTTTGTGGATTCATTTATTTGCCAGCTCCACGGATGGGGACGGGCTCCCCGGCTCCGAGCGAAGGGCGCAGGGAGGTGGCTCGGCCGTTGGCTCAGGGCTCCGGGTTCTGGGCGGCCGCCTCCGCATGCACGCACAAAGGCCTCGCGAGCCTGGGCCGGCAACTTGGAGATGGGTCAGGTGGCTCCGTGGGGCGGGGGCGGGGACGAGGGAGGGAGGGATGCGGCCGAGGCCCCTTTCCTTCTCCTCTCCCCTCCTCTCCACCACTGTGAAAGCCTGCGAGTATCGTGTGGGGTTAAGCAAATCCACAGGAACCAGGGAAGAACCGCCGCCCTTTCCACCCCTGCTTCCTCATCACGCTGCCCGCCCTCCTGGGTGGTAGGCCTGTCGTTCCTCTAGAAAGGGGAGGGGCCGCGGCACATCTGGGAACCGCTGGCTCTCAGCCTCTTGACCCTTGACCCTGTCCTCACTCCAAGGTGGGGGAGGAATGGAGGACAGGGTCTTGGGACCTGAAGGGAGTGGGGAGAGGCCGGAGGCCAGTGGCAGGGGCCTTCAGGGCAGATGTAGCCTGGGAGCGGGGGAGCGGGGGGCTTCAGCCCGAGGGCCGGGGAGCAGTCTCCTGGCATGGGCACAGGGCTCCAAGGCGAGCCCTGCTCTGGGCCCCCTGGACCCTCAAAAAGGTCCACAGCTTCCAAGCGCCAGCTTGGGTGGTCCAGGGACCTCAGAGGCCCCCAGGCACAGACATGCTCCTGCAGCGAGGCCCAGGTCCCCCCAACCTCCCCCGAGGAAAGCACCCGGGTCCTGCCCATTCCCTCCATTCCTCCCACAGCTCAGAGACTGACAGAGCAGGTGCCTGATACCATGGGAGGAGGGGCTCCACCCCACCCAGCTGGGACCCTTCTGGGGCCTCTTCCGCTCCACGTGCTCCAAGGAGGCCGGAGTGCAAACACGGCAAGACCCCCACAAGCGCAGAGGCTCAGGTCTCTGTTCCTGTCTCTTGGCTTAGATTTGCAGGGCGTCTGATGGGAGGAGTTCCTCCCCTCACCCTTTGAAGTAGGTGGGGGGTTGGGACACCCGCCATGCCTGAGTGCGGGGGCGAGGGTGAGGGCCAGGGCGGGGGCAAGGCCACCACAAAGGCTGTGATTGTGAGCTGGCCAGGCGCACAATGGGCGGGGGCGCTCAGGGGCCCGACATGGAAATGAGGCTGCAGCCCCTCTCCCAAGTTCCCACCCCCTTCTCCCTCCTCCCTGGCCCCAGCTAGCCCAGCCCCACAAGGAAGGACTGGTGGGCAAGGACCCAACAGGCCCAGAGGTGCAGCTCTCCTGCTGGGTCATCGGGCCTTGGACGCTGCCAGGTGTTCACCAGGAGGCAAGGTAAGTGGCGCACCTGGGCAGTCAGGGAGCGCAGAGGCCAGCGCAGAGTCCCAGGCAGGGCCTGGCGTGAGGGGCTCCGCTGGATGCCTGGCCAGTGGCGGGCACAGGCCTTTTGTTCCCCTCGCACCCCTGCCTGACTTCCCTGAGGTTCCAGGAGCCTCCTCAGCCACCCAGTCACCCTCCCCTGGGCTGGCTGCCCCCCACGCTCCCCATGCCCACATCCTGGCAGTGGAGCAGCCCCCGTTGCCCCCAGGCCCAGCCCGGGTCCCAGAGGGCGTGTTGTGGGGAGGGGACCCAGGCTGGCCCCCCACTTGCCCTGCCTAGGGGTCTAGTGCCAGCAAATTACCCCTGGGGAGGAGAAGGCGAGGGCTCGCCCCCACTGCTGCCCTCCGGAAAGCACGGAGGAGGCCGGGCCAGGGGCAGGCCTGGGGGCCGGTCTCCCTGGAGTTCTTCCAGGGCCTGCAGAGCCCCTCCTGCTCAGCTGCAGGGACCCAGCCCACCCAGGCATGCAGGACCCCCTGGGCTAGGATGCCCACTTAGAGGAACTTTCGTCCTGGAACCTGGGCTTTGCAGAGCTGGGGGCGGGGACCCCTTAGGCCCTGGGGTGTCCCTCCACGGGACCCCTGCCACACCTGGCTGTCTCCTCAGCCAGGCAGGGTGAAGGTGGGGTGAGGTCTGCCCGGCCCAGGGCCAAGGCTCTTTATCCCAAGTCTGCACTGGTGGGGCTCTGCTGCACCCCTGCCTCTTCCGCTTACAGCCGGAGGGGAGGAGCAGCCCTGCCCCCACAAAGGCCCCCCCCACCGTCACAGAGGCGAGGGTGGCAGCCCTGCCCCAGGCCCCCCTGTGTGCCCCCTTGTCCCTCGGCTCCGAGGGGCCCCAGCAAGGGGTCCACCCTGGCAGCACCGGAGCCAGAGCCGGCCCAGACTGGGATCCCAGAAGACTACAAAGGCTTGACTCGGACGGGAGCTGCGGGGCCAGAACTGGGCTGTGGCAGCCTCGGCCACGGGAGGGACCAGAGTGGCTTCCTGGTGGGCACTCCTGCCTTGGGCCCAGGTCTCTGCCCTCATCTGTGTCTTTCTAGACGCTGTACTTTGGCCCCCGGGTGAATTCTTCCCCTTTGGTCCACAGTCTGTGTGTCTCCAGCCCTCAGCACCATCTCCCCCACTCCCCCCATCTCTCTTCCTTCCCTTCCTCCTCCCTCCTGCCCCCACTGCCTCTGTTCCCTCCGCCTCCCTCCACCTCTGAGCGCCTCTGGCTCCCTTTCCCTCCCTACCCCCGTCCCCCCATCTCCTCCTCCTGAGTGATTCCAGCAGGAAAGGGGGTCCTTGGAGGGGCGCTTAGCGACAGGAGCACTTTCCTCCGTCCTCTTCAGGGCTGCCTGCCACCTTGGAGAGGCATCGGCACAGGGAGTGTCCCCTGCTGGGAGAAACAGGTGGAACCTCCTGCCAGGCCTTGGGAGGGGAGGGGGAGGAGGGGAGGGAGGAGGGGACAAGCCATGGTCCCCAGGAAAATGGACCCTCCTGTCCGACCAGTGCTTACCCTGGGCGGGGCGGGGGCGGGGGGGGGCGTGGCACACGAGAACCCAGGGTTCACAGGGGTGGTGGAGGTCCGGGGAGGGCGTGTGCTGCAGGGGCTGCTGGCAGGGGACAGACCCTGAGCCTGGGCCGTGTGCCCGGGGAGGAGGGCAGAGCATGCTGGGGGGAACAGGGGGCCAGGTGGACAGGGCTGCCCAGACTGGGAGGCCAGGGACCCACACTAAGGGGACTGGGCTTGACTTGGTAGGGGTGCCCTGGCATCCGGGGGTGGGGGAGGAGGGGCCGCTGGTGCTGGTCACCCGTCATCGCGTCACTCAGAGCCTTCAGCCGGCCACGGGCAGGCGCGGAGTCCAGGAGGCTCTTGGGCGCTGCGTGCATTTCAGGGTGAATGCTCATTTGAGGCAAGTGATAGTGAGTTTCCACTAATAGTGCAGTTCTAAAGCTCTTTCTAAATAAGAAGAGTGGGTGGGGTGATAACGAGGCCAGGAAGAGCAGCACGTGGGTCTCAGTGGCCCAGTGGTGCAGGGACATTGAGGCTTGTGGACTGGCGGCCGCGGGGGCCTCCACACCGGGTTTTCCTGGTTTCTGCATGAGGGGCTCACATCAAGTATTGGGTGTCGCTTCCTAACTTGTGGTTGTTTCCACCCAGATCTTGCTTGGAGAGAGGGAGGTCTGGTGGTGACCAGGAGTGGAGTGGCACAGGCTTGGACCACTTTGTGCAGCTCTGTTTTTCATTGTCTTTCCAAGCTTTCTTTCTCCCTATACCTTCCTTTGGAATTTCTTAGACAGTAATTCTCACTAAGGTGTGAATGACTGCTAAGATTTGCTGTTTCTCCTCCAGTGTGCACCCATCCCCTTTTCTGGGCTCTGCGTTCTGGGCGGCTGCCTGGGTGCTGCATCGGTGGGCTCTGTGCCTGTGGCTTCCAGTTGGCTTTTGACTCAGACTCCTGTGCTTTACCTTAAAGAGAGAAGAGGCCCCGGTGGCCCTCATCCTGCCCTGAGCTGGATGACCATTTTCGCTTGCCCCTTGGAGCTGCCCCACCCCCGCCCCAAGGCCGGCCGGAGGCTTTACCCCACTGGCTGTGGGAAGGAGGAATTCGGAAGATCCCTGCGTGCCTGAAAATAGGTCAGAGGTGGAGAGGAGAGGGCAGGGAGGGGAGCTGTGCTCTGTTCTCCACACAGATGGAGGGGTGTGCCTGGGGCCTGCGTGGCTGCCCGTCTGGCAGAGTGGGCTGTACCCCAGGCCTCCTCAATGCACTGTACCCAGACCCCCGCCTCTGGGGGACTAACGCTCTCGGGGAGAACGGGCCCTCCCTGGTACACACCTCAGCTGGGTGGGTTTCTGCCCTCGGAGGTGGCCCTGGCCCGTCCTGCTGACAGGGCCAGGCTAATGTTAATGAAAACAGTCCAAACCACTGCCAGCATGGAGAGAATGAGGGCGCACTGAACTTGCTTTTTCAAAAATATTTTCTTGTAAATCGTTCTTTTTTTTTTACGTTTATTCATTTTTGGCTGCGTTGGGTCTTCGTTGCTGTGCACAGGCTTTTCTCTAGTTGTGGTGAGCAGGGGATACTCTTCGTTGCGGCGCGCGGGCTTCTCGTTGCGGTGGCTTCTGTTGTTGTGGAGCACAGGCTCTAGGCACGCAGGCTTCAGTAGTTGTGACATGCAGGCTCAGTAGTAGTGGCTCGCGGGCTCTAGAGCACAGGCTCAGTAGTTGTGGCGCACGGGCTTAGTTGCTCTGCGGCGTGTGGGATTTTCCCAGACCAGGGCTTGAACCCGTGTCCCCTGCATTGGCAGGAGGGTTCTTAACCACTGCGCCACCAGGGAAGCCATTGTAAATCGTTCTTGAAAGTGGAATCCTCCCTGGGCATAATGGGCGAGAGACTGTGCTGGTAAGTGAGGACGCCGGGCACGCCCCCTGTTTCAGGTGACCTGGGCAGAGCCCGCTGCCAGGGGCTCCCAGGCCCACCCTGCCGCCCTGCCCCTCTTCCTCCTCTCCACCCCTGCGTTCACTTCTCCTGGTACCTATTCGCCTTCCGGGTCCTTCCTGTAGGGGCCTGGCCTTGCCCCCAGCGTGGCCCCCTAAGTGCTCCTTACCCAACCCCACTAGAATTTGGGCCCTTGGGTGGGACATAGCCTCCACGACTGGGTCAGGACCCGGCCGAGTTCTTCTGGGGACAGTCGGTCATCTCTGCTGGTGTCCACGCACAGGCAGGCCCTGGCCTCGTGGCTGGAGAGCGGGTTCCGAAATCGACAGGCCTCAGTGAGCCCCCCATGGGGCCTCCTCTCCAAGGGCTCCTGAGCTGCTCTGAGCCTCACCGTCCTCAGCTGAGAAATGGGAACAGGGACGGCCCTGCCCCCAGGGCCGTGTGAGAGAGTTCAGGGCAGATGAGAGTACGGCAGATGTTTCATTCGTAAAGTAACGTGTTAACGACAACACACACTTTTTTTTTCTTGGCTGCGTTGGGTCTTTGTTGCTGTGCGCAGCCTTTCTCTGGTTGCTGCAAGTGGGGGCTACTTTTTGTTGCAGCGTGAAGGCTTCTCATTGTGGTGGCTTCTCTTGCCGCGGAGCACGGGCTCTAAGCATGCGTGCTTCAGTAGTTGCGGTGTGCGGGCTCAGTAGTTGTGGTGCGTAGGCTCAGTGGTTGTGGTGCACGGGCTTAGTTGCTCCACGGCATGTGGGATCTTCTTGGACCAGGTCTCTAACCCGTGTCCCCTGCATTGGCAGGCGGATTATTAACCACTGCGCCACCAGGGAAGTCCCAACACACACTTCTGAAGGAAGACGATCCTGGGAAGCTGGGCTCAGAACCCAGTTTCCTCCTGTTTTGAAGGCCCCACCTCACCTAAGAGCACCTGGTTTCCACTAGGACTGGGCGAGGAGCGTGGAGAAAGGAGGCGACCAAAAATGGGCCTGTGGGAGGCCCCAGAATGTGGACTGTCAGAGGCCTGGCAGCCTCAGGACAGGAGCACCTGGGGGCGAGGGGGTTGCTGCCCTCGGACCCCGAGACATGGCCTCCAGGGTGTGGGGGGGTGGCTTTCTTCCCCCGGTCAGGCCCTCCCCAGGGATGCTGGCTTAACCTGGCTCCTCCGTCAGAGATCCTGATGGACCCTCAGGGGCAGGAGGGGAAGAGGGGACCCCCAGAAGGTGCACCTAGCTCTGGTGGGCAGGGGCTCCTCACAGGGCAGAGAGCTCTCCGACGTGCTGCCCAGGTCGCCAGGGAGCTTTCACCCACCCAACAGCGCCAGGTCTCTTGTGAAGGAGACCCTCCGGTCGTTGGCCCACCCTCCTGTGAGAGGGGCAGAAGCACAGTCACAGCCAGCCGTGAGGTGTGGGGACACACGCCAGGGCCTCCAGACCCCAGCCCTGGGCTTGTGAGAGGCACCTTTCTGGCTTGTCCAAAACGCTGGCCTCACACCCCGTGCTCTGGGGAGCGGGAACTCAGGGGATCGTTGGCGAGGGGCAGGTTTCCAAGCACCTGGTAAGTCCCGCAGGACTGTAACCCTCGCCTATTTCAGTCCACAGTGATGGTGTCTGCGGGCTTCGGCGTAGTTCTGGCCTCTGCTGCCCGCCCTGTGCTTCAGGGAAGTCCCTGCTCTGTTCTGGGCTTCTGGGCCCAGGTCTCCTGCCGCCTCCCCACCCCCGCCCCCGGCTTGGCTTCTGCCCCTGTGGTGCCGGTCGGCACAGGGCTCCACATCCCCTGCCCTCTCCACCTGCCCCGCCCCATTGCTGAGCCTGTTCACCCTCCTCTGCAGTGCGACCCCCCAGCAGGCCCACCCCCTGCCGCCCTGTGCCGGGGCCCCTCCCCTGCAGCCCCCCACCTGCTGGCAGTCGGCTCCCTGTGCTGCCCTCCAGGGTGAGGCCTGCCTGCCCAGCTGGCCCCCAGGACTGCAGCACTGGTGCCCGCCCTTGGCCCCCTTGCCCCAGTGTTCGAGGCAGGTTTGTGGTTGTGTCTACCTGCCAGCACCTTCCTCATCTTCTGCGATGGGCTCGTCAAAAGGGGACCACCTGAAACTCATCACCTTGGGGTCAGGCCCTATGGGACCAGATGTGGAGGGCTGATTTCCAAGGGGACTCAGAGCTGCATGAGCTGCAACCAGCCCTGGCCCGAGGGTCAAGGGAGGGCAGGGAGTGGGCAGCTGCCAAGGGAGGGGCTGAGGTGGAGGAAGCAGGCAGGCAGGGAGGGCTCGGGGGCACCATAGCCCTGCCTCTCGTCCCACCTGGACCCGGCTGGAGGTCCAGCGGCCAAGGAGCAGAGAAGTGGTCAGCCTCCCGGCTGCAGCAGGACAGCGGATGGGGGAGGGACAAGCAGGGTGCCCAGCTCAGGCAGGGCTCGGGTAGGGGCTCAAGTCAGGCCGAGGTAGGGCTCAGGTAGGGGCTCAAGTCAGGCCGAGGTAGGGCTCAGGTAGAGCATTTGTGGAGGCCATGCTTGTTTTCTCTTCTCTGTACCAGCCACAGTAAGGACCACGTTGGAAGGGCCTATGAGTTTCTCTTGCTGAGAAAACTGAAGCTCAGAGGCTGCAGTGACCCCTCAGGGCCTGTGGCTGGTCTGCGGATGTCAGGACTCAGGCCACAGTGAGCCTGAGGTCCTCTCCCTGGTGTGGACAGTCCTGAGCCCACAGAGACCTCTTCCTCCATCTTGGTGGCAGCAGAGGGGGCATTTGGCCTCCCCTCCACCTGGCTCCTCTGGATGCCACCTTTGCCCTTGAGCTGCCCTTTAGCCAGTGTGGGTGGGTTCCTGCCCACCTCCGTGCTGGGTACCCACCTCTGCTCTGGCCCAGATTGGGGCCTGGGCAGGGTGGCAAGGAGCGTGCAGGCTGGTGGGTCACCTCTGTGCTCAAGCCCACGGGGCAGCGGGCAGGACTCAGGGCTCCATACATCTGGTGAGCTCAGGGGGCAGCTTGCCCAGACTCTGGGAACGGGAGGGCCCTGGCTTCCCCAGTGACCCCAGAGGGCACAAGTGAATGCATGGGGTGGGCTCCTGAAGGGTGGACCTGGACCAGAGGTAAAAGGGAGACGGGAGGGAACCAGACACACAGACCCACCCTCCTCTGCGGCTGCTCAAGGGGCAGCTTCTCTTTGCAAACTTTCTGGAGGAGTCCTTGCCCTGTGGGCATGCAGCTGGGATGCCTGGCAGCACACCCTGAGGGGATGGCCCACAGTCACACACATCCCTGCCCCACCCTACAGAGTTCCTTTGTAGTAACCCTTGCCTCAGGCTCTGCTTTCTAGGGACCTGGGCTGAGACAGAAGCTGGGGCTCTCGGAAGTGGCTGGGGTGACATTGGAGAGGCTGGCTAAGGCTGGGGTCACTGCTCTGTCACTGCCCCAATCAGGGATCGTGGGGTAAGGGAGGGAGTGGACAGTTGGATGCACCCTTTGGGAAGCCCACTGTGCTGTGCTTGGCTTCTGGGTGGGAATTTGAATCCTGTGGGGCGACCAGGTGGCCGACTGCAGGACTGCTGGGGTGCCCTGGGCCAGGGCCAGGTCTGGCAAGAGCGAAGGGGTCTAACCATGTGGACCTCTCCCCTCTGGGTGGCGAGCCCTCGGATCCTGCCCCAAGGCGGCCAATGGTGCGTCAGGGAAAAATCCAGCCGCCAAGTGGTTAATTGGCTTTGCATCCATCAGCCCGATGAATATTCATGAAGTGCGCTGTCCTCATCAGGCTCTCGGTCTACGTTCAGCGTTCAGCCTCATGCGCCTGTGCACGCGTGCGTGTGTGCGGTGCTTGCCACGCACGCCTCTTCCGCCTGCTGACAGATGCCAGCCCGCACTCCACCCCGATTGGCCCGGCGGCGGTCTCCGAGATGCCATGGCAACCCCTGGCTGGTTGCCTGGCAAGTCACCCCTTCTTCCCTTTTTACCATCAGGCCCAAGCCGGTGATCCCTAAGGTAAGGGTGAAAATGTCTTTGTGCCAGGTGTGTGCACAGAGGTGTGCAAACATCTGTGAGCGTGTGTGCAAGCAGGGAACTGGAAGCAGCTGTCACACGCCGCCCCCCCCCCCCAACCGCCGCAGCAGACCCCAGACCAGGGCTAGGCCAGCACACGTAACTGCCCTGGCTCGCCTGCCTGAGCCCAGGCTGGGAGTGCCCCTTGCTCGGGGGGACGACGGTGGGGACACAGACTGCAGCCCGGCTGGGACGTCCTTGGATGCCCGCTGCATCACCCACCAACCAGGGTCCCGAAACCCAGTGGACCCAAGGGACCAGGGCTCAGGGCTTGTCTTCAGCCCCTGGGTTCTTGGTCAGTAAAGCAAATTTGATGTCAATGGCAAGGCTTGTCCAGCGCGGTGGTGCCGGGCTTCTGCCACGTTGTGGGCTGCCTGGAAGGCCCATGGCGCTGGGGTGGACCTGTGGTGTGAGGGGTCTTGTGTCACTGCCAGGCTGTGGGGAGCTGAGGCTGTGCCAGCGCCTGGCCAGTCCCCTCCATGTGAAGAAAGTGGTGGGAAGGTCTTCTCTGATTGGTGTCAGTGTTTATTTTTGCTTAAAAAAGACTTAAGGAGGGACTTCCCTGGTGGTCCAGTGGGTAAGACTCTTGTGCTCCCAACGCTGGGGACTGGGGTTCGATCCCTGGTTGGGGAACTAGATTCCTCATGCGTGCTGCAACTAAGAGTCCACATGCTGCAGCAAAGAGCCCACATGCTGCAACTCAGACCCGGAGCAGCCTAAATAAATAAATAAATAATTTTAAAAAAGACTTAAGGAGAATTTCAAACCAGAGAAGTTGGCAGTGGCACCTAGATAAGTTTCAGAGGCCAGATCTGAGACCAAGAGGGGTCCTGGGCTTGTCCCCAAAGCTGGCTGTGGTGATGTCTGCCAGCAGCACTGTCTCCCCACCCCAGACGCTATGTCCGTGGACGGGCGTGTCTTGGTGGGGAGGACCAATGTGAGGGCCTGGCAGGGGTCGTCTGGGATCCGGGGTCCTATTTGCCCTGCCTCGGACAGGCTGGGAGAGCACGGCTGGAGCGGGTAGCCCAGGGGGATTCAACAGGCCCACTGGCCACAGGAGATGGGGGTGGGAGGCTGGTTCTAATTTCCAAAAAGACGTGGGTGAAGGTCACTGTTTTCCTCGTGGGTGGAGGTGGGTGAGAAATTGCAAGAAACATTCTGGAGATTTGTTAAGTCTCCTCTATTTCAGGACATCAAAGAATTTAACTCTTTGCTGTCAGTGTCCCGTCAGAATCCAGAAACCAAAGGCCTTGGACCCAAAGCCAACCTCTAACATCTGCTCAGCAGCACCAAGCAGAAGAGTAGAGAAAACCCCCTACGTGTGCATAGAGCAGACATTTCTGACACCCGTCTCCTCATGGGTAGCGTGTGTGAGTGCATGTGCGTGAACACCCATGTGCGCTTCTGGGGTGCACTCAGAGGCCGTGGCCCCAGCTGATACAGACGCGCTGTGAGCTGCGGAGGCAGAACTGTTTGTGCCCGCAATGAGCCCCCTCTGGCTTCCACGCAGCAAAGAGCATCTCCGTGGAAAGCTGCACAGTGACTTGGTCTCAACCCATGTGAGGAGAGGAAGCCAAACCCGCTCCCTGGGGCCTGGGTGGCCGGTAGCAGTTGTTCCGGACGTGGGACATGGGCAGGAGATGCACAGGGTACAGACAGGAGCAGAGGGGAGCGATGCAGCCCCCTTCCTCTGTGCTGACTGAGAACTAAGTGGAGGTGTGATTAACGTGGGGATCCTCTTGCGGCGGGGGGAGGCCCAGATCAGTTCCCGCTGGGCGCTCGGCCTGGGAATCCCCCCTCCACCCCGCCCCGTGTGTCCTGAGACCCCCATCCTGGCGGCAGGGGCTGCGCTCTTGTCCAGACCGTGGCCGAGGGCAGCAGGTGGAGGGCGTTTGAGCAGGTCCTGGGATGCCGGGATGCGGGGTTTTCCATCAGCTGGGGACGGTGTCAGCCCAGGTTCCTGGTATTGAGGGGCTTGCCCTGGGGAGGAAGGAGGGCTGGACAGAAGGGGGGTGGGCTCCACTGAAAAGCTGGGGACCCGCAGTCATGGGCGCAGCTGGATTCGGCAGCAGCTGCGAGTGTGGGTGGGCGGGTGTCCCGGAGAGCCCGGGAGATTCGGCGAGGCTGGGGCAGGGTGTCCAGAGATGGCAGTGTGGGCAGAGGCAGGGAGGAAGGGCCCGGGATTGCTGGAGTCATCAAGAGGACCCCATCGTGCCAGGGGTGCGGGGGGCTGATGTGAAATGCACGTCTCCCTGGGGGGGCCCAGAGTCTGCCGCCCCCAGGACACCAGGGTGGACGGTCTGCACGGAGACCTCTTCTCCTGGAAGTGGGGGATGGAGATTGGTATGCTCCACCGGGGAGACCCTCTGTGGTGTTTGGAGATTAAGGAGAGAACGAGGGGCCTGGGAGGGTCAAGAGTATGGAGGGAGGCCAGCAGCTGGCCAGACAGGCTGCGTAGAGCCAGCCGTGGCACTCGGCCTGTCCGATTCTCCAAAGGCCTCCAGGGAGGAAGTGGTGACCCCAGGACCCGCGTGGCTTGTTGTGGAGCCTGGGACGGAATGCCTGCCTGGCGGTCAGGTGTCCCCACATGGCCGATGTGTTCAGGGTGTGGCTGGCGGTCACTTCACACACTCTTCCTGCTGTGCCCGGCCAGGCCTCACCATGTGATGCTGGGACACTGAGGGACGAGGCAGAGAAGACCCGGAAGCATCACCATGGAAACGAGGTGTGTTGGGAAGGAGCTGCAGTGCAGAGGAGCTCTGTGGGCGGGGCTCCCGGATGGTGGGCGCTGGCCGGTGCCGGGGCCTGTCCTCCTGGAGGCATTGGGGCGGCGGGAGCTGCGTCCTGGGCTGGGGGAGCTGGAGCTGCTGGTGGACCCACAAGTGGGCACGTCTGTCCACCACCACAAGGGCCTGTGCTGGGGGCCTGGCAGCCAGGACGGGGTCCTGATCTGGACCCCAGCAGCCGCTCGCCAGGCGTCTCCCAAAGCCTCCTCTGCCTTTAGTTTCCTGACTTCTCGGGCGTTGGGGCAGATCGCCTTTGGGGGATGGGCGAGGCTGGCTTTTCCATGCTCTGTAGCTGCCACTGTCTTCTTCTCTGGCAGGTATGGGAGGGTTTGTGTGCAAGGCTGAGGGGGCCCGCTTTGGGGGCAGCCGTCCTGAGTGCCTGTGGCGATGGGTCCCGAGTGCACCTGGGAGGGATGTGTGACACCAGGACACCAGGCTTCGTCCCTCCCTCCTGCTCCTCCAGGGAGAGCCACCTCCCCCTCCCGCTGCCCCGCACAGAGTGACGGCATTTCCACAGCTGCAGCCAAACCTGTGACCCAAGAGCCTCTCCATGGGCCCTGGGGGGCGCCTCTGCACACTCCCAGCCCCTCCGGCCTCCCACAGCTGCGCCCTGCACCCTCTGGCATCCGGCCCGGTGGCTGGACCCCAGGCCTGCCCGCCGGCCCTAGGGACCAGTCCAGCAGCCCCTCTGCCCAGCACTGCTCTCGCCCACTTTCAGGGAGGGGCAGTGTCCCTACAGAGACTAAAGCCTGGTAAGCCAACCCTCCTAGGTACCTGGAATGTCCTTGGCGAGGGCAGAATTCGGCAGGGCAGGGACCAGGCTGGGTGCCTGCTCACTAACCACACAGCCCGCAGCCAGGGAGCCTCCAGGCCTGGGGAAATTCATCCAGCGGCCAGTCTGTGGCCCTGGCCGTCCAGGCTCTAACCAGAGGTCAGAGCCCAGCTCCCAGTGAGCATTTCTGAAGCACACAGAAATGCAGGTAGCCGCACCCCAGGGCCGAGCGAACCCACGTGAGGCTCACGGAGCCCTGCAGCTGGTGAGCCCCTGGAAGGGCAGGGGAGGGCCTGCAGGGACAGGACACAGGGTGCCCCTCATCCTGGCCTCTGGGACACAAGGTGATCTGGGCCCAGGCACAAAGCCCAGCAGGAGGCAACGTGGCCGAGAGGTTGGGCCTGGCCAGCAACATGGTGACTGCAGAGCTGGCTACATACATGGCCCTGGACCCAAGGCCCAGTCCAGGTCCTCCAGGGCTGACTCAAGCCCAACCCCCTGGAGAGGAAGAGAGATGGGGCTTTACCAGCAGTCTTTTTGTGGTTTAACCCTTTCTTTCCTTCCTCCCTCCCTCCCTTCCTTGGTGTGTGTTAGTTTTGTTTTCTTTCGGGGGGGGGGGGTGCGTGCCACGGGCCTTGCTAGATTTTACTTCCCCAACCACGGATTGAACCCAGGCCCCCTGCAGTGGAAGCACAGAATCCTAACCACTGGACCACCAGGAAATTCCAACTTTCTTTCTTTTTCTTTTTCTTTTTTTTTGCGGTACGCGGGTCTCTCACTGTTGTGGCCTCTCCTGTTGAGGAGCACAGGCTCCGGACGCGCAGGCTCAGCGGCCATGGCTCACGGGCCCAGCCGCTCCGCGGCACGTGGGATCTTCCCAGACCAGGGCACGAACCCGTGTCCCCTGCATCGGCAGGCGGACTCTCAACCACTGCGCCACCAGGGAAGCCCTCTTCCTTTTTTTTATAACAGCTTTACTGAGATATAATTCATGTACCCTACGATTCACTCACTTAAGGTGTACAATTAAACCATTTTTAGTATGTTCACAGAGTTGTGCAGCCATAACCCACAGTCCATTTTGTAACACTTTTATCACCCCCCAAATAAACCCTGCACCCCAGCTGTCACTCTCCATCCCCCCATTCCCTCAGCCACTGGCAGCCACTAATCTACTTTCTGTCTCTCAGGATTTGCGTCTTCTGGACGTTTCATAAAGGTTAGATCGCACAACAGGTGGAATCTTGTCTGGCTTCTTTCATTCTTCATGATGTTTTCAGGCCTCATCCCTGTTGTAACGTGTGTCATTCCTTTTCATGGCGGAATAATATTTCTTGGTATAGATAGACCACATTTTATTTATTCATAATGCAATAGACATTTGGGTTGTTTCCACTTTTGGCCATTATGGATAAAGCTGCTATAAACATTGGTGGACAGGTTTTTGTGTGGATGTATGTTTTCCTTTCTCTTGGATATACACTTAGGGGTGGAATTGCCGGGTTATAGGGTAATTCTATGTTTAGCTTTTTGATGAACTGCCAAACCGTGTTCCCAAGTGGCTGCATTTTACATTCCCATTGGCAGAGAGTAGGAGGGCTCACCTTGCATTTTAATGTCATCTTTTTCTTACTCTCTGGAAACTAAAGCTATCAATTCATCACCCACCCATCCACCCACCCATCCACCATCCATCCATCCATCCATCCATCCACCCATCCACTCACCTATCCATCCATCCACCCACCCACTCACCTATCCATCCATCCACCCATCCACTCACCTATCCACTCACCTATCCATCCACCCACCTTTCCATCCATCCATCCATCCATCCATCCATCCATCCATCCATCCACCCATCCACCCATCTACCCACCTATCCGTCCATCTATCCATCAACCATCCATCCATCCATCCATCCATTCACCCATCCATCCATCCATCCATCCACCCATCCACCCATCCATCCATCCATCCACCCATCCATCCATCCATCCATCCATCCACCATCCATCCATCCATCCATCCACCCACCCACCTATCCTTCCATCTATCCACCATCCATCCATCCAACCATCCACCCATCCATGCATCCATCCACCATGCATCCATCCACCCATCCACCATCCATCCATCCATCCATCCATCCATCCACCCATCCACCCATCCACTCACCTATCCATCCATCCACCCATCCACTCACCTATCCATCCATCCACCCATCCACTCACCTATCCATCCATCCACCCACCCACTCACCTATCCATCCATCCACCCATCCACTCACCTATCCACTCACCTATCCATCCACCCACCTTTCCATCCATCCATCCATCCATCCATCCATCCATCCATCCATCCACCCATCCACCCATCTACCCACCTATCCGTCCATCTATCCATCAACCATCCATCCATCCATCCATCCATTCACCCATCCATCCATCCATCCATCCACCCATCCACCCATCCATCCATCCATCCACCCATCCATCCATCCATCCATCCATCCACCATCCATCCATCCATCCATCCACCCACCCACCTATCCTTCCATCTATCCACCATCCATCCATCCAACCATCCACCCATCCATGCATCCATCCACCATGCATCCATCCACCCATCCACCATCCATCCATCCATCCATCCATCCATCCACCCATCCACCCATCCACTCACCTATCCATCCATCCACCCATCCACTCACCTATCCATCCATCCACCCATCCACTCACCTATCCATCCATCCACCCATCCACTCACCTATCCATCCACCCACCTTTCCATCCATCTATCCATCCACCATCCATCCATCCATCCATCCATTCACCCATCCACCCACCTATCCATCCATCCATCCACCATCCATCTATCCACCCACCTGTCCATCCATCCACCCATCCACCCATCCACCCACCTGTCCATCCATCCACCCATTCACCCATCCACCCACCTGTCCATCCATCCACCCATCCACCTATCCACCCACCTGTCCATCCATCCACCATCCATCCACCATCCATCCATCCATCCACCCATCCACCCACCCACCCACCTATCCTTCCATCTATCCACCATCCGTCCATCCAACCATCCACCCATCCACGCATCCATGCATCCATCCACCATGCATCCATCCACCCATCCACCCACCCACCCATCCATCCGTCCATCCACCATCCATCCATCCATCCATCCATCCATCCTCCATGAGATCCCTGAGCACCTGCTGAACCCCAGGCCTGGGCATATGAGCTAGGGATTCAGTGGGGATGTGGTTCCCTGCCCTCTTTAAACTGGGGAAGCAACAGTGGTGGGCACATTCCCTGGTACCCAGGCGTGTGGGCACCTTCCGGGAGGGTTTTCTTGCTTTTGAAGAGGAGTATGATGAGGCAGCGGCTGCGCCAGTGTCCTGACGTGAGATGTGGAACTTCAGGCCCTGGACGGTGCTCTAGTTCAGGGGCCACTGCTGCCTCCTCCATGGCCCTGCCCGTCCTGCGGGGCCCCCAGCCAGGCCAGCCACCCCGGAAGGCTCAAGGGCAGCAGTGCTTCTCACACTTAAACCTGCGCTGGAATCACCTGCAGGATTAAGGGGTGGGGTGGGGCCTGAGGCCTGACAAGCTCCCAGGGGGAGGGTGTCTGGACCCAGAGAGCAGCCGTACTATTCTCGTCCCGTCTGCACCATGCATTTTCCATGGTTTCCCCTCTCTTTGTGAGGTCGTGTTGCTGGTCTGTTATCCAGCCAGACGAACCTCTCTGGAGGCAGGAGCCTCACCTCACAGGCCTCCGGCTGGAAGCCCAGGGTCACCCCAGGCTCTCTTGGTGACCATTGCCCGCTGCTTGACCGGATGTCTGGCAGGAAGAGGCCTGGGGGGCTGTGGAAGGACCCTTGACCACTCCCAGCAGGGGAGTCACTCATGGTCCTGTGAGCCACCAAGGGGCCGGGAGCTCCAAATGCCCCTGGGGCGGGTCCAGGAAAGAGCTGCCTGGGAGGTCAGCTGCGGGGGCTGGAGCTCATCGCACTGGGCTCTGATGGGGCAGGTACCGCCCGCCGTGGGCAGCCGGCTGCGGAGATGCTCCTTTCAGCAGCTGGTGGCCAGCAGGAGGAGATGCTCCTTTCAGCAGCTGGTGGCCAGCAGGAGACAGGAGTGGACGGCCAGTAATCCCAGCCGTCCCCAGGGAGCCGGTCTGCCTTTAATAACTCCTGCTCCCCTGGGACCACACTCACCTGACCACCACCACAAGCGGTGCTGCATGTGAATCGAATCGGACGCCTTATCTCTGGAAGTTAATCCAGCTCAGAGAAGGATTAACCAGGACATCCCTTTAGACAGCGGTGCCCAAGGTCAGGGGAGACGGGGCTGGGCAGTGGCCAGCTGGGAGCCGCTGAGCCCTGATTTCCCTGTAAGTAGAGCTGCTGGTCACCACGGGGGAGGGGGCTGGAGGGGCTGGTAGCTGGGGTGGAGAGGGAGATGTTGAGGGAGTGGAGTCTGACCGGGAAGTTCTGGGGGGAGCAGTAGGGGGTTAGGGAGGACAGAGGAGAGGCTGGGGCTGTGGACCAGGGTGGGGCTCACAGGAGTGCTGCCCCGAAGCCAGCGGGACCCCAGTGGCTTTCCCAGCCCGCACGCCTCCCTGTGCAGGCAGAACAGGTGAGGGGCTGCAGGTGGGAGGTAGTGGGGGTCCTGCCACTCAGAAGCCAGGGATCCCCAGGATGGAACTTGGTGCCCCCAAATGTGCGGGGGCTCACAGACCAGGCCTCTGCAGCAGCTGGGCTCCTCTCCAGAGTGGCCTTGGGGTTGAGTCCGCCAAGAGCCTTCTCTCCCTGCCCCAAGTGGGGACCGCTGGCAGGGCACTCAGGTGGCGCTGGGTCAACGGTGACCCTTCTGATTCCTAGGATGGGTCTGGGTGGAACTGCCCCCAAGGAGCCCCTGATGGCTCTCCCCCACTTCCCCTGTGGCTCCAGGCTGGGTCCCTTTCTACCCACCCAAGGACGTCCGGGGTCGGGTGAGGAGTTTCCGTGAGTCTTGGGCCATCCTGGGGGCTGGGGACGGGGTGAAGGTGCCTGTGAATGAAGACTGACTGGTCTCCCATTTCCGAGGAAATTGGGGCTGCCTTTAGTCTCTTACGTGAACTTGGGAGAGGGTTGTGTTCTGTTCTGCCACTCATGAGGTTTTTTTGTTCTGTATGTGTTATTTGGAAACTGCCGTCTGTCCTTGTTTAAAAGCAGAGGTTGGAGCTTTGTGGGAAAGAATAGACTCTTGGATGGTGGCTGGAGTTGGGCCTCTAAGCAAATAGAGGAAGAGAGAAGGGGAAGGGGAAGGGAGAGCAGGAAGGAGAAAGGGAGGAAGGGGCACTTAACTTCCTGTTTCCCCAGTATCCTCCCTGCAGCCTTCCAGGCAGTGGTCCTCCCCACCCCCATTTTACAGATGGGGAAACTGAGGCCAGACACTCCCTGCCCCCACCAGCATCCCAAGGGTTTCTGTCCAGCCAGGCTGTTTCCCCACGGGCTGCCCACAGCCCAAACAGGAGCAGGCCAACCAGCCGAAGGGCAGACAGGAGGGCAGGTGATGCCCTTTCCCCACATCCCACTCCCGACACTCCTGCTCCTCCCCCACCTTCCTCCCCCCATCTTTGGAGGTCCAGGGCCCCAAGGGGACATGGCCTGTGGGGGGTGTCTCCCTGGAAGAGCAGCACCCCCACCCCATTCAATTCATGGGTTGGTGCCCTTCAGGTACCAGAGGGTCCTAGGAGGGTGGCCCAGCTCCTGGCATGTGCCCTGCCAGGCATTCCAGAAACACGAAGGATTTCAAACAGATTTGTCGTGAGTTATGGCTTTCAGTGGTGATTTTATAGACCTTCACGATTCCTTGTTCATTTTCTTTGATTTAAAATCCGGGGCTCCTTGGATGGGATAGGAGAGAAATTTATCAAATTCAGCCTCTCTGTACGCAAACATATGAGTAACAGATGCCCCTTTAAATGGGGCCGCGGGCCTGGCACCTTTGCAGAGCCCGGCCCCCCGACAGCTCACACCTTTATTACTCTGTTAATTTAGAAAACAGGTCATGGGAAATTACATTGCTTAAAATAGGACACCAATTATAACTCTGCATTCTGTTAAAATGAGAGCATCTCTGAAATCTTTATTAGTTTATTGTAATTAAAGGCAAAATACTGAGAGTTAAGTCATCACTGGCTGTCAGCCTCGCGGTGGCCTCGCCTCTGCTGGGGTGTCAAGCGCAGAGACCCCACCACGCGTGGCTTCTTGGGTCAGTTTGTGAGCGAAGTCCCAGCGGGCAGAGGGCAAGTGGATAATAAACACATTGCTGACCATTATTAATAAAAACGAGACAGAGTTTCATCCGTCAGCAAAACGGGATGACTGTCTCGACTCAATTCAGCCCTGGAAACAGTGCCTGCAGCGAGGACCACGTCTGCGAGGCCTCAAGGGGCCGGGGTGGCGGGGGGGCTGGGGCGTCTGTGGAGCCTTGCCCCGCACCCTGGTCCACCAGAGAACGCAGGCGTCTGCTCCCCCAAGACAAGCTTCGTTCAGCTCCCAGATGGGCAGCTCAGGGAACTGGGGTCCGCCTCAGCCCCCGCCCCCCGCCCCGAGGGGGAAGGAGTTGCTTAGAAACTCGCTCTCCTGGGTCGTGAGCCGGAGCTCCTCTCGTGACCCCCTGGAAAAGCCCTGGACGCCGCAGTGAAACCAAGGCCTCCCGAGGAGGGGCTGAGTCCTGGGGGGGCGGCTACACTGGAGGAGGGATTGGAAGTGGGGACGAGGCCCCAGGTTGTGGGTGACCTCAGCCTCGGCGGGCATGGGCGGCACCTTCGGAGGGGGGCGGCCTCACCTGGCCTGGCTCTGTGCCAGCCCTGCCCACTGCACGACCTCTGCCAAGCGCTGGAGGAGGCATGGGCACACAGGTGTCCCCACGCTGCAGGCTCTGCCCCCTTTCAGCCCCACGAAGGGCGGCCCAGACAACCTGCCCCAGAGCTAGAGCTCTCCTGGCTCAGGAGGGCCGAAACGGGCCCGCGGCCCCCACCAAGAGGCCACGGGGGGAGGAGCCTCATGCTTTCTCCCCACACACTCTGGAGCCAGATGGGCGCTCCCTGCACATGGGCTGTGTGACCGCAGCCGAGTCCCTCAGCCTCTCTGTGCCTTTGTCCCCTCTTAGCAGCGTGTCCCGGTTGTAGTTCTCTGGTCTGGCCGCAGTCTGAAGCCCAGGCACGTCCAGGTCACAGGGAAAGCCTTGCCCGTTAATCCCTATGAACTGTGACGACACTGAAAGCCCCAGTGCGAGCCAGAGGGAGGGAGGCTCCTGACGGTGCCGTCTGCATCTCTTGGGAGGAGGGCCTGAGAGCTACTCTCTGTCTCCAGGTGCCCAGCCCAGGCCTCCTACCCTGGGGCATCTGTCTGGACAGGGGATCCTGAGGCAAGGCCCTGGCAGCTTGCCAGCCACGGAGCTGGGGTGTGCGTCCGTCATCTCGCACTGGGGATGCCCCTCGGCTGGTCTCACTGATCTTTGAAGCTAGTGTTATTGCAAAAATCATCTTGCACTTTATTTTGAGCAAATTGACACTTTGCCAAGTGGGCTGTTTGCTGGTGGGATTGCACTGTTTTTATTGCAATTTACCAGCGTCGCTGTGATCGAGTTCACACTCTAAAAATAAACGCTCCTCTCCAAAGCCGTCCTTAGGCTGAGCTGCTTGGGGTGATGTGCTGTTTGTCCCGACTGTGGGCGGGCGTGATCAGGGTGCCAGCACACCTCCCCCACGTTGGTAGAAACCGGGCTCACCCGAGACCCTCCGAGGAGCCGTGTTCTGCGGGGCCTGGCGGCCGAGCACCCTGACCTTCTCTCTGTTTCTCCTGCTGGGAACGCGGGGGCCTCGGGCTGGACTCTGAAAGCGTCTTCCGGGCAGCAGTGCACCTGAGATGCCCCATCTGTGTGCACTCTTGCTCCTTCTCCATCCTGCAGGGCAAAGTCGGGGCACAGCCTTTGCTGGGACCGCAGTGACAGTGGCTCCCTGAGCCAGGCCACGGGCACGTCCCAGCCCAGCCGGGTCGGGGGTGCCCCACACCTGTTCACACCTGCCCCCGGGCCCTGCCCATTCCACAGACAGTTGCAGGGCGCACCCTGTGGGACGCCCCTCCGTAGCCCCCTTGCCCGGCCTCTGCGCCCGCCTGTTCTGGTCTCTTGGAAGCATATCAACACCCTGCCCTGGGGTCTGGGGGCTCGTAATGCTCACCGCAGAGGCCGACCCCCAGCCAGTGGAGAAAGGCTCTGAAAGCCACGTCCCCAGGTCCACATAGGCTGAGTCCAGGCGCCCGCCGGCCACACCAGCCCCACGCACATCAGCACGGCCACGGGGCGAAGCAGTCGTCTGCTGAGGCCGTTCGGCTTTTAACAGATAAAACCCCATCCAGGAACGCCATCCCTGCCCTGCAGACGGGAGGGAAGGTTAGAAAGGCTGGTCCAGGCCACTCGTTTATTGAGCGCCGGCTGTGTGTGGGCCCCGTCCTAGGCACGGTGGGTGCAGGCGAGACGGCACAGCCCCCCGGGGCGGAGTCTGGGGGTCGACGGTGTTGTGCAGAAGCCAGCATGCTGGCTGCCTGAGGACGCGGCATTTGCACTGAGACAGGTGGCTGGCGGGCTGCAGGTTGGGCAGGGGGCGGGAGGGGACGGGGCTCAGAGGATAACGGAGACACACCAAGGGAAATGTCAAATGGGCCGCAAGCATCTCCGAAAGGATGTGCCCTGCAAGGTTCCTGCCGGGTCTCCTGGGGGAACGGAACAGGACCCCAGTCAGCCTCTCCCGGCGGCCAGTTGGCTCAGGGTTTGCAAATCCAAAGGCTCAACTGTGTCTGCAGAGCAGCTCTGGAAGGTTCCACCTGCTGCTCTGGGTGTGCAGGAACGGAGCCCTCCCCTTGCTTCCCCACCCCTCCCCCTCTGCCCCCATCCCCCCTCCCCCGTCCTGCCCAGGTGCGCTGTGTGGAGCCCCACAGGCCCTTGTAGGGACCCCAGGTCCGCAAGGTGAGGCCCAGAGAGCTGCCCTCAGCCTCAGCCTCAGACAGGATGTCTCCTCCCCCGCTCCCGAGCCCCCCGACTTCAGGGTAGGAGGTATGAAGCTGGGGAGGTCAGCACTGGCCCAGGCTGACCAGGCGGGCGCTTGGTGGGACCAGCCTGTGAGGTGGGCCGGGGGGGCCTATGTGACATGGTGGGCGGGGCTGGGAGGCACACGTGAAGTGAAGCCAGAAACGTGATGCGCGTGCGTGCGTGCGTGTGTGTGAGATGCAAAGGGGTGCGTGCGTGCGTGCGTGTGCACAGCAGGGCTGGAAATCTCCTAGATCTAAGCATCAGGCCAGTGAATTCTCGGCACAGGTGTGTTCACTGGATCCTGGAGGGGACCCGACTGTGCTCCCTGGGGATGCCGAGCGACTGCTCCCCACCCTGCCCGGCACCCCCTGCAGTCCCGTAGCCCCTCGTTCCCCCTCCCCGCCCCCACTCTGAGGGAGCAGGGGAGGCGGGGCGGGGGGGGGAGCCGCTCGCCACGTGAAGGACAGGTAACCTGCTTTGTGCGGAGCAGGGCTGCTGCCCCACCAAGGGCTTATGGCCGCTGTTAGCGCCCACCCTCACCCGACCCCAGACAGCTTGCTGGGCGTCCACAGAGGGCAGAGAGGGCCTTGCCGCCCGTCCTTCTTGGAGACTTGGGTACGAGGCCACACACTTGACTTTGGATGGAGCCCACGGGGGTGGACGGAAGCAGGGAGGGAGCAGGCTGGCCTTGCTGCCCAGCCTGTGATGCTCCTTGAGGGCAGGGGTGGCCACGCCCTCTGCCCTGAGTGCCCTGGGCTGCCCAGTGCTTGGCCAATGTGGTCGGATGGGTGGTGGGAGGAGCCACCTGCCCCCCTACACTGGTACCTAGAGCTGGATGCTGCAAGAGCCCCTAGACACGGGCCAGGTGGGGGTGTGGCAGCCCTGAGGTGGGCGGGGCACAGGCAGGATCACGGAGGCCCCGGGGTGTCTGCCCTGCAGAACCCGCCTCAGCAGACACTGGCAGAGGGACAGGCAGAGGGACCCACAGAGGCTTGTTTTCGATGTGGTGTGAGTTCCCCGGGGCGGCCGCAACAAAGCACCACACCCCTGCTGGCTTAGAACAGCGGAAAGTTGTTCTCTCACAGTCTGGAGGCCCGGGTGGAATCCAGGTGTCCCCGGGCTGTGCCCCCTCCGGGGGCTCCAGGGGAGGGTCCTTCCCGCCTCTTCCAGCTTCTGGGGGCCCAGGCGTCCCTGGGCTCGTGGCCAGATCCCTCCCGTCTCTGCCTCTGTCTTCACGTGGAGTTTTCCACTGCATGTGTGTCTCTGAATCCCCCCTCCTTATGAGGACAATGGTCCTTGGATTCAGGGCCACCCCCTCCACTGTGGCCTCATCTTTTTACACCTGCAAAGTCCCTATTTCAAAATAAGGTCCCGCTCACAGGCACTGGGGTTCAGGCCTTGAACAGAACTTTTGGGGGACATGATTCAGCCCATGACAAAGGGAGCCCAGCCTCCCCCGCCCACCCACCTGCACCCGCTTGTGCTCCCCCCTCTCCACCCTTGGGGGGGGCCTCTCACTGCTCATCTTGTTAACAGCAGCCCCCCGCTCCACAGTAGCCGGGTTCTCTTCATCCCTTGTGCTCACGCCTTTTTCAGTTCAGCTTGTTTTTTGCACACGTGTCTGGAGGGACGTTCTGGCCAAAGGGGGACTCGAGGCCTCCTGGTGGGTGCCAAGCCACCTGGATGGACACATGTGAGCTGACTAAACAGGGCTGACCACAGTGCCTGAGCCTGGCCATGGACCTGACCAAGAGTCTCCCTGGGACCAAAAGTCTGAGGGTGGACCTGTGATGGTGTCTCAAATCAGTCCTGTGCTGGCTTTGCACGGCGTCGAGGGGCTGAGATAAAAAGTGAGTCATTCTGGCAATTTCCAAGTCTCTGGAGAGCTGCCAGGAAAGCACACAAATTAAATATTCTCATTGGTTGCTTGGGATCGCACAGACCTGGTTTCTACCAAACGGAATACGAATGCAATTACAGCAAATACCAGCACACGGAGGCCGGAGGAGAGGCTGACACTGGGCCCTCAGCGCCGGGCCGTGGGTTCAGGGAAAAGTGCAGAAACGCGCAGTCTCCTCTTGAGATGTGGCCACAGGGGGGGACCTGAAATTGAAGACGCAGTGGAAGGCAGGAGGGGTGGCCGCTCCCCCTGCGCACAGGAGGGTGGGCTCTGGGGTCCGGCTGCCTGGGCATCTTGCCTCTTACGCGTCACTAGCCATGTGACCTAATCCTGTCACCCCTAGTCTCCTCATCTGGCCAGCGGCGGTGCAGCCTCGTCCCGAGCTCTGAGAGGGTTGGACAAAAGGCCACGTGTGTGTGGCATTTCCACGACCTTCTTAGTGGGTCCCAGGTTAATGTCAAGCACCAGAAAGTGGTCTCAGGACCACTTACAGCAGAAGCAGCATGCTGGGCAGAGGCCTGGAGAAAACGCTAAACCACAGAGCCTGGGGTGGGCTCTGCATCCAGCCGTGAAGAAATCCCTGGCCCGGACCTGCCTCCTGCCGCTCCCTCCCGCTGAGAACCAGGTAGACTCTGGGGACAAGTGACCTCAGGCTCGGGCAGCAGGCGGCCCAGGACCAGAGTCCTGGGGAGGAGATGCACCGGGTGAGGGCTAGGCTGTCCCTGCTCCTGCCCGGGTCAGGTCAGGGAGAGGTGGAGCCCAGATAGTGTTCAGAGGTCACGCCAGGCTGGGGAGGCAGAGGTCGGGGCTGGAGCTGCCGGGCAGGATACCAGAGGGGGAGGGACCCTGCGGGAGCGGGCAGAGGTGCCTGTCTTGCGTTCATGGTCCTTGGCTGAGGGCTGGGCTGCCTGTACTCAGTGGGAGACCATGGGGTCCAGCGGAGTGTGACCACTGTGCAGCTATGAGCTGAATAGAGGTGCCAGGGACACAGGGGCCAGGGATGCCCTAAGTTCCTGCCAGGCAGAGTACAGTGACGCGGCCAAACACCTGCAGCACTTAGCTGGAGCTCTAGGAAGGCCATACCTTAGGAGTACTGGCCATACCTTAGGAGTACTGGCCATTCCTTAGGAGTACTGGCCATACCTTAGGAGTACTGGCCATTCCTTAGGAGTACTGGCCATGCCCCGCACTCAGGGCACCACCCCAGGATGAAGGACAAAACCAAAGCGGACCTGCCCTAAGGCAGAATCAAACCAAGCAGTCCCAGCAACCCCAGGCCGTCAGCTGAGGATGGATGGATGCATCCACACAATGGGATATTAGCCATGAAACAGGCGCAGCTCTGACACACGCTACAACATGGATGAGACTTGAACACATCATGCTAAGTGACCAAGGCTACACACAAAAAATCACATGTTGTGCAATTCCACTGAAATGAAACATCCAGGGGCTTCCCTGGTGGCGCAGTGGTTGAGAGTCCGCCTGCCGATGCAGGGGATGCAGGTTTGTGCCCTGGTCCGGGAAGATCCCACATGCCGCGGAGTGGCTGGGCCCGTGAGCCATGGCCGCCGAGCCTGCGCGTCCGGAGCCTATGCTCCGCAACGGGAGAGGCCACAACAGTGAGAGGCCCGCGTACCGCAAAAAAAAAAAAGAAAAAGAAAAAGAAAAAGAAAGATTGAAATCTTTAAGAGTATGTCTGTTATTACAGTAGAATTAGAGATCTACACGATATTCAGAAAGGTCCTCAATATTTGGAAATTAAACAATAAATTTCTAAATTTCCCATGGGGACAAGGAGAAGTCATGAAGGAAACCAGAAAGTATTTGTAGTGAAATGAATTAATAATGCAACCTATCAGAGCTTGTGGGCTACAGCTAAAGTCGTGCTCAAAGGGAAGCTTCAAATGCTTAGAGCAGGAAAGCAGAAAGGTCTAAATGTCTAAAATGAATTATTTTAAGTTTTCACCTAAAAATAGAGGTAAATCGCCGATTAAACCTAAAGCAAGTAGAAGGAGAGAAATAGTGATAAGAATAGAAATCAGTGAAACAGGAGACAAACAATAGAGCCTGCGCTGCGTTCAGCCCCTTGGCACCTCCCGCCCGGCCCAGGCTCGGGCCTCCCCTGCCCGCAAGCTCAGACACCGTCCCTGGGTGAGGCCGGCTGGGTCGGGCTGCTCTGCGCCGTGGGCAGGCTTCCTGGTGTAGGGCTGGGGGCGGGGAGGTTGGGTCCCACCTGGCACGTTGCGGGCGCTGGAAGAGTACTGGAGTGAACTATTGAACAGAAGGAGCTGCTGGGGGAGCAGGGTGACCGGGACCAGGTGGGTGTTTGGAAAGTTTTGCCAGAGCCGGGGGAGGCCCCTGGCAGACGGGGCACCTGAGGGGCCTCGGAGGGACCCCGCTTCCAGCCCATGGCCAAGGCTGCGGTCCCGGCTGGCCCTGAGCTGTGCGTGCATCAGCTGAGTGAACCACAGCCTCGTGGAGACGCAGCGCAAAGGGTTCCCAGTGAGATCTGCCGATTTGCCGGAACACGGGGAGCTGATTCTGTTCCATGTGTCACCACTGTGGCTCGTTAATATCCTAGCAGCTGCTCCGGCAAGATAATGACTCTTCAGCCCAAGTGACTGAACACGTAGGTTTAAAAGTTGGTAACGACTCAGTTCCCAGAATGTTGGTCCTCCGCACACAAAGTGGTGCCCTGACAGTGGTGCCCTGGCACCCCTGACAGACAGAGATAAAAGCACCAGCATGGCCAAGCGTGTGTTAATTCAACTCTCTTGAACAACAGTTCCGCCAATGCTAACCAGCTCGTCTTCGACGGGGACACAGCTCCTGGCACCGGATCCCGGCCTCACAGACTGAGCGCCCCACCCCTGTATTTGTGGTCTATTTTGGATCAATTGTGTGGTTTTGTAAAGAGGACATCTAGAAACCCTGGCGGCTGATACCACATCGTCTCCCTGCCGTCCTGCCTCCCCAAGGCTATTGCAGTTGGTTGCTGTCTTGCTAGGCAAACAGATTTTAAAAACGCTGTTATGACAATGAGGGCTTTTCATAACTTTGAATGTGAGATGCAGCGATACTGGAATAGCAGCGAGCCTAGATGACAGGCAGCACGAGCCCTTTTACAACATACACTGAAACGGGCCCGGGGTCCAACTCACCTGAAACAAAGCAGTGCCTGCTGTCATTTCAAAAAAAAATTTTTTTTTATTTTGAAATAATTGCAGATTCACAGGAAGTTGCACAGACAGATAGTGCAGAGGAGTCCATCTGTGCAGATGTCATCTGTAACACGTACAGTACAACATGTTACGTGACACAGATCGACATCACAGCCGGTGCAAAGCATGTGGCCATTCCCCTGCGTCCATCACGTGTGTGGATCCCTGGACACGCAGATGCAGGTCTGTGCCGTCATGGAGTCTTCCTCCTGTGGCCCTTTACCGTCACCCCGCCCACAGTATCACTCACCCCTGCAGCCACAAGTCTGTTCTCCGTAGTTTGTCATGTCAGGAACGTCCTATGAATGGAAATGTACTGCGTGTGACCTGGGACTGGCTTCCTTCCCTTGGGCGGGGGCCTGGGCGATCCGTCCACGTGCTGCCTGGTCCCTGGTGCTTCCTACGGCCAAGTCTAGCCCACGATTGGGCTGTGTTTGGTTTGTGCATCTCTTTAGCCTTTCACCTGCTGCAGGGGACTTTGGGTTTCCCTGCCTTGGCTATTGCAAGTCGAGGTGTGTGTCCAGGTAAGTGTGGCTGGGTCTCCACTGCTCTGGGATGAGTCAGTGCTCCTGATGCAGCCCTTCTGGCGGGTGTGCTGACAGCCCGTTGTGCGCTCAGTTGGCGTTTCCCTGACAAAGTGTGACGTCCAGCATCTCTGCCAGGGCTTGTTTCCCACCCACGTGTCCTCTTTGCTGAAATGTCTCTTCACATCTTTGGCCCATTTTGTAACCAGATTATTAGTTTTTCACTGTTCAATTTTGAGTATTCTTTACATATTCCAGATATGATCCTTGGTTGGCTATTTGCAAATATTTTCCCCCAGTCTATAGGTTGTCTTTCTGTTAATTTTTTTCTTTTCGTTTTTTTTTTGTTTGTTTGCAGTACGTGGGCCTCTCACTGTTGTGGCCTCTCTCGTTGCGGAGCACAGGCTCCGGGCACGCAGGCTCAGCGGCCGTGGCTCACGGGCCCAGGCGCTCCGCGGCATGTGGGATCTTCCCGGACCGGGGCACGAACCCGTGTCCCCTGCATCGGCAGGCGGACTCTCAACCACTGCGCCACCGTGGAAGCCCCCTCTTTTTGTTAATTTTGACTGTTGTATCTGATGAAGTTGTGGATGTTGAGGGTGTCAGTACTGGGTCCTCCGGCGGGTCTCCCCAGGAACCTGGAATCCACGTGCCCAAATTGGTCTGAAGTGGCTGGTGGCTTGCTGAGTTCAAAGTCAATTGTTTTCTCAAATGAGTTTGTTTAGTGATATAAGCTGGGCTATTGGATGAAAAAACGTTGAGATTTGAAAATACCCTCCGCATTTGCCACCTGCCACCCCCCTGCTGTCTTTGGCCAAGAGATGGCGACAGGGAGGAAGCAGGAACCCACGGCAGGGCTGTTGCCTGCGGAAGCCGGAGGCAACCGTGCACGCGTGGCTGCCAACGACGTGGGCGCCCACGGGAACCATGCACGCCGCAGCCACGGGGGCACGTCCACGTTTGGAACACGATTGCCCAACAGCGCTGGCGAAGACCAGTGGCTGCCACATCTCCATGGTGTGCCCGTGGCATATCTCTAGGAGCAGCCGGGCAGAGGGGACCCAGATGGCCGGTCACCCCCTCCTGGCCTCTGGGCCCTCATCCCTGTGTGATCAGGCTCGTATTCTCAGACCTGCAGCACACGTCAGCACACGGAGGTCCGTGCCAGAGAGGGTTCCCAAGCGCAGTTGTGTTCTATCACGCTGAGTGGAGCTTTCTTTTTCTTCTTTAAACAATTTCTTTTTAACAATGTAAGTCTGTGGGAAGAGAAATCGAACCCCTCGTGCGTAGCTGGTGGGAACATAAAATGCTTCAGTTGCTTTGGAAAAGTTTGGTGCATCTTCAAAATTGTTAAACATGGAATTACCATGTGATCTAAGGCAGCGGTCCCCAACTGTTTTGGCACCAGGGACCAGTTTCGTGGAAGACAGTTATTCCACGAACTGGGGTGGGGCGGTGGTTCAGGTGGTAATGTGGGAGATGGGGGGCGATGGGGGGCAATGGGGGGCGACGGGGGGGCGATGGGGAGTGGCAGATGAAGCCTCGCTCGCTCACTCGCTCACCGCCGCTCACCTGCTGCTGTGCGGCCCTGTTCCTAACAGGCTGCAGACCACTATCGGTCCGTGGCCCGGGGGTTGGGGACCCCTGGTCTAAGGTTCCACTGTTGGGTATAAGCCCAAGAGAAACAAAAACATACCTTCACACCAAAGCTTTAACCTGAATGTTTGTGGCAGCACGATTCACAGTAGCCAGCATCCATCTGTGATGAATGGTCCACCCACACAATTGTATATTATTCAGCCATAAAAGGAGTGAAGTAAGTACTGACACAGGCTACAGTGTGGGAGAGCCTGGCAAGCAGGATGTTTAGCGAAACAAACAAGTCACAAAAGACCACATGTTGCGTGATTCCATTTACATGAAACATGCAGAACAGGCAAAAGTTCCTAAAGACAAAGTGGCTGGGGTGAGGCAGGGCCGCAGTGCAAGGCTTCTTTCTGGGGTGATGAAATGTCCTAAAATTGGTTGTGGTGATGGCTGCATGATTCTGTGATTATACCCAAACCCTTGAATCGTGCCGTATAAATGAATGAATTGTAGGGCATGTGAGTTATCTCTCAAAAAAGCTGTTTTGGGGGGCTTCCCTGGTGGCGCAGTGGTTGAGAATCTGCCTGCCGATGCAGGGCACACGGGCTCGAGCCCTGGTCTGGGAGGATCCCACATGCCGTGGAGCAAGTAGGTCCGTGAGCCCCAACTACTGAGCCTGCGCGTCTGGAGCCTGTGCTCCGCAACAGGAGAGGCCGCGATAGTGAGAGGCCCGCGCACCACGATGAAGAGTGGCCCCCGCTTGCCACAACTAGAGAAAGCCCTCGCACAGAAACGAAGACCCAACATAGCCATAAATAAATAAATTTTTTTTTAAAAAAGCTGTTTTTGAAGTTTACTTAAGGTCGTTTCTGTTGACTTTATTCAGGACAAGGAGTCACGTACGTCACACATGGGATCCGTGTACGTCGTGGCTGCCGGCTTCGGTTTCTGCAACTCACGTGGCATTTCCTGCACCCTGCACCTCACGGGGTGTCAGCAGGACGACAGGTATCAGGTGTGCAGAGATGGGGTGCTTGGGCTGAGTGGTCCCAGCCTCACGACGGCACAGCCGGCAGCCCCATGGGACTCGCAGTTTGGGAACAGAGGATGGGTCACCCAGACGGAATCATTTGTCTCCAGGCTAGAAACTAGACCTCAGGCCTCCCTGCAGCAAACAGGGCCTGAGGGGTCATGAGAAATGACCTTTGTTTTTTTTTTCCTCCCTTTGTTTTTGGTCTTCCTCTCCTGACTTAGAAAGTTAAATTAATTAGGGGGTTTTAATTTCTATCTTTATTTTCTAGTTGTGTTACGGACCAGGGTTCTTGGCTTTCCCCAATCAGTGGGAATTGACTAAAGGCCAGACAAGAAATTCAGGCAGGGCTTTACTGGGGCCCCTCCTGCAGCAGTGGGGGAGGGAGAACAAACAACATGTTCCCTTGCTGGCTCGCTCCCTGAGGCGGGGGCGAGCTGGTTCCTTATATGGGGTGAGGGTAGGGGCAGGTCCAGGAGTCAGGCCAGAGGGGTGACATGTGTGGTCTGCCCACCCCTGAGGTGGTGTTGTGTACAGGGTGCATGCGCAGGACCCTGCTTTTCTCCCGACATTGTTTTTGCTCCAGGCTCTTCAAGAGTGGCAGTTAGGTTTTTTGGTCTCTGTATCTCTTGGGTCCAGAATGTGCCCCAACTGCGCATGCACACAGTTATCTTTAGTGCCTTATAGTTTTCTTGTATTTTGCTGCTTGGGGAGAGGTATGTCCAGATGCAAGCACTGCAGCCCTGCAGCAAAGGGTCCAGGCCAGGTCCCAACCTGGCTCAGTTGCATTAATTGATCAGAGTAAGATTTGTGCTGTTTCTCTCTCTCGAGTCTTACTGGCTTTTATTTAACCACCGAGCGGCGTTCAGTTTTGGGGAGGCCCTCCCCACAGGCCCTGGGAAGGTGTGTTGTGACCCCGGGGCTGGTGCCTGGTGAGCGACAGCTGAGCCTTCGATAACCTCCCCAGCCCAGCCCACCGGGTCCCCCTTCGCCTCCTGGCTGTGCACCATTCCGGGTGGGGCGGACCACCAGCGATCAGGAGAGGCTGCGGGACTCCGGGCCCGCCCTTGGGGAAGTCGCTCTGGACATGACATAGTCCGTTAGGAAGGCACTAGACTCCCCCTGAAATCCCAAATCAGCAAGTCCAGAATCAGCTAGGCTGATCCGGAGCCACCAATCTTGAACTCAGAAAATAATTTTTCCGAAAACTCCATTCCGCAGTATTTTAATTCACTATTCACCTAAGTAAATTGTGCCTGTTGGGTTCATGTTTTCAAGTGCTGGTCGGGCTTCTCCATCACCCGAGTGTGTCGCCGGCCTCTGGTTCCAGGGTGTGGTTACTTCGGGGGGGGGGCGGGGGCTGGGGGGGAAGGGTGGGACCCCTCCTGGCCCGTCCTGCCTGCCTGCCTGCCTGCGGGAAGGGGGCCGCTTCCCAGGACCCTGATGTGAGCTGAGGGGCTGCATCTTATTGGGTTTCTTACCCTGAAGCCCCTGCCCGGTTCTCGCCCCCTCACTGGTCCAGCAGAGGGAGCACGTGGCCGGCCCCCAGCAGAAGGTCCTCTGAGTCCCGGCCCACCACACCAGGGCCTGCGAAGCTCCTGTCTGGGGTCTCCCCGGGGCTGGCAGGAGCCCCCCAACCCCGTCTCCCCTCTCACTGGACTTAGCCCTGGGGGTTTTATCTGCACACAGAGTCACGGGTTGCCCCCCGGGGACCCATGAATCCTCGACCCAGAGGCAGCATCAAGGCTGCCCTTCCTGGGAGGAAGATGTGTCGCTTTCAGTGAGTTTTCAGACTCTGAGTTCAGCCCGGGTCCTCAGGTCCAGGATGGAGCTGGTGCCTCTGCCCCAACCTCACCAGACGGTGGAGAGCCTGGGACGGATGGCCCCGGGGACTGGTGCACGGCGGGGTCATGGGCTGCTGGGGCTCTCTTGGGCTCCAAATCCAAGCTGCGTCCCTCCCTGGCCGCGCCGCAGCCTTGCTGGGCGCTGGTCCGACAGCTTTCTGGGGCAGAGTCTGGTGGCTGCATGCCTGGCCTTTCTCAGGACTGTGAGCTTTCCAGACGCCACCTTAACGCCCCCTTTGCTGACCAAGGCTTCCTGCCCCGCTCCCTGGAGGAGGAGAGCCAAGCTCAGGGGGTTCACGGCGTGTCCGGGCGCCTGGCTGGAGAGATGCACCTGGGATCATGACCAGGCCTTTCTGACTTAAAAGCTTCAAACTCCAGCCTCTGTGCTGCCCAGTGTCCAAGGAATGTCCTCCAGGGGCACTCGAGGGGGCCAGTGGCCCTGGGGTCAGCTATGATGGTGCGGCCCCTGAAAGACCTGTCCCTGGAGTCCCCCAACCTCAGGGACCAGGGACTGCAGGCAGGGCCAGGCTGCAGCAGGATGGCCTGTGCGGGAGACCACAGGCTGGCTTCGTCAGCAGCCACCAGGCAGTGAGCGGCCAGCACATCCTGCCATTTAGCATTGAGCGAGACAGGGTGGCTGAGCACGTGCTGAGAGGTCCCCCACCTGTGGGGGGCCTGGGGCCGAGCCCACCTGGGCATGGGTCGTGCTGGAGACCCACCCCTCCTTGGAGTGGAAATCTCAGGCCCAAGCGCGTCCCGTGTGTCACCCGTCTCGGCTCCGAGCGGCCCCTCTGCGGCCAGATACTCATCACCTTTGGCAAAGGCCTCCACGGGCTTGGGATGAGAGGGGCTCCCTCGGAGTCCCGAGGGAGCTGGCCGGGGGCCTTCCCACTCGGCTCTGGACTGGACAGAAGTGACGCCAAGCCCCCTGGGCTGGGCTGAGGTTCTGGCACATGTACGTTTTTATGACGTGGACCCCCGCCCTGGGTTTTTGGGGGTTGACAGCCACCCTGCGCTGGCCAAGAAGACCGAGGGAAGTGCAGCCTCTTCTGTGTCTGGGTCTCATCCTGGAGGAGGAGCCCCTCTCCCTGGGCGGGGGCGGGAGGGGGGGGTCCTCGTTTTGCATTTCAATGGGTTTTTATGAACCCACCTGCACACACACAAAAAACCCTTTCTGTGCTGCCTGGGCGTAATTTCAGCTTCGGCACAGAAGGAGGACGGCTGTTATTGTTCCTCTCAATGTACAGATGTTTTTTCCCCTCCCTCCCCCCCACTACTGTCTGGTTGGTGACGACATAAATACGACGTGTCTCCTTGCCATCTCGAAAGCCTTTTGTTTTCGGGGACAGCAGCCTATTATGATGTCACGGGTGGCACAGTAATCTCCACCCTCAACCCGAAAATCTCAACACAGACGATGAAAGAGGCCGCGGTGGGCCCAGAGGTAAGGAGGGGCCCACGGGGAAGGGAGGCCCCAGCCCGGCGCCCAGCCCAGGGAGAGACGCCCTGCACCCCCGCGGGCCCCGCCCTGCTGGCCGAGCAGTCGCGTGGAGAGGGAAGGGGCCTGGAGTGGCCTCGACAGTGTCTAGGCTTGACTGTGGCTGTCATTTAAGAGTGGAGTCTCCTCTGTCCATCCTCCTCCTGGGATTCGGGACCCAGAGCCGGGGGCTTGCGTGCGGCAACCCTGACTGACGGGGCCAGGCCTCTGCGCTGGGCATCCATCCCAGCGCCTTGAGGTGCGGTCAGGACAGCAGCGGCGGGACCTCAAGGGACGTCAGGTCATTGGTAAGACTTTAGATGAAATCTGTCCGGGGACTCGCCACAGCACAGTGCTGAGGGGTTGTCTCCTCCTTCCACAGATGCAGAAGAAATTTGATGAAATTAAACATCCAGGGACATCCCTCGTGGCTCAGTGGTTAAGAATCTGCCTGCCAATGTAGAGGGCACGGGTTCGATCCCTGGTCCAGGAGGATCCCACATGCTGCGGAGCAACTAAGCCTGTGCGCCACAACCACTGGAGCCTGCACTCTAGAGCCTGCGAGCCACAACTACTGAGCCCACATGCCACAATACTGAAGCCTGAGCACCTAGAGCCCGTGCTCCAAAACAAGAGAAGCCACCGCAATGAGAAGCCTGTGCACCCCAACAAAGAGTAGGCCCCTCTCACCACAACTACAGAAAGCCCACATGTAGCAACAAAGACCCAACACAGCCAAAAATAAAAATAAATAAATAAATAAATAAAAAACTTAAAAAAAAAAGAATATATCTTAAAAAAAAAGAGAAATTAAACATCCACTTATATTTAAAAAGCCTCGCAGCAAACCTGGAAGAAAAAGGAACCTTCTCAACCTAACCAAGGGCAGCAGACACGCCACACACTTTGTGGAGCTGTCAGGAGCTGGGTGGAGAGGCTCTCAGACCCACACCAACTACAGGGGAGGGTGGACAGTGCGTGCAGAGACCCAGTGGGACCTGTGGATATTATTAGCTCCAACAAGAGAATTTGCAAGATTTCTGGGTTCAAGACGATCTACAGAAATCAACCATATTTTTATACACTGACAACAAAAAGGAAGAAAATGGGGCTTCCCTGGTGGCGCAGTGGTTGAGAGTCCGCCTGCCAACGCGGGGGACGCGGGTTCGTGCCCCGGTCCGGGAATATCCCATGTGCCGTGGAGTGGCTGGGCCCGTGAGCCATGGCCGCTGAGCCTGCACGTCCAGAGCCTGTGCTCCGCAACGGGAGAGGCCACAACAGTGAGAGGCCTGCGTACCACAAAAAAAAAAAAAAAAAAAGGAAGAAAATGAACGTAAGAAACACCATTCACCATAACATCAAAACACAAACTATACCAGGATAAGTACAACAAACAAATGTAATTCACTTATGGAAAACACTACGCCATTTTAGTGTATGGTGTTAGGAAATGTTCTAATTCCATTCTTTTACATGTAGCTGTCCAGTTTTCCCAGCACCACTTATTGAAGAGGCTGTCTTTCCTCCATTGTGTGTTCTTGCCTCCTTTATCAAAGATAAGGTGACCATATGTGCACGGGTTTATCTCTGGGCTTTCTATCCTGTTCCATTGATCTATATTTCTGTTTTTGTGCCAGTACCATACTGTCTTGATTACTGTAGCTTTGTAGTATAGACAGATGAATGGATAAAGAAGATGTGGCACATATACACAATGGAATATTACTCAGCCATAAAAAAAAAAATGAAATTGAGCTATTCGCAGTGAGGTGGATGGACCTAGAGTCTCATACAGAATGAAGGAAGTCAGAAAGAGAAAAACAAATACCGTATGCTAACACATATATATGGAATCTAAAAAAATAAAAGGTTCTGCAGAACCTAGGGGCAGGACAGGAATAAAGATGCAGATGTTGAGAATGGACTTGAGGATGGGGGGAGGGGGAAGGGTAGGCTGGAATGAAGTGGGGGAGTAGCATGGACATATATACACTACCGAATGTAAAATAGATAGCTAGTGGGAAGCAGCCGCATAGCACAGGGAGATCAGCTTTGTGCTTTGTGACCACCTAGAGGGGTGGGATAGGGGGGGTGGGGGGGAGGGAGACGCAAGAGGGAAGAGATATGGGGATATATGTATATGTATAACTGATTCACTTTGTTATACAGCAGAAACTAACACAACATGGTAAAGCAATTATACTCCAACAAAGATGTTTTAAAAAAACAAACAAACAAAAACACCACACCATTTTAATTGAGGAATTAAAGACAATCCAGCTCTACGGGCAGAGAAACCACATACCTACATTGGAGGGAATCAGCCTTGTAAAGGAGACAATTTCCCTGGATTTATCTGTAGATTCAAATCAATGTCCGTAAAAATCCCACGGGGGAAGGTGTGTTCGTGAGCGTAAGAGGGAGAGCGGCAGGGCGACTGATTTTACAGGCTGATTCTAAACTGTATACAGGACAAAAACGCCCAGAAAAGCTTGGGCTTTGCGGAGGAGGCGGAGCTCTCGCTCTCGCAGGTGACAAGACTCGTTTGAAAGGGACATAGTGACTGCGTGGGGAGGAGCTGGTGCTGGGATGGGCAGGCAGACCCTCGGGGAAGGACGCGGTGGGTCCCCGGACACGCGTATGTGAGCCAGAGGGGGCAGATCATGGAGAAAGGTTGGATTATTTGAAACTGGTGCCCACACATGGGGAAAAAAGTCACCTACTTCACACACAAATCAGCTCTAGGTGGATGATAAGCCCACATGAAGAGCAAAATTATAAACCATTTAGAGGCGATCTGGAAAAGCATCTTAATGACCTCAGGGTAGGGACACAAGATTTTCTTAAACAAGATCCCCAAAACATTAACCACACGTGAAAAGGCTGACAAAATTGCCTACATTCAAAAATGGATTACTAATAAGAACCTGCTGTATAAAAAATAAAATAAAATTCAAAAATAAGTAAATAAAAAGAAACTTTGTCCGTCAGGAGACACCAAAGAGTGAAGGCTTGTGATTCATAAAACATCACGTTTTTTTACCAAGAGGTTTTCAGTCCCTCTCTTTTGCCGATCAGCATGTACCTGGCTTTACGCCTGCTTGACGCAGGCCCATGTGTTTTCATCCCCCAAACCAACTTGCTCATAAAGTTGGCTCAGGGCCAAAGAACTCAAACCCAGAACATGGAGAACTGCAGGTCAGTAAGAAAAAGACAGGTCCCCGGGGGAGGGGGCAAAACACTTGATCAGGCGTCGGACCCAGAGGAGGACCAGACGCCCATGAACCGACACGAGGTCCCCTCCGTGCATGGGTAGCGCAAAGCACCCCAGAGCGTCCAGACCTGGGGAGCGGCCAGTGGGCTCGAGAACCCAGACCATGCAGTCAACAGGGGGGTCCTGGGAGCCCCCGGGGTCCACCCCAGGCATTGGCGCCGTAGACAGGAAAGCCCAGAACCACATGCTGAGAGTGATGCCGTTCACAGACCCCAAAGCAGGCAGGATTCTAAAATGGTTTATTTAGGAAGCCTGCAAATGTGGTGAAAGAATAAAGGAAACTGGGAATCCAGCAATTCCACTGCTGGGTGTTTACTCAAAAGAACTGAAAGCAGGGACTCAGACAGGTATTTGCTCACCCATGTTCACAGCAGCTCTATTCACAGGAGCTAAAACATGGAAGCAGCCCAGTGTCCATCCACACATGACGGATAAACAGAACGTGGTCCATCCACACAATGGAATAGTACTCAGCCTTAAAAAGGAAGGGAATTGTGACACAGGCTTCAGCATGGATGAAACTTGAGGACGTTATGCTCTGTGAAATAAGCCAGTCACGAAAAGAGAAATACTGTGTGATTCCCCTTATCGGAGGTCCCTGGAGGAGTCAAATCCTTAGAGACAGAAAGTAGAAGGTGGGTGTCTGGGGCTGGGGGAGGGGGTGGGGGATTAGTGTTTAATGGGGACATTAAATAATGGGGATGGTTTCTGTTGAAAAGATGAAAAAACTCTGGAGTTGGTTGTTGGCTGGGGCAAAACAAACATACTGATATCACTGAACTGTACTTTAAAGTGGTTAAGATGGTAAATTTTATGTTGTGTGTATTTACCACAATTTTTAAAATTGAGAAAAGAAAACTGGGGAGCAATGATTTTAGAACAGGGGTGGAGATTCCATCAAGAGGAGGGACATACGTGGGCTTCTCAAGGGCCGGCGACGCCTTATTCTGATCCTGGGTGATGTTAGATTTGTAATCAGTTAAAAGCATGTACTTTATGTAACTTAAAAAAAAATTCTTTTTCCTTTTTAAAAAAATTTTTGGCTAAAATTTTTTTTTCTTTTGTTTTTCTTTTTTGGCTGCATAGGGCCTTAGCTGCGGCACACGGGATCTTTCACTGTGGCACGTGGGCTTAGTTGCCCCGCGGCAGGTGGGATCTTAGTTCCCCGACCAGGGATTGAACTGGCATCCCCTGCATTGCAAGACCAATTCTTAACCACTGGACCACCAGGGAAGTCCCAAAAGCATACTTAAAAAAAAAAAATTTATTGGAGTACAGTTGATTTCCAATGTTGTATTAGTTTCAGGTGTACAGCAAAGTGATTCAGTTATACATGCATATATTCATTCTTTTTCAGATTCTTTTCCTATATACGTTATTACAGAAGATTGAGTAGAGTTTAAAAGCACATACTTTTTACACACTCATCTGTAACATGAAATTTCACAATAAAATCCTGAAAAATTAAGGCAAAGCCAAGCGGTGTCACCTTCGCCTGCTGGCACGCTGTTCTTCAGTGGATTCGGTCCACTGTGAACTCTTTGGAGACAAACAGGCAAACTTTAGGAGGACCAACTAAAGTCTACAGTTTACCTCTTGGCGTCTTACGTTCTGTGGGTTTGGACCAAAGTATGATGACCTGTATCCACCATTATGGTATCACACAGAGTACTTTCATTGCCCTAAAAATCCCCTGTGTTCTACCTGGACATCCCTCCCTCCGCCCTAATCCCTGGCAACCCCTGACCTTTTTTTTTCTACTGTCTCCATAGTTTTGCCTTTTCCAGAATATCCTGTAGTTGGAATCAGCCTGTAGCCTTTTCAGATGGCTTCTTTTGCTAGTAATACGCATTTAAGTTTCCTCCATCCCTTTTCAGGGCTGAATAACACTCCATTGTTCCTGTGCCTTTGTCGCCAGCAAAATGAGGCTCGGTGACAAGCCTGTCGGCTCGAATCTGGCCAGCCATGCCCAAGGTCTGCCCTTCTCCGTCTTGCTCACTGCACTCACTTCCCTGAGGACTCACAGCCCCTGGGATGGAAGCCCTAGGGCAGGTTCCCTCTTGGTGGCCCCACCCCCACCCCATTTTGTTTGGGTGTTTGGGCAGAAAGTTTTTGCCTCTGTCTTTCTGCTGCCTGAGGGTCCTCCTGCCCCATGGCCACTGGCTGAGAGTCCTTGGGTGGGTGAGGAATGTACCTCACCTGTCTGTGGTCTGTGATGGGGGAGAAGTATCCCCTGATGCTCAGGCCCGAGGACGCAAGGAGGATCCACAGAGTGTGCTCCAGGGGCCCGGGGAAATCAGATCTGTCCCAGTAGGGGTGGTGCCCCCGCCTCTTTTTTATGCGCATTTTAAAAGGCAAACATTAACTCCTCCCCCCAGACTTGCCTCGGGCTCCTTCCTCTGTTAAGTTTTCAATTACATCCTCATCGCATTCTCATTACAGACGGAGCTCGTCTTCATTAAATGCAAAACCAACTTTCCACCACAAAGAGGCCTGGGTGAAGAGGGTAATGATTGAACTTCTTCATTTCAGAGAATTGCATATCTTATCCTGGGGCAACATCTATAAACGCAAAGTACTGAGTGAGACTCCATGTCCATGACTTTGTGGAGCGAGGGAGCCACCTCCAGGGCCCGTGGGGACGCGCCTGCGGCCTGGCGTCCTGTCTGCGGAAGCAGAGGCACCTAAGGAACCGCCGGGCCCCCGCTCAGCGCGTGGCCTCCCAGAGCCCCAGCCTCCCAGAGCCCCGGCCCCCGCCCCAGCTCAGCTTTTGAACCAGAAGCCCAGGCTCCACCGAGGAAGGCGGGGCCCCGTGGGAGGCTCGGCTCGCCTGCTCTCCTGCAGGAACCACCCGGTTGTGCCACCCAGGTCTCAGCGCCCTTTGTAAAGCACAGAGAGGACGGAGGCGCTGGCCAAGCAGCTGAGCTCAGGCCCCTCTGGGTGCGGCAGCTCAGGGCACGCCTCTGTCCTCGCCTCACCCAAGCCCGGTGGGCCGGCGGGCTCGACACCGTGGCCTCCCGGCGCGGCCCCTGGTTTCCACCGCGTCCCCGCGGCCTCCAGCCAACAGCTCTCCTGTCTCCTTGGCCGTGTCGTGTAATTTCAGGGGCAGCGAAGCGGATGCGGTCAGGCCTCCCTCCAGCCTGTCCGAGCCCCACCCCCACCCCTCGGTGCTGTGTGGGCCTCCCCTTCCAGGACAGCCTCTGGGATTTCCCAGGACTGTTTGCTGATAATACCATGTGGGGAAGAAACCCAGGCCTGAGCAGGGTCCTGCATCCCCTCCACACCTCACCCCCAGCCTCTGCATTTGGTTGTGTGGCCCAGACCAACTGCAAGCAGACGGGGCCCCACAGCGATTCTGCAGGGGACAGCTTGGGGGGTCTGGCTCTGAGCTGGGAGGTGAGGACGTGAAGATGGGGATTCACAAATATGGAGATGAGAATGAATGAAGATAGGCATGGGGATGCATAAATGTGGAAATGGGACTCCTGACTATGGAGGTGAGGACACATGACGATGGAGATGAGGACACGTGAGTATGGAGATGAGGACATGTGAGTATGGAGATGAGCTCGTGAATAGGGAAATGAGACTCGTGACTATGGAGAGAAGGACACCTGACTATGGAGATGAGGACACGTGAGTATGGAGATGAGCTCATGAATATGGAGATGAGGACTCGTGACTATGGACGTGAGCACACGTGAGTATGGAGATGAGACTCGTGAATATGGAGATGAGGACATGTAAATATGGAGATGAGTATCGTGAAGATGGGGATTCACAAATATGGAGATGAGAATGAATGAAGATAGTTATGAGGATGCATAAATGTGGAAAAGGGACTCGTGACTATGGAGATGAGGACACGTGAGTATGGAGATGAGGACACCTGAGTATGGAGATGAGCTCATGAATATGGAAATGGACCGCGTGACTGTGGAGAGGAAGACACCTGACGATGGAAACGAGGACACGTGAGTATGGAGATGAGACTCGTGAATATGGAAATGGGATCGTGACTATGGAGATGAGGACACCTGACTATGGAGATGAGGACACATGAGTATGGAGATGAGGACACCTGAGTATGGAAATGAGGACACGTGAGTATGGAGATGAGACTCGTGAATATGGAAATAGGACTCATGACTATGGAGATGGAGTTGTGAGACTATGGTAATGAGTTCAAGTGAACATGGAGATGAGGATGTGTGTGCATGCCCCCCCCCAACCCCAGGTCGCTGGCACGTGTGTTCATCCATCCCAGCCCCCCTCTGTGGGGAGGAAACGCCATTTTTCACCTCGAGAATGAGGCTGGCCCTACTTGGGGTTCGGGGTGGTGGAGATGGGGGGGCAGTGTCACCTGCTGGCCACAGTCCTTCTGGGCAATACCCCACCCCCCAGCACGTCCCCCTCTTCTCTCAGCAGTTGGCACACAGTGACCCTGAGAGCAAGATGCCCTCCCCTCGAGGGCGTTCCTTCCGGGGGCTCCAGGCCTTGGGGGAGAGCCGGGGCCTGGGCACTGACTGTCAGGAGGACTGTGGGGATGGGCCCCTGATGGCCACCCCTCCTCCCAGGACTGTCCTGTCCTCCAGGTGGGGCCGGCGAGGGGACAAGGTGGCGCCACTAAGAGTGGACGGTGCTGGGCACAGTCCTGAGCTTGGGGAGAGGAGGTTTGCCCGCGCAGAGCAGAGTGCTGCTTTACTTCGTGGAAGGCCTCTTTGTCCTGGGGGCTGGCATGTGGAAGACGGGGCATTTCCACCCGGTCCCTGGGGGCTCCTCGAGCGTCAGGAGGGGACGAGGATGGGTAGGCACATCCCCAGTCTGCTGAGAGCACCCCAAACCCGGGAGACACATACAGGCAAGGACAGCGGCCGGGGGAGAGGCCGAGGGGTGCTGGAGGGAACCCCGGTGCGGGGGCGGGCTCACCTGGAGTTGGATTCCCGTCCTCCCCTGTGGGCCGGCGGCCAGCAGGGGCTGTGGCTGGGGCTGCAGACAGAGCCCCTGACCCGCCCAGGCAGGGGGCATTTGGCTGATGGGGCCCAAGGAGCGTCTGAGGTCTGTCCAGCTGTCCATCACAGCACGGGCGTCCTGGCCACACCCACACACTGCGTCTCGCCCTGCTCCTGAGATGGCGTCAGTGCCTGGCTCGCGGACGTGAGAGGTCATTGCCAAGGCCCACGTGTCCCCATGAGGCTCTGCCTTCCTTTTGGCTGAGAAGGATTTAAATCCTCAGGGAGAGGTTGGCTCGCCTGCCCGATTCCCCACGAGCTGGTCCGTGATTCATCCCATACGGAGCTCACGCGCCGAGCTCTGCTCGCCCAAATCCCAGTGTTCAGGATGTGACCTTGGCCTGGGGACAGCCACCGCCGTAAATAAGTGTGGAATTAGAAGCCAAAAATGCCTGGGAGGGAGGAGGGGCTGGAGGAGGCAGGGAGCTGGCACCGCCAGAAAGAAGTGCTCTGTGTTGGTCTCTGTGTTTCCGTGTGAAGATTCTGTGTCTGCTGTGAGTGAGGATGCCAGCCGAGTCTAAGGCGGCCCGTGAAATACAGGGCACCTGGTCAAATGGTAATTTCAGAGAAACAACAGGAGGTGGGGTGTACGGACATCCCGTGCAGTATTTGGGTATGTTCTACTGGGAAGTATTTCTTGTTTTTCCAACATTTCAATTGAACTGGGACAGGGTAGCTGGTCTGGAGGGGAGGGGTCCCAGGTTGAAGGTGGGGTCTCCTCTGAGCCTGGCGGTGAGGCCAGTGAAGGGGGCGCTGGCCAAGGACCTCAGCATCTGGTGAGCAGGCTTCCCACAACTTCACGTCCACCCAGAGCCTCAGAATGTGACCTTGTTCACACAGGGCCCTTGCAGAAGTGATTAGTTAAGGATTTTGAGATGAGATCATCCTGTGTTAGTGTGGGCTCTAAATCCAGCCTTTATGAGGACAGGAGATGACAGAGGGACACACAGGGGAAAGTCCACGTGAAGATGGAGCCAGGGACGGGAGGGATGTGGCCACAAGCCCAGGACACCTGGAGCCCCCCGAAGCTGGGAGAGGCGGGGCACACCCTCCCCCCCGAGCCCCCGGAGGGAGCGCAGCCCTGGGATACCCTGATTTTGGATTCTGGCCCCGGATGTGTGAGCGCATCGCCTGGGGTGGTGTGTCTGTACAGCAGCACCTGGCTTCCCCTGAGACCCTGGAGCAAGAAGCCAGCTGCAGGGATGGAGTTCAAAGTGGGGTCTGAGCCAGACCTGGGGACCCACGTGGGTGGCTGAGCCCGGCACAGATGGGAAACCGAGATTCCAGAATATGTGTCATGATTGGTTTTTGAAAAGACGCTGATTCTAGCTGCAGAAGCATCAGATAGGACCCGCATTTGGACGGAGAGCAGTGGTCGGGGACCCTGACGTGGGAGGAAGGTTCCCAGCCCAGCCCAGCTGTCGGTGGGTCTCCACCCCCGACCTGGCACAGAGGCTGTGCGGGTGCACGTGTGTGCGTGTGCATGTGAGTGTGCACGACAAGTGAGGGGGACCCGGTGGAGGATGCAGACCCAGGCCCATCCAGAGGCCGTGCCAGCCCTGGCCGGCATGACCTCCCCTCCTGGGTGAGGGCCCCTGAGCCGGGCGGCTTCCCAGCCCTGGTGGCGGCCCCCTGGCCTTGGGCCCGGTGCCACCTGAGACCACCAGGCCCTCCTCCCAGCCTGGCCAGGGTCCTGGTGGGCACAGTAGCCCCTCCCTTGAAGGGCCCCTAGGCTGACCACACTCCCTGCACCCGCTGTGGCCATCCCTCCTTTGCTCCAGGCAAAGGCCCATGTGTCTTCACCTGATGCCCCGATGGCAGCTCTGCAGACACGATGTCCTCACAAGTGCCGTGTGGGGTGGGGCAGGGGACACATCCTCTCGGCTGTTCCCGGCAGGAGGGAGGGTGGCAGTGGCCGGGGTGGGGGCCTGCATCCCAACCAGACACAGCGACCCCCTTCCTGGGCCCTCACCGACAGTGCTCGGAGCACCACTCGGACTGATGGATGGGTCACAAGTTTTCGGCTGATGGGAACGTCCATGGCACAAGCTGATTATGGAGGGAAATGGCTGGACCGTAAATCTGGGCCAGATTTGTATTTGCTTCCAAATCACTCCATTTCAGGTCACCTCCATTGCGCGAACATCAAAACAGCCCACGTTGCTCTATCGAAGCGAGGCCTCCCTGTCCCAATGCCTTTAAACGTGGCTTTAATGCACACACACACCCGTGTTTGTGTGTACACACATGTGAACACAGAGGCACATGCCTGCACGTGCATACATACACACACGAATGCACACCCCGTGCCCTGTAACAGCCTCTCCAGGCTTGCAGAGGTGCATGGAGCAGCCCCACGGTTAGCATCGGATCAAGGGCTGTGGCTGAAGTGAACTCTAACAGATGTCGCGATTTGAACGCCCAACTTTGGGTGACATTCCCCGCGCAGCTGACTTTCTGTGGAGGACGCGGACGGAAGGCATCTGCTGTGATGGGTCGAGGGAGTGGCTTCGCTGAAACACACGCCAAACGGTTGGGTTCTGGGCGGTGGAGTCGTTCGGGCCGTAGATCGTCTGCAGCCAGCGTGGGGCGTTGGGGGCCCCCCGGGGCAGGGTCTCCCTCTCTAAGCCGGGCGCTGATGAGCGCGGTTCTCATGAGCACTAAAGAGAGGGGCCGGAAATGTCCCTCCCCAGCTGCCCCCAAGTCCCACCTCACATAATAAACACACACCGATCGCCCGTGCCCTTTCCTGCAGAAAAGCCCCAGCTCTGTCACTGCTTCAGAACCATCCACCTGCAAACATGTTTGAGGAAAAGCAGGTACATCACGGCGGCCTGGGCCTCAAAAGTGGGACACCCCCCGACCCATCGCCCGGCAGCACCAGGTCCAGCAGCCTTTCCGGGGCTTTGGGTGCACACGTGTGTGTGCTTGCGTGTGCGTGTGCCTCCGCCTGTGTGCGAGTACGTGGAATGCCTGGTGTGGGCACGTGCACGTGCATGCAGCGCGTGCACACCTGTGTGTGCGTGGCTTTTGCTGTTGAAGCTCCTCCTGAAAGGCACACAAAGTTGCCCGTCTAGTGGAAGAGAAAGGTGGGGTGGGCAGGGAAGGGCTCACCGGGCTGGCCCAGGGTGAGGCGGGGCTTTGCACTGCCAACCCTCCAAAGCCCCCGAGCTGGTGTGGGGGGCTGCGTCCACTGGGGGCTCCGATGGGACCCCCAGGCCGGCCCTGCCCCTGGACCCTCCTCACCTCAGGGGCCTCGTGCCAGAGGACGGAGTTCGCAGGGGGCACCGCCGAGGGCAGGGCCGCGCAGGAGCTGGGAAGGGCAGGCTCGCCTCGTTAGCTCTGCGGCCTCGGCTGCCAGACGGGAGCCATCGAGGAGATTGCTTTTTAAATTCTCTGTTAATTGATATGAAACAAAAGAGATGCAGTTTCTCTGAAATTAGCGAATTAACTCTCGACAGTTACAGACTCAACCGTGGAGCAGCTTTGCAGGCGTGAGTGGGGTCTTGGTTTACTAAAGGGGTTTTTAGAGAGAGATCGTGGGGATAGAAGGGTTGGCTCAGGGCAGCGGTGGAGCAGATGCCGAGGAGGACTCCCCCTCGACCCTCTGCCGCGGGAGGGGCCTCCTGGGTGTTGCCAAGCGCATCTTCGGCCGGGGCAGGTGTCGGGCGAGAGGGTATGCCGGCTGGGCCCCCCACTCTCCCCAGCTCCCGGCGCTGGGCCGGGAGGGGCAAGGCCTGGGTGTGTGCATGGGGAGGTGGGCGGCGGGGGGCACTGGTGGTCTCCCCAGTCCTGGCTTTGCTGGCATCCATCACACACAACTCCTCCTGAAGGATGGGGGCCCCAGACCAGTAGCTGTGCGGCACAGAGGACATGTGTGCGCGTGCGTGTACACGGTGCGCGTGCGTGCATGTACGCGGGCTGAGAGGGCTCCGAGGGGAAGCTGGGGCTGGAGGGGCAGGTGGGCCCCTCAGAGAATGCCCCCTGCAGACCCACCCCCTTGCATCTCCTCCTGGGAGTGGGCCGCCCCTGTTCCCATCACGTAGTGTGCATAATTACAGGAAAGGGCGGGGGATGGGGTCTTATCCACAAACCCCTACCTGAAGCTGAAGAGGACAGCTGACTGCAGGGTGCAGAAGGAGCCTCCCGCCATGCAGACACCCAGGCCCTGCTCAGCTCAGGGAGGGTGATGCACATGGTGCTGCCGGGCAGGGCGGGGAGCCAGGGCCACAGTCCTGGGCCTGAGGGAGACAGGGGTGGAGACAGAGACAGAGACACAGCGGGATGGAGAGACAGACAGAGCCTATCCCACTTTCCACGTTGCCTGTGGGAGGCAGCGGGTCCACGCCCAGGCCCACAAGCTCCACAACATGGCCAGGGTCACTGAAGGCAGTCAGTGGTGGGGGGCTGGCTCTCAGGACCCCTCTTTTGCTGGCGGCTCCCAAACACACAGTGTGGAACCAGTGGCTCATAAATCCCTGCATCCCTTCCTGGGCCCCTCTGCCATCTGGATGGGGTGGGCTGAGCAGCGGCCCCTAAAAGCTTTGCCCACGTCCTGACCCCCAGAACTTGTGAATGGGACCTTATTTGGGAAAGGGGTCTTTGCAGAGGTAATTAAGTTATGGATTTCTAAATGAGATCACCCTGGATTTAGGGTGGACCCCAAGCCCAGCGACGGGTGTCCTTTTAAGAGATGGGCAGAGGGAGGCTTGAGATGAGAAGTCCATGGGAAGATGGAGGCAGAGATGGGGGGAGGCACCGACAGGCCCAGGAGCCCCAAGGATGGAGGAGACGCCAGGAGCCAGGAGGGGCACGAGTCAGAGTCCCCTCAGAGCGCCCAGAGGGAATGGACCCTGCCGACAGGGCGATTGTGCAGTCTGGCCTCCAGAGCTGTGAGGGATACATCTGTGCTTTTTTAAGCCCCAAGTCTGTGGTACTTGTTACTGCGGCCACAGGAAACTCACAGGTGCTCAGGTGTGCAGGGTATGGCCTGCTCCCCGTCTGTGTGCTCACTGGGCGGCCACTCGGGGAGCTTGGGTGTGGGGATACCCCATGTCCCCTAAGGGCTTAGGGGCCCCTGGGCGAGGAGGCTGCCTCTCCCCTTGAGAATCATCAGCTACCGTGAGCCGCTGGTAAAACGTTTTGAGCGCCGCCTGTGATCCACGGGCACACACGTCATTAGGGGGCAGCCAAAGAGGATCCTGTTCACCCGGTTCACTCACTCCAGCTGGTGAGAGGGGAACCCGGAAAACAAGCCCCCATTTCCTTCTAAGGACGCCTGCATTTGGCAAAGTGCTGACTCCGTGGAGGGCCCACAGTTTATAGGTTTGTTTGCTTTTCTCCTTTCACATTTAAACTGAATTCTCTTGACATCCACACAATCGAGGTTACAGGAAGGAGACCAGAAAGTTGTGTTCTTTTCATCTAGTCAACGATTATGTATTAGCTCCAACCATGTGCCAGTACTGTGCCCCCTTGCAGGTACAGGAGTGAATAACACTTCTTGGCTGTAGAAACAGCCAAAAACAGAGGTTTCTGACCAGGGAGTAGTGAAGATGCTGGAACGTGACCCAGTAACACAGAGCAGGTAACACCCAAGGACCCTCGATGAGACTCACTTCATCGTGCTGGTGGAACTGTGGCCCCGAGGTGTGGTAGGAGTCCCCCCGCCCCGCCCCCCTCAGGTCACACAGCAGAGGAGCTGGCAGTGAGCCGGGGCTAGAACCCACCTCTTGTTCTGAGTCAGGGGGATGCTTTGAGGGGTAAAGCAGACACTCTGGTCCCAGAGAAACTACGTCTGTCATGGCTTTGTGCAATCAACCCATCCTAATCCTGGGGCCCCAAGAAAACAGCAAACCCGGACACTGGAGCTGTGAGGGCAGGCGCTGTCCAAGGTGCTGGATGTTGCCTCTGGACTCCCACCCTCTGCCCACCGGACCCTTGGCCATCCCTCCATCCCTGACCGTGGTGTCTCCAGGACATAACCCTGCCATTACTCAGCTCTGTGGCTGCTACCTTCACAGCCATCTGTCTCCTCACAGGTGTGCTCACGTGGACAGATTTCATTGCAATGAACTCCAAGGAATTTGTAAATTACTTTTTCCCATTGAAAGACGTGTGCACTGGCATTTCACTGCATTTCATGAAACAAGAGGCAAGCAGCTAAACGGCCGAAGGTCAGGTGCTGCTGTACTCTGTTCCTGGCTCTGGGCCACATAGGGGGTTCAGGTGAGGAGAAGCCCAGGCTTGGCCCCCCCCCGCCCCGCCGCCCCGTGGATCTCACAACCCAGTGGGACAGACAGACCTCCTATTATTACATGAATGGACATGTGATTACACCTGTTGTAAGGGCCACAAAGACGAAACATGCTGTATGATGAGGGCATAGACGGGGTGCCCGGCTTGGCCTGGATGCCGGGAAGCTCTCCCTGAGCAGGCGGTGGTAGAGGAGACCTCCCTGTGAGAAGCCCTCGGTTTTAGCACGCTACCTTTTCTGGCACCGATTAAAGACTTTAGGGAGAGAAGGAGTGGGGGAGAAGGGGATCCCTGTGTCCTCCCACCCTTTCTGTAATTTTCAACCTGGCCAGGCACTAGGTAGCTGCCTTTGCGCTCTGCATCTAAGCTATTGCCTCTGGCACCTCCATGAAGACCAGGTCTTACCTTGTCGTGGGGAGGGCGCCTCGGCACCTGCCTCGTGCACGCCTGTTCCCAAGCCGGGGGTCACTTCACTCCCGACTGCCCCTTCCCGCACCTGCCCAAAGTCCTCCAAGGTCTGCTTCAGCCTCAGCTGGCCTCAGCTCACAGGTCAGGGGACAATATTAGCAACCTTGCATTGGTAACGGGTCCGTCCTTAAGCCCAGAAGGAGCTCTCACCCTCAAACAGATCCTCCTGTCTGTTGTCTCATTTGATTTTTCATCGTCTTCTCAAGATGTAGGCTGCGCAGGAACCATCAACACCATTTCACAGATGACGAAGCTGAGTCCTGGGGAGGTCCCAGTGCCTTTGAACAGGGCTGGGCCCAGACCAGTGTCCTCGGCTCCTAAGCCACCCACCCACTGTGTCTCTGCCGTCTGTGTGTGTGTGTGCACGTGCATTTGTATATGTGCCCGTACGTATGCACGCAGGTGGTGTGCGTCTGTGTGTGTGAGCATACGTGACTGTGTGTGCGTGTGAGGGGAGGGGACTCTGTCCACCTGGCACTGCCAAGATGCTGAGTAAGACCTCCTACCTGGCGTTATGGCCGAAAGCTTCACCCTTAACTCTTGGACATCTGTCTGGGGAGTCTTGAGTCTTGCTTGGAGAATTCACGATAACGTGCAAAACCAAAGCAGATCATTTGCTTCTCACTCCCGGTTCTGTCAGCACTGGGGGACAGTCAGAGCCGGTGCCTCAGGCCCCCTTGACAGCACCCTGGCGCATTAGGACAGAGTTCACACACCAGAGTCCCCCGAGGGCGGGTGGGGAACTGGGTCTGCCTCTGCCTGGGATCTCAGTTCTCATTTACTGAAGGAGAAATGAGGTCCCATTTATTCTCTTAGTGGCTACTTTGTAAACATAAAAGTGCTCCCCAAACTGCAAATACCGGGAAATGTCACAGCTGGTTTAGATCTAAGCGGAGCAGATGCTGTCAGCTCCACCCCTCCCCTGGGCCGCCTCCTCACATGCTGCAGCTGAGCCCACCTGCCTCCTCTGTTTCTCTCTGGTCAGGGCCTTTCTCCACAGCCACGGGGGTCCAGGAGCAGCCGGTGTGCACACGCGTGTCTGTGCCCTTGTATGTGTACATCTGTCTCTGGGGGACCCAAACTGAGAGGCAGGTCCCAGGCATCAATTCTGGGCAGTCACATGCCTGGATTCCTGCCAGGAGCAGAATACAAGGACCCAGAGACCCCAGCCCCACTTCACGCCCCGTGGATGCTCTTGTGATGACAGAGCTTCTGGCAGCAAATGAGCCTGTGGGTTTAGTGCTACCTGCTGAATTTCCTTCCCATTCTGCTTCCTAAAGACACACTCAATGCCTCTTGAGTGCTAACATCTCGTTTGTTTGACTTTTGTTCAGAAGCAGTTTTATGTTCCAAAGTCTCATTATTCCAGTGTGAGAGTTCCAGCCATCCTAAACAAAAATATCTCAAGGGTGATCATGACACCTTGCTTTAACTGCTAAAAATGAGAGAAAGAGGGCTTCCCTGTTGGCACAGTGGTTGAGAGTCCGCCTGCCGATGCAGTGGACACGGGTTCGTGGCTCGGTCCGCGAAGATCCCACATGCCGCAGAGCGGCTGGGCCCGTGGGCCATGGCCGCTGAGCCTGCGCGTCCGGAGCCTGTGCTCCACAATGGGAGAGGCCACAGCAGTGAGAGGCCCGCGTACCGCAAAAAAAAAAAAAAAAATGAGAGAAAGAGAAAAGAAAAATTCCATAGGAAAGAGATGCGGAAATTCACCTAGAAATTGCCAGCTCACGAATTACATTAAAATTCTTAAATCTACCTCTCTCTCAATCAATCACTTTTTTAAAAAAACTATCTTTTAGAGCAGTTTTAGGTTCACAGGTAATTACTTTTTTAAAGGATCTTTGACAGATGGGTGACAGAGTTTCTGAGGTCAAGGGTATCTTGGGTAAAATAAGACAAAAAAAAAAAAAAAAGATTGGCACAGCCCATTTGCATGTAGAGGGAAGCAGAGATTTGGGACAATTATTCTGAGAGTTTGTGAGACACCCCCCCACCCCCTGCAATCCCCAAGTCTGATGGAAACTTGTAAATTCCTGGCCACTCAGATTGCACAGAGTGGCGTCGGCAAGGATGTCCCGGCCCCCCAGTGCTTTGCCTGATCTTGGCCTCGCTGCACTCACCTGGACTCACAGGGCACCTGCCTGGGGGCTCTCGGCTCCATCTTGAGCCTGGCTCCTCTGGGGAAGGGCCACTTCAGAGAAGCCAGGTCTCCTCCTGACCAGCAAGGCCACAAGGGGAAGGGCAGAGCAGGACAGCAGCTGGAGTCAGAGCCAGGGTTCAGATTCTGGGGCGGCAGGCTGGCACCAGCCACCTCACCCGACCTCCAGCCTCAGTCCTGCTGTCTGGGGAATGGGTCACCAGGCTACCTACACAGTACTGAGGACCCACTGAGCCAGTGCCCAGGGGAGTGTTAGTAAACTCTAGGGGTGGGACAGTTGTTACTCATGGCCACAAAAGCCCACCAGACCCCCCTAGAGCCCCCAAGACACCCATCCCCTCTGGCTTCTCCCCTCTGGCCCCACCCCTGCTGACTCACCTCTGCACCGTCATTGCACTGGGAACCCACTTCACGGTCTGTCCTCTCCCTTGATGAGGCCCACATGGCCTCCAGGCTGTCCTGGGCCTTGTCTGCTGTCCCCACGGCCTTTGTGCCACCCTTACACTGGTCCTCTCCCTTCTCTGCGCCTCCCCACCCACACCTGGCCCAGACCTCCCACCAGCAAGGTTGTTGCTGCCACGGCACCAGGGCAGGGCCATTCTCCGTGGGAGGGGTGGGAGCAGGTGTACCCCGAGGGGCCGGGAGAAGAGCCCCTGAAGGGGAGGCTGAGGCACCCAGGCACCTCCCTGACTTCCACTGTGTTCAGGCCCAGCTCGGGGTGAACTCACTTGGGGTGATCAGGGCTGGGCTACAGGGCACGATGGCAGAGCCCAGGAGCAGGACCTTTGAAATCAAGAGGCGGAGGATAGGCCTTGGGGATGCCAACACCTGGCCTGGCCCCCCAGGTGTGTCTGAGCCAAAGCAAGTCCTTCAGAATCTCGGCCTCTGTCTTCAATCTCTCGGGGTTGAAGACTTAGGCCACAATATCTCTCTTTAGCTCATTGCTCTGAAATTTATAAAACACTTTTATATTCGAGGCCTCAGCTGTGGGGTTAGGGGTGTAATTATGGGTCTTGTGTTCCACGTAACAAGGGGTGGGAGGGTCCCTAAAGACCTGTCCTCCGGAGGGTCTGTAGCCTGAGGCTGTGACCCGCCAAAGTGGAGAATCACTGCCCAAGAGAGGCTCCTGACCACGCCACCGTCTGTGGCAAAGACGAGTCCAGGAGGCACCAGCTGACCGGGGTGTGGCCTCCCTGACTCCTGGCCTGGGGGCTGCCGGGGCGTCTTTGGAGGACTTCAGCCTGGGCCGCCATGATGGCGCAGACTGACTTTAGCACAGAAATGTCCTAACTTGCCTCCCCCATCTGATGCCTACAGCTAGATCCCAAGACTTCAGAAATGCTTCAAAAACGCTGGATGTGCACCTGCTTCTCGGTAGGGCTCATCTCTGCGAGATGGGTCGATGCAACCTCCGCAGAGATATATTTACAGAGCTTGCACTGGCCCTTTGGTCCCCAAGGTCAACTTTTTACAGTGAAAACACATTACTCTAGCTCCCGCCAACCTGATCTGTGGTGACTTGGTGGCAGCAGAGCCCACGTGCCCTCTCTCAGTTAGAGAGGCAAACAAGACAAAAAGGGGCCAGGAGAACCACTGAGAGAACCTGTTTCCAGGAACTTTAGAGGTTCCCACTTAACGTGCTGACGGCCTAACCCAATGTGCTAGGGTTTTGTTAGCCTGATTTCATGTGTTGTATAGATTTGAAACTAACAAGCATTGTTTAAAAATCTGAACTGTAAGGTTGGTTGTCATCTCGACCCTTCAGGGAGCGCCCTCAGGCCGGTCTTTTTTTAAAAATTTATTTTATTTTATTTATTTTTTATATAGCAGGTTTTTATTAGTTATCTATTTTATACATATTAGTGTGTACATGTCAATCCCAACCTCCCAGTTCATCCCACCACCACCACCCACCCCCCCGCTTTCCCCGCTTGGTGTCCATATGTTTGTTCTCCACATCTGTGTCTCTGTTTCTGCCTTGCAAACCAGTTCACCTGTACCATTTTTCTAGATTCCACATATATCCATTAATATACAATATTTGTTTTTCTCTTTCTGACTTACTTCACTCTGTATGACAGTCTCTAGGTCCATCCACGTCTCTACAAATGACCCAATTTCACTCCTTTTCATGGCTGAGTAATATTCCATTGCATATATGTACCACATCTTCTTTATCCATTCTTCTGTTGATGGGCATTTAGGTTGCTTCCATGACCTGGCTGTTGTAAATAGTGCTGCAATGAACATTGGGGTGCATGTGTCTTTTTGAATTTTGGTTTTCTCTGGGTATATGCCCAGTAGTGGGATTGCTGTATAGACCCATCTTGAAGACAGTCACAGTCCAAATTTCTGGGAAGCCTTGCCTTTCAAAATCTTTCCACAAGGGAGTCAAATCTAGTCACTAAGTTAGAAATCAGTAGGAAGAAACACTCAGAATTTTAATAATGCGCTCTAAAATCATATGCATTTAGGAGGAAATCCTAGAGGAAAATTAAAACATTAACTTTAAAACCATGAAGCTCCTATGATTTTTGTTCATAGGTGCAGCAAGAAGGTACAGCAAAAAGAAGCCAAAGGAGGACCAAAGAGCAATACCTACAGAAAGGAGGAGGAGGGAAACGAGGGCAAAATTAATTGACCGATGAAACCATAGAGACCAGCAAATCCCAGAACTGATTCCTCCAAAACTGATCAGACAGAAAAAAAAGGGGGTAGGGAGAGAGATACTAAAAATAGGATAGAAAAATTAAGATATTGAACTTTGCAGATGCACTAGAGACTTTAAAAACCATAAACTGCACTGAGAATTTTTATGCCAGTAAATTTGAAAATGTCGAAGTAGTTTTACTAGGAAAACCATGGCAAAGTTGACTCAAAAATAGCAAGAAAAATGAACAGGCCAATTACCATTAAAGAAATTAAATAAATAATTGAACTTCACCCCCATCATTTCCCCCCAACACCTCTAAACCCAAGTTTTACAGGCAAGTTGTATGTAACTTTATAAGATGAACCTCAAAAACATTATGCTAAGTCAAAGAAGGCAGACACAAAATATCACATATTATATGACTCTACTTACATGAAATATCCAGAATAGGTAAAACCCATAGAGACAGAAAGATGATTGGTAGTTGCCAGGGCCTTTGGGGAAGGGAGAATGGGTTGCTTGATGGGTACGGAATTTTCTTTTGCTCTGGTAAAAGTGTTTGGGAACGAAATAGTGGTGGTGGTGGTTGCATATTTGAATGGACGAAATGCTAGTTAAATGTTCCCTTTAAAATGGTTAATTTTATGTTGTGTGAATTTCACCTCAATTTTTAAAAAGAATTTAATGAGAATGCTACATATCAAAGTGTGTGGGATGCAGCTAAAGCATTGCTGAGAGGGTAATTCATAGCTCTAAAATTATAGTTTAAATTAGAAGAGAAAAAAAGGTACCAAACCAATTATCTGAGTTTCTACCTCAAGAAACTAGAGAAGGGCTTCCCTGGTGGCGCAGTGGTTGAGAGTCCGCCTGCGGATGCAGGGGACGCGGGTTCGTGTCCCGGTTCGGGAGGATCCCACATGCCGCGGAGTGGCTGGGCCCGTGAGCCATGGCCGCCGAGCCTGCGCGTCCGGAGCCTGTGCGCCGCAACGGGAGAGGCCACAGCAGTGAGAGGCCCGCGTACCGCAAAAAAAAAAGAAACTAGAGAAAAGAGGCACAAAATAAGCCCAAAGTCAGCAAAATGAAGGAAACAAGGAAGATAGGAAATGAACCCAATGATACTGAAAACAGGAAAATGATAAAGAAGGTCAACAAAACAAAAAGCGGTTTACTCAAAAAAAATCAACAAATTTGATAAACTTCTAAAAAGACTGGCACGGACAAAAGGAGAGAGGACCAAAACCACAATATCAGGAATGAAACATGGGATGTCACTACCCATCCACAGCTAAAAGGAAAATAAGGGAATACTACGGACAACTCTATGCTCATAAATTTGATAACTTAAAAGAAATGGGCCAAAATACTAAATTACCAAAACTCGACCAAGATGAAATAGACAGCCCGAATACTCCAATAACCATCAAAGATGAATTTGTAATTTAAAAGCTACTTAAAAAAAGAAATCTGCAGATCCAGATGGTTTCACTGGAAAATTCTACCAAACATTTAAAGACTACGAACACCAGTTTTACTTAGTCTCTTTCAGAAAATAGAAGATGAAGAAATATTTCTCATTTTATAAGGCCAATGTTACTCTGATAGTAAAACCAGACAAAGACAATACCAAACAAACAAAATAAAACAAAAAAAGAAAATGACAGACCAATATCTCCCAATAAGGCACAAAAATATCAGCAAAATATTACTAAATTGACTCCAACAATATATAAAAGAATTATAGACCATGATCATGTATGATTTATTCCAGATGTGCAAGACTGTCTCACCATTTTAAAATCAATGTTGTCTACCATGTAGCAGATTAATGGAGAAAAATCATATGATAATATGTGTTGATGAAGAAAAATCATTTGAGTTCTATACATATTCACGATAAAAACTCAGCAATGTAGGAGTGGAGGGGAATGTCCTCAACTTGATAAACAGCACCTACAACAAAACCTACAACTGGAATTGTGCTTAACGGTGAATACGGAATACTTTTCTTCTAGGGTTAGGAACTAGACAAGGATGCCTACTCTCACCATTTTTCTTCAACATTGTACTAGAAGTTCTAGCCAGTGCAATAAGGTATGAAAAAGAAATAAAAGGCATACAAATTGGAAAGGAAGAAATACAACTGTCCCTATTTGTAGATGACAAAATTGTCTATGAGAAAACTCCAAGGAACCCAAAAAAGCAAAAGAAAAACAAAACTCTAGAACTAATAAGTGAGTCTGGCATGGTCACAGGATAAAAGATAAGCATATAAAACCATTTGTGTATCTGCATAATATCAAAGAACACGTGGACACCAAAATTAAACACAAAGTACCACTTACAATTGCTAAAAAAAAAAATGAAATGCTAAGTGTAAATACAATGAAACATGTGCAGGACTTGTGTGCTAAAAACTATACAATCCTGATGAAAGCAATCAGAGAAGATGGAAATAAACGGATAGACAAGCTATGTTCATGGATTGTAAGATTCATCTTTACATAGTAAAGATATCAATTCTTCCCAGATTCATATGTGGCTTTAGAAATGAACTTCCGGGGAATTCCCTGGCGGTCCGGTGGCTAGGACTCAGTGCTTCCACTGCAGGAGGCACAGCTTCGATCCCTGGTTGGGGAACTAACATCCTGCATGCTGCGCGGTGTGGCCAAAAAAAAAAACAAAAAACGAAGACGAATGCAGTTCCTACCAAGATCACAGCAAGGGTTTTGTAGACACGGACAAGCTTACTGTCAAATCCATACGAATAAGCACAGGCCCTAGAATGGCTAGACCAACCTTGAAGAGGATGGAAAAATGGCAGGAATTCAGCAGCTACACAGCTACAGTGATGGAGACAGAGGAGCAACAGGTGAACAGACCAAGGCAGCAAAGCCCACAGCGCAGAAACAGACCCAGGCAAACATGCCCACGTGATCTTTTACAAGATGCAAAAGCAATTCGCGGAGGAAGGAGGCTTTCCAACAAATGTGGCCGGAGCGTGGCATCGACGGTGTATTTCCATCCCCAAGGCAAGACACGACCCCGCTGTGGGGGTCGAGGCTGTCCTGCTTTTCCCATTTCAGGGATGAGGGCCTGGGGCTTCGCACCGTCACCCGGAAAACTGTCCCGATGCCTCCACCGCCTCCTCTGAGGAGCCCCCGAGCCTGGACACGCAGGACCTCTGTTTTCTCTTCGGCTGAGACATTAACATTTATTGTTACCGAGAATTCACAGTTTCGTTTTCCAGGACAAGGGAGGGCCAGTTAGCAAGAGGGGGGGTCTTTCAGGAGCGAGCAGGGGGGGGCCCCACTCCGCATCGGCTGCCGTCTCCCTGTACCGATCGCGCATGGAGTAAGAGTCGGGCCCCTCCTCACAACATACACAGAAATTAGTTCTAGAAGGTTGCTGATCTCCACGGAAAAAACGAAACGACAAGGCTTCCAAATAAACTGTAGAAGAGTGTCTTCGTGGCCTTCAGGTGGTCGGAGATTTCTCAGGACAGAAGCGAGGGGCGAGGGCTTCCCCGGCGGCGCCGCGGTTGCGAGTCCGCCTGCCGACGCAGGGGACGCGGGTGCGCGCTCCGGGCCGGGAAGATCTCGCGTGCGCGGAGCGGCTGGGCCCCGTGAGCCGTGGCCGCTGAGCATGCGCGTCCGGAGCCTGGGCTCCGCAATGGGAGGGGCCGCCACAGGGAGAGGCCCGCGTACCGCAAAAACAAAGAGGGGAAAGGTTGAGAACTTTACATTTAGGAAGGTCTGTTCGGGACTTCCCTGGTGGTCCAGTGGTTGGGATTTCGCCTGCCGGTGTAGGGGGTGCGGGTTCAAGCCCTGGTCAGGGAGCAAAGACCCCACATTCCTCGAGGCCAAAAAATCAAAACAGAAAACAGAATCAATATTGTAAAAAAATTCAATGCAGACTTTAAAAATAGTCCACATCAAAAACAAATCTTTAAAGAGAAAGAAGGTCTGTCCACCGAGAAGGTGAAAGGCAAACCACAGAGGTGAAGAAATTTGCGACACAAATGTGACAAAGGGTTTATGTCCAGCATCTACAAGCCAGGAGGAGCCAGACCACCCATCGGAGAAATGGGCAAAACATGTGAACTCAGAAGAGGCAAGAGACACGTGTATGTGCTGAACCCTACCGTTCATCTGGAAACACAGGTTAGAACCGTGGTGAGGTGCCACCACATACTCGCCGTGGCCAAGGGCAGCCGGGGCCCGGCGTGTGCGGTGGGCCCACCCACCCTGTGTACGCCCACCACCTCCGTGAAGCCCCCAGGCAGGAGGAGAAGCCCCCCACGCCCAGACACGCGGCAGCGGTAAGTTACTGAGTTTGGGGGGACTTATCACCCAGCAGTAGCTGACCAGTTGATCTTGGGGAGGAGCTCTAAGTTACGACACATGTAAGAGTTCACATCGTCGGCGAACGTTATGACCCAAGCCCCTGTCTGCCCTTAATGGCGTGAGTGAGGAGTTACGCAGACCCGGGGGCGTCTCAGCCAGAGGCCCCTCCCATCCAGGGTCAGGCACGGCGGTGGACCTGCGCATCCGTCTCCTACTTTCTGGTGATTCTGGCCGGCAGAGCTGGCCGTGGCCATGGGCCTTTGGTCTCTGTGGTGCTAGGGCGTGAACTGGGCCTGAGCAGGACACACGCAGGATCTGGGGGAGCCTCTCCGGCTACTCTGAGGGTCGTGGGCAGTGCCGGGGTCACCTGGTGGGGTGGCTCTGTTTCCATGTCCCCACTGGGGTACCAGGGGGTGGCCTTGTGGGAAATGGTTTCGCTGGAGGCCCCCTTGGTCCCCTCACTTCTCGGCCACACCACCCTTGAGGGAGAAGTTTCCGTCAAGCATCGGTACCGACTGTGACCACTGACCCTCTGCCACCTCTGCCCCTCCATGGAGAGGTGGGGTCTAACAAAGAGGAGGGTAGGACCCCAAGAGGCAGGCTTCCACTGCCCAAAGCAGGGGTGCACTGGACTAGGGTTGTGTGGCCGCGCTGGTGTCTGACCCCCAGCGGGGTCTTGGAAAGCATAAATCAAACACCGTTGCCCTCTGGCCCCAGAGCTAGGAATCTCCATTTTAGAGGGTTTGGGGCCTCGGCAAGCAGCAAGGCACTCAGTGCCCTAGACTCGGGAGCAGGGGTGGGGGGCCAGCCCTCCCCTTCTCCCCACCAGGCCCCCAGCCCTGCCCACGAAGCCCCCATCTCCCTCCCCCTCCTCCCATTCACTCTCCTGCTTACTAGAAACCTGCTCCCCCAACCCCCTGCCCTGCACAACAGCTAATTACGTGCTCTGCGGGTTGGGGGCCACAGAGGGGCTGGGGCTGGTGCCGGCCAAGACGCCCCCCCCTGCCCCCACCTGGGTCTGCGGGCGTCCCTGGCCCCCTTAACCTTGTCAGTGGCGGTTCTGACTGGCCACCATCCTGCGCTTGGAACACCATCAATCATAGTGAATTCATTAGGCATTTCACAGGGGACCTGGGTACCCAATTCGACATCAATTACATTGAAATTAAGTGACAGTGCCCGAGGCCTGGGGACAGAGCTCCGGGACCATGTCTGCCTCCCAGAGCTAACGGCCAGAAGACAACCGCGATGCCTGGCTCCCAGGCAGGCAAGATTGGGCCCCAGAACTTGGGGCCGAGGTTGTCCGGCCTCCCCCTCCAAGGGGGCAGCCAGCTGAGGTCACAGGCAGCAGCAGTACCTCGTTCGTGTGGGTCTCCAGGGATAGCCCAGCCCCGAGGGACCTCAGGCCACGCTCACGCCTCGGAGAGCCTGCCATATCACCTGGGAGCTGGTTAGAGATGCAGAACTGGACCTTGGGCATCAGAATCTTCATACTAACACGGGTTCCAGGGGGCTCTTGGGCACACTGAGTTGGAGGGGCCTGGCTCTAGGGGTCCCTGGCTCGTAGCAAGAACCTGGGCCCATCTGGGCTCTGCTCGCAGCAGCGCTGGACCTGCCCCGGCCACAGTGCACAGAGGTGGCCGAGTGCCCCAGTGACTGTCCCTCCCGGCGGACAGCCACTACACGCTTGATAAACACTTAGCAGGGACAGGTGACTAAAGTGAGCCCCTGTTTCCACCTGGCCTGTTTGCGCAGCTCCTCTGGCCTCTGAGCCCCAGGGTCCTCCTCGCAGAAGGACCCTCCCGGTTCCCGGGCCTGGTCTCTGGGCCAGTCGTGAGCTGGGCAGCCAGGGAGCAGCCGCGGGGAGGGAGAGACCCGCAGTCACGACGGCACGTATGGTGCTTCTGGGTAATCCTGCAGCGGCTCGGGAAATGGGATTTGCATAATTTGAAATTTAAGGAAAATCTCTAAGTACTTTAATTTTGATAGAAAGTGTTCCCACTGCTGACATGTGTCTACACCTATAATTTCAGTTGATGAATTGCTGTAATTTCCCCTCCTTTTCGTGTTCTTTGCAACATTAATTGTCAGCTGCAGGGGAAGACACTGTAGAAGAGAGAGGGCGGGGTAAAGCCGGGGCTGGGCGCCTGCGCGTCTGCACTAGCGATTATGTGCTCACAGATGTCATGGAAGCTGGGATCCCACTAAATGCGTTGTCGGAGCCCCTTCCGCCCAGCCTGCAGCCCCAGACCGAGAGGGTGTCAGGAGGCCTGAGAGGCAGCCAAGGCCAACCCCACATCCCGCCTCCAACTTCAAGGTCAACCCCACATCCCACTTCCATCTTCAAGGTCAGTCCCACATCCACATCTGCCTTGGCCATAGCTGACTGGCCAGGAGGGGACACGTCACCCAAGCTGAGCCAATGAGAGTCTCCGTCCTGGGATCTGGGTCAGCAGCCGGACGCTGCACGCTTGTGCCTGTGCCCTACCGTCGTGTGGGTCCTGTGGGCTGTGTCCAGCGCAGCCAGGTAAGGCAAGGGTCTGATCTCAGGTGTCTCAGCAGCAAAAAGGGCCGAGGAGACCCCTGGGCCCCAGAGATGTACCCTTGTTCTCTCATTAGGCCCCTGTGCTCAAACAATTTCTCCAGACCTTTGGTGACTTGAAAAATTCCTGACTTTTGCCTAGGAGGAAAAAAAGCATTAGGGAAACTTGCAGGGGGTGTTGGAGAAGGAGAAATTACACACCCCACCTGAAAGGCTAGTGTGTCACTGGGACTTCCAGACTGTACCCTCTTTCCAGCCTTTTTGAGGAAATAAGGAGCAGGCCTCACCCGTTCGGCTCAAAAGCTCCGCAGGATCGGGTCCCAAAGCCCATCCTCCACCCAGGATGCGCCTGGGGGTCCCTCATCCCTACAGATACCTCACCCCGATAACGCCTGCCCCATCCTCCACCAACACCCCCAAACCCTCTCCCCACTCTGCTAAAACAAAGCCCACTCTTCCCCGGGGTGTCACGTGGCACTACCAAATTCTTCTATTAATTTATTATTCATGATGAAAAATTATTCTAATAACATTTTCCACGCTATTCATATTCCAGGGACGAGCCATGTAAAGCCCCTTCCTGCGGCCCTGCTCTTGGTGAGAGCCAATCTATTTTTAACAAAGTGTATTGAAATTAAAATCTAATCATGAGTTATAGGCCGGGTTTAACAAGTACGCTTTCGGAGTCTGAGTGCCTCTGCCCAGCTGGGGAGGCAGGAGGGGCCTCCCTCTGGCGGGTGTTGGAGCCGCCGCCGCCCTGCTGTCAGGGAGTCTCTGCGGTTGCGAGACCCCCCTCCCCATGCGGGGCTGGGCCAGGCAGACCCCTCCCCGCTGGGTCCAGGGACCCTCAAAGTTTGGCCCTCAGGTGGTCCCTGGGTCAGGAGAGAAGGAAGCTGCTCCTTGGCTGAGATGCGGTGGAGAGGCCCGCACCCCTGCCAACCCTCTCTGATCCCGCCCTCCTCCCTCTGACTGCCCTATGTGGGGGTCCTTGGCCTCACCCCAACACCCGCTGTGGCCCAAGGTGTGCGCACACAGGCAGCGTCCATACATCCAGCTTGAGCAACACCTCCCTCCATCTGGGCTGAACACAGAAGGATGAGCTACAAGGCCAGCCTCATGGGAGGGAGCAGATGTCAGCCCCAAACCTGAGGAAGCTGCCAGAAGGAGGGTGCCAAGCCCCTCCCCCCAGTAAAGGGCCAGGTGCCTTCTTGGGGGAGGGGGAGGGGTCTCCTTGGGGGGAGGGGGAGGGGCCAGGGGTCTCCTTGGGGGGAGGGGAGGGACCAGGGATGCTGGCTGAGGTCTGAGCCCAGCCCCTAATAAGAGCAAAAGCCCCTCCAGGCCAGCAAGGGGACTGATCTCCTCAGGGGGGTTCACCCCAAGCCCCGGTGCTGTGCAGAGCCCCTCACAGGTCCAGGACTCCCCCAGCAGCCCCACAACTGGCGAGGTTGTAGTTTCTTTTCACCCTTTTAAAGAGGATTGAATTATTCCTCTTCCACAATTTTACCGAGCTAATAATTCACATATCGTGGGATTCATCCATTTCAAGTGGATGATTCAGCGGTTTCTAGTATATTCACAGGGTTGTGCAGCCATCACCACAGTCGACTTTAGAACGTTTTCATCACCCCAATAAGGAAACCTGCACTCTTTAGCGATCACCCTCCTCCCCCAGCCCTAAGCGAGCTGATCCACCCCCTGTCTCTCCAGACGTGCCTCTTCTGGACGTTTCCCATCAGCGGGATCCCACAGTATGCGTCTGGCTTCCTTAAAGCAGCCTCGTGTTTTGAGGCTCATTCACGTTGTAGCCTGTGTCAGTGCTTCATCCTTCTTACGGCTGAATCACGTTCCACTGCGTGAATGGACCACATCTCGCTTATCCTTCATCTGTTAATGGACCTTTGGGTTGTTTCCATTTTGGTTATTGGGAGTAAGGCTGCTATGAATGCACACCTACAAGTTTCCGTGTGGACATGTGTTGTCATTTCTCCTGGGTAGCTACTGGGAATGCAGTTGCTGGAGAAACAGGTTGTGTTGTAACCCTCCAGCCTCCCTCGGGACCAGCGAGGTGTGGACGGTCCCCGTGGGGCTTAGTGAACTCATGGATTCTGAAAAGCAGATGCGCCAGGTTCTCTGTCCAATTGCTCAGAGACTCACATGTGTGATGGGAAGATGGTTTCCCTCCAGAAACCTGGCTCTGAATCCACCCTTTGCCCCTCACCTGGACAAGGCAGAGGAGCCCCGAGCGGGTCAGCACCGGCGGGCAGGGATGAGTTTTGAAACACGACTGCTGGGCACCCAGGCCCCCATTCATCTTTTCTGGCAGGTCGATGGCTCCCAGCATCTGCATCAATTTAACTCCGCCGTGGTGGGACCTGAGACAGTGCCCTGCACCACTGGGGCGATTTCTGCATCCCACTAACAGCCTTTGGCCAGCAGGGCCCCTCGGCTCACCCTGGACCCCGGGTCTGATCATAACGGTGTCTTTTATCGCTCCTCTGAGCTCCCTCCACTGGCCTCCCTCCCCTGTGACCGTTTGTTTGGAACCAGACGATCAGATAATGATCTGTTCTCTTTAGAGCAAAGCGGAAAACTGAGAAAACATAATTTGCTGTTACTGCACTGAGCGCAGATTTATTTCCGGAAACAAACCTAAGTGTGACTGTGAAGCACAGGCTGTCGTTAAGTTGCCCTTCCCGCCCCAGGCCTCCCGCAGCCTCCATTCCCAGGGCTGCTCTGGGATCGAGAACAGACGGAGGTTGGAGAGTGGCCACTTCCTCCTCCGGGCCACTGGGTGTGGCACCAAGGACACGTGTGCTCCAGAATATCCCACACAGTATCCCTGTGGGACTCTGTGTGTCCACACTGGAAAGACATCCCAAAGGCCGTGAGCGCACCTGTCGGAACGCCCTCCCACGTACCCACAGGCGCTCCGAGGAGGTGCCCGGTTCCCCGCTGGTGCATCCAGCACGTTCTCTGCTGTTCACAGCCGCTGACCTTCATAAATTGTCCTGGGAACCCGCTCGGTCACGTGGCTTTGGAGGGTGACGTGTCAGGAGCCTTTCTCAGGGAACCACGTCCTCCCCCTAAATTCTCCCCCCTGTGCCAAGTTCAGTGAGAAATTATCTTTAATTCTTTTTCCGTAAAAGGCGAAGTTATTTTTAAACTGCACACCCGGTTGAATAACAACATGACAGATCATGAGAGGACTCCTTTTTGTTTTTTCATGTTCTGTAAAATGCATGTTGAATTTCCTTTTTCTTTTTTCATCCTTCAAACTGTCCCCGTTGTGAGGGAGAAGGCGGGGCCTGCGCGAGGCCGAGGCCGTCGGGTTGACCGTTAGCAGAGGTGCGACCACGCTCCCGCTCTGCCTGCCACCCCTGCCCACTGGCTTACCGTCCACACGACCTAAGGGAAAATCCAGTGCTCTTCCCGTAATTACCCCCCATCCTGCTCTGCGGAGGAGGCCGCTGCTCCCCTGGGACAACGGAGGGCAGAGGACGAGGGAACCTCGATGCTGGCTCTGTCCATGGGTCGGAAAGGTGAGAACCAGGACGTTCGGGCCGAGGCGTCCTGCAGGAGTCCAGGAGCGAGGCTGGCCTTGTCGGGACCTCGTATGTTCCGGAAACCAGCTCTGCACGTTGACCAGTGGGTCTGATCCTCTGATCACAGTTGAAGCTGTGGCCAACCAAGTCCAGGGAGGAAAACTAGGCAACGACCAGGGCAGGAAGTCGCCTGGCAGGGTGTCCATCCCCCTCTCTGCAAGGACGCCCGCGGGGGCCCGTCTGTCCTCAGTACCTCTCTCTCTGCTTATCTCTCTGTCTCTGTCTCTCCGTCTCTCTCTGACTCCCTCTGGCTCTCCCTATCTCTCCCCCTCCCTGGCTCTGGCTCTGGCTGTCTCTCTCTGACTCAGTCGTCCCTCTGCCCGTCTCTATTCAGGACCCTGTCCTTGGGTTCAGGGCCACCCTCACCCGGAGTCGTCTCATCTCGAGATCCCTAATTACATCTGCAAAGACCTTTTACCAAACAGCATTCTGCTCCCCAGTTCCAGGTGTTCATACCTTTTAGGGGGGGTGGGGGGGCTGCCATTCAACCTGCCGCAGGGACGACCTTGGGGATTCTCACAAATGTCCACGACGGCCCAGAATTCATGCTAAGTTAGTAGTGCAAGAGCTGTGGAGGCATGAAAAGGAGACACGAAACACAACCCCCTGTGAGAGGACACAGCCGGGACACGGGGAGCCACACGTGCCTCCAAGGGGACCCCGACCCCGCCGACCCCAGTGGCAGGAAGGCAGGGGACCCCGGGGCCCCCCCGAGGGAGTAGCCTTCCCTGCTAGGACGCGCCCCACTCGGGGGCTGCTGGGTTCTCCTCCCCAGAAGAGACCTGTTCTCAGGGCGGGCATTTCAACGTAAAATAAGAGACAAAAAAGAGGGGAAGACCGAGGACTAAAGAAGCCACAGGGTGAGGACGGGCAGACGGCGGGAGAGGCCCGGCGGTGCCGGGAAACCGCGCCTGGTGGCTCCGAGGATGACCCCCAAACCCGACTGCGGGGGGCCTGGGGGAGGATGCCCCCTCCCGCCACCGGCACACCACCTCCCCCATCCCTCCAGCCTCCAGTCCTCCCAGCCCTGAGCCCCTTCCCTGCCCAACACCTCCCCCGCCCACCGGCTTCCCGTGAGGTTTGCGACGCCTCCAGCTGGGCTACTTTGTACCGGAGGCCAGAGTGGACGACGTGCACGTGTTTCCCCACGTCCTGCTGCTCCCGTCACCGGGCCCAGGGCCCACACGCCTGACCTTTTCCCCGCACTGCTAAACTGCCACTCGCCGGTGTCCCCGACGGAAAGGAAGCAGTTGGTCTAATTTAGGACGATACTGACCTTTGCTTCTTGCCCTTTTCACTGTGACTAAATTACAGGGTGCGGCTCCGAAACGGGTCTTTGAGCTGCTGCGGTGCCGAGTGACCCCGGGTCGGCCCCGACCTCTGCCTGCTCGGAGCTTAATTAACCAGCAGTCTCGTTGCTGAGGACACAGGAGGGAGTGTGATGGGGCCCTGAGCCTCTGCCTGGGGTCTCTGGGTGGGGCGCCGAGGTGCAGAGGGAGAAGGGCCAGCTGGGGAGGCGGCTAGAGGGGCTGCACGGCCCCCAGAGCAGCAGAGAGTGGGCCCCGCGCTGGGCTCCCCTTGATGGGGTTGTGATGGGCGAGAGTTCCTTTCAGCGGGACCACCCACGAGGACCCACAGAGAATGCCCCCGTGGGTCCCCACGGCCGCGGGTTTGCTGTCTTCGCATCAAAGCCACAAGCACGCCCAGGTTTCAGGGGGCAGACCCAAGGCCCCCGGAGGGGTGACACGAGGCCAGCCAGATGGTCGGCAGGTCCAGGCCGGTGGGGAGGGGGGTGTGAGTTTAAAGAGAACAGGTGCCGAGCAGCACAGGGACAGAGACACCTGGTGTGGAGGGGGGAGCAATCCCTGGGGGCCGGCCTGGAACATTCTAGGGATGAGGGAAGGATTTCCCCAGGTGGTGCCAGGGAGCTGTGAGGACCTTCTGGGCGGAGGGCACAGAGCGGATTCCGCCAAAGGGCTGGGGCGCTGGGGATTGAAACAGTCGCCACTGTGTCACAGGCCTCAGGGAACCCGGGCCTTTGGGTAAGAATTCGCTCAGCTGCTTTGGGGCCTGTGGGTCAGTAACGGCCCCCACGGAGCGCCTACTCTGTGGGGTCGTCAGGCCAGAGAGACCGAGGAGGGTCATGCACTCATCTGGGAGGCCCCAGCTCCTCTTCCAAGCAGAACACACCCCCTGGGACCTCCGGGGTGGTCTGTGCCGGCTTTGGACAAAGCTCCCCAAGCCCGTCTCAGCCAGCTCGGCCTGCGGTAACAAAGATGCTGCGTGACTCACTCCCTTCTGCCCTTAGTTATGTCGCTGGGTGGCGGCGCGCCCTCTCTTCCCAGCTCTGCCCTCTCTGTTCTGTCCCCACCTGGGGTCCACTCAGGGGTGTCTGCATCTGTCTGTTTCTCTTCCCCATTGCATGAACCCCCAGAGGCAGTGGCTGTGTCTGCTTAGTGCCTAGAAGGGCAGGATTCCAGCCTCTGGGTCCACCGAGTGGGGGGTGGCTTCCCCGTCAGCCCCCGCCCCTGGGGTGAGAGGCCTGTGGGAACAGAACGTGAACCTGCGCCCCGATAGCCACTGGGGACAGCGTGCACCCCTGATGGGACAATTTGCAGCTTTCAGGTCTGAGTCGTGCCCACCATGTTACCAACAAGCCTGGGGGTGGCACCCGGGCCTGGGGGCGACCCAGTGCATTGCAGCCTCCCCTGCAGCCCTACCCTACTGTGGACCAGGCCAGGGACAGCACATCTGGTGTCCAGAAGCCTGGCTGCAAGGCAGAGCTGACGCTAGAAAAATTCTTGTTCGGACTTGTGAATTGAGAAAATTCGATGTGGATGCTGTTTAGGGGCGTGAATATGGAACAAGCATCTCTGCGCTCTGCCGCCCGAGTGGATGGTCCCGCCCTGGCCCTGGACGCCGCAGGCGTGGACTTCCTTCATCAATCCGCTAACCGGTGTTCGTGTCTTCTCGTATCAATGAGTCCTCTCCGTTGTCCCCAAGAGGAGACCCTTGGCAAGAGGATCTGCCCGGGCGGCATTAGCCCTGTGGCCAGTGCAGTCAGGGGCCGCAGCCATCGTTACCTGGACATCCCCAGAGACGCGAGGTGACGGTGGGCACGAGCAGGACGCTGAGGTGCAGAGACGTGCAGCTGGGGCTTGACCTTCAGGTCCTGGAAACGCACATTTCACAGCTTTGATAAAAAAGATTTCTCTTCTGCCCTCTGGTGAAACTGCTGGGGTTGGAAGGAGACTCATGGAAAATGGCAGGCCCCCCCACCCCGTCGTCAAGAATCTTCCCCACAAAGAGGCCAGGATCATCTGTCACTTCTCCCCGCCTTCTGGGGAGGGACGGCGGGCTCAGTAGAGGGCGCTGCAGAGGCCCCTCCCCGCTCCCCGTGAGCCCACAAACGCAGGCCCTGGGTCTGTGGTCCGGGAGGGACAGGACTCACATGCTGAGTCCCGTGGACTCATCATCGCCTCCCCGCCCCACTCCCAGCCTGACTCTCAGGCAGGAGGGACTCGGCTGCACACGGATCCTCGGGGGCTGCTGGCAGAGGGGACACCCTGGCTGAGCCTGATGTCTCATTCTGGTGTGAGCGGGCTGCAGAAGTGTCCCTTGGATGCCATTACGTTTTAAAATCATTACGTTTGGGGTGGTTTGTTACACAGCAGCAGATAATGGAGACATTTCTAGGGCGAGTGCAGGCCAGTTGCTGGCATGTGGCAGGTGTTCAGTGAATTTTAGCAGCTGTTTTAATTCTTTGCAGCATATTACCATCATCAACAGCACATGAAGAAGTTGGTTTGGCAGATGTGACCGACGTCCAGAGATCCAAGGACCCAAATAATATTCTAAATACCTAGGCTCTGAAAAGGACATTAAGAAGAGGATGGTGAATCATTTCCTCTTTGGCTTTGAGGGTTAGTTTGCTGTGGCCTCGAGGTTTTACACTTTCTTAAAAAAATCAGGATAAAGTATCTTATTTTGGATTAGCACAGGGCACACATTGTTGTTTTTTCTTCTCGTCCGTAATTTCTTTGTCTTGAAAAGTGAAAGCAAAAATGTTTGCGGCGTTATTTGGCCTTCCAGTTCCTCTGACTTAAAACTGCCGACTTTGCTTTTGCTCGTGGTGCAAACATGTAACACAGTGGCTTTAATTTTGGTTTGAGACGGGTGTCCTCGCACGTCAGCCACAACCCCATACACAGGCACACCATCCCAAGGTGTCGCCTCTCCATCCTGCTAGAGACCATGTGGCTGGTGTCGGGGCCTCCCGTGCAGAAAACCAGGGGTCTGAGTTACATGCAGGTCGGGGCCCTAAGACCGGCCCCACTTCAGGTGGGGACTGCACACCACCAAGCCCCACACTCAGCTAGGACCTGGGGCTGCCGGGGCCTCTCCACTGGGAGATCGCCCTGGAAGCAGGACGGCCCCTGCACCTGAGCCACACCAGGGCCAGACCCTCTCAGCACTTTTTAAGAGGGCTGTCTTGGAGTTGGCCCTGGGGGAGCCCTTCCTGAGCACCCCTGAAGCCCCATTGCCCCATGCTGTCCGAGGATCTCAGGCCCCCATCCCTGGGCGCCCAGTGGAAGTGGCTCCCTGGGAAGCCAAGCAGAGTTGGCCCATCGCCCTAGATCTTGCAGACCTGCCCCCAGGGGGCACCCATACGCCCGTCCCCACCGTAGCCTCTCCTCCTGCCTCCCAGGAGGCTGAGGGGCTATCTGGTGGTCTCTGCTCTCAGAGCCTCTTGCAAAGGAAAAAATCGGCTGCCGGGGAGCCTCGTGGCAGCACCGGGAGAGTGTGTGGCCGTGAGGTGATTAGCAGGCAACGCTATTATCATGATGCTGCTAATTAATTCCCAGCTCGTTACATTTCCTGTGGCTAATTTGTACTCGGGCTGATTTGATTAAACTCATCTCTATGCTAATAAATGTGTTTTCCATTTGTTTTAGTGGCTGAAGGGAAAGAGTTTGATATTTACATCATATTTTGACGTTTATCAGAGAAATTGCGGCACCTGAATTAATACCTCTTTGGTTTACAAGTTTGTAGAAAGGATCGTAGTGTCAGGCATTTTGGGGGATCAGGCGGCCCTCCCTCTCAGTGACCCTCAGGCCCACCCCAGGGTGGGTGTCCCGCCCCATCACAGCCCTCCTGGGCAGGGCCCCCCTCCCCGCCCTCTGTGGGGCGTGGTGGTACCCATGACCCTCCCTGCTGACAGAGAGTGGGCACAGGACAAAACCAGCCTTCACATCCCCCAACCCTGAGCAGTGGGGTGACTGGGAACCATGCTTTTTCCCTAGAACAATCTCATCTCGACTGTGGGCCTCATCCACCCCCAGCCGTCCCCCACAACCCTCGCACAGGTCCCTCCAGTCGCTGTGTGAGCCCCTCATCAACACCTGCACACACACACACACACACACACACACACACACACACACACACACACACACACACACACACACACACAGGCATCGGGGAACCAGACTCAGTGCCCTCACCCCACCTCCACATGGTGGACCTGAGTCCCGGGGTCTCGCAGGCCCCCGGGCCCCTGGGCCCCTCCTGGTGGAGACCCTTCGGTGCTGCCTCTGCTGGGTGTCCTGGGCTTGACCTGGCCTCCAGGAGAGCTGAGTAAAAGAACAGTCTGGAATCTACCCATCTGCTACCCGCCAGCCCCGTCCCTCCTATGACCGTCTGTCCCTCCCCGGGCCCCACAGGCCCTGCACTGGCTCACACCTCCATCCCCCTTGTCCAGTCCAGGTCTCCTCGCTTAGGCCTTTGCTTCTGCTCTGATGCCCACCTGGCCCCTGGTTGGGGGCCCTGCTCCCCAGGAATGCCCTTCCCTCTCCTCTGGGGCCTCCCCATACCCCTCCTTGTGGGGCCCAGGCTGGAAGGGCAGACGGGACCCCATCCCAGCCCTGCTTGGGCAGAGTGCTTGTGCCATCCCAGACCGCATCTGGCCCAGTCGGTGGGCCCGGGGCTGGGAGGGTGTCAGTGGGCACCAGACCAACCCCGCAGGGTCAGTGGATGTAGTGGCCCCTGCTCCACGGGCCCAGGACCAACCTCCAACCCGGCCTCCCTGGAGAAGTGCCCGCCGGCCCCTTGAGGCTTAGATGAAATGCTCTAGGGATGAATGTAATCCAGGAATGACGGAGAGATGGCCCAGCGCAGGACAGTGGGCACACATGGCACCAAGAGTGAAGCAGTCTAGGGGATCTGTGCTGCCCAAAGGCTGTGAGATATGACAGCCCAACAGCCAATGGGGGCTTCAGGCTGCACCTGCTAAGGAGCGTCCTGCAGGGGATGCTGATGAATAAAGGGGATGAGTACCCCTGCTGTCGTGGGGGAGGGGCGCGCAGAATTGGGAATGGGCGGGGCCATGGAGGTGGGTGTGGCTCCGTGGGTGGGGCCTGGGCGGTGGGGCGGGGCCAGGCGGGCCTCGTGAGTGGGCGGGTCCTCGCAAAGGTGAGCGCCTTGGGTTCTGGGGTCCAGCGCTCACGCCTTCTCTGGACCCACCTGCACGGACCTCGCTCGGAGCCAGAACTTTCTCGGGATCATTCCACGGGGAAGCGGGAGTTGGGGGCAGATCACCGTTTCATTCAGGCTGAACCGGGCTCCTGCCATTTCCTGCCTTTCCCGTGAGGGGACCTCCCAGCCTAGGCGTCTGTCCGGCCCCGTATCACTGTGAAGGGCCTGGGGCTGGAAAGAGACAGCATGTGAGGAAGGTGGACGTGGGGGGATGAGAGCCTCGGCAAGGAGTGCCCCCGCCCACCAGCAGCCAAGATGGGAGACCTGGGAAGGAGAGTGGGGGAGGGGCAGTGAGGGGACAGGGAGTGCGGGAGGGGTGGCGGAAGAGGCGCTTCGGGGACAGGGAGTGAAGGGGGCAGTGGAGGGGGGTTGGACGCAGAGCCGGCTGCCCAGCATCCTGGCTGACCAACCCACACGGGGAACCTGAAGCCCCTAGGAGCCCTCCATGGGCTTGGCGCCTACTGTGTGCACTTGTGTGCCACAGCCTGTCAACATCAAAGTACCCAGATCCAAACATGTCGAAAGCACTGCTGTATGAAAACATGAGCTTCACCCTGAGCTCAGTAACACCCGCCTTGCTGTTTCAGGACCCGTCTCTGCAGCTGGCCAGTTGGTGTCGTTTCCAGATTCTAGACACTCAGGGACTGCCCTGCTGACATCTCCGACTCCTGCGGGGCCCTGGGTCCTGACCCCTGGTACGTGGGCGCTCATAGGGGCCAGGAACCCACTCTGATAGAACATTCCATCTCACTTGTCTTGTATTTTGTCATTGTTGCTTCCATCAGCACCGACATGAAAGCTTTGCCCAAACCCTGGGGGCTCATCTATCTCCCTGGCCCAGGGAGAAGCCAGAGACTTCCCTGCTGTGCCCCCGACCCATACCTCAGGCAACACCACAGGAACGCCCACACCATGCCTCTCTCTCACCCACTGGCTTCCCCACCTGCTGCTGGAAAGGTGACAGGCCAGCCTCTGTTTTTCAGACAGAATGTTGTCCCCTCCCTCAAGAAGGAAGCTCTGGTTCCCATGCACCCTCCTCCTGCACTTGAGTTCTGCAAGGGGAAGGGGCTGAGGGAGACCCTGAGATTGGCTGAGATTCGTGGTGGGAATTGTGGGTTGGGCTGCACAGAAGGGAGGACAGTGTCACTAGTCGCTGCCCTGGGAGAGCTGGCCAAGGGGGGCTCAGTGCTTTTCTCCAGCCCCAGGCATCGCTGGGCCCTTGACCACGCTGCCCGCTGAGGTGGGCCAGGAGCTCTGGCCCAGGGCCCAGCTCACAGCAGCAGGTCCCTGACAATGTAGCCATTTTACAGATAGGAAAACTGATAAATGGACAACGGTTCGAAAATAAGCTGTGCAGTCTTCTCAGTTCTCCAGGGTCGCACCCTCAGTGGCAGAGCCAGCATCCCCCCGCAGACAGGAAGCGTCCGGGCCCACACCCTTGCCGGCCATGCTGGGCTGCCCCCTCCTTCCAGCCTCGTTGTCTGGCTGTCAGCCCCCTGCACCCAGGAGCGTGCCCGCCTTGGGTTGTTTCCTTCCCCCAGCCCACATTCAGACCCAGGCAGCCTGTGGCCCACCTCGCCACACTGCGTCTGTCCCCACTCAGTGGCAAGGACCAGGGATGAATGCCGTGACAGGTACCAGGCACGTGCTCATCAGATGCGGCACCAAACGCCAGATCGCGGAACCACTCTAACCAACGTGGGCTCCGATCTTCGCTTCCTGGCAAAAGAACAAGACTTTCCAGGCATATACAAAGGCCTTGTGCAGGTTTCGGAGAGCGCGGCGCACACGGTTATCCAGCTAAATATTCCATCACATGAAGTGTGATGGGGAATGGAGGGGTATCCTACTTCCTGGGCCTCCGCATCTCAGCATAAACTCAGGGTCGGCACCAACCAATAGACCAGAGAACACAGGCCTCCTTCTCAGGTCTGTAGGCTGCGATTACACGGAGCGGTGCCCAGGGTACTTCCTCTCTGCCTACCGGCCTGAACCCCAACTCTCAGGGCTGGGCGAAGCTTGGACATTTCCAAATCATTGTCTCAGGGGACCAAGCAGAGGAAGGGTGTCCTTCTCTGTCCTTTGGGGAATTGCTGTGAAGAGGGAGGAAGAAGGGGAGGAGGGAGGGAAGAGAGGGGCAGGGCACGAGGGATAGGATCAAGGAGTGCGACAGGTCGGCTCAAGGTCTGACCAAGGTTAATAAAAGACTTACGTTCCCAAAGATGTGCAGGCAGAACCATAACTCTGATGTGTTGAAGTTAGGCCCAGTGGAGCTGGTGTTTCTTAAAGCCGCTCGAAACTCTCAGAGGCTGGAACATAGTGTCTTCAGCACCTTGGAGAGTGCCTCCAGGCCCAGAGCCAGTCCTGGCCGGGTCCCAGCACTGTGGACAGTGGGCCAGGCACCCTGGACACCCCAGGGACTGGCGGACACAGGGCCCAGCCCTCTCCAATGGGAGGTAAGGCAGGGTGGCTGCAGTCACCCTGCCAACAGCCGGGCAAAGACGCGTCTCGTCCTCCTGCAAGCTGGCTGTCCTCCATGGGGCTCTGACACGTGCCCCTGACGCATGATGACAGCTCAGCTCCCTTGGGGCAGCAGGAGCCTCTCCCAGCCTGGCATTTTAACTGGCCTTTAACCAGCAGGTTTTTAAAGCCCAGAGCTCCTGAACAGGCCAGACCCAGCTGCCCTTAGAAGCTGGGTGTGGATCCGGGGGGTTCCCAGTGCCCCCACAGCTGCCAGCAGTGAAAGGCAGCTCCACCACTGGCAGGAGGCCTGCCCCTCCATCCAGATCCGGCCTCCTCGCACGGTGCTGGCTGCACACTGTGAGCCGGACAGGCTGACACCCTTGTGGTGGTGGCTGAGCCCACAGGTTTCCTCCGTGTTACATTGCTGCGCTTTCTGTGCCCTGCGATCTATCATGCCAGGGCAGCCAAGTCCCATCCTTCTTGGTTTTTTATTTTTGCGGTACGCGGGCCTCTCACTGTTATGGCCTCTCCCGTTGCGGAGCACAGGCTCCAGACGCGCAGGCTCAACAGCCACGGGCCCAGCCGCTCTGCGGCATGTGGGATCTTCCCGGACCGGGGCACGAACCCGTGTCCCCTGCATCGGCAGGCGGACTCTCAACCACTGCGCCACCAGGGAAGCCCCCAGCCTTTCTGTTTTACGAATCCTGACCGTTATGTCCAAATGTGGCTCAGCCGGCTCTGTGACCAGAGATCAGAGACAAGGTGCCCTCGCCCCATCCCAGCTGTGGGCGAGGCTATCTGTGCTCCCTCATCAGGGCCCGCGGCAGCACTCCACGTGCAGTTGGGGGGACCAGTAGGCTGGCTTCTCTGCCACTCTGTGATTCTGGGCCGGGCCCAACAACAGGGCCGCTGGGCAGGTGAGGCTGGATTGGAGGGAACAGCCCGGGAAGGTGGGCCCAGGGGTCCGGGGCCTCTGCCTGGAGCGGCCTCCCCGCCCTTGCTCACCTTCCAAAGAAGTCGGCACAAACGCCTGCTCTCCGCAGAAAGGAGTCATGACGGGTGCACGCCCCCCTCCCGTGTCCTTCCCAACTGCCCACGGGGCCTCCTCCTTCCCTCCCTCGGCCTGCTCTCAGCTACACGAGTGCCGGCCCTCCAGGGTCCCATGTCTCCCCACCCCAGGATGGTGGTCCCTGCTTCCTGACCTCTAGAAACCCCCTTTTCCCTGGGAAAGCCCCTTAATACTCCCCAGGAGGGAAGGGATGTACAGATCCCTCTGGGGCAGGAGAGGGTTAAGGACCTATAGCTCTACCGTGGGAGTGTGTCTGCCTCGCCCTGGCCTGCTCTTTCTGTGGAAATGTTCCGTTTTGCTTTTCTTCCCATGCTGCCCACCCCTGGAGGCCTAGGTGTCTCTGGGCTCCAGGAAAGCAGGTGGTTTCAGTGGGGCGGGGCCTGGGGCCCAGACCCTGGGAGCTGGGCACGTGCCTCCCGTCCTGGCCACGGTGGGTCCCTCCCTGCCCTTTCCTCTCCTCAGCACCGGGAGGGAGGTGGGGGGCAGGGGAGCTGCAGAGGAGGGAGAGCGGTGCTGTCGCCCACCTGCCCGCCTGTGAATGCGTCTTTGTTGCATCTTTGTCTGAGGTCTGCAGCCCCCACTCCTGTCTGTGGACATGAGAGCTGCCCTCACTCTGCATGGAGTGGGGGACCGGGGGTGCAGGAAGGGGGCGGCAGGCAGGACCGTGTGTCAGCACCAGACCCGGGCTCCCGCCTCTGCCCCCGGCCCGTGCAGACACTGGCCCCGCCCAGCTCACACGCACCCCCAGCGAGCAGCCCCCAGGTGGTCAAGAATGCTGCTCAGCGCTTCAGAGGGCTGGGAGGCCTGCACCCCACATCCGTCCCACCCACCCACCCAAACCTCAGGCCAGGCTGTTCAAGGAGGGAGGGAGGGAGTGAACGAGGGAGTGAATGAGTGAGTGAATGAGTGAGTGAATGAATGACTGAGGGAGTGAATGATTGAGTGAATGAATGACTGAATCAATGAATGACTGAGTGAGTGAATGAATGACTGAGGGAGTGAATGACTGAGGGAGCGAATGAGTGAGGGAGTGACTGAGTGAGGGAGCGAATGAATGACTGAGTGAACGAGAGAGCAGCGGTGATGAAAGTCAGGAAGTGACATCAGGCTCTGGGGCTTCGGCGTGAGCGGAGCCGTTGCCCCCTCCACCTGCCCCGGGATCTCCAGACTGGAGCCCAGGAGCAAGTGGTGGTCAATACTTCAGGGTCCCCGCTGTCCCTGAGAGTCACGCTCCCCCCACCTCCGACCAGGCCCACTGTCGCTGTCCTGGGAGCCCTTCCTGGTCCCCTGCTCAGAGCTGCTGCCCTCCTCTGAGCAGAGCAGCTGCCTTGGGTTCCAACTGGACACGTGCTCCCGTGAGAGGGGTCACTTATTCACGCCTGTCTGACGGGCAGGTGGGGTCAGGGCGGTGGACAGTCCCGCGCAGGGAGGAAGCCCGCTCACTCAGGCTCCAGGAGGGAGCACCTCCCGTAGCCTCTTTGTGGCCCTGTCCCCGCGGATGCACCTCTGGCCACGTGCCGTGTCAACCCCACTCTGGATCTGCGGGGCCTCCCGGACAGCAAAACCAAACTGCTACTTATTTACGTCTTAAACAAACCCTGGAAACCTTAAATTCTGTATTTTGTGTTCCCGCTTTGCCCACAAGACCTCAGCACCGTCAGGTCAAAGCTGTCCCTTCCTTACAGGTCGTGCAGGGCCCTTGTGTTCCAGAACCGAGACAAAGGAAGGACCTCGGCCCGGGCCCTGACGGCAAGTGAGCAGGAGGAAGAGCCCGTGACCCGGGGGACAGAGGGCAGGTCAAGGGCTACGATTCCGCCCCTGGCTCGACGCTTACAGTAGCATTTCGCGTTGTCCAACCTGAGAAAAACATTAACGGAAAACGGCCTTGACGCGGAGCAGGCATCTTTCCACCTGGGAGGACGGAGAGGTGCTCAGGCGGCGGCCGTTCCAGCCCCTCCTGAGTGTGGCCTGCGGCCTCCTCACACGTGCTCCCCAGGAGGAGGCCTGCTTCCGACACAGCCACCACCTAAAGGGCTCTGAGAGCCTAACAGCCCGGAGAGGGGTCTTGGACCCCAGGACGGTCTGGACCAGAGGCCCTTCTCCGGAGAACCAAGCACCCACCAGCAGCAGAAAAGCAGTGAGATGGCACTCCTCTTGCCCGGTGTAGACCCTCGCAGCAGCACCCAGAGGTCTGAGTTCCAAGACAGGTCCTGTCCAGGCGCCGCCCAGGTCCAAGCGCCTCGGGGGCAGCCCTGTGAATGTGGCCGGTCCTTGTGAAGGTTAGGGTGCTTTGCCTCTCCGGGGGACCTCTCCCCAGCCCAGCACGTGGGAGCAAAGCCGCTCCAGCCTTGTGAGATTCTCCCAAAATGTATCACCCAGCGAGGAAGAGAAGCCAGGGACTTTTTGAGGGAAAAAAGTCCGTCTCAGGCATCCACTGCAGGGGTGAGGATGACGCAGCCTGGCGCTGTGGGCCCATCAGCGGGGTGGCACCCCTTGCCAGGCACGTGGGAGATAGTGGGTAAACCCGACCCCGGCCACAGCCTGTGACGGAGCCCAAGGTCTGGGGGGACCACCACACCCTAATCCCAGAGTCGCATGGCACACCTCCAGCCTGGACAAAACCCAGCCACCAAGAGAAGCCCTTGGATGCGCAGGACCAGAGCAGGGTAGCAGCTGCGTCCAGCCCAGCCGTCAAGAGGGACCCTGTGTCCAAGCTTGCGGGCGGTCAGGACAAGGGCAGCCCCGCCCACCGCCCAGCAGCCCGGTGGGTTTGCAGGCGTCCCTGCCCGCCAGGCCCCAAACCAAACGCCCAGGGTGTACGGCCAGCCGTGGTGGGAGGAGCTGCTGGAGGCCTGGGGGCTGCTGTCTGCACTCGCTTCTGCCTGAGGTCTCTGTTTCTGTCCATCCCCCGCCGTCCTCCCGGTTGGCATGCTACTTTAGCATCCTCTGACGACTGTTTAGGGCTTGTTTTTAACCATGAAAAACAGAGCTTGTGATGAACAATAGCTTCTAAAATTATTTCTGTTCCGGCAGTTTGGGAAAGAATCAACGCCTTGGCAGAAGCTACAAAGATTCTCATTTCCCCGTCGTCTTTGCTTCGAGCCGACGCCAGCCTCAGCTGATCCTGGATAACGGAGACAATCAGACAGCTCCCCAGGGAGGCCCGCGGCACTCATGGGGGGGCTGGAGCCGGGGCGGAGCAGAGTCACCTCCTGGCGCTGAGCCGAGCGCAGGCGGGGGCGGTGGGGCAGCGCCCTGACCTGCAGCAGACAGCCAGCTGTGGGTGAACACGCCTCCCGACCGCAGGAAAGGGCCTCATCTGTGCCAAAGGTGGGCCGAAACGTGGGTCAGGCTCCGAAGCTCCCTCCCCCTTCGCCAGCCCTCGGTCCCGCTCAGCCTGGGGCCTGCGAGGGGCCCCTTCCTCCTTTCGCAGATCCTTGAGGTCTGGGGGCTGATTTGGACTTGTAATCTCTTTTGCAGGTTAATTTTCCACGAAATTAGCTACACTGCATGACCTTGAAATGTTCTTTCTGAAGGACTGTTTTCATTCTCCTGAGTTGCTTGTGTCTCCCCTTGTGACTGTCGGAGACGTGGACCAGCTGGATTAGGTGGACGCCACAGATACCTGGAGCAGAGAACAGAGGCCGTGGGGAGCATTTTTTTCAACCAAATCTGATGCAGGAGCTGTTTCCAGACAGCCGCTGGCAGGGTGATGCCTCAGGCAGCCCCACGTTTGGGGGAACCTCACGGAAGTAAGTATGTAAAACCGTTTCTCATATTCGCTGTTAGCAAAACCAAAATGGGAGCTGAGGGCGCATGTGAGCTAGTTTTGACAAGACGAATAGCACATGGGCGGTGTCTCCAGCCCCTCGGCAGCAGGAAATCCACACGGAAAATGCGACAGAAACGTCTCCTCGTCAAGACCGTAGGGGCTGCCTGGGATTTCTGTCCAGCCCTGCAGGGTTTAAGCCAATGCCGCAGCCGAGAGCAACCTTCCCCAAGAGGTGCTGGTCTCCCCCGGGGCTGGGCTGGTACCGCCCCTGAAACCAGCCCTGCCCCTGCTGCTTCCAGAAGCTTCCTGCCCAGAGTGCGGCCGCGGTGACCTCCAGCCCTGCCCTCACCAGCCACGCTCTCCTCTCTGCAGGCCTGGCTGCCGCGTTCCTGTCTCAGAAGCAGAGTCACCTGGCCCGTAAGGCGGGAAGCCTGACGCGTCCCCACCTCGCCCCAAACAGCGTCTTCCTCAAGATCTAAGGCCCCTCCTGCACACGCCTGACCCCTACGGGAATGTCCAGCCCTGTCTCAGTCCAAACCACGTTTGCTGCGCTGATGCGAAGGGGGCCAGGGTCTCACGAGTCAGGATGCGAAGGCCGCAGGCACAGCCTTCAGCTCTCAGAGCGTGTCCTCCCACAGCGGAGCCCCCAGGCGTGCGGCTTCTGTGCGGGGCTCCACCTAGCAGCCCCCCCACCGCACACACCCTCTCCCGAGGATGGGTCCCCACCGGCCCCCGGCGGCCTCAGCAGGATCTCTCTCTTAGTCTCTCTTGTCCCCTGTCGCCACACACCCGGGCCTGGGCCTCCAAGGTGCAGGCACCTCCCCACCTGGGTCGGCGGCCAGCTGGGGCTCAGGTCAGGAGGTTCCTGCCCAGCTCTCTTCTCGCCTGCCCCGCCTGCTCCAGGATACGCCAGCGGCCACTCAACTTCCTCTTTCTCAAAGATCGCGAGACCCGAGGGGGGTGGATGCGGAGAGATGCTCACGATGGTGGAGGAGACGCCCCCCCCCCTCACCTTTACCTGGGGTGGGGGAGGGCAGAGCCTGCTGCTGCCAGAGGGACGGAGGATTCCAGAATGGAGCCCCCGGGACAGCCAGGAAGGGCTCTGCGTTCCACATGAGTTCCCAGGCAGCCCGCGGGGGGTAAGTGGGCTGGTGGCCGTGGACGTCTTGGTCAGGCACTCAGCTGCAGACAAGGCCCCGGGAGAATTCGCTCTCCCTGCGTGGAGCTCAGAGGAGCGGCTTGAAGGACACCCAGTGGCCCCCAGGCAGGAGGAGGGTCAGCCATCCAGCACTGGGCCACCACCAACTCAGCTGTGTTATATACACAGATGTCAGTTCTCCCAGCCTCAGGAAGTACCTTCTGTCCAAGCCTTTCCAAGCTTCAGCCCCACCCCAGGTGCCATCAGGAAAGCGCCCCGCTTTGTGCCACCTGCCCAGGACCCTCTGTGACCTCAAATGCCCCACTGAGCCCTCTTAGGGCCAGGAACCCCTCAAAGGACACAGCTGCCTAACAGGTGCAGGGGCCAGGCTTCCCTCAACCCAGGACACTGTGACAGACTCAGCCCCTGTCTGGGTGGGGCTAGGGCACTGCAGGCCTGGCCTGGGGTCTGGCTGTGCTGCCGAGTGAGCCCCCGGGCGGCAGACGGCGAATTGTTGCCCTGGCTGGTGAAGGTGCGCGCGCTGCCGCGGCCACCACCAGGTCGGGAACGTTCGGAGGTAGCACTCGGCCGCCCGGCCCCCCAGCCCAACCCTTACACCTGGAGTCGAGGGCCAGGTCAGGGTGGCCGCAGTGTCATCCACTCTGCTGACAGCAAGGGCCCCAAGGAGATAAAGAGGGACCAGGACAGTGAGGCGGTTCCCTGCCATGTGTGCACTCGCACGCCCGCTGGGAGGGGCAGGCATTTCCAACACCTCGGAGGAGATAGACGCCCCCCTCCACGTGGGGCTGCCCTTCCCCGCAGTGGGCGCCTAGCCAGCCCCGCGTGCCAGCTGCAGGCCGCACCAGCCTAGCTGACCCCCGCAGCACTGACGGGGGCCCCCGCATGGCCCGCTTAACCGGAAGAGGAGCAGAAGAAGGGGCAGGCGGTGAGGCAGCCTCCGTGTCTCCACCTCTGAGGGTCCTGGCGTCGCTGGAGTGGGTCCAGCCTGCAGGGCCCGCTGCCGGGAGGAGGGGCGACGGTGACGGAGCGGCGGCTCCGAGGTGGAGGAACACGGAAGTGTCTGCAATCAAACAACTGGGGGGGCACCGTCGCCCTCCATGCTGGGGGCCACACTGGGGGCCACACTGCGGGCCACGCTGGGATCCACGCCGAGGACGTGGCCGCAAGCACAGTGGGGAGCTGTTGCCAGGACCCAGGTCACACCCACACGCACACGCACCTGCAAGGGTGCACACGCAGGCACCCACAGAGCTCGGGCTCCCACACTCCCACACGTGCAACCACTCATGCAGAGCATGATAATATGTGCACACGTGTGTACACTCACAGATACGCACACGTGCACAATGAAACCACAGGCACTCATATGTATGCACCCAGCACAAAACACTCACAAAGTGCACATGTGTGCATCCATACATGTGAGCAGGTGCACACACACGTATGCACATGCTTTCGAGCACAGCACACCGGGCAGGTGGTAGCTGGCCGGAGGCCACCTCCTTGGGGGCGCAGACCCTTCCCTCCTCTGGCAGAGCCCCTCCTTCTGAAGCTGCGTCTACCCCAGAATCCCTCTGCCTCACAGATCCCCAGGGCAGGGCTGGGGGGCGGTCTCTGAGTCACAGGCCCCCAGGAAGGAGGACAGTTAACCCGTTGTCCCCCAGGCTGGCACCTCAGCTGGGTTTGAGGAGCTTAACAAAGCCTTGCAGGACCTAACGGTGCTGCAACCGTGGCTCCTGGCGAGGAGCGTTCACTGGGAGAGACGGACCTGCACCCCCTCCCTTCTGCATCTCTCTTTCGTTCTCCGCCACATGAATTCCTTGAATTGGAAAGGTCACAGGAATATTCTGTGTTACTTGCAGTTACGATATCAGACTAACTGCAGGGGAGGAGGGAAACTTCAAAAAAGGAAAAAGAGGAGGTGAGGCCCCTGTGCCCCTACCTGGAGGACAGGGGGGCCCCTCGGCCCGCTGCGGGCCGGGTCCCAGCTCAGACCAGCAGCCAGACGTTGCTTCTGCTGAGGTCTGAGCCGGGAGGAAAAGCCACCTTATTCCCGCCGCCCCTCCTTGGCCCCTGCGTGAAACAAGTGAGTGGACAAGTGCGTAAATGAGTGAGCGAGGGGGTGAGGGTCCCCCTGGGGCCACGCCTGCCTGGTCCCCCTCGGAGCTGTGGGCGATGATGCACCCCAGGCGCTGGGCTGGGAGTGGCCCAGACACCCAGTCCCTCCTGCTCCACCAAAGACAAATCCACAGCAGGGCGAGGGCCACACAGGTTGCAGAGACGGACACACCACGTGGCCACGTGTGGACGTGCCGCTAGTGGCTGTCCCCCGCCTGCCAGTCCCCGCGGGGTTCCAGCCTCCAGACTTTAGGGACGACATGGAGGCCCTGAAGTGCGGGGTGGGGGGGGGGTCTACTTCCAGCCAGGTCTCCGACCCCAACCCACTGAGTGGCTGGCCCGCCGCTGCCCTCTGCTGGCCACACAGGCCCACTGAGCCCCAGGCCGGGGCCAGGAGAGGGAGGAGACCACCGGCGAATTGGGCCGGTGTCAGCTCCAGTCGGCGGCACAGAGCTGGTTGCCATGGCAACGGGAGGGTGGGGGAAGGGCCGCGCGGCCTTCTGGAAAGCAGGGAATGCGCTGTCCTCCTTCTGCTGGAGCCAAATTCCTCACCCCTGCCTCTCCCGCGAAGCCCATGTGACCGCCCGGGCCCGGGGAGGGGGAGGGGCGCAAGGAGAGGCCTGGCCTTGCTTGGGACGCTGTGGGCAGGCAGGACTGTCGCTGGCCACTGCCCTGAACGCTCTGCAGGCCACATCCCCTCCTGATGGACCTGGAAGGCACCTGGGGCTCCCCTGCCAAGTCGGTGGGCTCGGCCAAAAGTAGAGGCCGGGGGGACCTGACACAGAGGGGGTCCCGGAGGCCTCACCCCACCCCAGGCCCCAGCTCTTGCAGAGGCCACTGTGCACACATCGCTTGGGGAGGGTGGCAGCTGCCCTGGCCTGGGTGGGAGTGGGCAGAGGGGTTGTCTGAAACCGGGACCCCAGGCCCACAGCCGGCAGCCCCATTAGTATGCAGCTCACAGCCCTGGGGCAGCCCCCCACCGCAGGCACTGGGCCAGGCTGCAGCCTCCAGGCCCCCCAGCCTTCACGCACACCCCGTCACCCAGCAGGGGGTGGGCAGCTGAGCTTGGAGCAGAGGGGTGGGAGGGAGGCTCGCGGGGGGGGGGGGGGGGGGGCCCTGAGGTCAGCATCTCCCAAACATTTCTTCAGCATGAGATGTCTCCTCGTCCTCCAGTTATGGCTTTATGTAGACAAACGGGAGAGTCACCGGTTCTAAATAAAGTTATTTGTCTATGTAAATTAATATATCATATTCTCTCCTGAAATAGAGGGAATTATTTGTCTCTGGAGAAATCATGTTAAAGACTGACATCGGTATAACGCACTCATTTGCATATGCAGATATGTGTAATTATTCAACGCACAATTAAAGGCTGTGTGTTAGCAAATGAGACTAATTAGATACATTTATCTATGATAATCAGCTTTTTACAAACAAAATAAATCCCCTTTCGTTTCACCGGGAAGGGTCGAGGGAGCCTGCCTGGAGCCTGCCTGGAGCCTGGTCCGTCCCGGGCCGCAGGCAGGGCCCGTTCTCCCACGAGACGTGAGACCAGCACCAGGAAGTGGAGCTTCCAGGCTTTGCAAAAGCCATGGGGCCCGAGGGCGGGTCTCTGGGCCAGGGAAGGTCCCCGGGGGAAAGTCTGGAGAGACGCAGAGTCCAGGGTGGGGGTCCCGTCCCTGAAAAGGAAAGGTAGGTGCATCCCCTGGGAGGGGAGGGGAGGGGAGGGGAGGGGAGGGCCTGCAGGGACGCAGGGTGCAGAAAGCGTCACACACCAGCACCATCGCAGGGCGTGAGGGACTGGCTGCGGGCCTGTTCCAGCTGGCCAAGGGGCCACCAGCCTGGACACTCACGGGGTCACCTGCCAGCCTCAGGTGGCAAGGGCTTACTGAGATGGGACACAAAGCCCAGCCCCCCAACCTGGTGCCGTTCCGGCCCCAGAGCCACCCTGGGATCTGGCTGAGGCTGCGCTTTTCCAGGACCCCTCCCCGCACTCTCCTTCGGCCACACTGGGCCAGAAAGAAGACCCCACACCCCGTGTCTCCATCAGGCCCTCATTCCAGGCAGAGGGAGCAGCAGATGTCCCGCTCCCCACCCTGTGAGAAGGGCCTGCGGGGGGGCCCAGCTCTCCGCTCACGCCGTCAGAGAGCCCCCGGCCCACGTCGCCGTTTACCTACCACGTCTGTCTTCCTACAGCGAGCCTGCTGTGCGCCAGGCCCGTCTGGGGACACTGACGCCATGAGCGCAAAAATGAACAAGACAACGGACAGAGAGCGGCCTTTGGGCCCGCGTCCAGTGCAACCACGACCAGCACGACCACGTCCAGACACAGGTGCTGGAGAGGGTCCAGGGCGCCTGCAGGGCTCAGGACACCGAGAGATGGCATCCACACACCACGGACGCAGCGAGCTCTCCCTGCCCCTTCCACACACCTCGTCATAGTCATCCTTTTTCGGGCAATTTAAGCCTTTATTTGGAAAAGGCCTAACGCCCAATTTCTTCAGCCGAGAGGCGTTTTAAGCAGCACATCACAAACATGACTGTGTCCCGGGTGGGGCCTGAGGTCATGAGGACGTTCTGCCCTGACCGCTGAACCAGGTGGCCGTCCCTCTGCCCCTGGGGCAGACAGAGGCGAAAAAATCCAGGTGACAGGGTAATGGAGGGGACATGGGCGGGTGGACAGACAGGCCTTCGGCCTCCTGGAGATCAGAGGGCACCTGAGCCCCTCCCGGGACGGCCCCGCGCAGCCCTGTCTCTCTGCGAACAGCCCAGCCTCAAAGCGGGTGAGGATGCTTTAAATTAGATGCCGCCGCAGCAGGTCCCCCCGGAGTTGACGGCAATCTAATTAAGCAGCCAGTCTAGCACCAAATGTCCTAATTTCCCGAAGCTCGCTCGGGGACACGAGTGTCTCTTCACAGCCGTGGCTACCAGCCCCACCTGGCCTGCGCACCATCCGCGGCCGTGTCAGGGGATACCCACCAGAAATGCTGATTGTTTTCAGAACCCTAATTAATTAGACCAAGCGTCTGAAAGGCACTCAAAATATCGCCGACAATGTTAAAGGGCAGCACGTGAGAGCAGACGCAGAACATCCCCGGCAGCCACCCGTGGAGCCCCCCCGGGGTTGAGGGGCCAGCACCCCCTGCAGGAGACACCCTCCTGGGCCTCCTGGCTCCCCCGCCTCTAGGGGTCCCGGGGGCCCAGCCTCCGTGGACATCGCAGAGGCCCGCACTCTGGCTTCTGGGTGGGTTTAGCCAATGGGGCCCAAGAGGAGGAGGAATAAGCGTAGGCATTTGCTTCCATCCCTCCCTGCTTGTCTGCTGTTGGCTGAGTCTCTCCTGTGGGTCAGGGGCCCCAGAAGCCCATGGCTCCTCCAAGGGCTCCGCCCCGCATCCATGGGCACTGGCAGCCTCACACCCTCCCTGACCCCGCTCCTGGCCCCCTTTCTGCACGGCCCCCAGGTGCTCCGGCCAAGGCCTGTCTCTTGGTGGGATCTGGCTGGTTTGGTCACTTGTTGGTGAACTCACTCTGTCACAAATATTTTTCGAGCCCCTATGGTGTGTCGGTGGGTCTTTAGACACTAGAGACGCAGCAGAGAATGAAACAGCCTCACAGACGCACCAGGCCTAGAGGAGCTGCTGGAGAGCACACAGGGGCCAGCCGAGGCTGCCCCGGATGGTGGCCCTCCTGTGCCCTTGCCAGAGCTGGGAGAAGGGAGCCAACCGCATGGCACGCTGGCACATGGCCGGTGCAGAGCCCCACCAGCATGTGCAGAAGTGGGGCTCCAGATCAGTGAGTGTTTGCATCACTGGCCGAGGCACTCCTGATAGGGCATGATCACGGGCACCAGCGAACATCCTGAGGCTGTGAGGCTCACACCCGCCGAGGCCACAGGTCTGGAGGGCGGGGTGGGCTTCCTGCAGCCACGAGGTCAGGACCCTGGCGATGAGCCCTCCAGGCGCTCCAGCTCCCAGGCCCGAGGGTCCCTGTCACCTGCCCGCACATCCCGGGCACAATTTCCCTCTGGGATCACGCCTCGCAATCAATGGAATTAGCGTGTTACCCCTAAAGAAGTTAATTATATTAGTACTTTCTGATGCTGCAATCACAGAGGTTTGTTTTGATGCTAAATTCGGTAAAACTTTAAATTAGGATAATTAAATAATTAGCTGCAAGATGACAAAAGCTAGCAAACAACTTCCCCCGCCCTCGGACACGCCCAGCGGCGTCACCTCTGTGGAAGTTGCCTCAGAGAGCGGCGTGTGCAGCCCCACAGAGCCCCACAGAGCACCACAGAGTCGGCACTGGGAGGTGGCCCCGGCGCCAGGCCGGCCTCCACCTTCCCGCCGGGTCCCTCGTCCCCGGGCGCCTGTCTCAGCGTCAGGGCCTGGCAGCCTCTGCGTGTCTGGGGCGGAAGGAGCATCAGAGCTTGGTGTGACCCGTGCTTCGAGGTGTCCCCACCCCTGCTGGAAGCATCCCTGCGGGAGGGCCATGGGGCTGCTGGGTTTAAGATGGACACGGGCCTACAGAGCCATCCACGCAGCAAACTGAGCGCTCTTGTCCCTGGGGAGGCTGGGAGCGCAGTGGAACCGAAGAGCAGTGTGGGCCTGAGACCAGGTGACCCCGAGGCCTCCTGCCTGCCCTGCAGATCGGAGCCGTACTCCTTCCTGCCCCTCATCCCAGCCTCCCCGGAAAATGCACCCAGCGCCAGCCGTGCGCGGTAGCCGGCTGTGTTCTGGACGGCGCGGCTATTTGAAGAGGCCTTTGGTTTCTAGGTTAATGCGGCACATTTAGGTCCCGAATATTCAAGAAAACAGGATCTGTGGAGCGGCCTCGTTTCTGTCCAGGTGAGTTCCCTGTCCAGGTGGGACGTCAGCTCTGAGTGTGATACTTCCTTGTGTTTCTAGGGGTCAGACTGCACTGGCTCCCGTGGACTTGGGACACGGTTCCGCTGTGACTGTGCCCCAGGCTTTGGGGAGAAACTGCAGTTTTTCCCCGGGCTCTCCGGTTGCAGGCGTGCGTGCATCACCTGTACAGCCCCCGTTTGGGGGAGGCGAGAGCCCACGGCCCGTCTGCAGCACGGACAGTGCACAAGGGAGCTGCCGGCACGCTCGTGAACACCGCGTTTCACACACATCCCGAGTGAACCGTAACACGGTCCTCCGGGTATGGGGACCCCACCTCTATAACACCCTGAGCCAGCGGCAGCCGGCACCTGACATCTAGCAGACACGTCGCTCCAGTGGACCCAGCCGCAGCCTGGGGGCCCCACTCGGTGAGCTGTGACTTGCCCAAGACCCTTCTGCCTCTGGAGTGGGGAGGCAGTATCGTTGTTCACTGACTGCGGGTGAAGATGAGCCCCACGGCTGCCCGCCCACAGACACCATTAGGATGCGGCAGTACAAGGAGAAAGGGACCCGAGACCAAGGCTGAAGGCCCCCCAGGGCTGGGCTCTACTGCTGGGCCAGCTCCAGAAGCCAGCTCCCAAGAGACACTGTCCTTCTGCCTGAGATAGAGCCTCAGGCCGCGCACCGCCCTAAGCTTCCATCCCCACTTCCGGGCCGCCCACCGCAGAGAGGACCCCTGGGTGAGCCACAGGGGCCCCATGGCCTCAGCAGGTGCCATGAGTGTGAACCCGCACGCGCTGGCAGACAGTCCTCCCCGGAGCTTGGACGGAGGGGCCGGCACGCATGCCCTGCTCCCTTGCTCACGCTCCCACTTCGTGGCCAAATCTCCAGCGGTCTCTTCTGTCCCCCCCGGCAGCAAAATTCTCTGTTCATGGACTTTCAGGCAATGAAAACCCTCAAGGGATAAGAGGAGGGGGACTGGGGACAGAGGAGACCCCTCCCCAGGAACACTCAGATGATAAAGGGGGACCCGGCCGCGTAATCCATCCCAAAAGGAAGCCCCCAAACGCCACTTGCATATGTGGAGCCGCCTGGGTCAGTCGGGGTCCAGCTGGGAGGATGGAGCCTCCCCGCGTGTGTGACTAGGGCGCCAGCTTCAGAGGAAGCATGGGAGCATGCTATCGTTTCGAGGTCCCTTTGGAAGGCAGGAACTCGGAGGCACAGACGGGCAGCGGAAGGAAGACAGGACGGGGGTGACGGCAGGAGGGGCGCCCACAGCGAGGGGGGCCAGATGGGCAGGGCCTGGCCAGGGTGCAGAGCCTGTGTAGTCGCTGCCATGCAGACCTTCCACTTGTCCACGAAGCCTCAAGCCTGGGACAGGCCTTGGACCAAGGAGAGGGGTGAGGGGACCCCAGCTCCACAGCCCGCATCGTGCTGCTTTCCGCTGAGGCTCTGGCCGAGAGGAGCCCCTTCCCAGGGGCCAGGGCTGACGTCCCAGCGGATCTGGGTCCAGTGAGCAGCTTCATGTGGCCACGTGGCCGTGTGTGTGTCCTGCTTGCAGTGGCCCCTGACCCCACGAGAGCCCCTGGAGAGCCCACGTGTGCGTGCCTGTCCAGCCCTTGCCTGCCCCTCGAGGGCCCTGCTCTGGTGGGGGACTGGGGCCGTTGGCCTCCTCCCAGCCTCGCTGTGCTTTGTTTCTTTGCTGTCATTTCATTCCTAATCACGGAATTTTACTCTCAAACCAAAAGATGTTCAATTGCGTAAAATCTTGTGCGTTACCCCGACCACACCCCACTCTCCTTGTTTTAGGGTTTCACTTCTGAGTTTGTTTGTGCCTCCTTCAGTTTACTGAGCTCACGCACAGAAATGGCCTCTGTCCCGACAGCGAGCACAGCTGCCTTCTGGGTCTGAAGGGGTGTCACCTAACCCCAAGCCCCCGCGGGGGGATGCGTGGCGGAGATGCAGGAAGGGCCAGAGGTGGCCGTAATTGGTTCTGGCTGCAGGACGGTTGGAGCCTGGGACCGGCTGAGCTGCTGATCAGTCACAAGGGCACTGCCGGCCCAGCCCCCCAACTCCCACCGGCTGCCCACCCACTGAGAGGTGGGGCTGGGGGAGGAGCATTTCTTTTTGGCCAATGACCAAATTCAAACGTAGGATTTAAAACCACCCCTGCGGGGCTTCCCTGGTAGCGCAATGTTGAGAGTCCGCCTGCCGATGCCAGGGACACGGGCTCGTGCCCCGGTCTGGGAAGATCCCACATGCCACGGAGCGGCTGGGCCCGTGAGCCATGGCCGCTGAGCCTGCGCGTCCACAGCCTGTGCTCCGCGACGGGAGAGGCCACAACAGTGAGAGGCCCGTGTGCCGCAAAAAAAAAAAAAAAAAAAGCCACGCCTGCACTTCCCACCCCAGTGCCTGTGACGATTGTGCTGAAGTTATTAAACGCTTCATAAATAATAACGTGACATCTTCCAATTGGGCGTCAGATTACTTAGCTGTCCTTTGCAGTCTGAGACTGGGACTGTCCCCACAGCCCCCTGGGGGCCCAGGAGGCGAGGCCCGCAGTGAGGTCCAGCACAGATGCGGCCCTCCCCCCAGGGCAGAGGGAGGGGGAGCAGTGCCCACCCACTCCAGGGCCTGCTCTCTGGGTCGGGAGCTGGGCATCCCCAGCTGTGTGCTTCCCACGAGGCTGCGGCCCCCCAAACGCCCCCTCCCTCTTCCTGACGCCCGGCCTGCCCGAGTCCGGGGACCGGCAGATGAGAATGATGGGAGAGGGAGGAAGAGCCGGAGGTATCCCCACCTCCCGGAAGGGGCGGGCCCGGCGCCACCTCCCCAGCCCAGCCAGCAGCTGCCCCTCAGCAGTCCTCCCTGGAGAGGAGGGAAGGACTGTACTCTGGGGACAGAATTACTCATCCTCGGGACGCCAGGGACCGTGCCATGCCCGCCCACCTGCCCGCTGGCTCGGCAGGGATGTGACGAGGCCTCGGAGCGCGTGATGTGCGTGACGGGCACCAGCTCAGGGCCTGCTGTGCAGGGAGAGCCCCGCGGATGCTGATACTGGCTCCCTGGTCACCACCAGCAGAGGCCTGTGGGTGGCGTGGGGTGGGAGGGCGGAAAATGAAGCCCCAGACACAGGACGCGTGTTTACCTGCCTCACCTGGTAAACCCGCACGGTGCCAGGTGAGGCACAGGCCTGGTTCAAAAGGCAAGAAAAGCCCCGAGAGGCATGAAGACACCAAGCCTCCCTCTTGCCTTCTCTCCAGACTTGCATGGGTGACTTTTATTCACTATTCAGTGTCGTTCTAAGTGAAGAAGAACTAAATGCCAAAGTACTAGCGTAACTGTGCGAGGCCGATCTTGTGTGCAAGCATAAGAGCCACCGAAAAGCACGGTCTTACTTTGAGGCTCATATGCGCGTTTTGTTCTCACAGCCCTGAGAACACCGCACGCGCTCGTCTCGTCTCATTTCACAGGTTGCTACGCGACCTTCCACCAGCATCGCTCCCTCCGTCACCGGTGGGTCCACAGGGACACAGTGAAGGACTCCGGGTTTCCTGTCTTCTCTCCCAATCCTTCTAGACCATCCTTTTCAGCATAAGTGGCTGCCTAACAGGGAAGTGACAGGAGTAAGAAAGATGCCACCGGCTCCGGTCGCCGTGTCCGGACCACCTTTGCTTCCCTTCTGCGTCTGACACAAGATCTGGTTCAGAGGGAAAGCGTGGCCCTCGGGCCGTGGGCGGGCTGCGTGCTCCCCGCAACGGGACTGCTAGCTGCCTCGTCCTCGCCTCCATCTCGCGGGACCCCACGCCCGCGGCCCCCAAGCATCCTGAACCCTCCACGTGAACGAAGGAATGGCCGAGAAATGACAGGCTCGCCCACTGTCTCGGCCGTCGTTACTTACGAAGCCCAAGTTCAAAGATAAAATTATTAAGAATCTCAAGATTTCAGCAGAGCGCGGGACCCAGGGCCCTGTCACTGCCACGTCACAGCCCGCAAGGCGGGCCTGGCCCCCACGAGGGTGGGTGTCACCCACACTGTGGGAGGGCTGGGGAGCAGGGGGCCGGCGGGGCAGGAAGATGAGGCCCCTGGGGCGTGAGAAGCTACGTGGCACACACTCGAACACACACACACAAACGCAGGCGCACTGCCGCACACGCACACACGTGCTCACTGTGCAGACGGGCACACACAGTGTCTGAAATCCCATCGGCACTTCCTTTCTGTGGGCTTCCCTCCTCGTTTACTCCTGATCCTACGTCCCAAAAGGATGGTGCTGGGCTCCTCCCCGGAGGGTGGGGGAGAGGTGGACCCGGAGATGCGGGTGCTGTGGAGGCCTGACTGGCCCAGAGAGATGCGCTTCCATGGAGACGGGCATTCCTTCCTGGCCCCCCACTGGCCGTGGACGGGGACAGTGCTCCAGGCTCAGGCGTGGGGAGCACCCCCAGGTCCCAGTCTGAGCCCCGGAAGCCCCGCCAGCCACCCTGACCACCACGTGCGCCCTGGCCGCTCCATGCGGGTGGCCCCAGGAGCCACCCGGGGGCCTGGGAAGGGCTGCCACACAGTCCTACCTTCCCCAGGGGTACAGGACCCCTACGAATTTGGTTGGGGTGGGCTCTCTGAGGGCAGCTCTGGGCTCCCCTGGCCGGTCTGCTCAGACCAGCTGCCCAGAAGCAAAGCCGAACCCCTCAGCAGCCCTTGTCCACCCCCCCGAGGCAGGCATGGGCTCCACGGCCCCCCAGCACCTCTGAGCGGCCCATGTGGGGAGCCCCGAGTGCAGCCGAGAGGGTGGCGGTCCAGGAGAGGTGGCCTCACATCTGACTGCTGGCCCTCGTCCTGGAGTCTCAGTGACGACCCTTGGAACCTGCACGCGCACCGGGCACCTGCCATGAGCCCCCCACATGGAGGGGTCCATTCTTCAGATCCACCCCAGCCCAGCAAGGGCATCACCTGCCCAGGTGAGGACGGAAGGAAGCGGAGGGACCCAAGCTCGGCTCCTGGCGCTAGAGTGGGGAGACCATCCACCCTCCAACCCCTCTGTGGACGCCTGTGCTTAATTGAGGATGCGGCTATTTATTTCCTCCCCTCAGTGTTCCAGAACATGAAATATTTCTTTTTCTTGTTGCGCCTCTGCACTCAAACAGCCTCAGACCCACTCCCCACAGGACCAGAGAGAAAACTGTCAGTAACTCAAATGAGGACGCAGACCACATGGGCTGGAAGCTCCAGTGGAGCCCAGGCTGGGGCTTCTGTGGAGGGACGCGTGCCCCCAGCAGCCCCTGTCCCCGGCCGGGGGCAGCCCCACACACTGAGCTCGTGGACCTGCCCTTGGTGGTGCCGTGTCCAGTGGAGCTCATGGGGGGCCCTAAACGCACTCCGCGGCCCAGCAGTCCAACCCAGCGGGGAGGTGGGGCGTGCAGGCACGTATTTGAGCTTGAACTGCAGAAAAAGATGGGAAAGGCCTGGGGGTCTGAAGCGTCTGGACCCTCCCCCAGGGAGGGCAGAAGTCATCACAGGCAGAGAAACAGCCCTGTGTCTCCACGGGGCTCTGCTAGCACCTCCCCGCTCATAAGTAGGGCAGCTGCTTCTGTGGAACATGGTTCCCCCACTTATTCTGAGAGTCAAGCTTCCTAAAACAGAAGTCATTTTTGAAAGGAGGGCACCCCAGCTCCCTGGAGCTGCATGCAGGGCAGCTGGGGGAGCACCGCCTGTTGGGGGAAAGCAGGAGAGGGGCTGTCTCCCGATCTCCCACGCCCCAGGGCGAGGCTGGAAGGAGCCCCCACAGGCCTGGCCAGCCCTGCCAGGCCCCTGCGTCTGTGGCGCCTACACCTGCGCATTGGGAGGCGTCCGAGGCCCCTGGAATCGGGGGCCCCTGGAGCAGAAATCTTGGGGGAGGGGCCGTGGGCGATGCAGGGGCACCTCTCACGTTCCAGAGGGTTGGGAGGGAGGGAGGGGTGAAGTGCCCAACCCCCTCCCCATCAGAGGACTCAGCACAGCAGAGGAGGGAGGAGAAAAACGGGAATCCTACTGTCGGTAACGTCACACCTTAATCTCGTGGCACATTAGGGCAATCTGGTGGCTGAGCCCCCGGAGAGTGGTACCTGTGCTGCCACCGGGCACCGCATGACGCCCCCCCTCACCTCCCACCCCACCCCCGCCGCCAGCACCCCCTGCTGACTGTAAGCCCAATTCAAGGGCATCGAATTAACTCCACCCATCTCCGCTCAGCAGACCAGCCACAGGACCCTCTTTGTCTCTCTGTTAAGGGCGGGGGGACACTTCCCTGGTGGCGCAGTGGTTGAGAGTCCGCCTGCCGATGCAGGGGACACGGGTTCGTGCCCTGGTCCGGGAAGATCCCACATGCTGCGGAGCGGCTGGGCCATGAGCCATGGCCGCTGAGCCTGCGCGTCCGGAGCCTGTGCTCCGCAACGGGAGAGGCCACAACAGTGGGGGCCCACGTACTGCAAAAAAAAAAAAAAGGGGGGGGGAGGGGGGTGAGCACCCACCTGCACAAACTCGTGTCAGGAAGTTAGGAAAAGCAGGAGAAATTGACTTCCTTCCCCCCAAAAATGACTCTTCTGACTGAAAGGGGAAACGGTGTAATAAATGAAGGTGTCCATTGACATCCCCAGAGAGTGGCCAGGTAAATTACCACATTGATAAGGTGCTGAGCCTGGGACTCTGGTTGGAGGACAGGTCTGAGCCCAGCTAGGCTTTTGATAGGGAAGACCCTTTGTGGTCTATTACAAGTTCATCACTAAAGGGATGTCGCCTATAAGCTTAAATTACACTTAATGGCCCATCTCTGAGGACCCTGCCTCCCAGGTAATAAGCATTCAGCTAAAATATCTTTGTTTAGCTCCCAGGAAACATCGTGCCCAGGCCCACCTGTGAATGACTGCAAGAAGGAAGAAATTAACACATCCCCTCCGGAGGCTGACCAGAATCAGGAAATGTTTGACTTTACTCTCTCCCCTTTTAGTGTAAAAGGAGCCTGAATCCTAACTCAGGCAAGATGGTTCATTGGGACATGAGTCCACCCTCTTCTCCGTCCGCTGGCTTCTGAATAAAGTCATTATTCCTTGTCCCAACAACTAGTCTCTCAATTTATTGGCCTGTTGTGCGGCCAGAAGTATGACCTTGGACTCAGTATCAATTTCAGTTTACTTTTAGGTGAAAATGTTGAGGCCGCTCACAAGGTAAGTTGTCCAGACACAAGAACCCACATGTTGTGTGATTCCACCTCCATGAAATGTCCAAACCAGGCACAAGTGGTCAGTGGTGGCCGAGGCGGGGAGGGGCTTCCTTTTGGGTGATGAGGGTGTTCTGGAGTTAGAGGGTGGCGATGATTGCACAGTGTTGTGAATGTGCTAAATGCCGATGAATTGCACACTTTAAAGGACGAAATGTACAGAATGTGCGTTATATTCCAACAAAGCTGCTCCAGAAAAGGAAAGCCCAGCCATGTGGTGCAGGCAGGACCGAGGCAAACGAGCAGCATCCCCGGCTCCCAGCAGGCGCCGTCCCTCCAGGGCTGTGAGGTCGGCTCTGCTCCACTCGGGGGGACACTCTGGGGACACAGGCTGTGGGGGGGGGGGGCTGACTCTTTCCTGTTGTGCATTAAATGGATTCCACTGACATCACCGCTTGGGAGGCAGCTGCAGGCAGAAACTCCTGGACAAATTCTAACCAAACTCTAACTCCTGAGCTCCCTTTCGGACGAGACCTCCACCCTGGCTTCTGGGTCCCCCTCATAGAGTCCGGTTCTGGCGAGAACCCTAAGTCCGCTTAACCAGAACCCCCAACCCGGCCTCAGGGGCAAGGGACCCGGGCAGTCACTCCAAGTCCCGAGCTCAGACATATTAATGGATTAAGGCTCTGTAGCTGCCGTCTGGGACTCAACTTTTGAACAAGGGGAACTGCGTTGTCATTTTGTGCTGGAGCGCATACATTCTGTGCTGGTCCTGCGTCCCCCGTTGGGGGAGATAAAGGTCGACCACATTCCCAGCTTCCTGGTGTGTCTGGAGTGAAGGCCAGTGGGTCCTCGCCCTGCCAGCCCCCAGAAAGCCACAGCCGCCAGGAGGGACAGCTCTGGGGATGGTGCAGGTCGAGGCCGGCTAATCACCGGGGGTAGGACCCCAGGGGTCCCGGGCTCTGCCATCCACTGCTCTCAGCATCTGAGCCCCGATGACCAGCAAGGGGCCAGCGCACGTGGAAGGGGGGATGGAGGGGGCTGGCACATGTGGAGTGAGTGAACGAGGCGGGGCTCGAGTGAATTCGAGGGAAGAAACCCCAGGGACAGGGGCTTCCCTGGAGGTCCAGTGGCTAAGACTCCACACTCCCAATTCCGGGGGCCCGGGTTTGATCCCTGGTCAGGGAACTAGATCCCACATGCTTAAACTAAGAAGTCCGCGTGCCGCAGCTAAGGATCCTGCGTGCTGCAACTAAGACTCAGTGCAGCCAAAATAAATAAATTTTTTTTTTTTTTAAAAGAAAGAAACCACAGAGACAGCCAGGGAGGAGGGTGAACTGTCCGTGCCCCACGTGGTTCTGGTCTCCCTGTTACGAGCTGAATCATGTCCCCCCAGATTCGTCTGCTGAAGCCCTAACCACCAGGACCTCGGAATAGGACCTTATTTGCAAATAATCCAGAGGCCACTGCAGATGTAAACAGTTCAAGGGAGGTCCTTAGGGTGGCCCTGATCTGGCCTGGCTGGTGTCCTTAGAAGAAGGGGACGTTGGGACACACCCACGCTCACGGGGGGACAGAGGCAAGGATGGGGTGAGGTGCCCACAAGCCCAGGGCACCGAGGGAGGCCGGCACCACCAGAGGCTGGGAGAGCCAGGACAGATGGTCCCCCAGACCCTCAGACCCGGAAGGACCAACTGTGCCACACCTTGACCTCCGACCTTGGCCTCCAGAACGAGGAGAGAATGGATTTCTGCCGTGTGAGCCCCGCCACAGTGTGTGCGCTCTGACAGCGGCCCCGGCTGGTCCTGGGGGAGGCGGACATGCCCAAAGAGACCGGGGCTCCCTGCGCTGATGGTCACGGCTTCATCGCATGCAGCTCTCCCCCCACCCCCGTGCGGATGGAGGGCCTCGTCTCGCAGCTCCCGAGAGTGCGGTGCCCAGCAGACCAGGCCTTCGTGGCTTCCTGGGTCTCCCTCCTGGTGCCACTCAGAAGCTGCTGGGATGGCGGCGGCCGGGCCGCCCACCCAGTTCCTCCAGCTCCCCGGGACCCCCGGCCGGCCCCGCACCCTCGAGGCCCACGGGGCAGCATGTCCCTTCCCGAGCCATGGAGCCCCACGGTGAGCGTGCGTGCACGCGGCAGAGAACAGCAGGGATGGACACAGAAACGGCAGCTTCCGAAAAGGCCTGAATCCCAGCAACAAGCATCTGCTCAGAGGAGCGAGCTCGGCACCTCGGTCGGCTGAGTGCCCGCTATTCTGAGCTTTCATCCCCACGGAGCCCTGGTCGTGGTGGGCGGATGTGAGATTGCACCCGCCTCGCGTGTGGACACGGCAGGGCCGCCCCCAGGCCCCCAGCCTCTGACCAGCCTGGGGAGCGTCTCGGCACTGGGAGGAATTCTGGTTTCTCAGACATGAGAGTCCGGGGCTCTCAGGAATTCCATGTTTTCCCCAATGTTGACCGTTTTCATCATCAAAATACTTCAGTTGTTTACTCAGGTCCTTTCTTCCTCCACTTTCCTCCTCACTTCGTGCTGTGCTCAGCCCTCGATGGGAAAGAAAACTTTGGAGTACGTGAAATACGATGGGCTAAATGCCACCCTCCACCCCATCACCCCCTCCCATCAGCAATCCGACTCGAGAAATCATAGCAGGACCCCCTCCAGGGGCTCCTCTGGCTTCAGAGAAACTGCTGGAAATGAAGGGGCCCCGAGAGAAAGTGGACCGAGTCGCTGACGCGTCAGCACGACCTCTGCTCACGGCAGGGCCTGGCTCCAGTGACACCGACACCACACCGCCGCTGGCGCTCCAACAGCTTGGGTCCCAGGGTGCATTTCCAGGGATCAGCGACCCCACAGCGATGGACCCAAAGCCATTTCTATCTCGTCAGGATATGCTCTGTGTGTGTGTGTGTGTGTGTGCGCGCGTGTGTGCACGCGCACGTGTATGTAGGGTGGCAGCATTTTTTGCTAATATTTTTATGCTGAAATCTCTAATTTTAACATTGTTCTAGAGTCTCAATTTATGTGGAAAATGTGAAATAATTCTGAGCTCCCACCCTGTTTTTAAAAGTCGCTCACATTTGACTAATTTCAAAACGTGGGGCCAGGTCAGCTGCAACTGTCGCCCGTCCCCACCAGGTGGCGCCACCATGGTGAGCTGCCTACTCGGGCCACAAACGTGGATGCCGGTAGTGGGGCTGGTCCCAGCCCAGCCAGGGGGCATCTGGCCACAACTCCTTCGGGTCGGCACCCACGGCTGCGGGCACTCTGCTGTTGACACGCGTTGGAAGATTCCGGCCGCCACCGGGGCACACAGCCCTCGCTCCCTCCCTGCCGCCCACTCCCCTTAGTTAAGTGGAACATGGGGCGACACTGTCCCTTTCACTAGGATGCACCCGGGAAAGCGCAGGCACAACGGAAAAGTCCCAAGTGCCAGCTGGGCTGGGGCAAAAGGGATGGCGCTGAGTCCGGTGCTGAGGAGAACCAAGTCCAAGCCCTCCTGACGAAGGCAGGAGGCTGGGGAGACTGTGCCTCTCTGGGAACCAGAAGTGACGGGCGGGCAGGGCCCTGTGCAAGCCGAGGGGTAAGACCAAGGGGCTGGGTCTGCCCAGCCCTGGCCCCCAGGGAGAGTGATGGGGGGAGAGGGCTGGCAGCTCACAGCACCAGCGCGGGCCAGTTCCCAGCAGGACAGCAGCCCTCTGCTCAAACAGGACACCACCCAACGCAACCTCCTCCAGGAAGCCTTCCTGGAACCAGCCCAGCTACGTGACTCCCCATCTTCCCACTCCCCTTCCCTGGGCCTGGGTCCTGCCGCTTTCCAGACTGGCTTGGGGGGTATGCAGGGTATGACGGAGGGAGAGGGGGAACCCACAGGTAGATGATCAATCTAGATTGGGGGTGGCTCTAGGTACTGGGCTGCCTGGGCAGCCTCAGCAGAGGCCAGGTGCTGGCACTCGCTGGACTAGACAGAGCTGGGTCTCATGTGGGAGGTGGAGGGACGGGTTCTGATGGCTGGGTGCCCATCCCTGGAGATGGGGAGGGTCAGCCACACAAACCACAAGGACCAAGAGTAGGGAATGAGACTCTGGGTAGAATTTTCAGGCCGAGAGAGCGGATGCTAGAAGGGAAACGAAGCGCCTGCTTCCCCCGGGGCTGCTGAGCTGGTAGGATGTTAGCCTGCAGCTCCTGACACTCTGGGGGGCCCACCTGCCTGACAGCAAACAAGCCGAGCTGAGAGATGGGGACGAGTCCTTGTGCCGTCCTCAGGGCACCTAGATCTATCTGTGCCTGAAGCCATCCTTGGGTCACACAGCTGAAAACTCCAGAGGTCCGTTTCTTCTTAAACCACTTTGAATCAGTCAGGATTCCTTCCATCAAAAGTGACTGGATTCCAGCAGGTCGTGACTTAAAGAGAAGCCAGACGGTCACAGAGTCAGTACCAGGAAGCTAAGGTGTTGGCTGAGTCAGTGCCCTACACACAGATCTCTGGACCCCAGCGCCCCGTGTTGCTCACACTCTGATGCTTGGACGCCCCCTTCCCACCCTCCACGGAAACTGAGGAGGGGCGGTGTGTCATGTCAGAGGCTGTGCCTCATGTTTGTGGGTCTGGAATGAGGAGAAGGCCCCACTCCCACCTGCCTCACCGTGATAAACGGCAAACACCTACTTAAGGGAGCAGGGGTCCAGGCCATACGGGCTCCCTGGCCCCCGTCACGGGCGATCCCCCTCCTGACCCCAAGACTCCAGCCAACAAGCTTGTTCCAACAAACACCATTCATTTGCTTTTTTTTTTTTTTTTTTTTTGCAGTACGCGGGTTTCTCACTATTGTGGCCTCTCCCGTTGCGGAGCACAGGCTCAGCGGCCACGGCTCACAGGCCCAGCCGCTCTGCGGCACGTGGGATCTTCCCGGACCGGGGTACGAACCCGTATCCCCTGCATCGGCAGACGGACTCTCAACCACTGCGCCACCAGGGAAGCCCCATTTGCTTTTAATTGTGCCATAAGTAATTGTTTAGGGGGCTGAATATCTCCTTTTAAAATTTTCTAGGTATTAATATTTAACCTTACCCAAGTACAGAATCGTTTGTGCAATAATGTGGGAGCCATGGAAGTAGGAATCAGCCACTGACACGCCTCCAGGGTCCCCGGGCTGCTGCAGGCATCACGCCTCCACGCGCACCGCAGGCCCCTGGGTGCTGCGGCCAGAAGGGCTGCCGGGGAGCAATGCAGCCAGGGCAGCTCCGGGCTCAGGCCAGGGCCCAGGCCAGGGTCCTGGGCCGTGTATGATGTGTGGAAGGGGACATTCGGGGTAGACCGGCTCCTCTCCTCCTGCCTTCAGAGGGTCCGGGCATGCAGGTGTCCACATCCTCGCAGATCCCTCGTCCCTCCAGCCTGCGCTCACAGCTGCTGGAGGCCCTGAAGCAGACAGCTGTGGCCACATGCATCCAGAACTCGCGCACGTGAGACACAGGACATGGGGATGGGGGGAAGGGGACAGAGCCAGGTGGGCCTCAAGTCCCCCAGGTGAGATTGCAGCACCCCTGCCCAGGACTCTGCACCCTCCCAGCCGCGGTTTCAAGCCCGGGGCGCCCCTGATCCCGCTCTGTAGCCAGAAAGATGCCAGCACAAGCTCGGGCTCTGCCCCTGAGGGCCGTGTGACCCGGGCCACGTGGACCCTTCTGTAGAACAGGAGGAAAAGAGGTCGCTGGTGCCTGGCAAGGAGCACAGTGTCAGCAGAACCCGCCCCTCCATTGTTCAATAAACATCAAAGCCTCAGAAGTCCTGGGTTCCAGGTAACGGGGAGATGAAGACCTCTAAACACCCAAAGTCAATTCCAGAGATGAAAAAACAACCGACGCAAAGAAACAGAATGGACAGAATTAACAGCAGATTAGACTTTGCAAAGAAAAGAAAAAGTGAATTTGAAGACATAGCAATATTAATATCCAAAGGGAAGTCCATAGAAGAGAAGGCGATCAAAAAAAAAAAGAGCAGAATATCAGCGGCATGTGGGCAATAGTAGGGTGGTGGAGGGACAGAAAAATAGACCCTAAAATGTGATGGTCAATCTTCCAAATCTGTTGAAAATCCAGAGATTGAAGAAGATTGATGAACCCCAGGCAGAATAAAGATAAAAAACCACCACAAGCCTCTAACAAAACTGTCCAAAACCAGTGAGGAAGGAAACTCTTAAGCCATCAAAGAGAACAAATGACATAGAGAGGGACAGGAGTCTGAGGTAGGGCAGGATTCCTGTGGAACCACACAGGTTAGAAGACTCAGAGGTGACGTACTGCAAGTGCTGACAAACACAGGAAATCTACGCAGCTAACCGCTCCATCCAGTAAAAACAGCCTCGCCATGAAGTTTTTCTAAACCAACGAACAAAAAGTCAGCCCCAGGGCACGCACAAGACACATTAAAGTTTTTCAGGCAGAAGGAAGGTGACATCGGATGGGTCTGCACAAAAGAAAGTGGGCCAGGGCTTCCCTGGTGGCGCGGCGGTTGGGAGTCCGCCTGCCGATGCGGGGGACGCGGGTTCATGCCCCGGTCCGGGAAGACCCCACGTGCCGCGGAGCGGCTGGGCCCGTGCGCCACGGCAGCTGAGCCTGAGCGTCCGGAGCCTGTGCTTCGCAACGGGAGAGGCCCGCGTACCGCAAAAAAAAAAGAAAGTGGGCCAGATGTGGAAAAGACGTGGATAAATAGAAAAACTGTTACAATCATTTTTGATTTTTCAAAGGTAATTGACTGTTGAAGGCAAAAATATTAATAATGCGCTGTGGGGATTATAACATCTGAGGATGCGGTAAAATGTATGACAGGCGTAGCACAAAGGCTGAGGGTGGTAAATGTGTACAGTCATGTATACATGGCGGGCGAGTGGCTGGTTAAAGACCGCGTGGCCATTTGGAGACTTGCGTTCTACACCTGCCGAGTGTGAAGGATCAACCGCTGAGGATGTAAAACGCAGAGGTAAATCTCGGAAGCCAGTAGTAAAGGTAGAAAGGGAACCGCTTGAAAACTCAAATCCAAGATGATGCAGGAAAAGAGGGAGAGAAGAAACAAGACGAGATGGGACAAACACGGCCAGCAAAACTTGTAGCAGAGGCGGATTTTGAAAACCGAAAAGCATTGAAGAGAAAAAGACGTAAATAAACACAAAGACCCCGAAAGCTCCTCAGTAAATGGAAAACAGACAATTCAACACCGCTGAGACAAACTGCCCTGGGCTTCACCACATGAAGCCCTGCCCGCAGGGGACCCCAGGGGACACCCGCCAAACTCCACAGATGATGGGGCTCACGGGCCAGAGCTGGATGGACACACGGACAGACGGACTTTCCTCACAGCACCGCCGACCAGCAACGGCCCACGTCCAGGCATCCACACGGGGTCTAATGAGAATATGGCAGCCAGGACACAGCCCACGGCCACCAGTCACCCACGCAGCTGTGGGCAGGGAGCTCAGACCGACGGTGACACAGGACTGCATGTCTGGGGTGGGGGTGGGGGCGTCCGATGCCAGGACAGCGCCCAGGGCACGCACGCCCCGGGACCATCATGACCACTAGCCCAGTGTCGGGTCCCCGCACCTGGACACACACCATGCGTCAAGGCTCAGAAGTGGTGCGTCCAGGCTGAGGGGCCGAGGAGACGGGGACCCCCAAGGTGGGAGACCGACCTCCACGGTCTCTCCAGGCGACCTCTTGGCCTCAGTACCCCACTTTGCGGAAGGGGAAATGGCTGGCCTCCCACTCAGGAGGCCCGTGGAAGAGCAAGGGCCTCCTGCACGGCCAGGTCCACACGGCAGTCGTCCCAGCGGGACTGACCTGCCGGAGTGCACGGGGCAGGTGGCGCACGTGGGACCCTCCCCAGACTCGCCTAAGCCCACAGCGCCCGAGAGGCAGGTACCACAGCTGGGCCTCGGTTTACCCATTTTACAGGTGAGGACAGAGTTGGGGGTCCAGGGTGGGCTGCCAGCAGCCTGGCTCCGGGACCTGGGCCCTGAGCACCGTCCATCTGTGCCTGATGCCGACTCCAGCCCCTCCCTGGGGCTGGACCCACCTCCCTTCCGGCACCAGCCAGACATCACACAAACGCCCGCCCCCAGCCCGCTCCACTGCCCTCCCAGCTCAGTGGTGCCCAGGCCTGCTGCTGGTGTCCGCAGCACCCACTCCGGAGCTCACCCTGACCCGAGGCTGCTGCGTCCAGAACAGAACGGTGGGGCTGGGGGTCAGACGTGGGGACAGCAGGCACCCATCCCCCCATTCTGGGTCACTGTGCAGAGAGAGCCCAGCACTGGCCGCCCTCCTGGCTACACCCCCATTACTCCAGAGGGTCCAGGGCCTGTGATCTGGCCCAATGGCACCCAAGGCCACACTTGGACACCAGCATCCTGCTGCCCCCAAACCTCCCCTGGACTCGGCCACACAAACCCAGGGGCTTGCTGCCCCCTGGAGGTCAGAAGGCAGATGGCCCCTAAGGGGCGGCCCTCCTCCGCCCTCCCCGAGTCAGAGGAGCTGGGTGGGGGCAGGGGTCTTGCCCTGGGCACCCAAGCTGTCCCCTAGCCGGCACCACGAGACCTCCCCTGGGCAGCCCCCCTGCCCACGCAGAGCCTGCCGCCACTCACACCCACACCTATTAAGTGCTCAGCAGGGGCCCAGGGCCCCTGGGGGAACCTCAGGGAGGGCTGGGAAGTCACTCTCTAGGGCGGGCAGGCGAGGCGCAGCACAGCTAAGCTGGCTGACAGGGGCGCGGGGAGGGGCAAGGGTCTGCGGGAGGCCTCTGCCTTTGGTTTATTTCCCATCAGGGGTCCTGGCCTGTGACTTTCTTCTCTCCTGTCCTTGTCTGGCTTTGGTACCAGAGCAATGCTGGCCTCATAAAGTGAGTTTGGAAGTGTTCCTTCCTCTTCAAGCTTTTGTGAGATTTTGAGAAGTCGTGTTAATTCCTCTTTAAATGTTTGGTAAAATTCACCAGAGAAACCATGGGCCTGGGCTCTTGTACATCGGGAGGTTTTTAATTACTGATTCAATCTCCTTACTGGTGATTGGTTTGCTCAGATTTTCTGTTTGTTCATCATTCAGTGCCGGCAGGTTGTGTGTCTCTTGGAACCCACCCATTTCTTCAGATCTGTGCAACACATGGTGTCTTGTCCACAGCAGTCCCTCGCGGTCCTCCGTGCTCCTGTGGCACCAGCTGGAAAGCACGCGGATGTTTATAGCAACTTCACTCACAATTGCCAACCGCTAACAGAAGAAATAGACAGATATTTGTACGTATATGGACCTTGTCAACAATGCACTCAATACATTTGATCAAATTAATTTGTTTAATATTTATTTATTTTGGCTGTGCCGGGTCTTAGTTGAGGCGCGCGGGATCTTCGTTGTGGCGTGGGGGATTTTTTAGTTGCGGCATATGGGATCTAGTTCCCCAACCAGGGATGGAACCCAGGCCCCCTGCATTGGGAGCGCGGAGCCTTAACCACTGTGCCACCAGGGAAACCCCAAGCAAATTAATTTATAAAGAACACCACACTCCCCAAAAAAGTTTACAAAAATTGAGCAGATGAGACAAGTCACAGAAGCTTGGGGTGAGGGAGAGAGGGACAAAACAGGTGGGGAACAGGAGATTTTTAGGGCCATGAAACTATTCTGTATGGTGGGTACATGTCATTATACCTTTGTAAAAACCTGTAGAGTACAACACAAAGGGTGAACCGTAGTGTAAACTATGGATTTTAGGTAATAATGATGTATCTGTTGGTTCATCAGTTGTAACAAACGTAGCAACCAGTGCAAGATGTTAATAATAAGGGACACTGAGGGTGGGTGGGGGAAGGGGTGTGTGGGAACTGTGTACTTTCCCACCCGTTCTTCTGTAAACTTTAAAGCTACTCTTTAGGCACTTCCCTGGGGGTCCAGTGGGTAAGACTCTGAGCTCCCAGTGCAGGGGGCCTGGGTTTGATCCCTGGTCAGGGAACTAGATCCCACATGCGTGCCGCAACTAAGAGTCCACATGCCACAGCTAAGACCCAGCGCAGCCTAAATAAATAAATAAATCTACTCTTTTTAAAAAAAAAGTGTATAAAAATGTTTGATTGACCATATGTCGAGTCTAAACCAAGTTTTAACAAAGAAAATAAGTAACCATATTAATGTCTTTGGGGAACAAATTTTTCAGATGAATCTTAACGTACCCAGTAGAAGGGCTTTATGGGTGGTTGTCAGTGTTTCCTCGCCATCTGTCAATTTTTGTCTGATATATTCAATAGTCCTGTAAAAGACTTTATCACGGCTCCTTCAGCATCTATCAGACAAATACACACACACACACACACAAAGAATATAAAGGATTTGAACAACACAGTATGCTTGACTGAATATATATATATAAAATTTCAACTATGCCCAATAAAATTCCCATCACCTATTATATATGAGCCAAGTTCACTGACCACAATGAGATAAGACTAAAAATCAACAAGAAAGAAAAATCAAAATGTATTTATATATCTGGATATTTCACCCGAGATTTATTTACAAAATGTAGACTAGCTTTCCTACGAGAAAATCTTCTAACAGGCACTGGTTCAGAGGAATTTAAAGGCTCCGGGTCTAAACCTGGAGAGGCAGGCAGTGTTCATGAGCCTGGACTGAACGTCACGAGCCTTTTGGCCAAGGTTGTCGCTCCTAATAAACCACGGTGGATGCGTATCTTGTCCAGCTTGGGGAGGGTGTCAGGAGGGCTTCCGGGAAGAGAGGTGCGTTCAGCCCTGTGGAATGGACAGGGGTGTTCCAGGTGGGCAGATGGCCAAAGTACAGGAACCAGAAACATCCCACATCACTGGCGCCAGTGGAGCCCACCTGGCTGGTGCCGGGGGCAACACAGGATGTGGCTCACGCGTGGGGATGGGCAGGTGTAAAGGACCTGGAATGCCCCAAGGAGCAGGGCTCTATCCTGCTGGTGACTGGGGGCTACCAGGCATCTTAAGTGGAAGGAGATCGGGTCAGCCAGGAATCTACGTGCTGATGGAGAAAAGGGGGCAGAGAACACGCAAGGAAGGTCAGAGCTGAAGCCACCTGCGCCAGAACCCTGGGGGCCCCCTGCTTCCTCCCCGAGTTTTCACGCGGACTGAGTAGCTCTCTTTTTATTACTCCAGGTCAACGTTGTGCCACTAACCAAGGAATCTGTTTGGGGCGATAAATTCAGGCTGATGCATCCCGTGCCTCCCACCTGAACGCCCGGCAGGGGTTACCGCTTCGGTGATCTGAAGATCCAGTTGGCGGGACGTGATCTGAGAGCCTTGAGCAACACCCGGGAGACGGTCAGTACCGGGGGACTGTCTCCTCTACACCCCACCCAGAGGCCACAAGCCCGCAGCTCATGTGGCATTAAAACCTCCTCTCCTGCAATGTGGGTGGACCTGGGAAACATGCTCAGTGAGAGGAGCCAGTCACAAAAGGCCACATAGTGTATGAGTCCATTTACACGAAACGTCCAAAGCCGGCAAATCCACAGAGACAGAAGGCACATTGCTTGTTGCCATGGGCTTCATTTGCAAAGGGAGGAGCGGGAGTGATAGGTAATGGATACGGGTCTTTTTGGGATGACGAACATGCCGTGGAATAGACTGTCATGATGGACAGTGAATAAACTAAAAACCTTGAATCTTAAACTTTAAGTGGGCCAAATGCAGGAGGTGGTGGTTTTGTGGGGTTTCTAAAAACAACTTGAACAAAAACAGGTTCTTGTAAGTGGACTGGGGACCATCTTTCCTTACCTTCCCCCCAGGGGGACATGGAGACTGCGGACAGTCAGAGGCCAGAGCTGCCAACCAGAGGTTCTGAGGCGCAACTCGGGGGACTTAAAGGACAATTACCAAGTGCTACCCAGAGGCACTTGGTGAGAGGCACACGGAGACGCAAGCCCCTAAAATGAGCCTCGGGACTGGCGCTCCATCACCAGAGACCCATGGAAACAATGGGGGCAGGGGCGGAGCCTCAGGTGAGATGCAGGACCAAGGCTGCCCCAAAGGAGCCTCCGTTTAGCCTCTTCCCTGCCTGGCGAGGCCCGAGGCTGTCTTGGCTGCCCCAACCTGCTGCCCTCGGCCTCCCCCCGGAGACCTCCCCCCGGAGGAACTGTCCACACCAAACAGCAAAGAGCCGTGACCGCGTTTAGCCTTCTGCACTTACGAAATATCGCAGGAAAAAAATCACAACTCAAAAGCAAGTGTGGGGCTGCAAGACAAAACCGATAAAAACACGAAGAGGTTTGAAATCAATATTCTTTGGGTCTCTTCCAGCCCAGGAATGGCCATGGGGCTTCTTAACGTAAAACAAGCTGCTTGTCAGTGACGATTGGAATGAAACTGTTGAAACATCAGAAATTATATAAGGAATGAGGAATACCCTCCGAACAAGTGGTGGGAAGTTGCCCAAGTGTGGAAGGTGGCATCTTCCACCCCAAGGCTGGCGTGGCCCCCACGGAAGCCAGTGGGTCCATGTCCAGCAGCCACGCTTGGGTGCCTTGTCTTTCACTTGATTCTGGTGAAGTGCTGGCCTCCGGAGCCCCCACCTCCGAAGTCAGAGAGGGGGGCTTCTCTCTGTGCCCCGCTCTCCGCGTTGTGGGCAGGAGGTGAGGCTTGTGTGGACTGGGTCCGGGAGGGCCTGAGAACGCGCATTAACCAGCAGGGCCAGCGGGTGGAGCGCAATCTCCCAGGTGGCCAGCAGGTGGCGGCGTCAGACCAAAAACCATGCCTCTCCCTGCGCTTTCAAGATTTGTGGCCGAGCATCGCCTGGATTGGGCCCTCCGGGGAGGCTGCTTGAGGGTCTGGGACCCCAGAGGAAGGCCCGCGCCCCCCACCCCGCCTCCAGCCCTTCTCTGAGCTGCCGAAGGTTCAGAAACTGGCCCAGAGCCCTCGCTTCCTGGCCTGGAGTGTAGACATCCCAAAGGCCAGGCTGGACCCCAGACTGACACTGTCAGACCCCTCTGGCCTGGGCCCAACGTCGGATTTCATTTAATCTCCCGGCGATGCTGACCTGCAGCCACAGCAGGCGCTCTACTCCAGCCCCTCTTCTGAAAGCCAATATCCTGGGTGCCTGTGGCTTCAATTACTGAATGCTCTGACGACGTTCCCATGTCCCCGTGAGGGCCTGCCAGACACCCCTTGGGTGCTTCAAACGCTCTCACACTCAATCTGTCCACAGCACACCCGCCCCCTCAACACCCCCCCCTCCAGCCCTGAGTCCCAGAGGTAGGAGGTCATTGGCCCCCAGCAGGCCGCACTGCCCGTGTCGGCCGTGGGGGTAACAGTGGAGCTGGCCCACCTCTCTCCACATCCCCTGTCACCTCTGGCAGCTCTGCCAGGCCTGGAGGGACGGCCGGGAGGAAGTGCCCCAAACCCCCTGACCACAGCGGGAGCAGTGGTCTGCAGAAAATGCTTCCTTGAGCTCCTACGGTGGCGGCCTCTGCCCTCCCAGCAAAGACCAAACTCCCCACCGGACTGGCCGCCCCTGGGTCTCTGGGCCCCACCCTGGCCCCCTGCTGCCCCCTCCAATGTGCCATGCCCCTTCCAACAGCCTGTAAGCCCCCTGCCCCCCGGGGTGCTCCCCCACCCCAGGTGCTTGGCCTGACACCCACTCACCCTTCAGACCATGGCCCCAACACCATGGCGGCCTGTCCATGCTGGGCTGTCCCCACCGCCCTGCCCGTGCCTGACAGCCCAGGAGGCAGTGCAGGGGCTCCTTGGAGAAAGCCTCCCAGGATGCTTCTTGTCCCTGAGCCCACCTTCGGCCCCAGACGGGACAGGCTGGTGGATGAGGCATCAGCCCTGGGCCCCCCTCCCCTCATCCATCTGCAGGGCCTGGAGCACAGCGACTCTGGTGTTTCCCACGCCTGATGAACCACGTGTTTGTGCCTGTCTCCTCCCATCCAGCATGGAAGCCCTTGAGAGCCAGGATCCCCATCAGTGCTGGATTTCCAGAACCTTCCAGAGTGCACACAGCTCCCATCCATTCGCTGCACAAAAGCACCTGGCACCTGCTCACGTTCCCCGAGCACTCGACAACACCGAGATCATCTCTTACTCCTCTCCCTGGTGAAACCTGGAGAACAGAGAGGTTAAGCTACTCTGTCAAGGTCACACAGCAGGGCCTGATGAGTGGTTCCCAGGCAGTACCGAGCTGGATGCCAGGGTGACACCCATCTCTTGACTGAGTAGGAAGCAACCATAACTCACCAACTCCACAAGACCTCCAGGCACCTTCCCACCTGGAGAAAGTTTGGGGTCCTTCATCTCTCATTGGAAGGATTGAACAGGTGAGCCCCGAGGCTGGCAGGATTCCCCCAGATGGGGCTCAATCCGAGAGGAGGAGGCACCTCTGGAAACTCCGCGGAAGCCCTGCGGCCAGTGTGCGCTCACTGCACTTAGAATGTGGAGAAAGGTCAGGTGGCACTGCGCTGGCCATGCGCCGACGCCCTAAACCATCCCACAGCCATTGCACAAAACCGGGACCCAGGTCTGGAAAAGGAACCAGGCTGCTCTCAGCTTCCTACCCTCCCGGGGTTTTTCAACCTGTATTAGAAACTCCATCATTACCCCACCCCTCCCAAGCCTTCCGACAGGTTTGGCCTTAATCCTTGCCCCCAATCTCCCAGCCATGGGGACTCTCCTGGCTGGCAACCCCAGCTCAGCCAGCGCGTCACCCTGAGGCGAGCTGCGCCCAATGACCAGCCCCCACACCCTCCCCGACCCAGGCTGGCGGGGAAATTGCAGAACCGGGAATCATGCATCCCGGGGCCCCGCAGGTGCTTAGACAACACCCCTGGTCTGACGTCCACCTGGGGGCACCACAGCAGTCCCTGGAGGGGTTTCTTGGCTGAGACTCAGGCCAGGACAGAGGACCCGCCCCCGCCCCAGCCTCTCGCCGGTGCAGCCCCCATCTGCTTTCTCCAGCAGAGCTGCCATGCTCCCCAACTTCATGGTGGAGCCCTCACCCCCCCCCACAAGTAGAAAACTGAGAAAATTCCCCCTCTATGGTAGGGCAAACCATGGAAAACACCTTTCACCGGAAATAGCAGAGAACTGAAACAAGGTTTTGCCTAAACAAGAGGTTTTTGTCCTTAAATCTCCGATCCCTGCCTCAAATCACTAAGACTTCAGGGAGCGTGGAAACAACTTCAGGACGCACTTGTCCCCGGAAACTGCGCGGCGGGGGCTGGAGACCCACGAAAGGGCCAGCTGCGGGGAAGGCCCAGCCCAGCCGGGTCTCAGGGCGTTGGGAGCGCGCCCTTTGCCCCGCGGGTTACCCAGCTGTGAGGCCGTTCCTGGAGGGCGCCCACCGAGCGTCCCGGGCGTGCGCTCCACACCTCCTCCGGCCTCGGCGGGTCAGGCGCCCGCGGTGGGCTGCGCGCCCCCTGCTCCGATACCTGCCTCCGCGACGCCGGAGGTGGCTCCTGCAAATGGTGCCGAAGACGAGGACAAGGCGGCCTGAGGCGGGTGCCCACGAGGGACGGGGGCGCACAGTGACGGCAACCCCCGCGGGTGGCAAAAGGCAGAACCTGGAGACGCCGGGAAGCAGGAACAGCTCGCCCGGGTCCCGCGGCTTCCACAGCCGTCTCCAACCAGACCTCCAGCTCCTTGCATCCCGGCGGCGCCCCACCCCTGACCATCGGTCTGCGCCGCCGGTGGAGCTGGGCTCCGGGAAGAGGCGGTCACCAAGTCCCCTCTGATTGGACGGCCGCGAAGTCCCAGAGGGCTCCTCCGCACCTTAAAGCAGGAGCAGCGCGAGAAGAAGGTAGAGCCCTCCGCAGCCCAGCCCTGCGCGCGGCAGCGAGAGGTGGGGAGGAGGGGGTCGGGGGGAGAGGACAGAGAAGAGAGAGGGGGAGGCGGCCAGGAGGCGGGGCCGGGGCGGGACCCAGAGGCCCCGGCGCAGGGAGGCCCCGGGACCGACCGACCGACTGCCGGTCGGACGCGCCAGCCGGGAGCGGCACCGGGGCTGTGGCAGCGGCCGGCGCGCGCGCGCGCTGACCCCGGGGCGGCGCGGGCCGGGCCGCATGAGCGCCTGCCTGCCCGGCGAGCCTTCGGGCCCCGGAGGCGCGGCCATGGCCGAGCTCAAGTCGCTGTCGGGGGACGCGTACCTGGCGCTGAGCCACGGCTACGCGGCGGCGGCGGCGGCGGTGGGTCTCGCCTACGGGGCGGCCCGGGAGCCCGAGACGGCCCGCGGCTACGGCGCGCCGGGCCCGGGCGGCGACCTCCCCGCGGCGCCCGCTCCCCGAGCTCCGGCCGCGGCGGCCGAGAGCAGCGGCGAGCAGAGCGGCGACGATGATGACGCCTTCGAGCAGCGGCGGCGACGGCGCGGGCCCGGGGGCGCGGCGGACGGGCGGCGGCGGCCCCGGGAGCAGCGCTCGCTGCGGCTGAGCATCAATGCGCGGGAGCGGCGGCGTATGCACGACCTCAACGACGCGCTGGACGGGCTGCGCGCCGTCATCCCCTACGCGCACAGCCCGTCGGTGCGCAAGCTCTCCAAGATCGCCACGCTGCTGCTCGCCAAGAACTACATCCTCATGCAGGCACAGGCCCTGGACGAGATGCGGCGCCTCGTGGCCTACCTCAACCAGGGCCAGGGCTTGGCCGCTCCGGTGGCCGCCGCGCCCCTGACGCCCTTCGGCCAGGCCGCTGTGTACCCCTTCTCCGCCGGCGCCGCGCTGCCCTGCCCAGACAAGTGCGCTGCCTTCTCTGGGACGCCCTCGGCGCTTTGCAAACACTGTAACGGGAAGCCGTAAGGGCCCCGGGCCGCCCCTTCCTTCCGCACGCGTCCTTCATTTTACCTTGCCCCCATGACTGTGACACCCTGCCCCCACCGGACCCCGCCCACGGGGCGAAGGCGGCCAGGCCTCGCTTTCAGCCCTTGCGTGCTGAACATTTGGGCCCGCGGGAAGAGCAAAGGCCATGCGGGCGCGGGATTGAACCGGACAGCGGGGCGCTGGAATCCGTGCCCTGGAGCCCGCAGCGCCCGACGGGAACCCTCCCGACGCCCCAGCCCTCGACCCTGGGGACGGGACGGGGGTGACCAAACGCGCTTGTCCGGGCGCCGCCGCTCAGCCTCAAAAAGAAAACCAGGATGGTCGCGACCCCCGGGCAGGTGGTCCTCCCCTGAGCCACCGGGGGGTTCGCGGAGCGCGGGACACAGCGTAGCCCACCTTGGCGGGTCGTGGCCCACGCTTTGGAGCGCGTCTTTGGCCCCCGTCGGCCGCTCTTGCCAAACCTCCGGGCCGCGCTCTGGGCGGGCGTGTCCCCGAGGATGCACCGCGCCCGGCACCTTCCCCCTCTGCCTGCTCCAGGACCCCCGCGCCGCGGCAGCGGAGCTGCGGGGTGAGCCCCGCCCCGGCCCCGCAGCTGTCGTTTTCAAAGAAGCCGGGCCGCGGCCGCAAGAAGACCCCGGCCAGGGGCTTTGCGGCTCCCAAGTCTGTTGTGTTTGTTTTGTTGCTTGCCTAGAGGTGGGCGGACGCTAACGCCGGCTGCAGAATTCGTTCCATAAACAGCCCCCTAGGCTCCCCAGCCACCAATGCCCCCGCCGGATCGCCCACACCCTGGTGCGGCCCGGGTGGAGCTGGATGGAGACCTCGGCGCTCCCTCTGCTTAAAGGCGGCTGCATGGAGGAGGGGTTCTGGGGTGTCAGGGGAGGGCCTGGTCTAGCCCTGGCAACCGGCCAAGCCCCCAGCCCACCAACCCTGCACATTTCCGGGAGAGGAGACCGAGCCACGGTGAGTACGCTGGTGGGGTCTCTTTTAAAGTCGGTGCTCAACTCAGAACTCTGCCACCAGCCGGGGTCCCCCTCGCCACCCCCAGCCCGCCCCCACCCCCAGCACAGCCGGCCGGCCGCCCTGGGGGACCGAGCTGTCCGCGCCAGTTTGCGCCAGAGCGTCTCTGCTACGATATCCGGCTTTATTAACCCAATTTCTTCGGCTGTCGCTAATGCTATGCTAATAGAGAGAGAGGACCGCGGCCCTGCAAAGCAGCCTGTCTACAGCAGTTAACTTTAATTAATACGTTTCAAAAGACCCTTTTGTATTTGCAAAATGAAGTGTGTGATTAAGTCTTATTCATAAAGACATATGCTTAATACTGGTTTTTGTTAATTTCCATATTTATTTCCTTATTGTCTTTTTTTCCCATAACAGACTAGTTTATCAGTTTTGCACATTCAAAAAGCTGAGTGTTGGAAACGGTTTCAAATTTCTTTTAGATAAACTGCATACCCAGGCGTCACCAGCTTCTAGGGTCATTGCAAAGTGACCCTAAATCGACTTTATAAATTACTTACAATCTGAAACAGAGTTGCTTATTCTGGTTAAAGTACATCATTTATATTCAGAATAAAGTATTTGATTTCAACTAATTTTTGAATAATATGATTAAATTTTAATATCAATTTAAATAGTGTTCGTTTGTGACTAAACTCATCATTTCAGTGTTCAGAGAGTTGTGTCAATTTGGGCCACATGCTGCTAAATCACAGAGTCCAAAAAGTCTCTAAGACACAGACAGCTTATCTGTAAGCAGCCGCTTAGCAAATGTACAAAATAATAAGAAAATGGTGAAGGAAACAAATCTCTCTGCCCCCTCTCGGTGAAAAATAAGAATTTTTAAAAAGAGCCATTTAAGTAATCAGAAGTCCTTCCAATAACTTCGTTTAAGTAAAAGTTAAATTAAATTTAAACTCTTCTTTCTTTTCTTAAAGCTGCAAAGCTGTTTATCAACTGTTCTCCAAAAATGTCAGCGTGCTGTTCCCTGGGGTTGAGTGGAGGAGTTTTTCAAAGTGAAGTTTGGTGGGTTTCTTGACAGCAGCTGCTAATCAAGCAACCTGGAATATCAAAATAAATGTCCTTTGGCCTCTCTCAAGTTTGCACAGCAAACTCATCATTCTAAGACAACCTAGACACTGGAAGAACATTCCCAGCACGAAAGGTCTGACTGTCCCCTCCCCCTCGCCCCGTGGCCTGTTTGCCCCAAGTATAACCAACCGGGGTGCCTATTGGCGCTGCCTGTCTCTGTTGCCAGAGACTCTCTGGAAACTTCTGACGGGGGTTCTGATGTTTTCCCCAAAGGCTTGCTCTCCTACAGGGGTGGCGCGAATTGCTGTGAATGAACTTGAAAAAATTCATCACCCCACACCTAACCCAGAGCTCGCCTCTCTCCAGCACTGGGGGAGGAATTAAGTAAGAAGGAGCTTTGTTTGTAGCTAGGATTTGACACAGCTTGTTGTCAGAGGAACAAGATATTAACGAGAGCTCTTTAAACCGGGGTTGCCGCAACAAAGGAGAGTGCCGGCCACGTGTGGAATCTTACAATTTCTGGTGGCCACGTTAAGAAAAGGAAAGAGAAGTAGATGAAATTAGTGGGGTTTTTGTTTTGTTTTGTTTCTTAGCGGTACGCGGGCCTCTCGCTGCCGTGGCCTCTCCCGTTGCGGAGCACAGGCTCCGGACGCGCAGGCTCAGCGGCCACGGCTCACGGGCCCAGCCGCTCTGCGGCATGTGGGATCTTGCCGGACCGGGGCACGAACCCATGTCCCCTGCATCGGCAGGTGGACTCTCAACCACTGCGCCACCAGGGAAGCCCTAGATGAAATTAGTCTTAATGACTTCTATTTATTCCAGCATAGCCCAACTATTATCATTTCAACATGTAATCAATATTTTAAAATTATTAGGAGAGCTTTCACATTCTCTTTTTGGTACCGAGCCTTCAGAATCGATGCCTTGCACTCAGAACCCGCCTCGGTTCAGAACAGCCCATTTCAAGTGCTCAGCGGCCACGTGTGGCTTGTGGCTGCCCCAGTGGACACAGCAGCTCTAGACGGTAAAAACGCAAAGCACTCAAAGTGCATTTGAATAACACGCAGGAAGCCTCCACAAATTCAGGGAATACATTCTAGTGCTAGACAAGTAGGAAAGGCTTTGTCCTAGTCACTCTCTCAATCCTGGGTCACCAAATCTTGCTGGGGCTGGGGCGGGCAGCAAGAGAACCATCGTGAGTTTCCTACCAGGAGTGGAAGCCGTGTGTCTACTAGTTGCTGGTCCCAGTGCATCAGCCTTGCACGAGCCAACCACACCCACACCTAGGGAGCCAGAGGAGTGACTGTGGGGTCCTCCCCACTCTGGCCAAGGGATTGCCTTGAGCCAACAGAGCCTCTTCCTCTATTGACCCCACAAATGAAGGGGTCGGCCACATTGGCTGCTGCTTGAGTGACTCTCTGACCAAGACTCCTTCACGCTCAGGTTATGAGCCCGTGAAGCCTGGCTCCTGGGGGCTTGGGGCAGCCTTCTCAAGCCCAGTGGCTCCACAGGGGTCCCTGGCTGGGGTCAGAGGAGGCAAGTTGCTCCACCAAGGTCCTGCACCCCATCTTCATTCACTAACCAACATGACTGGCGTGGCCCCGGCACTTCTGGTTCAGATGGTACCCAAGATACTTTACGCCCAAAGATCTTTGTTTTCCCCGGTAGGAAATTCACGCACCTAAAACAGCATCCCTGGTTTCCAGTAAGGGCATCCAGACTCCGAGGGCAGAACTCTACCCAGACCTGGCTCTGCCCCCCAAGGACCAGGAGTATGGGCCACGCAAAGGCCATCCAGCCCACACGAGTTCATAGACAGGCCCTCAAGTACCAGGCACGTGGCTTCCACTCTTTCATTTTGTTATTTCATCCCAAAGGTGGGGTTTCCTTTTCACTTCTTCGCTGAAGAATCCTTGGGGAGCCTTGTTTCCCCTTAGGAGTAATCTGACACTTGCTTTGCCAAATACGTCCGTCTTATTTCCTTGCAGGTTGGGAACGTTAAAAGAAGAGGTTCTGCCTCATAAAGGACAGGTACTGTTTTCCTCAAATGATGGGGGAAACGCACCAACCATCACTCCGACCGGCACGGCCAGGCTGGCCTCTCCCTCGGCATCTGCGAGGGCTCCCACTGCGGCCTCGGAGCAGAGGCCCCTGGGCCCTGGTTAATCCAGCAGAGAGTGATTACAGCAATGTTATCATGTGAATTTGCTTGTGATATGTTTTTAGTCTTTAACCGCTTTTGGTATCCCATTTGAAGGGATGAAAATAGAGGGATTTATGATGTATTAAATCATTTCTCCAACAGTTACCTCTTTGGGCTCGTAACTCTAGATGTTTCAACTCCCCAACTAAAGCCTGTTCCATAAAATTAGAAAGTTAATACACACTTGTACATTTAACCCCAAAGGAGCAAAACCCACATTACCATAAATGCAGAAAGGCTGAAATAATTAGCAAAGTTACCTTTGATCCAGTGTTTTCCCGTTTTAAAAAGTAACTTGTGCTGTTTTCTTTCCAGTCTGAAGTGCCCGAGGCCTGTGCATTCATATCATGGTGTAAAAGCTGATTTTCAAGTGTGGCTCTCTGAGGGGGAAGATGGCCAGAATTATTCTGGAGGTTAACATGAGGCGGGTCACACTTGTAAGACGCACACGTGCGAGGGGGTCTCTGAATAAACCCTTTCTGCTCTGTGGTCGGCTCTGTGGAACTGACCAGCTGGTGCCTGGTGGGGATACAAAGGGACGCTGCTTTGTGGCCCCAGGCCTCAGCCTGTGTTTCCTCGAGGCACAGCCCTCAGAACGCGGTGCAGAGCCACGCGTGGGCCTCTGTCCCCCACGACACACAAGGCCTCCTGGGGTGGCAGCCCCACCCGGTGCCAGCCGGCCTGCGCGCACGGTGCTGCCACTGGGGACGGGAGCACGGTCCTAGCTCAGGGCCTTTGCGGAGCGGCTCGCCAGTGCGCTGGAAGTGGCCCAGCCTTCCCAGCGGCCTGGTCCCGCCTCCAAGCCCTGTTTTGTCTAAAGCAATGAACCCACAGTCAGTTGCTCTCCTGGGGGCCCTGATTCGGCCTGATGGGAGCCCAGTCCCCCCCAGTTCCCGAGGATGGCTCTCGGTGCCCTAATGAGGCCAGGCCAGCCTGGGAACCTGGCTTCAAATCCCGAGACACATTCAGGACCCGCAAGGCTCTCTGATATCCACAAGGCATCTGCCAGGATGCATTTCTGTCGCCTTCGTCACCCTGCAGCCCACTGGCCTGCGGCACCAGAGCTGTGTCCTGGCCCTCCCCGTGTGTCCCTGCATTTGACTGCAGACGGCACCCAAGTTACAAGATCCCTGGGAACAAGCGACCGGTCTCTGCACCTCGTGCATACAACCAGAGCTAGCGGACACCTGGGGACGTGCACCTGCCTGGGGGTCTGGAGAGCGGATCGCGTGACCCAGCCCCACATGGCCACTGAGCAGGCAGGAGCCAGGTCCCCTCTGCCAAAGTCACTCCAAGTCCCGGGACGGTTTGTACAGAGCAGCGTGGATGCCGTCCACTGACCACAAGCTGGTCGCTCAGGAGTGGACTCATCTACACGGTTTAGTAATAGGGATGCAGAAACCCCACTGTCTGTGAGTCGCTCTCTGGCCTGTGGCACCCAGATTGTGGGTGGGAGGGGCCGTGCGTCAAGCCTCTGGGTGTTAAGACCCTTCCTCCTTCCAGCATATCCTTGACCAGCACAACTGCCGGTGTCCTTGCAGCCCTCAAAGAGCTGAGGGTTCCAGGAGGGCATCACAGACACATAGGAAGGTGTTTATTTTCTGTTCAGGGGTCTGGGTTTCCAAATAAATGTAAAGCCTTTTACCTGAGGCCAGGATGTGAAAGTAATTGCTCTTCATACACCCCTGAATCTTTTCTCTGGGCTGTGGGGTCAGCAGTGATGTTCCAGAGCTTTCTATTGCTCCTCCCCCATGTCGGGGACCTGAGGCTGCCAGATGGGATGAAAGGCGCCGTCCCAGAATGTCCGAGGGCTGCTTCCAGGCCCCCCGGCACACATATCCTGGCTTGTTCTCTCTCTCTCTGTCTCTCTCTGTCTCTCTCTGTCTCTCTCTCTCTCTCTCTCTCTCTCTCTCTCTCTCTCTCTCTCTCCTGCAGCTACACTTGGGAAAAAAGAAGGGTCTCTAACCCTTTCCCTCCCTCTGGGTAGCCCTATTTCCCTAACACACATGCTTCTTAAAATATCACAGATTTGGGGTCTCATGACCCTGGTCACTGCCCCCAGTGCAGTGCTGGTTGCATCTGGTTTGGGAAGGGATGCCTGATCCAGGAAAACAGCTGACCAGCCGCCTTCGGCCTTCAGCCCGGCCTGGAGCCAGGTGGACACAGGCTGAGGCAACCATTCTCTCTGCCTAAGCATCACTCACATGCGGGTGTGCACGTGGGTGAGCACGTGTGTGTCCGTGCCTGAATATACATGCAAGTCACGCTGTAAACTGTTTCATCCCCTGCCGAGGCCAACTCGTGCCCACAGGGGCCGGAAGAGGAGCTCATTGCTGCTCGGCTGTCCCGGAAGGTGGGTGAGATGCCCCTTCACGGGCAGCGGACAGGACCCAAGAGAGGAGGTTTCCACCTGGTCTCAGGGAATGTCCTCACAGTGAGGGAGCCTGGATGGCCGTGTGGCCACAGTCGGGAGTGACCGCAGAGACGGGTCGTGGAGAGCTATACGGAGGTGAGAGTGGTGTTCCCTGATTTGCGGTCAGTTCCCTGGTCACCCAGCCTGGCCAGCCCCAGTGCTGGACCCTCCCCACCTGATTTCAACAGAGAGGGGAGCCCTCACTGCAGGACAGAGGTCTCTGGGCGTCAGGGGAAGGAGGAGGCCACGGCTGCTAACTGAGCTGTAGGAACAGGGGCCGTCAGGGTTCAGCGCCTCCTAACGAGCATGTTGTGGGGCGATTCCGCCCTCACCTTCTGCTTAATAAGGCTGGTTAAACAGTGATTTTGAGGGGCCGTGCATCCCCTAAACCTGTTCGTTCTCATGGCGCACTCCCTCTGCACTGCAGGAGGTGATGGTTAATTAACACCGTGCCGGGAAGTGGCTGTGCTGACAGATGAGGGTCACGGGCGAACTTTCAAGGTTGCTGACTTCATTAAGCGGCCTCATTACAGCCCACAGAACCGCTCAAGACGTCGTTTGAAAGGAGGTGCTCTGCGTTCAACTGCCCCCCGCCGCCCTCCCCGTAGGGGAACGAACAGTGTTTCCAGAATAATGACAAGTGAACAAACAAGGTCAGGGGACCCCGCAGGCGGCTCCGGCAGGCATTCTGCCCAGTGTCCTGGGCCAGGACCGCAGAGCCCCGGATCGCTTCCCTCCCCGTCCAGGGAAACTGGTGAGGCAGCCGTGGGCTCTGAGCTGTCGGGAGGACTGAGGGGGGGTCCTGACATGCGGCTTCGGCCCCCAACCCCCTCGGTGCTTCATCAACGCCAGCTGTGCTCCGGGCCAGGTGAGGTAACGGCCCCGCGCCTGCGACCACACACTTGGTGTGGCCCTTTGCTGAAGACCACGACCCCCCTCGGGCCACCAGCAGAGCCGCAGTGGAGGAGATGCAGGGCAGCCTCTCCAGAGGGTGGCTTCACAGGGCCTCACACTCTTCACAGAGCTGCTCTTTCCTCTTTTTATTGTGGTGAAACATACTTAACATAAAACTTACCGTTTAACCGTTTGAAGTGTACATTCGGCGGCATTAAGTACACTCACAAGGTCATGCAACCAGCCCCACCATCTATTTCCAGAACTTCGTTATCACCTACAATTGGATTTTTTCAAGTCAGGCTTATTGACATGTAATTGACACCCAGTAAAATGTACACCCCCCTTAGGTGTAGTTCCTTGAATCTTGGCAAACGCGTACGGCTGTGAGCCACCACTGGGCAGGGTATGGAATCCTGCCCGCACCCCAGAAAGACCTCTTGTGCTCTCCTGACTCCAAAACTGCTGGTCTGCTTTCTGGCCCTATAGTGTTGCTTTTTCGGGAACGCTTTTTCTAAATGGACTCTTAGAGTGTGAAATTTGGGGGTCTGGCCCCTTCACTCGGCCCAGTGTGTCCAAGCCTGGCCGAGGTTACCATCTGTGAAGTGGGGTGGTGATCTCAGCGGCACAGGAGACTTGGGGAAGCTGGATGAGGGGTCTCCTAACCCTTAGCCCCTCGCATGCCCCCACGGGCCATGCGTTGCCGTCACCACGATCCTACTGCACCCACCGTGGGTGCCAGTCTTTGAAGGTCACGGGCCAGCTTGATTTCTGCAGAAGCAGCCCTGCGTGAGCTGCTGGGACATCAGAGGCTTTGGGGAAGGAAGTGAGCAGCCCCACCTTGCTCCTTATGGGAAGGTTTCCAAAGATGGCTCCTGCTGGCCGTCCAGGGCGGGCCCAGAACGAGACCCAGAGTCCACAGCCCCGTCGATGCCGGCTGCCCGTCTGTCTCCTGAATTTCTTCCTCTTTCCAAAAACACATCCCCTCAAGGAACACCTGGGCGTGGTTTCCCCGACAGGGTGAGGGGTGCTGAGGGTTTGGGAAGGGGTCGCTGAAGTGGTCCAGGCTCGGAAAAGGTGAGGGAGGGTGACCGCGTCCGGCCCCCTGAGCTGGCCCGACGGCCATGCGCGTCCTCGTGAGGGGCCGGAGCAGCGCGGGCCTGCGGTGGACGCCCTAAGCACTGATTAAATGAGGGTGACAGCAGTGGTCACGGAGGGGCCCAGGGAGGGCCAGGAGGCAGGTGCCCCGTGATATCACTTTTCCGTGAGCTCAGCGCCCCGGGCTGCCACTAAGCTGCTTGTCAGTTGGCGTTAACCTGGAGACGCCCAGCCCCTTATGGGGAATCACGGAACAGAATCCGGGAACCACGGACTCTCGTAAGAAAACGGGAAACGCTGACGCGCGTGCGAAGGGCCTCGGCTGGGGAGATGCGATCAGATCGTAGCTGGGAGACAAACCAGGGCCCGAGGGGCCACGCCTCACAGCCACTGTCTCTTTTTCTGCTCGAATCTGGTGTCAGCTTTTATCTCCTGTTGTACTTTTTTGATAGAGAAAAATACAGAGAAGGCTCTAAGTTTTTTTTTTTTTTTCGGGCCCAGCCGCTCCGCAGCATGTGGGATCTTCCCGGACCGGGGCACGAACCCGTGTCCCCTGAATCGGCAGGCGGACTCTCAACCACTGTGCCCCCAGGGAAGCCCCCGGAGAAGGCTCTAAGAAGCAAAGTGCCTGTAACGGGCTGTCGTCAGGGTAAATGCTGATTCCATTTACATGGGCTGCAGCCACGTGTGACCTGAGTGCCCCCAATATGCCGCCTGCCTTGTCCCGGTGGGACCTGCGGGTACCCAGGGCACAGAGGGAAGCTGTCTTCACAAACAGGAGATGTTCCTAATCCTCCGTGTGGCAGCTCAGTTATCTGTCTGGTGGCGAGGGGACGTTATGGATGAGGCTGTGATTAAATTTCCTCATGTAACGACCCTAAGTAATTCTTTGCAATTTTCATTTTGCGGAGATTTAATATAGATCGGGGCCCTGTTGTTGGCTCCCATTTTAATCCCAAATCATTCATTAGATGAAGACCAGCAGACGCCAGTGGGCGAGGCCTGTGGGCTGAGCCGCAGACTGGACCCACAGAAATGCGTCCAGATGGACGGCTGCTGCCCTCGTTCCGTGATGGGTGCTAATCTCAAACCCTGACCTGCTTCCTCCCCATTACGCATATTAAATGCAGCCAAAATTCTGGGGGTGGTGCGGTCCACGCCGCTCTCCCCAGACGCCTCTGGTCCCGACCCCGCCTGCCTGCTCCACAGGGAAGCAAACCCGCCTGGGAGCCAGGGCTGGGCGGTGCCCACTGACAGATCCACCTGGCCGGACACCCCAGCTGGGTTGCCAGGTAAACACAGGAGTCATTTTGCGTGAGGCTCTGCCTGAAATAATTGCATGGGACATACACTGAAAACGTGTTTCTTGATCATCTGACGTTCAGATTTCAGTGGGTGTCCTGTATTGGGATTTGCTGCTCTGGCCACTTTCTCAGCCCCTGCACACTTAGCCCTGAGCCTCCCTGAAGCCCACTGACCAGGGCCACTCACGTGGCCGCAGACCCCACACTGGCAGCCCTGCCTCCAAAGACTCAGTGGGTTTTCTGGGGGCCTGATGAGCTACAGAATAGCAGTCCTAGCATAAAAGGAAAATGTGGGATCCTAGTCCCAAAATGATTCAGAATTACAGGATGGCGACAGCCTTCTGAGGGCCGGGCTCTAGGCACACTGTTCAGGCCACCGCCCGCAAAGCCAGTCCTGCTGGGGGAGGAGGGTCGCAGAGCCCACCCAGGCTGCACGCCCAGCCCGACCAGGATGCCCCCTTCCTACCACCCTCCTCTTCATCCCACATGGCCCCTTTCATTCCGGGACCCAAGAGACACCCCCCACACGGGCACACACACGCACACACATGCACACACACATCCACATGCATGCATGTACCACATATTCAGATATGTGCTCACAGCTGCACGCACACGGAAATATGCACACTTTTGCACACAGCCACACACATGGCCACATGCGTGCACACGCCTGCACACACGTGTACTTCCTTTGGACATTTTGCTCATTTGGGAACATGGTGACAGGTCTGGCTTAGCTGTGTCGCCCTCTCGCCTTGTGGAAAAGGCGCAGGCCTCGGGCCAGCAGTCCTGCTGTGGGAACTCGTCCCTCGTCACAGTTGGGGCCCTGGAGAAAGACACCTCCAAGACCTCCTGCCAGCGACAGGGCCAGGAAGCCACCTGGCCGCACCTATGGGCCAGAACCGGGGTGATCACACTCACGGATCCGGCCCTTTCCACGACTGACCATGTGAAAAAGCAACAAGCACTGTTTACAACAGGCTTCAAGGGGGGATATTTACACAGACGTAAAGTCTCTCTAGAAGGACGAGACCCTGCCCTGAGGGGCTCCTAAGGAGGGCGCTCAGGGCCTCGCAGGCAGGTCAAAGGGGGAGCGGCTCCCGGTGGATACTTCTATACCCTGAGCCCTCTTCCCACCACCGGGAATGTCTTTAATTAAAACCAGAAAGCAGCAGTCATGGGCTGAGTGGTGGCCCCCAAATATGTCCACATCCAAATCCCTGGACCCTGCAAATACTACCTTATGTGGCTGATGACAAATTGAAATTATAAAGGAGTGACCACAGTTCAGGTGAACAAAAGTCGAGTCAAGCGGCCATTGAGGATCTGGTGTCAAGACGCGGCTCTGCCCCACCAAGAACTTGAACTTTCTCTGAACTGTACCAGTTCCAAGGACACCACCTGCCGGCTGAAACCTTGTGGCCTCAAGGTCTCCCCTGGTGACTATGCAGCCATTTTGGACTCCAACCAGCAGCCTCACTTCACAAGCAGCCTCACTTCTCACCAACTCCAATTATAATTCTTTTTTTTTTTTTTTAATTTATTTATTTTTGGATGCGTTGGGTCTTTGTTGCTGCGCGGGAACTTTCCCTAGTTGTGGTGAGCAGGGGCTACTCTTCGTTGCGGTGCACGGGCTTCTCATTGCGGTGGCTTCTCTTGCTGCGGATCACGGGCTCTAGGCACGCGGGCTTCAGTAGTTGTGGCACATGGGCTCAGTAGGGAGCCTCCGGAGAGAGCACCTGCCTGCCTGCATTCTGACTTTGGAACTCTGGCCCCCAGACCAGGAGAGACTGCTTTTCTGCTGTTCAAACGCCAGTCTGTGTCCTCCGCTATGGCAACCACGGAAGCCACTGCAGAGCCCACCCTGGAGGTTACAAGGGCGCCCACCGCCCCTCGTGGCGCAGCCGACTCCTCCGTGGCTCGGCCAGGCTCCTCTGCGGCTTTATTCTCCCAGAGGAACAGGAAGGCAGGGAAGAGCCAGTGGCGGCTGCTCCAGGCCCCTGGCCAACCGCGCACACCACCCCCTGGGTGCACACAGCACCCCCGTCCCGTCTGCAGGTCAGCCCGCAGGCCCCCAGAAACAGTGCAGAGCCGCTTAGATGGACCCATGGCCTCTGCACCACCAGGACCCACGTCGTGGAGTTGTGGGAGGGTCACGTGGACTCAGGCCCTGACAGTCATGTGATGGGCGCGCCTGCTGGACGCTCCGGCAACCCCCAGGCATCAGCCGTCCTAGGAAAACCTTCTTCATGTGTCACATGGGAGGTGACGGAGCAGGTGAAGGGCCGTCTCGGGTCACGGAGGCTGCTGGGTCCCTCTGAGTCCTTTCCATCCTTCCTTCAACAAGCACCGCCCAGTCGAGGGCGGTGGATGACTTCCCTCAGGAAGGGACTCCGCAGGGTCCCAAGCCCCCTGAAGGGCTGGTGAAGCAGGGCCAGCCTTGGCCTCTGACCCCGAGGGTTAGATCGCGACCCACCCAACGGGGTCCAGCTCGTGATGGGAGGTGCTTTACCATGAGCAGAGCCGTGGGGACGTGGGGAGAGGGGAGGAGACCCTAGGGCAGACACCGGGGGCCAAGGGGTCCCCAACCCAAGTGCTGGTCACTCCACAGCAACTGTAACATTTTCTTCCCCCCTGGAGACCTGACTGCTTCCTTACTGGGTATATCAGGTAGCTGTTGCTGCATTACAAATAAGCCCCAAACTTCGCAGCCTGAAACAATAACACTCATTCGTTATCTCTGTTTCTGAGGGTCAAGATTCAGGAGTGGCTCCCTCAAGGTGTCTGGTGAGATGCAGCCCGAGTGTCAGCGGAGGCTCTGGTCATCTGGAGGCTGGACGGGGGCTGGATGGTCCCCTTCCAGGTTGGCTAGATCACACAGCCCTGGGCTGGAAGCCCCAGTTTCTGGCCCCGTGGACTGTCCACGGGGCTGCCCCTGTGTCCTCACGACAGGGCAGCTGGTCCCCGGGGCCAACAGTGATGGATGATCTCGTCTTAGAAATCATAGACCATCCCTCCCACCACTTTTTATTCGTTAGAAGCACATCATTAGGTTCAGGCCACACTCAAGAAGAGGGAATTAAACCTTTTCCTGAGGCGAGGATTGTCAAAGAGTTCAGAGATGTATTTTAAAGCTACAACGTTAGCATAGTTCCCTTGAAGGGACTGAAAGAAAATCCCCCATAGATACCCCATCCTACATGTAAAAATGTTCCCACAAACAATCACAGGGTCTGAATTCAACCTTTAGATGTTCATTTCTTTGACTTAAGCATAAGTCAAAGTCAAAGTGTCCAAGTTCTATAGTTGGACGTGACTGTCTCAACCAGGGGTCACATGTGAGGAACCTCCTCGTCAATCCTTTCCAAGGGCAGACTGCTATTGTCTCTCTGGGGATCTCTGCTGACTGTCTTTTGGGCCACATCTGTTCCCTGGGCCCCACCTTCAGTGCCTGGGTCGTGCTCGGAAGTAGGAGGCATTTGATAAGCAGATGTGACCTGTCACCCTGGACCAGAACAGGGTCCCCAGCCACCTCCAGTGAGTCCCCCGGCCCCCGACGCCCAGCCCAAGCACTCAGAGGCACAGCGTCCGATACACTGGCTCCATCAATCCCCTGGTATCATCCTTTATGGGCAGCAATAAATGCCGCACTTATTACCGGAATGGGTTTAACTGCGGTAATGACTTTATATCACAGGAGTGGCCATTCCGGGTCTGATATAAAAACCACAATAGAAAAACTTCCTCTGTGGTATTTTCGTTAAGTCTCCATTGTTCTGAAATGCAGGCTGTGCTAGAACATTCTGGAGGGGGTGCTCTGCTGGGACATGGAAGGGGTCCCGGGACTGGAACAGCCCGCAGGCCCTGTCCCACTGCAGACGCTCTGATCTGGCTGGAAAGGGGGAGGCTGTGAACAGCGGATGAGGCGTCCCTGACCAGGTAGGGCCCAAGGCCTGGACCAGCCGCTGGCCACCGAGAGCCTCAGCATCCTGGGTTGTGAAATGGGGGTTAAGACTCTGCTGGGCCGGGAGGTGTGCCCCAGCACTGCCGCCCGCGGGACCAGCAAACACCCAGTGGGCTCAGCCCTCTTACTAATGGCCCGCCTGGGTCCCCTGGCATCATATGAAGGGTCGATCGGGGTCCCAGAAAGCAACTTGTGCGTGACTTTCCCAGCGATAACGCTGTTCTCCAGGACATGACCCTTTTTCTTCCCCACGTGGATCAGCTCCCGGGATTCATTCGGACCCTTACTAGGTCTCCAGACCCCAGGGCCAACTGGGGTCCGTGCAGCCACGGGGAGGCCACGGGGGTGCGGTGCTTCTCAGATGCTGGGACCCAGGACGCAGTGGCCTGAACCAGCGCCCCTCCCCCTGGGCTCTGCAGGGGTCCCTCCTGAGCTCAAGGTGATGGGGACACCGAAGACCAACACCACTGTCACCAGCATGGTCAGAACCGGCAACCCCGGGGTGCAAACGAGACAGGACCAGCGCACCTGGAAGACCGGCTCGTGTACCCCCTCCCACTATGGGCGAGGCCAGCTGTCCCAACTACCCCAGACCCCGTGGTCAGTTCTTCCTGAACTATGCTCACAACACTTGGAGAGCAGTGTTGGAACTCAACCCCGGGATTTAGAAACAACAATCGAGTTCAGGCTTTCTGCTGATTCGGGTAGTTTTCAGCACATACCCCTCCCCCCCAGGGCCTCCCATCCCCCAGGGCCCCCTTTCTCCTTCTCTTCCTCTCAGTCTGGGGAGAGGTCTGCCTTCATGGGAGCCCTGGGCTGACCCCTCCCTCTGTCCAGGCGAGGACAGTGGCCTCCGTGGGTCCCTCTGTCTCTCGGGTGCTTCTGCAGAGACTCTGGAGGACTCTTTGCAGCCAAAGCAAAAGGAGCCGCCACCGCGAGAGGCACCTGCCCCACGGCAGCCCGACCGTGAATATTGACAGCCCTTCCTTTGTGACATGAGTCCCGCCCGGGCCTGCTGCAGAGCAGAGCGGCAGCCGCTCTGAGATCCATGCAGCTTTGTTGAGTGTCAGGATGCATGGCGTGACAGATGGACGCTCGCCTTCAAACCCCTGTGCCCGAGCCCGGCGCCGAGGGCCGGGACGTTCCTAGTATCACGCATTTGCCTCGGGGCTTGTTTTAAATCCCACTTACAAGGGGCTCTGGCTTGTCATCAGTCAGATGCCTTAAGCGCTTTGTCAACTTGGACATCTGGCCGCACAGTTTAAAAATTTTTTATTTGCTAAAATATTTAAAAGTGTGGCATGGGTTTCGCTGGGGACTTGAGCTGCCAGGCATATGTGGATGCCAGCCACTCCAGCAGAGAACCACTGAGCCCCTAGGCCGTGGCCCTGGCAGCGGCGATAGCAGGCCCCGTCCTGGTGGGCGCGGCTCCTCTGGCTGAAAAGTTAGTTTTCACTCCATTCGGGCTGGGAACCCTCTGTCCCCCTCGAAACCGGGAGCAACTGAAGGCCGAGGGAGGGTCTGTGGACTCTTAGGACAGTCACAGTTGAAAACAGGCTGCAAGTCCTTGGACACACGCGTCCACGCAGACACTCGACACACTCCTTGAGCTGTTCGATACTAAAAAGGAGCCAAAACTGGGGATCGACCAAATGCGCACCAGCTATGATCAACAAAAGGGGTCCATCTAGATGTGGGCTATTACTCAGCTACACACTACAACGTGGATGAACCTTGAGGACATTATGATCAGTGAGAGAAGCCAGACACAAAAGACCGCACAGTGTGTGATTCCACTTGCAAAATGCCCAGCATAGGCAAATCCAGGGAGACAGAAAGTAGGTTAGTGGCTGCTGGGGGTCAGAGAGGGTTGGGGTGACTGCTAAGGGGTACAAGGTACCCTTTTCAGGTGAAAAAAAAGTTCTGGAAGTTGATAGAGGTGTTGATTGCATGCTGGCATTGATTGTAACGGCCCTAACCCTGATTGATTACCAAAGGTTGTTAATGATCAAGGGTCCCCGGGCGCTGGGCCCAGCTGTCTGCTGAGGACACAACAGTGAGCGAGGACGCTGGCCTCGGCTCTGGCAGAGCGCGCAGTCGAGAGCAGGCACAGACAGTAACCAGATAAGTTAGCCTGAGATGAAGGAAGCCTTCCTGGAAGAGGTGACCTCGGGCGGAGCTTGGGAGAATGGCGGTGGGGGATCCAGGCAGAGGAAGAGCAGGTGCAAAGGCCCTGAGGCAGCGGCATAGCCCTAAGGGATGAAGGAAGGATGACCTGGTGGAGAGGGAAGAGGTTGGGAGGGTGATGCCAGGTGCCCGGCTGAGCAGAGGTCAGGGGTGCAGGACCAGAGCGGGGAGGGTCCCCAGAGCAGCGGTCACCCCTGTAGAAAGAAGGTGGGTTCCAGGGCAGCTCGCATGCCTGGAATCAAACCTTTCCCTGAGCCCTGCCATGGGCCAGGCCGGGGAAGTTCCTCCCATGATGGCCTTGTTTTAGCCGTGGTCCCTCACCCTCTCCAGAGGGTGACCCCAGGGTCACTGGCAGAGTCCATGCAGCTTCCGGGCAGGGCCTCAGCCCAGGTCTGGGTCCAGAGCTCCCGTCCAGCCTGCCAGCTCCTGTGAGGGCCCCAGGATCGCAGACTCCTGAGAAGCCCCGAGAGGCTGGCCAGGGCCGTGGGGCTACAGCCTGGCCCCGGCAGCCGAGGGCCGCCAGTGTCGGGCGGGGGGGCTTGGTGCCAGGTGAGGGCGCATCTCCATCCCGCACCCTCTCCTGGGCCACCTTAAGGGGCCACCACCGAGTTTCACACACATGCCCCCTTCCGGAAGCAACAAGAACCCCCTGTGTGTCCAGAGAGGCGTCTGCTGCTTGGACAAGAGCAGATTCTCCTGCCCACCTGGCTCCTTCCGGAGAGTCCTGAGGGTCAATTCCAGGATGAAGGGGCCATGAGATGGATCTATCTTCGCGTGTTAAGGAGGCACTACCCGGGAGCCCTGGGAGGACGGGAGTTACAGCCCGCAGGTATGGTCCTGGGGGTGGCGACCTCGGGCTACGGGGGCTGAGTGGGGTGGGCAGGGGAGGCCCTCACTTGTTTTCTGGCCTAAACATAAGACTTTCTCCAGGCTCATCCCACTGCCCTTAGACTTGGGACCAGAAGGAAGAACGCTTGGTACCAGAACTGGACCTCAGGTTAGAGATGGAGGGGATGCTCCCAACCATGTCCCCTTGGGGAAGCACTAACTCCTGGGCCCTTGCTGGGTCCAGCCTCCAGCAGAGAAGGGCACCCAGCTCTGGGGCTGCACACAATCTGGGGACTCCATCCCCAAACGCCCACCCCAGGACCTGGCTGACGGGAGATGTCGAGAGGGACAGAGTGTGGAAGGACAGATCCTGGACGCCAAAGGGAAACTGAGCCCCCTTAGGTCTGGAGCATCCACCTGGCCACGACAAGGACACTCCTGGGAGGAGGCAGAGTGGGGGAGAGGCTGGAGGAGAGGGCACTGTAGGGCACAGCCTGGGGAGACTGTCCAAGTGGCTGCGGGTCACACGTCCCGTCCCCAGAGAGGCCGGCGGTCAGCAAGCAGGGCTCCTGCGCCCAGATCCCGCCCGCCTTGGATGGGTCCACCTGCTCTCACCAGCCCCACTGCCTCTTCTCCCGGCCCATCATTTCTCACGACCCCCCGGGCCCCCCGCTGTCCCCCACCCTGTGTGCAGTCATGGCACTGGCCCACCCCAGGACCCCTGCCTCCACTCAGCCTGCCTGCTCCCCCCAGCCTCTTGCCTGCATCACCCATCTGCAGGCTCTGGGCGGGAGAGGACAGAGACAGCCCCCCAAAGAGACCCCACGACTCGTTGGCCAGCGCACCTCTGCACCCCCGGATCCATCCCCAGGCCTCATGCCAGGACTTTCCAGGCAGTCCCGGAGGCTCCCATGCCGCCAGCTCAGCCCGACAATCTCTTTCCAAACAGCGGTTCCCTGAGCCGGCGCAGCGAGGCCTTTACCTGCCCCCTCTGTGCCCACTGGGCCTTCACATGCCTGTTCCCGGAGCCCCGGGGGCCCTTCACCCGTCTCGCCCACCAGATCCCAGCCGGACGCCACCTCAGGGAAGCTGCCCGGAACCCCCTCGGCCTGTTTGCTGAGCTGGGTTGGTGCCAAGTCAGCACCTTGAACAGGGCCTGGGGCGGGAAGCCCAGCAAGGACCCCGAGAGGGGTTCACAGGGCAATCGCCTCGGCTCCCAGAGGGGACAACAGCAGGTGTGATGTAGCAGCAGGGGTGAACCACCCGGCCTGGCCTGGGAGAGATGTCAGAGGCCGGGAGGTGGGGTGAAGGAGGCGGGGAGAGCTGGCATCGCTTGGCAGCCCGCATGCCCACATGGCCCCCAGCCGAGACGCTGTGTCCTCGTCGCTTCTTCTAAGGGGACACTGTCCTCCTCTCAAGGAGACAGGCTCTTCCCTCCTCCTCAGGGTGACTTTTCATGTCCCACAGAGGCCCAGAATCGACAGGAAATGGTCTGCCCATCCCGCTCTCCGATGGCCTCGTGTCTCAGGCTGACCCAGGTCACCCGCATGCCCTGGGGATCCACCTGCTTGTCCTGTGCCCGGTCCCTGGGGAACCCCGGTGGGTCTGGGGCCTGCAGCCGCCTCCGCCAGCACCACCAGGACACAAGCCAGCGGGTCTGGATTCTGTTGTTTCTCTTACCTTTAGATGTTCAACAGCATGAATATTCTTATTTTTTATTTAAAACTAATTTGGAGCTCTCACTCTCCAAGCGGCTTCTAATCACCAAAAAGCGCCTGCAGCAAGAGCTGATTGACAGGCCAACGTGGCCGCTTCTGAAGAACAAATTGGCCATTGGCAGTGCCACATACAAAGGGAAAGCACCAAGCGCTCGTTATTTATGAGCTATTAGGGAAGCGCAATCAGCATCTGCTCCCCACACGGGCAAAAACACCTGTCAGACATCAGGAGGCCGTGAAACGCACACGTTTAACAGTCACTTTGTTTAAAAAGTCATTAAAATCGAATGTCAGCTAAAACTTAGGAAAACATTTATTCTTCAATCCCCTTTGAATCTTGCTGGTGAGCAGGAGACAGGACTGTTTCTGCCGGGCCAAAGACACGAGTTTGTAAACAGGCAGGCGAGTCCCCGGAGCGGCCCCAGCGACAGAACAGGACACGGGAGAGGAGAGGCGTCCGTCAGGGCCCCGGACGGAGCGAGGGACCTGGGACGCCCGCTGACCCCGCCCGCCCCACGCTGAGCGGGGCCGAGGTCGGCCCTCGCCCACAAGGAGGCAGCTGCCGGCCCCTGCTCCTTCCTCCCCCAGAGCTGCCCATTAGGGCCAGTTCTGGAGACACGTCCGTGTGGGGACTCACGGGCGCAGGCCCAGGATGGGGTCCGAGCGGCAGGTGGGGCCGGGGTGCTCACTCAGGAGCCAGAGCAGGGCCGGGCTGGCTCCGAGGGGTCTCCTGCTGTAGGGTTGGGACCCCCGGCCGCCCCTGCCCACGCCCTGCTGCTTCCCAACAACAGAGGGTCCCAGGGACAGAAACTGGCCCGAGGCCGCCTGCTGCCACGGTCTCGACTCAACATGGACGGACTGTTGAGGACGTGGAGGGGTTTGCATCCGGCGGCGCGGCAGGAAGCCCAGCGTCACCCCAGCCCTGCCGGACGCGGGGAAGGAGGGACAGGCTTGCAGCAGCCGCGCCCTTGGCCGGGGCTTCAGGTCGGGCACAGGCGGGGGCGAGGGATCGACCGGCAGTGGGGACTTTGGCTTAGCTGTTTTGGCCCAAGAATGTTGGTCTTGCCCAGATTTTGCCCGGGGCCTGCGAGGCGCTCAAGGTTGCGTTTTGTGTTGGGCAACGGTTATTGGAAGGAAAAGGTCTGTTTGGCAGCAGTTAGGGCTTCAGACGTGCCCAGGACAAGAGGGTGAGGCGGCCACAGGCCCCAAAGAGACTGGACCTTATGATTGGCAGATTTTGACATAGACCAGGTAGCTGAGCCTTGTCTGTTTTTCACATAAAAGAATTAACCCTAGGAATTCCCTGGGGGTCCAGCGGTTAAGACTCTGCACTTCCACCGCAGGGGGCAACAGTTCAGTGCCTAGTCAGGGAACTAAGATCCTGCAAGCTGCACAGCATGGCCAAAAAAAAAGAATTAACCCTGGTGAAAATCATTTCAGAAAAGGAAACACGGAAACAGAAATGATGGAAGTAGTGAGCGGCCCCATGGACGGATGACTGAGGAACCCAGCCACGCCCGCCGTCGGGAGACAGTGGTGGAGACAGGGCTGCAGCTCCGGAACCCTCCCCAGCTGGCTCCTTTGGGCCCATCCCTGTACAGATCATCCACTTGGGGCAAAAGTGCCGGAGGGGAGGAGGCCAGACTCATTGGCCTGGGGAGAAAAGTCCGGGAACCTGTGCCGCTGAGGGTCCTCGGGGACACACCGGCCCAGACCGCGAGGTGCTGCAGTGCCGCGAGCAGCTCCTACCTCCGAAGCCCCAGCCCGGCCAAGCTCGTCCCGCAGCCAAGGGGGGAGGGGCTTCCTGTGCCCAGCTTGAGGGTCCCTCACATGAGCGCCCGGGTGCCTGGGGGCTTGCCCCACCTCCTCTGGGAGCAGGACCCAGCTGCACTGTCACCAACTTACCTCCGTTCCCTGGGCGTTGGGAGCGGTTCATCCGTGGGAACTGTGTCTCCTAACGCAGCTCTGGAATTTCCTCCTTGTTTAGCGTATGGAGAGTCCCAGACATGGCAGACGTAGGTCCCTCCCAAGCTCGGAGGGGCTCTGGGAGCCCCCAGCTGGGGAGGCGGGGCCTGCCTCAAGCTGGGCCCCCTGCAGGCGAGGCCGAGCTGGAGACTGGCTGCAGGAGGTCATGGGGGTGGTCTTGACACCAGCCGGGGTGGGGGGAGCAGGGGCGGAGTTGGGGTGCAGTGCATGCAACAGAAGCCTCCATCCCCCCATGGAGAACTCTGGAGCCTGATGACCTTTAGGGTTGTCCCAACTGAGGCCTAGAGCATGGCCTTAATCCCCTGCAAGCTGACAAGTCACACTGGGGGTCAACCCCGGGAAAGAGACTCAATTGCGAGCTGTCAGCAGCCCCTTCCGCATCCTTGCGGGGGGTCTGGGTGACCCATAGCACCCACTAGGTCTCCTCGGCAGCCTCTCCTGGCTCCTATGGCCCTCGGTTCAGGAAATGGGGGAGCCACACTGTTATGAGCTGAATGATGTCTCCCCAAATTCATATGTTGAAGTCCCAACCCCCAGGAACTGAGAATGTGACTGTATTTGGAAATGGGGCCTTTACAGGGGTGATTAAGTTAAACTGAGGCCCTTAGGGTGGCCCTGGACCAGCCTTACTGTGTCCCGATAAGAAGAGGAGATCAGGACACAGACGCACACAGAAAGACGACCACGTGAGGATGCAGGGAGAAGACGGCCGTCTACATGTCCAGGTCAGAGGCCTCAGGAGGAGCCCTGCCCACACCTCGACCTCAGACGTCCAGCCTCCAGGACTGTGAGAGGATCTGTGTCTGTTGCTCAAACCCCCTTTCAGCGCTTGGTCCTGGTAGCCCTAGGACAGCCCCACCGGACCCATCCTGAAAGCGCTGGCGGCTCTGTGCGGAGAGGCCGGCTTCTGTTAGTAAAAACGCGTCAACGGGCACGCATGAGAGTAGAAGGCAGGAGGAGAAGGGGCCAAATGGTGCAAAATGTCCCATCGGGTGTGGCAGGGAGGGGGCAGTGAAGGCAGCAAAGGGGCCTCCAGAGCCCCACTCCCTGCCAGGCCTCCCCTCCCGCAGGTCTCCCTCCAACCCCAGGCTGAGTGCTGGCTGAAAGTTCTCCCAGCCAGAGGAGGGAGGGAACCATGCCCAGGCGTGCAGGATGGTGGTGAAAGCTGACGCATTAGCTGACGCATTAGCTGGACAGGCTGTATCTCACACGGCGGCCCCTGCGTGCTCAGTGTGTCTCCCAAGGTCTGTCCTTGGCACTGATGCTCAGGCTCTTCCCTAAAGCAGCTCCTAGGTCCGCTGCCCGCCTGGCCAAAGGCAGGACACGCTTTTGGGAGGGGGTCAAATTCTCTCCCAACTACTGGACAGCCACAGAGTGGCCGGTGACCCTCCGGAGGTGGCACTGACTGGAGCCAGGTCCCCACTGCCTGGCCAAGTGGGACTGTCCCTGGGGCTGTGCTCGCCAAGCAAGAGCCCCCCCTCCCGCCACCTCCCCCAGACCCAGCTCAGACACACCTGCTCCTGCAGCCCCCTGGACGGCCCCTCTCCTGTAGCCTCCCGTCCGTCCTGTGGGATCTTCTCTCCAGCTCTTACCTGGTTGCTGTTCTGCTCAGTGAATCATCCCAAGTTCTGGGTGATTTTCTGTCCGTCATCGTGTGCTCTCTGCCTGTGTCTGTGCCGGGCATGTGGCGGGGGTGGGCTCCTCCAGGCGTTCCGGTTGGGCTTCCTCACAGCATGGCGGCCCCAGGAGAGCAAGGCATAGGCTCACCAGCTCCAGTGTCCCATTCTGGTCTCACAGGCCCACCCAGATCCCAGGGGGACACAGGCCCCATCTCTCCAGAGAAGGAGTCTGGGGGCCAGGTTTTGAAACGGCCGTAGCATCTTATGCCAGATTGGCTTCTGGGGCTGGGTGGGGGTCCTCCCTGCTACCTGCCTCCCCCAACCCCTGATATGGGCACCAGAAGTGCCCGATCAATGCCAAGACCACAGGCCCAGGATTTCTGCCACCCAGTGTGGGACGCAGGAGTCCCGGGTCCTCCTGGCGGGCACTCCTGGCAGGCAGACAGTGTGTGCCATGCACCCCCAGGCCGGGCCTCCTGTGCTCTGTGCAGGCTGCACCCTCACCAAGGAGCACACAGGCGGGGGTCACAGAGGAGCCTCTGGCTAGCAGGGCCCCCCGCATCAGTACCACGCGTGTGTGTGCATGAGTGTGCTCACTCGTGTGCCTGTGTACACGTGTGCATGTTCATGAGTGTTGTGCATGTGTACTAGATGAAGTGGGGAGGGGGTCCAGGTGGAGACAGAGACCCGGTCAAAGTCTCCAGGTGGGAGAATATGGGCAGGCGCATCTAGCGACCACGAGAGCCTGGGAGCCAGGGCTGGGGGGGCGCGGAGCCCCGTGGCCCAGAGGCTGAAGCAGGAGTCTCTCAGGCAGGGTAAGGCCCAGAGGGGCTGGAGGGACGGCTGGGCTTCGTTGTCTCTGGGACCTTAGGAGAGTCGTGTCAACAGACGGCCAGCGTGAGGGGCCCGGGACCCTTCTGGGGAGAGAGACGCAGAGACAGACGACGACAATGAAGAGAGACGGAGACAGAGAGGCAGAGACAGAGACAGAAAGACAGAAACAGAGATAGAGACAGAGACAATGAAGAGAGACAGAGATAGAGGGAGACAGAGGCAGAGGGAGACAGAGGCAGAGGGCGTGAGCTGGAAAGAGACGTGGAGCTGACACAGCTGTTGCTTCACATCCAGCAGGAGGCAGAAGTGGCAGGGAGGGCACCCTGCAGTGCCCGCGAGGGGCAGCGCGGCTTCGGGTGGGCTCGGGGGCCCACCCGCTGGGCTCAGCGTGTTCACGTGGGAGGAGGGGACCAGCGTGCACTCAGGGCGCTAGGCGCATCCTTCCCCGCCATGCGGGTGCTCTCGACCAGCACTGTCCCTGGACGTCTTGCTGTCCATCAGGACACAGCAGAGACACGAGCCCAGTGGGGGGCAGGCGGGCGCAGCAGGCCCGGGGGTCTTCCATCCGGCCTCAGGGCACTGCTCTCAGCCCCTCCTCCCAGGACGTGGCCAGCAGGGCGGCATGGGCATCACCCTCTGGGTCCTCTCTCCCGCCCCACCGCTCCCCTGCACCGGCCTGTGACCCCAGGAGAACCCATAGGGCCACGTCCTCCAGGTGCAGGGAGGAGAAGCCAGAGCCCACGCGCCCGAGGAGCGAGGGGCGGCCAGGCGCAGGGCCCCTGCACCTGCACCAACCTCCCCGCCAGCTTCCTTGAAAGCTGGGGGCCTCTTTTGTATTCCAAAGTTCAAAGGGCCAAGCTTGCCCGTAAGTAAAATGCCCCGTCCTTTAATTAAACGTCCCATAACACATGAAGGGCATCTACTGAAATACGACGTGTTACACAGTCATTTCTCTGCTGTTAATTACTAATTAATGAAGCTATTTCAATTAATAGCTTCCCTACCTCGCTCCCCCTTTGACAGGCGCCGTGCTGGGGCGCGTCCCGCAATCAGATGAGGCTTCCAGCCACCTCGCTGAATATTCATGCCACGGCTTCAACGGTGTTCAATTAAACATGATAAAGCAAATGCCCATGAAAAGTGTGTTCCTACGCGCAGCTCTGCTCCTTCTGCAGGAACCAGCGGACGGAATGAACGGCAGTCTCCACCGTACACTGGAGAGAACACGGCCCGTGGCCTCGGGGGCGCCCCAAACGCCCAGGATGGCCCCTGCACATCCTGCCCAGGAACGGCGAGCAGGGGTCCCCCAGGGGCAAGTGGGGACCCCCAGAGCCTTGTCCTACAGGTGAAGGACAAAGCCAGAAATGGGGGTGGGGGGAGCCCAGAGAGGTGGGGCTAATTAACATGCTAATTACAGATATTAACTGGCCGTTAAAGATCCTGTCTTAAAGAAATGACAGAAAAGTGTCACTTACGGTTACCAGGAAGGGACACCCCACCTGAGAGTGGGAGATGGGGGAGGGAGCCCGGTGAGGCCTGTGTGGGGCTGGCGGGGTCTGGGGACAGGACATCGGGGGGAGCCTGGACTGGCATATCCTGGGCCCCAGAGGGACCCCAGCCCGTCCTGACACCAAACTCCTGCAGTCCCAGGTGGGGGGACAGCCCTGCCCCTGACAGACAGGACAGGCCTGTGCCCTGGGGAGAGGACCGGGGGATGGCGCCCCCAGGACCTCCAACCACGAAGTCCTGCTGCTGTCTGTCTTCTTGTTAGAAGAGGACACAGACCTTCCCTGGTGACGCAGTCGTTGGGAATCCGCCTGCCAATGCAGGGGACACGGGTTCGAGCTGTGCTCCGGGAAGATCCCACATGCCGCGGAGCAACTAAGCCCGTGCGCCACAACTACTGAGCCTGCGCTCTAGAGCTCGCAAGCCACATCTACTGAGCCCGCGCTCTAGGGCCCGCAAGCCACAACTACTGAGCCCGCGTGCCACAACTACTGAGCCTGTGCGCCTAGATCCCGCGCTCCGCAACAAGAGAAGCCACCGCGGGCTTCCCTGGTGGCGCAGTGATTAAGGATCTGCCTGCCAACGCAGGAGACATGCGTTCGAGGCCTGGTCCAGGAAGATCCCTCATGCCGCGGAGCAATTAAGCCCGTGCGCCACAACTACTGAGGCTGCGCTCTAGAGCCTGCAAGCCACACTCCAGAAGCCCGGGAGCCTACAGCCCATGCTCTGCAACAAGAGAAGACACCACAATGAGAAACCCACGCACTGCAACGAAGAGTAGCCCCTGCTCACCACAACTAGAGAAAGCCCGTGTGCAGCAATGAAGACCCAACGCAGCCAAAAATAAATAAATAAGTAAATTTATAAAAAGAAAGAAGTGGACACCGTAACCCCGTGTGTGCAGGCCCAGCAGCCAGCGGGAGGGACCCACAGTGCGGACCCAGACTGGGGGAGGGGTGGTGGGAGAGGATCCCCGCTCCCATATGCGCACTCCCCAGGTCCTGCCGCTCCTTGGGCCCCCTCCCGCCTCGGGGTCCAGCCTCGAGCCTCCCTGCGCCTGGAATGTCCTTCCAACCCGTCCCTTCCTACAGAGCTGAGGGGCAAGAGCACCGGCCTACACCACACAGGGTGGCCAGCTGGACCCCCTCAGCTCCCACCTGGCGCCCTAGGGAAGTCAGGTCAGCTGCTCTGGGGCTGGGGAAAAGCCCTGTCAGACGGCGCCCTCTGTCAGCCAGCTGCAGGATGACAGCAGCCTGGCCCTCCCAAGGCGCCTCCTGGCTGTGGGCCGGGCAGGCACAGGCGTACACACACGTGTGCACAAATGCACACACACGTGTGCACAAATGCACACACACACATGCACTATTGCACACAGGCCGTGCACAAATGCACACTCACGGCCCCGGGCGGCCAGAGCCCTTCCTCTCAGGAGGGAAGGCACAGCAGGTTGAGTATCTGGGGTTTGGTGACCCTACAGACTCCGGACCGGCTCTCCCCCTACTGCACTCAGGGTTGGTGTCGGCCCTGGGATACTGCCAGGGCCACCCGGGCTGGGGACGTGTCTGAGCCTGGCTGCACCAGATAACACACAGCAGGGCCCGGCCATCCTCCCACCCATCTGTGCTAACAGTGCCCTCCCCGCCAACAAACATTTTCACCTGGAATCCTCGGAGCCCGACCCAGGACCCAACACTGGCTCCAAGCTCCACCCAGCTCCAAGGTGACACTGAGCACTAGGGTCGGCAGTGACGGGAGGAGGCTGGGCCCAGCTACTGCACAGCAGGCCCAGGGCCCCCACATCCTGGCTTCTCTCTCCCCTATTCTGCCAGGCGCTGACAGAAGCGTGACCAGGCTCGGCTTCCAGGAGGCCGGGGATCCCAGTTCACACGTATGCCCTAGGCTCCCCTGCTGAGCAGGACCCACCAGCACCTTCTGGGTCCCACATCCCTTCAGGGCTCGAGCACTGAGACCCCAGATGGCTATGTTCCCATGGGAAGGGCCGTCTCTCTCGCGTTCTCCAAGAGTTACAGTTTGCTGTGGGTTAGAAAGAAAGGTGTTACTCTCACATCCACGCTCACAGCAGCGAATTCACGGCGGCCGAGAGGTGGAAGCAGCCCAGTGTCCACCGATGAATGAAGAACTGAACGACACGTGGTCCAGCCATACGATGAGGTACCACACGGACTTACAAAGGAAATCCCAGCACGCGCTACAGCACGGACGAACCCTGAGGACACTGTGCTTAGTGAAATTAGTCAGTCACAAAAGGACAAATGCCATATGATACGTTTCCATTGAGGTCCCTAGAAGGGTCAAGTTCATAGAGACAGGAAGCAGATGGTGGGCTCCAGGATCTGGGGGAGGGGGAGGGGAGAGTTCCAGTGTGGGAGGAGAAAGTCATGACGATGATGGTGGTGACAGTTGCCCAACAAGGTGAAGGCAGAGCATCCCTGCGCTGCACTTAAAAAACGGGCACGAGGACACACCTGTGTCCTGAGGAAACCACCCCGCCGTGGGGAGTTTCCTGGGCAGGGCTCCCAGCTCAGGACAGCACAGCCTAGAAATCCACCGGAGGTTTCTCATGAAAATCCCCAGCCGAGCAAACAGCGTGGCCTTTATGGCAAATTAACATTCTGGCTGCATCTCCGTAAACAATCAGGCCAAACCTACAGAGGCCAGACTCACTTTGTAATCGCGCATCTTTTTTTCAGATTCTTTCTACTTTCACAAGTAGGGGGGCTGCAGGAGAAAATCTTTGCTTAAGTGGAAAATTAGGAGTTGTCTGATTCTAGAATCTACACAGCTGACAGCTACACCAAGCAGCTACGACACAGACGCACAGGCGGGGTCTGTCCAGAGCGGGAGCTAGGAAACCCCACCTCGGCTGTATTTGCATGTGTGTGTCAGCATCCTGGAGGATCAGTACGTCTGTTCTTGGCATTGTCCTTCGACTGTTTGAAACACTTTGCTGGTTTCCTCGACCTAGTGAAATAAATCTTTAACACACCTTTATTCTTTTTATAAGGGCCTTAAATAACATTGTGGTCTTCTTTTTAAATAGTTTAATAGTCATCATTTAAATAAGGCTTTGGTGTTCTTTTCCACATTCTCATAGTTTCTTTTCTCTGCATATACATCTTGCAAAATCTATTATTAACCCGCGAGACGACCGGCTCCTCTATCGTAAACGAGGGAGAAAGAAAACGCGGACCGGTGGGTTCGCTGGTTCCGGGGCGTGTCCTGGCCAGGAGCGGGTGCCCACGCGCCCTCGCCAGGCACCAGGGGAGCACGACGCATCGCCAGTGCCTGGGAATCCGTGGGAGGGGACGCCGGGGGCAGGGTCCCCAACGATGTACAAGGGCCTCGAGCCCCCACTTCTGCCCACCCATCAAACTCGGGGGCCTCAGCCTGGCTGCCTGGAGAAGCAGAAACACCACAGTCCTCCCTGGCCTTCTTCTAGAGCTGTGGTCCTCGGCCAGCCAGGGGGCGGGTCCCCCGGGGACACTTGGTGATGTCAGGAGACAGGGTTGGCTGTCATGACTGGAGGGGCTCATCTAGTGGGTGGGAGCCAGGGATGTTGCTAAACACCCCGCAGTGCACAGGACGGCCCACCACAGAGCATGATCTGGCCCCAAGAGCTGAGAAACAGAGCCAAGCAGGTTTTGGGGAGAGACTCCAGTGGGGCGCCCTGCCCTGCAGTGACACGGTCCCAGGGCGGGCTGACCACGTGGGGCTTGTATGGGTCTACGAGGAATAGACCGTGTCTGTGACGAAGTTGCTGCTACTAAAGATACTAATCCACCCACCACGAGGTCCCACCAACCCGGAAGGAGGCTGCTACCCCCAAGGGCGGGGGAACCGGACCGCACCCTCCTGCTGGGTTGAGGCTCCCCTGCCTCTGCTCACACTGCGAGCCAGGAGCAAGGGACCTCTAGGCTGAGCGCTGTCCCCGAGGCTGATGGCGCTGGGTCCTCAGGGACAGTGGGTCGGTGGGCTAGAGGTCCTCATGGGCGGGGCTCAGGTCCACCCGCTGGGCCTTCCCGAACACCAGGAAGGTGCATAGCCCGAGGCTGCTGATGGCTGCCACCAGGTTGAACACAGACGTCCAGGAGCCCGTGGTCTCGATGAGGTAGCCACCCAGGCACACGCCCACGACTCCTGCACCCTCGAGAAGGGACAAGCAGGCGGGGTGACAGGCCATCCCGCCCCTTTGAGGACAGCTTGGAGAGGAGCTGAGGGCGGGGGGGTGCTGAGGGCATGAGCCCCGTCACCATCACCCAGGCACTCGGCCTCTGGGCACCCTGGACCTCAGGGATTCACTCACATCTGCGGGTCACTTGGTTGGAGACGGTTACATGCCATTGGAAGCATGAGCACTGTGGAAGACGGCTCTGTGCCCTCCCCCGGCCAGCTCTGGGGTCTGGGCTCCCGCCCGCCACTGCTCTGACACTGTGGGGACCCCCCGAGGGGTGCCACGCCCCACCCTGAGGGCCAAAGCAGCAGAGCAGGTGGGAGGACACAGGTGTGGGGTGGCGCCCCGGGGAACTCTGGGTTTGAAACCCGCAGGCAGGGGACCCCAGCCCACTTCTCACCTGCCAGTGCCCCAGCTGTGTTGGCCACACCTGGAACAGGACAGAGAGAATGAAGACCAGTCAGCGGAGGCCCACTGTGACCCTCCCAGAGCGCACCCACCGGGGGGTGGCCCCTGGGGGCCCCGGGAGCGATGGGGGGTGAGCGGGGGGGGGGGGGCGCCACTTCCTGTCCAACGAGGGGCCGAGGTCCTCACCAAACAGAAAGCCGGCACAGGACGGGGCCAGGTCCTGGATATTAACGGAAATGCCGCTGCGGGAAGAGGAAAGGACGCGGGCGAGTGACCACAGGGCGGCCGCCACCCGCCAAGCCGGCGGTCGGTCCTCCGATCACCTGGATCCCGGAGGCTGGCCATGCCAGGAGCTCAGCCCCGGCTCAGCGGTTACACACGGGACCCACTCCCAGGATGAAACAAGACAGGGAGGTGAGTTTGCTTCGACTCACACGCGTTTGCTACCCGATAATCTGGAAAACGACATCAAGACGCCAATTCCCAAAACAAGTCAGGGCAGTTGTTCTGACTAAACACTGAGCTGCTGCGCAGGCCGGGAAGCCCGCAGAACAAGACGCGGGATCCGATGGGCTCGCTCCCCACCTTTGGTTCAAAAGGTGCTGCTTGGGGACCCTCATCTCCTCTGCCAGCCCCTCCCCAGGCACCCGTTTTGTTTTCCCAAAAGGCCCAGGTCCTCGCCGGCTTGATACCCTGACTGCCCTTCGCCTCGTGGCTCACTTGTGGGGACCTGCCATGCGCCCGCCCTCCATGTGCGCCCCGAGCCAGGGGCCCAGGACGCGGAAGCCCAAAGGCAGCGTGGGTGGATCTGGTGGACGAGGCACCTGGCCCTTACCTGTGGTTGAAGGTCTGGAGGCCGATGGAGGCTGATGCAAAGACCACAGACTTACAAAAGCTCGAGGTGTGGCCCAAACACAGGGCAAAAACGCTGGATAGGCCAAGGCCCATCGCCTGCGGGAGAGATGAGTGGGGACGGGGTGGGAGTCTCGCCCCTTCCTGGACTGCCTGGGCCACACTGAACGAGCGTCGGTGGGCACCCCTCCCAGGCTGGGGACTGCCTGGAGGCCACGGGGACGAGGCTGCACGAATGATCTGGCCCTGCTGGTCGTAGCCCATTCGACGTGAGCCGACCCAGGCCCTCAAATGGGCACCAGGACTCAGGGAAGGGCCTCAGGTCAGCCAAGCCAGTCCCCAGCACTGACCCACAGTGCCCTCCAGCCGCTGTGCCACACCAGCCCCCTTCTAGGTCAAGGGCCCCAGGAACAAAACAGGGATGTCCGGAGGGAGAGAGCCGTCGCACGACCCTCCTACCTGCATGAACTTCCGCACAGTGATGGTCCTGTAACCTAGACGGGGAGACCAGGAGACATCCTGTCGGCCCATCTGTGCTGTCCCAGAGTGGGTCCCACCCTCACAGCTGCGGGGAGGGAGGGAGAGGGGAGAGGAGGGCCGGGCTGGGCTCGAGGTGGGGCAGCCTGCGTCACCGTGAGCCGCGCGCACACGTGTGTGAGTGCCTGTGCACTTAGAGGGTTCCCAAGGCCAAGGCCTGGCAGATGCACCTGAGGAAGGCCACTCTATGGTTACAAAGTGTTTTCTTTGTGTTTCTACCAATTTTCTAATTTTTCCACAATGAGTGGGTGGTTCTTCTGTAACTAGGACAAGACTGACATTTAAGGACGTGCAGTGCAGGGTCATGGGGAGCGTGCGTGTCTGCGGGACAGTCATCCTCGGGCCGTGTGCACTCGGGTCTCAGGCCTGAGACTTCTGACCTCACCAGGTGCCCTTTCCTCCTCTGAAGAGGTTTGGGGGCTGTTTCCAGCCCCCAGGTGGAGGAATTACACCGTCGCAGTGTGACTGTGTCCCAATGTCCCCTCATGGGGAAACAGGATGGGGGGGGTGACAAGCTGGAGGCAGTCATCAGTAGAGTCAGGCCGGGAGCCGGGCTCCACGGGCCCACCTGGCTGTGGCTCTAAGGGCCAGGGGTCCCACTCTCACGGCCTGGTCCTTGGGGGCGTGGCCTCTTCCCATCGCTACAGGTGCACCCCAGGAGGGGTGCCTCTCTGCCCCCCAAAGTGAGGCAAAGCCCAGGCATGGCTCCCTGCCCGGCCCCTCCCCCAGGGCTCACCCTGACTGATGAGACGGTCTGAGAGAAGCCCGCTGAACAGACTGGCAGGAATGGCCACCAGCCAGGGCACCACGTTGAAGACCCAGCCCTGCAGGGAGGAGGGTGCAGGGGGCTCAGAGGACACCAGGGCAGGTGCCCGACCATGGGGAAAAGACGAACAGGCCAGGCGGCCGCCCACGCCCACCACTGCCCACCAGGCTCTCTGCCCACAGGCTGGGCCTCCGAGATCCTGACCCATCCCCGACCTTGACTGAGCGCTGGGCCCTCAAGTGCTATCACCCCTGCAGGCAGAACCTCCCTCATGGCTCCCCACACCCGGCGGGGCAGAGCTGGGGGCCCGCACCCTGCCCAGAGTGTGCAGCCAGGGGGCCCTGGTCACCAGAATTGGGAGGGTAGCCGGGCGGCCGGGGTGCAGTCAGCCAGGCTGACCAGCAGGTGACATCTGTGCCCACATCACAGCCCCTGCGTGCCCCGCCCCCCACCCGGGAAGGACTGTCCGCAGACGGGCAGGCAGCCGGGGCAGCAGCTGGGCCTCTCCTGTGCGCACCCAGGTGCGGCCGCTGAGCCAAGAGGCGCCAGAGCCACCAGAGCTCATCGGCGGCGGAAGGAACCCAGGGCTCCTCTGCATGTGCTCCGCGGCGCCCCCCAACCCTGTGAGCTGCCGGGCGGCCAACCCACCTTGGAGCTGGGGAAGGTCTCCTTAAAGAAGGTCGGCAGCCAGGAGAGGAGGACGAAGAAGGAGCAAGCCGCTGAGAGCTGGGAGACGATGGCCGCCCTGGGGGGCGGGGCCAGGCTCAGGGTCCACACCCCCCAGCCCCCTCCCCACACCCAGGGCAGCCAGGGGCCTGAGGGCGCCGAGCCCAGAGTGGAGCCGCCCCGGCGTGGGCCGCTCGGCCTGTGGCCGAGGTCCCCAGGGCCCCAAATCCCGTCCCCACAGCAGCCCGGCTCACCAGACAGAAGGCTTTCGGAAGAGCTGTCTCCAGGGCACCTTGGTGTGTCTGGACACCGGCAGGCCCTGCACCAGGACGCCCAAGGCCAGGATGAGATCTGAAGGGCAAAGGCATCTCCATGTGACAGCCACTCAAAGAGGGTGGACGGCTCTGCCCCCACAGGCCAGAAGCTGGGGGCGGCTCGTGGGTCCCCGGCTGTGCCTGGGGGCCATCCTGTCCTCTCCGCCACAGCCTGGGGTCGGCAGCGTCTGCCTTCGAGGGTGGACAGTAGTGTTGGCCATCTGTCCCCTGAGTCCTCAAACCCTCCAGGCCCCACTCCTGTCACCGGGAGCCACCTCTACCACCTCTGCAATCTGCCTCTGCCGGCGGGGCAGCCCCCTGCACATCTGCGTTCACCCGGCGACTCGCACACCAGACTTGACCTTGGCCGGCCGAGACTCAGGGAGTGGGCGTCTTCTGTGAGGCTCTACCTAGGGGATCCTGGGGCCCCCGAGCTGGCCTGCTCTTGGGGGTTCGGTGGCCGCTCGCTGGAGGGGACAAGGCGCCAGGGCCCCCGCCCTTCCCGGGCAGTGGCACGTACCTTTCTCACTCAGCAGACACCTGTACACGAAACACACCCACAGCAGGGTGAGCCCACCCGAGAAATAGAAGACGCTCGGCCAGCCGTACCAGTCCAGGAGCAGGGAGCCTACGGCCCCCGTCACCAGCGTCCTGGAACGACAGGGAGGGGCGTGGCTGGGACCCTCGCTTCACTGGGGTGCGGAGACATCTCCGAGACCCCTACCCAAGGTGAACTGAGTCCCTAGAAAAGACAGCATTTCTATCCCCTGTGAGGCAACTGCCCGGAAGGCTGGTCCCCACGCAGCTTGCTAGGGATGTGATAAATGGAATATTTATAAATGGAATATTTCCTGCTATATCAACAAACAAAGGATGTCACATTCATCAAGGATTGCAGCCCTCCAACGTGAGCCGGTGAGCCCTGAGGAAACTCAGGGCTGAAAAGAATACCTGCCATCCAGCAGCCATCAGACTGCAGCCACTCCCTGCGGTGAGCCCTGCGGAAACTCAGGATGTGAAAATACAGGACACTGGCCTCAGAGAGCTGAGGTGCATATCAAAGGAATGATTTCTGTGAGCCCAGACTCTTGCATCTTCCCAGACACAGAAAAGCGCTACATTTCTAAACTTGAGAGATCGGATTTTCTTTAATTAACAATAATTTTTTGACCATTACCTGCTCTTTTGTTGCAAAACTCCTCTATATCCTGGCTCCTCCCTTCACCTCCTGGGAGTCGTTTTTCTGAAATGCTGTCTCCCGGGCTGCAGCCCTAATTTTGCCCCAAATCAAACTTAACCTGCAACTCTCATGTTGTGCATTTTTTTAAGACAGATGCAAGCTCTCCGGGGACTCCTGGTGCCACGGGAGCCAGCGTGGACGTGGCAGCCGTGACGTGGCACAGGGGCCCTGTGTTGCCCTAGTATCTCCTTACTGGGTCTCCCAGTTGGCCTACAGTTGTGTGTGGATCCTTTTAAAATGAAAAGGGCAAGGAGAAGACAGCGGTGACAAGAACACGCTGAAACAGAAAACCTCCTCGCTGTTTTCAGCTGCTCATATCGGAGAGGATGAAATTTCAAAAAGATTTCAAAATGCAAAAACAACCACCCAACCCAGCTGCCTCCCCAGGTCCTGCCAATGCTATTGTCCCAAATATGCCCTCGGGGCCCACCCCTCCCCCAGGCTGGCCTGTCGGTTCAGAGGCTGCCCCCCACCTGCTGAGGTTTGGCCAGGAGACAGTTAAAGGAGAAAGGCTTTCCCCCAAGGCCAGTGGAGGGATGCCTTCCGCTCTGAGCCTCCATTTCCCCATCTTCGGGGACGGGGTGGGGACGGGGTGGGCACGGTCTCTCCCTGTACCTTCCCTGCACCCCACTCCCTCCCCGGAAGGCCCAGGTCACCCAGTGAGACGGGATTTCAGATAAACAGTGAAACTCTCCTGTCCCTGTATTGCTTCTCTGAAATTCACATGTCACTGGGCCCCCTGGGTTTCTATCTGGGCTGCTCCCAGCCCCCCAGCAGGTACCCCTCACCCCTCTGCATTCTGCCTGGACCTCTGCAGCAGTAACGTGAGGGCCCTGAGCCCGGGGGTTGTGAAGCCCCAATAGGACAGCAAGACGTGCTTCCAGCCCCAGTGCGGTCGCCCCACGGAGGGTCTGGCGCTCTGGGGGATGCAGTGGGGAGGGGCACAGGTCTGGACCTTACAGGTCTGGACCTTTCACGTCTGGACCGTGACGGGTACCCTCTGGGGCGAACGCACGCCACCTCCCCCATCGGGGCGGGTATACCATCCAGTTCTGTCAGCACAGATGGAAGGGAACTTAACACCCCAACCCATGTGCCAGAGCCCCAGAGCTCTGGTCACCTCCCTCTCTGGCCCGAGAGGGACAGAGCATGCACGGAGATGGGGGGTGGCAAGTGTCTCCCAGACCACAGAGTCACCAGACCTGCGTCACCCTGTCCCAGATGTGACACTGTCCCCGCCAGACGCACGGAGGCGCTCTGCCAGGTGCACGCCCTTCGCCTCCCCACACCGACCCCCCCCACCCCCGCTCGGCACCCCTCAGGCGGGGACTTACCCAAACTGGGAGCCGGCCCCCACGGTGCTGTAGGTGAAAGCTCGCTCGCTCTCCCGCACCTTCTGGGACAGCAGGCTCGTCAGCGCAGGGAAGTAAACCCCTGGGGCGGCAGAGAAGGCAGAGGCCCGCGCAGAGCTGTGTCCCAAGCTGGGCCGCGGGCCCCGCCGGGGTGGCCGTGGAGGGGTGAGACAGGGGCTGGAAGCTCCGCGGGGCCCTCGGTGATTATTCAAGCCCGGGTCTCCTTCCTCCCGCTGTCACCCCCGGGGATCAGCAGGGCCGGGCTTTTCCCAACACTCAGCTAAGGAGACAGCTTGGGGAGCAGGGCGTTCGCTCAAGGTCCTGCCACCAGGACGGCTGCAGGGGGGTTTCTGGGCCCAAAGCTGGCGCTCTTCCACTGTCACACCAGCTCCCAGAGCCACACGGCTCCAGAGTCCTGGCACCAACACGCAGAAGCACACACACAGGTGACAAATGACAACTGCACACGCACACACACTGACACACACGGTGCGTGTACGTCGGTGAGACCTGAACAGCCCCGCGGAATTGCACTGTCAGGTCCTGGATGTGACCTGTAGCTACATGAGAGGTGGGGGAGGGAGCTCGGGACCTCCCTGTACATTTCACTGCAACTTCCTGTAAAGCTATAATTATTTTAAAATCTAGTTTAAAAAAAAAAAAACTGCATTGGGGACTGCAGCGCTTGCCCGTTACACTGTGCTTTTCTCCAAAAGCACCTGGGGAAGCTCAGAGGCCAGGGCACATAGGGACAAGACTTGGTCCCTGCCTTCCCTTTGGGGCCCCGGGCCCCTGTTCACACCATGTGGGGAGCACGTGGGGTGAATTCAAAGGAGCGCAGGCACCGGAGTGCCTGGACCACCAGGACCACATGTGGGCCATCCCGGTGGGGCTGATCAGGAAACAGGCAGAGGCCCATTCCAGGATATACATCTGGGGTCTTGGGGGTACGGGCTACAGGCCCACGCCCCACCAGAGCTCTGGGAAGTGGGGAGGTGTGGTGAGGAAGGGGTCACGTCCAGAGGACGGATGCTGTCAGATGCCATGCTGGTGTAGGGCACGAGCTCAGAAGGCCCACTCCCTGGAGGGTGGGTGTGCGCCCCTGCCACCAGCTCCCCCAGGCCACTGGGGATCTTTGACGAGAGCAGGGGGCTTGGGAAAGCTGGCATCCCCTCAGCCTGCTGGCCTGGCCAGCGCGGGCGTGGCCTCCGACTGGCAGCACACAGAAATGGGGCACGTGCCCACCACGCGGCTGGTGGAGCCGACGGTGCCGCGTGGCAACCCGGCTGACACCAGATCCCTGGAGCGTGAGTTTTGGCAGAGGAAGACACGTGACATTAAAATGTGCCAGCCAGACTGTGAAGTGACTCTAGACACGGAAAGCGCCTTGGGCGCAACGGCATCGAAGCACAAACAAACCCTGGTGCAGGGAAGTGAAGCCAAGAGCCGGCAGCCCGCCAGCGGGGACGGCCCGAGCTGTCCGCCTGCCAGGCAGGAGAGCCCATGACCTCAGCAGCAGCAGCGCTGCAGCACTGATGCACCCGCTCTGAACTGAGGCACACCACACGCAGGGGCACACACGAGGACACACGTGCACGCCCATGAGCACCCACCTGAACACGCACCCGTGCACACAGGTACACATGCACATACATATGCGTGCACACACACCCGTGCACACACTCCCCTTGCTCTGCGGCGCGTGGGCCTGAGGTCCAATGCTGGCAGCGTGGGGGCCGCCCCCTGCAGCCCCCCTACCTTGGAGCAAGCCCGTGAGGATGCGCGAGAAGGTCATGAAGGCCAGGTGGGCGCTGCCGAGGCGGGAGAGCAGCGGCGTGGCGGCGGTGATGAAGCCCCAGGCGGAAGCCGACAGCACGATGACCTTCTCACCCCCGATCCTGCACGGAGGACAAGGGGGCAGTGACAGGGAGCTGTGCGGCTGGGCTGCAGGCCGGACCAGGAGACCCTACCGTGGAGGAACCCGGGGAGGGGGCCGGCACCGTCCGTCGCTTGGAGCTGCCCTCTGGGGTGGGCACTGCAGCCACATCCCCTCTGCAGAGGAGGCCAAGGCTGAGCGCGCATGGTACAGCCTGGTCCCTCTGTCCCCATGGGCGCCAGAGCTGCCTCCTTGGATGCCGGTTGCCCCCCCAGGGAGCCAAGCGCCTGAGACAAGCTGAGCGCCGGCCCCAGCCCACCCCTGCGCAGCCCTCGGGTCTCCCAGCCCCCGTCTTGCTGCGGGCGGGGCCTCCCCCCATGCCCTTCCTAGGAGCCACCTCCCCAAGCCCTGCAGCGGGGGCAGGGATTACCGGTCCCCCAGGTGGCCACCCACCACCTGAGTCAGGCAGTAGCCCCAGAAAAAGCTGCTGAGCACAACACCGGCCTCCTTCTTATTCCAGCCGAAGTCCTGGCTCATGGCGGCGGCACAGACGGGCATGCTGACGCGGGCGCAGTATAGCAGGCATGTCCCCAGAAGCAGCGTCCCCGTCCACACCTGGCACTCGGGTCTGGAGAGAGAAGGGCCCGGTCAGGCCCAGGAGAGGCTGTTGGATGGGGCCCCTCGGCCACCTCTCAAATGTCCACCTGCTCATGTCTGGTGACTCCTGGGAGAAATGGACAGACACAAGAAATGATGCACGGGGTCCCTCACGCAGCAGGGGTGGGCTTGCCCGGATGGCTGTCGCAGGGCAGAGGCTGAGTAGCCGCAGCTGGGGAGGTGCTGCTCTCCAGGACCCGGGCTCTCGGTTTCCATGGACCAAGGGCCCAGGAAGGCAGCCAGGCTGACAGCTGGTCACCGGCCAAGGGGGCGATGGGCTGGGGAAGAGGACCCCGGCCGCGGCAGAAAGGGAGGGTACCACAGCACCATGGGCCCCCACAGCATCCCCAGGAATGCTGGGTCTGCCCAGCAGACCACCTTGGGGCAGGCAGGCCCTGGGAGGAGCCTGGGCAGCAGTGAGGCAGCCCTGGCCGCCTGGGAAGGTTGCCAGACCAAGTCCATACAAGTCCCCAAAGCTCCTGGCCAGCACCCTCGACTGTCAGTCACCAAACTAGGAAGTCAGAAACTGCCAGAGCCCGGAGGAGCCCAGGAGACTCAAGTGCCTGTGGGACCCTGGGCGGGGCCCTGGGACATCGGGGGAAAGTGCAGAACCCGAGCACAGCGTGGGCTTTGGTACCAGTACTGTCCACGGCAGTCCACTGATGGGGACATATGGACGCTCACCTAGGACGTGAGTGGGGCACACGTGTGGAGCGCGTGGCAGTCTGTACTGCCTTTGCGGTAGCTCTGTACATCTAGAACCGCCCTAAGAGACAAAGTTTGGGGAGGGGGGATTGGTATTTTTTTTAACGAAAAAGAGAGAGAGGAGACTCAGTGCCCTTTGTGCAGGTGGAAGGGGGCCCAGTGGGGGGACGGCCTGGGGGAGGGGCACCACTAGTGACTTGCGATGTCTTTGCACAGGGCGGGGACGTCCCCTGAGGGTGGGGGCCACAACTGGGGGGGGGTGTCGGGAGAGTGGACAGGCCTTGAAACAGTCTCAGTGGGGCCTTGGGGGTCCTGCCTGCACCTGGACTCATCTGCCCAACTGGGGCAAGGGTTCTCCCAAGGGCGGGGAGGGGCGGTGGTGGCATGAGACGCACGAAGGGAATAGGTTCAGGCTGTGGGGAAGGCACGGGGCAGGGGCTCCAAGCCCGGGGCCCCCGAAGCCTGCCCAAAGCGGCCTGAGGCATTAGAGCTGTAAGACCCTGGGGAGGCCACTGGACAGGTGTCCAGGAGGGTGAGGCCGGCAGGAGCCGCACGGGCAGTTCTCAGAACAGAGGGAAGGACGCCTCTCACCTGGCGGATGACCCAGGACACTGCAGTCTCACCCTCGCTCCCCAAACCCCTTTGGACCCCTGTCTGGACCTGGCGGGGGCTACCCCCGCCGGCCGGGCACGTGCAAAGAACAGCCAATAGGGCCCAGGGTAGTGGAAGCTTGGACTCCATCTGCGGACACGGGCAGGTCCCCTGCCTGTGGGCCCCACCCAGGCTCAGGCTGTGAGCCGACTCCGCGGGGACAGTCCAGGGTGAGGCCAGGACCACCCCTGGGAGGGCCGGAGCCCTCGCCTGCACGCCTCCCGGGGGTGAGAGACCTCAGAGGCCCTGAGGGTCTTGCCCGCTGGCAGGCAGCACCCGCACCAGGAGCCTGATAAGTGCGTGCGACGGCCGTGTCCGTTATCTCTGGGGCAGGACCGCTGGGCCAGCAGCGAGGTGGGGCTGCCCCCCGCGCCCTCTGGCCAGCGCCCTCCTCCCGGCAGGGTGGACTCCGCAGCCCTGGCGCCGGGGGCAAGTTTCGGCGCGGAAAGAAGCTGCTCTCCTAGACCTGGTCACGGCCGGGGCGGGGCTTGGGGGGCGGCACGTGGGGCCCATCGCCCGGCCTCCCGAGCTTCCGTTTCCTCGGTGAAGATGGGCTCATGTCCCTGACGCCCAGCTCCTTCTCAGGTCAGTGAGCTGCAAGGTGACCCGCCAGTTCCTGGAGCCCCAACAAGGAGCTGTCGACCAGCCAGCGGGTTGGGAGAGGCCTGGCACCAGCGTGCGCCTCCTCCGCAGGCACCTCCCCTGGCTCTGCTCCCCCTGGCCCATCAGTGTACTTTTCCGCAGTCCAGGGAGTGAGTCGGGGAGCCTTCCCCGTGTCTCAGGCCTGCAGAGGCCCTCCCCGTCCCCACTACTGCCCTCACAGCTGAGGAGCTGTTGCCCCAGGAGGCTGCAGCGTCTGGCAATCCCACTGGCGGAGACAGCTGATTCCAGGCTCGAGCCCCTCCCTCGGGGGGTTTGGGGTGAATGAGCCCGGCCTGCTGTCCCCAGACAGAGCCGTGTTTGTGGGCGGCGCCCGGTGTGGAGTTTGGGAATTACAGTCCAAAGCGTTCTGCAGCCCTCAGTGATGTGTGTGGTCTGATGTGGTGACCAACTCTCCCGGAGGAGAGACTTGGGTGCCGCTCTGGGCCCTGGCCTGACTCGGGGAAACCCGCCCTTCCCTGTGCCTCAATTTCCCCGTGTGCGCTGGACCACAGATTTCAAACTGGGTCTCTGGGTGCCCGGAGGGGTGCCGTGGGTGGGGCTCCCAGGCAGCACTCTTGGACGAGTTGCTTTTTATATTAGAACTTCCTATACGAGTCCAATGGGAAATAGTGTCCCGTGCTGGAAAGCCTGCCGTTCTGCAGTTCCAGGAGCCGGCCGCTGGACCGTGCCTCGGCCGAGGCGGGGGTGCTGCTCCCTTCGGAAACTGCCCAGTGACCCTCAGTGACGAGGGACGGGCCATCTGAGCAAACATCCCACCAGGCCTAGTGGGAGGCACAGTCCAAACTGCCCACCAAAACCAGCCCAGCCGGCCACCCGGGCCCACCCGGACGGAGCCAGCTGAGGACTCGTGAGCCCAGCCCTGCCGCGGTCTCCGACGCCCGTCCAGGGCCACCTACACGGCCCTGCAGGCGAGCCCTAGGCAAGCACACACGCACTGGTTGGTGCACAAGGGGAGTGGCAGGGGCTGGGGAGCAAGGCTTTTAACTTCCCACGAACAGCCACAGCCCGAAGTTGCCTTTAAAAGGAAGTTTTATTCCTTTATGTGGTCAGAGCGGCGGAGGGTGACCTGCGCGCAGATAGGACCACGTCCCCGGCACCTGCCCCTTGCCCCTCCCTCGGGTGCACTGTGCCGGCGCCCTGGGAGCCTGGCTCTGTTTGCTCTCTGGGTGGGAAGTCCAGTTAGAAACAGGGGAAAGCCAGATGAGACCGACCTGCGCTGGAAGGCTGGCAGGGTACCGAGAATACGGTGCTGCCCCCCCGCCTCCTTGTGGCCCCGGGAGGTCAAGAAGGGCCCGTCAGCTTTCAGGCAACCAGCCCAGTCTGAGTTTAAGGCACTGGCATGGGACCCCTCTGCAGCTGGGGGGCCAGGCGCTGTGTGCTTCCTCCCTGGGCCCCGGGGGCCCCCGCAGCCCTGGCCCTGAGTTGGCGGGCAGCGCCACTGGGTGGGCAAAGGGACGTCCTCCACAGCTGCTGGGGACACAGAACAGGCCAGCGGGAGGCCTGGCTGGAGGGGGTGACTCAGACACGGCCAGCTGCCGGAGGCCTGATTAGGACGCCAGACGCAGAATCCTGGACCTGCGGACCGGCTTGCTAGGAACACGGAAGGTCATGGCAAAATCGGCCACAAAAGGCCTGAAGACCTGCCTCCAGCCCACTGTGCCCACTCCCGAACCTTGGGTCTGAGCCCCCAGCTCTTCGGGGTGCTTCCTGTGAACCTTCTAGAACCTTCTGTGTCCTGCAAATAGCCCCTGTGCAGGAGAAGCACCCACGGTTGAGCAAACACAAGGTCACGTGGACCCTCGATTCAGAAAAGGGAAATGAGTCGGCGTTGGGGGCAGAGGGCAACCGCCGGAGAGAATGTGCGGGCCCAAGGCTGCCGGCGCCCGGCTGGGACGGCCCCGGGGAGCGGCCCTGCCTCGGGGGTCATCCACATGGCAGCAGCCGCCCACGGTCGCCCTTGTCACGATCCTCATCACCTTTAGCCACTCGGGGGTGCGAACCACCTTTTCCCGCTGAGCCCCACTCCACCCAGGACCCCCGCTACCCCACCTGCAGGTGCTCCTTTCTAAACTGGGCAGGGAGGGAGGCGGTAAAGGCAAAGCCAGCCAGATCCAGGTCCGTTAAAGCATAACAGAGGGGGAAATTTGCAAAACATTCTTTAGAGGTCCTGGCCCTCTGCCCAGCTGGTTGCAGAGCTGCCTGACACCTGGGTCAGCAGGGCCTCACCTCGACAAGGGCGGGGAGAGAGCAAGGGAGCAGAGGCAGGCCGCAGGGCGCTCCCCAGCGGGGCACGTCCCGCATGCCTGCTGCCCTCCTGGGCACCTGGCAAGGGAGACCCCATGCTGCGATTTGGGCTTTGGGGCTCCCGCCCTCACCGGGCCCTGCCCCAAGGGAGCCTTCTGGCTTCTGAGGCCTTCCTGTGACCAGCTCTGGGAGGCGGGTCCCGCAGGCAGCAGGGCAGGCCCCGGGGACTCAGAGCTGGAGGTGGACGGGCCTGGAAGCGCAGGGCCTGACTCTGGGCCTGGGGTCCACTGGAGGACCGGAGGGAGCTCTGAGCCGCAGGCGGCCTGGGGGGCTGCTCTGAGGGCTCGCCTCTCGTTCCTGGTCGCCCTGTGAGTCATGCTGGTGAGCAGATCCCTGTCCCAGGGCTTTCTGCACCCGGCAGCAGAAGAGGGCGGCCTGCCTGGGCTCTTCCTCCCTCACAACCGACACCCCCGTGGGGACCCTGTTGGCTTCACATCTCTGGCACACGACGACAGCAGGGCTCAGCCAACTGCTGCAGGTGCCGGCGTGGCCCCCCACAACGCCCCCCAGCCCACTGCCTGCCTGCACAGGTGGCACTCACTGGGTGGTAACAGGTGCGGTCCTGGGGGTGGGGAGGCCGTGCCTGGAAGCCACCCTGCCCAGTCAGGCAGGCCTCCCAGGACAAGACACTGTGAACACCACCCCCAGGACCGGGGCGGCCTGGAGAAGAGTGCAGGGGGCTCTGGGTGGGTGGGGGGTGGCACTGGCCCTGGATGGAAGGCGGGAGGCGCGGGGGTGCAGGGCCCCCCAGGCAGAGCAAAGGTGCGGGGGCGGCAGGCAGCCATCTCTGCCCAGATGCCCGCTCCCTCCCCTGACCGCCGCCCCGCCCCCGCCCCCCACCCCGCGAGGCCCCACCTGGACCACTGGGCGTCCTCGGCCGCTTCCCTGCGGGCCTCGTCCGGGGGCGGCTGCATCGGGCGCGGACGGTGTGGGCACAGGGTGTCCGGGTCCGTTCCCGCCCAGCCGACCCACCGGGCAGCGCCGCCCAAGTCCACGTGTCAGTCCCAGCTGCGCTTCCGACAGGCGTACTCCCAGGACGTGTCGCCCCCGGACGGCCACCGCGGCGGGCGGGGCGGGGCGCGCAACTTGGGTCTCCGCCCCGCTCACTCCGTCGGAAAGGTCAGATCTGGCGCTCCCGCGGGCGGGCGGGTCAGCGCCTCGCGCGCCGGGGCCTCCTCGCTGCCGGTCGCGGAAGTTCGGGATGGCGCGGGCACTTCCCCTGCAGGCGGCAGGAAGGATGGGACTTTGGAGGGGCTGAGCCGGCGTGATCCCGGCCCGGACACACTGCTGGCAGGGCAGGCTGCGCGCACATCCACAAGTGGAGGTGCGGTGGGGTGGTCCTCACCTCGCAGGGCTGCCTACGCATCAGTTGACAGCTCAGGGGTAGTCTCACCTGTGCAAGGACAGCAAGGCTCAAGGGGAACCAATTTTTAAAATGGATCTTTGAAGGTGGGCTCCAGCCCTGTGACCCTGGACCAGCCTGGGAACCCTGGGCAGCCCAGCGCTCGCGGGGATGGGGGCGTGGGGGGTGGGGGTGGCTGAGTGTCCCGAGTACGGTCACGTGCCGGGCCCCACGCTGAGCCCTGTGGATCCTCAGTCTCAGGGCTCCACCTGACCTCAGAAGCCTTCACACCCACGTGCCGCCCACAGCCAGCGCTGTGACGGTTGGGACACATTGGAAGCAGGTGGATTTCTGGGCGATTCTGCTTCCGCCAGCTGCCCCCTCCACCCGCTACCCCCTCAACCCATCCTCCACACGGCAGCCTGGCGAACGTGGCCACATCCCACCAGGAGGGAACCCTCCGAACCTACACCTCGGGCCTGGGTCTACCCCACCCTGCTCCATGTGCGCCTGCGGAACAAACTGCTGTTCTTCCATCCATACGATGCTCAGCGGTGCAGAAGGATGGTGCTGGAAAGAGGTGCATTCCCCCAAAGAGCCCGCTCCTCGGAAAAGTGTGAGAATCATTGTTCAGCTCAGCTGCGATAGTACCCCACCCTCCTCCTGGCAGCTCACTCTCACCCACTGCCCGAGGCTCTTTGATGATGATTTTACATACAGACCTAGAGCCACACTGTGGGGGGCATTTGTCATCTGCCTACCCAAAGTCCCTCTCCTTCTGGAGCTGATGTTCCAGGGCATGTAGACAAACACAAAAAGGAGACCAAGTGGGGCAGGGAAGGGTGGCTTCTGCCGTAGGACGGGCTGAGAGGTGCCCCCAGAAAGACATACGAGTCAAGTCTGAGAGCAGGGAAGGAGGAGGCCATGCGGGCGGGGCGGGCGGAGACCCAGGGTCAGCTCCAGGACCGCAGGGAGCCCAGCCGGGCTGAGGAGGGGGAGACAGGAGGTGGGGACAAAGTGCTGGTGAGGTCATTATTTGAACCTCACAAACACTGCTGTTCAACACTTCTGTTTTACGCTCAGGATACAACAGAACACCCGGAGATTAAGGACTCACCAGTCCCACGAGTCTGTGGCCAAGCAGGGGCCAGTGCCCCGTCCCCTCACCTTGGCCAGGGTGGTCGACGGCCTTCCAGGCTTCCGGCTGACCGCCCACCACCTCTCTTCCCGCCCCTCCAGCCCCGGCATGGCATCCTCCGTGATGGCTGGGCTGGCTTCACTTGCGGAAGCCAGCTGGTAAAATTAGTGTGACTATAAGGCACCATGACCTGTGGGAGAGAAAACCTCATGTGACAGGGCCTGCGGCTGAGTCTGCGGAGAGCGGGAGACACGACCGGAGGAGGAGACGTCCCTCCGTCCTCTCCGGTGACTAAGCTTACATGCAGCCCAAACACGCAGAGTGCCTTGTGGTCCCGGCGGCCAGGCGCATCCCACCCCCAGCTCCAGAGGCGCGTCGGGGTCTCAGCCTCGTGCCACAGTGAGCCTGCTGCTCCACGGGCATCTGACATGGAGAGCACGCAGCCGCTCAGAATGCTTCACGTGGGCAAAATCTGCTCACCTCCAGTCGTTGCTCCACTTGGTCAGAGCTGGGGGTAAACGAGCCCGGTAGACTTCCTTCTGTGCCACGGTCGGATGTGACCGTGAACCTGGCCTTCCAGCTGGGAGACTTCCAAACCGCAGACAACCCGAGCCCCGTGTTTCTATTTAACTCCACCCCCCCACCATCCCCACAACGGGAAACACCTCCATGCTGTCAGCGCAGGGTTATCGTGATCAGTGACCCCAGACCACCCCTCCCCTCCTCCCCCCTCCCACCGCTGGGGCTGGGCCAGTCTGCTCACCACGGAGCCGTGGCCGGCATCCTGCAAATACAAAGCCACTCAGGACGCTCCACCCGCCCCAGCGACTCATGCCAAAGGCCCACTCGAACCCCGTGCCTGACACCTACGTAAGTAAACCACCACAAGGAAGGGAAAGCCTCGACGGCATCTCAGTGTTGAGGCACAGCCTCCAGGGCGGGCAGGCCCCGTGCCAGGACCAGCCCCTACCGAGCACCCTGGGGGACGTGAGCACAAAACCAAGGGCTCGGGGGCATCGGCAAGGGCCACCTGGCCGCCCCTGTGAGGTGGGAGAGATCCCTGCCGTGGATCAGTGACAGGGGAGGCCCCTCCCTCCTTTCCTGTCCCCATCACCACCAGCGCCGGCACCCTTGCGCGTTGCCTGGCACGGGGCTGCACTCTGCATTCCGCCCATCGCCCTCCAGCTGCGTCCAGGGTCCCGCACTGGCCTTCCACAGAGGGTGCTCGGGAACCCGCCCCACCGGACGCCAGCACGGGCACCACGGCGGCGGCCCTGGGCTTGCTGGAGCAGCCCTTCTTCTTTGAAGGCTTGGAAATTTCATACGTCACAAAAAAATTACTTAGAATGTTCCAATTCGGCTGAAAGTCATACGGTGGGCATGGAGCCCGACTAGCTCCAACCCCTTCACAAAACTGAAACGAGGTGCCAGTGCAGAAGAGCAGACGGCAGGCTTCAGGGTGGGGATGCAGCCACAGCAAAGCACGGATGCACGGGAACCGAAGTTCCCCCACCCTTCCAGGTCTACATACAAACGCGTCCGTGTGGCGCGGAACTCTTTGTTCTTATTAGAATGTTGTTGGCGGGGGGGTGCGGTGGGGAAGAGCTTTCAGACGGACACTCTGAGAAAAATGTGCAAACTTTTACTATGAAATGAAGAACAGGCAGCAAAGGCAACCTATTCTGCGTTTTTCAGATGCTGTGAGCGCTGCACGCATGCGCCCCAGGAATCGCCTGGAATGACAGAATCAGAGGGGCACCAAGTGCTAGGGCGGGTGACCGCTTTACACAGGCTCTCACGCGACTGCTGCCAACAGTACAACTGACTGTAAACCCGAAAGAGCAGTACGTATTTCTGAAATGGAAACATACCCGTCGTCAGGAACACCACGCTTGGTGTCCAGGTGCTGGGGACGGGCAGCCCAGCTTGCAGTCACCACACCTGATGCCTTTAATCTGGTCTTTCGTTCAGACTGAGACTTGGCAATAGTCACCCAGAAAGGAGTCCTGCCCCGTTATCCGGAGGACGGCAGTGTCTTTTAACACAGAATGTGTACGATTCTCTCCGAAACTCCTGGTTCTGCCATGGTCCCCCAAACTAACAGCAGAGAGAAGTGGGAAAGTACAGACACCACACTGCGTTAGAAAAGCTGCCCCTCCACACGTTTTCTCCGCACGTCTGTCTTCAGAGGGCATCTTGGCTGGACGGCAGAGCCAGCCCTGCGACCCCTAGGCTTGCTCCCGGCATCTCAGTCCACACCAGGACCGGTCCCACCCAACAGCTGCCTTTTCTAGAAACTCGAAAACTTAATTCAAATGGCAAAATACGTTCGCTTTCATTTGCTTTGCGATAGTCCCCGTGCTTCGCAAGAATCCAGACTAGGGGCCATTCCTCACGTGACTCCACACCACCGGGAACACAGAGTAGCAGAATATTTTCACATTTTATTTGTTTCAAGGCACTTTCCACCAGAAAGTGTAAAGAGAAGAAAGAAACTACCCTGGTAGAACATTACATTTCAACAAACACAACAGCGAGATCAAAATGAGACGAAGCAGAAAACTCAGCATACTTAATGCTCATTATTTTGAAATGGCTTATGGTAGTTTGCTTGCTGAAAGAAGAGAGATTGCAAAGAACAGGAGGCAGAGAAGTCTGCAAAGCCACCCCCGTGAAGATTTCCAGCCCATGGGGAAGGGACTAAACCCCCGAAACAAAGGTAAAGAGCTGAAGAGCAACATCTGAATTCCCCGAGTCTGGCCAGCACGCAGCTCACGTGGGTTTTAGCACTGGCCGATCACGTCACTCACTGGCTGAACTGGTGAATAAAATAGCAACACGTCTCATAAGCATTTACCATTTCATGCACGTGACGAACCCCATTCAAGTCCTGACAGTTTACGGACGATTCTTGCCCATTACTGTACGTCTCAAACCCTCTCCTTTGAAAAAGATTCCAAATTGATTATATATTAATTATGCACATAAACAATCTTATATACACTAATAATAAAGGATGCGTTTTAAGAAATGTAGTTCTACGTCTACCGCCCTATTTTTCTTCCCGCTTCTGCTGTATTAAGTCTTAATTACCTGAAGATTAAAACCCCCTTTCTCCCTAACTTACTTTTATCCTCAAACCTCAGAGGAAACGATCGTACGGAGAGGTCACACCTGAGGCTGACGACCGAGAGAGGTGAAACTCATCACTTCCGGGGGTAAGGAAAGGACCCCCCAACCCTCACAAAGTCCAAAGGGCAGCATGAAGGGCCGGTCTAGGGCCCGAGTGGTCTATTTGCCTTTGCACCCGTGACTGAATTACACAGCCACCTGGGGAAGGAAACTCCTGCCGGCAGCTGTACCCACTGAAAACCAGTGACCCCGCAGACTCAAGCGCAGGTCCAAAGTGAGTGGTAAGTGGAGGGAAGAGCTGGTGCCACAGATGCTTCAGGACAAACACTCGGAAGGGGTCCCCGAGGACCTGCTTCACTATGCATCCAGGCCCACGGGCTCCCCAGATTCAGCTGCAAATGGCATTTCTCTCCATTGAGCCCAGGTGCCAGCACAGCCCACCCTGCACAAGGGCTCAGATGAGGGAGAACTGAGTCTCAGACACGTGGGCGCTCCCACCAGAGGATGCACAGGAGCCACCAGCCCCAAGAGCTCCACGTGCTGGGGCCCCCTCCACTGCCACCTCCACCAGCCTCGCCCAGGGGCTGGCAGCTCTGCAACAATCCACAAAACCCCTTCCAGCACCGGCGCCCCGGGCCACCTGCCACAAACCCCAACACCCGAACCTGCATTTGGGTATGACCGACAGCACTGGGTGCTGGGCAGGGGACAGATGTGAGGGCACAGAGGCAGGACAGGCACAGAACTGGCTGACAGTGTGAGAGATGCTGAAGTACAGGTGACAGAGTGCACCATGCCATGGCACACACCACAGCACATGCCGCGGTACAGTCACCCGTCTCTCCAGCTGCAGATACTAGACGGTGTCACTGCCGTCACATGGGGAAGCCAGCCCCAGAAGAAAAAGGTGTGCTGGAGATGATTAAAACTTTTGAGAGACCATTTTGGTCATGCTTGAAATTAAAGAGAAACCTTTATTTTTAACATAACTGCCCAGGAGAGATGGTTCATTGATCCACTAGGAAAGAGTCTCTCACCACGTACAGCACCAAAATATATATTTAAAAATTTAAAAAACACACGGCCCGCCCCTCATATACACACGCACGCACGCACTTATCTCCCCCAAAGCCACACAACCCAGACCAAAAGGGGAAAAAATCAAACTCAGGACCCGCACACAAAAGAAGTCTTTGAATTGGGATTTACAAATTTATATAGTCTTTCCTATGAAAATACGAAAACAAACCAAAAACCAAGGGGGGAAGGAAATACTTCTACACGAAGGCCAGCCAAGACGTGGGAAGATGAGGATTCGCTGTCTGCCTAGACACAAACAGACAGCGAGACGGCCATCAGTGCTGCCCCAGTGCTCCGGGCGGTGGCCGCGGGGTGGACCAGTGTCCCTAAGATGCGGCGCCTTGGGAGCCGAGACGCCCAGACCACTGAGGTCAGGCCATGCTGTGGTCCTCGCCAGCCTTCCGGAGGAGACTGTGTCTTTCACCGCACGTTCTCCAGCACTTAAAAGGGCTACTTTTCCCTTTTGAAAAGATTCTGGGTCAAAAAAAAAGTAAAAGGGGGGAGGAAAGAGTTCTCTGCTGCCGTAAAAATCTTCAGTCCCAGACGGTGCTCTGCCAGCCCGGCGGTGAAGTGGGGCCCCTGCCCAGACTCTACTTGGGCTCCTCGATCACGCCTTTGCTGAGGTCTGTCATTCTGGGATATTTGACTTTCTTCTGGTCCAGCTCATTCTGAGCCCAAAGGAGTAGTTTCAGTAACTTTGCCAGCTTGGGCGTTGACTCACGATTTTCATAATCCAGGACAGCTTGGTTCACTTCACTCCACACCTAGAAAATAAAGGCAGCCAATAAAAACCAACACACACGCAGAGCGCCCGCAAAAAGGGTCCATCATAAGATGCGTTTCATGCGTCTTAGAAACCAATTTTATGTGAGAAGCTGGTTACTTATTTAACAAACACAAAGCCTGTGACTGTCGGGCACTCCAGAGGATGTAAGCACACTACTTGTCCAGAGGAGCTCACGGTGTGGTCAGCAGATATCACATCCGGCCTGGACGGCGGTGACATACCAGGAGCTGGGCACGAGTGGACTGGCAGAGAGGGCAGACCAGGGTGGGGGTGGGACCGGTTCCATCTTAACGAGCCCCAGGACGACACCTGAGGTGGACCCCAAGGACTCCCTTGTTCCAGGGGAGCGGAGGGTGGCGGGGAAGCCACCATGCCGGCGGGGACACAGAGGCTGCGACAGGGAGCGCAAAAGTGTCCAAAGGAAGTGTGGTCTTCTTTTTTTTTTTCCAAGTGTGGGCTCTTAATCAAAAGGTACTTGAAACACCTGTTCCTACGAGTCTCCAGCTATACAGGAAGAAGGCTCAGATAAACAAGAAAAATGGGCAAAGAGGCTGGACTGTCGTGTAACAGTTGCGACGCCCTGGGCTCCCAGTGTGACCCGATGGAAGTCTTGGCTAGGGAACAGCCGATGCCCTCCCAGCAATGTCCCAGCCAGAAACGCTGTCCCGTTCGACACCACCCACCCACCGCCCCGTTTCTTTGGAAATCCCGTGAACATCTGTGGCGGATGCAGACGGAAGCCCCCTACCCGCCTGGCGCCCACCTTCTGCCTCTGCATCATGTTGAGCAGGTCTCCAAAGGGCGAGTCCTCGGGGTTGTCGAAGGCCAGAAGGGCCAGCGTGCGCTCCATCTCGGTCAGGCACTCCCGGCTCTCCTCACCCTGCTCAGCCAGCTGGGTCTGTGCGAACTCCAGCGCCGCCTCCGTCTCCCGCTGGCGGATCAGCTCGATCAGGTGCTGTTGCTGATCGGGGGCCAGGCAGACGGGGTGAGCGCCAGGCGCCTGGCCATCTGGCCAGTGACACCCCCGCGGCCGCGCCTGCTTCTCATGGAAAGGGCCTCTCAAAGGACGGACTTGTCTAGCAACTCCGAGTTATTACATTTGCATTTTTAAAGCAAGAAACAGCTTCTGAGATACACAGAAGAGCAGCTAACTCTAACCCCTTCCCCACGTCCATTAAAGCAACGTTCTGTTAAGGCAAATTAGCCTTGTTACTTCTGAATCCCATAAAGAGCCTTAATTTGTCAAGAGTCCGTAAACCAGACTCACTTGTAGGTGGAAGTAAAGATAGCGGTTTGTGTCCAGAAGCTCCGGGTGGAGGCTGTTGACCAGTGCGATGGCCTCGGGAATCTGGCCTTCCAGTATCATCTCCCGGATTTTGATTCGCTCGTCCAGTGTTTCTAGATCAACACTAGGTTCGATCCCAGATTCCATCCGAAACTTCTCTGCTGCTTCCTTAAAGCCCTCTGGAAATGAAAACCATCCTCACTGCTCGGAAGGTCAGCAAGACATCAATGCAAAGCCCTTTTTCTCCAGAAAGCCCATCCGCTTTGAATAAAAAACCTCTGATATAACCGCACTTTCTTGGGGATTTGCGTTTAATACCTCTGTGACTCATCAGTTATGCCCCAGAAGTGCAGACGTAGTACTTCATTTCCTTCCCCCCACACCCCAGATGCTCTAAGCTCCCAGCCAGGTGAGGATGGGTGCTGAGGCCCCACGTGCCGGTGTGGCCCCTGGTGGAGGGCTGCGGTCCAGGCCCAGCGCAGAGAAGCTGCCGACCTGCTCCAGGGGACGCAAGGCCCCCTCAGCCTGCAAGGCCCTGGCTACACCCACTCTCAGTGAGTTTACAATTCTCTTCAACATCAGAGACTGATGGGAGGGGTGGTGGCCACTGGGAACTCACAGGAAGGAGACTCACTTTCTGGAAACATGTGGGTTTTCTCACCACGTACAGAGTTACCCTTTTGCTTCCCAGTGTCAAGGAGGACTGAGTGTTAGCCGCAGAGCATGTGCGTTCACTTCCGTGTGCCCTTCCCCCTTTCTTGAGTTGGACACACCTTCTAGAAACAGTCCAGTATCATTTACCAGACTGGCCAGAAGAGATTAACTACTTGGGTTTTAAACGTACTTCAGCACTTTCTTAATTATGCTGATCAATTGCAAAAATGTCAAAGGCCAAGAAACAGGTTTTTTCCTTAGGTCTCAGAGACCCAGAATCATGATCTCATCTCCGGAAGAGGATATCTCTTCAAATCCATAACTACAAGTTTATCAAAAGAACACTGCATTTTCATGTCACCTGAACACAAGTGCACCACAAAACTTCAATAAGTCCTGACTGTGTGCACAGAAAGGGATAAGGATGTCCAAGGGGCAGCACCCTCGTCACACCCCTTACCTGTGACCAAGTAGTTCATGATGAGACGGTTCATGTCTGCTCGTTGGACGTGTAAGTTATTGAGCTTTTCCATCCACTCATCCTTTGTGATTTCATCGGGTTTTTCTGCATAACTCATTCTGATTTATTTCTACAGGGAAAAAAGATAATATTTTAAGAATCAGTGAAGAATTCTATGACAATTGCGATCATTTCAGACATAAACACAGCGACAGAGCAGGAAGTAAGAGGGAGAGAGTGGGAAGATACTTAAAATGTGGAAAACAGCACATGCAAAGGGCGTGAGACTCAAACACAGATTCAGGGACCAAAGAGAAGGTTGGGGTGTCCGGAAGGTAGGATGAACGTGAGGAAGAGCCAAGGGTCTTAGGACCAGGAGGTCAAGGGTTGGCTGGGGTCCGATTAAGGCCCTACAGGACAAGGGGGACCTAGATGGACTCCCCTCTATGCACGAAGGGCAGCCACGAGAGGTACAGGCTGAAGAATCGCGTGCTGCGATGTGTGTGCTCGAGAGAAGCCCCCATCACACGCCCTCCAGACTGACAAAAATGAAGCGGTCTGACACCACCAAGTGTCCACAAAGACGTGGAGTTCTCCTGAACCCCTTTACCCTGCGGTCAGGACAGACCGCACCGCTAAAGCACCTGGCATCGCTTTGCAAGGCTGCGTGCGTGTGCCCCTCACAGCCAGCTCTTCTACTCCTGGAGACTGAGGCCCAGACACAGACGAGCCTGTCCAGAGACACTGCTCAGGATGGCGACAATATGGAAGCCATCCACCCGGATGTTCAGCCAACAGCAGCACAGACAAATGGACTATGATTCACAGGACCACAGTCCCACAGGACCAAAACCCTGGGGCAGATCGGTTTCAGACTTCAGGACTGTTCAGGCTGTACAAAGACTATCTGCACATTTTACCACGTATCATACGCCATCCTCTCTGTGGTGTGGGGCAGCACCCCACAATCAGATATGATTTCTTCAGTGAAACGTATGAGGCCTCATACCAAATGGAACAGAAGCTACTAAACAGCCTTTGCCAGGTGAGGTTTTGCCATCGAATAGATTAAAAAGAAAACCAAAAACTTTTGGTTTTCAGAGTTATGTGGATTTTAGAACTACTGAGAAGGGACTGTGACTGTATTCACGTAACAGGATTTACTAAAGCAGGTAAAATAAATGAATGTGACCACATGGGGGACTTAGAAACCAGCTGGACGAACAAAGCAAGTCACAGTGGAGACCCCTGTGCGGCGGTTTGTAAAGAACAAAAACAAGACAAGCTGTACAATGCTTGCTTGGCAGTAAATACATTCATACATTCGTAGCAAAACCGTTTTGCCACTGTTTTAAGTAAGGGCATGAAACATGAAACTCAGGAGATGGTTACCAAGGAAAGGGGGCCCTGGGAGCACCAGCTGGGCTCTCGCGATGGGTGGTGAGCCCACCACTGTCCACGTCAGTTTTATCCTTTGTAACTGACATAGACGTTGTGGATGTTACCTTATACATAGCAAAGCACATGCCAAACGAATTAAAAAAAAAAAAATGAAAAGACAGCTCTGGTTGCCCAGTGGACATGGGATGACCGTGGGGTGGTGAGAGCTGAGCAGCAATACCAGTGAGGAGCTACCCAAACAAGAGAGGGCGGCAGCAGAAGAGCCACAGAGCACAGCCCATCAAGACTCTGTGGACAGAGCCAGTGGGCCTTGCTGCTGGACCCAGCGTGGAAGGATAAAAGAACGGAAGACTCAGGGACCGTGGTGGGGTTTCAAGCTTGAGACATTGCAGGATGGAGCCACAAATGAGGAGAGGAACAGGTCTGAGGAGCCAGGCAAGTTTGGGCTATCAGAACCACAGCTGGAGAAGTCAAGCAGGCACCTGGATTACAGGTCCTGAGCTCAGCGCTGGAAACAATTAGGGAAACATCCGCCACAAAATGACTGAAAGCCAAGAGTTCGCCAAAGATCACCCAGGGAGAGAGTGTAGGTGGGGAAGCAAAGGGGTACAAGACAAAGTTCTCGGTCCGTGGGGGATGCCATGCCCAACTCTGATCCGCAGAAGAACACTTGTCCTAAGATACAATCAAGAGCTGCTGTCCCTCACCCAAGGACCCATCTCTCTAAGCTACGGGCCAGTGGTGTAACTCACTCAGATCAAATTCTCAGTCCTGGACGACAGAGCGACGTTTGAAAAAGTAACAACTTTGGAGAACTGTCCAATTCTGTTTTGTGCAGGAAGAACTCAGCAGTTAAAAATCCCACAGACATAATTTAACATCCCATTGCGGACGGCGAGGAACACTTGCTCGCAAGAGCAACGTCCGGCCTCTACAGCTCAGCCTCTGCTCGGACGTGGTTCCGGGTGGAAACGGTTCCCGTCGCAGAGACACCTGTGCGACGTGTCGAGAACTATCACCTCCTAGCAGGCGCCGCCTCGGAATGTGCAGACCTCCCTCGAAACGCGCTTCGTCAACAACAAACACCGAGTCTCGGCGCTCGGGCTCCGCCGCCTTAGGAGAAGGGGACATTTGGACCTGCAAGCCCCGAGGGCGCCGCCTCCCCGGATAACGCGGCCCGATGATACCTGCTCGGACCCCCAACCCCGGAAGGCCCCCCGGCGCGGTCGGCCGGTCGGCGTATCCCCGCAGCCCGGCCCGCCCCCTTCCCGGGCCGCCTCGACCCCTCCCCGGCCCCAGCCCTTGCCTGGCCCTCCGCCTCCCCGCCCCGCTTCGCCGCGCTCCTGCGGGGGCGCTCCGCCCGACCGCCTGGGCCCGCCGCGGCCATCTTACCGTGAGGATCCCGCCTGCCGCGCTGCGCGGTCTCCGCGGCCGCTCGGGGTGCCGGCCCGGGCGGGAAGGGGGCGGCGGCGGCGCTGGGGAGGGGGAGGCAGAGGCGGGGGCCGCGGCGAAGGCGGGGAACGGGAGGGCAGACGCACCGGCGGCCGCCCCCTCAGCCACTTCCCGCGAAATCGCGAGATTGCAAACCGACAGCCAATCAAGGGCTCTCGCGAGGGTGCGGGTCGCGCCGGCCGCCCGGAAGCGCGGAACTCAAGCTTCCGTCCTTGCGCAGAACTCCTCTCACGGCGCCCTGGCTCTACGGATTGGCGCGAGAGTCAAAAGGCGGTGGCCGCCTGTGGATAAGATGGCCGCTGTGGAGGCGTCGTTGTGGGGGAACTTCGAGCGGGGACGGCGACATCTGGACTGAGTCGGAGGCTAAGGTCCCAGCGTCCCTCCAGTCGTTTGTGTGAGCCCGAGGGCATGGGGCGGGAAGGGGGGACAGGCGCCGGTGCTCCGCGCAGCCCAGAGGCTGGGTCCTTGCCAACCCAGTGCTCGCCTTCGCGCAGGCCCGGGAGGAGCCTCCCGAACTCGGCCGGCGGGAGCTCTCGGTTCCGACGGTTGGGGCAGGTTCCCGGGCACGCGACCGCGGCGGGGAGCGCGCACTCGGTCGCTGCCGCCTGAGTCAATCCGGACGGGCCTGCCTTCGGGGAACCTCCCGGGGGCCCGGGGGCCTTTTCCGCCTGTGGTCCCTGCGGCGCGGGGCCTAGCGGTTTTTCCCGCCCGTCATCCCAGGCCCGGCGGTCTTACCAGCCCGGTGCCGGGTGGTCTTTCCTGCCCCGTGATCCCTGCCGCCGTGAGCCCTGTGGTCTTTACAGCCCGTGGTCCCTAAGCCGCGCTCCGGTTGGGCGGGGACTGCAGGCCTGTGCGACAGGGGCCCCGAGGTGCTGCGGTCGCTGTCCGGAGAACGGAGGGTCTCCCTGCGCCGCGGCCGGGACCTGGAGACGCAGAAAGTCATTTGCGTGTTTATTTGGTTATTACGGTACGTCTGCTGGAGAAGAGTGCAGACTCCTTCAGATCAGGGTCTCGTTTTCCCGTTTCTGGAGAGTAAAGTTAAAAGATTTTGGAACCCTTCAGGAAGGAAATTGAGGGGCAGCCCTTTACTCCGTCAGATGAAGTCCGATGTCCTCCTGAGTTAGAATTCGGGGGTTAGTTGGTTTCCTGTGATTGCTGGGGAGTGAACTAAATAACGTGGAAGTGGTATGGGACTTATTGCAGAAAGTAAGTGGAATTTGGTAAATAGGTTTGACAGTGACGACTAATTGTGGATATTTTCCATTAGGGTTAGTCAGATGAGCTAAATCTGCAGGTCCAGAGCTTTGACCAAATCTATTTAAAACGCAGACGCAAATGCAGTGTACGTCTGTAATTACGTCCTTTTCAAGTACTTAATCCTATAAACAACTTTAGATGTCAACTTTATAATGGGCGAGGGGGTGCAGATTTAAAAAGTTCTTTTCAAGGGTGCATGAGCAAAAATCTGGTGCCCTAAGAGGCTAGAGGGCTCTGAAGAAGGTTCATCTGCACCTTCTGTGCGGGTCATAGGTTAATGGCCTGTCACCCCCAGAAGTGGTCCTGCACAGCCTGAATTCTGTGTTAGATACTGGCTGCTTTTTGAAACCCACACTTCAGGCAGGATCATCTCTCTTTGTCCCTGGCCCCCTCTTCACACCCATCGGCAACTCTCCAGTTGCCTGTGTAGAGTGAGCACAGCTGAAAGCCTTACCACTCCTACCCTGACTCTGGACTCACCAGGGTCTCTCACCTCTGGGCCCTCAGGAGCTGGGTCTGCGTGCAGCACTCCTGAGGCCAGCTCCTGGGAGTGGGGACACCATCCCGACAAGCAGGATGTCTTGCCACCCCTTCGTGTTCACGTGGTCCCTGAACGATTCCTTCATTGCCTTCAGCACACCGTTCTATGTCACTGATGCCTGTTATGTGTCACAGTTCACCACCACCAACACATGACCTTCATAAGAGCCGAAGCGGCTAGTATGTGGCAGAGGTTCTGTAGATACTTGCTGAGAATGTGGAGGAATAGATGAGTGAGGGTGAGGACCTTCGCTAGAAGCAGTCTCAGCAAAAAAAGGACAAAGGATGGGAAGTTAGTCCCAGTGGAGTGAGAGCAGAGGAAGAAGTCGAGAATGGCGCTCGGATGTGTAGCCTGGTTGGTGGGGTCAGTGGTGCCAACTGAGGAAGAGCAGGCGGGGTGAGGAGTGAGATGGGAGGAGGGAAGGGGTGGTTAGGGGCCCAGGGTGGACCATGGAACGCTGGAGGGAACGATGAGGCTGGAAGTGCAGGTTTCTTGGTGACACCTCGTGAGAGTCCGTAAATGTATTACTTGGAGGAAGTCCGTGGAGAGGAGGAGCGGGGAGGAAGGGCCAGAGCGCTGCTGCTGGGCTCTCCAGGAGCCTCGGGGCGCAGCTTCCAGCAGAGCCACTGGCTGGGGCGGGCCACTTGACATTCACCAAAAGCTGCCCTTGTGACGGCAAGAAGTTCGGTGAGCCGGTGAAGGCAGAAGATGTCAGATCGCGGTGAGCTGAGAGGGGGTGGGGTGTCTAACACTGAGAGGCGCCTAGGGCCCTGCAGCACTTGTGCAGAGGAGCTCGCAGGTGGACTTGGTCACAGGAAACACTAAAGCCATGGGGTTCGATGGCTGAGGGGGAGGCCGGTGTGTCGGAGAGAACCCTGGGCTTCGGGCTTGTGCCTTTGGGTTCCCAGGGCCAGGCCGCCACTGAATGGGGACACCAGAGGAGGGCCGGGATCAGCGGGGAGCGCAGAAGTCAGGAGCTCGTTTCGCATGTGTTAGGCTTTGCGGTGCGTTTGAGGCATCTAGTGGAGAGGTTAGGGGAACAGACGAGTGGATGGTAAAGGACAGCTGCATGGCCAGGAGGGCGTGAGGCCCCGGATGAAGAGAGAGACGGCCTGGGCCGAGCCCTGAAGACACCCGCATGCAACAGGGGAGCAGGGAGCAGGAAGCAGCTGTGGGTACAGGGCCACGTTGGTCATCATCTGGGGCAGTGAGCAGGTTGACCAAGATTTCAGCTCCTTGGGGTGGTTGACTGACTTCGCGATGGGAAGGCAGGGGCCCAGAGCTTCTGCTCTTTTCCAAGCCCTGATGGAGAGTTTCATTCTGACAGATTAACAGTTCTTTTTTTTCTCTCTTTGTAATTGGTTTTCTTTCTTTTTTTTCTTTTTTAATTGAGGTATACTTGATGTACAGTATTATATGTTCCAGATGTACAAGGTAGTGATTCACAGATCAGCAGTTCTTTAAAGAGAGATGTTAAGGTTTATTAGTTTTAAAAGAGCAGGCAAGAGTTTTTAAAAAAGGAAACGCAGGGCTTCCCTGGTGGCGCAGTGGTTGAGAGTCCGCCTGCCGATGCAGGGGACACGGGTTCGTGCCCTGGTCTGGGAAGATCCCACATGCCGCAGAGCTGCTGGGTCCGTGAGCCATGGCCGCTGAGCCTGTGTGTCCGGAGCCTGTGCTCCACAACAGGAGAGGCCACAGCAGTGAGAGGCCCGCATACTGCCAAAAAAAAAAAAAAAAAGATAAAAAAAAAGGAAATGCGTTTTGAGAATAAAATGCACAGTGCTCCTTTAATAAAATCCTGGACTGTTCAACAACCTGGGTATCAGCCATGTTTTACAGAATTGCAGTATTTTGGAGGGCGTTTCTGTCTTATTCTCATACCCTCAAAGCATAAAAACAAACCCCTACATGCTGGAGCTCTGCTTTCCAGGGGATTTGGCAAATCAACCCTGATTCTTCAGGATAAGGTATAAGTTGATTGGTTGTTGCTGCTCGGAATCGTTACCACAAGTGGGCAGTAAACTCCAAAAAGTCAGTTCCCATAGCCTTAGCTTCACACGGTATCTTGTCTTCAGTTTCTCTATGAAGCTGTTGGAAGGAGTAAGAAAGACTGTTGTTACTGTTTAGCTCTGCTGCATGTATTCAAGACCCTGTGAAGCACGTGTAATGGGGTCTGGGATGGTCGCCTTCCCCCTCCTTGCGGGATTGTATTTCCCTTTCTCGATTGTATCACTAAATCAGAAAGCACTGGTTTCGTCATAAGTTTCTTTGGATGGGTAAAGTAATATTTTAGAGTAATAGTTTTCTTGACCTTTTAACTCCTGCAGAGGTTGTAACGTAAATTGAGTCCAGCACGGTGCCACCTGAAACGCTTGGGGTGGGGTGGGGGCCAGATGGAGGGGCACAAGCAGCATGCTCACAAGGCTACCAGTCAGTGCGCTGCTCGCAGACCATCTCTGCTGAATTTGACCCTTCCCTTCACACCTGGCTGGTTAGGGCTTTGATGCGCACATCGGAGATCCATACAGACACACGCACGTGTATATATAAAGGCCTATAGCGTACCTGTGTGTAGCTGTTTATCTGTATATGCTTTGAGGGGTTTCTGGTTTCTGTTGGTTTTGGTGGTTTTGTTTTTGCGTGAGCCCAGTTCTGATCCCATGTCTAACTTGGGAGACGGAAGCACTGAATGAAGATGAGGCATTTTTTCAATCGATACCCACGCGTTCTTTTAAAAAACACTCGCCAAATTGATTTTTCTTTTTTGACTTTAAGATCCTCTTATATTTACTCTTTTAAATGTTTTTACTTTCCATTGAACGGGAGGAACTTTGTATGTCTGACAGACTCCCAAGATTTGTCACTTTTCTGTGTAGTTGTAAAAGGCAACATTCTTGTCCTCTTACCTTCTGTAGACAGATTTGGGAGATCCTATTTCTCCTTGGATTTCTAAATTTCAGAAGCAGTTGGTTCAATTTGGAACTCAAAACTATTTTGGTATTGAAAAGGGTAATTTATGGGTATGGATTTCATTGAAATCAGGGATACCCCAGAATAAAACCTTTTGGGTATCCTTTTGAAATTCCTAATAGCTCAACCTGTGTTACTCTTGTTGGTATTTTCTTCAAATACTCTTCTCACTTTCACCATTTTGTTTTTGTGACCCAGGCAAGAGCAGGAATTTATACATTTTTTTCTCTTTTGGACAAATCCAGAAAGCCACTGTTAGACCTGACTTTCAACTATCTTTCACTTTTCAAGTATTTTCTTTCAGAAAAAACGAATCTCTTAAATTGTAGGCGGTACAGCTATTTGTTGCTGTGTGCCTGCCCCTGAGACCCCACAGGCCAGGTGCTGGCGGAGGACTGGTGTTAGCGGCCCTGCCCTGGGCCCTCCCGTCTCAGTTGACTGTTCTCTCCCAGCCTGTGGAGGTTCCTGCCCACCAGCTGCCCTAGGAATTTGGTTCAGATCTGTGGGCTTGTTTCTCCCTTTTCCTGTTATGCACTTTGTGGTGTGATAAGGGTAAATGGTGTATCTGGGCACAGTACGGTGGTGGATCCCGTACACCAAATGGTGTTTCTGCTTTACTCTTAAACTACTTTTCTGTCAAAACCTGTGAAAGGCGTTGATTTTTCTGGCTTTTTCATTTGGTGTGTTCCTTTAGAGACCGCTAAGAGATGAAACCAACCAGAAAAGAAATACACTTTTTATGCCTTATACTTTTTAAAATATTTCTTCTGAAGTTAACTTTATCTACTTTTCTCTAAACTCACGGGAAAAAATAGATGTCTCAGAGTTACAGGAACCACCCTGAAAGGCAGGAGTAACAAGCGTTGTTCTGACGTCTGAGCCCTGCAGCCCATGACCCCTGGGTCAGAGGGCACCTGTGGTAGCTATTCTGAAGAAACCCTGAGGGTTTTCCTCCAAACTGCTGGCCAAGGCTAGGGAGGAGGAGCTAAGGGGGGGGGTCCCACCTTGACTTTGCCCCCTGGCTGCTTCTCTCCTCCCTGGCATCTCTCCTCTGCCCCAGGCCTGGGTCTGAGTTTGGGTCCAGGTTCACCGGGGACCTTGCCCAGGGCCAGGCAGTGGCCCCACCCTAGACCTTGACTACCCAGCCCCTTCTCTGCCTGCCTGCTGGGAGGGCGCTGGCTTGCTTGCTTGCCTTTGAATTCCAAATGAGAGTAGCAATAAAGCTGCTTGGCTGTCACCTCGCCTAGACGCACCTTGCCTTGTCTCTCAGGGTTGCACTTGACTGCAAGGAGAGGGGTGCTCTGCTCAGGACCCTGCTTGCCAGTAGGCTTTAACTCAGGGGTGAGAAGAGGCTGGACACCAGGAAGCGGTCTTGTAAAAGGATTGCTAACTTTTCTGGATGTGCTTTTCTTTTTTTTTATAAATTTTTCTTTTTTTTATAAATTTCCTCCGAATTGTCCATGGGTATTGGTGGCAGGACCTGGTGTCCACACACGTTGGGCATGCACCAATCATACATTTTCTCAAAGACTGAAACCCCCTTGAGTCCTGGAAGCCTGTTTAGCTTCCTGCTCCCTCCTGCCCTCTGAGCTACTTGTGTTGTCAGTCCCCTGAACTTTGGGATTTTTCTTTGTGTATTTGGGGTATTTAGGAAAGACAACTGGAGACTCCTTTTTAATCTGTTTGTTCCTCTGGGTATAAGTTTGTTAGGAGAAGGTATTCCTTAGCTAGTAGACTTCAACTAAAAAGTATCCAAACTGAAGTTCCAGAAATGCCTTTTTTACCAGGGAAGAGCAGCTCCTGTGAGGAGTGACAACAGGTGAACTGGAGTTACCTGAAGAGGTGGGAGAAGGGCGAGGGCCTGACTCCTCCCACAGGTGGCAGGTGCCCCTGAGCCTGGAGGCTCATGGTCAGCGCTAGCTCCTGCTGGGAGATCAGAAAGGGAGGCGCAGTTGCAGGGCTGGTGGGGGCGCGGTTTCCTTTCCTTTGCTGCCCGAGAGCCCTCCTGAGCCCCCCAGTACTGCAGTGATACAGCCGGGGCTTCCCCTCTGGGCCTCCCTTCTGTCCACTGGGCTTTCCACCCAGAGCTTCCTCCTGTTCCACTGGCAGCCCGATCCTCTGTGTCTTTCGTGCGTCCCAGCACCCGCCTGAGGCTGCAAGCCAGTTAAAACCTTGTAGAAAGACATTACTGCTGGGTTTGCTTCATGTAAAGATTTTCAGCTAAAGAGGCTGGGTGGGGTTTCCCCGTTCCGACTCCCATTTAGGGGCCCTTTGCAGGGAGGCCTTCTGTGAGCTTCCCCTGCACCCCAGCATGAGTCCCATTTTACACACAGCTTACCCAAGATCACACTGCTGGTTCAAGCCAGTTCCAACTCTGGTTTATGAACTTCTCATACACCCATCTGGAACAAGCCTGGAGACAATCAAGATGTTAAGAGTGCAGAATTCATACTTGCAAGAGTCCGTGGAAGCAGTCCTAATGGAATCACATCAACAGAAACAATCTGTGTTGGATTCCTTTGAAGAAAACGGACAGTCTGAGAACCTGGCAGGCCGTGTGATCTTCAGAGATGTTTATTTAGAAGCACACCTGCTCCCAGGCCCCTGGTTCTCACGGAAGCACCTGGCAGTCCTCTGTAGAGTCACAGGTGGAGCTTTACTGCACACAGGGCACTTTTCTGCTTTTTGCCCAGCGGTTCCTGCTACTAAGGAATGTGGAAGCAGGGAGCTGTAGCGGCAGCGATGGGGACAAAGGCCTTCGGCCGGGGAGTTACTGTCCTCGGGGGGCCATTGTCCAGTGTCCCAAGGTAGCAGGTGTTTCCACTCTGAAGCCCGTTTGTTGAGTATTTGGGGATGGGCAGGTGCCCTGCAGCCCTCGTGGGCAGGTGTGCCCGGTTGAGTAGGAGGGGGCGGCCCGGGCACTGATCTCTTTGGCCCCGTGGGGAGCGGGCTCCAGTCCCAGAGAAGCTGGGAACGCAGTCTGGTGGGAAAGGAGCGATGCGCCTTGCTCCTCCATACTCTTCCCGGCCCCTTTTGGGGCCCGGGGTGGCCAGCCGACTGGAGCCGCGCCGCCTCTGCTCTCAGCTGTGGCCCTATGGCTCGGGAACAGCGCGGCGCAGGGCAGGGGCGGGGCCTGGGCCGGGCTCCTTCCTCCGCCAGCCGCGCGGGGGCGCTGCTTGGGGCGTGGCCGGCTCCTCTACCCGCCGCGTCTCGGTGGCCGGCGTCTTCTATTCGCTCAGCGCGGGCGGCCCCTCTACCCCCCGCATCTCGGTGGCCGGCGTCGACCCCGCCCGCCCACTCTGAGGCGCTCGGAGGAAATGGCTGCGAAATCCTGGAGGCCTGCGGCCCGCGCAGTGAGTGGCGGCCGGGGCGTCGGGCGGAGGGTCGGCCGCTGCGAGGCCGCATAGGGACGGGCGGGGGTGGCGGTGCCCGAGCCCGGCCCGCTCGGCGCCGCAGGGCCCGCGCCCAGCCGCGCTCTGTCGAGCTGAGAAGATGGCGGCGGCCGCGGCGAGGGGAGGGGGGAGGGCCGCGCGGGCTGTGGGCAGGAGCGGGGTGGGGGGTGCCGGGGCTGCCGGGCAGGGCCCACTCCGCGGGGCCCGGCCCGGTCCGCCCGCCGCGGGCGTGTCTTGGGGGCTGGGTTACGGTGTGGACGGCTTGAGAGGTGCGCGAGTAGGACGCCGCCCGGTGACCCCCCAGCGGCAGTGCAGCAGGAGGGCGATGCTTTTTCCTAGAAGTTCCTGGTCTCGCTGCTGGTGCGTGGAGGAAGTGATTCTGTTTCAAGTAACTGTAACGTAGGATTGAATCCCCCCCCCTCCGTTTTTTGTTTTTTATCAAGTGTCTAGTTGCTCTGGACACCTTAAAGGAGATGAAGTTTCATTCTGGGTTGTTTTTTTTTAAGTGTGGTTCTTTTCGCTTTTATTTCGGTTGACGGTTTTGGTTTCTGGTCGACTATTCCTGTAAAGAATAACATTACGGTAGTTGTGTGATATTTGATGTTATAGGAAGCAAAAAAGGCCTTCAGAAAATCGGTTTCACTCTTTTAAAGAGTATGTGCCTAGCCGTAAAATACGGATTTTTAGCTTTTATTGTGTGACATGTCGATTTGATGTAGGACAAAAATTTGTGTTATATCTTATCCTCTGGTCAGCCTCAGAGTAGAAAGGGGCAACGTTCACCTTGCACCGGAGGTGTGCCCGGCCGGGCCCTTTCTGGCTCACGTCTTTGGGGCTCAGATCCCACACCCTCATTTGCTGTCTTGTCTTTCCCCCTCGGTTGCTCCCCCGCCAGGTTGGGAAACCCTGGAGGTCAGGGCAGGTTTTCTGCTCTGAATCCAGCACTTCAGTCAGTGAGCTTAGAGTTAGGACCTTAGAACGACAGCACCTGAGCTAAGTTGAAGATACTCTTTAATTCGTGTTTTGGCCTTAGATAATATCCATATAATTTGCACATTGGTGGAATGAGATTTGAACCTCATGTACTTGGGTATTTTGCAGGAGGGAAGGGCGGATATTAAGATCTTTTCAGTGTGCTCACATAAGCTCATTACTCATAGCTTGGTAAGCGGGAAGCCGAGCCTCCACTTGACACCAGCAACAGCTCACAGTGGGCATTCCACCAAGGTTGACCCTGTTCTGGGCAGTTGATGTGTGCTGATTCGTCTCAGTGAGTAGGATGCTTCTGTACCTGTTCTAACCTCCGAGAAGCCAAAGCACCTTTAAGGAGCTTGCCCAAGATCGCAGAGCTGGGTTCTAACCGGGCCATTGGGCCAACCCCAGACAAATGTTCCATGATTTCCCCAGAGCTACGTAGTTCCTGGCTTCATGTTTCCAAGAAAGGTGCTTTAGCCATGGATTTTTTTTTTTCAACATCTTTATTGGAGTATAGTTGCTTTACAGTGGTTTGTTAGTTTCTGCTTTATAACAAAGTGAATCAGGTATACACAGGCACATATCCCCATATCTTAGCCATGGATTTTAAGGAAATAAGATCTGTGACCTTTAGAACGATTCCTCGTTGTATTCAACAAATATTTATTGCATCCTGTGTGCCAAGCACCCTGGTTGTAGCAGGGACCAGAAAGGTGGCCTTCCCAGCCCTGGAGACGTGTGTAATGGGGACCTGTGAGGGTCGGCAGCCATGTCCCTGGAGCCTGGGGCCCCTTTTTGGCACTTGAGGGTGGCATGTATTGAACACATACGTCTCCACATCTAGTCCTCTGCTTTCCCATCTTAACACGGCAGACGTCTCAGGTGTCGCCTGGGGAGGCCCAGCCGCATTAAGCGTTCTGCCTAATGCATTTCCTGAGCACCTTGTGTTTCCTAGCTGCCCGTGTTCTTGCAGGCTTACGTTAACAGTGAGTTTAGGAATGAGGTGTATCTTTAATTTACTTCTGATTTTCCACCGAGAACTGTCTTCTGTTAGTATTCGATTAAATTCAGGCTGTTTCAGGCGAAGCGAGTTATGCTCTGATAAGAAAGGGTAGAATTAAAAGTTGGGCAGTTGGCCGCTCCCCTGATTGTCTGCTGTTACCGGCGGTCACCATTTCTTTCTGGCAAATAGTGCCCCTCACAGCATGTATGTGTGTGTGAGCATCACAATGGCTTGTTGAGGAAATGTGTCACTGGGGCTTGGACACGGGGCGCCCAGTGCTTCAGGTGGCCCTTCGTGTGGGTGGGGTTTGTCTTCTTGGTGAGGAGGGGAGGGTTTGGAGTGGGGACTTCGCTCCCGTTTTCTTTTTGGTGGTGGAGTTGTGGGTCCTGCTGTTGACGCTGGAAGTCTCTCTGTGACTGACCACAGGGTGCCTTATTGGCTTGGAGCCCCTTCCCTGGCAGCCCGTGGACTGGGTCTTTTTAGTGTGTGTTTCTCAGATGTTCCAGGTACTGATTGTTTATTTCTGTTAACGTGATGTGTTTTACCTTTTTTATACACGTGTTGCAAACTACCAAGTGACTTCCATTTGGCTCTTATAGAGCCAAGGTTGAATGTTTACAGGTCAGCTCACTGTTGTCCTTGGGTCCCTGCAGTTGGCACTGTGTCCAGTAGAGGCCTGATTTCTCATACACCTGGTGGCTTCGGGAAGTCCTTTAAGAAGAACGTTCCTTAAACAGTCCCTTTTGCATTTTTTCTTATTTAAATGGTGACGTCAGGTACAGTGGAAACCTAATGTTACTCTTATTAAGGCCAGCATCAAATGATGTGTGTTAATTCCACTGCAAAGGCTCTGTGATTAACAGTTAATGGACGCGTACTATTTGGGAAGGAGGAGGCCTAACGGTCCCAATTGAGCTCCCTTGACCTTAAATGCCCACACTTCCTGGAGTCTCTTGCTGAGGCCTTTTTTTTTTTTTTTTTAAATTCCAAACTCTAATTTATCCCCCTGCCCGAGCATGCGGGCAGTGGGGTAAACTTTGTTTTCTACGCCTGAGTCTATTTCTGTTTTGTAATAAGTAAGTTCATTTATGTCAGTTTTTTTAGATTCCACATATAGGTGATATATATTCGTCTTCCTCTGATTTCCTTTAGTATGATAATCTCTGGGTCCATCTATGTTGCTGCAAATGGCATTTCATTCTTTTTTATAGCTGGGTAATGTTTTGATGTATACATTAACCACATCTTCTTGATCCATTTCATCCATCAGTGGACATTTAGATTGCTTCCATGTCTTGGCTATTGTGAATAGTGCTGCAGTGAACACTGAGGCGCAGGTATCTTTTCAAATTAGAGTTTCTCCAGATACATGACCAGGAGTGGGGTTGCTGGATCATGTGGCAATTCTAGTTTTTTAAGGAACCTCCATACTGTTCCCTTCATTTTATTTTTTGAGTAGCATGGTTGACCCTTGAACAACATGGGTTTGAACTGTCCGGGTACACTTACACAGGGACTTTTTCCAGTAGTAAATACTACGGTACTACACAATCTGCGGTATACGGAAGCCAAGTTAAACACAGGAATTGGATGGGAGTCCAGTTCCTGCGTTGTTCAAAGGCCACCTCTAATTTTGAGGGTAAGTTGTTATGTGAAGTTGAAGAGGTAATTGTACGCATTTTAATAAGAATTGTTGCAGCCATGATTGTAAAACCTACTTAGTAGGTGTGATTATCTTGTTTGTAATTTGTAAAGCAGATGTTTCACTCTTGAGTGTCAAACTTAGGTGCTATGATTTTGTTTTTCATATGCCGATAGAGACACTCAAGAGGTATTTAATACACCTTTACAACAGGAAGGTAAATGAGGTTTCCTCCCCAATGTAAAGATAGCTGTACTGTGTTTGGGTTGCAAAAATAAGTTTATAGAGAGAGAAAATTAGGATATAAAGAAAGGATATAAAATATGAAAGGATGTAAAGAAAGCAGAAACCCCAGAAATGGCACCATTTGGAAGCCCAGTTACAGCTGCGGATGTGTTTGTGAACTTGGTTGGGGCGGGGTGCGGGGGGGCGGTCAAGATGTGCTGGGAACTGTTACCTGCTGGCTTCACTCAAGGGTGTGGGGCTCTTTCCATGGCAGGGGCTGTAGAGTTCATCATCCTTTAATTACAGTCTTAAAGAATTGCATCATATGGCTGTTTCTGGGTTTTTCTCAAACTGGTCTCCTGGTGATGGACATTGGTTTGTGTCCCTTAGTTTAAAAAAAAAAAAAAAAAGGCATGCTGGGAGCACCCTTATAAACGCACTTGCACTTCCCTAGTTATCCCTGGCAGGTCACAGTGAAGCAGTCCCACCTGGCCGGGTGGAACAGAGATGCTGCCTGCTCTGTGCTGAGCGTAGAAGGGGCTCTTTGTAGATATTTGCAGATTCTCCTGTGAGGGCCTGTTTTCCCAACTACTCACCAGCACACATTGTCATTTTAATAAATGATACAGGCTATTTATCATAATCTGACTGGCACTTGACACAATGCAGTTTCACAGTTGTCCCCATATCCCTGGGCAGCACACCTAGCTGTTAGGTTTGCAGTTGGGGTTGAAGGCAGGGACACCCTGGTGTGAAGCCTGCCTTCTTCCGTGGTGCTGCCCCTTGATCCTCCCAGCCCCCCTATCTGCTTATCAGAGGACTTACCCTACTTGTTAGTGTGTGGGTGTGGTCATGCTGTGTTCAGCGGAGGAGGACACTGGTGGCTGCCTTGGTCAGGACTGGGAATGCTGAGCTGGCACAAGGAGTGACCCCCCTGAGATGCCCCCAGTGCCCCATGGAGACAGGGCTAGGTCAGTGCTAGCCATTGACTCTTTAGGTTTGTTAGATTGTAATTTAGACAGTATTTGTGTTTTTAGTAGTAAGGTGGCTTTCTTCTGCACTTTGCCCACCTGGGCAGCAGTGGCAGGAGTCGGGCAAGTTGCCTCAAGTTGAGCTCTGCATGGATCTGTAAAAGTCAGTACAGAAAATCCTGTTTTTATTTAATAACTGCTTTATTTAAGCTTGGACCTTCCCCACTGCCCCCCAAAGCTAGACATTGGCCTCTTCTAATCTTAGAGAAAGAAAGGAAGATTCCAGCTCAAGTATACAGTTTAATTCTTGACTTTTGCATTTCCAAGGTCTCCAAGCTTTATTTTTGCCCCTTGGCCTGTGGCATGAGATGCAGCTCCACTCATGAAGCAGATACTTGTGAGACAGCAGCAGGCCTTTGGTTTTTTTCTCCAACCGTTTTCTCTTTGGACTTAGGTGGCAGTCCCTCTGAATGCTGCAGTTTCATAATTGGTGCCTTCTCATCCGAGAGGTGGGGAGGGTCTGGGACAGCAGCCTCCTGGAGCGTCACTGTCACGGCCCTTCAGTCTCACTGGCCCATCAAGAGCAGCCCTTTGAAGTTGCCAGTAGTGTCAAGTCTGTGGTGTTGGCCATTCTCAGACGGACCCCTTTACACCTAAAATTAACAAGGACCCCAGAGGGCTATTGTTTACATTGTATCTGTTGATATTTCCCATATTTGGCATTAAAAATGAGACATTTAGGGGCTTCCCTGGTGGCGCAGTGGTTGAGAGTCCGCCTGCGGATGCAGGGGACGCGGGTTCGTGTCCCGGTTCGGGAGGATCCCACATGCCGCGGAGTGGCTGGGCCCGTGAGCCATGGCCACCGAGCCTGCGCGTCCGGAGCCTGTGCGCTGCAACGGGAGAGGCCACAACAGTGAGAGGCCCGCGTACTGCAGAAAGAAAAAAAAAGAGAGACATTTAAATTTACTTACTTAAAAATAATAACATAAATGACACTTTATGGAAACTATGTTCCAAAACAAAAACAATTTAATGAGAAAGGTAGTGTTGTCCTAGTGTTGCAGCTCTCCTGAACGTCTGGCTTAAGTGACGGTAGCCGGATTCTCTTGTCTCCTTCGTCCTATCTCTGTCATTTGGCTTCTGAGAAACCACCACGCCCGTGCCCTTAGTGTTGTGCAAATAGTTTGACCTTGGGGGGGGGCCCTCCTGAAAGGCCCGGGGGCCACACTTTGAGAACCTCTGCTCTAGGTCATGGTTAGAAATGCTCTTGTTGAGAAATGGGAATTTAAAAAGGCACTTGACTCTGAACTTTAACACCTGGGGAAATGGGTTACTTTTAAGAAGATAGGCAATGTTTTCAGGGGGCTCTCAACCAAGTTCTTGCTTTTTGGGAAAAGCGTGGAATATCTGGCTAGTTTGTGGTCCCCAGTGAAGAGGGTTCAGTGCACACGTCCCCTTCAAAGTGGACCGCCTGGAACCAGAGCCCCCAGAGTACAGCTGGGGTGCGCTCTGGGTGAGGAGGCCCCAGGGGTCTTGCGGCCTGAGGGAACGGTGGATGGCATTTTGCCTTTATCGTAGGCTGTCCTCACCCACAGCCTTTCACCGGATCCTTACCAACAGCTCTTGCCGGATCCTTACCAACAGCTCTTGCTGCAGTGAGACACGGTGCGCCGGGCCTGCACTGGGTGCTACGGGTGACACAGGGATCTGGCAGCAGTGCCCCCATGGGTGCTGGAAGGGAGTAGCCAGCCCGGGTGCACTCGGGGCCCAGACAGACCATTGCGGATATGAATGTGATAGGGTGGGCAGTTAGGGGGGTGGAGCTGGAGGATCAGGGTCCCTAGGAAGCAGCCCCTGAGGTGCCCAGCAGGGCTGACTGTCCTGGGGAGCGACTTACTGTGCCCAGGGTCCCGTCTGTGACCCTCCCCACCCCCCTCACAGTCACACCTTCTGTCTTGGTTGGGGAAGGAGAGGGGAGGCTCCCGTTTGGGGGCCCATCCCAGTGTTGTCCTGGGCATTTAGCCAGACCTGCCCCATCTTGCAGACTCCATGAGGACAAGAGCTGTGCAGTTCAGAGGGGCCCTAAGACCCTGGCAGGAGCCTTGTCTTACAAGCACCAACCCCCAGGGTGTAGGATTCAGATAGTCCCTTGCCAGTGTTTGAAGCCATGTTTTCTTGTTCCTTGAGAGGCAAGAGGGAGCTGCGTCAGTCCACTCGGGCTGCCGTGGCAAGGACCACAGACTGGGAGCTTTTACACAGTGGACTTGATTTCTCGCAGCTCTGAAGGCGGGAGGCCCAAGGTCAGGATGCTGGGGCAGTTGGGTCCTGGTGGCAGGGCCAGGTGAGCTCTGGGGCCTCTTTTCCAGGGCAGGTATCCCATTCCGGAGGGCTCCGGGGGCACAAACGTGCAGACCACAGCAGGAGTCTATCCAAGGTAGCAAGCGATTCCGTAGAGAACAGGGAAAGCCTAGTTTCTTCCACCTTAACCTGGACGCATTCAGGTGGCTCTGCTGGTTGTTCCTGAAGCGCTTTTGGAGAGCTGCCCACCGAGGTCGCAAGCCTGTTTTCACTAGGAAGTGGATAGAGAGAAACCAGAGTGCCCACTGCCCACCCGCAGTGGGGGAGCTGGGGTCCCGGCCTCACCAGGGCTTGGCCGAGGCACCAGTCCTGGCGAGCTTTTAAGCAACAAGTTTTACTTTTTGTCTGCACAGACCTGTAAAGCAAAAACACCTAAGAAATTTTGAACAGCAGGTGGTTCCTAGATTTCTCTCTGTAGTTACCACTTGAGAAGCTTACCGTGCTGTAAGTCCTTTGCTTCAGTGGAATTTTAATAATGACAGTGTTATTTGGAAAGCAGCAGACTTTGGATTGGCCACCTAAAGGACTGCAGTGCCACTTGTGCAGTTGAGTCAGGATGAGCGTGGGGTCGCTGAGAGGGGGCGCTGCCAGGTTGGCAGGATGTCGCGTGTCCTCTCAAATTCCTGGGCGTGCCCTCCTCGTTAGTGATTATCCCATTAATAAAAACGGAATTGTGAAAGAGGCTTTAATTGGGAAAGCTTGCGTTTTTAAGTACTTCATAGAACTGTCAGCATCTTCTCAATCCTTCCTTATCCCCAGCAAAGGATTCGTCATGAGATGGAAGACTCTTAACGTGAAATATCAGTAACTGTGAACTTTGGCCCAGCCTGTTAGAACCATAAATTGAGTTAGCAGAGTCCGAAATAATGAGGTTACGTTGTAGCATTGGATATAATTTGTGACTGAAATAGTGAGGTTATGTTGTAGCATTGGATATAATTTGTGACCGGCAGGTTAGAAGTGTTTCAAAATTAAAATTGTTAGCTTTGAATATTGTTTCGGGGGTGTGAGATTCAGAGCACCACCTTGTTTTGCCACTAGGTGGGCAGGACAGGTGTGTGCTTGCGTGTTATTTTTTGAGAAGCTGCAACTGTTTTCTTGTGTTTGTTGTGCTGTGAAAATAGGAGCTTCATTGTGGTTATGTATTACATTTTAAAGTATCTCAGAGAAATGAGTCTCCAGTCCATAGAACTAAACATCTTCAAATGGGTGAGAGGTGGTTACTTACCTGTCACGAGCTTTGCAGAAGTGAAGCCTTCAGATTTACGTGGTTGTAGAGTCGGGCATCACTCACGTTGTTTGTTTGGGGAGTGTATTTTTGGTTTTGCTGTAAAGAAAATCACTTCTGGCAGCTTAACGTTTTTCAAGGGTTGGATAGTCTGAAGGGAAAACGAAGTGGTGGTTTTAGAACAGTTTTGTGGAAGCAAATGTTTCCTCTCCTCTGACACTGAAGTGCGGATATGTGTGACTGCTTGGCGTGTATCCAGCATGTTCTTGAGTGACGGGAAATGGTGTGTTTTGAAACCTTTGGAGGCTAAGAGCTCAGAAGCCCTGTCCAGGGTCACAATTGGCCTCGTGAGCTGGCCCTGCCGGGTCGGCATTTGCACTGCTGTCACAGAGGTTCCTGGTAGCGCCCCTGAGGGGCCAGAGGCGCCTGCATCCGGGGGCCACAGAGCATCACCAATGGACTGCATTTTTCCAGGTGGTGTGTGGCAGGCATTTTCTCAAAGATGCACAGTGTGAGACTCGAGGAAAGCAACTGACAGTATTTGTTACTGATGACAAAATTCCAGCTTTAAACGAAAATTAGCATTTTGAAAAGCTTTTTTCTGCCACCCTGAGCTTGATGGCTTCCCGGTAATGAAAGACATTTCAGGAGATGGGCGCTAACATTAACAGATGTGTCTCATGTCGTGTAATGAAATGTGCCAGCATGTGGACTCTGCATGTGTCCAACTGGCCACTGTGCACACAGGCAAAAGATGTTTTCAGAGTGCGTTATGACGCAGGAAGGTGTGGAGCATTCATGGATGTGGTTGCAGATTTGTGTCGCAACTACTTTTCATGGAACTGTGGCCTGTCGAGGTTTGATGTGGTATCAGGGAACATCCACAATTCTGAAAGCCCTTCTCAGGTTTAATTTTGGAAATACATATCCCACATGAGCAACCACTCTTTGGGGTCCTCAGTTTTTAAGGGTATAAAGGGACCTCGACAGCAAAAAGTTGGAGAGCTGCCTGGGAGGTGGTGGGCTGCTTCCTGCCCTTGGGTGGCCTGGGGGAACCTACGGTTTTGTGTTGGTATTCGTAGGTCTGCTTAGGAAATGGAGCCGTTTTCAGCTGAGAGGACATTTGCACTTAGAAATGTAAAGATATAAAACTATCTCAGTGCATCCAGGTTTTCTTTTTCCCAGTTTCAGGGTTGCCCGCCTACCGTTCTTTTCCTCTCGGGAAAAGTTGTTAATAGTACGGTGTGACCACCGTTTGGTGACCTGCTGTTGTGTGTGGACCCACGTTTTAAGTTGTGTTAGGAACATAACACAATTTTTTTTATAACTTTTGCCTTGATCATAGGGGTTTGTTTTTGTTTCGTGACCTGAAATTTTACATTAGAATTTCTGGAAGAAATTATGAAAGCGATCTTGCAAATGTAAAATCAAAACAAATGAGCCAAAATGAACCAGATTATCTAAGATGATATGATCTGTTCTGAATAAAGTACTTCGTTCCACTGAACAGAAAGGACCGGGTTTACCTTTTCTGATTATTCAGAACTCAAATCCAGAGGCAGGGGTTTTTTGTGGGGGGGTTCATATTAACATAACTTTTAAAAACTTTTTAATTCCTGAGAACATCGTAATTTCTTTGCTTTTATAAATGTTCACTGTTGTGAACAGTTTCTCCTGATAAGTTTCTCGTTTTGAGATGGGTTGACCACATGTGAGAGAGGTGGTGGCCATGGCGGGCGGGGGTGACCAGAGTGAGATGGTCGCTATCTCTTTAAAAAGAGGTGGGACGGAATGTTTGCTCTGAGGTCACCAAGGAGACCACAGTTACAGGGGAGGCAGTTGGTGTGAGGTGAGGAAGAGGTGAGGTGCGGGCAGGGAGTCCTGGGTCTAGAATGCAAAATGTGTTAAAATGTTAACATCGAGGACTTACCTATAAACAGAGACATGCTTGTGGAGCAAACTAGGTATTGTGATTGAATGAGGGCACAGGAGGAGAAACGTTCTTTAAATATGTAAATACACATAGATGAGCTGTACCACGGTGATGTTCAATAATCATAACATTAGTCCTCTGAAATCTTTCTTAGATTTTTAACTAAAAGGATGACATAGGTATAGTGTTGTAGGGCTTCCCTGGTGGCACAGTGGTTAAGAATCCGCCTGCCAAGGCAGGGGACACGGGTTCGATCCCTGGTCAGGGAACTTAAGATCCCACATGCAGCGGAGCAACTAAGCCCATGTGCAACAACTACTGAGCCTGCGTGCCACAACTACTGAGCCCGCATGCCACAACTACTGAAGCCATGCGCCTAGAGCCTGTGCTCCACAACAAGAGAAGCCACCGCAATGAGAAGCCCATGCACCACAACGAAGAGTAGACCCCCGCTCGCTGCAACTAGAGAAAACCCACACGCAGCAGCAAAGACCAACGCAGCCAGAAATTAAATAAACAGATTTAAAAAAAAAAAAAAATTTCTAGGGCTGCCCTGGTGGTGCAGTGGTTGAGAGTCTGCCTGCCGATGCAGCGCACGCGGGTTTGTGCCCCGGTCCGGGAAGATCCCACATGCCGCAGAGCGGCTGGGCCCATGAGCCATGGCCGCTGAGCCTGTGCGTCCGGAGCCTGTGCTCCGCAACGGGAGAGGCCACAGCAGTGAGAGGCCCTGCGTACCGCAAAAAAAAAAAAAAAGAATTTCTAAATAATGACTTTTCATGTGTCATTTTTTTGTTCATCTATTCATGTTTTGTTCCTTTCTCTCTTGTCTCTGGGTTTTTATTGACCTTGGTCCATCTCAAAAGTAAGATTGTAATTGGAAAGCATCTGGTACCAATTATCAGTTTTGAAACTCTCCTTCCCACTGAGGCCTCTGCCCTCTGCCCACCAGCTTCCTCCCCACCAGTGCGCCAGCCGAGGCCTGTCCAGCCCCCTGCTTTCAGAGTGTAGTCAAAGTATCTTCCTTAAAAGTCCTTAAGGAAGCAGGGGACTTTGTTTTGTGGATTTTGTTTGTCGACTCGCCGAATGTCTTTGTGGGTCACATAATGTACGTTCAAATAAGAGATTGTTTGGAAAGTTTCATGCCTTTTTTTTCTTAAACATGATTTTAGTTATAGTTGCTTTAAATCTTGAAACTATTTTGTTGTTTTCTTTTAGGAGCTTACTCCATGGTCACAGTCTTGAGATACTCTGCGTTGTAATCTGTGAATAGTGACCGACAGCAGCAGTGTTTCGAGGCTTGGCGCTTCCCTTGGACCCTGCAGTTGCATCGGCCAGATTTTGGTTGTTTTTAGGAAGTCGGACGAAGCGCCGAAGCCTCCGTGTGGGGCAGGTAACATGGCAATAGTGTTAAATGCCAGCAACACAATTTTAAGTTTTGATGTCACGTTTTCTATTTCAAAAGCGGCATTATATGTAAAGAAACTAATGTAACATTAATATTTGTTTGAAATGGTTTAAGCTTTAGCCCAAGATTTCTTGAAGAGTGTCTCATTGTGTGTTAAGAATCTGATTCAGAGCACTACTTTATTTTTACATGAGCAGTTTTTTTAGTGCATTTATGATGACGTTTTATATTCTCTCTGGTGAGAACTGTATTTTGTAGAGGAGAGTCCTTCCTGCAGAAAGCCTTGGGTGACCAGGACAGTGGCGTGGTCCTTGGTGGCACAGGTGCTGATGTCACAGCTACTCCTGCAAGCTTCCAAATGGCCTGGGAGAGTGTGGGCCTAGGCCCAGGGTGGGGGAGTTACAGACCTGGACATGGAAATGGGAGGTGACAATACTTAGTGGGAACCAAAAAGAGAATTCAGTTGTGTGTGATTTTTAACTTTGTGTATTTTCTGTTTGAAGGTTTTCATTCTGTATTAGTCCTTCCCCTGGGATGGAACATGGCATAAAACCTGAGTCATCGTTAGCATTTAAATGTAATTGAAGTCTGCACAGCCTGGGAAAAAATTCTCAAGGTATATACTGTCTTTTTCAGGCTTTTTCATTTTAAACAGGAGTGAAGTTTTCACAAACATGACCCTTTAAACAGTCTGTTAGAAAGAGGAGAGAAGAAATATACACCAAAGGTGCTGTGTGGCTCAGTATTTTCTCAGTGTCCCCATCGACTGCTGCTGCAGACCCTGCGCGCAGAGCTGAATGGGCCCATCTTGTGTCAACACAGTCGTGGCTCGGGAATCTGGGCAGGGTTTAGGGTCCGAATCCCCCATCTCCATGTGATCCCTCCAGCAGCGTGGTCAGACGTCTCACACGCAGCTCGGGGCTTCCAAGCCCTAGGCCCAGAGCCAGCACGGTGCTCTGTCCACCGAGCTCTGCGGGCAGAGCCAGGTGGGCCCCACGTCTCTGTGCGGGAGAGCCCGAGGCACCCACCACCCTGTCCTGTCCTGGCAGCACTGCTGCTCGCTTCCTCTTTCCCCGCTACCTCTTGTACAAATCCTCGTCCTCAGCAGTTGACCAATTCACAGATTTGGTTTGCTAGCTGTGTTTTTCTGCTGAACATTAGATACGTAACTGTTACAGTTTTCTTCAAGAACCCCCTTGAATCCTCTCAGCGCACTTTAGGAAACGCCTTCGGTTTTTGTAGGTGGAGAATTGTTGCGATTCACTGTGTCTGGGTTTCCTCCGTGCGGGTGTTGCCCCTTCTCGTGCGCTCTCGTGGCTGGTGGGTGCCTGTCCTGGTCCTGGACCGCAGCCCTGGCTGACGCCTGATGTGGTTTGGTTGCATTTCCCTGTTAGGTATGGATGAGAAGGGTGACCCGAGTGGTGAGGATGCACCCAAGGCCATCAAGCCCACCAGCAAAGAGTTCAGGAAGACATGGGGGTTCCGGAGGACTACCATTGCCAAGCGCGAGGGCGCCGGGGATGCGGAGGTGGATGCCTTGGAGCCGCTGCCCCGGCAGCAGCAGAGCCCATCGCTGCGTCGCAGCGGAAGGCAGCCGAAGCGGACTGAGCGGGTGGAGGAGTTCCTGACCACAGTACGGCGCCGGGGCCGGAGGGGCACCCCCGTGTCCCTAGAGGACTCGGCAGAGCCGGCGTCCTGTCCAGTGACAGATGCGGAGAGCGCCTCTGAGGGGAGCGTGGAGAGCACCTCGGACGGGAAGAGCGGTCCCAGGTCTGGCTCCACAGGTGCTAAGGAACGAACGGCCTCCTCAGCAAAGGCCAGAGGGCGTGGCGACGAGGATGACACCTCCGATAGCGACAGTGACGGGTTGACTTTGAAAGAACTTCAGAATCGCCTGCGGAGAAAGCGCGAGCAGGAGCCCACTGACAGGCCCCCAAAGGGCATCCCGAGCCGCCTGAGGAGGAAGCATCGGGAGGAGGACCCGGTGGAGACCATGGATGTTGAGGCAGGCGATGCAATGGAGGGCTCGCTGCCCGTCCCGCAGGAGCCGGAGGCCGACCTGGGGACTGCGTCCCAGGCAGCGAAAATGGACAGAGAGAGCCAGCTGGAGGGGAGGGCGGCCCCAGGGGGGAATACAGAGGAACCCGGAGACGCAGTCCGACACAAGCCTGAATGTGAGGTGTACGACCCCAATGCCCTGTACTGCCTGTGCCGCCAACCTCATAATAACAGGTGGGTCGTGGGAGGATGGAGTGGCTGCCCAGGCTTCTGGGGGGAGTCCAAGCTGTGGAAAATGCCAGAGAGCGTTTTCCATTCGTCTTAGTTTAGAGAGTCCCAGGGTGACCTGAATGAGGGACTTTTTCTCTTGGGAAAGGCGAACAAGTCATTGTCAAAAAACAAAAACAAAAACAAAAACGGCGTGGGTGGGCACTGCCAGGAGCCACACCCTCCACCAAGGTGGGGGCTGGCGAGGGACATTGGCTGCCTCGGTCCCACCAGCCACGGACAAGGCGGCCTGGACCAGAGGGGATCTGCTGTCCCAGAGAGCTCGCTGGGTGACGCTGCTCCAGATCGGCTGAGACTGGGCTGTGGTGTGGACATTGGGGCAGCTCGGGGTTGGGGTGTGTATAGGCGTGTGGACGAGAACTGTGGTGTCAAGGGCAGAGTGCTTCCTTCAAAGAAAAGATGAAGCAAATTTGTTTGAATGTTAGTAAAATTGAGAAGGGCACGTGGATGCTCTTTATTCTGTTCTCTCCACGTTTCTGTAATATTTTTGTTTTTTTCATAATAGAATGTTGAAATTTGACTTGTGTTTAAAATTGAGTTGGTCTCTCACTTTCCATTCCTAATACTAATAATAATCCATTCTTTATTTTATCATTCCAGGTTTATGATTTGCTGTGACCGATGTGAAGAATGGTTTCATGGTGACTGTGTGGGCATTTCTGAGGCTCGAGGGAGGCTCTTGGAAAGGAACGGGGAGGATTACATCTGCCCAAACTGCACCATCCTGCAAGTGCAGGACGAGCCCAGCTCCGAGACCGCAGGCACGCAGGACTCGAGGTCGAGACCTGCGGATGCAGACGGCACGGACTGTACAAGTATAGGAACCGTGGAGCAGAAATCGAGTGAAGACCAAGGAATTAAGGGTAGAATTGAGAAAGCTGCAAACCCAAGTGGCAAGAAAAAACTCAAGATATTCCAGCCCGTAAGTACCTGTCTCCCAAGGTCAACGGTAGAGGTGACCGTGGAGCCCTCAGCTGCCGTTGGCAGAAACATCAAGACAGGAGCTTTTGTCTTCTGAGATAAGTTAGCTTTTCCTAGGAGTGGCATTGTGAGCGGGGCTGGGCTCTGCGAGATCCCAGGTCCATGCACCTGCTCAAGGCTGGCAGGCCTATATCTATTCTTTCTTGATGTTTGTTAATCATATCTGTCTCCTGTGCTGTTATTACTGACAACATTTTCCATAAGTGGACTCACTTTTTAAAGTCTTCCCTTCAGTTTTCTTATTGAATGAATGGATCCTGAGTTTGAAGTGCATATGTGAACAAACAAAATTATTTTTGAGTCACAGGGGCACGTGTGCACCTATATTACCCATCACTGCCTTGAAAGAACCAGAGTGGTCTTGTCCCTGCCTCGCAGCAAGATGCCAAGGCCAGCGGTGGTGACCGCACGGCTCCCCAGGGTGACAAGAAAGCTGCGGCTGGCACACCCTCTGTTACGGTGTTCTCCCACTCCCCAGTGCTTGTGTAGCTCTGTTTTCTCCTTTCCCAGCTCTGTTCACTCGTTTCTCCTGCCCAAGGGCCATGATTCTTTGTCATGGTTTCTGTGCATCTTGAGAGCTGTCTCAGGCTCTCATGATTGTCGTACTCAGAGCATGTTTTCACCCCAGGCCTTCCTTGAATTGGGGGCCCATGCCACCCCCACAGCCCGTTCTCTAGCCAGTGTTGGGCATGCAGACGACTTTGCGGTGGCCGTGTCATAGCTCCCCGCCGTCTCCCCCTTGCACTGACGTAGCCTCGAGGGCTGGACCGTTTAAATTTTACCTATCATGGGGGTATGAGGAGGCATTGAGTGGAAGTATGATGATAACTGGTAAGGAAGAAGAATTAATGGAAATGTAAGTCAGTAGGAAACGTCATGTTATTGCTGATGTGTTTGAGACTACACAAAAAGTATTTTTCTGAGTAAAACTTGGATTCTGTGGAGAAGAAATTAAGTGCATAATTTGAGATATAAGGTTTTGCTCAAGTACATTTGAGGGGTATGTTCCTGTATGTTATTAGTCTCGACCATCAAAACATGCTCTAGTGATCATGGACAGCTGTGTTCAGCCTTTGTAATGAACCAGGTTCCTACTGCACGGCAGGCAGCCACAGACTTGTTTAGCAGCTTAAACAACATACATTTATTAGCTCAGAAATCCAGGCCTGGCTTAGCTGGGCCCCCTTTGCTCTGGGTCTTACAAGACTGCCCTCCAGGTGTCGGTGGGGGCTGAGGTCTCAGAGGCTCGGCTGGGGAAAGATCCACTTCCGAAAGCTCTGACTTGATTCAGCATATGTCCCGGGCAATTTTTGTGGCATGGTAATACCAAAAAGTTATCTGTTGTTTCTGAGACCTATGTTTAGTTGGGTGTCCTGGTTGTCGTCTCACAACCTTGCCCGCCGAGCCTAGGCCTGGGCGCCCTCAGCAGAGGCAGCAGTGGAATCCTCTCTCTTCTGGAGGTTCAGTTCCTCTTTTAAGGGTTTTCAGTTGATGAAGTTGGACCCTTTGGACTAACTCAGAATCCTCTCACTTGGGATCTTAATTTTGTTGGTAAAATCCCTGCCCATTTGCCCGATAAGGGAACCTACTTGTGTGAAATCCCATTGTGTTCAGAAGTGTGCAGCGTGAGTGCCGGCGTCCCCTTAGAGTTCTGCCCTTCATGCATGGCATGAAGGGCAGTTAAGAACTTGAGGGCCTCACTCAGGGGAGGTAGATTTGTGTGTTTGAATAAACAAAGGTACATTTTTATTCATAATTTTTTCATACATGATTAAAAGCAGTAATCTCGGTACCATAAATAAGTTATGTTACAAAGTGCCATACCCACCAAAGTGGGTGAGTACGCTGAAGCCGTGTCTGATCCTTCAGGTTGTAGAGGCGCCTGGTGCCGCCAGATGCATTGGCCCCGGGTGCTCGAGCGTGGCGCAGCCCGACTCTGTCTACTGCAGCAGCGACTGTATCCTGAAACACGCCGCGGCCACCATGCGCTTCCTGAGCGCAGGGAAAGAGCAGAAACCAAAACCTAAAGAGAAACCCAAGACAAAGCCGGAGAAAATCATTCTTCAGAAATGTAGCGTTCAGGTAAGTTGACTGAGACCAACCATCTGTGTAGTTGAAACCAAAAGCGTCTGGGGGTTACAGGCTCGGTGGGTTGATTTGGAGAGTGTAGGGCACACAGGCCCAGACGGGATGCAGGCACCTTCACACTGCCCTCCGCCTTGCCCACCAGTGTTCTCGTCAGAATTACGAATAGGCACGTGTTCTCGTGTTTTCCTTCTCTGCCTCTAGCCGAGGGATTAACTGATAGAAACGTGGGAACCGGCTGCTGCATGGAATAGCTCTCCACCCACGCACCAGCCCCGCTGGGAGGAGAGCGGTCCCTGTTGGAGTCTGTGTGGGGAGTTGACGCGCAGGCAGTGGGGTGGCAAGTGGGTTCTGGGGGTGCCACACTGAGTTCCTGGTGGGGTACAGGGATGTCGTTTGGACGCCTGTCTTTTCTCCACGTGCTGTTGTGTCTGCAGCTCCTGCCTGTCTGTTGTTTGGGCGCGTTCTCACACATGGCCCCGGCCCGCTGTGCTCTCCGCCTTGCTTCACTGCCTCACTCCGTGGCCCCTCGGTTATCCTGGCGGCCTGGCACCTCATCAGGATGCTAGGATGACGGGTTATTCTGTCAGGGACCTTCTCATCACTCGGATGTTGATGTGGGCCTGCTGGATGTGGGGGAGTAGCCAAGCCCTCTGCTGAGCAGATGCAGTGTATTGGGCTTAGGATGGCCCAGGAGCTGATTGAGTCGTGACTCTCACTGCAGAGTGAAATGAGCAAAGGTTAATTTCTGACCTTGTTAATGATTGGGGCTTTACTGATTATCCAGGCAGGCATTAAAATCTCTTCTGTGCACAAGAGACTGGCTCCAGACAAGAAGGAGAACACAGCGAAGAAGGTGGCGGTGGTCCCTCCAAGGAGTGAGGTCCTCGCTAAGGAGCCGACCTGTGAGAGCAGCACGCCATCCTGGGCCAGCGACCACAATTACAATGCAGTAAAGCCAGAAAAGACTGCTGCCCCCTGGCCGCCACTGTTGTATAAATGTATGTATCACCCGGGGGGAGCTCTGGACCCTTCCCGGTCTTTCTGGACGGCCGTGCACTCGGGCCTGTCCAGAGCTAGGAGTTCTAGCCGTGTTTTCTGCGGCACCTGCAGAGATCAAAGCCCTTGCCCAAGTCCAGGAGGCCTCCTGAGCCCGCGTGCCCGTCCTTAGTCTGTCGGGACTTCTTGTCAGTGTTTCCAAAAAGCTGTACCAGCCCCATTGCTGAATGTCTCACCTCTGACGATTGATGTCTTTAATCGCTTTTCTTTACTGTCAGTCTCTGGTAAGTATGTGTAGTATCTTCAGCAGAATCTGACAAGGGGGTGCACTGCCTGGCACTCAAGGTCTGCCGTCATCCAGATGTTCACCACAGCGCCGTCACCGCCGTGGGCTCTCCACGCGGGGGCCTTTCCACACAGTCTGCTCCCAGGACACGTGACCCTCACTTCTTTGTATATTGTGGGAACCTATTACTATTAGCACAGTAGTGTTGTAGCTGATTTTCAACTGAAGCATGATTTTCAGGAGTTATATTATTTTTGACGGAACCGGAATTTTTTTTATGTCCAATTCACATACTACACTCAACATAAACACACATGCCAGTCTAGAAGGCCATTTACCCTGCTTCTTGTGCTTGAAGGTAAGTGAGCACAGTGTCTCTCCACTCTGAGCAGCACCCAGACCAGGAGTCTTGGCGTGCACTGCTGGGTCATCCCACCCCAGGCTTCAAGTTCAGACCTTTGCAATCCCAGATGAGATCATGCAGCTTGAATCTTTTCTCTTTCTTCTTTTTTTCAGCTCATTCTCCAAAATTAAATTTTAGAAATTTAAATTGCTCTGGGGCACATCTTATTCATATTCTATGGTTAAGGTCATTTTGTGTTCAGTTTTTATTTATGCTATCTTTTATTTATACTCTTGCAACTTTTTTAAAAAGCACAAGAGATTAAATGGCCCTAAATTCCAGGATTATAGCCATGTGCTGCTTCCTTCTCTCAGCCGGCTGTTTAGGCCAGTGGCCTGAGGGAAGGCCTCATGGATGTAGTGTGGCTAGAAAACTGCATAACTAGATGCATTTTGAGAATGTAAATGACCCAAGACCTAAGAAATGGAGTTGCAAGTAAACTGCAAAGCAATACTGTGTGTGTATATATATGCATATTTATCTATTTTATTTTATTTATTTTTGGATTTTTGGAGTGAGTGGTTAAATATAGAATTAACCAGTTGCTGTATTAAAATGAGTCTCAATACACCTCAGGTTGTTTGAACCAAGAACTTCATGCTAACAACGTGTCGCAAATATCCATCAAGTTATAGCACCTCTACACAGTAGTGCCTCTACAGGGGTTACGAATGGACCTAAATATAAGCATCGCCCAGCTGTGAATGGGTGGGGAGCAGTCACGTTGGAATCCTGTGCTAAGTGTTCTCAGTTGGTTATAGGCACGTGACAGAATAAAAGGAAAACCGAGGTGTAGCCACAAAACCCTGGGTGATTGATTTCAATTCAGTTAATTTCCATCTCTGTCGACCAGAATTGGGAGACTGCCCCCAGGCTCCGAGTGTGGAGTCAGATGTAGGGCGCACAGTGAGAAAGGAAAGTTGGCGGGGTTTGGGGGAGGGGTGGGTGCTTACTTATCCCCAGTTCTGACTTCCCGGTTTTTGAGGGAAGACTGGGGTGGAGGGGTGGGGAGACTTGCCCCCCAGGAGGTGGTGGCTCTGCTCACAGGCGGGGTTTCTCTTCCCTCTGCCCCACTCTCCCTTTCTGCACATCACCTCCTCACTGGTCACCTTCCCAGCACATTTATGTCTCAGAACTACGTGGATGGATAGCCACAGCTTCTAGCCTGCATAAGGGACGTGCTTTTGAGCTAGTTGCTTCTGATCATTTTTTGTTATCCCAGAAATGTCATCTTCCCAAAAGATGATTGGGAGGAGTGTAAAAGGTCGCTGGTAAACACCCGACTTCAGCCTCGGTGAGTAGCAGCTGTGCCTCTGCCTCTTCCCCAGACCATTACTTGACAGTGGCAGTGGCTGTGGACCTTCCCCGGGTCCCCACACACAGGCGCAATGGGAGGGGGTCCCTCGCACACACTCAGCAGAACCCTGCATCCCCGCCAGGGCCCCCACCTGCCTCCCTGGCTGCAGAGCGTGGTATGTTTCTGGATGCAGGTGATGCCAGGACAGCTCGTAGGAAGGGGGTGTTTTCCACGTTGACCTGGATTCAGGTCAAATCTTGGGTAGATCCTTGGGCAGCCAATGTGCTGCCCCTGGAGGTGCTCTGCCCCCCACCCCCCTTCTCCCAGGCCATTGGCACTGGCCTTGGGTTGTGGGTTCAGGGCAGCCCTTCGTGAGCATCACGGGCAAGACCTTGCTACACAGAGGCTTTGACATGCTACTCTCGTGGGACATTGAGTAGATCTTCAGGTCCTCAGGGTGGTGGGATTAACACGTACTTGTTCTCTGAGGTTTTTTTTTTAGTTGTTTTTCAGAGTTTCTGAAAACAAAAACAGTGTAACTCATGGAAACAATTGCCATTTTATTTCCCCCCAGGTCACTGTGTTCTTACTCCTCCTCATGGTTCCTCTTCATTTCCTCTCCATCGCCTCTCATTACTGTCCAGGCACAGGCACGAAGAGGGCTGAAAATGTTCTTCGAAAGTGTCCCTGGTTTGTTAGGGTTTGGAAGTGGAATTGTGATAGGCATAGGCACATTTCCCCATGTTTGGGGCTCCCTAAATGGCCCTGAGATGACTTAAAACTCTGGGGACCTGAACCAATTTTGACTGGAAAATCGGATTTCTGCAGTTTCATGTAGCTTTGAGAATTGAAATGGGGACCCCTCGCAGAACCTGTGCACCCAGGTCCAGTGATGTGTTAGCATCCTGCCCCGATGCAAGCGTTGCCCCGTGGACCCCGTGTGCCACATGTCCGGTCCCCGTGCTATGGCGAAGTGGATCTGGGGACGTGGGTTTCACAGGGATTGGTGGTGTGGGTTTCGGGAGCACACTTCACAGGTAGTAAGAGAAGACAAGTCCCCACGGTGAGATAGATGGGCGGGGGGGTGGGGGTGCCTGGGACCCAGGGGTGTTTGGTAGAAATGGAACGGTGGGAGAGGCATGTTTTATCAGCTGCACGAGCTGTTTTTATCTGTCTCTTCCAGATCTTCAGTGGCAAAAAAATGTGGGTGGGGACAAAGCAGCCTTATACATCTCACCAATCTCTTCCCCCCATTTGGAGAGAGAACCAAAACTTGTCCTGATAAGGATTTACCTTGACAGCTGTTTTTAAAGTTATCCAAATAGCTGGAATTTTCTTGGTCATTGACATTCTCTTGTATTTTTAAGTGTTTTACTTTTTACAGTTTTTTTTAATAGCCAACTTCAGAAAATTAGTGCAGGGGAGGTTTCGCATGTGCATGTACTTTTTCTGACAGAGACCCTCAGATGTAGCCTGGCTGCCCCCCTTAGTTCTAGTGCTTTAGCGGGGGTGGGGCGGGGGTAGAAGTTTCTTGCAGGATTGGTCCTGCTCACCTCACCTGCCCTTTGGCCTTCATGTGGCCTCTGGGGCTCTGCAGCTCCTGTGGCACTGTTCACAGACGGTCCCACGGCAGAGTCCCTTAGGGGGCATCGAGTCCCCAGGGTCCTTTCTGAAGATGCAGCTGTAGACCCCCCCCCCCCCCACGGTGTAGGAGTCTCAGGTATACTTGAAGCTGTAAAGTAATGTGTTTGATTTGTTGCGTGTTGCACATCACCGTGCATGTAGTCATAGTCTTACCTTCTGAAAGTTAAAGAAGTAAACCTGGAAGAGCGATAAGAAGGGTTTCCACTTTGATTTCTGTCAACGAAGGTCGGGGCGTTGCTGTGCATCTGGAGGCGTCAGCGAGACGAGCACAAAGGTAACGGCCGCTTAACCCGCCGGGGTCAGCAGGTGCCGCAGCCTACGTGTCCCAGAGTTTTAACTCGCCCCGGGCCCCATCATGTTGCTTGAAGTAGCAGATGATGGCAGGCACGGATAACGGTTAAAGTTGAACCTTGTCAAAGTGGTGAGAGTGCCTGTTGGTGGGTTTTGGAAGTGAGGGAACGCAGCAGCTCTACTCCCAGCTGAGTCTCAAGTGTGGCGGCCAGTCCCCACCAGTCCGGTTGGCGCAGACAGGAGAGTGGGACACCTGCCTCACACACAGCCTCGGCCCCGTTTCCTTCTCGTGGTTCACGCTGAGGGATCATGTGACCATTTCTTTCATATATTACCAGTCCAAACTGAATTGGGTTTTGGTTTTCAAAATCTGTGAAACTCTGAAAACAAAGAAGGGTCCATTTGCCTCCAGAGGTGTACTTGGTTTTTTGCAAACTTGTTATGGCCAGTTCTGTGCACCTCTCTTGAGGTGTAAGTCGCTCAGATACTGCACATCAGTAAGAAAAAAGTCAATCTGGACAAGCTTTGTGTAGCCCCGGAGCATGGCGGTTTGGCTGTGGACCCACATACAGACCCCTAGCGATGGAGAGCAGCTGGCGCGAGGGCCCCGGAGATGGAGATCAGGCCTCCCAAGCCTTCGGTGGGGATTCTCTCTGTTTCTGTGTAAGCACAACTTTAATTCTACAGGAATAATTCACTGCAGAATATTTAAGCAATGCCACAAAAGCAAAATGTTCTCTCTTGCTACTTGAATTTTCACACTAGGAAACGTCTTGACAGCCAAGAAACAAAGTTGAAATGAGAAACGTCCTCGTACACGTGTCAGGCTGAGCTGAAAATAGAGCTGATGTCACAGTGAGCAGAGCCCACTCCCCCCAGCCCCTGCTGCTCCACTGTGTCCTCTGAGCCCTGGCTGGTCCCGTTAACGTTACCCGGGCCTTGTGGCGGTAGCTGCCTCGCCTCAGCCTCACCACTGAGCCTGGGTGGATCTGGGGCCCTGTGGGAATGGTGGGGGAGGGGACGCTCCGACCTGCACCACGTGGGCTTGCTTGGCGCCTGGTCACATCAGAAGCTCTTTGATTCCTTTGGCAATTACAGCCAGTCATTCTGAGTAGTGTCTCTCCCACTACCCCCCACCGTGTCAGTGTAACTGAAAGCCTCATATCTGGGGATTTTTAGGGTAAATTGGCACCTCTTCGGGGCAGGACAAAAGGTATAAAGCAGTGACCGTCCCTCAGGGTTTCTCACTGGTCCCTGTGAGGGGCCACGCCGGCAACGGCTGTCACTAGGCTGTCACTGGGTGGGGGCCGCGCGATGCTGTGCGACTCGGGCTCCTGCCCGGCGCTGGTTCCTCGTCATGCTGCACAGCAGTGGCTGCTCGGAGTAACACAGCTTCCACTCCCGTTTCCTCCTGTCCCCACCAAGGCCCACCAGTGCCACCCAGTGGCCAGCGATGCCATAGCACCACGGCCCACCTTGCCGTGTTGCAAGGCCCCCAGTTTCATGCTTATTGGGAAGTTAGCCAATTAGATTGTTGCTGGTCCCTGAGCGCACCGGCCTGCCTGGTTCCTACCGGGCTTCACCACAAACAACTCGTTTCCAGTATAAACCAATGGCCAGACCCAGCAGAAACGACGTCATCTGGGGCGGTGGCCTGGCCACCGGCCAGCCTTTCCTCCTGTTTCTGCTCCCCAAGACAGCACCTGGCCTGGAGCTTGGGCAACTCTTTTCCCCATAGGCAGCCCCCGGGATGGCCCAGACTGGGTGTACACTCCCAGGAGGCTGTCTCTGTCCGGCACGTGGGCAGGTGGTTACCCTGCCTCGAGCTGGCAGCACTGGGGGCCTGCCACTGCTGGAGCCACTCTACCAGGGGGTGTGCTGCTTTCCTGTTCTAGAACTGGTGCTTCGTGGTTGGTTGGTTACGCCTTGCTCTTCTGTGAATGTATACCTATAATACAGTTAAAAGGGAATTTGGATGAATTTGCAAATCTGATTTTAGCTCTACTCAGAAGTAATGCTTCTGTCACTGTCAGACACTTTGGCACTACACCGTGTCACTGCCATTCCAGCAGCAGCTAACCCACATCCAGCTGACAGTGGGACCAGATGCAACTGTTTTCTGTTTTGAGCATTTTTCCTCAAAGTAGGAGAGGGATAGAGCTGACTTGCTGTTGGGGTCCACCAGTTTCCACATTTTACCAACTTTTTATTTATGTAATTATACTTACATATGCTCTGAGACGCAGGTGAGGGATAATTAAAGTTGACTTTTAAAAGCCAGAAGCAGCTAGTTTTATAGAAGAGCAGCATAATGGTTAAGGAAAGCCATCTCCTGCTTCTTAAATAGATTACATTCATTTACTGTTACCACTCTTGGATAGCAGGTCACTTTAATCACCTGTACTGTGAATGGCCTAAAAATAAGCTCCTGGCTTCTGTTTTCCCTGAATGAGAGAAAACACCGGTTAGACCAGTGGAAGCGTTGATCTTAGGGAGTGAATGTTTTCGAAGTCAACAGGAATTGTCACTTGAAACAATGTAAATGTCACATGATAAGATTTTTTGAGGCCCCATCATGGGTGCCTCATTGAGAACTCTGGAAGCACCTTAGGCCAGCTTTTTAGAGTTGTTTAAAAGTGTGCTACTAAAATCTCAGCAAAGTTTGTAAAAAGTCAGTGACTGAGCTGGTTTTAGGACTCGATTTTAATCCTGACGGGTTTGTTCCTTCATCCCCTGCTGGCAGTCACAGCTGGCACCGCGTCCTGCTCCACTCCACTCTCGTTCCTTCCCCAAAGAGGGGCCTCTGTCCATTTCATTTAATCTAAGCTCTAGCAGCCCCCCCCGCCCCCCGCCCAGATTAGGTGCTGTGGACCCTGCTAGCCAAGGCTGAGCTGGTAAAGATAAGTTTCCATGTACTGAGGTATGGTAGTGCCTTAGGAATATGGATTTGAGCTGATGAAATAATATACGTAGAATTGTAGTACTTAGTCTTAGTTCCTGTGATGTCCCCAGTTCCTGCTTTGTTAGACAGCTGTGACTTGCTAACAGGACATGGGTGACAGCCAGCAGGGTGGTCTTGGGAAAGGGCTGCTCAGCAGGGAGCGGGTGGTCTTGGGAAAGCCTGGACAGCATAGCCCGGGGGTGCCGGCACACGTGGGGCCAGTGATTCGGACACCGTGGACAAGGGGACATGAGGTCGGGGGGTGCTCTGTGAGATGAAAATAGATTTGCAGTCAGGGTTGTTGCTTGATGACAATGAAGTACTTCTAACACGGTTCTAAGTTTTGGATGTGTGTAGCGCTGTTGCAAACTTTGTAAAATTAGGTAATTTCACCTGTACTATGAAATGGAAAAATTTTGCGGTCCCTGGGCTTTTAACACCTGTGGCTGAACGGGCCTGAGCAGTGCTGGAGGAAGGCAGCCCTGAGGGCTTCGCCAGGACGGTCAGGCAGGGTGTCGGCTGTGAGTGCCCTGGGTGCTCTTGTGGGGTCAGGCCTTACTGGTAGACAGAGGGTCTCGCCTCTCTGCCCGGACTTCAGAGTTTCTCCCTGCTTCACTAGGACAGTTGCCAAGAAGCACCGGCAGCTGACTGGAATTGGTGGGTCTTCAACCCCTGCGTAAAATCGGAAGGCTGCTGGAGCGTCTCGAAGTCTCCCGTTTAGAATCTAGGGGCTCACTGCGCTGTGGGTAGTTTGAGAAAAGCCTGCGCCTGGGGAGGTGGCTTCTCCGTCGGTCCTGTGTGATGTGGCCCTAGGTGGTGTCCCTGTGCTCTCCTGGCTTGCTCCCTGGACCTGCCTGCCCCCACCCCCACCCCGTTCTGCCCTGGGTCCCAGACGTTCTGGGCGGTGGGCCTGAGCGGGGCCATCTGGAAACACGCCTCTGCTCTCAGTCACGGCTCCCCACGTACCTCTGCTGGGCCGCACACCCCTAATACCGAGGGACTGGTCTTAGGATGAATCTCCTTGCTTGCCTCTGACTGTAATTCTGATGGCCTGATACGGGATTAAGTGTAATCAGTCCATGTGGAGTACTGGCATAAAAATTCTTATTTTAGCTTTTGGCTGTAATCCTTGCTTGCATTAAAAGTTCTAATCTACTGTCTTACCCAATAACGAGCTGCAGCTAGAGGGGTGTGAATGGGAACGTGAATGACAGCAGGTGGCGTTCCTGCCACCCAGCTCCTAGTGTAAAAATAACTGGTCTCCCCCCATGTTGCAGTTTTCTGCCAACATTCTATATTTTATTAACGTCACCATGTCCAGTTGACTTTTGTCCAAAAGGACGGTGAACACCTGTGAGCTGCTAACCCCAGGGTGGACTCCCGCCAGTCCTTCCAGTGCCCCATGGGCCCCTGAGGTGGGGCTCGGATATGCATTCGAAGAGAATGTGTCTGATCCACCCTGGGGAGATTTTCTAAGCTCCTGTTCACCAAACACTGCACTGGGACTCTCCACGAGAGCGGCCTTTGAAATCTATACCCTCTCTTGATACAGCAGAATTTGCCCTTCGAGTTCCAAGCTAAGCTAATGGTTTAAATCAAGCCTTTGATAGCTTACTGGTTTATCGGTTGAAGTTAAAGTTTTAATAATAAAGCATTTCTCTCTGAAACAAAGTATATTCGCTATCATAAATGTTGCTGGTAGCCCTTTTTACAAACCTTTTCTGAATTTAACAGTTACTTTTAAAATCCTCTTTAAATCTGTCTCAGTGATGCCTGGTTATTAGCTTTGCTGGTTTCGGATGCACATGCTGTGTGGGGTCCCCTGCACCCCTGCCTCACTAAGCGGGCCCCTCTCCTTTGCAGCCGTGAAGGAGGACAGACGCGCAGAGGCCAAGGTGGCGGTGGCAGTGGTGCCGAAGAAGGTGGCTCCTCCAGGCTCCTCGGCGGGCAGCAAGCAACCCTCGCCCAGAAATCTCCTTCCAAAGAAGTCCCCTCCTTTTGCGGCAGCAGCCGCAAACGCGGCAGCAGCCAAACCGGCCATCAAAAAGACACCACCGGGTTTCAAGGGCACCATCCCCAAGAGGCCGTGGCTCTCGGCTGCCCCCTCCCCCTCGGGCAGTGCTCCCTCGGCCAAGCAGGCAGGGCTGGCACCTGTTGCTGCCACGTCTGCTTCCAGAAAGTTTCCCAGCTCCGCTGCTTCGGTGGGCGCCATCAGGAAGCCTGGGACCACCTCGGTTTCCCTGGCCTCTCCAGCCCCGGGACGCCTGGGCCCCGCGAGCCCCGCCTCGTCACAGCCAAATTCTCAAATTCGGCAAAACATAAGACGCTCCTTGAAGGAGATCTTGTGGAAAAGGTGGGCTGTTCCACTTTGTTTCTTATCTGTTAAAGTGGAAAGTTTTCCACGTAAAGGGTGGTTGTTTCACGATGGCCCCGCTGTTTAAGAAAAATGTCATGTGGGACTTCACTGGTGGTCCAGTGGTTAAGACTCCGCGCTTCCACTGCAGGGGGCACTGGGGTTCCATCCCTGGTTGGGGAGCTGAGATCCCACATGGCATGTAAGTGCAGCAGTTACCATGGGGTTTTTTTCATTCCATCTAGAGTCACTGACAGCGATGACTTAATCATGACAGAAAATGAAGTAGGAAAAATTGCACTGCACATCGAGAAGGAGATGTTTAACTTGTTCCGAGTCACAGACAATCGGTATAAGAGCAAGTACCGCAGCCTCATGTTCAACCTCAAGGACCCCAAAAACCAGGTGTGTGTCCGACCGTCAGGAGAGGGGGCAGTCCTGGCCAGGTGCTGCCCAGGCCTGAGTTAGGGCAGTGGGTCCCCCTGCGGCTGTGGGTGAGTGGCATGCTGTTCCTGTGGGGCCAGGCGCTCACCTGCTGAGGTTCTTGCCACCTGCGCGCCTGTGTGCCTGCCGGGGCCCACGCTGTCTGGATCAGCCTCTTGACCTCTTCCCTGTGTCTAGAAGCAGGGCACATACTCTGACTTTACATTTCGCCTTGTTAACCCCCTGGCAGAAGGGGTTTCTTCCACCTTTGCCCCTAACACTGTACCACCTTCAGTCGATTGTGTTTTCGGTGAAGTGGTCTTTGTAGCAGGGTCAGTATGGCGGGATACTCGAGATCAGCTGCCCGACCTCAGGGCCCTTGTTCTCCAAGCATCAATGGGATGCTCCGGGCCCTCGTCCTGCTGAGGGGCAGGGGCTTGCCTTGCTGCCCATCTCCACATTCTCTCTAGTATCTTAGAGGGGTTTTTTGTTTTATTTTTTGTTTGTTTGTTTGTTTTGGGTTTTTTTTTTTTGTGGTACGTGGGCCTCTCACTGCTGTGGCCTCTCCTGTTGTGGAGCACAGGCTCCGGACGCGCAGGCTCAGCGGCCATGGCTCACACGCCTAGCTGCTCTGCGGCATGTGGGATCCTCCCGGACCGGGGCACGAACCCGTGTCCCCTGCATCGGCAGGCGGACTCTTAACTACTGCGCCACCAGGGAAGCCCTCTTAGAGGGTTTTGAACGAGTGAACAAGAGATGTTTGTTTACAGGGGCTCTTCCATCGTGTTCTGCGTGAAGAAATCTCTTTGGCAAAACTTGTGAGAATGAAGCCAGAAGAACTTGTCTCCAAAGAGCTTTCCATGTGGAAAGAGAGATCGTCAAAGCCTGTGAGTGCCGACGGGAGAGGCGGCTGCGGGTGCCAGAAGCCTGACACCAGCACCCCCCCACCCCACCCCAGAGTGAACTAATAGCCTGTTGGCATCAGAGAGTCCCTTTGGGAAAGAAGGGCTAAGGCTTCACCTTTGTCTGTCTTTTTCATCTTAGGTGATGGAGTCCAGAACTAAATTGCATAATGAGACTAAGAAGCCAACCGTTAAACAGGAAGCTATTCCCGATATGGAAGATTCTCCACCAGTATCAGATTCTGATGTAAGCGTTTAGGATTTCCAGTGCTCATGAGAATTGGCTAAGATGATCCTGTTCCAGACGTTGTTAGGTGCCTGAATTACTGGGCAAGACACTGAGCTGACACGAGTATGTGCAGTTGCATTGCTGCTCAAGTACTTGTGTTCAGCAGTCCTCCTTCTCTTTTCAGTGGTTCTTACTCACGTGCGATGGTTTTTCCATGGGTGCTGCTGACTTGGTGACGGGGTGGGACAGCAATGACCTCCTCTCCTTCTCGCGCTTTAGGAACAGCAAGAATTGGTGCGGGCGGCCCCCGAGAGGAGTGCAGCGCCGCTGCTGGGCCTTGTCGGCAGCATGCTGCAGGACACGACCGGGCAGCACCGGGCGCACCTCTTTGACCTGAATTGTAAGATCTGCACAGGTGAGCAGATGTGGGGGGAGACTGGACACCCTTCTCGGGACAGCTGCATTCAAACCGAGTTACACGGTGGAAAGGCTAGAATCATTTCTTCAAGCTTAGGAAGTGAGCCCCTGCCTTTATAGTGTTGTTGTTTTAAAGCAGTGATCGTCTGTCTACCCACGGGCAGGCTTTGCTCTCGAACGTGTGGGATTTCTCACAAAGGCCTTCCTTCTGTTCTCCAGGTCAGGTTCCATCGTCGGAAGATGAGCCAGCTCCGCAAAAACAGAAGTGGTCAACTTCTGCCAAGAAGGAGGACTCGAAGTCCAAGCATGACAGCTCTGCCTCTGAGCCCGCTCTCAGCTCAGCCGATGATGCGGCACCAGAAACTCTGCCTGAAAACGCCTCGGAGCCAGACCTGGAGAGTGCTGCTCGCACCCACGTGGAGGGAAGGTCCCTCCCTGTGCCTCCAGAGGACGGCCGCCCCGAGCCCTCTGCCCTGGAAGGCGCCCCCTGCCCGGCCCCTGGTGGCGGCGGAGTGCTCACCACAGTCACGATGTCCGGCCGAGACCCCAGGACTGCACCAGGCGGGCCGAGCATGGGCACGGCTCCCTCGGCAGCCCGCCCAGACAGCGCCCACCCAGCGGAGCCCCGACAGGACGTCCCGAAGCCTGTGCCGACCTCCGTGACGGTGCCGAAGTCCATCCTGGCCAAGCCGTCCGCGTCGCCCGAACCCAGATACCTCCTGTCGGTCCCGCCGTCGCCAAGCATCAGGTACGGCCCCCGTGTGTGGTCTGAGCAGCTGAGCTGTGGCCTTTCTTTCTGGAGCAGTAATGAGTGATTCAGTCATTTGGCTCTGAAATTCACCCGGAAATACAGCTCTCCTCAGTTTTCTAGTTGAAAAAGGCGTGTTTTAAGAGCTTCAGTTTTAGGGTGACGAATTATTGCCTCAGGAACATAGTTCTTGAAAACTGGAATTTGAATTTCCACACATCCAGTTATTGCCTATATAGTTTATATTTCTTTGATCAGAATGTGTTTATACCATTATGATTAAGGTAATTAATTTGAAAAAGTAAGTTATCAAAACTTGCAGGAATTCACTTTGCTTTTATAGAAACACGTTAAATAAATAAATAAATATTGGGGATTCTTTGGGCAGAGAGAAAGATTCATGTATTTTCTGTGGTTTTGTTTTACAGCATCTCAGAGTCCCGGTCCCCTCCAGAAGGAGATACCACCCTCTTTTTGTCTCGACTCAGCACCATTTGGAAAGGATTTATTAACATGCAGAGTGTAGCGAAGTTTGTCACTAAGGCGTATCCTGTCTCTGGATGTTTTGATTATCTCAGTGAGGTTAGAACCAGGAGGGAGGGGAGAGGTGTGTGTGTGTGTGTGTGTGTGTGTGTGTGTGTGTGTGTGTGTGTGTGTGTGTGTGTGTGTGTGTGTGTGTGTGTGTGTGTGTGTGTGTGTGTGTGTGTGTGTGTGTGTGTTCCACAGGCACTGTGATCCCATGCTGGAGTCAGGCGTGTGACCACCTTCCTGCTGAGTGTCTGGACGCACAAGCACCTCTGAAGGCAAAATAGGGGTTGCCGGGCCGAGTCAGCAGGTTATGCAGGTTGGACAGTGGCGAAAATTCCAGTGAGAGATCAGACCCTCCATCGTTTCTGCAGAAGCTGAAGCTTGTCTTCCTTCTCCCTCTGCTGCACTAGAGCTTGTGCCAAACCAGCCTGGGGGTGCGTGTGCCCACTGCACGTGTGGCCACACACGCGTGACCTGCCTTGGTGTGGAGGGGCACACGTGACACATCTTTCATGTTTCAAAATTAACAAAATAGCACTAGCATTTCAGACTTAACAGAGAGTGCTCGGTCATTTCTGAGACATACCTGGATCTTTATGTGTATGTTCATAAAAGACAACAGTAAAACATTTTGCTGACTGTCATCCTATTTAGCAGAAGCTTATCCTCCTGCCACCCTTGGGTTTGGTCACTCATAATCCCGGATGTTAGTCAGCTAAGCAACATTTGACACAGTTATTGCCGCTTTGTCTGGGATAGTTGCAGTTTTCTTAGTTGTGAATCTCGGGTAGTTTGGGGTCTCTCTGTGACCGCCACGGTTCCACCAGCCATTTAATCAGAGTTCATTTCACTTAGGACCTGCCCGACACGATTCACATCGGCGGAAGGATTGCCCCAAAGACAGTCTGGGATTACGTCGGCAAACTCAGATCTTCAGTGTCTAAGGTACCTGCCCACAGTCTGACCTCTGCACCCAAGGAAGAAGGGGTTTGTTTACACACGGCTCTTTGACTTCTCGTCTTGCGCGTTAATACTTGAAATGTCTCTGGTTCGTGAGCTACTTGCAGGTGAACGTTTAAGTTGATAGCTGGCTAACCTGTGAAGGGGTGTCTGAGTAGCATGACGGTGGAAGCTTTGTGAAAGCGCGTGTGCGGTTCAGAGTTAGAAATACAGATGCTCTGTCCCTTCTTGTCTGAGCTGATGGAGTAGAGGTGGGGGGAGGCGGCTGGGCTGGAGTCTGTGAACCCCTGAGATGTGGACGCAGCTGTGTGTCTGCGTGTGCAGTGCTCTTTGAGGGAGGGCCTCTGGTTTTCACTGGGGTCATAGAAGGGTTACGACCCTGGCCTAGTTCAGCCCTCCCGTTTCGGAGCTGCGGGCAGCTCATCACACGCTTAGTGGTCACTTAGCTCTGCGTCAGACACTGTCCCAGGCTGGCCCTGCACACAGAGTACCCCATCAGTACGAGAGCCCCAGGAGGTGGGCTCTTGGTTGAGGACAGTGGGGCTAAGTAGTTTTGAAGCGGTTCCTCCGAAACCAAGATCAAACCCAGCAGTCTTGAGACTCGGGCCTGTGTCCTCTGCACTAGCTCGTTGCTCTGATGTGTTGGGCAGCAGGGCTGTGACGGTCAGAATCAGAGCTGGTTGCTTCTCTCCTCGCTTCCCTCCTGCCTTTGGGGCTTAGGTGCAAGGTGAAGCGGCTGCCTTTCCGAGAGGCCGCAGGTCCATGCTCCCCGCCCTCTGTTTGTTGCAGGAGCTGTGTCTGATCCGCTTCCACCCCGCGACGGAGGAGGAGGAGGTGGCCTACATCTCTCTGTACTCCTATTTCAGCAGCCGCGGCCGCTTCGGCGTCGTGGCAAACAACAGCAGGCACGTCAAAGACCTCTACCTGATCCCGCTGAGCGCCGCGGACCCCGTGCCCTCCAAGCTCCTGCCCTTTGAGGGACCAGGTAGGCCCCAGCCTTCTGCCCACACGGCGCCCCCCCCCCCCCACGCCCTGCGGAGTCCGTCCCAGCGAGCTGCGTGCCTCACCCAGACCCGGCCTTTGGCAGCGGAACTTGGGAGCAGGGGTGAAGCAGTGTCGAGCTATGGGGCTTCCCAGGTAGTGGAGGGTGGCACCGGAGGTCCCCTGAGGAAGGTGTGAATTGTCTTAGAAAAGTCTGTGAAGAGGGACACACCTGTCCGGAGCCCGCCCACCTCGTGTGAGCAGGGTGTTGGCGGCAGGAGCTGGGCAGTGCCAGGAGGGCGGGGCCTGGGCCTGGCCTGCGGGCTTGCCTCCTTGCAGGCGTCAGGCTGAGCCTCTTCGCTACAGGCATTCGTTTTGAGGAGAAACGAGAAATAGCGTTGAGACAGGAACTAATTCTAGAAATAGTCACTTTGAAATCTGCTGCTCGAATTCTTATCTTTGGCAGACCACTTTCTGTTCACTCATTCCTTAGAAAGTGCTGCTTCTAAAGGATTACTTACAGGCTGACCAGAAAGAAAATTCAGGCTTGTCAAGGGAGCTAAGGGTGATTCCAAGGGGGACATGGTCTCTGGGGACCCAACTCCTCTTAACCCTGAGAAGTTGACGGGACTTAAGTCTTGCAGAAAGATGCCTAAATGGGAGTGTCTCCTTGGCCGTGGCGCCCCCAAAAACGGCTAAGCCTAAACGATGCTGAGTGTAACCCGCGGTCAGTGCTTTTGAAGCACTTGCTTCTACAGGCGGTGGCTACGCCCCCGCCCGGTGCCTCCGTGTCCATGGCCAGCGCCCCTGCCACGGCCAGGCACTTACGCGCCCTGGCGGCTCTGCGGCTGGGCCCAGCGTCCTGGTCGGTCCCCGTGACCGCAGGGCTCGTGTTTCCTGACATAACACATGGAACTGTCTCAGTGCCAAACACGTTAGAAGCCAAGCTCCCCGGCGGGCTGTCCCACTCCTCGTGCTAACGCGGTGTCGCCTGATGGGCAGCAGGGAGGGCCGTGGCCGAGGTTCTTGGCAAGCAGCTCCTGGGGCGCCGGCCGGCTCCCTGGATGCCGTGTTCCTGACGCAGCGGTGACGGTGGTGAAGCCGACTTCCCGATACCATGAGGAGCCTCCGGTCAGTCACAAGGGCGGAAGCCTGTGTGGGGCCTAGTGTGAGCGTAGATCCCATGACATGCACACTCTGCGCGTCTGTAGCAGCGGGACCTGGGAGGTGACGAAGCCCTGTTTCACCCGTGTTGGAGCCCCTCTCACGGCTCCACCTGCAGAGCCCGCGGTGGGGTCTTGGCTGACTCCGTCCCGGTGCACCTTGTCACACGAGCAGGGGGCTGCCAGGTTCGGGGCCACAGACAGACCCTGAGTGGGGCAGAGGTGGATGAGGTCAGGCGTGGTGAGGAGGCAGGGGCGTGGGGGCCACCGAGGAGACCCCCAGTTGGAGCCGCGGCGGGAGCTGGTGCAGTGCTGGGTTGGGGCCTGGCTGGCAGAGGGAGGGGGCCGCGCTGGGTGTTCTGGGGTGACACGGGGACAAGGAAGGCTGGGCAGGGCGCTCACCTCATCTGCTAAGTGACCACACTTGATGACCAGTGGAGTGGACATCACTCCTCCACCTGCATTCCCAAGGCTGTCACTTCCTGAAGGGGATGCGCAAAAGCCTGCAGGTTTTCATCCACAATAGAGAACGAATGTTTCATTAAAATAAAGTAGTAAGAGGGGTTTTGGAAACGTGATTGTATGGGAAATTTTACCATAAACTTTTAAAGACTTTTTTTTTAACCGAAGGGCTTCTAAATCTCAGCTCGTTCACTTTAGTGTATATATTTTTACTTCTCCTGATACCTGTGTTTGCTGTTAACATCTGTGTTCTGTACACTTGCACGTCAGCCAGACTCCCTTGGCCCCAGGCCACGTTACCTGCCTCAGGTGCTTCGCACGTTTGTAGCGTGACTTGGCGCTCCCTGGGTACAGACGTCCACGTGTCCCAGGCTCGTGGTGTGTGCATGAGCGTTTGGAAGGTGGGCCGGGGGTGTTCCTCCTGTCTCTGCACGGCATCCTTTGACGGCACAGGTCCAGTCTGAGGGGCTGCCGTGTCCCTCGATGGAGCAGCCAGTGGGCTTGAGCACATGCTGCCCGGCAGCGCTGGCCCTGCACTCTGAGGGGAGCACCCTTGACCCCCCACGTCAGCCCCGCAGCGGGGAGCGCCCGCACTGCCCAGGGTTGTCGCTGCCTGAGGTCGCAGGGCCAGTAAGCGTGGAGTCAGGGTCCGACCCGCCCACATCTCCATCCCAAGGCCTCGGTGGGGCACAGGCCTCCCACTTCGGGCAGCCCGCCAGCGGGCGGGCCTCTGGGAGGAGGAGGGCAGGTCTGTGGGGGTGGAGAGTGCCTGACCGGCACGTCCGTCTCTGGACTTGGGAGCCCCGTAGATTTTGACAGTATGGCTCACTCGAGAAGCAGGTGAGGACACGAGGTGTTGAACCCATGTGCAGAGCCGGGGAGGCCTGCGCGGCCTGCTCGTGGTCAGCGTCCTCTCCGCCCCGCGCTTGGATGGTGGACACGGGGTGGTCTCCACGCAGAACCCACAGCCCAGTCCCTGCACGGCAACAGAGCCCATCCGAGCCCAGTCTGCCTCCAGGGCCTTTTGTCCTCCCGGGCTCCCTCGACTTGTCCCAGAGGCGCCGTCGCCACGTCACACAGCCTGGAGGACGGCTGGGAGGCCCGCGTCCCTCTGAGCCAGCGGACAGTCCTTCCACTGTGGACACAGCTCAGCTCAGTCCCACGCACACTGACGGGGCTCCACCCCTGGGGACTCGGGTCTCAGCTGGTCCACGCGTCTAGGGGCTTTATTCACGGAAGGAAGACCAGTCAGATGGGATGCTGGGCCTAGGCCAGGGTGCCCGGCCCTCCTGAGGGGGTGGGGGGCACCTGTCAAGGGCCCTCGGGCATCTAAGGTGTGGACCACCCTGAGCAGAGGACAGGGACCTGCCTTCCGAGGCATTGCAGGGAGAGGGCCGTTCTCTTAGCAGGCTGGCTCCATCCGTGGTGTCTGCCTTCTGTCCTCACGCTTAACTGCCTCCTAAGTTAGCAGACCGTTTCCGTGACTTGCAATATTGTCAGGTAAGCACGTCTTCAGTTTCTGCGTGCGTAGCTGTGTACAGATGCTGTAATCAAAGGCAAAATCGTGCTGAATGGAAAGTGCTTCTCTCTCCTTTGAAATCAATAAAAATATTTCATGGAAACTGGTCATTGTTTGTCTGAATCTGAACCGTTTGGTAGCTCTTGGTGCCCATCCAGGTGCACCGTGACGGAGGACTGTCTCCACCTTGCTTTGCCTTAGCCGACGCCAGTGTGCTTCTGGCTGTGCAGGTGGCAGTGCTGTGCTGGGGGCTCCTGGACACGGGCAGGCAGACGGATGGATGGTGCTCTCCTCACTGGGACGCGGAGCCCTGGCTCTGCACAGGTCTTAGGGACCCAAGAGTGGGGGCGGCGAAGCCTGCGTGGGAGCCGAGTGTGGCGGGCGGGCAGCTACTTCTCCCTGCATTTGCTGGGTCTCTGCCCAAGTCCTCTTTGACGACGGTTGCGGCTAACTCCAGCCCAGTTTCTGTTCCCGCAGGTGTGGGCGTTTTGTCTTGTCGGACTCAGACCGTAAGAAGGTGTTCACTTTAAATACCGAATAGTGGAGCATGCCAGGTAGATTTAGGGGTAAAAGCCTCACTTGATAGTTGGACAGCTTTCATTTGGTTTATTAATTAAAACTAAACCTTGTCCCCCCGCCGTGCCACGTCCAAGGTGCGTGGGGGCTGCTTCCCCTGCGGCCCTGTTGCTGACACACCTGGACACAGATCCTGGTTTGGGTCTTGGCCCAGGAAATCCACACACACCTTTTCAGCTGTCCCTTGTCCCTGGGCTTGTCCACTTCTCTCTCTGTACGGGTGGTCTGGGGCTGACCCTTTCACCGTGAAGACTCGGGGACCTACATGCAGCTAAGAAGGCTTGATTCATCCACACCGGACATTGTGGACACGTTTGTTCCCGCAATTTGGAGGGGGTCGGGCAGGGGTGCCGACACCCCGGTGCTCAGTCTGATCAGTACCCCTTGTCTGGAAATGATAGTTCAGTGGCCTCCCACCTAGTTCTCATCTACTTGATGAGTCATAAGCCTCACCACTACCCTCAAAGGGAGGTCGGTAAGTAAGCATCCCGCTTGTAACCATGGGACAGAGGCCCTGTGCGGAGCCGGGGAGGTGCCCCGGGCCCCCAGCAGGAGCCCTGTCTCTGCACGCAGCCAGCGTGCTCACTGCTGCTGCACCTTCTCGGGGCACCCTTTCCTCTTGAGGGCTCACACTCAACGGTGCGCGCACCCACAGGGGCCCCAGGCAGAAAATGGGGCCTTCAGGGGAAAGCTGCCCCTGCCACCGCCCCAGTGGTAGTAGCCCTTTGACTGTGTCCAGCGTGCCCTTGCCAGGCGCCTGTCGTGAGGGTGCAGAGCGGGGTGGAGCCAGACGTGCCCTCACCTCCCTAACGGTCACTGCCGAGGCCCCGGTAGCACAGTGAATCATATTCTCCCACGAGTAAGTCATCTCCACGTTGCTAGTTACATTTCACGTCTCCATGCCGCCATAACGTGCACAGGTGAAGCAGATAAGATTTGACTGCTTCAGAAACAGCCCAATTTAAATGTAAAATCCTGGGGAAGATTAGTGGGGAAATTCCAAACTAACACTCCTCCAGCTCTGGAGCTTTATTAGATCCCTTACAGGTGTGTGTAGATGAAGTCAGTTGAGAGCTGAAAGCATTGAAAAATACTAGCTGCTTAGTTAGATGCTGGTCTCCAGGGAGTTAAGTGTTTTCGAAACAAATGTAAATGTTAAGTAATTTAATCATAACCTCACCTGTGATGCCTGTGACCACAAAGGGTAGAGTCTAGAGAATTTTGCCAAGTGTGGGATATATCATTTTTGTTAGGAAGCATATAAAGCCGTTGCAAGTTGTAGGGCTGGCACACCTCCCGAGGACAGGACCCCACCTCCCTGGATTTAACGCAGTGACTTAGCCTCCACGCACAGCGTCTTTGACCTGAAACGCGATTCATGCCGCAGGCCCTGGTGTTGGCACCTTAGAAGTTTAGCTCTTCAGAGGCAGCATAGCCCATCTGCACTGAGGACAGAGGACAGTCGTGGGCCCTGGGCTCCTGAGAGGACGCCCCTGGCCGGGGCTCCGCAGCCCTCCCCACCCCCGCCCGCGTGGCCGAGCACATTCCTCCTCTCCTCTGCTGCTGCTCACAGAGCTGGCCAAGGCTCCAGCTTGTGGCTCGGCTGGGGACCTGTTCTGCCAGCTCTGGGACCGTGTCAGTGACAGTCGGTCCAGAAAGGGCCACGAGAGCCAGTTGAGCTATTGACCGTGCCCCAAACTGGATATTAGTGAGCTGTAAATTATTCAGTAAGTGGCTGTTATAGTGAGTGAGACTTACTATTTTAAGTTAAAATAATTCATTTTGATTAGAAAGCCAACGTGATAGAGTATCTTTCACATCTGAGCAGAACCGTCTGGGTGCCATGCTCAGTGCCGTGGGCCTGGCCTTCCTATCTCCACGCCCTCCTTTGCCCGGCTCCTCCTTCCCCTGAGTCACCAGTGTCATCAGAAGGGCAGGCAGAGGACATTCTGGAAGAAGCCGTTCCTCTTATCATGAGTGGGTGTCTTCGTGGGCACCTCAGCCCTTGAATGTCAGCCTGTGAAACGAGGAGCTGAGCACAGTGGGGAGGGGGGCCGGCAGTACCTCGCCAATCCACGCGGATGCTGGGCCAGCCCAGCTCGCTCTGGCATGCCGCCGGGTCTTCCTCCTCGGGGGCGGGGTGGGACATCCACCACCCTCGTGCTCGGCATGTCAACCCACCTCTGTTGGAATTTAGGAAGGGTGACAGGCGCTCAGAACTACACAGTGGGTGTCCAGAGACAACTATTTGACCTGTGATCAACTTAAAATCACAGAATAGGAAAAACAGTGCTGATTTTCTTTTTTAGTAAACAAAAAATATATAGCATGAATATCTTTTACACAATAGTGATTTATGTGTAAATTGAGTTTATACAATTTGATTAATTTTAAATGTGCTGTTGAAACAAAATTTTGGTCCCGTGTTTATCATTTCTCCCTAACTTACCGATCTGTGACTCGGGCTTTTCTGTTCCCCTGTCGGTGTTCCGGGTTTGTTATTAGTGTGAGGGCGGAGGAGCATCCCTGGGACGGTGCGCCACGATCCACAATGTTTGGACGAAGACTTTTTTAAGAAATAATTATTTTTTAAGAACTGTGCAGTGTTCTGAAATTCCCAGCGTGTTCTCCACGTGGTCTGTCCTTTGTTGCCCCTGTCTGCACACCTTTGGGCTTTAAGCCGCACGTCTTGTGTTGACAGAGACCTGAGCGTTCGGTAGCTTTTGATAAGTTACTGGTCGTTGAATGTCTTTCTAAACCTGCAAGAACATTTGTTTTAGGCATTTTGGTCAGCATCACTTTCCCCATCAATTGTAATTTTGACACCAGTGACTAATGAACTTATCGAATGGTGTGTGCTATATCGATCAGTATAATTTTGTTGATCATTATAATTGAGTTGTAGAATTGGTCCTTAATTGAACTTTTAATTTTAGTATGAATAGCTTAATTTACATATTGCAGCTCATCAGTTAAAGTCGAAAGGGGGTGCTGCCTTCCTGATTTGTAGCAAGAGTCAAATAAAGGAACACAGCTAAGAGTTTGTTTAGAAAACGTCCTGGTACATACAGGCTTCATTCCCAGTAGGTGAATGGCCTGGAGCGTGTGCGTGCTGGCCTTCCCCACCTCCCCCAGCACACCTCTACCCTACCGTTGTGTATAATTGAAAATCTGTAATAATTTTAGCACTGGGCGCATGCGTGTGTGCATTGGGCCCTTGGTTTTGTGGTTTGTGGGCCCATCAGGCTGGGCAGGTGCGCGGTGCAGTCTGCATCTTTTGCAGCTGGTCTTCAAACACTTCGTTCTGTTTTGCCACAGAATTTCCTCGTCCTCCCTCTGGAAACCATCCCCCTGCTGCCCTTCACACCCAAAGGACAAAAGCTACAATTCGCTTCTAAAATTTGCACAACTGTTTTGTTTTTTAGGTCTTGAGTCACCGCGTCCAAACATAATCCTGGGGTTAGTAATCTGTCAAAAAATAAAGCGGCCTGCAAATGCTGGCGACTTAGACAAGACAGAGGAGAAGCGGCCCCGTACTCAGACGCAAGAAGAAATGGATCCCGTCCACCCCAGAGTGCCAGCAGCCCTGCTCCCTGACAAGAAGCCGCCCAAGTACCCGCTGTGCCCAGGGGACGCGGCTGTCAGCACCACACCCCCGGCGTCTCCCCCGCCCCCACCCCCTCCTCCAGAAGCACCAGGTGCGCCGACCTCGTCTTCCGTGTTACAGATCCTGTCGTCGCTCAAACCAGGAGCCGCGAACACTGCCACAGCATCACCCGCGTCAGTGACAGGGGCTGCTTCGTCTGTCACTTCCTCTTCTTCAAAAACAGCTTCGCCCCTGGAACACATCCTGCAGACTCTCTTTGGGAAGAAGAAGGCGTTTGACCCCCCCAACAAAGAGCCTGCCGAGTCGGCCCCAGCCCCCCAGCAGGACTCGAGAGCCAAAGCCGGCGGCGGGCTGCCGGCAGCACCTCTGCTGGACCCAATCGTCCAGCAGTTTGGTCAGTTCTCAAAAGACAGAGCTCTGGAGGAGGAGGAAGACGACAGGCCGTATGACCCCGAGGAAGAGTACGGGCCTGAGAGAGCCTTCGACACCCAGCTCGGAGACCGCGGGCGACGCCAGGACGCGGAGAAGGGCGTGGAGGCCGCTGAGCGGGAGGAGGTGGCCTATGACCCGGAGGACGAGACGATCCTCGAAGAAGCCAAAGTGACCGTCGACGACCTGCCCACCAGAATGTGTGTGGACGCGCACGGCGGGCCGGGCCTGCCGGCGCCCTCCTTGGCCGAGCAGCAGCAGATGATAGAGGAGCTCACCAAGCAGATTGAGGAGCAGCAGAGGCAGGTGGAGGAGCAGGAGGAGGCGCTCAGGCAGCAGAGGGCGGCCGTCGGGGCCTCCATGGCCCACTTCTCCGTGTCGGACGCGCTCATGTCGCCGCCGCCCAAGGCTGCACTCCTGCCGCCGGAGCTGCAGGCCGCGGCCAAGTCGGCCGCGCCCCCCGCTGGCAGCCAGGCCCCGGGCCCGAGCGCCGAGGCGCGGCTGAGCCGGGACCCCCGGCAGGCCCGGCGGTTGGCCGCGGAGAGCAACGAGAGCGAGGCTGCCCCGAGGCCCCCGGCGGCCAGAGAAGTGCCCGGAGGGGCCGCTGCCGGCCCGGGGCCACTCCCGGCCCAGGAGGAGCCAGAGTCAGCCCCTCCACCGTGGGCTCCGGGCGAAGAGGTCCCCCTGCTGGCCAAGCAGGATGGCCCCCTGCGCGAGCCCACGGAAAGCCCGGGAACTGAGGGCGCAGCCAGCGGGGACGGCGCGGCCAGGCCTGCCCGGAAGGTGCTGCTGCCCACGCCGCCGGGCGCCTCCTTCCAGCCCCTCTTCCCTTCGCAGCACGAGGGCCAGACCTTCCACCCTCCCGGAGGAAGGGATCCTTTCTCGGGTCCAGGGTACTCTCAGGAAAAGTCTCTGGGCTCTTGCCAGTACGAGGATCAGAGAAATGCTCAGTTTCCCGAGAAAAGTGACTCCCTGGCAGCTGAAACAGAAGGAGACAGAGAGCCACAGCCCAGGCCAGGTGAGGGGGCCGGCACGTTCCCCGCCGCAGCACAGAAAGGGGGCCCTCCACCCCAGTTCCAAGGCCAGCGGGAGCCTGCACCACGCGCTTTCGGGATGTCGGGCCTTCATGGCCCCAATTTCACAGGCCCACGGGGGCCAGTCCCTCCGTACTCGGAAGAGAATTCTAATAACGACGGGCCGAGAGGGGGGCCTCCACCAGCCAGATTCGGGCCCCAAAAGGGGCCCATCCCTTCCTTGTTCTCAGGGCCACACGGGCCACCTCCCTATGGGGACGGGAGGGGCCCATCCCCTTCCCACCTGGGTGGGCCCAGGGGAGCAGGGCCACCTCCATTTGAAGACCGCAAGGACCCCCACGGGGAGAAGAGGGAGTTCCCTGAGGCCCCTTACGGTGAGGCCTCGGGGCCCCCGGGCCAGTGCGAGGGTCCCGAGCAGGCCCCGTTCCTGGGAAACAGGGGCGCCACGCCTTTCCAGTTCGGGGGCCAGAGGAGGCCTCTGCTGTCGCAGTTTAAAGGACCCCGAGGTGGCCCTCCTCCCTCTCAGTTCGGAGGTCAGAGAGGCCCCCCTGCCGGCCACTTTGTGGGCCCGAGGGGGCCGCACCCTGGGCAGTTTGAAGGCCCCAGGGGCCAAGCTCCTGGATTCGTGCCGGGACCCAGGGGGATGCAGCCTCAGCAGTTCGAAGAGCAGAGGGTCCACTCACCGCCCAGGTTCACCGGCCAGAGGGCATCGGCGCCCTTGCCCTTTGGGGGGCCCCGGGGGGCCGCTCCCTTCCCCGAGAAGAGCGAGTCGGCGCCTCCACGTTTCCACTTCCAGGGCCCGGCCGCCCCCGGCCCCAAGCAGGCGCCCCGGCCGCTGCTGGAGCTGCCCAGCCACCCGCCCGCGCCACCTGCCGCGCCGGCCCCAGGCCCCGAGGCCGAATTCCGCGAGGGCAGGGGCCATGAGTACAGAGGCCCAGGCTTCGAGGGGCGGCCCCGGGACAAGGCCCCGGAGGAGCCCGAGGCCCCGCCGCCCGACAGCCGCCCGGGCCGGGCCCTCGAGGACCGGCGGCGGGAGCGGGAGCGGGGGAAGCCCTGGGAGCGGGAACGCGGCCGGACCTGGAGCCGCGAGCGGGACTGGGACCGAGGCCGCGAGTGGGACCGACACCGCGACAAGGACGCTGGCCGCGAGTGGGACCGGGGCCGCGAGCGCAACGCTGGCAGAGACAAGGGGCGCGAGTGGGACCGGGCCCGAGAGCGGAGCCGCAACCGTGACCGCGACCGTGACCGCAGACGAGACCGGGAGAGGTCCCGCAGCAGGGACCGCGACCGCGATAAGGCCCGCGAGCGGGAGCGCCGCAGGGACCGCAGTCGGAGCCCAGAGCGACCCCGGGACCCCAAGGCCGAGGCCCCGCGGGCCGCCGCCCCCACCGCCCAGACCTAGGGCCGCCCGTGAAGCCGCGCTCACGTGCTAAGCAGGTGGTCTTGGAAAGAGCCGGGTGCTCACGCACAGGACAGAACCTTCTGGACTTGAGAAATTACTGTAATTTTGTGTATGATGGTTTCTTACAAAATTTCACACCTTTACAATTCTGATGCTTTTTAAATAAAAACAAAAAACTAAGAACTCTTTAACATTTCCATTTAAATGTACTGAAATGGGAAAGTACCTACAAAAGCATATTGCTTTTTCAGATTATAAAGTTATCTTTTCTAATAACTTGACTATTGTAAATTTTAAGGGAGTTCAGTGGACCTCAGAGCCATACCTTTCCTGACATCTCATCTGTGATACCTGTTTCCAGAAGCTAACCTCACAGGGTTCGGGGCAGGCGGCCGCGTGTTTCTGCGCATGGCTGTGTCAGCTTGTCTCTGGAATGTTGACAAACACCAGACTTACTACAGGTGCATCTTTCTCTTGTCATGAAGAAATCTGAATTACAAATTCCAACCAGGAAACAAAAACATATTTCTTTGTTTTGCTCAGTGTTTAGGTATCATCCATCCCCTTACATGTTTCCCTCCCACCCCCAAACATGATTAAAAGCAACATCTGAATAGAAATTGTGGAATTTTAAATAACAATTTATTTTAAAAGGTTTAAATTTTACCAGTCTAAAGAAAGTGAGAAAATAAAGCAATTAAGTGTACTTTAACAGGCAGGGCGGGTGGGGGGAGTAGGATTCTTTGATTTGAATAATCAGGAACGCTTTGTTTGTGGAACTTTACCATCCGAGCGGTTCTCTGTCCCGGGAAAAGTGCACTAGCTCCGCACTGTGATACTTGTGACAAATCTCAACGTTTTGTCATTGAAATGGAACAATATTTGTGTAAAGCCTGAGATGAAAATAGTGATATTAGCTTAAGAACTACAAACTAGAAAGCTTTTCACTGTGAGACACAGTATACTGCTTCTCGTCATGTATTTTCCAAGTACTTCTGAAGTGCGAAAGAGAAAAAACTTGCTAATTTATTTGACTGTACAAATAAACTTTGATAATTTTTTATATTTTCATAAACTTACTTTTGCAAATATAAAGTTAGAGAATTGCATTTGTTCTTTGGAGTCTGTTCCATGGTACATCACTACAGATGTTTCACTTTCTAGCACAAACGCTTAAGTTATGAGAACACCGAGAACTTACCAATTTGGAGTGATTGGTGTTAGAGACCCTGTCAGTAGGTTACGTTAAAGTGGCGACGAGTTCCAACATCTAACGAGATGTGAAGGTTTTTTTACGTGTAAAACAAAATTTTTCTAATTTAAATACAACGAATGTAAAAAATCAAGTGTGTTTCTTTAGGTTTACTTGATAGAAATTTCTGTAAATTGTATTTTATATTGCAAAGTATTATATCACTGTACATTGAAACATGGAACTTCGTAGCTTTGTTACTTGAAGTAGAATAAACATCTACAGACAGAAGGTTTTCTGTCTCGCGTGGCATCGCGTTGGAAAGTCGGGTCTGGAGAGGGATGCCTCAGCTCCCACTTCTTGGCAGTCGGCGTGGTGTGGGCAGCGGTGCCCTTTGGCCTGAAGACCCCTGCCGGATGCGCCCCGTTCCCGGGATGGTTCCAGCCCAGGACCCCATGTCGAGCAGGAAGCCTGAGGCCACCGAGGGAAGGACAGAGAAGCGCATGGTCAGGATGACAGAGACGTGGGGCCGGGGTCGGGGTGGGGCAGGCGGTACCGGCAGGGTCGGCAGGCACCCAAAAGTCCCGGCCGCTGACTCGGTTCTTAAAGGAGCACCGGGCTGCTCACGAGCGTGTGGTGAGGTGGAGCTGGTGGCCCAGGCGCCTTGCCGGGTGGAATAAGTGGCAGGGGCTGTACCAGCAGATGCGGTGCCTTCAGGTCAGGGAAGCGGCCGCGGCTGGGAGGAGAAGACAAAGGTGTCGGCCTTGCCCTTGAAGTTCAGGGCCACCAGTGCCTGGCCCCATCCTGGTGGCCCTTGTGCCAGCATTTAGCTTCTCAACAAGTTTGTGCACCCATATCCCGCCGTGAGCCAAGACACGCAGAAAACATCCCTCGGGCAGGAAAGGCTCTACCCCTGTGGGCTGGAGAGTCAGTAACTTAATGTCTGGTTTCCCGGCTGAGTGCACGACAAACCAGGGGGAGTGCCGCAAAGCGGGGGTCCCGCGAGGGGACGCCGCCATCACTGCCGCCTCAGAAAGGCGTTGGGCCAGGCGAGGCCGGGAGGGTGGCCGCTCATCTACGGAGAACCCACAGCGCTAGCCTGACCTTCGGGAAGACCGCCCTACGGCTAGGTCCTGCCAAAGATGAAATCCCGAATCCTGCAGGATAGACGCAGGCAGGGCTGGGCATGGTGCCCGGCTCCAAAACGCGTGAGTCCCTCCGGCCTGCAGGCTGCTGTCCAAGCAGTTTTCCCAAAACGTCGGGGAAAACATGCGCAAGTTTTAAAATCCTCAGTCCCTTGAGTACAGCTGGGATGTTTGCATCCTCCCCAAGCCCTGCTTTATCTGCTCCACAGAATACTCCCGTGGCGTCCGCAGCTCTGTCCTCACCTTGCCAACTACCCCTGCTCTCCTCCAGGACCAGCCCTGACGGCTCCAACCCGTGACCCCGTTTAGCCAGAGTCACTCACGCACAATCAGGTGCGCCGTGCAGCGCTTGGCTCTCCGGAAACCTGGCACGAGGACCCCCTCCCGCTTGAGGCCTCGAGGGCTGCGGTGCCTGGCGGGGCCCCGTATCGCATCCAGTTCCGCAGAGGCAACCGTCGGGGAGGATGAAAGCAGCCTCCAAGGGAGGATCACACCCCAGGGGCCGGACCCTCCCCACCCCCGCACCAGCAGGTCCAGGGCCAGGGAGACAGCAGGGCGAGGGCACGGCGACGGGGACCAACTGGCTGTGCCCTTGAAGGGGCCTGAGCAAGGGTTGGGGAGGCGGGTGCCCCAGGATACGAGCCCCAGACTCTGACCCGGGCCCCTCAGGGTGGGGATGGGAGCTCCTGGCTTGGGATGGCTCTGACGCCTGCTTCCCATCAGACATTTAGGAAAGGGGAGGCCCTCGAACACCACCCACACTTTCCACCCAGCGGTCACCACGGGCAGCCATCTGTATCTTTTCCCTTAATCTTTTTTTCCCTCTATTTTTCTTTTACAAAATTGGGATTCTATACATTCTTGTATCTTTTCTTCACTTCTTATCACCTGGGCAATTCCCAAAGGTATCAAGTATTCATCAAAAGCATCATTTAGGACTTCCCTGGTGGCTCAGTGGTTAAGAATCCGCCTGCCGATGCAGGGGACACGGGTTCGTGCCCCGGTCCGGGGAGATCCCACGTGCCGCGGAGCGGCTGGGCCCGTGAGCCATGGCCGCTGAGCCTGCGCGTCCGGAGCCCGTGCTCCGCAACGGGAGAGGCAGCGGCAGTGAGAGGCCCGCGTACCGCAAAAAAAAAAAAAAAAAAAAAAGGAAGAATCCACCTGCCAATGCAGGGAATACGGGTTTGAGCCCTGGTCCAGGAAGATCCCACATGCTGCAGAGCAATGAAGCCCGTGCGCCACAGCTACTGAGCCTGCGCACTAGAGCCCTAGAGCCCGTGCTCCGCAACAAGAGGAGCCACCGCAATGAGAAGCCCGCGCGCTGCAACGAAGAGGAGCCCGCGCTCGCCGCAACTAGAGAAAGCCCGCGCGCAGCAATGAAGACCCAACGCAGCCAAAAATAAAAAAATATAAATATATTTATTAAAAAAAAAAAGCATCATTTACATTTGTCACGTTGTTCAAAAGTTTCTAGCTTCTACTTTCCAGAGAATGTGGGGCTCCCTGGAGATTTGTGGGGTCCTGTGTGTTCCCAGAACGTGGGAAATGAAAGCGGTGTACCAAGAAAATCAAGACCTCCCAAATGCCGCCATCTGGAGACAAGTGTTCTTAATGGTGTTTCTGGCCCACTTTTCCTGTACCCATGTTGCTGGTGTTCAGGTGGGGGGGTCACCAAGGAAGCACAGAGACTTTTTCCATCTTCAACCTTCACACGAGGGTGGGGCAGGCAGCCCTGGTGGCTGGAGCGGCTTTGCAATGTCACTGAGGGTCCCCCGTGCTCTGCATCCTCAGCTCATGACTCTTGTCCTCATGTTTGCAAGAAGGCTGCCCCTGCAGCCATCACGTCATCACCTCGCTGTTATAGGAGGAAACCAGCAGGAGCAACAGAGCTTCTGTTCCCCTTTCAAATGTCTGGTTTGACCTCATTGGCCAGGTTGGCACCTCGCCACTTCTGGCTGCAAGGCAGCAAATCAGGGTATCGGGGCCTGCCAGAGAAAAAGAAGAGGAATTCAGCCACTGTGGACACCACCCCAGGGTGTCCCTTTATGTAAAGCGTCAGAAAACTGACTGTAGCAAGTGCTGGCGAGGATGCGGGGTGGCGGGGAGGGAAGGTGGCACCGCCCTGGAGAAGAGCTGAGGGTTTCCAATCAGTGACTTGTCATTAAATTCCACACAAGCCGGCCACCCCCCGCTAGACATTCACCCCAAAGCACGCATCATCAGTGAGGGCAATGTCACCCCAAGGGGATGAGAACCCAAGTACTTATAGTGATTTATTCACAGTTGCCTAAACCAGGAAACCACCCAGGTGCCCTTCAGTCAACGCGGGGGGTGGATCGTGGCCCAGCCACGGGGCGGAGGGAAGTGCATCCAGTGAGAGAGGCCCCAGACCAAGGCCACTGGCCGCAGGACCCACTGAGGGACATGCTAGAGGGAGCAGGTTGCAGACAGGGTGGGGGGGGGGGGCCTCTATGGGGCAGCACGAGGGAGGCATCTGGGGGACGGGGGCGTCCTGTCCGATGGCAGCGCTGCAGGCACGGCTGTTTGTACTTGTGACTTTGACCGTGAGCAACACCCAGACGCACAGGGAGACCAAGTGCTGGGCTGGCAGCTCCCAGGGATAAGCCCCAGCTCCCGCGCGCACACGTGCACACGGATATGCACACACGTGTGCACACACTGGCACACACGCACACACGCGTCAGGAATGAAAAGAAGGCAGCTCAAGTCTGGAAGGCGAACTGGCCGCGGTCACGCTCCTCTCCCTGGGCGATGTGCATCCTTTCAGCTGTAGTGGCGCGCTCTTGGTTTTCAAGAAAAGATCCCCACCTGTGTAATCAAGTAGTAAAGGAGCACTTTCCTTTTGTTTAGAAAACAAGGAGTGGGGAGGGAGGAGGGGGGCAGAGGGAGGGAAGGGAGCCCCGTGCAGCAGCCTCGGGTCCCTCTGCCCCTGCCTTTCTCGGCCACGTTATCACCCCCGGTCAGGACGGCCCTGTGCATCCCTGGCTCTGGCGTCCTGCTGCATCCTGCCTTGTTCTAGGCCAGTCCTGGAATCCCTCCACCCTGCTGGGCATTCGGACCCGGTTCTCTCCAGCACTGGGCCCACCACTTGCTGCATTTGCTGTGTTGTGATTTTGCGGGTTTAACTGAAGCCTCGGCCCTTGCCTGCCTCTGCTGGCCTCTGACTCCTGCTGCCCTGCCCCTCGTCACTGGAGTATTCATCTCTTGACCCCGCGAGCTCAAACTCACGTTCATTTCCTTGGAAGTTCAAAAACAGTTGCCTTAAACTTACCTTTGGTTTGTCTTTCCTTCTGTGCGTGCGTGTGCGTGTGCGTGTGTGTGCGTGCGTGTGCGTGTGCGTGTGCGTGTGTGTGTGATTAATCAATACTTTAGTAGCTGAGGAACTTTCAAGCAAGCAGAAGGAAACTCGTATTTTCTTCAATGTCCTATAAATCTATTAAACAATATTTTTAGAGATATTTAAACACAATATCAAACACTTAAATGCCAAATTAAATACTGAACAACTTTCCCAAATATTTAGAAATCGGTCACAAAGGTATTTAATCGAATTCTCCTAGGCCGCTGATTGAAATCACATCTCTAACAAAGGTTTCTCCAATTCTTTTACTCCTTAAGGAGCGAAAACTCACAAATCACAGCAATAACAAGATGCGCAGCAAATGGTTTACAGACGCTGGTGCCGTGGGTTTCATTATCTGGGTCAGAGAGAGACAGAGAGGGCGGGAGGGAGAGAAGAGGGAGACAGGGACGGGGGGTTGCATCAGGGCTTGGTCTGCAGGCATAGCCCCGGCTGTGGGAGCTGCTGCGGCCAGAGCTGGATGGGAAGGACGGGCAGAGGGGAGGGTGTGGAGGGCGAGGTGAGGCCGGGCCGGGCCCCACGAGGATGGACTAGCCTCTCTCACGTGTTTCTCTCTACCTCCAGCCTGGACGGTGCGGACATCCGGCCTGAGAAGCTGGCGCACTTTGTTATAAAGGTTAGAGGCACACCTGGCCCGAGGGATCCCGGGAGGCGGCGTGGCCAGTGGGGACACTGCCCCCAACAAGGCGACCGCCACGCGCGTGACCCCAGATCGACCCTCTGAGTTGAAAAATCGGTGCGGCTGTTGCTTCTCTTCTGGTCTCCAGATCTCGTGCAGAACTGTCTCTGCTGATCCCCTCAACCGCGAACACGCAGCAGAGGGGCTTCTAAGAAAAGGGGCCCGGCTAGCCACCCCCCGCCCATCATCTCGGCCCCCCGCGCGCCTCCATGCCTTGCTTATAGCCGCCCTTTGAGCCAAATTCCCAAAGGAAGACAGGCACCAACTCACCTCCCGCCCAACACGACGCCCCCATTGCCACTGTCCCCGTCCCCAGGAGAGGGGACCGGACCTCCCGTCACTTCTGGGCGGGCTTCCCGGTCCTGCAGACCATGGGAACAAGGCCGGCCGTTCTCGTCGCATCCTACGCGATCAGGGACTAGCAAGGAGGAGAAAACAAAAGCGTGCGGTGGATAAACACGCAGGCACGCTTCCATCAAAAGCAGGACGAGGCGCGTCTGTCACAGCCGTCACTCCTGGTGGCAGCCGCGGCGCAGGTACTGACAAAGACCCTACTCCATGACCCCGTCCACGCTCCCTGGGCCCTCGAGCAGCTGCTGGGGGTTCGTGGCCTGGTGGGTGACCCAAACCTTTGCTCCTGTCGGGTCTGAGCCTCAGCCGTCGGGCCCGAGGGCATCGCTGTGGCCGTCCGCCGGCTTGGAGGACGAAGAGGACCTGGGTTCTCTAGTTCCTCACCCGTGAGAGTCGGGCCCTGCCACCCCTGCTTTGGGCCTGAAGAGTCCCAAGTGACCAGGCCACAGCCTCCACCGACGGCCCCAGGGAGCCTCACTGCGTCCCCGCGAGGAAGCTCTCTTCCCCTCGGGACTGAGCCCTCTAGAACCGAGAGTCACAGAACAGGAAGCACAGACTCTGCGGGGCATCAGGAGAGGTAATAGGAAGAGGGGCCACCCCATTTGCACCCCTTGATTCCAGATCCAGCAATCCTGGAGCGAGAGCAACGCGGGTTGCGGAGCCCAGACTGTGTCCCGGGAGACATCGCCCCCGCCCTGCCCCGCGTGGGGTTGCCACCTAGCTGGCACAGCAACTGAGTCTTCAAAAGTCCGTCAAGCACACCTCCTAGACTCTGCCCAAAGCATGCAATGCTGACAACAGCAGATGGGGCTGAGGATGTGGAATGACAGGAGCTCTCGCTCACGCCAGTGGGAATTCAGAATATGGTGCAGCCACTTTGGAAGACGGTTTGATTATTTCTTACAAAACTAAGCATCTGCTTACCATACGCTCCAGGAGCACACTCCTTGGTACTTACCCAAAGGAGCTGAAAGCTCACATCCACACAAAAGCCTGCACACGAATGTTTACAGCAGCTGTATTCATAGGTGCTGAAACTCGGAAGCAACCAAGATGTCCTTCAGCAGGTGACGGATAAATAAACGGTGTCCCACACAGACAATGGAATATTATTCAGCACTAACTGAAATGAGCTATCAAACCATGAAAAGACACAGGGGAACCTGAAATGCATTTAACTAGTGAAAGCAGCCAATCAGAAAAGGCTGTATGAAGCCACCTCTATGACACTCTGGGAAAGGCAGGACTATGGAGACAGTAAGAGGATGGGCAGCTGCCAGGGGGCAAAGGGGCAGAGGGATGGGTAGGCAGAGCACAGGGGATTTTTAGGGCAGTGAAACCACCCTGTATGCTATTCAACATGCATGTCCTATACCTATTCTGTTAAACTCACACCTCGGTGTGTGCTTGAGTGATGTGTAGGTGCTATTGTACTTTAATTGCAGGGCCTGCATGTCCACCGCTAGGGTATAGGAACATGACTGGTATTAGTATGTTATGTTCTCCGACCTCGCTGAACTCACTGGCTTTTTTGTAGGTTCTGTAGGATTTTCTCCCTAGGTCATCGTGCTGCCTAGGGAGAAAGTAGACAGCTCCACTTCTCGTCCTCCCACCTGCATGCTCCTTTCTCTTGTCCTGTCACGCCGAGTAGCCCCTCCAGCACAATGCTGAACGGAAGTGGCGACAGTGGGTATCTTTCCTTTTTCCTCATCGAGAAGGAAAGCATTCCGTCTTTTGCCATTTAAGTATGATGTGAAGTGTGGTAATTTCATATACGCCCTTCATCAGGTTGAGGAACTTGCCCTCTATGCTTCGTTTACCGAATTTTTATTGGGAATGGATGTTAGATTTGCCAGCCAGTTTTCTTTTTTTTTGCATTTTTCAGGTAATCATATGGTTTTTCACTTTGCTCTATGAATATAGTAATTTACATTGGTTGATTTTCAAATGTAAACAAAACTTGCATCCCTGGAAAAAACACTACTTGGTTACGATGAGTTATTCTTTTTAAAAAATCTTGTGGGACTCAATTTGCTAAGCTTTTGTTAAGAATGTCTGCCTATCTGTTCATGTCCAATATTGCTTTGTAGCTTTATTTTCCCGTAATGTCCACATTTTGCTATCCAGCCCTGCTGGTTTGGCTATCCAGCCCTGCTGGTTTCACTGAATCCATATATTTGTACAACGGTGTCATGCCCAACGCTTGCCCGCATTCCTTGAGTCTCACATGGGTGCTGTGCTTGGGTCTCCGGCCATTAGTCCGGAGCCACTAAACTGACTTTGCCACCCACTGGGGGGTCTCCCCCTGCACGATGGCCTGTCCACAGAGCAGCTCCTCCTGTTCTCGAAAGCCAGCCCTTCGCATCGGTCCATGATGCTGTTTACTTATTCACTTATTTATTTTTTTGCATGTTTAGTTCTTAGCTCAGGGGAGCCCAGGTGGGGCCTATCTCCCGCCCTGACCTGTTCCGCCAGGCTCTGCGTGACCCTTCAGCGAGGGCCCTCAGCTAAGGAGGGCTCTGCCCCTGGAGGACTAGACCAGAGCCACTTGGAGCCACGTTTAGAGTTTGAAAAAAACATGTTTTATATTTTCTTCACATTTTATTTGTAAAATAAGTCCCACTAAAGCCAGATCATTCTCACGTTTCATGTCTAAATAAACGAGGGCTCAAAAACTGTTATCTGCAAGGAATCCGCCCAAATCAAGAAACACAAAAAACAATGTAGGTGCCAATGGTCTTTATTTCCAATAAGCGAAAAACCAAGTCGCATATAATCTTGATTTTATTTTCTTTCTTAAACATTGTAAATTTCACCATCCTCCGTGATTTTGCTGCTCAAAGTGGGGTCAACTGATCAGCAGCACACACGTCAGCTGGGGGCTCCTTAGAAAGGTGGCATTCCGGATCCCACCTAGGCCTGCTTTTAAACAAGATCCCCAGGGCGAGCCTGTGCACATTACGGTCTGTGCTGATGTCACGCTTAGAATCTTCTCAAAGATTTTATCGATATCATCCTATATATTTAGTAGTTGTATGATTTTCTTTTTAAATTTAGGTATTTCGATGATCTGAAACTAATTTTTATGTTAGGTGTGAGAAAAAGTGCTCTTTTTTTTCCCCCCACACCTGATACCTTTTATTGAGTAAGTGGTCCATCATTTTCCTACTGGGGACATATTAAGTGGACAAAAAGAAAAGCAAATATATATATATATATATATATATATATATATATATATATATATATAAAAGTTTTTTGGCTGTGCCACATGGCATGTGGGATCTTCATTCCCCTACCAGGGATTGAACCTGCACCCCCTGCAGCAGAAGCACAGAGTCTTAACCACTGGACCTCCAGGGAAGTGCAGGATGATCTTATATTGTTCAAAGAAAAGATACTGCAGAAGAAATGAATAGCACTCCATAGATGTCTGAGCTCTGACAGAATGAGCGATTCAGAGCCTGATGGAAGAAAACTGTGCCTAAATCACAGGCCTTTCTTTAAACCACGTGGTTCCTATACAGAAAACAACCACTGGTTGAGATGGGGGTAAGGGTGAGAGGTGGGTACAGTCATTATTTTGAGCCCGCAAAAATAATTCTTCTAAAGACCGCCTATTCTATGATACCATTTATAGGACGTACCCAGGGTTGGCAAACTCATAGGGACAGAAAGAAGGTTAATGGGTAGGGAGTGCTAATGGGTATGGGATTCCTTGGGGTGATGAAAATGTTCGAAAACTGATTGTGGTGATGGGATGTGAACACACTACCACTGAAGAGCACACTTTAAAAGGATGAACCCACATGGCATGTGCATTCTAGCTCATCACTGGCCAGTGTTTGTCGAGTGCATCGATCACACGAGCCCTGCCGGTTCTAGGAGGAACCGTGCACCACGTGTATTTATTTATCTGACTGAATTTTTCACCTGCGTACAGCCTGCCTTGTCACACCTGTATTTGGGGCCGCTGTCTCACCTGTCTGCTGTTCGGGCTTACCGTAGGCCTCGTGTCCCGAGAAGGGGGGGGGACCGCACGGCACCCCGCGGACACCTGGACTCGTGGTGAGGCGTTACCTGGAGAGGCGCCTCTTGCATGCGCCCTGATGACCGGCCAGGCCCCGGGAGGCCCCGCGGACACTCGACCCAGGTGTCTGACTCTCGGACACTGGACTCGGGCGTTTGGCCCCTTGGACATTGGGATCCGGGCGGCCTGGCCCTGCGGACACTCGACCCGGGCGGTCTGGCCCCTCAGGCACTGGACTTGGACGGCCCGGCCCCGCGCGCCGCAGCCTCGCCGCCCGAGCCCCGCGCCCCCGACCTGCGCGCGTAGCTCGGGACGGGCTCGGCGGCGGGGGCGGGGCGGGCGGTTGGTGTGGCCGGGCCGTGGGGCGGGGCCGCGGGGCGGGGGCGGGGCCGCGCCGGGGAGGGGCTGCCGTTGCGGGAGGGCGGCGCAGGCGCGCTGCGGCCGGCGGTTTCCGCGACCCCGCCCGCCCGGCCTGGCCCAGCCGGCCCGCCCGCGCACCCTACGCCGTTGGCGCCGGCATGTCGGGCCCCGGGCAGCCGGAGCCGCCGCAGGCGGGCGGGCCGGCGGGCCCCGAGGGCGCGGACGCGGCGCTGGGCGAGGCGGGGCTGAGTTTCACGACCACCGACCTGAGCCTTGTGGAGATGACCGAGATCGAGTACACGCAGCTGCAGCACATCCTCTACTCGCACATGGAGGCGGCGGCGGCCGACGGCGAGCTCGAGACGCGCCTCAACTCGGCCTTCCTGGCGGCGGCGGCGCCGGGCGCGGCGGCGGGGGGCTTCGCGGCGGCCGGGGGCGCGGCGGCGGGGGGCGCGCCGCCCGTGTACCCGGTGCTGTGCCCGCCCGCGCTGGCCGATGGCGGCTTCGCGGGCGCCAACCAGTGCCTGAGCCACATTGACTTCCAGGAGCTGCGCATGATGCTGCTGAGCGAGGCGGGCGCGCCCCCCGCCGCCGAGAAGACGCCGTGCGCCGACGGCCCGGGCGCCGGCGCACCCCGGCCAAAGGCGCCCGACGGCGCCGGCAAGGAGAACGTGGAGGGCGCGCCCGAGGCGCGGGCCAAGTCGGCCGTGCGCGTCCGCCTGGAGGACCGCTTCAACAGCATCCCAGCCGAGCCCCCGCCAGCCCCGCGCGGCGCGGATCCCCCCGAGCCCGGCACGGCGCTCAACAAGTGGGTGCATACCCCAGGGAGCGGGCCGGGTGTAGCTAGGGTCCTCTGCAGAGAGGCACCAGCCTGGGTCCGGGTGTAAACCAGGGTTCTGTGCAGAGAAGCACCAGGCTGGGTCCGGGTATAGACCAGGGTCCTCTGCAGAGGCCACGAGCCTGGATCTGGGTGTGACCAGGGTCCTCTGCAGGGAGGCACCAGCCTGGGTCCGGGTGTAGACCAGGGTCCTGTGCAGAGAAGCACCAGCCTCGGTCTGGATGTAGACCAGGGTCCTCTGCAGAGGCCAGCGGCCTCACTGCCTCTTGCACCTTAACAGGGAGCAGACCTCAGTGGGTCTGGAGGCTGAGCTGAAAGTTTGTGTGCTCTGTGCAAGCACAGCAAGCAGATGTTAAGTACACAGCCTGCAGCATTACCTTTGCGGTGTGCACTCTGCGTCTGCATGTGGAAGAGAGATGAGTTAAGTGCACACATGTTCCTGAGGAACAAAGGTTTTTGTCCCCAAATCACGCACCTAAATGTCAGGAGAGACCTCTGCTTCCCTCTCTGTTGACTCAGGTTGAGGCTGACCTCATCTTGCACAGATGCATCCCCTGGGAGGAAAGACGTCGTGTTGTGAGGTTTCAAGTGTAAAATGCACCTTCATCCTTCAGCCAGGCTGCCAGCCCATAAGTGATCTCACAGCAACACCCATCGGAGAGGAGTAGCCTGTCTGCTAGGGTGTCTCCTCAGCTTCCTGTCTGTCCCCACCCCGTAGTTTTCCCCATTTTGCCCATAGTCGTCAGATTTTGGAGGATGGCGAAAAAAACAGAGATTGGTGTCAGAAGTGTGATGGGAAGGGAGGTGTAACTAAAAGATGACACAGAGCCACACCTTCCAATGTGAGGACGAAAGTTTGAACTTGTCCCCTACAGCACTAGCTGATAATGGTTTGTGGAGATTTCCATGATGGGGGGCATTCATGGTAACAGATTCGAGTTCCTATCTAGAAAATCAAATGTTAGCCATTAGAGTGTGATAGTTAGTGATTGTGGTGTTTCAGGAAACTTACCTGCCACATACTCTTCATGTGTTTCTGGGTTTCTTTTGTCTTGGCAGTTTGGTAACGCTTATTCGCCATCCATCTGAATTAATGAATGTTCCTCTTCATCAGCAACAAAACAAATGTACAACATTAGTGAAAAATAAAACTGCTGCTGCAACTACTGCTCTGCAATTTACATACCCTCTGTTTACTGCAAATAGTTGCTCTACTAGTGGAAATTCTAATCTTTCACAAACACAGGTAGGGAAAATGATTTGCAAAGCTTTGCTCTTTTGTAGTAAATAGATAAGTTGTATTTTAGTTAGGTCCCAAGGATTTTTTTTTCTTTCATTGAGCTCAATAACTTTTTAAAATCGAGAGTAGTTATGTGGTTCGGGGATATTTAAAAATCCTTAGTGCACCTAAAGTTCTTCAAGGTCATGTGAATAGCTTTGACGTTACTTCTATTAAAGTGCATTTTATTTGTACGTAGAGAGGAGATTGTCACCTGTTGACAAAGTTCCTGTTGCTTCATTTTTTTCCAGAGTTCTAGTAACTCATGTTCTGTACTTGAAGCTACCAAGCATCAGGATATTGGATTGCCGAGAGCATTTTCTTTCTGTTATCAGCAAGAAATTGAATCCACTAAACAGACTTTGGGTAGTAGAAACAAAGCTTTGCCTGAGCAGGTTTGGATTAAAGTAGAAGGTAAGCGATAAAACAGAAGTTGGCAGGTGCTTTCTCCTCCTGCCTGACGTCTTTGCCCCCTTTTTTTTTTTTTTTGGCCATGGGTGGGAGAGGGGAGAGAGGTGGTTTATAAACAAATGAAACGATCTCGGAAGCCTGCTTGCATCTTAGGAATCCTTCCGTCCCTCTGCCTAGTCACCTCACTTTGAACATCTTGCGAATTTTGAACATCATGTTTATACTCGGCTTGGAAATGTTGAGTTTAGGGGCTGCTTTTTCTTAACAGTAACCTCTTTAAACAGAAAAATGATAGACTTAGGTACATTTTCATTACCTTCAAGTTACTGACAGCACTTTTAGGGTTTTTTTTTTTTTTTCTCTTATTTCATACTTCATGAGTGAGGCGGGAGTCTGAAATCCGCTCAGAGCTTTAGGGGACGATCTGCAGATGGGCAAAGGATTGAGTTGGGAGCAAGAGGCCATAAGGTGATACAGAAAGTTTTAGAAATAAAGAAACTTCTGAAGGCAAACTTTGCTTACCCCTGACGTTAACCCTCGGTCCGTTTTTCCTGGGAAACATTCTTTTTCGAGTTATCCAACGATAACACAGCTTACACTCAGCTTTTCAAGAGCTGATAAAGACAGGGTAGGGATGGAGATCTCCTTCTTTCTCCCACGCCAGTGATTAATTTTCCATTGTTCTTATGGCATTGCTCGCGGAAGTATACGTTAACATTTGTAAGCTATAAAGGTCAATGTTAAAATAGTCCCTGTACTGACTACTCAGCTGAAGAACCAAAATATTACCAATACTTGTGAATTGCTCGCTATGTCTTTTGAAGAGTTATCACCATTCGGAAATTTGTGTCAAGTGATTCTTTCACTGTGGAGGGCTTGGCTTCGTTTGGTACCTCGGGAATGCACATCACCGCAGGCACTAAATAGACGCCTGCTGTACTTTGATAGAAATTGGACGTATTTCTGTAGCACAGATCAAAGCTGTGATTACTCCTTTTGTGGGGGGATCTCACGTGTAAGGTGAGGGCGTGTTTAATCCTAAACCACTTAGGTTTTGTCCTCTTCTGAGCATTGCAGTTAGAATATCAGGTGTCATATTAGGATAATTGCATATCAAGAAAATCTTTGGGAGAAAATATTTCTAGGTTTGTGGGTTTTTTTCCCATTCTGAATATCAGAAAAATCAAACAACTTCTTGGTTTTTTAATTCATACGTGACAGTTAAAATGCCTGTTGATTTAAAAGGGGGGCTTTTGACTGTATTGCTGTGTAAGCTGTATTGATTACGTAATACCTGGGGTGTTTTAATTCAGTTTGTGTTCAGTTTTGTAGTTGGAAACCTACAGCCTTGCGCCAGCTGTTTCTGTGGGATTTTGGAGTCCTTCCTGTTTAGTTCCGTGTGCTCCTTACCCGTTCACGTTTATATCTTGGATCGAAAATACCAAAAAATATATTCAGCATTCGCGAGGGTGAGTTTAGAAGAGCAGAAAAATTAAAATACCATTTTTTCCTTCTTTTGCAAAGAAGAAACGCTGTGTAAACAAGCGATAAATAAGAGGAGTCGGAGTAGGACGCGTCAGTTGGACACAAACATAGAACGAAGAGCCCTTGGAGAGCTCCAGAATGTGGGTGAAGGCTCCGCAGCAGCGCAGGGTGCTTGGCAGTCGGTGGAGTCGTCCCAGGCCACCTTCGGGGAGCAGACCCAGAGCGGGCCCCAGCGGGGCCGGTCCCAGCGCAGGGAGAGGCACAACCGCATGGAAAGAGATAGAAGGTAATGCGTGGAGTTGGTGGCATACAGTTGTCTTAGACGCCAAGCTGATGACAGTCGGCGGTGGTAACAGGCACCTTTTTGTAGAAAACAATGGTGTAGCCCTTTCTGTGTTCAAGGGAGGGCAAGCTGGCAAGAGTCAGTGGTCACCTTGCTTTGCTAGGTGGATGGGGGTACCCAAGACCACCCCCAGGTTTGATGATTCATTAGGAGGACTCATGGCTTTGATTTTTTTTGGACAAAGAACCCAGCAAAGTCGGCAGAGGCGCATGAGGAGAGGTCTAGGGGCCCCAGGCGCCAGCTCACCAGAACACCTCTCAGTGGAGCCACTCAGGATGCCTGTCACCCCCCAGCACTGGTGACATGTTCCCGGACAGCAAAGCTCCTTAGGGTCTCGGGGCCCTGGATCCTACTGGGGGCTGGTTGTATGGGGCGGGCATTCCCTACGTGACACGCGGCCAAGTCCCACACACCCAGAAGGAAAGCTGGTGTTTAGCATAAGCCAGTGACCAATGGTGGTGGGAACCCCCCCGAAATCTAAGTTCCCAGGTGCTGGCCGGGGCAGCCTTCCTGGGAGGGAGTCCGCCTGCATGCTGGGTTACTCAGTTTTGCTTGGTTCTTTTAAGGATATTGAAGAAGGAGGAAGTTACAGCTTATGTAAGTTGTTTTATCTGTGGATTTTATTTGTGCTGTTCTGTATAGAAGCAAAAGGTGGTTAATTTTTCTGTTATAGCTGGGTACGGGATGATTCCCTAACTTAGTCATTTGTTGAGTACTTTGTACCAGTTACTGTTTTAGGCTCAGGAAATAGAGCATTGAGCAAGACAGATATTCATCTCTGAACCTACAGTGTTGAGCAGTGGAAATTTATTTAGTTAAAGGGATGTATTAAAGCTAGGCAGCTAGATACCTTTCCTAAGGATGTGTCCGCCCATTCACGCCAAGCTATGGGCATCACTGAGCTGACCGTGAATTATAATGGGCATTGCTTATATTTATTTAATAAACATTTACTGAATACGTACCATCTGAAAAAAAGCCGCATACGTACTACGTGTTGACGGTAAAAGTTTTCATTACTCTGCCATTTCCTAGTTTAACAACTTCCTACACATTCTTTACCTCTCCACCGGAGTCCCTCGTCTATAAAATAGGGATATCACCTACTGCGTAGATGGGACACAAGAATTAAACGAGCTGAAATGTAGTGTCTGGCCCAGTGCCTGCAGTTGCAGAGCATCTAGTGAATTCCTGCTGTTGTTGTTACCTTACAAAGTTGCTCTAAAGTTCTCAGTGTACAGGTGGGGAAATAGAAACAAGGGCCGTATTATCTGAATGTAACACGTAAAAGTTAAAAATGGTCTAAGACTCCAGTTGTGATGTAAATCATCCCTATAAAGACTGGGTTTGGGGGTGTTAACAGGCTGGTAGTCTGTGGTCCTTTATGAACCGGGGCCCCTTGGAGAATCGAAGCTGTGAGTCCTAGCCTCTCTGACTTCCTTGGCACCTGGCGGGCAGGTGAGTGAAAGAATGTCCTGCCCAGAAGAAACACACACACAGTTTTGCTTCCAGTTTCGGGGGGTTTGGGTCCATCCTTGGTCTGGAGACTTGGACCTGGTCCTTGCCCCTGGCCCAGGGGAAGTAAACGGGACGCTCTCCAGGGAGAGCGACTGGGCTTAGTGGGCAGCTGAGGGTGGGCTGGCCGCCGTAGGGGGGAGCCCCGAGGTGAGGGGCTGCCCTTCCTACGCTCCCAGTGGCCAGGCCGCGAGCTGATTCCTCAGGACACACGGACACCTGCTTTATTCCTGTGTTCTCCTTCAGCTTCTCTATGTGATTACTTTGGGTTTTGACTGTAGGCGCAGGATCCGCATTTGTTGTGATGAGTTGAATCTTTTAGTCCCGTTCTGCAACGCCGAGACCGATAAGGCAACGACTCTGCAGTGGACCACAGCGTTCCTGAAATATATTCAGGAAAGACATGGAGATTCTCTTAAAAAGGTTAGTATCTAGGCCAGGAGATTTTCAGAATCCTGTAAATGTATCAGTGTTGTTATTTATCCTTTTTCCTCTGAGATGTCCCAAACTGTCCTTTGTTTCCTGGAACCAAATGTCAGATGCTGAGTCCAGTGTGAATAATGCCCTGCTCATCACTTATCAAGGTACTAACCACAGCCTGGATTTGTGGTCAGCTAGCAGTTAGGCACCTGCTCTGTGCAGTGGATTGTTTGGGGGCTTAAAGGGGTTTCAGAGACCTGCCTGTAGGATATGATTTTTTTTTTCCCCCCTCAGAAGATGTTGTGAAAGGCATAAAGCACAAATAGGAAAAAAAAAAGAGGCAATTAGATGTCAAATAAATAATCTGGATTGCAAGCACGTTCAGAAGGCAGAGAAGAGAAACACTGCGGCCTGGGGCATCGGGGGGGGACTCGGGGGCTCGAGCATCTCAGTTCCTTAGGGCAGCCAGCTCGTCCTGGACCCTGTCTGTCTGGGCCGAGGAGCCATTGATTCCTCGCAAGCCAGCTGGGCTCCCGGTGGGAGCGGATGCTGGGTGTGAGTGAGGGTCCCACCTGCCCCCTCCTTGGGGGTTCAGATGAGAGAACATTCCCTGCATTGGCTTCTGTGCTCTGCCTTGGGGGGACCTTGGGTCCAGGTACCGGCCTCATTTCTCTGGGGATCAGGGCGCGGGGGATGAGGCCTTAGTGAAGAGCGGCCTGGTTTTGCTTCTGGTCCCGGCTGTCGTGTAGTCGCTGCTGTTGACGGCAGCACGGGTCTGATTAGAGAACCGAGCTGAGGTTGGCACTATAAACGTGGAACCTTTTGAAAAAGAGCCTTCCGTATCTAGATCCTGGGGGAGCGGCCGGCTGAGCGCCCCAGGCTGCCTGGAAGGAGACCCCTAGGGCGGAGTGCTAAGAGCTTGTCTTCTCCGTTTCCCTTTTCTGTGCCCACGTGCATTTCCATCTTGTGTGTTTCGTAATTTCATCAAGTTCCTTATTTTCATTGTATATTTAACCGCCTTTTAAAGCAGTACCTGCGTCAAGTTTGTGCTGATTGGATCATTTGTGGTTATTTATAATGTGGTTACTCTTTAACATTATTTTTTAGCGATAGACTTGGTTTATTGTAATAAAATAAAGCTTTTGTATTTAAAAACATGATTTAATGGTTGGCTCTGTGTACCTAATAGTGGTAAACTATTATTTATATGATTCATTCAAGTATGATGAAGTGTTTACAACAATAAAAAAACTTAACTGTCACTATCTATACTCAAAGATTAAATAGGTTAAAAACTTATGGACATTAATTTTTATGTATATTAGGCTGACTGACTACTTCTGAAATTTAGTTACATTGAATTTGTAGACTGTTTCTGGGTCGGATTACAAGACCCATCAAGAAACAGGCCGAAGTGACGTCAGTAGCAATTTGGGGGGGAATTCGAATGTAGGTAGCTTAAACCCTTGTGTCCTTCCTGTTTCCTTAGTGACTTTCCCCCTCTTACTTGCATGAACATTTTGAAAGATGTGATACACGAAAGTCTTCAGTGATTTTCCTAAATTATTTCAGTACACATCTCATCCCACAGGTCTGTTCCGACTCTAACCAGGCTTCTGCCCCAGACACTGGGGGCACCTTGAATAAGACAGAGATCCCGTGGGCTAGAGGGAAGCGGCTAACAGGTCGAGGGTGAATGGACCACCTCCATCCCGGTGCGGGGTCTGGTTGACATCCTGCAAAAACGGCTCTCCCTGCTGCGCAGCAGGGAGACTGGACTCCAGGAGGAGAGGTTCGGGGTGGGCAGGAGTGGAGACACAGACCCTGGTCAGAGGCCGCAGCCGCTCTGCTGAGACTGGCCAGGGCCCGCGGTGCTGGATGTAGGGCTGCTGGGCAGAGGAATTGGGGATCACGGTGGGGCGTCTGGCTGGAGCAGCTGGGCGGGTGGTGCTGTTTCCTGAGATGGGAAGACACGTGGAGAAGCAGGGTAGGGTGGGGCGGAATCCACGTTCTGTGTCCTACGGGCTAGGTTTTCAGTGCCCGGGAGGCGTCAGGTGGAGAAGTTGAGAAGGTAAATGAGTCTGCAAGCAGGTGGTTCCCTTTGTTTTATGTTTCTAATGAGCAGAGTTCACTGAACACCTGCCCTCCCCTCACCTAGTCTGAGCCGTCAACATTTACCATGTTTAACACACACGTGCACGCGCACAGCACAATTTCAAAGACAATGACGGATGTCATGACCCTTCACCTCTAAATATTTACGCTTGCGTCTCCCACGTAACGCCAGTGCCGTTTTCACACCTCACAAGGTCGATAGTCATTCTCTTATACCATCTACTCCCCAGTCCGTGCTCCCATGTCCCCCAGATGTTCTAAAGGTGACTTTTATGGCTGCGTTTTTTTCCACACCAGCACCCAGCCATGCTTCTTTCTGTGTTGCATTCAGTGATGTTTTTCTGTCTCTGAGCTGTAGCAGTCCTCCCTGCCCCACAGTTTCTGTTACGGCGCTGAGATTTTGAAGAGATCGGGCCAGACAGGTGCCTGTAGGACCCTGGATTTAGAGGATTCGTTGTATTTATTTATGGTAATTAAAAAGTTTTATATAATTTTAAACTTGCAGGAAAATTCCAAGATGAGTGCTAAGAGCTCCTTGTGTGCCCACCCAGGTTTACCCAGAACCCCCAGTTGTTCACATTTTGCCCCATTTGTTCTGTCTCTCACAGTCTAAACCATTTGATGGTAAGCTGTGGGCGCCATGCACCTTGATACCCAAACACTTCAGTCTGTGATTTTAAAGAATATTACATTATCTTATATAACCAGAATACAATGGCCAAAATCAGGACACTTAACACTGATGTAATACTCTTATCTAATTCAAATTTTGCCTCTTGTCCCAATAACATGCTCTACACCATTTTCCCCGGTCCAGGCCCAATCCAGGATCACTGGTGACGCAGTTGTTGTGAGGTGACATTTTGGGGTTGTGACCTTGAACACTAGCCAGGCTCTGGGGCTGCGGGGCAGTCTCTCACCCTGTGCTTCCCTCTCCTCTGTCCTGTCACCATCACAGTCATTGAGCAGGACGGTGGTGCTGCCCCCCTGCCTTGTCTTCCCTCCTCCACCTGAAGTTGGGCTGGGGGCTGCCCCGCACCCACTTGTCCTTGCGCACCAGCCCCAGTTATCAGGTGCAGCTGTACTGTTACTCCTCCCTTTCCTGTGCAGTAGGAACTCTGTCCTTTTTATTTTAAATTTATTTTATTGAAGTATAGTTGATTTACAATGTTGTGTTAATTTCTGCTGTAGAAATTGACTCAGTTGTACATATATATATACACACACACATGTATATATATATATATATATACATACATTCTTTTTCATATTCTTTTCCATTATGGTTTATCACAGGATACTGAATATAGTTCCCTGTGCTATACAGAGAACTGTAACCCTATATAGGGTTAGGATCTTGTTTGTCCATCCTGTATATAATAGTTTGCATCTGCTAAGCCCAAGCCCCCACTCCATCAATCCCCCACCCCCACCCCCTTGGCAACCACCAGTCTGTTCTCTATGTCTGTGAGTCTGTTTCTGTTTTGTAGATAAGACTGTTCTTTTTAAGAACAGCATTTTATCTGTTTCTCACTTTTATTTATCACATTCTGATCAGTGAAGATGGCAGTTTTTAAAAACTTGTTGAGACTTGCATTGTGACCTCTTATGTGGTCAATTTTTTAAAATTCTGTGTTTATTTGGAAAGGACGTGTATTCTCTGTTTGGCGAATTCTGTATGTTTATTAGGTTGAGGTTACGAATTGTGGTTCAGGCCTTTCCTGTCCTCTCTTGTCTGTCAGACCTGTTGTTCTCAGAGCCCCCGTGGCATCTCCCACCGTGACTGGCCTTGTCCCATCTCTGTAGGGCTCTCAGCGTGGCTGAGTGTCGGGGGCACACCCTCCCACCTGGGTCCCGAGGTTTGTCCCCCCTCTTGGTTTCACTAACCCTTTTCCTTTAATTCTCTCGTCTCTCTGTACAGATGACACCAGTTTTCTTCCTCTTCCTAACTTCCTGGTATAATTTCTTGACATGTAATTGGAACAATCTTTCTTTTTCCTCCTAAAAATAGTTTTTATTATTGGCCTTCTCCTATTTACAAATTTAACGTGAATATCCAACTCTGACCAGACGTCATCTCAAGGTGTCTGATGAGTTGTAAAAATCCCTTAAAACTCAGCTATTTCACTTAAGTTTCGTTGAAATAGATGCTAATTGAGAGAGCAGAGTAACAATTACTAGCTTACCTTTGACGCAGTCAAGGGCGGGAGGTGTCCACTTGTCTCCCTCTTTCACGGTCACCCCAAGTTCCCGTGAACTGAGTACCAGGGACCTCGTGAGAGTCTAGATTGAGCTACACCTTAACCCCACTGCTGGCAGAACTATTCAAAATAAAGACAGGTGCCCAGGGCTCCTCATTTTAGGATGATTGTTTAGAAAATCTCTTGAAATACGTTCTTACATCTGAGAGATAATTATTTTCTTCCTTCTGACTTCTATTTAGGTATTCTCAAAGGTAAATTCTACCTTCTCCAATATAGGCAAGTATTTTATAGTTGGGCTTTGGGTGTCAGAATATAGAAACCAATATATCAAGCCATGGTTCATCTTACATTGCATTAAGACCCGTTGAAAATCTTTTAAATTTTGGGAAGGAAATTAGAATGTATTTATGTGCAGATATAGCTTCTGAGCATAGACAGTTGTTGCAAATGGCAGATGGCCTTGGTTGGGATGCCACTTAGCATGTGGACAGGTGGAGTGCTCCAGCCATTCCAGGTGACTCAGAAGTCGGAGCAGTGGCAGCAGAGAGAGCGCTTGTACCTCCTTTCCTGGACGCAAATTACATATAAACCTATTATAGTCCAGCAGCAAAGAGACAGCACAATTCAAAAATGGGCAAAGGACTTGAATAGACGTTTCTCCACAGAAGATAAGCAAATGGCCAATAAGCACATGAAAAGATGCTCAACGTCACTAATGATCAGGGAAATGCGAGTCAAAAGCACTTTAATGGATCTGAGATACCAGTTCACACCCATTAGCTGTGGCTATTACAAAACAAAATAACAAGTGTTGGTGAGGATGTGGAGAAATTGCAACCCTTGGGATTGCTGGTGGGAATGTAAAATGGTGCGGCTGGTGGTTCCTCAAAAAGTTAAACATAGGGGCTTCCCTGGCGGCGCAGTGGTTGAGAGTCCGCCTGCCGAGGCAGGGAACATGGGTTCGTGCCCTGGTCCGGGAAGATCCCACGTGCCGCGGAGCGGCTGGGCCCGTGAGCCATGGCCACAGAGCCTGCGCGTCCGGAGCCTGTGCTCCGCAACGGGAGAGGCTGCAACAGTGAGAGGCCCGTGTACCGCAAAAAAAAAAAAAAAAAAAAGTTAAACATAGAATTACCATGTGATCCAAAAGAATAGAAAGCAGGGTATTTGTATACCAATGTTCATAGCCGCATTATTCACAGTCACCAAAAGGTGGAAACAATCCAATCAACAGATGAATGGATGAGCAGAATGTCTGTACAGCCAAGGGATTACTATTCAGCCATGAAAAGGAATGAAGTTCTGACATATGCCTCACAATACGGATGGACCTCCAAAACAGGATGCCGACTGGGAAAAGGCGGACACAAAAAGACAAATACCGTATGATTCCACTTACATGAAGTACCTAGAGTCATCAGATTCCTAAAGTCAAAAAGTAGAATGATGGGCGCCAGAGACTGGGGGAGGCGGATGGATGGAGGGTACATGTTTAACAGGGACAGAGTTTCAGTTTGGGGAGATGAGAAAGTGCTGCAAATAGATAATGGTGATGTTTACACAGCATTGTGAATGTACTTAAGCCACTGAATTGTACACTTACAAATGGTAAAAAATGGCAAATTTTATGTTATATATATTTTACCACAATAAAAACATATAAACTTAGACTTAATTGTGTAAGAATGCTATGCTTAAAAAAAAAAAAAAAAAACTTACAGAAATGTATACACGCACAAAAATGGAGAGACTAGAATAATGAACGCCCGTGTCCAATAACTCAGCTTCAGGCATAACTTGGTTTCACCTATACATCCCCATCCTCCCACCGTCACTGAATTATTTTAAAGCATTTCCAATTGTCATATCATTTTCATTCACAAATCTATCTCTAAAAAGAAAAGGGCTGTTTAAAAGCACAACCACGTTATCATCATCTTCCTTAATCTCCATCCCTGTCCAGATTTCTCTGATTGGCTCACAACTGTCTTTTTACTGTTGACTTACTTAAATCAGTATCCAAACACTGCATTTGGTTCACAGCTCTTAGATACCTTTTAATCTGTTATGGCTCCCCTTTCCTGTTTTCCTTGCTGTTTGTTTATTGATGAGGCTGAATGTTACTGAACTAAATTTGGGTCCACTTGCCTGCACACAGTAAAGCCAATTTGCTGACACAAGTTGCGGTGAAAACAAGTGCAGCGTTTATTGCAGGTGCCAAACAAGGAGTCTGGGCAGCTAGTGCTCAAAGGACCTGAACTTCTTGTTTGGCACCCGCAATAAATGCTGCACTTTCTTTCACTGCAACCCAGTGTCAGTAGATTGGCCTTACCGTGCGTGGGTGAGTGGACGCAAATTCAATTCAGTAACAATTTTTGGTGACCCAGATGGGATTTCCAGCCCACCTGGGGTGCCAAAAATTGTTGCTGAACTGAACTTGGGTCCGCTTGCCCACGCACAGTATTACATGTCATGGTTAGTTATGCTCTGTGACAACTTCAGCAGAGAATTTTTTTCCATATAATGTTTTTTTGTGTAATTTAACATACTACATAATCTTAATCAGTTTAATATTTCTCTCTGAGATGCCTCAGGAGCCCTTTGGAAAACTCAAAGTCAGCTAGAGAAGGAAACTTACAACCTGTTGTCAAAAGCAGCTCAACATTCCGGGAAAACTTTGCTCTCTTAACAGAGAGAGAAAACCACTTCCAGTATTGCACCAGCTTACTTTTAATAGCGAAGTTCATTTAGTTAGTTAAATTCAATCTAATATGAGCCAATCTTGACCCCATGCAAAACTCTCTCCTTAAGGTTCCTTTTCCACAAACCTCCCATCACTTTCTGTATCCATATTAGTTTGTCCCTTATTTTTTCCCTAGCCAGAAACAACCAGCTATGGGACAAAATTATTCTCCCTTTTTTCCCTTAATGAAGATATTTCCATTCTTTATACCTTCTCTCACTGACAATGTGTATCCTACTTTCTTTACACACTGAAATGCTTCCCTTATTACTTTTAGTAGTTTAATTACACATGTATTACAATTTTTAACACTTAAAAACTTTAATCTTTACTGAAAACCAAGAAGCAAGTAATTGGACTTTTCTTTATATCAGCATGTTTTGATTGGCAAACTTATGAACACACCTCTAAAAACATATGTTTTCCTATAGCACAGTTTTTCTCTTTAATGTGGTACAAGACGTGTGTCTAATAAACCCAAACATCTTTAGTTGTTTTTCTCTCTCATAGGAAGACAGGAGGTGAACTTAGACTCGTCTAGTGATCAGTTTAATGCTCAAAAGACCTTAACTCCTTGTTTGGTGCCTGCAATAAACGTTGCACCTTCCTTCACCACAACCTGGTGTCGGTAGATTGTCTTTACTGTGTGTGGGCGAGTGGACCCGATTTGGTTTAGTGACAGTGTTGGTGACTGGGCTGGATCCTGTTCAGCAGCTGCCTGAGCACCTTTGTCTCAGGGGCAGCCCCAAGACCCTGCCACCAACCAGCCATCCTTGGCCCACAGCGCTTTTGACTTTTGTGATAAAAGAAGCAAGGCACTTGCATTGGCAGGTTGAGGTGTCTTTGGTAAGTAATGGAACTCACGTGTGGTGGCATCAGAGTATTCTTCCCTAGCACATTGACTCTTCTATAGCAGAATATTGGCTGGGATTTTTCCTTTTGGTCATTTGGCTTTTTTTTTTTTTTTTGAATAAATTTATTTATTTTTGGCTGCATCGGGTCTTCGTTGCTGTGTACGGGCTTTCTCTAGTTGCGGCGAGCGGGGGCTGCTCTTCGTTGTGGTGTGCGAACTTCTAATTGCAGTGGCTTCTCTTGTTGAGGAGCTCGGGCTCTAGGCACGTGGGCTTCAGTAGTTGTGGCATGCAGGCTCAGTAGTTGTGGCTCGAGGGCTCTAGAGTGCAGGCTCAGTAGTTGTGGCGCATGGGCTTAGCTGCTCCGCGGCTTGTGGGATCTTCCCAGACCAGGGCTCGAACTCGTGTCCTTTGTATTGGCAGGCGGATTCTTAACCACCAGGGAAGCCTGGTGATTTGGCTTTGTCTCTGATGGGGCATTGGTTGGGAATTTCCCTTTTTGGGACTAGGGAACTTTGACCCTGAGAGACTGTCTTCCATTGCATTGGTTTGTTTGTTTGCTTGATATTTGACAACAGCGGCCATGAATAATTAAGAAATGAGTGATCAGAGCTCTGTTCCATCTGGTAGTCTAGGGTGCATTTTACCAAACTGGTAAATGTTCAGCTATGCTCCTATAAAAAGAAAACTGTTTTTTCTAACACCACATGGCCACAACTTTCTTCAGACTCTGGAGAAAATTGGTTAAGATGAAACTCTTTTGAAATTCCAAACCTGGTTCTTTTTTGCATATGCAGTTAGAGAAAGCTGGCTTAAATATTTTCTCAGAATTCTGACCCTCAGAGAACAAAAATATTTCTAGGAGAAAGCTTGAAGCCATAACCCTTACCATGTCTTTGAAATGCAAACACAACCCACATTGCCTGAGACGGCAGCCTGGGTTAATTAGTAGAACTTCAAATCAAAAGGAAAAAAGGGGAAAGAGCCTTTTTAAACTCAAGTAGGTAAATTTAGCTTGTTCCAACTGTTATAAAGTTTTACATTTGCTGGGTGAGTTGCCGTGACACGTGAGGTCATGATTTCCTATCTTTTCATTTGCATTTTGTTTGTTATTAAAACAGGAACCCTCATTCGGGAACTTGAGGGAATTGTTGGACTTCACTCTTTGTTTTTGTCCTGCAGGAATTAGATTTTGTTCTTCGTGTGTGTGTGTGTGTGTGTGTGTGTGTGTGTGCGCGTGCGCGCATTTGTCTTGTGTGTAAGTGTGCTGGTATGGGAAACTCAAGCTTATTTCCTGAATGCAGCCCCTTGGGGTGCATTCTCCAGAACTGGACCGCTTTCAGTCACAAACAAATAAAATGTAAAAACATGATTTTCCTTTGTAACATGGCCTGGCCATAATACTCCATAGATTCAGGAAAAAAGTGGCCTGTTAATTGATCCTTAAATTATGCTACTATTATGCAGTTAGGGCTGTTTTACAATAGAGAGGGAAAATGGGATAAAATTTATGAACTAATAAGTTTTGTATTGAAATGTAAGCTATGAGATCTCTGGATGGATGGATGTCTTTATATAATATTGTCATAAGTAATAAAATAGAGATAAATGGGATAAAAGCTTTCAGGTGAACTCTTAGGAATAGTCGTGTATTAGTTTTTCCATATTTTTGGTAACTTGAAACTTTAGTTTTGCTAAATTAAGTTATATGATGGAAATTCATTAAAGGTCTAAGTCATTTTTCATTAAGATAAAATACTGGAACGTTGATTGCTCGAGAAGTCTAAGTTTATCTCCTCTTGTCTTCTCATGAGAGAGAAAAAAACTAAAGATGTTTGGGCTTATTAGATACATGTCTTGTACCACATTAAAGAGAAAAATTGTACTATAGGAAAATGTATGCTTCTAGAGGTTATAGAATGTGTTCATAAGTTTGCCAACCAAAACATGCTGCTATAAAGAACAGTTCAATTACTTGCTTCTTGGTTTTCAATAGAGATTAAAGTTTTTAAGGATTAAAAATTGTAATACATACATATGGAATTAAGTTACTAAAAGTAATAAGGGAAGAATTTCAGTGTGTAAAGAAAGTGGGCTAGGTGCTTCCCCAGCGGTCCAGTGGTTAAGACTCTGCACTTCCACTGCAGGGAGCAAGGGTTTGATCCCTGGTCAGGGAACTAAGATCCCACATGTCGTGTGGTGTAGCCAAAAAAGAATGGAAATATCTTTGTTAAAGGGAAAAAGGGAGAATAATTTTGTCCCATAGCTGGTTGTTTCTGGCTAGGGAAAAAATAAGGGACAAACTAATATGGATACAGAAAGTGATGGGAGGTTTGTGGAAAAGGAACCTTAAGGAAAGAGTTTTGCATGGGGTCAAGATTGGCTCATATTAGATTGAATTTAATTAACTAAATGAACTTCACTATTAAAAGTAAGCTGGTGCAATACTGGAAGTGGTTTTCTCTCTCTGTTAAGAGAGCAAAGTTTTCCCGGAATGTTGAGCTGCTTTTGACAACAGGTTGTAAGTTTCCTTCTCTAGCTGACTTTGAGTTTTCCAAAGGGCTCCTGAGGCATCTCAGAGAGAAATATTAAACTAATGAAGATTATTTAGTATATTAAATTATACAAAAAATATTATATGGAAAAAAATTCTCTGCTGAAGTTGTCACAGAGCATAACTAATCATGACATGTAATGCTGCACGTGGGCGAGCGGACCCAAGCTGGGCTCAGTGACGTGAATACTGCATCCTGCAGGACATCCCACCTTCTGCATCTTGCAGACCCGTGTCTTTTGTTTCCTGGAGGCCGATGAGCTTCGGGTTGTATGCTTGCACCTGCCTTCTCTTTTTGTGAGCTTGAGACTGACTCAGCCATTAAAATTGAGGCCTTTCACAAAGTGTCTAGAGGCATAGTGTCATGAACTTGACCCGCGGCCATCAGGGTGCTGGGGAGTTAGCTCTTGGTCTGGCCCCGTTGCCACGCCTAACACTGAGCACTCAGTGGGGCGGGGGGGCAGGGGACAGCAGATGCCATTGGTGGGAGGGGTGTGTCACGGTACAGAGTGTCTGTGTGGGGTGGTGGAAAGTTCTGGAAATGGATGGTGGTGATGGTTGCACAAGAGTGTGAACATACTTAATGCCACTGAATTGCAAACTTACAAATGCTTAAAATGGTAAAGTTTATGTCTGTGTTACCGCAATGAAAATAACAAAAAAATATGGCTGCTTTTAAAAAAAATATCAGAAGGGTTTACCATATGGTCAGGCATTTTGAGACTCTATTGGAAAACTAAATAAAAATACACGTAAAGGTAACTATTTGAGACAAATGTTTGAATCCCCATTTTTATCATCTGTATCCCCTTACAGGATGTGACATACGTTTGTGAGGGACACCTTAACTATATATTTTGAAGTAGTTTAACTCTTAATTTCAACCATTTGTGTTTTTGAAGATAGCAGTTTTCATGTCTGTGTATATTGTACATTAATGCTCATTTCTCAACTTTAGGAATTTGAGAGTGTATTTTGTGGTAAAACTGGCAGAAGGCTAAAGCTGACCAGACCAGACTCCTTGGTGACGTGTCCCACACAGGAGAGCACAGAGTAGCCCAGCTATGGAGATCAAGTGACTGGGTGTGAACACTGATGCCTGGGAAGTAAACGGCTGTTCCTTCGTGACCCATAAACATTTCCTAGGACCCTGGAACTCAGCTCTGACAGTCTATCTCTAAAGGGACATGATTCAGCTGATGGGACTGCAATGGGGACTTTTAAAGCACATTTTGTAAAAATATTTATCTAAAACAAAATGCTTACCGATTAACATCCTCTTAGACCATTTGGGGATGAAGACATCTTGAAAATTAGTAAGTAATTTTTCAATTATCTGTCTGATTCCATCATGTTTTCTTAACATGATAACTTGAAAAATTAACATCCTTTGTAATTTCTTTAGTCTTAGAAGGTACATTGCTTTTTAGTTATTTTATTTACATTTTAAATATGCCCCCTTAGCAACTAGAACAAGTTAAATTGTTCTTAACTATAAGTAGTTTGGACCTTTTATTTCATTTGTCTATCGCTTCCCCTTGTAATGATTTCTAGCTGCATAGAACTGTATTGCAAAATGCAGTCCTATTTTAAACCTTTTTGCTAGAAATTTTCCAGAGATCTCCTTTAAAGGTACTTTTGTCCATAAATGAAATATTTGCTAGATATTAGATTGCTTCAATGCCCTCATTTTCATATTGAGAGTCATTACTTTCTGTGTAATAAACTGTAGTGTTCGGAACTGAGTTTTTCAAATGAGTGGCTTTATTTATTACAATAGATAATACCAATAGACTTTAGTGCAATACAGTCACTTTCAATAAATACTGTCAATGGGAGATAGTTAAACGTTTGTACACAAAGGAGGCAGGTAAATCAGACGAGACCTTTGTATGGAAGGGATACTGTACATTAAATTCTTTATTTTTTTTGTAATACTGTGGCCAGTCATTAATCTGAAGATTTCATATATCATTTTATTGAAATGATATCTTAGCCTTTACACAAATGCCATGTAAACAAGTTGCTGAATATTTTTTTCTCTCATGAAATTGTACAAAACTTTCTATATGTACACCCTAGATCCCTCTGAAATGTTGGGTTGACGATTTTATTACATAGGCCTGTGTCTGAGGTATGATGTTACAGCCAAATGGACCATTGTAAATACACGTAGAGACAGAACACTTTGACAGCAGCTCGATGAAGGATGCTCTCGGGGACCAAGTGTCCAGTCGCTGCCGCTGAGGACAGGAGGGGCAGGCCTCGCTGGACGGCACGGCGGTGTCCAACCATTGATGCCAGGACACTGCTGCTCCCCGTGGGGTCCTTGCACAGCTGGCTGCTTCAGTCAGCATCGCTTTCTCACTCGCTTCCTGAAGTTGTGTTTTAGGAGCTCCTGGGACCTGATTTATCCCCGCCCCCTCCCATCACGGCTCCTTGGCAGGCGGAGGTGTCACAAATGCCGGGGGTCCCCTGAGCGCCAACAGCACCGGGAAGGCCAGGATCGCCAGGGAGCCCAGGCTCTCCGTGGGCGCCGTCGCGGCCATCTTTGCCAACACCGGGCACACCTTGTGGTCCTTGGGACACACCAGGAAGGTGAGTGGAGACACAGAGAGAAGACATCAGTGGTGTGTCCGTTCAGCCAACCCAAGTCTTGTGTTTCTGTAGCTCGTTTCTTAACTCTGGGAGGGGCCCAGGGGAGGCGCGCTCAGGCCGGAGAAGGGCGAGGGCAGAGGCCAGGGCGCAGGAGTCTGGGTTCTGTCCTAAGCAGGGCAGCTCGGACTTGATAAGAGTCAGCTTGTGCCATGTGAGGAACGGGACTGGGTTGAGTGAGGGGGATGCTGACGATGCTGGTGGTAAGCGTGGGAATGGGCTAGGTGTGAGACAGCCCCGCCCCCCCCAGGTGGTGGGCACCTGGGCAGGTGGACGGCAGAGGAGAAACCAGGAGCTGGGGGTGCGGGGAGGGGTGGAGTGAGCAAGGAGCTGGGCCGACAGGTGTGTGTTTGCTCCCGGGACGTGTGTGCAGATGCGGCGGCCCCGGGACAGCCCCCGAGAAGGCTCGGGATGGAACGCGGCTGGGGCTGCTGTCCTCCCTCTCGGCAAAGTATTTATATTCAGCGTGAAAAGTGTCAACATCCAGGGTACGTGTGGCTCACTTAAGAGAAAATTCTGTTAGAATTTAACTGAAATAGATACTCGATGGCTTTAATTGAATAGAATTTAACTGAAACTCCTGAACTAAAACAGACACAGGGTGATCTGATTAAAGGGTCATTAAAACAGTCCCTAGCCTGGCCTCTAAGGGTGCATTGTCAGGAGAAAAGTTGTTCCCTCAGAAGAGGAGGAGACGTGCTCGGCACCCAGAGGTGCCTGTGTAACGTCAGTGACAGCGGCCTCATACCTTGGAGCCCTTGGTCTCCGTCAGGCCCGTCCAGGCCCTCACCAGCTGAGCCTTTGTCTCCTCTGTCCCCCTGGTTTCCTGTCAAGGGCAAGTGACACATTTGCTTAGAAGCCCTGATTCAGGTTCAAAGACTTCTGTTGCCGGCGAGCGTGTGATCTGCCTTTTTACAAGCAGGGTGCCTGCTTCCCAAGCTTTCTACCGAATCAGAACACGTTTAGAAAAGGACACACAGCAAAGTGTCGGGCTGGATGGATTTGACAGAAAGAACCCACCCACGTGACTCGCCAACCTCAGAGCTGCACTTTTGGACTTTTAGTTTGTTCACAATATTTATGCCTGTGAAACAGCTGAGTGTTTGCCCTGTATCCCTATGTTCAACATGATTTTTGACATGTTATCTAAGGTGTTTCAAAACGTCCCCTGAATTGTGTTCTCTCCTCCTCCACCGGCAGCTGGTTTTGGTCTCTGGGAGGCGAGCCGAGGCCCTGCTACGAGGGCCCGCTTGTCGGCCTGGGCTTTGTGTGATGCTGGCTGCAGACAGCTTATCCTGAGTGATGTTCTTGGAAAATTGAGCCTCTTGTCAACATAGTGACGCTCAGTGAGGCAAGCAGCATTGTTGGGCGCGGTCTGTCCTGCCTGATGGTAAAAGCAGTGACACCAGTTTCCTTTCCGTTGGTGTTTGTCACTTTTCCCATCGCAGAGGGTAACACACCTTCTACAAAGGATCAGGAGCCCCAGGGCTGGGCAGTCGGGGCCTCCCGTGGGGCCTGGGCTTTCCCGGCCTCCAGAGCAGGTTCCCGATCTGCTGTGTCCCCGGGGTGGGGGGATGGAAGCCCAGCCGTGACAGTGGTTTCTGCCTGAAGACCTACAGTATATATTCTCGTTTAATTCAAACAATAACCTTCAGCCATCCCCACCCCGAGGCAAGCGCCCCAGGGAACACACTGACCCCGTGCCGTGTGGCGGCCTCCCCTGAATTCTGCTGTGCGGTTTTTCTGAGAACCCATAAAGTGATCAATGCTATTTTTGAATTTTATTTTCAAAAAGCCTTAAAGGCATTCAGATCCCTATTTGGAGAAAACCTTGTTTGGTCTTTCTTTGAGGACAGCCATCCCTCCCACAGACTGTACTGGCACAGATGGCCCAGGGACGTCAGAACTCAGACACATCTCCAAGACAACAGGGAGATGTCTGATGGTAAACTTGGGACAGGGTGAGAAGGTGCATTTGACACGTTTGCCCTCTAGTGTTGAAACTATTCAGTCTCCCAGCGTCTTAACAGTAATGAAATGATACCTCTAATGCTGGAAGCATTTTCATCTGCTGAGGTATTTTAACTTAGCCTCACAGAGGACGAAAGGAGCTCACAGAAGTAAGTTTCCCTTGGAAACTTTTTCTTAAGCTGTTTTTCAGAAACAGAAAATTATTTGGTCAATAAGTTTGGAACAAATTGCAATCACGAACTTTAAATCCTGAATGGGGGCCCTGAGGCTAGCTGCCTGGGGGCAGGCCGGCTGCAGTGGCAAACGGTTAGAATTTAAAAACGTCAGTGACAGCGGCCTCATACCTTGGAGCCCTTGGTCTCTGTCAGGCCCGTCCAGGCCCTCACCAGCTGAGCCTTGTGTTAAAAGGCCTTGTTGGAAAAGGTTAGTGGCCAACAGCATCCTGTCTGGGCACCAGGCATCCCTACGATGGCAGCCCTGAGTGGGACCAAGATTCTCACCTCGTTTCAACTCGTCCTGAGTTCTTTACAGTCCTTAAAATGGATCTTTGATTTATAATTTTTGCCTTTTGCCACAGAAATGGTCACACATGCCAGTTTTCATGAAGGGAAGTGCTGTTACGTACAAATGGGGCTCCTGTGCATTCATTCCTCACATTCTTCTCAACCCTCCTCCCCCAAATGTTATTCTAACGGTATTTGAGAAAACCATCACATTTTGAAATACGTTGTCACACCCGTGGGTTTAATAAGGAATTAACCGAGCTGGGCCTGAAAGCATGAAGGGCTCTACCCGAGGCGGCTTCTAGCAATGGCTCAACCTCCCAGGGCTTTTCTAGATGAGCCCGTGGACCCAGAGGGAGGGGAGGGGAGGGGAGGGGGCACCCCCAGGCAGCTCAGACGTGGGTGTCAGACATGGATCAGCAAGGCCGGAAGGACCCTGGCTGAAGGCCAGGCGACTCTGGGCCCATTTCCCCTCTGGGTCTCTTCCCCCGCCCTGTCCCCGCAGGGGAGCTTGTCTGCGTGGCGGGGGCAGATTTCATGGCTGGGGTACTGGCTGGGGGCTCTGGCGTGTGGCCGCGTGGTGGGTGGACTGCACTCACCTCTGGGTCCGGGGTCTCCCAGCTCTCCGGTGGGACCGCGGTATCCAGGGGGCCCTCGAGCCCCGGGGTGACCAATGGAGCCTGGGGGCCCCGGGGGGCCGGGGGGGCCAGCGGGACCCGGCCGACCGATGGACCCTGGTGCTAAGGGCTTCCTCAAGTGCGCGGCTAGCTGTGCGATTTGCTCTTTTGGAAAACAGAGATCAGACATCTGTTCATCGGAAGTGTTCTATAAAGCGCGAATATACTGCCTTTCAAAGGAAGTTTGTTCATTGATTGAAAAGGGCTTTAACTGCTTTGGGTACGTGATAAATGCCGTCCAGTCCTCGGTGACCCAAAGAGTGAATCACAGCCCTAGAGCTCCTTAAAGAGCTCATGAATTGGAGAGGCCAAAAGATGTCCACTTGGTCTGTCAGAGCTGAAAGGGCACGATTATTTGACCCTTGTGACCACTTCACTGAGCAGACATTTAGAACGTCCCCCGTGCACCAGGCACCGCGGTGAACCCTGCGGGGAGGGGGCCCCCTCCAGTGCAGACCCCGAGGACCCGCGGGCGGTAGACCAGCCTGGAGTGTGGCTTGGCTGGAAGGTGGTGGAGGGTGAGGCTGTGTGGGGATGGGGTGAAGGCGAGGATGGGGCTGGGGGTGGGAGGGGCTGCAGCTCCGGGGCGGGGCCGTGGGCGGGAAGGGACAGGACAGAGGGCACTCACCGCTGACCATCCCCACACACAGCTCTCTGATGTGCTGCTCGCTGGCTTCTTTGCCCTGGAATTCACCCCAAAATCCATCATCGTATTGGGGGGCATGCTGGCATCTCCTCGAGGCACCCCCACTATCACATTCTGCAAAGTAACCTTCATCATCTAGAAGAGACTTGATCTAAATCCAGGAAAAGCCCGAGAAAGGAGACACGTACCGGGACTCCGGGTTTCCCAGTGATGCCAGGCACGCCTCGCACGCCCTGGAGGCCCATGGGGCCAGGGTGGCCCGGGACGCCATCTATGCCGCTGGTGCCGTTGGGGCCCTGGATGCCCTTGGGACCCAGCTCCCCTCGACTGCCGGACTAGAGGGAAACAGCAGGAAGGGGTGGGTCAGGGCATGGGCTTCTCCCTCTGGGAGAAGAAGGGCCGGCAGTTTCCTGACTTCTGACCAGAGCAGGCCTCTGAGATCTGCACGGCCGTCAGGGCCCCGGGGCTGGCCGGGGGGCCCCAAGGAGCCGGCCTCTGCCAGGCACTCACCTCTCCTTTGGGTCCGACAGGGCCACTGGGACCCTGCAAAAGAGCAGAAGGGAAGATGTGCATTTTAATTCCTTGCGTGTTGTTAGCTGGTGGGAGTTACTTCCCCAGGAACCAGTCTAGCCGGTTATTAGTTGGGGACGGAAGAGAAAGGCAGGTCCTTCCATGAAGCTGCTATTTGATGGCATCACAATAGCCACAGTGGTTACTCCTTTTTATTCGACGCTTCGTTTTATATTGCTGAGATGGTATTATAGCTACTGATGTTTTTAAACCTATTTTCCCTAAAGAGTGTTTTAGCTGCATAGTCCTTTTTCTCATCCATGTTTACTTTGTTCCCATTCTTTACTTTTTATCTTTTTTAACATCTTTTTTGGAGTATAATTGCTTTACAATGGTGTGTTGGTTTCTGCTTTATAACAAAGTGAATCAGTTATGTGTATACATATGTCCCCACATCTCCTCCCTCTCGCGTCTTTATTGTTACACATTTGGCGGAGCTGAGGGTCTCTGTGCCTAAGGCACCCCCTTCTCTAGCTGTGACCTCAGGAGGCTGCCTGGCAGGACTGGGACAGGGACTGGGCCCCAACCAGACAGCAGACGGCCCAGGACCACTCATCTATCCATGCCGCCGCCCTCTGCCCAGGCCACAGCTGGTGGCCCCCCTCGAAGCCGGAGGGAGATGGTGGGGCCAGGCTTTTCAGCTCAGACAGCCTGAGTGGTGAGTCGCTGAGAGCACAGTGTGAGGGGCACTGCCCGCCTCACAGGCAGGGGTGGAGCAGGTGGGGGGGCTGTTCCCAGGGTCCCGTGTGTCAAGGTCATCTAGGAATTCACCAAGATGAACAACACTTGCGCACACGACTGAGACCATCTCAGCTCAAGCTGGGAAGAGTTGGCTGTGGACTACAGGTTGTGCTGGAGACGAGGGTCCCCGGGGCTGAGCGGTTCCCGTCTCCTCCAGACTCAGAGGAGGGCTCAGTCACAGAACTGGAGACCCTCACCCCTGGGAGCCACGAAGATCTTTATCCCCAAACCCCCTGACTGTTCCGCTTCATTCACCCCCCGAGGTGTGACTCTATCGACGAACTCCATCAGGGTTTTATTCTAAACTCAACCTGAGTTTTAGCTCTGTGGAAGCAGAGTTTTCTGTAGCTCGGTCTCAACTCTGGCTAATTCATGCTGGAGCCGCAGATGGAGCACGGGAGGGGGTAGAAAACCCCAGAGCTGGGCCTGGGGCCACCTTCTGCCTTAGGGGCCGGTCAGCAGCCAGGACCTCAGCTGCGCCTCGGTCCTCAGCTCGGCCCACCCCAGCCTGGACCTGCGGATGCTTCCCTTCCCCAGCACCCCCCACCCCGAACGTGGCGAGTTCTGTTGTCAAAAGTGAGGCCGACTTAGTCATACTCACCAGTTCTCCTTTATCCCCGGGGAGGCCATCGGCGCCCGCGATGCCCTGAAACGACACAGCTCAGAGTTGCAGAACTGTCCACGCTGCCGTCCTCCAACCATGGTGGGAGCCGGTGCCCGAGACCCCGACCCCGGCCGAGGCACCAAGCAGACAGTGAGCAGAGCCTCAGGTGGGTTTAGCCTCTTCCAGGTCCTCCTGCTGCTCCCGGGGGGTCAGAAGCAGAGCTGCGCACCACCCCCACCCTTGCCCCTGGGCCCTCCAGAGAGAAGGTGCCGCCTGGAGAACAAATACTTTTCTAATCTGCTCCTGGAACCCAGATGGCCAGCAGGGAACACGCCCCACTCTGAGGGTCCCAGAGGAGCCGCCCAGGCCACAGGCGGCCCCCGCTGTACCCAGGAGCCAACTGGTCCCGGGTCCGGCTGGGTGCCCAGAGTTGTCAGCCTGGTGGGGTGGGGGGCGGTGGGAGAGGGAGGGAGATGAGAGAGATGAGAAGGATGCCCCCCAGCCCTGAAGACAGCGGGCAGCCCACAGCTGACCTGACCACCGGTCGCTCACCTGGTCACCCTTAGGGCCTGCAGCTCCTCCCGAGCCCTGGGCAGAGAAAGGCTTAGCGTTAAAGAAACCACGGGGATCCCCGGGCGACCCGCACCCGCTGTGGAGCCAGGACGAGCTGGGGACACCCGGGCTGCTGTGGAAACAGCCTCCTTCCCGGACGTTTGGCATCCTGGCCCCTAAGTGTGCTGGGATCCTCCTGTAGAGCCCTCATCTTTTTAGGGGCTCGTAGCCTCACCCCACGTGGGGTGCGCGATTGTTTCACGGGCCCTGCTGCCGGACAGCAAGGCCTCTGGGCTCGGCACCACCGGAAAAAGTTTGGATCGTGCGGCATTTTCACTCACACGATCCCCGGGGTAACTTCCCGACGCGAGCTGCCGAGTCAGAGCCCAAAGCTCGTATTGATCATCTTCCCAGGGGACTGCGGGATTAGGGGCATGTCTGGGAACTGCCAGAAGCACCCCTAAAGTGTTAAAATAAAACCTGTCCATCTGCTCAGACAGCAGCGTGAGGAAGAACCCGCCCAAAGGGTCCAGAGGGTGAGACTTCCCTGTGACCTCAACGTGCAGGCGAGGGCGACTGGGGGCGGGCGCAGTGTCCAGGGCCTCTCTCTCCACCTTGGCATGCCCCTGACCCCTGGCATTTCTGGCCTGAAGGCTGAGGAAGGGCCCACTGTCCCAGCCCCAGGCCGTGGTTTCTGTGGCCCACCAGGCCCGGGATGAAGGGGCGCCAGAGATGGCGGCTCCTGGGGCCTGTCACTGCCAGCAGACAGGCAGACGGCCAAGGAAGGCACCTGAGGTTCCCCTGGGACCTGGTGTAGCGCGGCTAGGCCGGAGCCCAGACACAGCCCACAACCTCCTTCCCCGGGCCCCCGGTCACCCAGGCTGGGGCCCTCTGTCCCAAATATCATGGGACAATAGGGACACCCACAGTGCCCGACTACTGCGCGCCCACGGTGTGAGGCGCCTCTGGGGGCCGCTGACGTGGCGCCGCTGTGTGTCCCGTGGGACTGAGGGTGGGGTGCAGGAGCAGGACACCCCTGCTAGGACAGCCACTTACCCGGTCGCCCATGCCGCCTCGGAGGCCTTGGGGGCCGGGCAGGCCGGGGTCTCCCATGCTGCCCTTCCGGCCCTACAGACAAGGACGCAGCGCGTCAGCACCCACAGGGAGCCCAGTGGAGGCCCCTCCCCAGCCCGGCTGGCCCACCTGGGCTCCCTGGGCGCAGACCTCACCCACCTGGAAACCGCGGACACCAGGGGCTCCGGGGGGGCCTTGCGGGCCCAGAGCCCCCTGAAAGACAGACAGAGAGTGTGAGTCCAGCTCCGCCTCCCCCGCGGGGGCTGGGCAGACACAGGAGCTGGTCCCCAGCCATCTGGCCCAGTTACTGGGGAAAGAGGTGGGAGGGATCCTGGGGGGGGCAGCTGGGGGTCGCAGAGGTCAGGCATGCCCTCGGGTCCCATGCGTCAGTCAGACTTGGCGCGGGCACCGATGCTGATGTCTTCCTTATCGTGGTCTATGGTGGGGCTGAGAGGCGGGGTGCTTCCACCACACCTCCCAGGCCCCAGGTGGGTGCTCCCTCGGCCGGCTGGGTGCTGGGACTTTGCTTCCTCAGCACAGAGGTCTCAAGGACAGGACAGCTTGAGCCTGGCCACCACCGTGTCTCAGCTTTCACAGGCTCAGCCCATTCGTGCAGCCAGAACACCACCGCAGCCCACACAGAAAAGGGGCCACTTGGCTGTGGCTCCAGGCCCACCCCCACCCCAGGCTTCATTCCCCCGACTCACCGCTGAGCCCCTGTGGCCAGCCTCGCCACGCTCCCCGGACACACCAGCGTCTCCCTACACTCGCAGAGGGGGACAGAGGGTGTCAGCGGGGTCCGTGCACACTTGGGTTGGGGGTGAGGGCTGCAGATACTCACGGGGACACCGGGCTCTCCTGAGGGACCGGCCTCACCCAGCTCTCCAGCTCTGCCCTGCAGGGAAGGGGTGAGCCCTGCGTGAGCTCTGCCCACATCCCTCCGCCCAGGATCCAGGCTGAGGCCTACCCACTTCCCCCTTTCACCCCTCCCCCTCCCCTCCCCCTCCCCTCCCCTCCCTCCTCCCCTCCCCCTCCCCTCCCCAGAAGAAAGAAGCCACTTACCGGTTCTCCTTTCTCACCCTTGGACCCTGCTCGTCCAGGGAGACCCTGCAGGTCAAAGGTCAGAGGTCAGCATACAAGACCAGAGGCAGAGCACCCCCCGAGGGTGAGGGGCTCCTGCAGCCTCCCCGGCCTTGATGCACAGCCCCCTGCAGACGCCCCCACTCAGGAACCCACGGGAGATGACCACTGGCATTGTCCCTGGGGCCACGGCAGGAGCCCCGTGCACTCACCGGCAGCCCATTGGGACCCTTCTCTCCTGGGGCACCACTGCGACCAGCTTCTCCCTGTGGGAGTTTGGGGGGACGTGGGGTGCTGAGGCCCTGGAGGCTGAACTCCCTGCAGACCCCTCCCCCCTGCAGACCGCCAGCCAGTACCAACCTTCTCGCCGTCGAGTCCCAGCACACCGTCCCGGCCATCCTTGCCTGGCATGCCCTGGGGACAGCGGATGGTGTGAGGCCCAGTGGGCAATCAGCCTGGTCACCCTCCAGATCACGCCCACCAGGTCCCTCCCTTCCCCAGCCCCCTGCACTAGGTCTGCCCTCCTGGGCTCAGGGGGCAGGTAGTAACCTGTGCTGCCCTCCGATCATGCAGATGAGGGCGGTGAGGATGCACCCAGACCACATGCTGCCCCCCGCGTCCCGTGTCCGCCCAGACTCTTCACGTGCCCCAGGGAAGTTCTGCAGTGCCCACTTTACAGACGGGGAAACTGAGGCTTGGGAGCCAGGATTTGAGCTCGGGCCTGCCGAATCCCAGAGGCTTGACTAATTTTGGAATCTCAGACAGCCGTGTGCTGGGAAGGTGGCAGGAGAGCAGCTGGGGTCCCTCCCTCCCCTCCTTCAGCCTCCCACTGCCAGGCTGTGCTACCCCAGGTGGCCTCCCAGGGGCCCATCCTCTAGGGCCAGGATGGGGAGGGGGCCAGGAGGAAGTGGGGGTCTGGGCTGGGGGTAGGCACATAGCAGGGATGAGGGGGCACAGGTGGGGAGGGCCAGTGCTCAGGACCCTCAGAATGCCCCCCACCTGTGCCACCCAGTCCCCCACGACCCTCACGTGCCCCTGGAACGCAGATGAGCTCAGCCCGAGACCCTCTACCTCTGTGTGGTCTTGACGGCAAAAGATTCTGTGGCCTCCGGCAAAATGCAAGTGTGCGGGCCCTTCACCCACAAATTAGGCATTTCCAGAAGGCGACAGCAGAGCGAAACAAGGGAGGGCCAGTGGCCCGCGCAGCTGGCCCAAGTATAGCCCAGGGCCCTGGGGGGAGAATGACCCTCCCGGGGAAGCAGGTGCAAAGGGCAGGGAGCAAGGGGCCGGCAGAGCCCCCTCCGCCCCTGTGCTGGCATCCACGGGCACTCACCGGCTCTCCGATCAGCCCGGACATGCCAGGGACGCCTTTAGGACCAGGCCTGCCCTGAAAGACACGCAAGGGACTGCAGTTAGGCCCGTTGGGACTGCTCCTCCCACATACCTCACTAGGTCCAGGGGAGGGGGGTGGGGGAGGTAGGCCCGGGAGCCTTAGACGTGCCGTGCACACCACTTTCTAGACTCCGGGTATTGAGCTTGGGCCAGGGGACAGCTGTGTAGGCCAGGTCCAACCCCCAGGGGAAAAGGCCCATCACCCCGGGAGCTATCTGAGGATCCTGTGGATGCTGCGGCATCACGTGGCCACCTCCTGGACCTCCGGCCACTAGGCTCAGGCCGGGGGAAGACGAGATTGGTTCAGAGACCGTCACTTCGTTTCGTGAGATGCTTAATTATCTCTCGGCTTCACTTATGTTCTGCTTAACCCGAGAGTCGTTTTCTCTGTTACTGCATCTCATAGCTGGGCATCCTTGGCCCAAGGTCAGGCCCCACTGCCCAGGGCCTCTTGACGGATGTTAGTGGCCAGGATGCGCACTCAGAAGTGTGGTCCTCCGGACCCTGCCCTGCTGCTCCAGAGAGGAGTCGCTGAGGTGACAGTAGCTTCAAGGAGCCACGGGGGCAACAAGGCCGGGGGACTCCTGAGGGAGGGCTGGGACCCCCCAGGCCCAGCTTGGCACTGTCCAGCGGCTCCCCCACACCCGCAGGAGAGGGCAGCTGCCCCTCGCCTCCCTGGACTTACCGTCCATCTCTCCCCCCGCAACCCGCCCTGTGGATCAGGTTCTCCCAAGGAAGGACCCAGAGGACACAGGCTCTCTCACTTACGAGGTCACCCTTGGGGCCGCGCAACCCCTCTGGGCCCCTCTCGCCTCTGTCACCCTGCAATGACAAGGGGGGACAGGGAGAGAGTTAACTCAAGAAGGTGGGAGAGCAGGGTGACAATGCTGAGGACCACAGAGGCCAGAGGGACACTCACCACACCTCACTTCATGTCTAGAAAGAGAGAGAATGCAAATCTCCCACAAAGAACAGGCTGACTCTGGACTCGCCCCCTCCCCCCAGGTGTGTCCACTGGTACCTGCCCAGGTGTGCCACATGTGGATCCCCCCAGGTGTGCCCACGGGATGGGCAGCCCAGTGGGGCTGGGGAAGGCGTCTGAGTGAGCAAGAGAGAAGAGAGCCTGGGCCTGCACGGGACCACCCCCCACCCCCAGACACACGTACCACTTTCCCAGGGGCTCCTGGGATCCCAGGGGGCCCTCGGAATCCGATGGGACCCTGTGGAGGAGAAGGGGCACCTGAGCCTCTCCTCTGAATCCTGGGCAGCATCCCCCGGAGCACCCGGCTCCATCTGGAGAGGCCCGCTGGGAGCCCCCCACCCAAGCCCCCCCAGCAGGCCCCTCCTCCGTCGGCCCCCCAGTGGTCCCCAAGCCCCTCCCCCTCCCACATGTGCCAAGGCCTCCCCTGCTGTCCCCTGTTTGCCTCTCCCATCCCCTTTGGGCCCAAGCCACAAAAGCCTTTACAGGCCCTGGTTTTGGGAACCATCCAGTGAGTGGAGGCCCAGAGGGCTGCGGTCACACAGGCCACCTGTGGCCACTGGTGAGGACCCGTGCTCAAGGGGCCCATCTAACGTCTGGAGGTGGCCCCCCAGCCACCTCTTGACCTCGGGCTGGCCCACAGCCCCTCAAGGGCCAGGCGGAGGGGGGGGCTGGTGGACTTACCCGGTCCCCAGGGGGTCCGAGTGGCCCTGGAAATCCTCGTAGGCCCCGTGGACCCTGCAGGGAGAGAGCTGGAGCTGCAGGGCCTGGGCCCGCAGCTCCCAGGACCACACACCTCCCGGGAGCCGCTGAAGGGCTCTGGTATATTCCCCAAAACCCTGCCTCAGGACCTGCACCCAGTTCCCGTCCTGGGAGTTGGTGGACTGTCCCCACCCCACATCCTCACCTGTCCAACATCTCCCCTTGCTCACCTGCAGCCCCACGGTGCCTGGGATGCCAGGGGGCCCAGGGGGGCCGGGGTCACCCTGCAGGAGAGGTGGGTGTCGTCAGCCCCGAGCTCTCCCCAACGTCTCCGAGCCCACTGCCCCACCCTGCTGCCAGAGCCCTTGCCGTGTGGGGCGTCGCCCCACTTCACAGCTGAGCCCCCAGAGGGGCTCAGAGAGGTCGCCGCGTGTCCTCCCCTGCCCTCCCCAGACACCTCCTCCTGGCGGCGGCCAGCCCCTCTGCTGCTCACACGGCAGCCTGGCTGCTCGCACCGCGCTACAGGGCACCCAGCCTCACCCGCAGCCTGTGGATGAGGATGCACAGATGTCCTCCAGGGCAGTGGCCATGGAGGAGGGTGGCAGGGACTACTGGGGGCCACTTCGGGCTGAGGCCCACCTTCTCCAGCCCGCAGCGGGCCTGCCCAAGCTCAGGGAGCTTCCGTGTGAGGCCAGGTGTTGCGGGCTCTGTCCAGAGACCCTGCCCCAAATCACCCGGCTCTAAGAGCCAGGCCCCGAGGGGAGGCGTGCACAGAAGCTGCTCCATCAGAGGGTGCTGAGATGCGGCCAGCACGTCCTCACCCCCCCAGCCCTGCCAGAGTCCCAGCCCCCACGCCCCCAAACGCCTGTGCCTCCCAGCCACCCCACCGGGGCGCCACCCAGGCGCCAGCCGCCCTCACCTTCTCGCCATCCTTGCCAACTTCTCCTTGCTCCCCTTTGTAGCCGGTGGGTCCCTGAAAGACAGCAGCGGGTGGACAGTAGCAGACCCCACAAGCAGCCCTGAGCCAGTTGAGGCCTGCCTGGCCCACCAGCCCAGCTGGGGAAACAGAGGCCCGGTTGGGAGGAGAAAGGCTGGGCCAGGGAAGGGGGCTGGGGGCCTGAGGCCAGCCTTCCCCCATGCCCTCTCTCAGTCCCCAGCGGGTCACCAAGGTGAGGGGGGACAGGGACACAGCAAGGTCCCCCAGCATGGCAGGGGCCAGCCCCCTTGCTTCCCACAACAATCCTGCAACCAGGGCAGGCTTTCTGGACGCCCACCTCCCCCCGGACCTCCGCCTACATGGGGGCCCCGCCGCCTCCTAGGGGTGTGAAGGTGAGCTGGGGTCTGAGTCAACCCTCAGTGGCCGCTCACCTTGAACCCTGGCATTCCTGGGGGCCCCGGTGGGCCTGGCGGGCAGATGGCCGGGCACTGTTGGGAAACAGAATGGTCAGACCCTTCCCAGTAAAACTGGGGCAGCGCTGAGGTCAGAACCCAGGGGCTCGGAGGTGGGCCATTTGGGGTGAAGGGGAGCTCAGGCCACACGGGGGCCTCCTGGGGAGCCCAGACAGGGCCTCACTCAGGGCCACCGTGGGGTGCAGTGAGGGGCTGCAGAGCCAGAGCACAGCCGCCGGCCCCTCACAGCCGGCTCCGATGTCTCAGCCCCAGTGCAGGTTCAAAGCAGCTATTCAGCCTGATGGCTGCTGGCTTCACAAAGGGGCCTTTATCACGCAGCCGGCTCTGCAGCCAGCTCTGCTCGGGGGTCCCCTCGGTGCCAGAGGTGCCTCAGGGAGGGACACGTGGTCTTCAGGCACAGGCCGGATGCGCCACACCTGGGGGCTTGGCGAGCCCAGGGGCGGCATTGGGGTGTCTGGATCATTCCACGGCTGCTCTGGCACAGAGCCAGTGCCATCCACCTCCCCCAGCTGTCCTCCTCTTTCCAGAAGACCCCCAAACCCTCCCTCAGAACACCAACCGTCAGGCACTCAGGACCCCGGTGGGGGAGAGAAGGGCAGCAGGGGCCCCAGCGGGCAAGCGGGCTGGGCCAGGCTGTCCCTTTAATAACTTCCAGCCGCTCCTCCGAGGAGGCCGGGGGCTGGCCTGGCCCACGAACAGCTGTGCAAACGAAGCCCACAAACCCCAGGCCTCCAAAGTCACTGTTTTTCTTCTGACAAGAGAGACAAAGCTCAACAACCAAAAGTGGGCCCCAGACTCTGGTCTGGAAGCTTCTGTGGTGGGGGAACCTCCTGTCTGCGCCCCCAGGGCAGCCAAGCTCGCAGCTGACAGCACCCTGACGGAGCCTGTCTGTGCCGAGGGGCGGGATGGGTCGACACGTGATTTTGCTTAAATTAACTTCAATTCGTGCTGCTGCGCCTGCCAGGGTAGACCGGTGAGGGTGGGGAGGGGCAGCTCAGGGAGAACCGTACCCAGAGCTGGTGCCGCCGGCACTGAACCCGTCCCTAGGGGCCCCCCCGTCCCTGCCTTCCTGTTCTCTCCAGACGGGCCCCTCCCACCAAGACAGGCACCCCGACAAAGGGCTTCACAAAGGCTGCACGTGCCCACCTGAAGGTCAGTAGCGCCTTCGGGAAGGACCCCTGGGCGACCCTGGAACAGAGAGACGCCAGCTTTGACGTGGGCCCCCCCTTCCCTCCCCCCACCCACGCAATACCTCCAGGGGACTCAGGGGCCCTTCATCCCCCCTTGGCCAGTGGCAGGTACTGCTGTTCCCCCCCCGCCCCACAGGGCATGTGACAATGACAGAAACCACCTGCCCTTGGGAAGGGTGGCCACCAGGCCTGAGCCTCACTAGCCCTGGGTCAGCTGACGCACACAGCTCCAGCCTGGACTTGGCCCATGTCTGGGGTGTGGCCAGGACTCTCCACGTGGACATGGGTGCTGGGACTGGGGGCATGGGGGGCCTGAGGACAGGCACCTGGGGACATGGGAGGCAAGCCCACCAAGCAGTCATCGTGCCTGGGACTCCTCCTGAGAGGCTCTAGATCCCCGCCCGGTACTCACAGGGGGGCCGGGAGGTCCCGGGGGGCCAGGGAGGCCTGGAAGTCCAGAGGGTCCCTGTGGGGGGATGATGGCTTAGGCGGAGCAGGGCCAGCCCCCACCTGAGTGAGGGGCCCAACGACTTCCAGAGAGAAGCCTCCCTTCCGAAGATGCCCCTATGGGGGCACCCCCAGTGCTGCCGTGCTGGCCCGCCCCAGCCCTGTGCGTCCTGAGGTCTGCGCTGCCCTGTCCTGGGCGTCAGCCACAAAGGCCCACCAAGAAAGAGGGCGGCGGGGCGGGGGGGGGGGGCTTCCCTGGTGGTGCAGTGGTTACGAATCCGCCTGCCAATGCAGGGGACGCAGGTTCAAACCCTGGTCCGGGAAGATCCCACATGCCGCGGAGCAACTAAGCCCATGCGCCACAACTACCGAGCCTGTGCTCTAGGGCCCGTGAGCCACAACTACTGGGCCTGTGCGCCTAGAGCCCGTGCTCTGCAACAAGATAAGCCACCGCAGTCAGAAGCCAGCACACCGCAACGCAGAGTAGCCCCTGCTCCCCGCAACTAGAGAAAGACGGCGCAAAGCAACGAAGACCCAATGCAGCCAAAAATAAATAAATAAATTAATTAATTAATTAAAAAAAAGAGGGCGAGGGGGAGGGAGAGGAGGGGCACAGGGAGGCGGTGACAGGAGAGGGAAAAGGGAAGGAAAGCGGGGAGGCCCCCCCCATGGTTGCATTTGGGGAGTCCTGGCAGCCACTCACCGGGGGGCCCCGGAGGCCAATTCCGCCTGGGACGCCGCTCACCCCTGCCTCTCCCTGGGGGAGGTAAGAAGTGAGAGATGGGGGTCTGTACCCAAGGAGCTCTGAGGATCCCCAGGGGAGTCCAGACCGGGCTCCCATATCCCTACACAGGGCCAGCCTTCCCTCTCCCCACCGCCCCAGTCCCGGTCTGGGACCTGGTGGTCACGTTGGCTTGGGGTGTGGTGGGCATGCTCGGGGGTGTGCGGGGGAGCACGAGGGTTATCGGTACTCACGGGGGATCCAGGGAGGCCTTTGCCCTGCAATGCCAAGCATGGGGTCAGAACTCGCTTGGGACGGGAGGAGGTTGTCCACCACCCACCCCATCTCCCTGAGCTGGTCAGGTGAGTTGCTGGGGATGAGAGGGCACAGCCCAGATAGCACCTAGGACCCCAGGCCAGGGACCAGCCCCCAGGAGAAGCTGCAGAGGGGCAGCAGACGTGGCGTTTTGGCGTCCCTCAAACTCCCACCAGGAGGAGAAGACAGCACTCACCCCCAGCCCAGGTGGCCCTGGGGGTCCCAGACTTCCCTGTGGAACAAAAGGGGGCGTCAGGGGTGGGCTGGGCCCAGGCACCGTCGCTTATGTTTGCAAACCTGTTCCCTCCCCTCCCAAGTCCATCTCCCCTGAGGAGGGGGTTCTTGTTTTATAGAAGACCGACAGTGGTGGGGGGAGGACCTCTGATGTCCCAGGGGCCTGGGACTGGTCCTTTACCAACAGTGCTGCTGAGGAAAAGCCAGGAAAGGTCCCTTCCTGCAGGCCACCAGGAAGGCACATGCCAGGCACGACCTGAGCCGCACAGAGTGGCCTGATGCTGGCTCCTCCAGGAAGCCCTCTGGCCTCCTTGGTCCACAGTAGGAAGCCCCAAACCTCCAGCAGCTGGCGGCCTGCCCGTCCACCCAGCACCCTCCTGGTCCTCTTGCTGCCTTGCGTCCCAAGGATGAGGCCCTTGTTCAGGAGGCCCCTCCCCTCCTGCGCCCCAGGCTCCCTGCAGAAAGCCTGGAGCTAGTCCCCCCCCGTCCCTCCCCCAACTCTCCCCCACTCCCCCAACGTCCTTGGAAACATCAGAGGACCTGCCGGCTGCAGGCAGCCACTCTCTTCCTTGTTTCCCACTCAGAACACTCCTAGAGCCCAGCTCCCAAAGGCAGGGCTGCGTCCTGGCTCCCTCCCCGCCATCACAGCCCCCCTGCCCTCTGCACCCCAGGGCTGGGGGACAGTCACTTCTCGAACGGGGGACAGAGAGGGAGTTGTTGGTCTCAGCTTTGCACTGGAAGCCACGAGAGGAGTAGGTTGGTCAGAAGGGGGGTTTTGGTCAACAATGGTCTGACTCGGGGGACAGGCTGGGTGACCGTGGGCCCCTAGGGTGGGCACAGAGAGAGGGGGCGGGGGGGCACTCATCACCCTGTGTTCTCATGCCCTCCAGCCCCCTTCCACCCCACGGCAGGGGCGGGGCCCAGCCAGTGCAGTCACAGCAGCTTCCCTCAGAACCCACAGCCTGTGGACAGGTGGTGCTCAGCCTGGCTGCCCCTGGCTGGGACCTCGGCCCTGAGCTGAAGCCCCTGGACGTGGTGCCTGCCTTACCCGTTCTCCGGGGGCGCCCTTGGGTCCAGGGGGTCCATCCTGCCCGGTCAGACCCTGGGGAGGGAGGTGGAAGGAGGGCCGGAGGGGTCACGTGGGAAGGACGTGCCCCCTCAGGGGTAAGAAGCAGGCACGCGCCCCCGCCCTAACTAAAGCCCGTCTGGAGAGCTCAGAAGGACCCTCGGGTCAGGCACCTTCCCCTCTGGCCCCACCCACTGCCCACCTGGTGGGAAGCCAGCGGCTGGAGCACCTGCCGGAGCGGGCAAGCCCAACGGGCAGGAGAGTTCCCCTCTGACATCCCCTCCAGTGCGTGCAAAGCCCCCGGGCCTGGGGCCAGGCCTTAAGCTCCTGAGGAGCCCCTGACGCAGGCACCCTGGGGCTCGGAGGGGTCTGGATAAAGGGCCTTTGTTCCCAGAGAAGCCAGAGCTGGCGGGACTTTCACCTCTCCTGCGCGCTGGCGCTGTCGTCTGGCAGACAGGGCCAGACACTAACGGGCATGGGATGAAGGCCAAGGGACCCTGCGGGGACATCCGGAGACACTCTTGGGCTCGGCTTTCCTGCTTGAGCCGGCCCAGTTGGAAAACAGCAATTAAATCTGACTCCTGGGCGCTGGGATGGAACCCCTCCAGGCTGGGAGGGGGAGTGGGGGGCTCGTGGGAGGAGAAGGAGGGACCGACACACTCACATCCACACCAGGCAGTCCCGGCATCCCGGCTTCTCCTGGTTTCCCTGGCTTCCCCGGGGCCCCTTTCGGTCCCTGTGGAGGGAAAGGGCAGAGGCGTGAGCGAAGCGCCAGCCAGAGCCTTGGCCTCGCCAAGGAGAAACGTGTCCTCCAGCAGGGCACAGCCTAGCAGCCCTAGATGGGCCCCTCTCCACCAGAGCCCCAGCCCGCCCTGCTGCCCTGCCCACCCCTTGCTGGCCCCAGGAGGGCTTCCCCCTCCAGCTGCCCCTCTACCCTTCTTCGGTCACATCTGTAGGACACTCACCCAGATGCTTTGGCCGCCCCAGCTAAGGGCCAGTGGGCCCCTCCGTGAGCCCAGAACCCTCAATCCCAGGGCCTGAACAGCTCCAGGACGGCTCACTTGTGGGGCCTCTGATGGGCTGGACGTGCAGGTCTGTATGGACCTCTTCCCTGACCTGCCGGCACTTGCCCAAGCAAGCTTCAAAGCCAGACCCTGGCCGGAGACTCACTGAGTCCCACCCACTCCCCTCCCACCTCTTCCCACTCTGCCCCTGCTCCAAGGCCGCCCTTTGGCAACCCAGGGCCCAGCATGGTGGGAAGGGGTGTCAATGACCTCCCTGCTCTAGGCCCACCCGTCCCCTCCAGACTAGAAGGAGGCCTCCTCCCCCCAACCCCCCCACCCCCCGCAGCCAGGACACTCACCGAGGGCCCAGGCAGCCCTGGAGGACCAACTTCTCCCTGCAGAGAGGGAGATGCCCACACGTGACCAAGTGTCCTCTGGAAGCTCCGCCCAGGGGAGCAGAGCTGGGCCCCAGAGGAGGCCCCAGGAGGCAGGATGGAACCCCTCACCCCATCATCCACACCTGTAGGCACCTCCCCTCTAGGGCCAGGTGCAGAGGCAGGTGGTGGGGAGAGGGGTGAGCTGGACAGACTGGGGATTTGAGCCCACTTTGAGGGCACAGGGACACCCCAGAAACGGTGGGAGGCGTCATGAAGCCCCACCTCTTCGCCTGCCTGAGAAACTCCAGAAACCCGGTTGGAGGTGGCAGCCTCCAGACACACAGAGGACCGAGAAGGCACCCTGGCACCCTCTCCACCCTGACGGCCACTGGCTCTGAAATCTTTTACCCGAGGCTTTCAGGCCAGGCTTTAAGTGGAAACGTCCCCAGAGGGAACGACTCGGGAGCCCTGGGGTGCCAAGTGCCCAGCCCCACCAGGAGGGGAGGCCACCTGGGTCCAGGGCCCAATACAGCCACACTGAGCGACGGCCCTGCGGGTGGGGTGGCGGGAGGGAGACTCAGGACCATCAAGGGCCAGGCAGGGTCCTGGGGGCTCAGAAGGAGGCAGGTTCTGCCCAGGGAGCAATACTGGTGAGGAGAGGCCTGGAGGGCCCTGACTTTCACGGACGTGGCTGAGTCGGGCTCTCAGCCCACCGGGTCCTGGGGGCAGCCTTCAGGGTCTCATCTGCCTCCCATACAGCCTAGGCCACGCTTAGGCGGGGGCGCCCTTGGAGGATGCCACTTCTGGGGCAGAGCCAGCCCCCAGCCCCGTCCAAGGCTGGCACCAGCCTCTAGTAGCCGCCAACGAGACCCATCCAGGGGGGCAGCCTTTAACCCCAGAAAAGAGGAGTGCAGGCCCCTCTGGGGACCCAGAGACACACACCCAGTGCCCACACCTCCAGCCCCAAGAGCACCATGGAGCCACCCCTGCCTGTCCTGGGGAGGCAGTCCCCGGGGGGTCTGCCCCAAGAAGGAACAAGGATCGTCTTTGTCCCGTTTCACTCCCCACAGGGGGGCTGGCTCATCGCCCCAGCCCTGGGAGGTGCAGTTAGCTTTCTCTCCATCAGGCCTGGGGCTCAGGGAGGTTGGGGCAGGAGCGAGAACCCCACAGAAGCTCCCCGGCCATCCCCGCCCACACACTCACATCAATGCCGTCCTTGCCTGGCTTCCCAGGTGGTCCTCGGGGGCCTGGGGGGCCTCGAGGTCTCACTTTCTGAAATGGAGAAATGTCATCAGGCAGCTGCATCCCCACCCTCTCCCGCTGGCATGGGGGGGGTCCCCCCTGGTTGGCCCTGAGGTCAGCCCGACGGAGCATCCCCTCCTGCCAGTCCTGAGAAGAGCTAGGGCCTGTCCAGGGGCCTGCACCCCAGCTCCCCTCAGACCCTCGGGCCTTGGCAGTATCCCCTGCCACCTCGCCTGGGCAGGAGGGGCTGCGTCAGGGCTGAGCCCCGCAAGGAACAAAGGCCACATTGTGTCTCTCTGGTGGAGACACAGCGCTGGCACCGGACCCTGCCTGGTGAGGAGGGGCAGCCCCTGCGTGCATCTCCGAGGTGTCCCGGCGTCCGTGGAGGCTAGCCGGGAGATGGCGAGGAAGCTATGGGGCGGCAAGACTGTGCCCGCCGTCCCCAGGGGCCCCGGGCTCCCCGGCTCCCTCGCTGACCCCGGGGGCAAGGCGGGGAGCTTACTCCCTGGCTGCGCTGCTCAACGCAGCCCTCAGAGCCACGGACCCCCACCCCAGCCGCCTTCCAAGGCGAACCCAGTGCACCGGGGTCCCGTGCTCACCTGTGCCCCGCTCACGGTCACGGTGGCGGCCAGCAGCTGCCCAAGCAGGAGCAGGGCCAGAGCGTGGGCTCCGGCCATGGCTGCACACACGCTCTGAGCGGAGCCGGCGGGGTGGCAGCGGCCTGAGCTCGGCTTGGCGGGCGGGGCTGCTGGTGGGCTGGACGCCAGTTCCCGCCCCACTGGCCCTCACACAAGCCCCCCATTCAGCTGGGCCCACCTGGGTGGGCGGGGGCTTCTGCCCTGCCCCCCGCCTCCCTGCCGAGACAGTCGGGGTGGGGGGGGCGGGGGGGCAGGGAAGAAACCCAGTGGCATTTTTTTGGCCAGCCTCTGAGTTAAAATTATCCTGGGACTGGTGAGTTACACACATACACCTTTCAGCAAGCAAGAAAGAGGCTCTTTTCTCCCCTTGGTTCTCGACCAGGGTGTGGAGAGGGAGAATCCCACGCTGAAGGGCCCCTTCGGAGGAGGGGCCGTCCCGTCAGCGGGGCGGGTGAGCCCCATACGCCTCCCCAGGGTCCGGAGAGGGAACCAGGCTGCCCAAGGCCCAGGAGGACCCCCAGAGAGGGTGAACACGCCTGTGCCAGGGGTGAGACAGGGCCCACCACGGCCCCGGTTCCCACTCCGGGGCCCTGCCGTGGGCAGAGTAGACTCTAGGGCCGTGCCTGCTAGGCTGGAACGCCGCCCCCAGGGCCCTCTCCCCAAACTTTAACTGTACTGAGTGGTCCATCCGTGTGAACCAGCAGTGGCAAAGGCCGGACTCTCACCCGGCACCGCCCCCCGAGAGCCAATCGGGGGCCCTGCAGAGAGGAAGGAAGGCCCACCGTGGTCCCGAGGCCCGAGCAAAAGCCTGAGGAACAGGGGCCCCGAGGCTGGCGCGGGCTGTTCCCGTCTCTCACAAGCCTTTGGCAGCTCGGTGGTTGCCAGATTTGGGCACGCGCTGCTTTACCCCGGGAGCACGTGAGGACCGCAGGGTAAACGGCAGCGCCTGGGGCCAGGAGGACTCGATGACACCCCCCCCCCCCACCGCCCCGGGGACACTCAAACATCCAGGCCACCTACAGAGCCCACTGAATGCTCAGAATCCCAGCCCCGCCTCAGGAGCCTGAGTCTTTAGAATTCCCTGGGAAATGCTGCTTTAGGATGAGTTTCATTTCTGCAGGTGAGAGCTCAGGACTTCTGAGATGACGGGAATTAGCCCAGGAGGGAGCATGCAGCAAGCGGCAACAGTTAGAAACCTCCCTTCCCTGTTGGGTTCAGCTGTGGGTTGCTCATCAGGCTTGGCCACACCCTCCAAAGGGAGGGCGGATTCTAGCAGGCAGGGCTGAGAGAACCCCCAAAGTTCCAGCCTTCCAGCCAAGTCAGAGTCATCTTAGGACATCCTCAGGGATGCCGTGTGGGGCTGGGTGTAGGGCAGGCAGCTTCACCCCACCCCTACCTCCAAGGCACCTCCTGCCTGGAGCCTCCTCCTTCCTGACGCAGCGCCAGAGGGCTCCTGCTGGACCAGACTCACAGGAAGCCTGGCTGGGAAGTGCCTGGAACCCCCCCCCCCGCCCCCCCCCCCACCCCGCCGCCTTACAAACCCACTCCCAGCTCTGCGCAGACCCTCCCCCCACCTGCTGCCAGGAAACACCCTCCCCCTGGAGAGTGGCCCCAGCCTCGAACCCAGAGAGACACAGTGGCCTGGGGAAAGGCCACAAGGCTGGCCTCACGTCCACCGGTCAGTCCGGTGTCGCTGCCCACCTGTTCTGAGCCATCACTCTCCCCGAAGCTTGCGGGTCAGGTGGGCCCGAGCTGCCTGCCCTCCCGTCCCCAGGCCCCACTGCTGGGCACAGGCATCTGGCCCCCAAGGGCTGCTCTAATGGGGTCCACTTCTCACCTCACGCTCCAAGCTTCTCCACCGGAACCTGAGCCCCATAAGGGTCTGGACGAGGACCTGATGACACTATGTCCCACCCCCACCCCAGCGAGTGACCTCCAGTTTGTCCATCCCCCTCCCCACAGGACAGGAGAGGTGGGGAGAGCATGAAAAGGGGACCCAGGTCCCGGCCCCTACCTCCCTCCCCCTCCCCCGCCCCCACCAGGTGTGACCTCCATCACTTCCGAGTCTCCTCGTCCTTGGTGCTGATGTAGAAAGGAAGGGAGCGGTCCTGGCACAGGGGACAAAGCCAGGTTGAGGGGGAGCATGCCCTGTGGGGTGGGGGCTGCTGAGGGAGGGAGGCACTCTGTTCCCAGGCCGGTCCCTGTGTGGAGGACCGATGGGGTGAGGGGCAGCTGTGGCCGCCAGGGAGGGGACAGAGGGGACAGAGCTACAGAGCGCACCACTGAGCCTGCTCCCCGAGGCACAATCACGGAGCCCCAGATCGGGGCGCACTGAACACTGGTGAAAAAGGGTAGCTGAGGGACCAGCTGCCCAGCCCCAGCGGCTCTGGGAGGCTGTGGGGTCAGGGTGCCCAGGAGGCCTGCGCCACTGCTGCACCCCAAGCACTCCCACGGGCAAAGTGGTGCCACAGCCGGGCCACGTGCACCCAGAGGGTGTCCAGCCAGCATCACTCATGAAACCAGCCCCTCCCCTACCCCGGCCACCCACAGGGCCACCGTCCACGCCCAAACACTCAAAAGTCAGATGAGTTTATTCAGAAAAGGCCTCTGCACCAGACTAAGAAAAGGAGCCCCCCTCCCACCCCCCTAGCCCATGAGGAGCCAGGTTACAAAGGTGGGGGGAGGGCAGCGGCACGGAGGACGAATGAGGCGGGAAGTGAGGTCGAGGTAAGAAGGATGCCGAGGCCTTGGCCTTCCCCAAGGGCGGGACCTGCCCTTCCAGCAGTTGTAGTAGTGGCTGCAGTGACCAGCAGGGAGAGGCCCGCAGAGCTGGGCGCGGAGAACAGCTGGCGACATGGCTCCCAGGCCTGCAGCAGGGCAGGGCAGGGCCCCGGGTGTCCCCTTCCCTAAGGCTCTCCGGGCTGGACAGAGGGCCCTGCCTCCGTGGGCTCTGCCCTCTCATCCGCCTTGGGCCCTGCGGTGGCTGGGCTCCCGGGGGCGCCCTGCTCGGGCCCTGCGGTGGCTGGGCTCCCGGAGGCGCCCTGCTCCGGCCCTGCGGTGGCTGGGCTCCCGGGGGCGCCCTGCTCCGGCCCTGCCGGGCCATCTGCTCCTTCTGTGACCCCGTCTTCACCCTCTTCAGCTGCTGGGTGCCCTGACGGGGCAGGGGGCTGGGCGGTGGCCAGCATCACGGTGCCATCACCTGCGGCCACCCCAGTGCCCGCCCTGGCACCCTGGTCCGTCTTCCTGCGCTTCCTAACCTCGTCAGCCACCTTGGCCTCCAAGGGCTGGGGGCGGGGCTGCTCGGCCTCCTCCGGCGCTTGGCTGCCCACTTCCTGGGTCTCGGCCCCGAGGCTGCCCTGGCTGAGGGCACAGCCCTCCAAGTTCAGGGCGATCTTCTCCACCTCCGAGGCGCTCGGGCCCGGCTCCTCTGGGGCCCGAACCCGCAGACTCGCCTCCAACTTCCTCTTCCTCCTCTCCTTGGGGCTTGGAGACTCCGGCCCCTGCTTGTCGCCGGCCTCAAATCCCTGGTCCTTCTCCGAGGCTCCAGCTTCCTGGGGCTCTGTGCCTGGGGGCTGGGGACCCTTGGCCACCGGGTCCCCCTCTTCATCCCTCCCTGGCCCGCAGGTCTGCCCCTGGGCTCCGGCCTCAAGGAGGGGGTCCCCAGGGCTCTCCTCCCCGTTGGCCTTTCTTGGGCAGGCCAGCCGGGGCGAGCAGGGAGGAGAGCACGGCCTGAACTTCTGCAGCTTGTCGTGGGGCCCCCAGACGAACCTGTAGCGGGGCCGGAAGTGCTCCCAGGCGAAGTACAGCAGCTCACGGCGCTGGTGCCGGCACCGCACGGTGAACACGAAGTAATCCAGGGCGCTCTGCCGGACGCCCGGCAGCTGCCGGCGCACCAGCGTCTCCTCCAGGAAGAAGTGGGCCAGGGGGGCCTGGTAGTGCTCCAGGCCCAGCTCCCCCAGAGACTTGAGGATGCGGGTGATGCGGAGGTTGTTGTGGCTGTGCCTGGAGGGGAGAGGGGGCGCTGGCAGGGCTACACGGGGCTGGGCGGTGCTCGGCCAAAGCCCACCCTTCCCTCCCCCGCCACCCCAAGAGCCTGATGTCCACCAGCAGAGACACTCCGGCCCACAGGCCAGTCTCTGTCCCCACCTGCTCCCCCTGCAGGGCCCCGGTCCCTGAGGAGACGGCCCGTGAGCCTGGATCATGTAGGTGAGGGACTGTGGTGCATCCTCTACAAGTGTGACTGTCCCCTTGGTCCCATGGAACACCCACCCCCACCTCAGCTGGAAGAGGACCAGGTGGGGACGCTCCAGAGGCGGGGGCCTCAGTTACCCACGGGCGAGGGTGGTTGTACCATCAGCAGAGTCATGCTCTGTGCCTCCCCCAAGCCCAGGGTTTCCCAAGGCAGGAGAGGGGAGTGTGCCTGCCACCCGCAGCGGGTGCAAGGCTCAGGGACGCTGTGATGGTGATGGAGCCCCTCTGACAACCTGACCCATGCCCACATGGGCAGGAGGGCACAGCCAAGAAGCTTGTGGACTCGCGCCTTTCTGGAGTTCTCACGCCCCCATCAGATGGGGCCCACCCCCGCTCTGCAAGCAGGGAGGACGCCCAGAGCCGCAGGCGCCGGCCTGCGACCGGCTGCGCGGACCCCCGAGCTGTGGGGCCCGGGGTGAACGGCGTCCTCACCAGTTGAGGTTCTGGAAGCGCTTCTGGTAGTTCTGCGCCCGGCACACCCGGCCCGTGTCTCGGTCCTCGAGCTGGATGCCGAAGAAGCCCAGCATGAGCTCATAGGCCTGGACCAGCCGCGTCCTGGCCTCCGTGGAGCTTTTAAACGCCTGGAAAACGCCCCCGAGAGAAGCAGGGAGCTCAGCGTGGCGCCAATGCGGTTGTGGGGCCGCACGCTGCCCTTGGGCCCCGATTCAACCTGGGGCTTCGGCTCAGACCCTTAGGGTGACGCGTCAGGGTGCAGAAGCCCAGGGATGCTCTCTTCACTCTGAGCTGCCGCAGGGTCTCTCCGAGGCCCGAGGTGCTGCTGTAGCCCCAGGAGGAACTCCCTGACCTCAGAGGGGACCTAAGGGACTCCAGGGCTGGACACGGGGCGGCAAGCAACCACCCTGTCTCCTCGGTGCACCTGCTTGGCCTCTCTCGCGGGCTCCTTGGCTCCTGGAGCCCCCTCCCGACCATCCAGGGCATCCCCAATCCAGCCCAAACCAGGCCTGACCAAGGCAGAGCCCGGGCACTCTGACTCTGCTCGTGGCCCCTGCCCTGGACCCCTGGATGTGAGCGATCCTCACCGCCGCATTTCTCTGGAAGCCTGCAAGGAGCACTGAGGGCAGAGGCGAGGACCACTTGGAAGGGAAGATAATTACACGGCTCGGGGGGAGGGGCTCCTCTAGCTCCTGTACCCCCAGCAGCTCCTGAAGGGGCACGCGAACCCCTGTGGCCAGCCAGGCCCCTCCCCTGGCCTTTAGAGCTCACCTCGACCTCTAGGAGCGTGAGGGGCTTGGCGTGACAGTTCACTCCTGGCTCCCGCAGGGGAAACAGCCTGTGAAGGAAGAGATGGCACAGGCCCCGTCAGTGGCAGACGTGGGCCACCAGCCACTTGGCACACGTTGGCTGGGCAGCCTGGGGCGGCTCTCCGCTTGCCTCTGGGGGCTGGCTGGACCACACGTGCCACAGGTTCTCACCAGTCAGTAAAGCCAAGGGGCAAGGGTGGGAGAGCTCCAGGGAGGGTGCCCAGGATGAGGGCCCAGGACAGACCCACCTACAGAAGCCCCAGCTCGCCCACTCAGCAGCAAGGGCACCTGCCAGCCGCCCCCCCCCGCCCCCGGGAAGCCCTCCATTCCTTTTCATTTTCACGTTCTTCTGTTCCTCCCATCATTAATGCTGTGGAATTATTCCCCGGGGAACCCTGCGCCCTGGGTTGGCCCCCTGCAAGCTGTCCTTAAAGGACACTGCGTTTGTGGGGCAGCGTCCGGGGGCACCTCAAGGCACCGTTAGAACCGGCCCCCGCGGCACAGGGGCTCCGCGCACAGGCTCGGGACAGGCTCATGGGGCCTCCAGCCCGCTGGTTTGCTGCTCTTCCTGTCCCCAAGAGCGGTGCCGGTTCCCAGTGTCAGAGGCTGTTTACAGCTGGAGAACCCAGACTGCAGGACCCGGTCTCCCCTCAGCGGGCCCCACCAGCAGTCTCAGCGGGCCCCACCAGCAGTGCCGGGCCCTGGGCCCTGAGGGCAGTGCGCTGTGCCTGGGAGAGGTGGAGCCAGGCTCCAGCCTGGGGTGGGGGCCTCAAGCCTCTCCTCCGGAGCCCCGCCCTGCAAGCTCGGCCCCGCCCTGCCCACTCACCACTGGATGTAGGAGTGATTATCCTCCAGGAGGCCGTACTCTTCCTTCCAGTTCTGAAGAATGTCTTCAATGAAACAGCCTGGGAGCCCCACGGGGACAAGTCAGCCAGGGCTCCCGAAAGCCCCTTCCCCCACTGCCCTCCGCTCCTTTCGTGAGGACCTCGGGGCCTGGCAGCTTCAGGCTGTGCACATCTCGTGTGATTTTAACCCCACTTTGGCCGACTGCCACTCTGCCACCTGGAAAGCGGACCCTTATTGCTGATGGAGGGCAGACCTGAGTGGGCTGGCCCCGTCCAGGAAGGACAAGTGGCCCCAACCTGCGCCTGTCTTTGCAGCGGGGGGGCCTCGCCACACCCCACAAAGCACAGGCCGCTGGCCAGAATTCTGCCCTCAGACAGAACCTGCAGCCAAGCCCCGCCCTGCAGGCTGGTCTCCCGCAGGGCAGCCCCTTTCTGCAAAGGGCCAGGAGGGGAACGGCTGAGGCCATGAGGCCACCGGCCTGTGCTGTGGCAGGAAAGCAGCCACAGACAACACGTAAGTGCAAAAGCACGGGTGGGTTCCAAGGGAACCTCACTATGGACACTGAAATCTGAATCTCATATGATTTTCACATGTCACGAAATGTTATTATATCTTAAATCTTCCCCAACCATTTAAAAACGTAAAAATTGCTCTTCCCTGTTAGTTTACGTGTGCTGCTTTCCCACTATAGAGGGAGAGTCAGGTAGTCGGACGGACATGGTGCGGCCCCTGCAGAGCCACCAGCACTCCTTGCCTGGCCCCTCGGAGCACGGTGGCCAGTGGATCCAGGCCAAGGGTTGGGGACCTGGCAGCCCCTCAGCAGCTTCCAGGGGGCCCCGTGGGGCTATCCGAAAGCCACATGTCCAAACCAGGTCCCAGCAGACCAGACAGGCAGAGGGGAGAAGGGAGCCCCCCGAGGCTGGAGCTGTCAGCAGCTGAGCAGGTACACACCGTTGGGCAGGAACCGAATCTCGTTTTTGTAGAAACTCAGGTTGGGCATGTCACCACTGCCATCTCCTTCCACCAAATCCTGAGGAGCCAGAGAAAGGTGCCAGTCAGGACATCACCAAAACAGGCTGCCTCCGAGGGCCCCTCCCACTAAAGCATTCCTGGGATGGGTGGGAGGGAGCGGGTGTCTGCTCTTGGCCCGTGAACCTCCAGACATACTGAAGGGTGGTGAAGACCCCGAGTGTCAAGCCCGGGACCCCACCCTGAAGGTGAGGAAGAGCCTCCACACTCGGGGGACGGCAGCCACCTCTGACCACCAGCAACGACCTTCCCCTCGCCAACGTGGGCCAGGGCTGGGAGGTCCCCTTCATCTGCACCCCAAAGACAGCCCAGGGACCGCCTGGGACTCTTGGGTGCAGAGAGCCGGGGCTGAGGGAAAGGAGGCTGTGAGAGGGGCTAGCGGTGCCGGGCCTCCTGTGGACGAGCTGCCGGCCGGCGCCGTCACGTGTTTTAAAGGTAAGGGCACTAAGAAGGGAGTTAGGGCGCCGTGCGGTCACCCCATGATTAGGGGAAGAAGTAGCCGGCCCAGCTGGCGTGTCCGGCAGGACGCGGGACGTTGTCTGACAAGGGCTGGTGGGACACTGTGCGGCGGGCCTTCTCCAGGAGGACGATTTGGTCCTGGGTGGGCTGCAGGGGGCACGGGCGCCGCAGGCAGCTACCTACCGGGTAGTGGTGCCGGTACCTGCGTGTGTCCCGCGCTGCTCGCCAGTTTCGGGACCCTGTTACCTTGAGCTGGGAAGAGAGGAGACTGGATGAGACCCCCCCCGCCAAGGAGACCCTCCCCACTCCTCAAGGCAGCCAGCAAGCAGGACCCACCCCACGGAGCCCCCATCCTGGTGACGGCAGCAAGGACCTGGGCTAGCTGTCAGCAAAATCAGAGTGGGTCGGAGTAGCCGGAGTGAGGCTGGCCCCCTGCCGCCCGCTCCAGCCCTCAGGAACCCCAGGCCAGTGTGCATTCTTGGGGTGGAGCCCTCCTAACTCTAGTTTCACTGTCTCCTCCCACGTTTGGGTCACACCCCAGGACCTCGCCCTGGGAACCCCCGCCTTTCCCAGCACTTCCTCCTTGCGCTGTGCTCTAAGTTGTCACCTAAGGGGCTGTGTCCCTAAGGGCAGTGGCCTTGCCAGGAGGGGCCCCAGATGCTTCCCATGGAGGGCTTCTTAGCCAGATGCCAGTGTGGCCAATGGACAGCGGATGAAACTGAAACTCAGCAGAAGGTGGCCCCGCCCCTCCATCAGTTTCCATTTGTCTGCCCCTGGAGCTGTGGTGGCGACAGTGTCCTCTCACCTATGCTGCACCATGCCCAGTGGGCATCTGCCTGGGGAAGGAGCCAGATTCCTGCCCCGTGACTCCTGTGACCTGTGACCCTGACCACTGCCCAGCATACCTCCCTGAAACACTAGAGAAGTGCCGAGGCCGCCGGCCTTCCAGCCAGGCCCAGGAGCCCCTTGGGGTCCCTCTCGCTGACTGACCAGTCCAAGACACAGAGAGAAACCTGAAAACCAGAGCTCTCATCTGCCACAGGGAGAATCCATCCCCGACACCACACAGGCTGGAATTCAAGACTCCCTAGACATGGTGCCAGGGCGCCCTCATCTCAAAGTGAGGGGGACACATGATGACAGCTACCACTTGGGGCCTTCCCTCTTACCCAGAACCCCAACTGCACCCACTCCGGGAATGTGACACCCGGCGAGTGCTAGCAAGTAACCGCTGCTAATGATGAGTAACCATGGTTATGACAAGTAACCAGTGGTGACAACGAGTAACCGGTGGGCACAGCCGGCCACCCTGGCGCAGGCACACCACACACATGTAGTCTCTAAGGCCACCTCCAAGACGACGTGAGGTCAGCCCCAGCCAGAGTGGGTGGGTACTGTGCCCAGTGAGGATCAGTGGGGGTGGGGCAGGCTGGGGGCTCTGGGGCCTGAGGGAAGCTGGAGTCCTGGACAGTGGGGCAGGGTGAGGTGACCCCCGAGGGGCGCCGGGTGGAGGAGGGAGCTCCAGGAGGCCGAGAGGAGCAGTGGGGGTGGCCAGCACTGAGGGCTGGGGCCTCTTTAGAGCCAGGGCCTGAGGCTGGGGTAGGACAGAGAGGAGGCCAGGATGTGCGGGGCCACCCCCTTGAGGAGGTGTCCTTACGCAGATCTGGTCCTGGGGACAGGGGTCTGAGGGTGGCCCTGGATCCCCTGCAAGGTGCCCTGGTGCGGGGGCGGATCTCAGGGTGTCCTGGGGATCACGATGGGGGAGGAGGACAGGGCCGGGAAGAGGGCAACCGCTGGAGATGGGGAGCCGGGCCCCAAGCCGGGTCTCCGGGAGGGGCCTCCACACTCGGCCCCGGGGGCGGGGGGCAACGATTTTCCAGGAGCCGGGCCTTGCCCCCTATTCCAACGCGGCCTCCCCTGGGGCGCCGGGTCCCCAGCGCGCGGGGGCGGAACCTGGAACGCGCTGGGCCGCGCCTCCGCCTCGGCCTCCACGTCCCCCGGAGCGCCGGCCTCGCCATCCTCGTCGGCCCCGGCCCTCGGGCCCTCGCCGTCCTCCTCCTCGTCCTCCTCCCAGGTAGAGTCGCAGTCCGTGTCCTCCATACTCCGGCGGCGGCGGGACCCGCTCCGGCGGAAGCGAAAGTGATAGAGGGAGGAAGCGCGGGGGCGTGCCGGGGGCGTGCCGGGGGGCGTGCCGGGGGCGTGCCGGGGGGCGGGCCCGGGGCTGCAGACTCCGTCCGCCCCGCCCGGAGGAGGCCCATCCCCAGGAGGCCCCCTGAAGGATGTCCCCCTGGAGGAGGCCCATCACCCTGAGAAAGCTCCTCCGGAGGACGCTCGCCCCCTTCCCCCGTGAGGCTGCCCCCCACATGCCCACCTTGGTGATTTCTCCCTGGAGAGGCCCCCTGGAGAATGGTCCCCGAGGACACCCCCTCAGGATCCTCCCAGAATATCCCTCTCCCCTGGGAAAACGTCCCCCCGCAAAGATGTTTCCCTGGAAGATGCTTGCCTCCCCAGCCCACCAACCTGAAAAGTCTCTCTTCCACTGTCCGGGAATGTTCCCCTCCACCCTGAGATCCCCACCCTGGAGATCTTTTTCTTGGAGGTTGCTTACCTCCTAGAAGTCCAGAACCATCCCCTGGAAGAAGCCCCGCCCCCATGTCCTCCTCAGAAGAATGTAGCCCAGGATGCCCTCTCCTCTGAGGATGTTTCCAGAGGGTCCCTGTCCCCCAGAGCACCCCCCAGAATGTCCCCTCCCCTCTAGAACATTCCCCCTGGAGGATACCTCTCTCCACCATGGTGCCCCCTCAGGATGACCTGAGGCAGGATGTCCCTCGAAGGGTGGCCCCCTGGAGGTTGTCCACAGCAGATGTCCCCCACCCTGTACCAATGTGTGGAGGACGTCCCCCCGCAAGGATGCCCCCAGGAGGACACCCCCTGGAAGTTGTCCCCCAGGTGTCCCCCCAGGATGCCCTCCAGGTGTCGGCTGGGGCAGCAGTCTCATCAGATTTCCTGTGGGGACTGAACTTTCAAGCCCCCTCAGATGGTTGGTAGAACCCATCTTCCTGGGCAGTAGGGCAGAGATCCCTGTGTCCCCTCCGAAACTTCACAACTGGGCAGTTCGCTTTTTCAAGGCCAGCGGGAAAGTCTCTCTCCAGTAGAGAGTCCCATAGTGCGGTGTCCCCGTGGGTCTGCCCTCCTGTCCCCCTTGCTGCATTATAATGGTTATAAGAAAGCACAGGGGCTGCCTGCACTTACGAGGGGGCACCAGGCAAAGACCCAAACATCTGGAGGCAGAAATGACCGGGGATCACCCTCGGGGCTGTTCAACATAGACTGAGGCCCAGCCCAGCCCCCGGGGATACTGACCTTGCCCAGCCCTGCAAGTCAGCTACCAGGCCTCAGGGGACATGACAGTCCTCAAGCTGTGCAGCTGGTAATGATGACCCAGAGCTGAACAGAACCTGCCAATCTTGGCCATGGGCACAGCTAAAGGCCTTTTTAGGTGCTGGTGCCAATTCCCCGCAGGCTCACCAACCTGTCACCTCTCTGGGTACCGTCTTGCCTGGACGACTTTCTAAAAGGACAGTGGTGACTCCGCCACAGGTATGGAGCTCTGGGCATTTCTGCAAATCGTCTGCCACCGATGGCCTGGGCAGGTGTCCCGAGGAGCAGGTGATAGAAGAGCTGCCAGGCATCGGGTGGGGCTGGCCCACCGCAGGCCTCGGAGACCCTGGCTGTGACTTGCAGCCTCTGATGGAGGCACTGATGGGTGCTGGGGTGCCCTCCAGGGTCGGGCAGCTCTGAGAGCACGTGGGTGGGCAGGCTCCCCCGCTCTGCCCCAGAGAACAGACAAGCATGCAGCTGAGACAGGGCCGTGGCCCCAGCCTGCGGCGCTCAGAGCACAGCCTTCCCGCGGCTGCCTGCTGCCACACACAAGGCTTGTTCTCAGATGCTGCCCAGCTTCCGCTGTACAAGTGCCAGTCACACCCAACTGCCCCTGGGCTCCGTCTAGATCCCCCCGCCCACCCATGGCAGGAGGTTACAGCCGAGGCTGTGATCTTCTGCTGGAGACTTACCCCACGGGGGCCCCACACACAGCAGGTCTGACCGTGGGGTGCAAGCTTCTGCCCCAGCTGCCCACACAGGGCAGTCGGGCTGGAAGGCCACAGCTGCTCAGGGTCGGCAGACCCGACCCAAGACACTCAACCTGACACAAGACACTGCCGGACAACGTCAGCCCTGCCGGGGAAGCGGGTGCCGGCCTCCGACCCCGCGCCAGGTGGCCTCAGCCCGTGGAGCTCCTGGCCTGGCCTCGTGGGCTCAGCCTGTTCTGACCTCATGCTCCTGATGCTGGGGGACGGGTGGCATTCAACGTCCTCGTGGTTTGTCAAGATGAGGGCGGGCACCTTCGCCATCACTTGGGAGGCCCGGCTGCGCCTCTCAACACAAGCTCAGGCAGAATTCTCGCCTTCACAGTTTGTTTGCTCTTGGGAAGGAGGCGCCAGTTCCGGCTGGTTTGCTCTCTTGACATTTTGCATTTGAAGGGTTGCTTACATGTAACAAAGCAGCCACCTGAACCTGTTGTTACTAGGCTGTGTATTCATTGTATCAAGTGATCCAATACATCGAAGTTAGCTTCACTTATAAATCTTGAAAAAATACAACTTCCTATTGTAAGAGAAGTTAACTTACTTTGGTATCAAAAGCACACAACTCCAGGTTGCTTTTTTGTGTTTTAATGTCCCTCAGTCAAACACAAGCGTACCTCGGTCAGCCCGGGGCCCAGGCTGCGGCGGGTCAGCCCCACGTCCTGCCTCCCTCCACATGCTCATTTGGTCTGTTGCAAGTTACTTGAGAATACAAAAATAACCGCTACAAATTCTCTGTATCGGCATATAAAAACTGAGCAAAAATTATCTCAAAACAAAACATCTCAGAAAAAATACAACACAGGTTTAACTTCTGCAGTATTTTTTTTCATATAAAACACTAGTAAAATAGGCTCCTTAAAAATTAAATAGTGAAATACCAACCAAATTATATACATCGTTACAGTACAAGTGAATGAGGCAAAATACCCAGTTCTCAGTCTCTCGGGTGGTGGAGGGGCCGGCGCCTGCGGCCTGACGCTCTCCTGAGGCCGCAGTCAGCTGAGAGCGGTAGACAGATGGACAGATGGACAGACGGGAAGACCGGGGCTCCTCAGAGCACAGAGGGGGTTGGTGTGTTATTGCTGGCTGTGCCCCGCTCTCTGCCCGCGTGGCCTGGTTTGCAGGCCCGTGCCAACGCTTAGCCACAGGCGCAGCTCAGCCGTCGTCACGAAGCCACGAGTGTCCGGCGTGATCGTGGCCTGGGCTCACACCTCTCGGGGCTCAGCATCTGAACAGGTCCTGTTCCGGTCGTCAGGGGCCACCTGAGCCCAGGCGATCTGAGTGGCACCGCGGGAGCCTCTGGCACCTGAGGGCAGGCAGCAGGCCCAGTGGCATTTGGCCCGCCGCCGGCTGCCTGGTGACCGCGGTGCCCGCCTGCTGTGAGCGTCTACGTCCGGCGCCGCTTGGCCGCGCTGGGGCTGGAGGGGTTGCTGTTGGCGGTCAGGACTTTGTCGGTGACCCGGCTGCGCTTCCGCTTGTCCGGCCCCTCTTTGGACCCCAAGTCTGAGTTGCTCTTGTCTTTGTCTTTGCTGGACTTTTCTGTTGCTTTCCCCAAGCTTCCTGAAGATGAAAAAACTGGGAGACAAAATCATTTGGCTGAAAACAGAATATCCAAAATTTTATTTCATCTTCCTGTTCAGTTTAAGAAGTCTACACCTACATACATGATATTGACCCCCAAAGGCTCCTCCCGAACTGGGGGTGCCCATGTGGCCTGTCCCTTGGGGGAGCGAGGCCCAGCCGTGCCCGTCGTTGCTCCTTGGGGCTCGCCCTACACTGAGACGGCTGCCACCCGTTCCACTTCAGTCGGATACCCTCCTGCACCCTGTGACCACTGACCGGGACCGGGGCCAGGCTGCCCTGTGCCCCCTTCCCCGCCCCGTGCTGGCCACGTGCGTGACCTCCCAGCGTGGGAGGCTCTGCCTGAGCAGACGGAAGCAGCCTTCTCAGCTGCTGAGCCAGACGCCAGGCCCTGGCTGCCCGCGACGGGGAGGCCTGGCCAGGCTGGGGTGCTGTGCCCCTGGGGCCCCAGGAGGGGCAGGCGAGCTCCATACTTACCATCATCGGCCACATTGTGGGGGTCCACGTCTTCCTTCATTTCCTCGTTCGTATCCTCCTCAATGACCACTTTTCCTGGGGGGAGATGGCCAACGGTGACCTAGAGCCCGGGGCGGTGGGCGCTGCTGCCCCACGCGACCTGCAGCGGCTCAGGCCAGGGGCTCCTCCTGACTCAGGAGGCGCATATGTCCTTCAGGAAGTCCTCCCCCCATCCCGGGGGACCCCAGACCTCCCCCTCCAAGAGGGCCCAGCACCCTGCCAGTGACGCTCACTCCCCGAGGCTCGTGACCTCCACCCTGACACCACCACCCTCGGCCTTTCCTAGCTCCCAAATCTGCTCTCGCCCGGGTCTTACCTTCTCGGACTTCTTGAATGATTTCTTCTGGAAGGACGAAGTTCCTCTCTGGGTTTGGGAATGGAAGAATCTCAGACTCGTGCTGATGGCAAACGGCATTTTGGGTTTTTTTAAGAAACAAAGAAGAAAACTTGATTTTAAAAGTCACATTTAAAAGAAAACGTGACTAAAGATATGTAAGAGACAACTCAGGAGCGACCAATGAACACACGTGACCGTCTTGGGGGCTGCAGTGGGCAGGCGAAGGGCTGAGACCCTTCTTCTTTCTCTTGTGCAGTCTACAGGGGCTGGCTTGTCACAGAGACCCAGACAAGGCAAAACTACAGTGCGAGCCACAGGCAGGCATCATGATGGGAATAAGGGTTTAGTGTCACCTGAGATGCCGGGGCAGCTCCGCCGGCTGGCACGCCTCTGGGGGCAGAGTCAGGCAGTGCTGTCATGCCGGCCTGGCCCGGCTGCATGGGCTCCCCCTCCAGGAGAGCGCCTTCAGAGCCCGCGACAGCCATGAGGAAAGGTTATGGTGCCTGGGTCCCGTGTCCGGGGGGAAGGAGCCAGGGAGGCAGGGAGAGCCACCCCCGTGGAAACCAGGTAAGCAAAGCAAAATGGAGGGAGGTCACACACATGCCAGACGGAAAGAGACCCCGAAAACACGGACCACCGGACAAAGAGAAAGGTGAGCTGGTGGGAAGGGTCTCTAGGTTGGGAGGGGGTTCAGGAGACAGGGCCTCCAGTCCCCAACTTGGGAGCTGTGCTGACAAGCCAGGTGGTCAGCATGTAAATGTGCCAACCAACATCCGGGAGCTTCGCAAACCCTGAGGGCTCCTGGACTTATGGTCACCTTGTGGGGTGCGGTCCACGGACTCATATTTACAAGGCCCCAGGGGACCGAGGCATCAGCTCCATAGTGGTGCTGGGGTCTAAGGAAGCGAGGGGGGAAGGGCCACCTGTCCTGGGCTGAGACCCCTGGGTGACCCCCCACAGTGTCACGTGGGCCCTGTGCTGGGCATCACAGCCACAGGACCTTGGAGCCAGGGCTGGTGCCTGAGAGCCAACTGTCTCTCCTACCGCACCAGGGCCCCCCAGGACAGGGGCCCTGCCACACTCATCTCTGTGTCTAGCTCCTGGCCCCCAGCCCGGAGTCGGGGTGCAGGAAGTTCCTGAGGGTCAGGTGACCCCCAACATGACAAGCATGGGAGCCCTGTCAAGCCTCTGGACACAGGAATTCTCGGGGAGCAGGGCCCCAGCTCATGGGCACGGCTCCTCTGCAGGGCCTGCTTTACTTTAGCGGCTTGTCCTCGAGTTTCCAGGGTACTGACTGTGGGCCAGGAAGTCAGTTCCAGGGCCCAGCTGTCAGTTCCCCTTCCTATGCGAGGACGACGAGGCGCAAACGACTTGCCCAAGACCAACAGGGAGTGAATGGCAGCGCGGTTTATGGACACAAGAAGGCCTGGGCTTTGCTCTCCACCTCACAGATGTGCAGCAGGTCTCAGCTGGGGGGCTGGGGCAGCCCCAAGTCCCGAGGAGAGGCAGAGCCTTGCCTAACCCCAGCACGGTCTCCCACCCTGCTGGTCACCTGACATCCCCACTCCCACTCATTCTCCAGACACCCCGGCCTCCTCTGTGTTCCCTGACGCACCAATGCCTGCTGCGACAGGGCCTTGACACCTGCCATTCCTCTGCCGGGAATGCTAACCTGTCTTTTCTGCCGTCCTGGTTACCTAGTTAACTTTTTACCCCTCAGACACAGCCAGCTGGGGGTTCCATGAGGCCTGGGCCCCTGCCTGCCTGGTTCTCACAGAAACCACCATATTCATCTTAATGTGACTCAGACCCGGTCACCTCCCTGCCTGTAGCACCCGGGGACTTTCCACAAGACTGACAATGGCCTAAGAGCCCCCTCCCATGAGCTTCAGCTCCCTAGTTATCTCCTGGCAAGATCTTAAACGACCACCCTCCAACCCCCCACCTAAGGTAGTTCCATGCAGTAACTAGCTACTGTTGTTAGGCTTGTGTTTTTTGTAAAACTACTCAGAGCTATCTTGTTCAACAACTGGTCTCCTGTGGGACATCCCAGACATCAAGGTCCCTGAGGCCAGGGCCTGGCAAGGACCCAGGGAGGAGGCATGGAGGGGGCTCCCTGCCACCAGCTCTGTCTGGGGGAGCGAGGGGCTCTGGCCCTGGGAGGACTGTGGAGGGTGGGGTCCTGCTCACCAGTGCCTGCATGTCATACATGGTGCTCAGGTGGTCCCAGATGACCTTGGATGGGACCTGCCGCCCGATGTTCTGGCTGAACTTGTCTCGGATACAGATCATGTGGAAGTGCCGGTTCACACCTGCAGAAGGAAGGGGTCAGTTTGTGGGGAGGGGCGGGCCAGCAGGTAGGGTGGAGAAGAGAGGTGGGGGGCAAGGGGGCGAGAGGGGCAGTGGTTGGAGGGGGTGGGGGTTAGGGGGGCAGGGGTGGTGGGGGAGAGGAAAGGGCAGGGGTCAGCGGGGAAGGAGTAAAGAGGGGCCGGGGTGACTAGGCGCAGGAGCGGGGGCTGAGGGGGCGGGCGGGGTGCCGGAGAGGGCAGGGGTGGGGTGCGCAGGTGGGGGCAGGGTCGGCGGGGGTGCAGGCACAGGAGGCCCCGCCCCGTCCGCCCCGCGCGCGCCCCCGACCGTTGCCCGCCGCCCCGCCCCCACGCGGGTGCGCGGCCTCGGCGCGGCGCTCCGCTCACCGACGGGCTTGTGGCCCAGCATGGCGTGGAAGAGGCACACCTCCACCTCGGGGCTCCACACCACCGTCTCCTCGGCAGGGCTGGTGGCCGCTTCCCCCGGCCCCTTGTCGCCCGCCGCGCCACCGCCGCCCACCTCAGCCTCCCCCATAGCCCGGCCGCCCAGCGACGAGCCCCCTGCGGGAGCTGGCGCGGCCACGGGCTCCGCGCAGGCGCACTCCACGGAGCGGGCGCGCGCTCGGTGGGTTCGCTCTCGGGCTCGCGCGCGGCGCCTGCGCAGGCGCAGCTGAGGGCTGGGTCGCGGCGCCCCCTGGCGGCCCGGTTCCGCGGCGCAGCGCCGTCAGAGTGCGGATCACTGGAGGGAGTGCGTTTGGGGAGAGGGATGGAAACGCCCTAAATTAGGTTGTGGCGATATCTGCACAGCTCGGGGTAAACCCCGCTGAACTGTACGCTTTAAATGGCGGAATTTCAAGTTACACCCCAGTAAAGCAGCTAAGAAGAAAAGCAACAGGCAACCTACAATGCCTGCGAGTGTGGGCTCCAAGAGCTTCCATTGCCCCTGGCCTGAGAGCTGCAGAGGGGCTCCTGCGCACCGAGTCAGGGGCGTCCGGGCCCATCCTCCCCGACCCGGGCCTCTAGAGTGGTCGGCAAGTGAGCCCTGGGGGTTAACCCTGGCCGCGGAGGGGCGGGGCCTGGGACTGGGCGGAGTCTGGTCCGAGGGCGGGGCCAAGCGGGGCGCCGGCCTGGGGGCAGTCCCGTGACGAGCAAAAAGCAACACCCAATCAAGGCCGCCTGCTCCGCCCCGCCCCATCCCCGCCCATCTCGGGCTTCTCCCCGCCCCCTCCCCACCGGGTCAAGTCCACCGCGGTGTCCCGGGAGGGTACTCTAGGCGAGGAACGCTCTTCGCCTCCCGCTGAGTGTAGACTCTCCTTCAGGCTTCCGGGTTCCCTTCCGGCTCTGCGGCCTGCCAGCTGTGTGAGCCGGCAAGTCGCTGAACCGCCCCAGGCCGCAGTGCCCTCCTCCGTGCAATGGGAGCGACGACGGCGCCTTCCCCGGGGGTGCTGATGGGGGCTGGTTTCTGCTTGGGGACCCGGGCACAACACTCGGGCTTCTTAGCAAACATTTGGAGCCGCTCTGGCCGGCCTCACCCCGTGGGACAGCCCGGGGACTCAGAGCCTGAGTCTTGGCTTCCCATCCGTGAAGGGCGATGCTGGCGATGCCGGTCCCCACAAAGTGGGGAGACGTGGCCCATAGAGGTTTCCACAATGGCCCAGGGCCACCAGCCGTCCTGGGAGCCACGATATGGCTGGACGTTGTGATTCCAGCTGGGCCTGTGCTCCTCTCCTCTCTCTGACGCACAGGTGGGGCTCCCCTCAGGGGGTTGCTGCGAGGTGGGAATGAAGCAGGGCCCAAAGCCACTTAACACGGGCTCTATCACACAGGAAGTGCTAACAGACAGTGGCCCTCACCATTTATCTCCCTACTGTTCCGGGACACGTCGTGGTCCCTGCGCCTCCACCAGGTTCGCCCTCTGCTCATCCCCTACCCCATCCCTGCCTTCTTCAATCTGGAGAGCCTCCTCCCCCAGGAACCGCCCCCACCCCCACCCCCCACCCCACCGACTGCCTTGGCTGGTCTGTGCCCCTCTCCTGCAGTCTCTTCGGCCCTGCCTGGAGTCAGCTGTGCCTGATTATTTTCCCCACTGCACTGGAGGTTCTGGGGGCCGGGCTGTGTCTTGGTCCTCTGTGGTGGCCACTGCACCTGAACCGTGTTTGGCCAGCTGCTGTGGTCCACAGACACCTGATTCCCTTCGTTCTAGGCAGATCCTGGAATGCGTCCCTGGCAATCAGACTCGATGCAGAGAGACAGGTTGGACGATTTGGGCAAAAGGAAACCATTTTCTCCACATCCTTCTTACTCGAAGCCTCCCAGTTACTTCCTGTTTGTCTGCACCACCAACTCTACCTGTGGGTTCCGTGCCCGCCTCCGTGCCCAGCGTCAGGATGGAGCTGAATGCCGTGCTCAGCTGGCAGGACTCTGCCTAATCCCAGTGATTTGGCTTATTTCCCTGTGTCGCACAGATGTGAGCACAGTTGGAGCTAGACTTAGGCAGGATTAAGGAGTCGGGAGCACTGTGCCTGCACCTTCAGCCTCTGGGATTTGGTGAATCAAGCATCAGGCTTCAGAGCGACTGACTGCACTGGTGATCCAGCGTGGGTGACTGGGCCATCTGGGAGTTATTTAAGATGAGCAGCCTCAAAATAAGATGTGGAAAAAAGTTTTAAAAAGTGAAATGCAGCTGGATAGAGAGATGTGTGTGGCCTGGTGTGTATCCTTCTAGGATGATCATGAGAGTCTGGGCTGAAGGAAGCCCCTTAGCCCACGAGTGGAAAGCTGCTGGGGAGAAATTCCTCTGTTATGGGCAGTTTCTTCCCACCTGGTTACGAAGGCAAGGGATGGGTGTTGTCTAGGGATGAAACATGGCTGGGAAAGAGGCGGTCACTCAGGTGTCATTAGCAGTTGATTGTTGAGTGCCTCCTGCATGCTTGGTACGGGGGTGTGGGTAGGGACTGGGCATGGTGACTGCTCTGCTGGGAGCCCATAGTCTGGGGATCACACTGAAGAAGACGTAAGATCTTATGTGAAGGAGTGGAAGAGAAGGGAGCTTCCCTGGGGATGAGGACAGCCCCAGGTGGCAGGACTTCAGAGAGAGGCCACAGGTGCAACCAGGGACCTGACTCTGAGCCCCACACTCCTGATCTCAGTGCACAGGGGTCCCTGGATCCTGGCATGGCTCAGACACTACCCCTGGACACACTCTGGGTGCTCAGAGCCCTGGACATGCACTGCAGGGGCCAGCTAAGACCAAGGGCTTCCCCTGGACGTTCTGGGCAAATAGACCTCCAGGGCCCTGGGAGGGGTGGGGGATGGGTAGCTCCTCCCCCAGTAAAGAAGACATTGGATCAAACTACCAATGTTATTTTTCACAGAACTAGAACAAATAATTTTAAAATTTGTATGGAAACATAAAGACCCTGAATAGCCAAAAACAGTCTTGAGAAAGAACAGATCTGGAGGAACCATGCTCCCTGACTTCAGACTATACTATGAAACTACAGTCATCAAAACAGTATGGCACTGGCACAAAAACAGGTCATGGGTCAGTGTGGACAGAAAGCCCAGAAATAAACCCACACACTTGTGGTCAATCGTCTACAACAAAGGAGGCAAGAATATACAATGGAGAAAAGACAGTCTCTTTAATAAGTGGTGCTGGGAAAATGGACAGCTACATGTAAAAGAATGCATTTATAAAATTTTCTCACACCATATACAAAAACATAAACTCAAAATGGATTAGAGACCTAAATGCAAGACCAGAAACCATAGAACTCCTAGAGGAAAACATAGGCAGAACACTTTTTTACATAAATCATGGCAATATTTTTTTAATCTGTCTCCTAAAGGAAAGGAAATACAGGAAAAAATAAATAAATGGGACTTATTAAACTTAAAAGTTTTGCATAGCAAAGGAACCCATCAACAAAACAAAAAGACAATCTACTGAATGGGAGAAAATATTTGCAAATGATATGACTGATAGGAGTTAATATCCAACATATATGAACAGCTCATACAACTCAACATCAAAAAAACAAACAACCAGATTAAAAAATGGGCAGAAGAACTGAATAGACATTTTTCCAAAGAGAAAAATGCAGATGGCCAACAGGCACATGAAAAGATGCTCAACATTGCTAATCGTCTGGGAAATGCAAATCAAAACCGCAATGAGATATCACTTCACACCTGTCAGAATGGCTACCAGCAATAAAGAACACAAATAACAAATGTTGTCGAGGATGTGGAGAAAAAGGAACCTTCGTACTCTGTAGGTGGGGATGTAAATTGGTCTAGCTGTTGTGGACAACAGTATGGAGGTTTCTCAAAAAACTGAAAATAGGGCCTCCCTGGTGGCGCAGTGGTTGAGAGTCCGCCTGCAGATGCAGGGGATGCGGGTTCGTGCCCCGGTCCGGGAAGGTCCCACATGCCGCGGAGCGGCTGGGCCCGTGAGCCATGGCCGCTGAGCCTGCGCGTCCGGAGCCTGTGCTCCGCAACGGGAGAGGCCACAACAGTGAGCGGCCCGCGTACCGCAAAAAACAAACAAACAAACAAACAAAAAAAACAACTGAAAATAGAACTACCATATGACCTAGCAATCCCACTCCTGGGTATATATCTGAAAAACAGAAACAAAAACAGTAATTCAGAAAGGTACATGCACCCCAGTGTTCATAGCAGCATTATTTACAATTGCCAAGATATGGAAGCAACCTGTGTCCATCAACAGATGAATGCATAAAGAAGATGTGGTGTACACACACACACACACACACACACACACACACACACACACACACACACACACACACACACTGGAATACCACTCAGCTACAAAAAAGAATGAAATCTGCAGCAACATGGATGGACCTGGAGGGTATTCTGCTAAGTGAAATCAGTCAGACAGAGAAAGACAAATACTGTATGTTATCACTTATATGTGGAATCTAAAGAATACAACAAACTAGTGAATATAACAAAAAGGAAGCAGACTCACAGATACAGAGAACAAACTAGTGGTTCCCAGTGGGGAGACGGAAGGGGGGAGGGGCAATAGAGGGGGAGGAGATTGAAAGGTACGAACTATTAGATATAAAATAAACTACAAGGATATGTTGTACAACATGGGGAATAGAGCCAATATTTTATAAAAACTATAAATGGAGTATAAACTTTAAAAATTGTAAATTACTATATTGTGCACCTATAACATGTAATATTGTACATCAACTATGCTTCGATAAAAAAAAATAAGTTAAAGAAAATGATGTTGAGTTCCCCTCTCCATCTGACCGCGTATTCCACCTGCACAGAGCAAGTAAGGTCATGTGACAAGCATCATGCCAAAGTCCCTGTGCCCGTGCATGTGAGGGGTTGTGTGGCTTCACTGCCCTTCCCGTGTAAGATGAGGGAGGGTGGGTGGGCACACCCTAGGGGCTACACATGGACTGAGGGAGGGAGCGCTGGGAGAGGCTGGTGGCGAGAGGGGAAGTCGACATGAGGTACGTGGGGGAGGTGTGTGTGAGTGTGTGCATATGTGTGGTAAGGAGGAAGCCTAAAGGCACTAAGTACTGGGAGAGAAATATCAATAGAACCCACAGATAATGTATGCAGAACAAAGAGTGCTTCGTATTAAAAAAAAACTTTGAAAAGAAATCAGCCTACCATTTATCTACCTTTCCATCTATCTATTTGTCTATCCATCTATCATCTATCTTTTCTACCTTTCCATCTATCTACCTGTCTATCCATCTATCTGTCTATCTACATTTCCATCTATTTATCTGTCTGTGTATCTATCTATCTACCCATCTATGCATCTATCCATCTATCGATCTACCCATCTATCATCTATCTTTTCTACCTTTCCATCTATCTATCTATCTATCCATGTATGTATGTATGTATGTATTTATCTATCTAACTACCTTTCCATCTATTTACCTGTCTGTCTGTGTATCCATCTATCTGTCATCTATCTATGTATCTATCCATCTATTTTCTATCTATCTATGCATCTATCCATCTATGTATCCATCTATTTTCTATGTATCTATCATCTATCTATCTATCTATCTATCTATCTACCTACCTATCTATGTATCTATCATGAGAGGTAAGAGACAAAGAATAGCGGCTCCTGGAGGGGGAGCAGATGAGGCAGGGGTATGGGGAGACCCTTTCCCGTGTGTCCTTTTGTACATGGGGCTTTTTGAACCACATGAAGTGAGTTGCCCATTCAAAAAATTAAATGAAAAAAATCTAACCTGCGGCATACTATTTGCAATCATCAACAAAGGATAAATTTAATTACTTTGTATGAGGTATGAGTGACGTCTAACATTCTGTTAGGTTTCAGGTATACAGCATAATGATTTGATATGTGTGTGCACTGTGAAATTGTCTACTTCTTGAGAAACGATGGCACGTTCCTTGTCCGGAAAAGAAGAGGGCTGTGAAGAATCAGTGGGTGGGCGCCGGGCTGAGGGGACCCGAGGACAGCAGAGCCCCAGGGCTCCACACTCAGACGGAGGCTCAGCAGAAACCCGGGCTCTGCGCTGAGCTCAGGTCGTCAATGAGCCACTCGCCACCCACAGCCCCGCCTGCGCACGTGCCACGAGGCTTGTACGTAAGCAACCTCACCACGGTCCCACAGTCAAGGACAGGGCCAGGAACTGACCTCCAGAAGCCACCCAGCTGTGACCCCCCCTCCCTCCCAGCCCACCAGGCCTGCTCTGCTCTGGTCCCCATGTGCTCTCACCTGGGCTCCCTCTTGCAAGCCACCCTCCAGCCCCCTGGGGCCACAGATACCTCCCCTACCTTTGCCTGTCTCTCTCCTGCTCAGACTTCAGGTCTCAGGTCCAAGGTCGCCGCCCCAGGGGCCTCTCCCGACTCCCAGACAAGAGGGGCTCCTCTGCTTCCGTCTGGTGCCCACGCGGAGACCTGGGAGGGTACGCTAATGGGGGTGGAAGAGCTGGGCGCTGGCCGGGGGTCCTGCTCGCCCACGGCCGTCCTCGGGCCTCATCCCAACCTCTGGACCGGGAAGACAGCTCTGTCACCTCGGTGCCCGGGGCTGAGGGGCCTGGAAGGTGAGGAACCAGCCTCAGCTTGCAGCCCCACATCACACCTCTAGGGGGAGTTTCCCACCCACTGTTTGGACCCACACCAGGGCTCCTGTCTCAGAAACCTGCAGGCAGGAGCCTAGTGAAGGCATTTCCTGTTCCCTGGGACCAGGCCCACCCCAAGGGTGCCAGTTAGGGTGTTTGCTTTTTTTAAAAATTTAATTAATTAATTAATTAGGTTGCATTGGGTCTTTGTTGCTGTGTGCGGGTTTTCTCTAGTTGCAGCGAGCGGGGGCTACTCTTTGTTGCGGTGTGCGTGCTTCTCATTGCGGTGGCCTCTCTTGTTGCGGGGCACAGGCTCTAGGCACACAGGCCTCAGTAGTTGTGGTGCGCGGGCTTCAGCAGTTGTGGCTCGTGGGCTCTAGAGCGCAGGCTCAGTAGTTGTGGCGCACGGGCTTAGTTGCTCCGTGGCATGTGGGATCTTCCCAGACCAGGGCTCGAACCCGTGTCCCCTGCATTGGCAGGAGGATTCTTAACCACTGTGCCACCAGGGAAGCCCGTTAGGGTGTTTTGAAAAAGAAGCCCAATTCTTCAGGCTGGGCACTTGAGGAATCGCCGTGATGACCGCAGGGCCATTTGTCCCACCCGCTGGGGGAGGCTCTGTGCTCAGCCCCGGCCCTCGTACTGTTACCATCCCCACCGCGTCACCCACGGGGCCAGGGGAGGTGGGGAGCCCCGGGGGGGAGGCTCAGCTGCTGGTCACTCCTGATGGGTGGGGTGCTCAGCTTCCTTTTGGGGTTGCCAGATTTAAGGTGTAAAAATAGAGGATGCTCAGTTAAATTTGAATTTCAGATAAACAATGAATAATTTTGCAGTATAAGTATGCCCCAAATATTGCATAGGATAGACTTATATCCAAAATTATCCAGTGTTTATTTAAAGATCAAAGTTAACTGGGTGCCTGTATCTACCTGTGACCCTCACGGCTTTTGACTGAATTACCTTCCGGTCAGCAGCTTGGTTTGTCTTGAAACGTGAGGGCCGCCGGGTCCACGGTGTTCTGTCCGGCTCCCGCTGAAGCGAGCTGCAGAGAGAGGGACAGGGCGGCCCTGTCACCGCGGGGGCTCGTTAGGATATGTAGAGGGGCTGAGGGATGCAGGCTCTGATGGCTGCGGGGCACTGGTACTACAGGTGCAGAGGGCCCGCCGGGAGGGGTGCACAGCCTCCTGCCTCGACGCAGGGATTCTCTGTACGTTTGTGCGACGGAAGGCCACTTGGAATCCTGCCGCGTGTGCACCTCAAGTCCCTGGGCCTGGGGAAAGAGGGAGGGAGTTCGGATAGAACCGGGCTGTTCGGTTGGCCTCTTGCTGGCGGCCTCGGCATCACCTGGGACTTGTCAGCAGTGCAGCGTCTCCCCACACGTGCGCACGTGCACGCAGCTCCCCTCCGGGGACCTTGGGGGGACTGAGGTGGGAGATGCCGCCTGACCACCTCCCACCCTCCCGTCCAGTGGCCTCAAAGGCGGTGGGGGCCGGGCTGAGCTGCTTTTTATTGTCTTTTTATTTTCCAGTCTCTTGGGGGAGGTGACCTCTCGTTTCCTGCCTGTCCTGGGAAGTGTTGCCGTCCAAGCCCTGGGTCACAGCCCCTTGTCATCAGAGCGAGGCCCTGCTGGAAGGTCTTTGTTCAGCTGGCAAGTGGCAGCTGTGGGAGCCGGTGGCCTCACCTGTGACAGCAGGGACTGAGCTGACGGGAAATGAGTGGAGGGTCTCCCGGGCAGTGGCCGTCATGATCTCCTTTGTGGTGGGGAAACTGGGGCAGGTCGGGTAAGTGGTCCCCTATACAAGGTGGGGGGCCAGGCTGAGTGCTCTGCTCGTGTGACCCCGGAGCACCAAGCCCCACCCTCTCACCTCCCCTGGGGGTGGGGTGCCACAGGACAGCATTCATTTTGCCCTTCCCTCCCCCCCTCCTCCTGTGGCCCCAGGGAGCCTGGGGACCCCTTTGCAGCGGTGCCTTTCCGGGGGAGGGGACCACCTCTGAGGGCTGTGGAGGCGGTTCGAGGTGTGGGGAAGGGGCCCTGCCACACACAGGAGGGAAAGCAGCTCTGGGTTGTGACTGTGCACAATGGGCCTTGTTCTCAGCTTCTCTGTGTGGTGTGGCCTCACCTCCGGGGCGGGGCAGGGGGCAGACCCTTGATCTCCAGAGGCTGGCCTCTTACTGATGTCAGCTCTGAAGACCCCTGGCCCCAAGGTGACTCAGCCAACTCCTGCTTCCCCCAAGCCCCGTTCTGTTTTTTTAATGAGGCTTTTATGCAGCCAGCTGATGGCGAGTCATGCATCATTTTCCACTGTTACTCTCATCTCCTTGGCTCTCCTGGAGCCCTGGGACAATTAGGACTTCAGAGACACCGCAGGACGATGATGTGACGGTCGTGAGATGCGTGGAGCCTGTGCCTGGGTGACCAATCATCTCAGCTCTCAAGGCAGTTTCAGCGGGACGAGCCAGGCGGAATGCGTTTAAGAAGATAGACTCTTTCCCCATTAATTCAGCTGCCAAAGGCCAGCTCTGCTTTCTCGAGTAGAAGCAAGAAAAGGAAACGATTCTTTGGATCAACGTGGAGAATGGCTGACACTGTCTTTGTAAAAGGAGCGATTCTTTTCACGGGCGAGAGGAATCATCCTGAATTAATACCCCTTCCGCCTGCGCTTTCTGGAGTCGGGGTCCACGGCGTCTGGGCCTCGGCGTGCTTTCTGTCCACTCTGAGGAGGGAAGGCGTGGGCTTTGAGGGTCGTCAGTATGGGCCTCAGGTGGGTACAAACTGCAGCTCAAATATGGACACACCGCAGGGGGACAAAGAAGTGACCGCTGGGCTCACAGGTGCCCAGCAGGGCTGGAAGCAAAAGGGCCCCTCCTCGTGTTGTCTCAGAACCTGGGGGCAAGGAGAAAAGCCAGGAGTGCCGTTAATCGGCACTTAAGTGCCGTTAATCAGAGAGAAGCAGGCATGATCCTTAGAGACTCAGAGCCAGAGTGACGACAGCCACCTCGGACCAGCAAGGTTCACGAGGAGAGCGATGCCGGGCCCGAGCAGGGCCAGCCTGCACCTTCTTCGAGCGTGAGGACAAGGCGCTGCCAGGCTCGGGGCCTGCCTGGCACGACAGCGTTGGGAAGGAGGTGGGTTCACAAGACAGACGTGACCCCCGAAGGGAGTGTGGGCGCAGGTGCGGGGGGGGGGATGCAGCAGCACAGTTTCATTCCCTTCCCTTGGCCCAGCACAGCCCTGGGCTCCTGGAAAACAACGTCTCTATCATCGTAACACTTAAGTGCCGTTAATCAGCGTTACCTGGCTAGAAGCACTGTCAACCAGAGAGGAAGTCTTGACCTTGTCGTGGAGCGGAAGGTGAAAGTCTCCGATCAGACGTGTGAAGGGACATAGTGACCGGCGGGGAAGGAGAGCTCACACCACAAGGTCGGGGCAGGTGGAGCGCATGGCTAAGAAACAGGTTTCACTGTGTTCTTGAAAGTTACGAAGGCATCCTCTCCAAGACAGAGAGTAACCCTCTAACCTAGGGAAATTGGGGGGTGGGAGGGGAGTCAGCAAGGAGCATAAGTGGCCCAGGTCTACCGTCTTTCAGAGCGAGTGTATGTTGCGAAATCAAGAAATAAAGATGTCAGCAGATTTAAGGTTCTTGTGCTCACTGCGTGTCTTATAGCTCGGGCTGCTGTAACAGAGACCGCACACTTGCGGGGCTTATCCACAACAGAGGCTTATTTCTCTCGGCCTTGGAGCCTGGAGGCCTGAGATCAGGGAGCCGGCACCATCGGGTCCTGGTGAGGCCTCTTCCCAGCTATAGACGAAGGTCTCCTCCCTGTGTCCTCACGAGGCGAGGGAGCTCTCTGGGGTCCCATTTACAAGAGCACTAATCCCGTTGTGGGGGCTACACCCTCATGGCCTCATCACCCACCTCCTAAGGCATCGCTTTGGGAATTAGGGTTTCAACACTAGAATCTGGGGGGACACTAACGCCCAGACCGTAGGACACCAGGAGAACTAGGAGGAAACCCTGGAATAGACGCCCCTGGGGCATGGGGTGTGTGTGTGACAGGAGGGACCTGAGAAGGGCCTGGCTCACCAGCATCCCAGGCTGCGGTGAGCATGCTCAGAATGGAGGCTGACACACAGCCAGGTGCCACTGGGAGAGGCTGTCACCTTCTGACCCTCCGTTCTGTACCCTCTGTGCCGTCCAAACTGTCTCGCACCAACTCTCTTTTTACGTCTATTAGAAAAAATAAAATCCACAAAGGCAATGATCTCAGATGGCCCAGAAGAGGATCCGTAGAGAGACACAGGGGTTGAAAAGCAAACTCAGGCAGGTGCAGCGACCTGGTGCATCTGGAGGTGGGGGAGGGGTGGGCCAAGACGCTCTTGTGTGAGTCACGCAACTTGGGCTTGAAATTATTTCAAGCTAACAAATTAAAAAATATATAGAGATGGAGAGGGAAAAAAGATACGTGAAGGAAACCTACCGCAACAGTGAGTTTTGTTTTGAAAAAGAGCATTGTATAATTTCATACATGATCGAGTCCCAAACCCTGGCCTTTCTAGGTATTCCAGAGCAAGGCTTTCTGATTAAAATAATTCCCCAAATCTGCTTTGTAAAATGAAATCATTTCCATTTCATGTTAAGTCCACGGATGGAGGTGGTCAGCGTGAGGTGGTGGTGGGGAAGGCAGAGGGGAAATGAAAAGGGCTTTCAGGGCTGACGCCTCGAAAGGATCTCATGGTGTCACCAGGGGTCTCCCGTGAGCATTGGGGTATCTCTGACAGGACCACTTGGACCAGTTATAGCCCCAAACGTGGGGCGGGGGGCCTGCTGGTGTAGGGGTCACTCCGGAATCCTGGGAACTCATGTAGAGGCAGGTCCGGGTTTCAGCACTGGTTGGAGGAAACGCAGTCACGAAGACCCACCCGCCCCTTGGTTTTACATAGGAGGGGAAGGACCCCCGAGACTTGGTCTGGGTGCAGCTGAGGACCCCTATGGCTCCTGGCAGCACCAGAACCCACCGTGTGATGCTGGGCCCCTGTCCCCCCGCCGGAGCCATCACGGTCCTGGCCGTGAGCGTGGTCTGTCCTGAAACGGTCACACATTATCTGGCTCACTGGGGCTCCTGGCTGTGACTCTTGCCCCTCTCTGGGTGCTCAGCTCCCACCAGCACCTGCCAGGGCAGCTCTTGCCCAGGACGGGCTTGCGCATCCGAGGAGGCCCGACGCAGGATGGCCCCAGCGGGCAGGTTTTGACCATAAGTTCGCAAAGACGGCAGTTGTGGCTTTGAAAATCCTCAGCACGAGCGCTCACACCCGGCCTCGGCTGGAGGCTCTTCCTTTCTTCCTCGGTGTTCTCCCTCATTGCTGTGTTGGGGGGGCCTGGAGTGGCGAGCAGCAGAAGGGACCCTGGCTGGCCCGCAGCGCCGACAGGGAACGGGGGCGCTCGGGCAGCTGGGGTCTCCTGCTCTCCAGCTCTGTTCCTCCAGTCCAGGCCCACGCGCTGGGAAGGGGTGTGTTGCACCGATTGTCACCAGCTGGATGGACCTCAGGGGGTGGAAAGGCAGCCCTCGAGGAAGCCTGAAGGGCTGCTAGGAAGGGACATGGCTGTCGGACCCCACTGCACCCCGTGAGACTGTCTCCCGGCTGCCTTCACGCTGGCCCGTGGGGCCGGGGGAGTGGGATGGCTCGGGGGAGCCCGAGGTGGGACCCCAGAATGGGACCCGACAAGCCCTCCTACGCAGCCCCCGTCTGAGAGCGCCCCCGCCTGGGCTCCAGCTCTGTCACTGGGTCCCGGGCCCCTTGCCTGGCCTCGTCGGGGACGCCCACGTGGGGCCTGGGCCATGCGCTCCTCCTTGGTTAATCTCTGAGGTCCGCGTGAGGCTGGGGCAGGGCGGCCGCTCACGCGGACCTCGGTTAAGTCGGAACAGATGCGGTGTTGGCCCTCCCTGGGACTGAGGTGAGTGGTGGGCTCAGAGCCCAGTGCCTCTTGGCATTGATCTGTCCGAGCTGGGCCGTGCCACCTGTTAAAGACCCTTCCCATCCTCCACCTGAGGCTCAGGGTCTGAGGACTGGGCAGCAGTCAAGGCCAAGCGCTGTGCTGGGTCCCCTGCATCCCCTCCACTGTGACGTGGGCTGTTTCCTGTCTGTTGGGCGCCGGAGCCAGTCTGGTCCCAGCCCTGCTAATCTGGATGACAGTCCTTGCCGGGGAGAGGCCGGGAACGGGGGCATGGCCTTTGGCTCAAATGTCCAGATAATTAAGGAGAATCAACTTTCTGGTCAGGGATCCCTAGAAGCAAGGCCAGCTGTGCAGTTGTCTGAGACCTCGGAGAAGCTGTTGGGCATTTCACCCAGGGAGGCTTGGCAGGCAGGGCCCATGTCTCAGTGGAGCCACGGCAGTCGGAGCCTAGAGACAGAAGTTTCCACGATGGCCTCTGGGTCCAAAGCCCAAAGGAGCCTCCTCTAGCTCCCTGGGTGCACCGGGGCTGGGGGGGTTCCCCGGGGAAGAAGTCCACCCCTGGCCAGCTGCGCTCATGGCCTCGGCACTCCGTCACCCTCTGGGTCCCCTCCCTGTTCCCAAAGTTCCCGGTGCGTGAGGATGCCTGGCCCCTTCCCTCCTCAGGACAGCGTGCACACACGAGACGCTGACACCTCTGGGGAAAGATCACGGCATTTATCATATTTTCCTGAGAATCTGACACATCACAACTGACTCACAAAGTTGTCAACAGACTCACCCTCCCACTGAGGCCCCCTGGGGGCTGCAGGGGAGGCGCCTCCATTTCCTGGTCGGGAGCTTCCCCAGAGAAGCCATAGGGGGGAGGAAGCCCCCGTGGGGGCGGCTGCCCAGATCTGGGGGTGGTCCCAGTGGATGGGGAGCTGCCCCACCCCTCCCGCCTCCTCACCTGGTCCTCTGGCTGGGATGCTGGGGGGCTGCCGCCCACCCCGTCACACCCCCATTCACTCCCATTCCACCCCCACTCCATCCCCACTTCCCCCACCCCTCCCCAGGCCCAGGTTTCCCTCCTGCTGTCCTGGCTGTGTCCTGATCTCTGACCTCCTGGCAAACTTAAGAGGAAACGTAGAATTTTCTCCTTCGCGCTCGTTGAATCTTGCCGGTGGGTGGCCAGGTGCCCACTGTATACTCTCTCTGCTTTTCTGTATGTTTGACATTTTTCATCATAAAAAAATTGAAGAATATAAGCGCTGTCTCTATGTTGATGAAGATGATTATTATAAAAACCAAACCAGTGACCCCTACATGGTAAAGGGCATTCTGACTGCAAAAAGTCTATGTGGAAAAGCCACCCAGGCCCTCTGCCCAGAAACTTGGTTTTCCATCCGGACCCAGGCTTCTGTCCAGAGTGAGAAGGGAACAGATCAGAGACGGGGCTGACCAAGGTGGGGACCTGGAGGGGGCCGGCGGGAGCCCGTGCCCGGCACTCAGTATCTTTGCGTTCGCAGGAATAGCTGTCAGCTCTGAGGCACACACACCTTCCCCTCCCAGGCCACCCCTCCCTCTCCCCCATCATGGCCCCGAGGTGCACACCCGCCACCACGCCAGCGTGGCTGGTGGGAGCGAGCCCCCGCCCATGGGAAGCCCATGAGTGGGGGAGGAACCATCTAGAAGCCACAGGCAGAGGGGTGGTAGGGAGTGTTTGGGTCTCCAGCCTCCAGGCTGGGCCCATTTGGGGTCCCTGTCACAGGGTTCTGCACGGGGCCTGGGACTCAGCCTGTGACTGATGTCCTGTGGCCACAGCCATTGCCCACCCCACCGGAAGCAGCCGGCAGAAAGTTCCAATTGTGAGGTGTGCGCCCAGGCACCAAATCCCTTCTAGTCCTCTGGGTGGGCACAGCTGTGCCGTCTGTTTCCACAGCCGAGATGCTGGACCTGTCAGAACCTTCATTTCCCAATAGAAATTTCCTAGGCAAAGTTCAACAGGCATTAGCCTTGTTATTAGCAGCTATTTTGGCTCTACAGGCAAGGAGTTTCCTCATGTTGCCTCTCGGCAGACAGAGGGACAAAATGATCAACAAGAAGAACATGGCACTTCCTGTGGTGCATGTCTCCTTCCTTTACCGTCCATCCATCCACCCATCCATCCATCCATCCATCCATCCTCCCATCCATCCATCCACCATCCATCCTCCCATCCATCCATCCATCCATCCATCCATCCTCCCATCCATCCATCCATCCTCCCATCCAACCATCCATCCATCCATCCATCCTCCCATCCATCCATCTACACATCCATCCAACCATCCATCCATCTACACACCCACCCACCCATCCACCCATTCATCCACCCATCCATTACCCATCCCACAGACATTTGCTGGGCGCGCACTATCTACGTGTCAGGCACTGAGGTGAACACTGCACGGTTCCTCATGTTTGAGAGATGGGAATAGTTGATAAGAGAACAAATCAAGGCATCCACAGTGGAGAAAAGCAGAACGGGGTGGAGGCGGGTGGGGTCTGCCGCTTGCAAGGGGCCCCATCGCCTGGAGGCCACGTGGTGCTCGTGGGCGTTTTTTCTTCCTGTCTGTTGCAGGGCTCATCTTTGTGCATATCTGAGAACTGTCTCTCCCTCAGAATTGTACCCTCCAGGTTGGCACAATTTGCCCCACTCACCGCAGTGTGATGGCAAGGGGTGCTAATAATCTCTCTGTGTATCATTGTTTTCCCAACCACCCCGACTCTCGGCCACTGAGAACTGTTTCCCATAAGAATCGACACTTGCTTTCCCACAGCCTTCTCTTTCCTTTCTCTACCTGCTCGTGGATTTGGGAACGGCTGCCTCTGTGAGGTTTGAGGCTCCACCAGGGACCAAATCGGGCAGGAATGAAGGAATCCAACCTCACAGCATGACAGACACACAGGCCAAGCCAGGAGGTTGGACCAAACTATTTCCTCTGCGCTTTTGACACAACCTGCTCGGTGCCAGGACTCAGGGTCCTGTTGTACCCACCGGAGGAGTCTCCGTGTGTCATGAAATCGCCTGGAGCATTTTTCTGCAAAGCAGACCCTTTCTTCCAGGCTTGAGTAAGAAACAGAGCAGAAGATTCAGCCTATCTGAGCACAAACTTTCCGGTGACCCCTGGACTGAGCCTGTGTCACAGCTGGACCCTGGGGGTCCTTTCCAGGAAAGGCTTGCAGGGGTGGCCACCCAAGCAGGTGAGCACCGGCGGCCCTGGCACCAGCAGTGGAAGGAAGGGGTCCCAGCTGGGGGCCTAACTGGGCAGGAGTGCGTGGCCATGTCCTGCCCCTGCTGTCCCCTCGCTGCTGACTGTGCTGTCCCAGGCCGGTCCTGCCCTCCAGCTGTCAGGAGCAGCTTTCGGAGCATCGTGGAGAGCAGGGCCTTGTTTGTTTGGGAGCACAGAGCTGTCCCCTCCTTGCAGACAGGGAGCCAGAGCCCCTGCCCCGCCTCCCTCACGGCCCCCGACTCAGACCCAGGATACCACCAGCTCAGGATGGAGCAGGTGACAGCCACACAGCACCCAGAGTCAGGCGGCCCCTGCAGGGAGGGCCCCGGGGTGGCTGGGACTGTGACCATGTGTAGACGCAGCCTCTGCAGGGCTCACAGGAGAGGGTCAACTCAGGGCTCACGAACAGGCTGACCTGCACAGCATGTGCACCAGACAGTGTGCAACGATACTTACTGCAAAAGTTTCTTAACAGCAAAAGACCAAACAGAATGTAGGTTTGCACCCACAGGGAGCCGGTAAGTGTGCTGCAGCAAAGCCCACAGCGGGACACTATCAATTCCCTGATTCCCCAGCGGCAGCCGCAACAAATGACCACAATGTAGCAGCACCAAACAGCACAATTTACTGCTTCACATCCTGCAGGGCAGACAGCTGCAAGGCTCAGCTGGGCCCTCTGCTTGGTCCGCAGGCTGAAATCACAGTGTCACCCACTGAGCTCCAACCGGGAGGCTCCAGGATGGAGCCGCTGCCCGTTTGTCCAGGCTGGGCTCACGCGACCACAGTGGGCCCACCTGGGAACCCAGGAGGCTCTCCCCCGAGCTTAATCACATCTGCCAAGTCCCTCTGCCCGTGACGTGGCTCCAGGGGCTAGGCAGATCCGTATGTGAGCCTGACATGGAAGGATCCATAGCTGCAGTCAGAGGCGGCGGGCTGGGTGTTCAAGAAGGGCCACCCGGTCACCCATTTCCCTGCGGGGGCTGCCTCTGGGGAGGACCAGAGGGGCTGTGGGGGAGGTCCGGGATGGTGATGTTTCTTGGCATCAGCTTTGCACCTCTTTTCGTGCTGCACGGTGTTTATATATCATCTATTTGAAAAATTGTATCTATATGTATGAAAAAGGTATATTTTAAAAAACAAACAATGGGGCTTCCTGGTGGTGCCGTGGTTAAGAATCCGTCTGCCAATGCAGGGGACACGGGTTTGAGCCCTGGTCTGGGAAGATCCCACACGCCGTGGAGCAACTAAGCCCACGTGCCACAACTCCTGAAGCCCACGTGCCTAGAGCCCGCGAGCCACAACAAGAGAAGCCCCCGCAGTGAGAAGCCCGCGCACCGCAACGAAGAGGAGCCCCAGCTCGCCGCAGCTAGAGAAAGCCTGCGCGCAGCATCGGAGACCCAACGCAGCCAAAAATAAATAAATAAAATAGATACAACATTAAAGAAATAAAAAATGTTTAAAAAAAATAAAAATAAAATAAAAAACAATGAAAAGACGAGATGTAGAATGAGGTCTCGGTCAGGGCTCACCCTGAGGCTTGCACATTGGGGAGTTATTTTGGGCTCCCCGGCAGGTACTTAGTGGAAAGTCAGTCAAAGTCACCGACAGGCACTTGCCTTTACAGAACCCCGAGCTCAGCCTGGCGTTTTCGGGGCCCAGCAGCAAGGTTGTCCTTGAATTATGTGTGGGGTTGGCTTTCTGGATGGATGGGAAAGTGGTTACATACCCGCTCAGCCGGCTGTCACCTCCCTCTGCGCGGGAGGCGGCAGGCAGGGTATCTGGGCAGCCGAGATGAGTGCCTCCTGGGAGGGTGGGAGCCGGGCAGGTTTGCCTTTTCTTTTCAGGAGCGCCAGCATCTCTGGTCATCTGCTGAGAGATGTGATCACACCTCTTCTAGAGCCAAGAAGACACACCCGTTGACCACACGTGTCCTAGGTGAACAGCTGCTGGCCCTCAAGTCGCAGGGCTTGACAGCACCATTGTCACATACAGTTCATCCTAGATCTACCTGGTAATGGGGGTGACCGGCTGTGTGAGCTAATGGGCTTTATGCAAAGGAAAAGTAAGCCTCTCACATCTCTATGACAGGAGGTAGTTTGGGGTCAGGTAGTTTCTGCTCCCGCAGGTGCTGGAAGAGGGGCGCCATCTCCTTCATGACTGCATTTCAGGGAGAGATGGCTCCCAGCCCCCTGAGAAACAAGCCTGGGCTGGAAGCTGGCACGAGGCTTATTTAGCTTTTAAGGAGGTGTATTTTTCTCTCAAAGGGAGGTGCTATCAAAAGCTCTCTAAAATAAACACTTGAAGAAAAGGGGAGGGGCTCTTTCCCTTTTTGCAGCAGGAAAAATTCTTTTGTTTTTTTTCAACGTCTATTTACCCATATAGGGGCCAGCGGGGAGGTGTCCAGCCAGCCCTGCTGTAGAGCCCACAGGCCTGCGCTGGGCACACGGGGGCGCTCAGGACACAGGGGCTCCTGGCTCCGGGCCCCAGCCTGCCACTTCTCCTAGCCGGGTGATCCCAGCCAGGCTGTCCGACGCCCTGGAGCCTTGGTGCCCCGTGAAATGGCTGTGCTGACAGGTCCTTCCTCTGGCGCCGCTGCGGCAAGGACGAAATTGCAGGGCGCGCTGGAGATTCCAACCATTGGTCTCACGGCTGTGGTCGTGAGCAGGGCCTAGGACACACTTAAGGGCAAGTGGGGCACGTGGGGGCTGCAGACAGGCTGCCACTCAGAGGGGGAGTGGACGGGGGCGTCCCACGGCAGGTTTTGGAAACAGGGCATCCTAGACCAGGCAGGGACAGGCCTAGGATGGGCAGGAGGTGGGCAGGGCCCATCACATTCACCCTCCTGGTCACAGATGCCACCTTGCCATGTAAGAATCTGCCTCTCTGGCTTCTTGGGGCCCCAAGGGCTGAGGCCAGGGCTGCTCTGGCGGGGTTTGGGCTGGAGGAAAGGACCCCAGGGTGGAAGGTGGGCCTTAAAATTCCTTCCCTACTCATCCCCACTGAGGCTGGATTCCCACACCAGCAGTGGGCAGGGGCTGGGGGACAAGCTGCTCAGGGACACAGGCCTTTCCCCAGGCCCTTCCCCCATCAGTAAACTAGGGGCAGTACAGGGGCACCTGCTGGCGCCGCTGGGAAGCTCGGAAGGGGCCAGTCCATCCCAGGCCGGAACCCATAACTTCTGGGTAAATGCAGCTTCCCAGGCTCCCTCCTGAAGCCCCAGTGCAGGGGGTCCAAGAACCAGACAGCCTGGTGTTGGGGGGCGGTGCTGCGCTAGGAGGGGCCTGAACTGAGGCTAAGGAAGCCTCCCACCCTGAACCCCCGACGAGCTGCTCCCTCCTGGCTGGGTGCATACAGTAGGTGCTCATTAAATGCGTCAAGTGATGGAAACAGATGCAGACTGGTGGGCTGGGCTGTGGGGACTGGTGGGAACCCCAGGGGACCGTCGTCGGATGTGAGGGGACCGTGTGGGCAGCTCCAGGCCCCTTCAGCCCTGGGTTCACCTCAGGTAGGGGTCTGCGCCATCAGACAGGAGGCAGGGCTCTGCCTCCTGAGGTCCTTCTGGAAGCGTCCCTTTCTAATGGAGACGAATGATGAGGGTGCTCAGAGGAGCCTGACAGCCTGGAGAAGGAACTGAGTGATTAAGGGTAATCTGGGCCCAAGAGAAGTGACTAATGTGGACAGACAGCCTGCAGTGCTGGCTGCCCTGCTGGCCCGGCTCTCTGTGGACACCAGGGTCCCATCGCTGGGCTGGGCCGACTCCTGTAATGTCTGTAATGCTGCCCCCCACCCGCGTGTCCTCAAGGAGCTCAGAATAAAGCCAGCCCTGCCATCCAGCCCTGCCCACCTGTCCCCCTTCTAACCCTGGCTCTCCTGCTTTGGCCACACAGGTGTCACCCTCCCAGCCCCCGAGGGAGCGTGCCCCTCCCAGCCACTCCCTCTGTCTGCTCCCTGAGAGCCCACCCCACGATTCTCACCTCCTTGTCTGTTTTCCTCATTCTCATCTGTGTCTCTCCTGCCCAAGCCCAGGGTCCTGCCCTGCTGCAGCACCACTGGGTCCCCAAACAGCCCGGGCCTGGCACTCAGGAGGGGCTCAGGTACATCTGTCCATGGGAATCTCCAGCCACTCGGTGGGCTCTGGGGGAGTGTAGCCAGGGCTGCCCCCCTTGCTGCCTCCTCCAAGCAGCCTCGCTGGATTAGAGTTACCATGGGCCTGGGGGGGTGGGGATGCCCCAAGTACCTGGGAGGGTGGGGGAGGGCAATTTGATGGTTTCTCGGGCACCCCCTCCCTGCTCCTCCTGAGGCACCAAGGGTGGCGCAGGTGATTTTGAAATGAGGTTTTCACGTCTCCATCAGGCTCCTCAGATGACCCTGGGTGGCAGAAGCTGTAATCTGTGTGCTCATTAGTTGTCCAGGAACAGCGCATTTGGAGGAATAGGGGACGATGAAGTGATCCCTGGTGTGGGGCCGGTGGACTGATGAGGGCGGAGCAGCTGCCCGGGGGCTGTGGACGTGTGGCCAGAGGTGCGGTGGGGAGAGGGGGTCCCGGTGGAGGGAGGGTCAGGCCGGAGCTGGGAGACCCGAGTGTCCTCTGCCTTGCTGCGGACCCCAGGTGACGTGGGCAGAGACCCACTCTGAGCCTCAGTTTCCCCATCAGTTAAAGGAACCACCCCCCCTCCCTGACACGGAAACCAAGGCATGGAGGGGCCCGGCAACTCCTGCCAGGTCGCACAACCTGAGAGAGGGCAGCCGGGTGTTTCGTGTCCCTTCCCTGCTGTTCCCCCCTTCCTGTCTCCCTTTCCTGTCCCTGCCCTCATTGCTGTCCCCTCAGCCTTCCCTGGGCTGCATCCAGGGACAGCCTGATAAGGAAAGGGGGGAGGGGTATAAAGGGCTCCCCGTCCCAACCCCCCAAGACACCCTTGAAGGGCCATCCCCGTCTCTGGGCTCCCATGGGGTCAGCTGAGGCATGTTGGGACATGGCATGCCCTCTGCTTGGACACTCGGGGACCTCTCACCTGCACAGGAAAATTTGCTTTTGGAAACATCTGAATGTCAGAAATTTATTTTAACTTTGTGTCTAAAAAAATGGCTTTTTGGGTGCAGACAAAGGAAGAGGGGAGCGCTGTGTGCACTGACATGGCTGCAGCCGCACGTGTGTATTCATGTGCATGCATATACATGTGCACGCATGTATGTGTATATGTGTACATGTGTGCGCGCGTGTGTGCACGTGCATGTGTGTGTGCATGTGTGTGCGTGTGCGTATATGTGTGCATGTGTGTGTGTGTGCACGTGGCAGCGTGCACTCCATTCAAGGACTGGCACTTTTGTTGGCAGCGGCTGGCAGTGCCCACAGCCCCGGGTGTTGTGCTCGCCCATCTGCCAGCCTGATTACCTCCAGGTGGCACTAAGCAGAGACTTCACTCTGTACTTTGTCCTTTCATGTTATTTCAGTTTTTCATGAGAGAATGAATTGCTTTTATCATAAAAGATAAAGGTTTTGCATCTTGAAAGTTAATGTGTGCACAGCAAGCTAGATGGGGGGGGCTCCGGGTGGGGGGACTGGGTCCAGCCCAGCCCACCTCTCGGGCCTCACTCCCGCTCCATCCGGGTCCAATTCTCTCCCTGGAGGCTGAGCTCACATTCCTTGAGGAGTGAAGAGGTGGGTAGGTAGACATGTAGGCGAGCCGGGAGTTCTGGAGCTGTGGCTGCACTGGAGCCCCGTGCAGGTGCCGGGAGCTGGCTGGACGCGCGCTCCCACTTCCTCCCAGGGCGTCCTTGGCTGTGGCAGGCGACTCCCTCGAAGTTTCCTTATAGCTTCGCTGGGGTCCCCGGGGGTTCCGAGAGCAGGAGGAGGGGAGGCGGGCTTGGGGGCCCAGATGGTCAGGAGGGCAGCGGCCAGGCAGTAGCCACCCCCACCACCAAGCTGGACCGCAGGCTGAGAACTGGCACCCTCAGAGCTGAGGAATGAGGCCTGGGGGCGGGAGGCACTCCGCGGCAGAAGTGCAGACTGGGCGTGTGTGCGAGCATGTGTGTGCATGGTGCGGGTGCACGCGTGTGCGCTGGGGGGACCCTCCCGGGTGGAGGGGCAGCCGCTTGTGGCCCCTCGTTCTGCCCCTCCCCCTTCCCCAGCTGGCTCCGGGCCTTCCCCTTGTCCCATTCTCTCCTTCATCAGTTCAGCCTGGGTGGGGTTTCCGTGGTGTTCTGATAAAAATTGGAATTCAAATCATAATTGTGGGAAGCAGTGGGGGGCAAGTGGGAGGCAGGAGGGGATGGGGAGGCAGGGTTGGGGGGAAGAGTTGGATCGGGGGCAGCTATCCTGTACTCAGGCCCCCTGCAGCCAGCCACTGGCTGTTTTTTTTCTTTCTTCAAATGTATTTTTAAATGTATGGAATTCTCTCCCAAGCCCTCCTCCTGTTGCCTAGCGACAGCGATGGGGCCAGAGGTGCCTTCCTATAGGAGAGTGGATTCCTCTCTTGTCCCTGTGCTGGAACAGGGATGGGAGCTCAGCAAACCTGCAGGAGGTGGGCAGGGGGTCGTCCAGAGCTCTGGCCCCATGGGACAGTGGCATTGAGGTGCAGCTAGGGTTTGGGACTGCCTACCATTGTCCCCAAATGTCTCTCTCCATGACTGGCCTGAAATTCACTGTTGGAGTTTCATTCCTTTGGCTATTCTTGCAAAATGTCAGTGCACCTATTGGAGCTTTGCCAGTGAATCCTTTACACCTCAGAGTCAGTGGGACTTCTGAGACTTCCCTGCTGACAGGGCGGGTGAGTCAAAAGCACAGAAGAGGCCCTGAGCAGCCCTGTGCCAATCAGAATGGGGTGGCTTTGAGGCAGCCAGGCCTCGAGGGGCACCTGGCAGGTGGGTGAATGAATGAAGGGGGGCGTGGGGAAGACTGCTGAGGAGACTCAAGGCGGGGAACAGGGGGCCTGCAGTCTGGAAAGATGCTTTCCTTCTCGTCCCCCAGGCTGGGGCCTCCGGGGGTCCCGCTGCGGTGAGATAAAGGCAGAGCAGGGGAAGAGGAAAGAGGAGGCGGGGGGCGCCCCGCTGCAGAAGGTCCCCGGCTGCCGGGAGGCTCCAGACAGGGCGGCTGTGTCTGAAGACAGGCTGAGTGTCCTGGCTCCCCACCTGCCGGCCCCCAGGGAGGAGCTGCTTTGTTCCCTCGGCTCCCTGAGCTGGTCGGAAGGGCCGTGGAGACCAGGGGCAAACAGGCACAGGACCCCACACCGCGCTTTGTCGGGCCTCACCTGTGCCCAGGCCACAGATCAGGACCCTGAGGGGCAGGGCGTCACCACACAGCCACTGTGGACCCAGGTCTCCCGACTCCAGGCTCTCAGAGACCAAGCGCATGTGTTTTCAGTAAAAGGGCCCAGTCGGGGGCCATCTGCCGTGTCAGTGACCTTCTCATGAATGAGCGAGTGAGCCAGCGGGTCCGCCGGCCCTTCCGCGTGGGAGTGCATCACGGGTGCACAGCCTCCTTTATTCCCTTATTGAGGGAGTCGGAGGATGTCCCTGTCACTGCAGGACGTGTGGGGTGGTGAGGGTCAGCGCACACCACAGGGTTTCACCATCACTGTGCCCAGCCACGCGGGCACTTGGCTCTGAGAGCAGACACATGCGGCACACAGAGCTAGCCTCTGGGGCTCCACGGTGACGGGCCGGGAGCTGGGGCGGTCAGGAGGGTTGTCTGGCAGGGCACGGACACGGGGCCCCACCAACGTGAAGTGGGCAGACAGTAAAGTGGACTCAGGCTCAGCAGCGGACCCTGCCCATCTGACCCCAGCAGGGTCTGGGCAGTGGGCATCTCACCCCGTGTCCACTCTGCCCCCACCTCAGGGGACCGTCCCTTCTGTCCGCTCCGGGCTGGGTCCTCCAGGGCCATCACACCCAGCCCTGGCCGAGAGGGTGGGATGACCACGTCCACTTCTCAGATGGGGTAACCGGGGGCTCGGGGGAATCATGGTGTGTCTGGGGCCCAGGGAGGGCCTGAGGACCTGTCACAAAGAGTCCAGGTCCTGCTGAAGCCGACGCCCGAGCCCAGACTCAGTCTTTGCTGAACTCTGATGCCCACTCGCTGAGCCGGGCTGGGGGCTGCACTGACCTCGGGCCCATCTGCTGGACTCCCGTGTCCCCTGCCCAGAGCAGATGCCCGTGTGGGAGCTCCGGGCTGGCCTCGTCCCCTGCACTGGTGGCCACTGGGTCACGGGAGGGCTGTCTGGCCTGGGGACTAGCTGTGGGCCTGCCCCCAGGCCTGTTCTTGGTGAACAGCTTGGGGGAGGATTTTGTGGGGCTCAAGTATATAATACCCCGATTCATAGCAGAGCCCAGATCTGAAGTGGCCGTGGATATCGTAGTATCTGACTCGTCATTTTTGTGCGTGGGGAGACCGAGTCCCCGCTAACTCCAGACCAGGGGCAGGTCACCTGATCCTGAGTCAGTGCCCCCCAGGCAGGCGGTCTGCCCGTCTGTCTGACTGTCTTCCTTCTGGGCAGATGTGCTTCCAGGCCCAGGGAGGACCTGCTTTAAAAGGCCTGCGCTTCGCTTCTGGGCCCCTGGCTACTCGTGGTCCCGGCTGGTCCAGGGCAGCTCCCCTGGGACCCGCCTTTCCCTGGCTCAGGGCACCTTCCTGGGGCCGGGCCATCCTGTCTGGAGACCGGATCCCAGAGTCCAAGGAGGCGCCTGCCTTTCTGGGCGCCCGAGCTGGGGCCAGGCCTGCCTGCTGGCCGTGACAAACGAGTCTGGGCCCCCGCCTGGCTGCCGGCCAGTGGGCTGCCTGTACCCAGGGCCCCTCCTCCATACCTGTGGCCTGGACCTCAGCGCTGGCCTCTTTCGGAGAGCTGGCCGGCTCCCCTCTGCCTTGCGGCGTCCACCCTGAAGCAGGTGGGAGCTGGGCTGCAGGAGCTCAGCTGGACAGCGGGAGGGAGAGCGTGTGGGGACGTGCCTATCCTGGGACCCACTGACCTGGCCTTGTGTCCGCAGAGCCAGGATGGAGAACTGCGAGGCTGAGCTGCCCTGTGGTGTCCCTGCAGAGCTTTGGCACCTTGGCCTGGGGAGGACAGGCGGCCTGCGGGGGGGTGGGGGGGGCGATGCCAGGGCTGGGCGCTGCCAGGCCGGTCCCTTCATTGACCTCTTGTGACATCAGAGCTTCCTGGGATTCGTCCTTGGAAAGGTGGTGGGTCGGATGCCTGCTGCACAGGGGCTGACCCGGTCCTGAGCTGCCCGGAGGCCCTCTCGGCGGTGCCAGGACAGCGGTGGTCCTGCCCACCGGGCTCCTCCCAGCGCCAGCTCTCGGAGTCACCACCCTCCGGCCCCAACCTACTCCCTTCATGTCTTTCTCCCTCAACATCCATTAGTCCGAGAACAAAAAAGACGGTCTTTCACCCAACGCTAATTTCTCCTCATTAAAGGCCCTTTTTGGACCTGGGAGAGGATCTGTCTCTCTTTCTGGCTTTGAAAGACGAGGGGCGCAGGGGAGGGTGAGAGACGAGAAGCCAAAAGGAAGTGCAGCCTCTGGGTGTGGGTGCTGGGTCCTGGGCCTCGGATGCCACGGAGCGGGCCCAGGGCCGAGCCCCGTCCAGCTCCCAGGCACTGGGCGGACAGGCGGGGAGGCCGAGTGGCAGCTCCTCCGTGACCCCCCCCGGCCCCCCGCCTGGCCCCGCCCGGGCCTAGTACAGCGTCTCCCGGGTGACATTGCTGGAGAAGGTGTGGCTGCCGGACACGCTGCTGGCCTTCCTCGAGAAAGCCGGCCTCCTCCTCCTGTGCCCCCACAGGGGGCAGAGGCAGGCCAGCGTGGACAGGAAGATCTGGCGGAAGTTGGCGGAGACGAGGTTGTACAGCACGGGGTTGATGGTGGAGCTGACGTAGAAGGCGGCGTTGGTCAGCATGTAGAAATAGTGGTAGAAGTCATACAGGAACCTGGGGTGGGAGAGGACACTCAGGCTGGCGGGCCAGACACAGGCCGCACGGGGCAGCCCGTGGCTGACGCGGGGGCCTGGGACAGTCATTGCAGACTGCTTGGACATCTCTTGAAGTGGGGATATTTCACAGTCAATTCCAGGGCTCCAGTTTCTCTTGAGAGGTTGGAAGTTCTGAGCACACTCCCGCCTGGCACCGGTCAGCTGAACTGCCGAGCTGAGCTGCGGCCACCCACCCAAGGCCAGCTGGGCAGTCCCCCTTGGCCGCAGTCTCCACCTCTCCCTGCAGCCCAGCTGGCCTGCCCTTCCTTGTGCAGAATCTCAGCCCCCCGCTCAGGGCTGCAGGACGTGGCCGGGGCCTGGCCTCAACGGAACAGCCAGGCCAGGAACCCCCTCTGCACCTCCCAGACAGCTGTGCACCTCACCTCGACTTGCTTGCCTCCGTGCACAGGGATCTCACCCCCTCATCTGGCATCTCACTTCACCACCAGGCGGCCCTGAGTTTCAGAACCCCTTTACTTTGGGCTGTGTTCCACGCCCTGTACCTTCTCCTCATCCTTTCTAGATTTTCCCTCCCTAGTGGCTCCCCGACACTTGGAAGAGCCCACGACCCTGGGACCTGGCAGCCCCGCTATGCAGAGGAGCTCACGCAGCGGGGCTGAGGCTACCGTTGTGTGGAGGCCGGCTGGCGAGGCCGTTGTCCATACGTCGCAGTGCGGGTGTGATGCTCTCGGAGTCCCAGGGGACCTCCTGGCAACTCCTCCAGGCTGGGGGTGGTCTGGGGGCCCCGACAGTCGCCATCGCTCCTCCCACAGCCAGCAGCGCCAGCCCTTCCTGTCGCTCTCCAGAAGCCCCCAAACCTGTGTTGTACTGACTGTTTTAGGACTTGCTTTCCTTTTACGAAGCAGCTTCCAGGGTGTCTGTCCCTCTAAGGCCTCTGCCTTCCCTGCCCTATCACAGCCACACCTGACGGCCTGTCGGGGGATGCTGACCCGCCCCCACCGCCCACGCTGAGCTGCCCCTCTCAGCGCCCCCAACCCCTACCCTCAACTGTTTTGGGAAGCACGCCCCCAGCTCAAGCCTCACCCCCTCGGCCCCAGCCTCCCACACTCACGGGGTCCACTGCTCGTCCGAAATGTAGCAGAACATGAGGCGTCGCACGTGGTAGGGTAGCCAGCAGACCACGAAGGCGATTACCACGGCACCTGGGACACGGAGGGATACAGGCCTCAGGGAGGTGGAGGGCGATGTCCCGTGTTCGTGGACTGAAACAGCTAATAGTGTGAAGATGACAATGCTGCCCAAAGTGATCTAGAGATTTGGTGGAATTTCTATGGAAATCCTGATGACATTTTTTGCAGAAATAGAAGAATTCATTGGGAATCTCAAGGGATGCTGGACAGACAAGACAATCTCGAGAAAGAAGAACAAAGCTGGAGGACTCACCCTTCCTGACTTCAGAACCTACCACAAAGCTACAGCCATCCAAACAGAGTGGTAATGGCATGAGGACAGATGTATAGACCCATGGACTAGAACAGAGGACCCAGAAATAAGCCCTCCCATATATAGTCAAATGACTTTCTACAGGGCACCAAGATCAAAGGGAAAAGGGTTGTTTTTCTTAACAAATGTTCTGGGAAAACTGGATCCCCACATGCAAAAGAATGAAGCTGTCCCCTTACCTCACACCATCTGCAAAAATTAACTCAAAATGGATCAAAGATCCAAACATAAAAGCTAAGGTATAAAATTCTTAGAAGAAAATATAGGACAAAACTTGCACAACATTGAATTTGAAAAGACAACAAGGGAAAAAATAAATAATTTGGACTATATAAAAATAAATAACTGTGCATTAAAGGTCACAATTGACAGTGAAAAGGCAACCTACAGAATGGGAGAAAATATTTGCATCACATATCTGATAAGGGATTAATATTCTGGGTATATAGAAAACTCAACAACAAAAATCAAACAACCCAATACAAAAGCAGGCAGAGAACTTGAATAGACATTTCTCCAAAGAAGAGATAGCAATGGCCAATACGCACATGAAAAGATGCTTAACATCACTGATCACTAGGGGAATGCAAATCAAAACTACAATAGGATACCACCTCATACCCAACAGGACAGCTACTATAAAAGAAAAACACAGAAAAGAGTAATTTGGGGGAGGATATGGAGAAACTGGAACATTTGTACACTGTCGGTGGGAATGTAAAATGGTGCAGCCACTTTAGAAAACAGTTTGGCTGTTTAAAAATATTTTTTAATTCAATAAATTAAAATTCTACTCCTGGGTATATGCCCCCAAAGAACTGGAAGCAGGAGCTCAAACAGATACCAGTAGCTCATAGCAGCGCTACTATTCAGAGTAGCTGAAATCCATGGATGACGGATAAACAAAATGTGGTCCATCCGTACAACAGAATATTATTCAGCCCTAACAAGGAAGGACATTCTGACACAGGCTACAACATAGATGAACCTTGAAGACATTACACTATATGAATAAACCAGTCGCAAAAACCCCCAATGCTGTGTGATTCCACCTAAAGGAGGTCCCTGCAGGAGTCAAATTCACAGAGACAGAAAGTAGAAGGTGGTTGTCAGGGGCTGGGGGAGGGGGTGGGGACTCGGTGTTTAATGGGAAGAGTTTCAGTCTTACAAGGTGGGAGGGCTGGTGGTGATAGCCTCACAGCAACATGGGCATCTACACTGCTGCTCAACTGTGCACTTAGAAATGGTCATGATGGTAAATTTTATGCTCTGTATATTTTACCACAATGCAAAAGAAAGCACCCAACCACTTGGGAAAACTTTGGGCCAAATGTGCTGTCCCGGGGCAGAGAGAAGGGCGTTCCCCGAGATGTGCGTCATCTTCTTGGGGACGTGGGGGGATCTGTGGGAGGTCCTGGGTTTGGGGTCCCCGCTCCAGGGCTGCTGCCCTGACCCCATGGGCCCAGGATACCCACTCTGGGGGGCTTGCGGAGACCCTGGGCCGGGGAGGTCCCAACGGAGGCACTGCCTGCTGGCAGCAGGGGTTGGTGGCACCGGGCTGCTCCAGAAAGCCTGCCCGCACACAGCAGAAGCAAACGCTGCCGCCCTGCCCACCGGACACTGCCTGTCGGTCACCTGACCCGCGGCTGTGGGGGGCTGAGCTGGCCCAGGTGCGAAGCACACCCGAGTCACTCTCCCGTCAATCACATGATGTGGACGGATGTAGACATGATGCTATTTTGGAAACACTGGAGTAATAAATGTTCCAAATGAATTTTACCTGTTTCTTCTGACTGTTTAAAAAAGTGGTTACTGGACCATTTAACATCCCACGTGGGCCCTGCATCACGTTCCTTTTGGACAGAGCTGCGGGGACCTTTTCCTTCCAAGACCAGTGGCTGCAGAAGGTGAGGGGCAGGCAGCCCGGGGCAGGGTGGAGATGGGGCGTGGATCCTGGGGTGGTGGGAAGCACAGGGTAGGCGCTCTGGGGGACAGGGGTGGGGGGTGCCGGGGCTGCCTCGGGAGAGCAGCGAGGGAGCAGGTTGTTTTGAGGAACCCTCCTCATGATGCACCTGTGGGCCCAGGCCAGGCCCGGGGACACACAGAGGAAGGATGGACCCTCACAACCCACAGAAATGTAGGGTCCACCCCACACGATCCTTCAGGGTCCCCTACTAGAATCTGTGCAGAGGGACTGCACCTCCAGCCTCTCCAGCTGGCACCCCACTGCCCGGCACGCAGGGGGACCCCAACTCTGCGGCCCTGGCTTTGTGAGCAAACTGTCCGACTCAGCCGGTGCCAGGAGGCTTGCTGAATCGGTGGATGGATGGATGGATGAGTGAGGGAGACAAGAGAAGCCCGACCCCAGGGGGAGCCGGCACTCTGAGCCTCAGCCCGGACGCGCTCCGTTCCCCGGGTCTCTAAACCTTCTGTCTGTGGTACCCAGCTCGCTGCTTTGCTGGCCCTGGTGGCCGCCCGCCGCCCGCCCCTCGCAGGGCCCAGCGGTTACGTACGTAAGACCCGGACGCCGTGGCGCAGGGCCTGGACCCGGCCGGGCTCGATGGACATGCTGAACGAGCTATGCTGGTCCCCAACTGTGCGCACCTGGCCCTGCTCGGCCGCCTGGCGGACCATCACGGTCAGCTTGTTGGCAATGATGGTGTTCAGGACGGAGATGGCCACCATGGGGAACACGAAAGACATGAAGGTGTTGATCTGTGAGAGGTGGAGAGGGGCGGCCCGTGAGGCCGGGGCAGGGGACGCGCCCTGGCGCCCGCCCCGCCCCGCCCCGCCCACCGGCCCAGGTGTAGGGGTTGGAGCATGGGCGGCGCTCAGTCTGTCCGTTCCCAGGCTGACTCTCTGCCTGCTCCCACAGCCCTGGCTCCCTGGGGGAGGTTTTCAGACTCTCCGTCAGCTTGGGGAGCCCCCAGCCTGTACACAGTGTGGAGTAAAACACTGGGGCACCCCGGCTGCGGTGAGGGGCCGGGGCTCTGCGTTCCCGGGTCTGGACAAGGAAGCGGTCCCTCCTGACTTCTCTCCAGGATGGCTCACCCAGCGTCCCTCGTCCTGCACACGGACAGCTCACGTTAGGACACGAAGGGGAGACCCGCCCCCCCGCCCCACTGCCTCTCAGCGCATTGAAAAGCGCTTCTCGTTGGCACCTCCACCTTCCACGTTTCTCTGCCTCTGGGGAAAGTGAGTCTCCGGGTGCCGAGGGGCTTACCAGTCACCAGCTCCTCAGCGACACCAGGCTGAGACCCGCCTTCATGGGCACCTGCTCAGCCCGAGCAGCTGTGGCCTCCCTGAGCTGCCACTGGCGTTGCTGACAGGGACGCAAAACTGCCAGTGCACGCATATGGCCCTGACCAGCAATGGGGAACAGGCCTCCCACCGAGCTGGTCCTGAATCCAGCATCACCTCCCAGGGCCCCGGAGTAACAAGCCTCTGGTGTAAAACCGCGTTTGGCGCTGGCTTTTGAGCACGCTGGTCCTCACGCCACGTTCCGACGCCCGAGCTTCTAAGTGTGAGCTCGCGAGCCCTTGTGAGGGGGCGGTGCCTCTTCTCCATGCCCCCTACCCAACCGCCGCCGCCCTTAACGCTCACGTGAACTTCAGAGTCAAAGAGCAAACGGCTGCACCTGGAGAGACACCTGCACTGGCCCCACCTGGTTCCTGGGGTCTGCACGGGGGTGCCCCGGGATCCAGACTGCCCCCTCCACCTCCTCACTCGGGTTTGCGCACAGCCCTGAGAGCAGAGCCGAGGGTCCCGCGTGGAGGTCTCCTCGATGGTAGACAAGGACTGTCTCAGCAGGGTAAGGACCGTACAGCTCTGTCCTGCTAATGCGGCAGTGGCCAGCAAGAAGCTAAGAGGTGCTGGAGGCTCTAGAACGCCAATGGGTTTGCCTCCTGGGCCTCCTGGATGTCAGGCGTCTGTCCCGAGCAGGGCAGCTCACGCGGCCCTCTCTTCGGGGCATTGGCCGATGCCTCCGCAAGTCCTGCCCGCCCCACGGTGCTCCAGGTCCCGCTTGGGAGGACTCTAGGCATCCAGGAGATGGTGGCTGAGGTCGCCTCTGGCTCCTTTTGAAAAAGACTCCCCTAAACTAGAGGACAAACACGTCAGACAGGGGCCGCGTGGGCCCTCGGCAGGCGTCCTTTCCACACTTGCCAGCCCTGCGCCTGTCACTAGTCACCCGCTGGGTGCTTGGGAGTGGCCTCCCCTGGGCACCCTTCTCTCCTGCATCCACTGAGCTCAAGTGGCGGTCTGGAGGTCCTCCCGCAGGACGATGATGGGCTGGTGCGGCTGAGGGGCAGCTCTGGGCTGGGGGCTGGGCTGGGGTGCAGGGGGATGCCGGGCCTGGGCCCAGGAGACAAACCAATTCCTGTGAGTCACCACAGCCGGGCATAATTTAAACAAAACAAATGTATTCAACACAGATTTTAAATGTCAAAACATTTGAAATACCGCACTTCGATGAGCACAGACAGCAAAAACAGCCACCTCTGGGGGCCGCGAGCGGTGGACCAGGGCCCAGGCCCCCAGCAGATCCCCCCGTTGGGAGAAGTCCAGGCCCTGATCCTGAGGCTCTGGAGTGGGGAGAGGGGCCCCGGCCCTGCAGGCCCCCCCAGCAGAGGCCTGCGGACGAGGCTCGGGCCGGCGTGGGCTTCCGGAGGGGCATGTCTTCTCTCAGCCTCCCCCCGCCCCCGCTCCAGCCTGGTGACTGAGAGGGAACCTGGGTTGTGGGGCACCAGGGCGACGCCTGGCTCTCGGGGTCGCCTTCTCTTGCCGAGGCTCACAGCACGGATGGGAGCTCAGCCTGTACCCCTTTCCTGCACTCCACCCCCAACTTCTGGGAACAGGGGAGCAGCCCACTCCCAGCAACAAGCAAAGAGAAGGGAGTGTGCTAAGCCCTGTGCAAGATGTCCAGGAACCACTGCAAGCGTAGCCACAGGAAGGACAGAGGGGAAGGAGGGGCAACCGGGGCCCTTCCAGACAGAGACATGCAGGCGTGGAGGGATGCGGCTCGTCTATGCATTTGTCCCAGTAAAATGTGAGACCACCTGGGGATAGACAGCCTGACTCTCAAATTCAAACGGAGAAAAAGATAATCTAAGAGCAGCCAGGAAGGTTCTGGAAAGGAAGGTGACAGGTCCGTAGGGGACGGGAGGCCTCACCCACTATGGGAGGACGCTAAAAAGAGATTCTATGAGAATAGTTTGGCGCGAATAAATCTGGGGGGGGGGGAGGAGAGAGGCCAGGAGCAGTTCCCGATGAGGCAAACGTGGCCTGTGGTAAAGGCAGCGTCCGAACCAGTGGGAGGAGGTGGGTGACGGGCTGCAGAGCCGGGGGCTGGGCGCTCAGGGCCTGCCGCTTCCACGGTCCCTTCCCAGGACCTCCGTCCGCTTCCCTGGAAACACCCACCCCGCTCCATTCCTGGCCAGTGGGCACATTCCAAAAGGCCCGGGTGAGTCCTCATTGGACACGCACAGGCCGCACGTTCACCTCTCCACCAATCACGTTTGTCCTATGAGAACCAGCCCCAGGCCTGCTGTTCAGAAGAGAGACCCCACCTTTGTGGGGGGCCTGCTGAGCAGGAAACTGCTTTTGTGCCCATAGGTTCTGTTCTCCCACGTTGCGTGGGAGACCTGCCTAGGAATGGGCCGTCACAGGTGAAAGGAGAGCACCCTGGAGGGCCTAGTCTCTGCTCTCCAGCATTGGTAATTTTGTGAGGGACAGAGAGTGAAACGGTTAAGCAGTAAAAAGAAAGTGGAACAGGACACAGGTCTGTCTGGGAGGAAGGGCTGCCCCCGACCTGCCTGCAAACAGGTGCGAGGCGCCAATGGAATGCGCATAGCCTGGCTCGCAGTCACGGGGTCCTCACGCCTCTGCCTCCTCCTTCAAGGCTGTCGTCCCGTCTACCCTTCCTCTGAGGGGCAACAGCTTGTCTTGTACCGGCCTGTTTCTCTCTGATCCCACTGTGTTTAGGTGAAGAGACAGCCCCTGGACTCTGGAGCTTCATGGCTCAACACCAGCCTGCGGTGAGTGGGAAGGTGCAAAATACCGCTCAGGGGCTTCCCTGGTGGTGCAGTGGTTAATAATCCGCCTGCCAATTCAGAGGACACAGGTTCGAGCCCTGGTCCGGGAAGATCCCACATGCCGCGGAGCAACTAAGCCCATGTGCCACAAGTATTGAGCCTGCGCTCTAGAGCCCACGAGCCACAACTACTGAGCCCACGTGCCACAACTACTGAAGCCCATGAGCCACAGCTACTGAAGCCCACGTGCCACAACTACTGAAGCCCGTATGCCTAGAGCCCGTGCTCCGCAACCAGAGAAGCCACCGCACTAAGCCCGCGCACCGCAACAAAGAGTAGCCCCCCCACTCGCCACAACTAGAGAAAAGCCTGCGTGCGGCAACAAAGACCCACCACAGCCAAAAAAAAAAAAAAAAAAAAATCTCTCTCAGGGTGTTTGCAAAACTCAGCGGCTTGTACAACAGCTTCTGATGGGAGAGGCGGAGAGAAGGGGCTTCCTGTCAAACCCTCCAATGTAGATGGCCTCGCTGGCCTGGCAGGGGCCACCCCCAGCAGATGACCAGTCCAGCCAGGCCCAGGCTTTAGGGACCGCCTCCTCCTAACCGCCTCACCCAGCAAACGCTGAAAGTCCCCTCCCTCTCGGCCACCACCAAGGGCAGGACAATGATGCAAGTCACTCCAGAGTCCCTGTTTGTCACTGTCACTCAGCACAGCCCTGCTCGAAAAGCAAAAACCCAGGACAAGTTCAATGCCCCCCCACTCGGGCTGGTTGATAAGTTATGATGCATCCACACCACAGGGTGCTGTAGACACTGAGAATGACCAACAGGGAGGGCCAAGGTCATGGTTTAGTGGAAAGAGCAAACACAGAGCAGCTGGTGCCTCTGTAAAGTAAGGAGCTGTCTCTACGCCCAGGATGGCTCCCTGGAGAGAAGCCTAACAGAGGCTGACCCAGGCCGACTCAGGGAAAGGGCAGGGAGCTGGGGGGCTCCGGGCACACACTCTTGACCTTAAAGCACCTGAGTGGAATGAACGTGTGTCCTGTGACAGGTGCCCGGGCCCCTGTTCCCACAGTGACACAAGAAGAACACACCCCACCTTGCCGCCCTGGGATGGGGGTGTTGGAGGTGGAGGGCACCAGATCTCAGTGCATCCACCCTCGCTTTGTAGGCGGGACACCAGGGCTGGGAGGGCAGAAACGGTCCTTTATGGTGACACAGCCCAGAATCTCCCGGGTTGACATTGTCCGAGTAACTCTGCCCTCCAACATCCCTCATCTCATGAGCACCCAGACCCTCTGGACGCTGCTGGGATCCCACCCAGGAGGGCACACGCGGTCCACGGCAGACAAGCGTCTGGGAAAGAAGACAGATGAGCGTCGAGGGCCCGCTGCTCTGTGGGTCAGAGCCCTGACCGCAGGCCTGATTGTCTGAGGAGAAGCCCAGTGTGTGCCTTTAGGGGAGGGACCCCGAGCCTCCCCAAGAACTGCCTGCATTGCTGAGGCACCAAGTGAGTCATCTTAGGGCCTGAAAGGCCACCTCGGGTAGGGGAGGGGGCTCCATGGACTGTGTGCAGCTCCGGGCTTAGCTTGGCCACTCGGGCCACTAGTCCCAACCCCTCACAATGCAGTCCTACCCGCCATTAGGTGGCTCTAGTACCAGATTTGGACTCAGCATAGAGTACTTCCACTTTCTGGTTGATACACACTCTTTAGCTAACTCTTTTTTTCTTTTTAAACAAATTTATTTTATTTACTTATTTTTGGCTGCATTGGGTCTTTGTTGCTGTGCACGGGCTTTCTCTAGTTGTGGTGCGCAGGCTTCTCATTGCAGTGGCTTCTCTTGTTGTGGAGCATGGGCTCTAGGTGCGCGGGCTTCAGTAGTTGTGGCACGTGGACTCAGTAGTTGTGGCTCGCGGGCTCCAGAGCACAGGCTCAGTAGTTGTGGTGTTGCAGAGCACGGGCTCTAGGTGCGTGGGCTTCAGTAGTTGTGGCACACGGGCTTAGCTGCTCCGTGGCATGTGGGATCTTCCCGGACCAGGGCTCGAATCCATGTCCCCCGCACTGGCAGGCGGACTCAACCACTGCACCACCAGGGAAGCCCCCCTTTAGCTAACTCTTAACAGAGTGCTTTCCATGAGCCAGACCTATGTTCAGTGACTCGCATGTCTCACCTTGTGGAATATGCACATAGAAGCTATTGGTGCTCTCACTTTATGGAAGAAAAAGCCCAGACAGAGTCTGACCCACAGCCCAGTGCTCGCTTCCGTGTCCTGGGGCCTGTGACGTGCAGAGAGCAGAGAGCAGACGAATGGAGAACCCCCTGGTCGTGGGCAAGTGTCGGGGGACTTCATTTCGGTGGATGCATGCCCCACCCCCAGCTTCCAAAGAGGACACTTTGGGTAACTGCAAAAACTTGACAACAACTTCTAGTCCAAAGGCCACAACTCCGTGGTAATCTCTCAGGACTGAACATCTGTCCATTACTCTCTCCTTTCTTTTTTTTTTTTTTTTTTGCGGTACGCGGGCCTCTCACTGTTGTGGCCTCTCCCGTTGCGGAGCACAGGCTCCGGACGCGCAGGCTCAGCGGCCATGGCTCACGGGCCCAGCCGCTCCGCGGCATGTGGGATCCTCCCGGACCGGGGCACGAACCCTCGTCCCCGGGAACCCGCGTCCCCTGCATCGGCAGGCGGACTCTCAACCACTCACCAGGGAAGCCCCCGTTACTCTCTCCTTTCTCTGATCTCCCTTCTGCCCCACGCTGGTCCCCGTGCTCCTCTCCAGGTTTGAAGTTTCTGGGCAGGGACTGACCAGAGTCACCAGAGACTCAGCGTGGAGACGATGCTCGTGCCCCAGGGAGCCTTAGGGTTCAGGACCATGGACAGAGCCCATCGCGGCGGAGGGGCTGCCCCGGTGGAGAGGCGTGCAGGGCTGGGAGGAGCTGTGGTTCGCAAGACTGGGTGGGGAGGGACTGGGGAGTGGGACCCCCGAGCCAGCTGGGGGCAGCGATCAGCAGGGACACTCCACCCTGTCCCCAGATCCCTTCTGTCCACTGATGAAAGGCAGGTGAGCAGCCGGTGACCTCTGCAAGAGGCCCCCACCGAGTCCCCGCTGCCCGTGCAGCCAGCAGCCCTGTATGTGGGAATCTTCACCCTCCTGGAGTGCCGCAGCCACAGAGGACTCCTCCGCCCTGCAGCCACATCCTGCCTGGTCCCGGCTGTGCTGCAGCGCTGACACCAGCCGGGCTGCCAGGAGACCCTCAATCGGATTAGGGAAATGGCCCTCCCACTGCGCCTGTCCCTCCACCTGTACCAGGGTCGCCGTCCTCGAGGAGAGACAGGATGGGACCCTGCCCTCAGCAGCACACAGGCCAGGTGCTGGGGGCCGGGCCTTGGCTGTGAGTTGGTGGGGGGCTCGTTAATCACCCTGGGTGTGGAAGCCGGGGTGGTGAGTCGCGTTCAGGTCATGCCATCCTGTCTCAAAACTGCATCGAGACCATCTGTAGACTGAAGTCCTGTTTGCCGTGTTTTCAGATATCTGTTGGCTAAAAAGCCCATGAGAACATTCAAAGCAGTGGGACGTTTGCTAATTAGCAACCAATGGGGATGTAAAAATCCTTGACAAGGACAGGCGCAGGGCAAGGGGTGCAAGTCTGACCCTGGGCCCGGCCCCCGCCTCTGTGTCTCATGGAATGTGGGCAGGGAGGCACCTTAGCGGTCAACTGTCACCTACCGTGAAACCGCAGCCCCCAGCAGGTGCAGCCCAGCTCTCACCCCCACCGGCAACTCACACCACGACGATGACCACCTACTTGCTCGTGACAAATTCTGTCTTGCAGGGTGGCTCCCGGTCCAAACATGAGCCCCCAGGGTCGGTTGCCAAGTCTTCTTTGTGTGCCTTTCTGCCATGTAGGGCCACCTTGATTCAGGAGTAAAAGTGGTGCCGGTTCCACACAGTGTTCTGCACGCACCCTTGAAGCAAGTCAAGCCACCGAAGAACGTTCTCTGCTCCACGCCAGGAAGACTTGGGGCCCTGGTCTTAATCAAGAGCCCCTGGGGGCTGGCGGACATTGCGAGTGGATTTCCGGGGAACTGTGCAAATCCCCCAGCTGTGCCTGGAAGTGAGTCCTGCAGGACTGGGTCCAAGCTGGTGTCACGTGCATTTCAGAAAGCGCTTAGGAAGGAGTGGTGCTCCAGGCCCGGGGCCTGTCCCCCACCTCTAGGGGTGGGCGGGGAAGCGGCCCTGCTGCGTGTTTGCTGGCAGCTGAATCTCCAATTCCGTGATTCAACTGTGGGATTGAATCTCCAATCCCACGATTTTCAGTGTTTTCTTGCCATGTCATTGTGTGGGCAGCTCAGCAACTATCCTGTTCCTTCCCGATTTTGAACTACCGTCCACTGGCAGAGTGCTAACTGCGTTCCCCGTGGACATCTGGCCCTGTACCCAGTGTCTCGGCTCCTTTCAATAGAATTAGCGCTCCATCCCTGCTTGTGGGGAATCTGATTACGGCGGACCCGGAGCCGAGCGGCCGGTGTGAGGGAGGGGGGCTGGGAGCGGCCACCCACGTCCCCCCAGGCCCCACTGGACCAGCGTTTGGATCTAGTTTTTCTCCCAAGCTGACCAGCCCCTGGGTGTGGAGGGGACCTTGTGCTCTGGGCTGGGAAGTGTCCGGGAAGTGACACTTTTGCTCCCTCAGCCAGGCCTCCTGGGGCTTCCACCCCAAATGGCTGTGATTAGGAGTGGGGCGCCTTAGAAATGATGGTGGGGTCCTGCGCCCCACCCCCACTTGGTCCCCATCAGTGCCGGCGGGCCCGGCTGTGCTCCTCTCCAGGACAAAAGTCACTCTGTAAAGGAAGAGGGAGTGCCAGTGGGTGCCGGCCAGCTGCCCAGCGCCACTCCAAAGCTCCTTCCCCCGACGACCGCATCTGTTAGAGGCCGTTCTTCCTCCGTCCCCAGAGACCACAGGCCTCCACGCGGCTGCGTGACCACGTGGTGTCCCACTACACTGTCCTCCTGCACGGCTGCACAGGGCCCCTCTGCAACAGCGAGCAGCCTTGGCCTTTGCGTCGTGTGAACGGCCCGGGGCACACGAGACTCACTGTTCTCCACACGCGTGTGAGAGGTGGGCCTGTGGGGTGGCTTCTGTTCCTAGAACTGGAGAGAAGAGCAGAGCAGCCCAGGCTGGGGTCTTGCCGCGCCCCCTGGGCACGTCCCCTTCTCATGCTGGGACTGTGTCCTGCCTATGACGATGGGGGTGGCTGGTCCAGCTTGAAGGCCAGGGCACTGAGGACAGCCCAGGCTGGCCCCAGCCCAGCTCCTGCCCCGCCCGCACCCCTGCAGAAGGACCCCCGCCTGATCCAGGCCCTGGGTGCCTGGAGCACTGCTGACGGTCTGAGCTGGAGGGCTGCGGGGGAGGGGTGGAGGGGGCGCTGATTGGCACCCAGGGAAACCTCCCTCTCTTGAGAGCCAGGCCAGCGGCTTGCAGGGAAGCCCAGAGGCCTTCCTGATGCTCCACTCAAGGCTCATCAGCCCTTCTTTTCCTCGGATGCAATTTCAGGAAACGAGGCTGTGCTGCTCAGGCCTCCTACGACTCAGGCAATTACCTGGAGACAGGCCCAGGGCAGCCGGCTTCCTCCCAGCCCAGGAGCCGAGGACCTGAACAGGGACAGGCTCTGCGTCTCCTCTGGAATGTTCCAGCACCCTCCCTTCTGTTTACCCGCAGCCTCCCCACCCCCACCCCTCCCCACCACGGGCCCACCAGCCTGTGCTTCACACTCCGTCCTCCATCCCCTGAATGCACCGTGCACCCAAGCCCACCTTGTCTAAACGTCACAAGCACTTACTGAGCACCTGCTGTATGCGAGGCACCCCGCACATAGACTGAGGTGAGCGTGGAAGACAGATGGACAGACATGGCATGGAGGTGAGCAGGAGGCCCAGCCTGGGGGGAAAAGGGCCATTTTCTGGAGGAGGGACCTCCATACGGAGACCTGAGGGATGAGGGGCACCCATGGGCCTGAGAAGGAGGGGAGCACGTGAGATCTCGGGAGCCCGGGGGGCCAGGTGGCGTCAGATCCCAGACAGTGGGTCATTTCCTCCTGGTCATGGAAGAGGGGGAGGGGTGAAGGGGGGGCGGGTGAAGGGGGCAGGGGTGAAGCAGGGGACTGCGGGCACAGGTGCATTTGCATTTCGGGAGAGTTCTGTGGGCAGGGTGGGTAGGGCCTGGGGACAGAGGGCCCAGGGAGGGGCCCAGGCCCAGGAGGGAGGTGATGCATCTGTGTTAGGGCGGTGCCTGTGGGGATGGACACAAGGAAGTTTGGGTGGGACTGGGGGGCTGAGGCAGGCCCCGGGGTGGGTGGACATGGGGGCAGCGAGGGTGATGCTGAGAGGAGGTCCCCCTACACCCTCAGCCTCTCAGGGCCCCTGGAGCCGTGCATTTGGTGGTGCAGGAGGCCCCAGGGCAGAGCACGTCTCCTTCTGCGCAGGTGTCTTTGCTGCTGCTGACCTCCCAAGTCAGAGGTTCCATCTTAGGTGTTTCCTCCAACAATTTGAGTCTCTTTCCCATGGAAGTGCCCTGAGCTGCCGGGGCCCCATCTCCCCCAGAATGACTCACTGAGTTCGTGAATTGGGGGTTTTGCCCCTCGGTAGAATCGCAGGGTAAAGTGCAGCGTAGGGGCGTCTTGGAGCCCCACTCCCAGCCAAGCCTGGGTACCTGCAACCTGCAGACACGTGGGGAGACGTGGGGGAGGGGCAGGAGCTCAGGGTATCGTTTTGCCCTTGAGGTGGGTGCACGAGCCCCACAGGCCGGGGTCCCCCGTCCTCTGCTCCTGGTGTTGCTGGCCCATGTCTCCCGCCATGGACCTGGGCGCTAACTGCAGCCTCTGGAAACTGTTCCAGGTGCACTTACTGGGACTCATTCAGGGCAACCTTGTGCCCCTTCCCCCTTCAATTAACACCTGCCCTTCCCTGGCCAGGGAGGCCACTCGAGGCACTCCCGGGCCTTGGCCTCCTTCCCTGTATGGGCCTGGTCCCTGTACTGGGCTGGGCCTGGGCTGAGCTGGTAGGCAGGCCTGCCACTTGAGGGCACTGATGCGGTCAGTTGCGTAAGGGTCAGCTCTGTGAGGTCTCTGCCTCTTCTGGTCAGTCTGTCGTCGTCCCCATGGACTAACCGCAAATTCTCACCACCGCAGAGCTACAGGGCAAAACCCACAGCGACGCCGGGCCTGAGCAGTCCTATGATTGGAGAAACAACTTCAAGGTCACCCCTTGGGCGGGGAGACAGCCTATCACTGTGGCTGCTTTCCCCTGAGGCCCAGGCACGGCTCTAGCCCCGTATGTCCAGGTGTCTCTGGACTGGCCGCCACAGGCCCCCACACCACCAAGTGGCATGCTTGCCCAGGGGCAGCACTGTGCCTGCCCGCATCCTCACAATCACCAGGACCCCCAGGGGCCGTGCGGTGGCACCTAGACTCCCTTAGTCATCCCAGATGTGAGGCAGCTCCTCACAAGCTCTCCTGGACCAGACTGTGCCATGAACTTGCCACCCTGTGGCCCGTGGCAGATGGCCCTTAGGGTGGCCGAGAGTGGCTCCCACCTTGGATGCCCACCTCTTGCAACGTGACTTGGCCACTCCTCACATAGAGACGTAGGGTCTGTGGCCCACCCCTCGACTGGGCTGGCTCTGACCAGCGAAATGCAGCAGCCGTGTTGGCCTGTGCCTTCCCAGCCAGGCCTCACGCTCTCTTGCTGGTTCTCTCAGAATGTGGCGGCAACCATGTGAAGAAACCCTGATTTGCCTCTCATCCTGGGACAGAGGCCCAGGTGAGAGCCAGCACCAGCCTCCAGACAGATGAATGAGGCTGTCTCAGACCCATGCAGGCCCCGTGCAGGCCACAAGATGACCGAAGCCACATGAGTGACCCCAGCTGAGACTGGCTGAGCCAGCTCAACTTGCCATCCAACGGATCACAAACAAATAAATAGCTAGTGTTTTAAGCCAATAAGTTTGGGGCTCTTTTGTTACACAGCAGAGGTTAGCTGAGACACTGCCTTACAAAGTGCTATGTTTTTAATTTATCTGTCCCACCACTGCATTTTCTCCTTGGAGGGAAACCTTGCTTAAATAAAATAAAATGCCCCTGCCCCCGAACCCCTGCCCCAAGCACTGAGAACAAGTCCTGTGAAGGCAGGGGGATGCGGTGGGAGCGGTGGGCAGGGGTCATTTGTGTGGCTGACTGGGCTATCTGACCTCAGAATTTGGGTACTTTTTTTCTTATCTCTTTATAGACTCTGGTTCTAGGGACAGGTTGCCAGCAGACAGCTGGCCAGGGGGGGACTGGTTTTATAAAGGTAACTGGGCACCACCTGTGATGTCCCAGCCCTCTCGCCACACTGCAGAGGAGGGTAAGAAGCATGGTGGGGGTGGGGGCAGTGTCTTTTACTTTTATTTCCCGTGAAGAGAGGCTCATCAGAGAATCTGACCTGTGGATCTGACTTCTTGAAAATCCAGCAGCGTGTAATTAAAGCTTGAAAGAGAAGAGCCGGCTGCTGAATCAAACTCGAGTGTGAAATCAAACATGAGGGCCCTGGGCAGCTGAGCCCAGCCTGAGACGAGTGACCGGCATCCTTTAAGGGGTCTGTGCTTTGACGGTGTCTGAGTGGTCTTCCCTCAAGCCCCCGAACCTTGGTCCCGCTTACTGTGCATGTGTGTTTGTGTCTATGTGTGCACGTGTGTGTGAGCTGCGTGCGTGCACACTTGTCTCCTGTGTCTGGTCCTGTTTTGCTCTTGGTGTAACCGAGCAGGGCCTCTGGGTCCTTCCCGGGACAGACCCCTCCCCCACGTCCTCAGCTGTAGCTCCTCTCTGAAGTACTCAGATAACAGTATCTGATGCATGCTTCCTGAGTTGTTTCACAGATGCTAAAACTCCCACCAAATGGAAGATGTTAAGTACTTGATGACCACGATCATGTAGCCCCCAGGCCTCCTGGAGTCTGAGGATTGATAATATGAACCCACCCTGTTACCTCACTGTCAGCCAATCAGAGAATTAATGGTGCACGAGCTGATCACATACCTTGCAACTCCCCCCACTGCCCCCTGACCCAGCTGGGCCTTTAAAAATGCTCCCCTGGGGCTTCCCTGCTGGCTCAGTGGTTGGGAGTCCACCTGCCGATGCAGGGGACGTGGGTTCGTGCCCCAGTCTGGGAGGCTCCCACGTGCCGCGGGGCGGCTGGACCCGTGAGCCGTGGCCGCTGGGCCTGGGCGTCAGGAGCCTGTGCTCCGCGGCGGGAGGGGCCACGGCAGTGGAAGGCCCGCGTACCGGAAAAAAAAAAAATGCTCCCCTGAAACCCACTGGGGAGTTTGGGCTTTTTCAGCGCTAGCTGCCCGGGACTCCATGTTTGGGGCCAACGATAAACACTGCATATAGCCCTTCATCACAACCAGGTGCCAGCAGAGTGGCTTCACTGCGCGTGGGCGAGTGGACCTGAGTGTGGTTGGGTGACACTGGCTCATGCAGAGCCCGGTGGTCACTTCAACGAGGGAAATGCCTCATGACAGCACGAGGCCTTGGCCTCCCTCCAAGTCGCCACTGAGAAGGCCATCAGGTTCCATGCTGTCCAGCTGCTGCAGCCCTGATTCCGAGCAGACCCTGCGGCCCCCAGTCCATGCCACCACCAAGGGGACGTGTTTCTGAACAAACTTCCCCTCGGCCAACACCCAGGCTTATTATAATCACGGCACACTGGTTTCTGTTGAGGGATGAAAATTAGCAGATTTAGACGATAATTACCTGGCTCTGAAAATTAGACTCTAACGAAAAGGGTGCTCGAACCCGGAATCCAAATTTGATGTTCAGACTACATGCCTTTGAAGAAAGCTCTCAGCCAGAAATAGGGGTCGGCCAGAGCCCCGGCTCTCTGGCCACTGCTTGGCCATTTGCCACCCGCCCCCCGAGTGGGGTCTGCAGGCCCGGCCTCACAGCCTCACAGGCTATATCCCTGGTGCCCCCCTCACCTGTGTATTTATTTTGTGTGTTACGTTTCTCACCCTCGCTCCAGCCTCACGTTACACAGAGGGGGCGACACTGCTGTGGACAGAAAGTGTGTCCTACAAAATTCACCTGTCGAATCCTACCCCCCAAGGTGATGTGTTAGGAGATGGGGCCTCCCGGAGGTGATGAGGTCCTGAGGGTGGAGCCCCGTAATGGGGTCAGAGGCCCAGGGAGGCCCCTGCTCACCCCCCAATGTGAGGAGAGGGAGAGGACACGGTCAGTACCAGCGCCTGGATCCTGGTTGTCCAGCCCGAAGGCTGTGAGAAACACACGTGTTGTTAGAAGCCCCCAGCCTGGTCCATCGGAGCAGCCTGAGTGGATGGAGACGGCTCCCGGGGTTACCTGCCCCCAGGGAGCGATGGGAGGGTGGCACCTGGGGCATGGCCACCAACCTGTCCTTAGCCGCGTGGAGGAGGATCGGGGCCGCCCACCCCGCATCTCGTCAGGGGCCACTTCCTCTGCGTCCTCTCCCACCCACGCAAGGAACTCAGTCTCCCTCCTAACGCCGTGTTTGTCCTAAAGGCACAATCGGTTCATTTGTTAGACCGGGCGTGTGTTAAGACGCTGACGTTAGGTTGAACCGGGAGCCTGTGTGCGGAGCAGACAGGCTTTCAGCCTCTCCTGTGGCCCCACCTCCCACCTGCAATTACGGTAATTTGCATGACTGTGAATGGGGCTGGCCTGGGCCCAGGGCTGTTCGGAGCGCCAGGCTGTCCTCACGCCCCCAGCAGGCCAGGTGGGCAGTGGCAGAGCCGGGGACGGTGGAGAGGCCGAGGGAGAGCGGTTCCCCTGGGCACTTGTGATGATGTGTGTGTGTCTCTTAGTTGCTGCCACCCCGCCCTGTGGCTCCCTGGGGACAGAGCCTGGTGCCCTCCAGTCACCCACACACTGACCGTGTGAACGAACAAATGAACGACTGCCCACCCAGGCTGCCCTAACACAGTACCCTCAACTGAGCAGCTCATAAACAGCAGAATCTATTTCTCACAGCTCTGGAGGCTGGAGGGCTGAGACCAGGTGCCGGAGTGGACAGTCCCAGGTGAGGCTGCCTTCCATGTCCTCATGTAGCAGAAAGAGGGCGAGGCCTCTTCTTATGAGGGCGCTAATTCATCATGGGGGCTGCACCCTCATGACCTCATCACCCCACAAATGCCCCATCCCTTAACCATAACTTTGGGGGTAGTGCTTCAAAACATGAATTTGAGGGGACACAAACATTCAGTCCAGAACAGCTGGCAAAGGAAGGGATGAGCTGTCTCCACATGGGGGGCCCCTAACCTGGGGGAGGCTCTGGCAAACGGCCCCAAGCACACACGGGAGTTTTGTGTGCATGGACAGGCAGCTTCCTTTCCCGGGAGGCAGTGTCTGCGGCTGTACAGCCCGATAGAATAGTGCAGTTTGTGCCAGCCATAAATGATCTACAGTTTTCTAGGGGCTACATTAAAAAAAGTAGAAACAGGTGAAAATAATTTCATTAATAGATTTTATTTAACTCAATACATTAAAAATATAATTTCAACATGCAACCAGTATAAAAAGCATTAGTGAGATCCTATACATTTTCCCTTCATCCAAGCTCTCTGGAATCACGGGTGTGTATTTTACACCGAAAGCTCCCCGGGATTCAGACTGGACACCGCACTGCACATAGGGCAGCTTGGAGTTCTTATGAGAAGCCACGCAGAGCCGTTTCCAGGTGGCATCCACCCCACAGTCCATGGCGCCTGCACTCCCCTGGTCCCATCTCTGGTCAGTGGGGGAGACAGAGGTGCAGCCTCCGGACCCCCTGGTCATCCCCAAAACAGGGTGCGTCAGCATCTGCACAAGGTCAAGGATGAGTCATTCATTTAAAAGGAGCCATGAGCAAAGTTGCGCTAAAAAATGAAGCCTCCCTATAGGAACAGTGGGCAAGCAGTCCCTCTGGAAGACACTATAGGAGCATCACGGACCCCAGGGCAGCCTGTGTTTGGGGCCATAGCTTCCAGAGCCCATAATGGCCTTCTCTGTACCCCACGAAGAATCCAGATGCACCAAGATTTCCCAGGGGCCAGGGGCCACAGGGTGCGCTCCCGGGAAGGCATCCTCTTCTTTTGTCCTGTCACCCACCAAGCCTCAGAAATGAACCAGAGTTTTGTCAAGGAACTAAGCCCTGAGGACAGGACGCTGGGAGGGGCGGCGAGTCCCAGGATAAGAGGCAGAGCAAGCGGCTTCCCCACCTGAGTGTCAGTCTCCTCATCTATAAACGGGGACAGTCGGGAGAGCCCCGAGCCCCAAGGGTGGCCACGGGGATCAGAGTTGGCTCTCAAACTATCATTAGTGATGCTGGGAGCAACCACGTCGGGGCTGTCACAGGACTTGACGGGGACCAAACATTAATCACACCTTCATCATGGACCCCCTCGTGTGAGGTCTACTCACCCAGCTCAGAACCTTCCTTATCACCTGAGACCCAAGTCAATAGCGGCCACCAGAAGGTGGGGGCCCCTCCCTCTCAAAGGCCGGACCACTGCGCCGTGCCCTCCGAGAGCCGACCCAGCGCATCACTGGGTGAGAGGCCCCGAGCCACTCAATTGCAGCCACGATTTCTAGACCTTCTCCCAGTCCAGAACATTGGAATGGACACAGACTGACTCCACATGGAGCCCTGAGTGTCCCTGACCGAGGGACACCACCGTCCCTGCGACAGTGTTCACAGCCCGCAGAGAGGAGTGTGGGTGAGCATGTCAGCCCGCGGCTCGGGCTGGAACCCAGTGCTTCTTTCTCTCCTTATTCTCGCTAATGTTCATGCCCTGGAGCTGAGACTTTGAAGGCTGGTCGCACAAAGGTGTCTCCAGGTGGCCTTGCGAGGATGCAGACAGAGACGCGGGTGCAGACACAGAGGCTGTTTCCCTGTGACGACTGGTAATCAAGGTTCATTTTCTCTAACAGCTCTTATCCCGAAAAGACACCCACACACTGTTTATGACATGTAAATTGCTTGGGATTTGCAAGTCAACTACTTGCATGAATATTCATGGTGCTTGATACCCATGCGGGTCTGCTTTCTGTGGCTCTCAGGACACAGACCGCCTGGGATCCCAGGCATCTGGCAGGGACATGGCAAGGCTGCCAGAGGCCCCTTTCACCCAGATGTCAGCAGGGTCCGCAGGCCGTGGACGGTGATCCCCACCTGCAGGAGGAGAGATGCTGACTGGGGGACGGCGGGGAGGAGGAGGCCCACTCCCGCCCTGTCGATTGACCTACTTCTCCTAAACCAACGGTGGCCGCGTGGGGCTCTGGCCTAGCCCCAGGGCTCCCCTGACCTTGGCCGGGTGGTGGGAGTGGGACGAAGGCGCGGGCCCCCCGGGACACGCGCACACCTGGCTCCCCGTCCATCACCCGACACGGGGCGGGGAGGTCCGCGGTTCTGTTCCCCGTGGCCACGGGCACCCAAGGAAAGCTGCAGCAGCCGGTCTGTGAGCTGGACAGTTGGAGGGAGCCTGGGGTCCATCCCCGGGGGAGACGCCTCTCCTTCTGCGGCAGCTGCGTGGCCCGGCCGGCCCGCAGCTGACCCACCTGGTGATGGGCCCTGTGCCCCCTCCTGCTTGTGCGGTAAAAACACGCATGTGCGCCCAGTGGGTCAAAGGCCCAGGAACTCGGACATCAAAGATATTCCTCTTGAACCAAAGCAAAGTGGGTTTGGGTTGGGCCCAAGGCAGACTTCCTGTTTAAACTAACTGCTAAAGCCAGTCGTTGAAGGAAGTTTGGAAATGTCCTGTGTGAAGAGCAGAGGGCCGGTGGCCTTTATTTCCAAATCCTGACACAGGGGCTCCCCACCAGGTGTGGCTCTCAGTGACCTACAGATGAAAGCTCACTGCGTCCTCACCGCAGTCCAGATGGGGAAACTGAGGCAAAGGGAGGTTCCCGTCACCCCGAGAGCAAGTGCAGGGTGGAGACGTGCATCTAGGCCACCTGCCTGGCTCCCGCTTGCTGCTAGCACCCAAAAAAATTTAAATACGTTAGGTATAAATCTAACAAAGTATGTACAGGATCTATAGAAGGGAAATCACAAAACTCTAATGAAAAAAATTGAAGAATATCTAAATCAACAGAGAGTCCATGTTCATGGATAGGAAGACTCAATACTGTGAAGATGTCAGTTGTCCTCAACTTCATCTATAGATTCAACTCAACCCCAGTCAAAATCTCAACAAGTTATTTTGTGGATATTGATGAACTGATTCTGAACTTCACACGGAGAGGAGGCAAAGGACCCAGGACAGACAACACAACACTGAAGGAGAAAAACAAAGTCGGAGGACTGACTACCCAGCCTCAGGACTTACAATGAAGTCATCAATTCAGCACGGCACTGGGCAGGAAACAGACAAAGAGATCAGCGGAACAGAGCAGAGAGCCCAGAACTCCATCCTCACAAATACAGTCAACTGACTTTCACCAAGGAGCAGATCAATGCAATGGAGAAAGGACAGTCTTTTCAACAAATGGTCCTGGAACAATTGGACAGCCACATGTTAAAAAATGGGCCTTAAACCTTAAAAATTAACTCAAAATGGATCATAGACCTAAATGCAGAATGTAAAACAATAAAATTTCTGGATAGTAACACAGGAGAAAAATCTAGGTGAGCTTGAGTTTGGCAACGTGTTTTTGGATGTAACAACAAAGGCATGATCCGTGAAAGAAAAAAACTAAGCTGTATTTATTACAATGAAAACTTCTGCTCTGCAAAGACACTGTTGAGAGAATATGACAAGCTACAGATTGGGAGGAAATATTTTCAAAACACACATCTGATAAAGGATTTGTTATTTCATGTCTGGTAAGGGAATAATATCCAGACATAGAGAATTCCTCAAACTCAACAACCAAAAAATAAAGAACCTAATTGAAAAATGGGCGGGGCTTCCCTGGTGGCGCAGTGGTTGGGAGTCCGCCTGCCGATGCAGGGGACGCGGGTTCGTGCCCCGGTCCGGGAGGATCCCACATGCCGCGGAGCGGCTGGGCCCGTGAGCCATGGCCGCTGAGCCTGCGCGTCCGGAGGCTGTGCTCCGCAACGGGAGAGGCCACGACAGTGAGAGGCCCGCGTACCGCAGGGGAAAAAAAAAAAATGGGCAAAGGATTTGAATATACCTTCCAAAGAAGGTACACAAATGGCCAATGAACCCTTGAAAAGATGCTCACCATGACCAGTCAGGAGAGTGGCAAATCGAAACCACAAGGAGGTATCATCTTACACTGACTGGGATGTGGCTACTATTAAAAAAAGAAAAACAGAAAATAACAAGTGTTGGTGAGGATGTGGAGAAATTGGAACCTTCATGCACCGTTGACGGGGAAGTAAAATGGTGCAGCTGCTGTGGAAATGAGTTTAGCAGTTCCTCAAAAAAAATTTTTTAAATTGACCCAGGAATTCCACTTCTGGGTATATCCCCCAAAGAACTGAAAGCAGGGTCTCAAAGAGATATTTGCACACCCATGTGGCACAGCAGCGTTATTCACAACAGCTGAGAGGTGGAAGCAACCAAGTATCCATCCACAGATGAACAGATAGGCACATTGTGGCACATCCATACAATGGAATAGTATTTAGCCTTAACACAGAAGGAAGTTCTGTCACCTGCTACAACATGAATGAACCTCAAAGACATTGTGCTCCGTGAAATAAGCCAGTCACGAAAGGACAGATACTCTGATTCTATTTGTTTGAGGTCCCTAGTGTAGTCAAATTCAGAGACAAAAAGCACAACAGTGGTTGCCAGGGGCTGGTGAGGGGGGAATGGGGAGTGAGTGTTTAATGGGTATAGTTTCAGTTTTGCAAGATGAAAAGAGGTCTGGAGATGGATGGTGGTGACAGTTGCACAACAATGTGAATATACGTAGTACCATTGAACTGAACTCTGAAAAATGATTAAGGTGATAAATTTTATGTGAATTTTACCACTATAAAAAAATAGGAATGGACTTCCCTGGTGGTGCAGTGGTTAAGAATCCATCTGCCAATGCAGGGGACACGAGTTCGAGCCCTGGTCCGGGAAGATCCCGTATGCCGCGGAGCAGCTAAGCCTGTGCACCACACCAACTGAAGCCCTTGCATCTAGAGCCTGTGCTCCACAACAAGAGAAGCCACTGCAATGAGAAGCCCGTGCACCGCAACGAAGAGTAGCCCCCACTGGCCACAACTAGAGAAAGCCCGCACGCAGCAACAAAGACCCAATGTAGCCAAAAATACATAAATAAATAAATGTTTTAAAAAAGAATTTTATATATATATATATATATATATAGAGAGAGAGAGAGAGAGAGAGAGAAAGGAAAAAAACCCTCCAAAACATACAAAGAACTCTCTCTTAACTCAACAATAAGAAAACAAACATCCCAATTTAAAAATGGGCAAAAGATCTGAACAGATACCTCATCAAAGAAGATACACGGATGACAAAATAAGCATATGAAATCAAGATGCTTAACATCCTAAGTCATTAGGGAAATGCAAATCAAAACAACAATGAGATACAATCTGAATGGCTAAAATAAAACCTGACAACACCAAATGCTGATAAGGATGTGGAGCAACATGAAACTTTCATTCATTGCTGGGGGAATACAACATGGTACAGCCACTCTGGAAGATGGTTTGGCAGTTTCTTATAAAACTAAACACACTGTTACCATACTATCCAGCAATTGTGCTCCTTGGTATTTACCCAAAGGAGTCGATAACTAACATCCACACAAAAACCTGAACAGGGATGTTTGTAGCAGCTGTATTCGTAGTTGCCGAAACTTGGAAGCAAACAAGATGTCCTTCAGCAGGTGAATAAATAAACCACGTTGCATCCAGACAGTGGAATATTATTCAGTACTAAAAAGAAAGGTGTTATTGAACCATGAAAAGACGTGGAAGACACTTAAAAGCATTTTACTAAGTGAAAGAAGCCAACCTGAAAAGGGTACAGACTGTGTGACTCCAACTCTTCGTAGGACATTCTGGAAAAGGCAGAACTATGGAGATGGTGAAAAATACAAATTGGCTTCTGGGTAGAATTCTGGACACGCTTCAGATGTTTGGAAACAGTGACTGTGTCCCCTTGGTCTCTAGTGCCCACGGCCTTCCTTGGGTGTCCCCACCCATGTGGTCATCTTCCTCAGGACACAACCAATTTCATTTAAAATGGGCACAAGGGACTTCCCTGGGTGGAGCAGTGGTTAAGAATCCGCCTGCCAATGTGGAGGACACGGGTTCAAGCCCTGGTCTGGGAAGATCCCACATGCTGCAGAGCAACTAAGCCTGTGTGCCGCAACTACAGAGCCTGCGCTCTAGAGCCCGCGAGCTACCATTACTGAAGCCCACACCACGCCTAGAGCCCGTGCTCTGCAACAAGAGAAGCCACCACAATGAGAAGCCCGCGCACCGCAATGAAGAGCAGCCCCTGCTCGCCGCCACGAAAGAAAGCCTGCGTGCAGCAATGAAGACCCAACGTAGCCAAAAATAAAAAAATATTTATTAAAAAAAATAATAAATTTATATAAATAAATAAATAAATAATTAAAAATAAATAAATAAAACGGGCACAAAATTAGAGGATTAAGCACTTAGCAAGGGGCCACCAGGTACATCTGTGTGAACAGGTGACCCTGCCTTAGCACATGCCCCCTGTGCTTTGTCCCTCTGATGACCCTCCATCTGTGACGTTCCCCTGGCTGAGGGGGCTCCTTCCCTGACGCCAGGCCCTAGCCCGGAGGCAGATGGTGCAAGACCAGATGTGTCTGGGCCGGTGGCTCCAGCGGCCGTGGGAGAGGTCAGCCCCTCCTGCCCTTGTAGGTGGCGGCCCCCAAGTCCTCCAGCTGGATGCCAGGGAGCAAGGGGACCCTGCTGTTCTGTCCCCCATGCCCTGAGCCTCACCCTCACCAGCTGCACCGTGCCTGCCGCTGCCCCCACTGACTGACCCCCTGTGCCTGCCTGGGCCAGCCAAGCTTAGGACCCGGACCTCCAGGAAAGATACCCACTGTTGGGGAAGCAGAGGCCCCTGAGTCCCTGGGAGGAGGGCAGCGCTTTGATGGAGCCACAGCACCCAGCAGAGGCCACTGGGGGTGGGGAGCAGTGGGGCCTGGGCAGGCGGTGCCCTCCCACCTGGGTGCAGCGTCGCCGGGAGCCCTTGTCTGCAGCCCAAGGGCAGGGGCCTGATGTTGGGCCAGTCCAAGGGGTTTCGGCATTCACCACCCAAGCCTCAAGCCCGTCCAGGACAGTGTTCCTCCACCAGCTAGACCTAAACCCTAACCTTCCTGGCCATGCCTCTGCCCTGCTCAACAAGCTCTCGGGTGGGCAGCAGGGGCCACTTCCCTCCGGCACTTGGGGGAGGCCCAGTCCTCGTTTGCCTGCTCCCGACACCTGGCTTTAGCACAGAAGTCCCACGGCCCAGGAAGCCCTCAGTCCCAGCACACGGGGATTGGTCACCCTTCTCAGGGCCACAGGGGCTAAGCTCCTGCGGCCGCCCTTCCCCCCTGCACGGCCAAACTGGGCTGAACCTCATCCCACAGAGGGGTCATGGGCTGTCCCTGCGTGGAGTCAGCTGCCCTCATCCCCGGCCACAGCGGGGGTGACGCCCTGGGTGAGCTCTCAGGCCCTGGCACACTTCCCTGTCGTTCAGAAGACCTCTCCTCCCCCACAAACTTCCCCGCCGTGGGTCCTGCTGCCTTGCATCAGGGGCCGGAGGCCCAGGCGGGGTGGGCTCTGTCTCCACCCTACGGACGAGGAAACCGAGGTGTGAGAGCTCAACCGCCTGGCTGAGGCCCAGGGCTGACATCTGAGGCCTTGCGGGTGCTTGCCAGGGCCGAGGGCTGAGGCTCCTGGAATTTTAACGGCAGCCCGGGACGCAGGTGCCATGCTTGTCCTTGAATCCGTGGGACCAGGGCACGGAGGACTGGATGCTCGAGGTCCGCGGATGGGCAAGCTGGGGTGCCTGGTCCTCTGGGGCCAACGTGCCTGCGTGGTCCCCCAGGGGACATCACCACAGCTGCCCCCACCCCCGACTCACTGCCATTGGCACGCCTGCCCCACCCGCGCCAGACACATGGCCGCCCGTCTCCTGACTCATCACCCTGAACTCCATCCTGGCCGCTGGCATGTGTCACAGACCCGTTGAACTCTGCCGCTCGTGGCAGTGCCTGGGCGGGGACCTTGGACAGAGGCCCAAGCCCCGGGTGGAGAGCACGTGTCCTCCACTGGGCCGGAGAGGTCTTCTGGTGTCCCGCAGGCCCCCTGCGCTATGACTGGCTGCAGGCGCTGGCCCTGCTGCAGGCCTGTGTAACCTGAGTCACTCCTGGCCCAGAGATGCCCGATGTGAGGGTGACAGCCCAGCCCCACCTCCGGGCAGGACAACCTCCGGGCAGCTCCCGCTCCAGGGCGCCAGTGGGAGGGGCTGAGGCTGAGCCCCTCGCCTGTCACCTCTGCTGCCCCAGACAGCTGCTCTCCCCAGCCCCCCAGGGCCCTCCCAGGGGCTGCAGGCAGAGCGGAGGAGCTGACCTGGGCGAATCCATGGGCTGCAGGCTGGGAAAGGCGGCCGTATGCGCGTCTAGGCACCTTCGACTCTCAGCATCGACTACCTGCCAGCCAAGGGCCCCCAGGCGTGGATGGACGAGGGCCAGACAGTAGGACGGTATCTCTCTGACTGTTGTCGGGAGGGGCGGGGTCAGCAGGTACCTCGGGGGCCCCTCTCCAACTCGGCACCCCAGGTTCCCTCAGGATAAAATCCACCCAAGACCCTTCCCTGCTGAGAGGCATCTCCATCCTGAGCCCAGGGCCCTCTTGAGAGGGGTTGTGGTGCAGCTGCCAGTGCCTGGCCGAGCACCTGCTGGCCCGTCCAGGTGGGCCTGGTGGATGCCCCTCTATTTTGAACGAGGAGCAGGTGTTTGTCCCCAGAGAGACTGCCTTGCAATCTGCTCGGCAGAGAAGCCCAGCCTCCCCGTCAGCCCACCCACCCTTCACGGATGTTCCTGTTTTTCTTTCTCTTTTTGAGCAAGGCACGCACATAGAAATAAACTTCCACTGTGCACACACTACCTTCTGCAGAGCCCTGGTCCAGCCAGAGGGAAACGGGCCCAGGGACTGGTCGGCAATTAAAACCACAAACGCCTTCAATTCACTGAAATAGAGACAGCTTTGCAGAGGGGATGTTGAGAAACGAGCCCTCTGCAGTTCTTAGAACCAAACATGAAAACTTGCAGGAGCAAAGCTTCGGTCAAATGGAAGCTTTGCTCACTCTTGCATTGAGCTGTCCGTCTTCCCCCTCCCACCCTCCCACCCCCCCGAAACTTGGCAGCTTGCCGACCAAGCCAGATGTTGGGGAGTCAGAGCTGCCTCGCTTGCTCTGCCCACATTCCTCAAGGAGGAAGTGGAGCCCGAGGGTGGCTACGGGAGTTGTGGGGTGGAGGGATGGAGGGCTTCCTGGAGGGGGCAACCCAGGGCCCAGCTGAGCAGGTGCAGGGAGGTGAGAACATCAGGGCCAAAGAGCCCAAGCCTCCGTCCTATCGGGCCATAGCTCAGATGCTCAGGGAACCTGGGGACAGCAAACCACCTCCTTTCCCAGACTTGAAAGCCCGTCGGCCCCTCCTCCAGGAAGCCCTCCTTGCTTTAGGAAGCCTGACACTGCTCGCAGATCAATCTCACTCTTCCTTGTCCTTACAGGGAGCCCTAGGAGGGGTGCAAAGAGCCGACTGGCCCTGTTTTGGCCAGGCCATGGGCTTTGGGCACTCCTGCGGTCATGCCGGGCCCAGCACTGTCTGCTGTGACAAGGGGTGAGCAGTACCAGGAGCTGGCAGCTGGGCTGGCCCTACATCGGTCACAGCACTGGGGGGCCCAGGGCACAGGATACAGATGCTCTGTCCCATGGCCCGCTTTGCCGGCCCTTGCCCAGGAACCAGACTGGCCAGTCTGAGACAACATCTCCCCTCAGACTCCTGGGCAGGACGGGCGGCACTGAGAAGAAACTCGGGGCAGCTTCTTGGGCAGCCATGCCCCCCCGCACTGGGCAGTGCCTCAGGTCCCTGCTGGCCCCAGGAAGCTCCTGCAGACCGAGGCCTGCCCTGGCTGTTCGCCTGGATTCCCCGGGTCCAGGGGCCATCTGCCGTAAAAGCTTTCAGCTAGAGATTACAACTGGCCCAGGGTCCATCTCTTCTGGCTGGAGGTGCTTCCTCCAGCAACCCTGGACACACATCCTTGCAGAAATCCATGTCCAGCTGTCCCGTCTGTGCTGCCTAGTGTAGTTGCTTTGTCGCCAGCCAGGGGCTCAGAGTCACTGCCCAGTGGCCATCCGCAGGGACGCCCAGAGCCACTTCTGCTGAATGCCAGCAGCCTTGTGGAGCGCAGAAGTTGACTCCAGACCTGCCTGTTTGATGGGCCCTGTCACAGGGAAGGAAGCCATGGTCCTAGGCGGTGACAGCTTTGTTTATTTTCAGGGGTAGAGGCAAGCTGCTCACGCCTTGCTGCGCTCCGGCACTTGGGTTCACCTGTTCATGGTAAACTCCGGGCTGGGACCTCCCTGTGATCCCCACTCCCTCCCAGCCCTTGCTGCTCCCTGATACGTGGAGATTCAGGGGCTGTGTCCGCGGGCTCAGGAGCCGTGCTGGGAGGGCAGACGGCAGAGGTAGCTGCAGAGAGAGGAGCCCACGGTGACAAGTCTGTGGGGCCATGTGTGCACAGAGGCCCCGCGTCTGACCTTGGGCCGAGGGGGCCTGCACGAGCTCCCGTGGGGGGCTCGAAGTGACCTGACCTGGCTTCACGAGATAACGCTTCCCGATGCACTAGATGGTCTCTCCGGCAACTCCAAGAGCACTGTAGCCTTTGGGAGCAATGAACACAGGTGACACCAAAACCCTCCCCATCCTGCCAGGCACTTCTGACAAATACCAGCGCCTGAACCTCCAGCCCCGTTAATGGAGCCGGTTTCCCGACTGGACTCAGAGGGTCGGATGCACACATGGCATCTGGTTTCCAAAGCAACCCCAAAGGTGACAATGTGACACTCAACGCTGGCAGAGATGCACGAGGGTCACGAGCATCGTTCAGCATCTGTCACCTCCTTTGGTAGCAAGGGACAAGCAGGCATCCCGGCTTGGCACTGTGGGCGCCCCCATTATTTGTGGAGATGGAACTACTTGACCCCCGAGTCTGTAAACTGACAAAGCCTTTGACATTTGTGAAGTGTTTCCGTGTTCCAGGGGCCACACTGCATGGGAGAGTCAGAGTCTCCCGGGACCCGCATGCGGGTGGCCAGGGATGCCGGCTCCATCTCCCCAGGGGGGCACAGAGTGCAGAGAAAGGGGTCATAAGGGGCCTGTGCAGCCCCAGCCCCTCTGGGGGGTCCTTCATCAAGAGCCCTCCCTCCTGGGCTCCACGCTCTGACAGCAGTCGTTTCTCCAGGGCAGGAGAAACAAAAACAAATTTAATTTACTGGCAATAGAAGTGGGAGTTCCCAGGCAGCTGTGGCCTGAGCTGTCGGCTCCTGGAGACCAGAGCCTCCCTGGAGATCCGTTTCTGTCTGAGTTCTGGCACGCTGGTACTTGGGTTTCGACTGTAGTTCCTGCACCATGACCCCAGCTCACAGTTTCTGGGAGGGTGGGGGGAAGTCGACCCAGGGGTGTCCCATCTCTTTTGCGAGTTAGTTAAAAAGGTCAGGGAAGGAGTCCGTTAAAACTCAGCAGGAGGCTCCCCAGAAAGGGCTGGAATTAGCTCTGAATGCTATAAATGTCAACCAGGCGCTGCCCCTCGGGCTGCCGGTGACCCCAGCCCCCAGGTCGCTGTCTGGCAGCTCCCTTCAATCCCTGTCAGGGGCAGGACAGGGAGGGAAGCTTCTGGCTCTTTTGAGAACCACCGGGTCTCCAGGGGATGGAGCAGGGATTTGGGGGCTTGAGGCAGAGCCACCAGGAGTCCCCCTGTGCCCAGGCCAGGGAGCCCAGTGAGTTGGGAGGGTGCCCACACGCTGGGCTGGAGGGCGACGGGGAACTGCCCGCAGCCTGGCCTCACTGCTGCCGCCTCCTTTCCGGCTCACCCTTGGGCCAGCGCAGCCTCCTGACGGGGTCCCAGTGTCCATGCCTGCGCCCAGGCTGCCCCAAACAGCAGAGCCATCTCACCTGCTGGGGCCCAAGTGGAAGCCCAGGCCTGTTCTGCACACACGTGCCCTCGGCCTTCACATGGCCACTCGGAGATGCCTTCGCAGACCCTGAGCCGGGCTCAGGGACCCCACAGCGTTGCTAAAGGTTTCAAGCTCGGAGCAGAAAAGATGGACCCTGGAGCCCCAGACCTCACCACACCCTTCTTGCCGTGGCTGGTTCTCCCCCATTTGATCTGCTCATCTGTCACAGGCACCTGTCCCACCACAGCAGGCTCGCATGTGCTCATCAAGTCCACCAGAGCTCAAGTTTGGCTCATCATGGTGTCGGACAGGACCTGGCAGGGAGCAGCCAGCACACTCCAGTAGGCAACGTGAAGAGCTTCAGCCAAGGGGTACCTGACAAGGTGTGAACAGGTGCGACTCCTGACAAGGTGTGAACAGGTAGGTCTACCTGACAAGGTGTGAAGAGGTGGGACTCCTGACAAGGTGTGAACAGGTGGGTCTACCTGACAAGGTGTGAAGAGGTCAGACTCCTGACAAGGTGTGAACAGGTAGGTCTACCTGACAAGGTGTGAACAGGGGGGACTCCTGACAAGCTGTGAACAGGTGGGACGCCTGACAAGAAGTGAATAGGTGGGTCTACCTGACAAGGTGTGAACAGTTGGGTCTACCTGACAAGGAGTGAACAGGTGGGTCTACCTGACAAGGAGTGAACAGGGGGGACTCCTGACAAGGTGTGAACAGGTGGATCTACCTGACAAGGTTTGGCAGGTAGGACAACTGGCCAGGCCTAGTGCAGGATCCTGAGGCTCCCCACGGGAAGCCCTTTCCACCCCAGGCCCGAGGGCCAGTGACGGAACCCACGGCCGCAGTGGGAGATGGTGCCCACTGCACAGCAGGGAGGATATGGGGCAACACAGGCCGTGAGCTCACCTGCCGTCTCCCTCTTCTCCTGCACCTCCCACAGGCCTTGCCTGGCTGGGGCAGGACCAGCGATCCGGACTGCTGGGCTCTGTGTGTCCAGGCCCTGGCGGGACAGAGAAGGTGGAGGGATCTGGGAGAGGGGACAGGAGGACGCTGCTGGCGTGCTGCCTGCGGCACCTCTTCGTCTGGGTGGTAAGATGGTCCATAGTCCCAGCCTCACAGGGTCACCACGGGGGTCAAATGAGAATATGTATGAAAGGCGGTTCTCGGCCTGCCTGACCTGTGCCCCTCTTCCTCCCCCAGACCCCACCCCTACCAGGGCTGTGTCCACGCAGGGAGGCCAGAGGGCATCTCCTCTGCTGAAGACACCCAAGGCCCCGTCTTGGCTGTCCTGGGACTGTCCGGGGCTCTCTCAACAGCGGCCTGTGAGGTCTGCGTTCAGCCCTCTCCTGCTCCTGCATTTACCAAGGGGCCTCGCGCTGGCCGGGGGCTGAGATGATGCGGGCAGGCAGCCCACAGGGGACAGCCCTCTGTCCGCGAGAGCTGTCCCTGTCTCACATTCTGCCTCTGCCCTTGGAGTGTGGTCTAGTGGAGCTATTGGTGGCCCCCAAAACATACGTCCAGTCCTAACTCCCGGAACCTGTGAACGTGACCTTGTTTGGAAAAAGGGTCTCTGTGGATGCAATTAAAGATCTCAAGATGAGGTCATCCTGGAGTGGCGGGGGGGGCCTTAAATCCAATGACAAGTGTCCTTAGGAAGAGCCAGAGAGGAGAGACACAGACACAGGGGAGAAGCCACGTAGAGATGGAGGCAGAGCCGGGAGAGACGTGGCCACAAGCCCAGGGACGCCTGGAGCCCCCAGAAGCTGGAAGAGGCGGGAGGGACCCTCCCCTGGAGCCCCCGGAACGGAGCCTGGCCCTGCCCACACCCTGATTTTGGAATCTGGCCTCCCGATCTGTGCGAGAATAGATTTCTATTGTTCTGAGAGGCCTGGTCTGTTGCTGGTCTTTGCTGCTGTGGCCCCAGGACAATCAGCCCTGAGACCAAGGAGTTTCCCATGGTCCCTGTGACAGACAGAGCACAAAAGGTGTTTGGGGTTAGAACTTTTTCAAAACATGGAGATCCGCCCCTGGTGGTTTTAACTGGAACCTTTCTGAGCATCTTCTAGCTGCTCTCCAGATCCGACACTAAAGTAGGTACTTTTAATACATGAGACGGGCATCTCTTTTTTTTTTTTGCACTACGCGGGCTTCTCACTGCCGTGGCCTCTCCCGCCGCGGAGCACAGGCTCCGGACGCGCAGGCCCAGCGGCCATGGCTCACGGGCCCAGCCGCTCCGCGGCACGTGGGATCTTCTCGGACCGGGGCATGAACCCGCGTCCCCCTGCATCGTCAGGCGGACTCTCAACCACTGCGCCACCAGGGAAGCCCGAGACGGGCATCTCTTAAAACAAGCTGTCAGGAAAATGAATTGCAGGAAGTTTAAATGGTGTTAACCCTGTCTTCGTGCCTTGCAATTATCCACCTCGAGAGTCTGCAGGCGTGTTTGACAGGGTGGGGGCCTCAGAGGCGCCTTGCTGTTCCAGAAAAGCCTCCCTTGGCTGGGATACGCTGTCTGTTCGCCGCCAGCTCGCCGTAGCCGGCTGGTGTTTTTGCCCATCTTCTGGGCCTCTGAGCGCGCAAAGAGCCCACTGTCCTCAGGGCCCCCATGAGATCGGCGCCCCCCCAAGCCCTGGGCCTGCATGCGGCCACTGCCCTCACGTGCCCCCTCCTCCTCAAACCCCATGCAGACCCCGGCAGAGCAGATGTCCCCAATGGGGCTCAGGTCAACCTCAGCAGAATGAGCCTTGGCACTGGGCAGGATCTGGTGCCCAGGCGTCGTGCCAGCCTGTGGGGACAGAGGGGCCTTCGGGCCGGCCGCTCTCCCTCCGTCCTCCTGCAAAAGCCACATGGGCACCGCCGCAGGCGTCAGCACAGGACCCGCCACGACGCAGCTGCCTGACCCCTTGCTCGTGGGGTTCTCCGTCCTGCCTCCTGCCCTGGACGCTGGTGCCTATGCTCCTGACCGGCTGTCCCGGGGAGACGGGCAGACCGGTGGGAGGCCACCGGAGGGTGCTTTGCCACAGCCTGGCCCTGCCTCCCCCAAGCCCATCCCTGGGGTGGGAAGAACAAAGGGGTGATGTCATGGGGCTCCCCACACTGAGGACAGTCCAGAGTGGGGTCTCCAGACTACGGGTCCAACGGGGTCCCTGGGATGGAGAGATCCATGCCCCCACCTGGTGCACTCTCTTCTGAAGGGTCCCCAGGAGCGGCAGGGAGCAATGGGAGTGGCCGGTGAGCCCAGATCAGGAGCGCCCGGGAGACAGGTCAGCACAGATGTAACTGCTTCTCCCCCACCCCCGGCCAATAAATAGTGACCCTGGACAGTGCTTCTGACCACGCACATCCCATCGGGCACAGAGCCCAAAAGGGACCGGTTCACAAATGAGTGAGTCTTTGATTTTGGCTCTGGACCAGCATGTCCCGGATGGCTCTACAGACGGGGCTCCCAAGTGACACGACCTAGATGTGCTTTCACTCCCTCCTGACCCTCGGGAGCCGGAGGTTTGGGGTCCTGCCCAACAACTGGGAAGTTACGCTCCGGACAACAGTATCCCACGGCCTGCTGTGAGCAGTCACAACTGAATAATCCCTCAACAGGGATGATTCCCAAACAACCCCAGGATTCTCTGAACTTCAGGAGGTTGGAAGTGGTGTGTTTTTTTTAAACAGAGTAATCCTTTTTGAATTACTCACTGAAGAATGGTCTTAACCTTTAAATACGTCCGGAGAGAGTTATTGAAATGTACAATAAATCCACCGTTTAACAGACAAAGAGCTAAAAATGTTTAAGTCCAAATAATGTGGCACCTTTTCACAAGCCTCAGCACAAGATTTACTCAAATGCAGTGGCTGTCTTCCACTTTATGTCTCTAGGGTAACTGTGTTTCTTCTTATGTATTGTTTCGCGACATTATTTTAATAATCCCTTTGAACCAGGTCTTTTATCATAAGCTGCCTCAGATATATTTGAAAGTAGGCAGTGTTTAAAATCCACAGATGACTTCCACGTGGGGTACTGCACAAGCTCTCCTGTCATAAACTATACAACTGTACGCAATTTATCAGGCGATTGTTTTCAGACACAGGACAAGCCACAGTACATGACTGTGGCCCCTGAGAGCAGGGAAATTACAAGGCGGGCCCCACTGTCACCCAGTTCTCTTCCTGGGGACACTTTTCTGGTTGTGGCTTTAGGAGCTGGGGTCTGGGCGGAGCATGGCTACTCCAGCTGAGGAGGTGGAAACCGAAGCTTGGGGCTGCAGGAGGGGCTTCAAACTGCAGATTAAGGCACTGAAGAGGGGGACATGGATGCCCATGGTAGGGTCCTCGGAGACCTGTGGGGGGCCTTCCTATGGGTCTGGGCTGGCTGGGGTGTGTGCACAGACTGAAACCTTGAAGGGCTTATGGGAGGGCGGCCAGCATTCTAGCAGAGCTGGAGGGGAGAGGAGTGCCCTCCCTAACGCACCAAGTATCCTGCTGAGATGCCAGCAAGTCCACACCTTAGTAGTAAGGACCATGCCCTAGAGGAAAGGCCAAGTCTAGGCCCACCCTAACTAAGCCTAGAAGCAAAGGCCAATATCACCAGTGGAGACTGAGCCCAGACTGGAATCCTCCCAGGATAGAGGGCTGGGCTTTCCACAGAGCTGCACTAATGAGGCGTAAGCCAAGCCTCCACAAGTTCACGATAATCAGTCTGCAACTGAACGGCCGGCTAAAACAAAAGCCAACACTCTTCAAATGAAGAAAACAGAATCCAGAGTCTTCAATGTGTCATCTACAATGTCCACTGTAAGTAAAAAATTACTAGATATGCAAAGAAATCAGACAATGTGACCCACTAATAAGAAAAAAAGAAGTCCATGAAAACAGACCTCCGGGTGAACAGTGAGCATGAGAAGTGTCAGGCGTGAAGGGGTATGATATGAACACTCATCCAACTTTGATAACTTAAGGGTGCATGTTGATAGCCCGAGAGCAGCCATTACAAGAACAGATTCAGAGAGGTATACCTCAAACGTCAGTAGAGGGCTTCCCTGGTGGCGCAGTGGTTGGGAGTCTGCCTGCCGATGCAGGGGACGCGGGTTCGTGCCCCGGTCCGGGAAGATCCCGCATGTCGCAGAGCGGCTGGGCCCGTGAGCCATGGCCGCTGGGCCTGCGCGTCCGGAGCCTGTGCTCCGCAACGGGAGAGGCCACAACAGTGAGAGGCCCACGTACCGAAAAAAAAAAAAAAAAGTCAGTAGAGGACCTAAACCAGATACTCTGGCTTCCCAGCCTGAGGACTAAGAAAGTGGAGCATGTGGGGAGGAAATCTCAGCAGGTGAGAGCTGGAAAAGGGGATCCCCTAATTCTGTGCATTAACTGACACCAATCCTGGGGTTACCATTGACCTGCACATCTATGGAACACACCCAAAGAACCAGAGTAAAGCTTCCGAAATCTGAACTGTGATATAAACCACCTCCAAGATCTAAGACTACACCCTGAATGGTGCACATATGGGGAAGAACTGAATAGCACAGTCAAGAACCTGAAAACAGAACTGACACTGGAACCACCACCAACAGAGAGTAAGACAGAACTTCAGTTCTAACTGGGCTGATGGCTAAAAGAAAAGAATCAACGAAAAACATCAACCTTCTCCAGAGGATTTTAGCATCACCCCAAATACCACAACAGTATTGAAAATGTTTGGGAAGTGAGATCCAAGATCATTTGACATTGAAAGAACCGGAAAAATATGGTTAACTCTCAAGGAAAAGACAATTCATACATGCCACCCTCGAGAAGACTCAGATGACGGGATTACCAAAGACTTGACAGAAGGTATCACAATCATGCTCCTTGAGGTAAAGGCAACCCTCCTGAAATGACTGAAAAGACAAAAGTTCTTAAAAGAGAAAAAGAAACCATGTTAAAAGAACCGATGGAGGGGCTTCCTGGGTGGCGCAGTGGTTGAGAGTCCGCCTGCTGATGCAGGGGACACGGGTTCGTGCCCCGGTCCGGGAAGATCCCACATGCCGCGGAGTGGCTGAGGCCATAACAGTGAGAGGCCCGTGTACCGCAAAAAAAAAAAAAAAAAAAAAAAAAGAACCGATGGAAACTTTAGAACTAAATAATACAATATTGTCAACCACATTGACCCTTATGGAATAATATACCCAACAATAGCAGAATACATATTCTGCAAGTGTGCATGTATCACTCACCAACACAGACCATTATCTGGGACCACAGTACAAACATTAACACCGTTAAAGAACTGATATCATGCAAGTATGTTCTCTGAACATATGGAATTAAATGAGAAATCAATAACAACATGTTACCTGGAAAATCGCCAAACATTTGGAAGTTAAACAACACACTTCTAAAAAGGAAGCTCCTTCTAAAGAGAAATAAGAAAATATTTTGAGCTGAATTAGAATACAGCATTTCAAGGATTTTGAGATGCTACTAAAGCAGTATTTAGGAGAAAGTTTTTAGCATTACATGTTTATATTATAAAAGAATTGAAAGAAATCCCAGGTCTTGAATTAATTGTCTAAGCTTCCACCTTAAGAAATCTAGGAAAATAAGAACAAATTAAACCCAAGGCAAGCAGAAAAATGAAGTGCAGATAGGAGCAGAAATGAAATTGAAAGCAGAAAGACAATTTTAAAAATCAATGAAATTAAAAGCTTGTTCTTTACAAAGAACAATAAAATTGATAAACTCCTAGCCATACTCTGACCAAGGAAAAAAGAGAAGACACAGATTACCAATATTAGGAATGAGAAAGGAGATATCATTACAGACCCCACAGACGTTATAAGGATGATAAATGAATACTACAAACAAACCTATGCCAACTTAGTTAAAATGGAACAATTCCTTGAAAGATACAAGTTGCCAAAACTTACTCAAGAATAAATGCATAACCTGAATACCCCTATTAAAGGAGCTGAATTGGAAACGTTCCCATAAAACTTCAGGCCCAGATGGTTTCACTGGAGTAGTCTACCAAACCTTTAAAGAAGAAATAATACCAATTCCATTCACTCTCTTTCAGAAAACAGAAGAGGTGTCAACACTTTCCAACTCATTTCATGAGGCCAGAACTATCTTGATACCAAAACCAGATAAAGACATTACAAGAAAAGAAAATTATAGACCAATATATCTCATGAACATAGACCCAAAATTCTCAATAAAATATTAGCAAGTCAAATCCTGCAACATATAAAAAGGATAATACATGACCAAGTGGACTTTGCCCTAGGACTGTGAGACTGGTTCAACATTAAATTAATCAATGTTTTCCACCGAAATGAGGTACCTAGCATACTCAAATTCACCGAGACGGAAAGGAAAGTGGTAGTTTCCAGGGGCTGGAGGATGGGTGAATGGGGAGCAGTTGTTTAAAGGGTTTCTGTTTGGGAAGATGAAGAAAATTCTGGAGACGGATAATGGTGATGATTGCACAACAGTGTAAATGTACTTAATGTCACTGAACTGTGCGTTTGAAAATGGTAAAATGGTAAATTTTATGTTATGTATATTTTACCACAATAAAAAAGTAATATCATTCACCATATTAGCTGACTAATGAAGAAAAGCCATATGATCATACCAACAGATGCAGAAAAAGCACTGGACAAAATTCAGCATCCATTCATGATAAAAACTCTTAGCAAACAAGGCATAGAAGGGAACTTTCTTCACCTGATAAAAAACACCTACTAAGGGCTTCCCTGGTGGCGCTGTGGTTGAGAGTCCGCCTGCCGATGCAGGGGACGCGGGTTTGTGCCCCGGTCTGGGAAGATCCCACATGCCGCGGAGCGGCTGCGCCCGTGAGCCATGGCCGCTGAGCCTGCGCGTCCGGAGCCTGTGCTCCGCAACGGGAGAGACCACAGCGGTGAGAGGCCTGCATACCGCAAAAAAAAAACACAAAAAAACCAACCAAACAAACAAAAACATCTACTAAAAACTTAAACTAAAACCCTCATACTTAATTGTAAACACTAAAGACTTTCTCTCTAAGCTCAGTAACAAGGCAGGAAATTTTCTCTTCCACCCCTATTAAATATCGTACTAGAAGTTGTAGCTAGGCCAGTAACGCAAGAAAAGGAAATTAAAGAATTGGAAGGGATGAAATAAAACTTCCTCTATTCACAGAAAACATCACTGTCTACATAGAAAATCCCAGGGAACCTACAAAGGAATTTCTAGAATTAATATTATTATTATTATTAATTATTTATTATTATTATTATTATCACGGTTGCAAGAAATAACGTCAATAACTAAAAATCAATCACATTTATATATACTGGCCATGAAAAATTGGAAATAGAAAAAAATTTTAAGTACATATATAATAATTCCCAAAACATGAATATTTAGGTATAAATGTAACAAAATACATGTAGGATCTGGGTGCTGAAAACTACTACTGTTGAAAAAATCAAAGAAGACCTAAATAAATGGAGAGATGTAGTGTGATCATGCACTGGAAGAGGCTCAATGTTAGGATGCCAAGTCTCCCCACATGATGTATAGATTAACACAATCCCAATCAAAATCCCTGCAGGCTTTTTTGTAGATACTGAAAATCTGATTCTAAAATTTATGTAGAGAGCAAAGGAACTGGAGTAGCCAAAACAATTTTGGAAAAGAACAAAGTTGGAGGACTTATGCTACTTGAAAGACTTCCTATAAAGCTACAGCGGTCGGGACTTCCCTGGTGGCGCAGTGGTTGAGAGTCTGCCTGCCGATGCAGGGGACACGGGTTCGTGCCCCGGTCCGGGAAGATCCCACATGCCGCGGAGCGGCTGGGCCCGTGAGCCATGGCCGCTGAACCTGCGCGGCCGGAGCCCGTGCTCCACAGTGGGAGAGGCCACAACGGTGAGAGGCCCACGTACCGCAAAAAAAAAAAAAAAAAGCTACAGTGGTCAAGACTGTGGGGCTGGGGACAGTACAGACACATAGATTAAAGGAACAGATGACAGTCTGGATAGAACCCCACACATGAGGTCAGGTGATTTTTTAATTAAGGTGCAAAATATCTCCAAAGGAGAAAAGATCATCTTTTCACAAGCGGTATTGGTCATGGATATGTGTATGCAAATAAGGTATCTACATCTCACACCCTATAGAAAAATTAACTCAGAATGGATCATAAACTTAAGTATAAAACATAGAACTATAAAGATTCCAGAAGAGAAGAGAGAAAAAAACTTAGTGACCTTGGATTAGATACAATACCAAAAGCATGATCCATTAAATTTTTTGAGAAGTTGGGTTTTGTCAACATTCCTACTTTTTGCTCTGTGACATGCAATGTTAGCAAATACAAAGATAAGCCACAGAAGGGGAGAAAATATTTGCAAATCACACATCTGGCAAAGGACTTAGATGCAGAATATATTTTAAAAACTCTCAAAAGTCAACAATAAGAAAACAACCCGATTTTAAAAATGGGCAAACTACGGGAACAGACACTTTGCCAAAGGTGATACACAGATTTCAAGTAAGCACCTGAAAAGATGCTTAATGTCATGAGTCATTAAGGAAATGCAAATTAAAACCCCAACAAGATACCACTACACTCCTACTGGAATGGATAAACGAAAACAAAAAAAAACAAACCAGACACTGACAATACCAGGTGTTGGCCGGGATGCAGAGAACTGTCTTTCCACGTTGCTGGTGGACATTCGAAATGGCAAATCCACTCTTGGAAAGGTCTGGCAATTTCCCATAAAGTTAGATACACTTCTTGTATGACCCAGAAATCTGACTCCTCAGTGTTAACTCAAGAGAAATGAAAGCATATGTTCACACACTGTCCTGTACATGAATATCTGCAGCAGCTTTATTCATAACTGCTCAAAACCGGAAACGACCCAAATGTCCTTCGACCAGTGAATGGGTGAACAAACGGTGGAACATCTGTATGATGGAATCGTACTCCACGCACAGAAGGGGCAGCCTATTGACACAGGTGACAACATGGATGAATCTCAGGGCATTACATAATCAAGGGAAGCCAGACTCAGAGGTTCCATGTACCTGGCGTCGGAGGGGTGGGGTGGGGTGGGTGAGGGGATGGGGGTGTGCAGAGACTCCACGGGCGACAGGACCGGGCTCTAACTTTGGTGGTGGTGGTTACGGGGCTCTATGTATTTGTCAAAACGCATAGATGTAAACAAAAGGAAAATGATTGTTACTGGATGTCAGCTTAAACCTAAGAAAACAGAAAAGCCTGGAGCTGGTGTCTTATCGTTTTTCCACCTTCCCCGCAACCAGCCGGGTCTCGGTGATCACGCACTCAGAACGCCTCAGCGGCTTCCTAACCGTCCTCCCTGACCCCCGCTGAGTTCTCAACAGGGCCCACAGAATGGTCCCCTGAAATCTATGTCTCATGGCTGCTTGCTCAGCGTCTCCCGTGGGGCCCATTTTTCCCGGATAAGGGACACTGCGTGCTCCACGTGATCACCTGTGACGTCTGGTCCTGCCCTGGGCTCACCTGCTTGGCCACGTCGCCGCAGCAGGTCCCGGCGGCCACAGTCCTGTACCTGTTGCTCCCTCTCCTGGAACCTTCCTCCCCAGATGCTGTCACACCTGCCCTTACCTGCCTCTGTGAGGCCTCTCCTGTTCACCTTTTCTCTGCTGCCCTCCTTACTATCTACCATTTGTACGTTGTACTTACTTATTTTGCTAATTGTCCGTCTTCTCCGCCGGGATGTGTACTTCACGGGGCGGAAATCGTTGCCCGTTTTGTTCCCTGCGGGACCCGTGGTACCTCACACACGATGCTCATCGAGTAGGAGTGGAAGGGGGTGAGGGAGGCGGCTGTCATCACAAGTGACAGAAGGGGATTCTTCACGCACACGCTGCTGCCGAGACCTGGCTCAGGCCCTCAGGCAGCGAATGCTTCTCAGAGGAGCTGGACGGATGCTGAGGGTGGCCCCTGAGCCTACAGGTATGGGAACAACGCCAGACCCACGGGTTTCCTGCAGGACCTGACGCGTGCACGCAGGCCCCCAGAGCGGGGCTGAGCATGGACCCCAGGATCAGCTCCCAGCTCCGGCAGGCAGAGCTTTCTAGGGAGGAGACGGGCTCTTGTTACCCTAAAACGGCGAATCGGAGGCCCGTCTCTCCTGATGCCGCGTTTTGTGGTGTGTGGGCCCCTGAGCCCTTCCTCGGCTCCTGGAGCAGCCGGCAGGTGAGGAAGTTGAGGCACAGACGGGCACATCGCTTGCCCAGGCCCTGCAGCTGGCCCGCGGAGAAGCTTGGATTTGACCTCGGGTCCCGGGCTGCCATAGGCGAGAAGCCCCAAAGGGCCCCTTTCCGAGCTCTTGGGTGCGCTGGCCTGGCTCCATCCAGCTCCCTGGCCCCCCTCCCCCTCCTGCACCAGCATGAAGCTGCCCCCACAGGTGCACGGGTGGGATGTCCCCAAGGGGGGCAGGGATCGCAGCAGGTGGGTGGCGGCACCTGGGCCCCTCGCGGGAGCGGCAGCCCGGGGCCGGTGTTGGGCCTGGCTTGGATGCCCCCACCCTCTCTGGGCCTCAGTTTCCCCTTCCTCTCGGGGCCAGGCTTTCACTGGGGATGGCAGGGGCCAGGTCTGACGCCAGGGCGCTGCCGGGTCGGAGCGGGGGTCTTGGGGACCGGGCATCCGCCGCAGCTTGGCACCACCGCTCCCCCCCACCCCCAGGTGCCGAGCACCTGCCTGGTTCCTGGCGGTGATGGGGCGGCCGCAGGGCGAGCAGCTGCCTGGGGCCTTCGAGCTCCCCAGGGACGTCCCTAGGACCCTTTGGCTCTCTCCTGCCCAAAGGCACCCCACCCCCGACGGAGGACCCAGCACCCAAAGAGCCTTCGCAGGACAAGGCCTCGGACCCTGATCTTTCATCTCTGACTGACTCACGGAGACACGGTGTACATTCACCGAAATCACTCCTTTATCTAAGTTCCATGAGTTTGGATACATGCGCCCGCAGCACAGGCAAGACGCAGAACATTCACCACCCACTGCCGACCCCACCCAGCCCCGCCTGTGCCCGGGTCATGTGATTGGAGTCGTACAGTCGGGGACCTTTTGAGGCTGGCTTCCATCCCCCGGCATGGCGCGTGCACTCCTGACCACTGCATCTTAGAGACCAAAGAAAGGCTTGAAATCCCGTCCGACGAAGCCAAACCCTAGATGGACAGTCAGCGCTGGGAGGGGCGGGGCAGCTGGTGTCCAGTGGGGACACAGTCTCCCTGGGGAGCAATGGGAGAGCTCTGGAGATGGGTGGTAAAACTTTATGTTATGTATCTTTCACTCTAACAGGAAAGAAGAACAAAAGGCTTGTGATTCCTCTCCCCTCGAAACAGACACTCAATAACCAGACGGGAAGTTTCGCTGCTCCTCTGCTGGAGGGAACGGAGGCCTCCAGCGCCACCCGGCCCGGCCTCACTGTCCTGCTGGTGCCCGTGGGAGGGCACCCTGTGCCGGCACCAAAGCTCATGGCCAGAGCCCCGGTCCTCCTGCGGCTGAGACTCCAGACGTGGGGGACGGGCTGCCGGCCCTAAGCTTGGGGGCGTCCCCTGGGGCGGCCGCTCACGGGGGTCCCTGCCCTCCTCACTGCCGCGGAGCCTCAGGACAGACCCTGTCCTCGTGCAGAAGCGCAGCAGGATTTTGCCAGATCGAGGAGTCAGTACAACACACGAGCGAACCGTGGACCTCATCCAGCCACTGTCTCAACAGCATCCTTTCTGGACCGGGGTCTGATGGGAAACCATGCCTCGTGCTCAGGGGCTGTGTCTTTAATCCCCTTTAATACAGAACAGCCCCTCGGCCTGTCTTGGACTTTCATGATCTGGGCACATTGTGAGCACAGGGCAGCTGCTTTTAGAACATCCCTCAGTTTCGGGGACAAAGGGATGCGTGGAGGGTCCGCTTTCTGGGCAGGGGTGCCGTGTCCTCAGTGCATATACAGCAGGAGGCCCACGGCAGCCCCAGGCTTGGGGGCACTCACTCTGGCATCTGCCTGTTTCCCCAGTATAACGTTACTCTCGGGGGCCCTGTGACTCGCCAAACTTCAGCCGTGAGTAGCGGCGTCGCTGAGGCTGAGTCGGCTACAAGGGAAGCAGTGGCGGATCCACGAACGGGGCGCCAACAGGTGGATGGATGGGGGAGGAGGGCACCGGGCGCAGCCGGTGGCACAGGACAGAAACAGAGAAAATGATCGATGCCCTGATTTTATTGGAACCAATTTTCTTCCACTTTGTGGAGACAGGTCTCGGCTGCCTCTGCCTCCGCGGAATCACGTCAGACTTTAATGGCCTTAGCGCTCAGGGCACCGCCGGGGTCCATGTGCCCACAGACACGAGCTCCCACTGCACGAGCCCCGCTCAGGGCCAGCCCCTCTTCTGCAGCCGGGCCCAAGCCCAGCAAGGAGCACTGTTGCCGGCGGCACTGGATGTGAAGGCAGATGATGAGGCCGGGCGCTCCCGGGGTGGCCCCCAGCTGTGCAGCTGCTGCCAGGGCCACGGGGCCTGGAAAACGGCAGTAACGAAGTGACGACCGAGAACTCTCAGCTGCACCGACGCAGGCCTGACGGGCTCCTGCCTGTGATGCCAGGAGAGGCTGCCTTAGGGCGGCCTCGCTGGGTGGGGGTGGGGGCCTCTCTAACAAGGGTGCAGATGCCCTGTGGTCACTAATTCACCCTTCCCGGGGCACGGCCACGTGCAAAGGGGCTGCTGTGACCTGGGAGCCTCCTAGAGGTCCTCTGTCGGTCCACCCTGGCAGAGCATTGTGCTCCCAGGAGGAGGACATCTACCCCCCGGCTGAGCCTCACGAGGACTGGATTTACGCAGCGGGGGGGATAACGCTGCCCCAACGACACTTGCTAGTGACTGCACAAGGCCACCACTGTGCACTCATCACCACTGGGCACTAACCATCACGGGGCTCTAAGCTCCACTGGGCAGTATTAAGCATAAGTCCTGGACCAGGGCATTGCGTGCTCTGCCTGCAGGTGCCCATCAGCATCGAGGGCTGGAGGTGACCCTATTCCTGGGGCGTCTCTGGCTGTAGCCCGAGGCCTGGACTCTGAGCTCACTTGCCCACCCACTGCGGGTGTGGTCCCCCAGACCCTGCCCCCCTCCAGAGGCACAGATGACTCTGTACTTTGGAGGGAAAGGATCCCTTTCTAGTAACTGAACTCCGGAGACAGCCAGTGACGGGGACGGGGGGGCGTGAGCGACCACAGTCGAGCACACGCTCAGCCCCCAGGCCTCTGCCACCAAGGCCTCCTCGGGTAGCTGCCCTCCTGGCCAGCTGCCCGGTCAGTGCCCAGTACACTCTCACAGGACGGGTGGACACGGGCCCCACCGGACCCGCAGCTGCGACACAGAGCCTGTGATGGCAGGACCTCGTCATGCGGAGGTCAGAGCACGAGGCCAGGCCTGAAACGCAGTGGACCAGACACGACCAAGGTCAGCCCACCTGTGTGGGGACCACTGCCTGCCCTGGGAGATGCCTGAGTGAGCGGAGACAGCGCTTCCCAACAGGGAGACCCCACAATCCCTGGCACGCGCTGTCTTCCACTGCAGAAGTCGGCCCTGGGCCCAGCAGTCTGTTTAGGAGGATTGAATCCAGTTCCCTCTGGGGTCCAGGGGGAGGCCGGACCGTCCTCGGGCAACGTGGCAGACCCTGTGGCCTCCTCCTCCCAAACTCCCCCACTGACCTGGGGCCCAGGGTCTGGGGCCTTCGCTGGCCTGCAAGGCCCTGTCCTCACCGTAAGCTCCTCTCGCCCCCTGTCCACCCCCAGCCCCTGGCTACACACCCAGAAAATGCCCAGCTGTGGCCAGCAATGACAATTCCAAGTGGCTCAGAAATCTAATCACTGAACCACCTCGTTTCTAAACACGACTTCTGTTTGCAAGTGTCCAAGACGGAATCTCACAGGTGTGGAGGGCTGACAGGCCTTGTGGGAGACATTTGGGCTGGGAGGGGCCCCCGTTTTGGAAAGAAGGGTCATTTGATTGGCCAACATCGCCACACGTCCAAACGTGGTCCATGAGAGGCAGAGGCATGGAGGCAGGCACCCAGCCCCTCTTTGGACAGATGTCATGGTTTAAAAACTGTGGACGTTGGCCCAGATCTGCCAGGTGGCCCAGAAGCCCGTGTGGGGAACGTAAAATCCCCCAGGGGAAACCTCTCCTGGGATGGTGGATGGCGGTGCAGAAGAGACACGGCGGGGAGCAACGCCAGGGCTGAGCTCCCCCGTGAGGAACGTTCTTTCAGGCACACGAAGCAGCCCGCATGCAGGAGCCCAAGGAGCCTCGCGGGAGCCGTCAGCATCAGAGGGAAGGGCACCTTTTACAACCGGCCCGTCCGTCTCTCCCAAGCACGTGGCCAAGGCCTTTAGAAAAAAAATGGAAACCCTGATCTCCGAGGGCGCCAGGAAGCCAGCAAGTATTGAGTAGACTCTCGGCAGCGCTACAGCCGCGGGCACAAGAGCGGGTCCTTCCACAGCGTGTGCTCCACAGACACCTGTCTAGTGGGCGAATGGGCAGGACACGCCCCGGGCCACAGCAGCGTCACAGCCTCTAACCAAGAGGATTCCTGGAGTGGCCCTTGGGGAGGCGAGGCCATGTCACTGAGGTGTCTGCTTCCATGACCCAGAGAGAGTGAGGATGCTTTAAAGGGGAGGCCGTGCTCCCTCTGTTGTTGCTGCTTTTTCTGGATGATCCGAACCCTGGCTGCTCCGGGCTGAGCCACAGGGGCCAGAGCGGGCAGGGGTCTGAGGGGAGCATCCCCTTGGAGGGCAGTGTGGGCACTGCTGGCCCCGAGCTGCTGACCTGAGCCTGACACGTCCAACCTTCATAGGCAGGGCTCGTGGCTGCTGTCCCCCAACCCCCCAACCCTGGGCACAGCCCATTGAGACCTCAGAGGAAGCCGGAAGGTCATTCCCACTCTGTTCACTGCATACGCCCTGCTTGCCACTGCTTCTGGCACAGGAGAGGCATCAGTAGAGAGGCAGCCGCCTCTGACTCATCTCCCCGCCACACGCGGCTGCCGGGGCCACTCCACGCAGGGACACCCGGAGCCACGTGTTTCCAGCACAGGTGACGGGGGGGCCCGAAGCTTAATTCTGCCCACCGGGTCCATCTCGGGGGTGGCTTGTGGAGGGTCAGCCGCAGCCCAGGGATGGACACGCAGACGGCATCTCTTGCCCCCCAGCACGCCAGTTCCCCTACCCTGGCACACCCGTCATACTCAGAGGCAACAACATCAATTCTGCTGGGAAGCTGCGGATGGCTCAGGCGTGAAACGACAGCCAGACGGGACAGCCCAGAGCCCCCACCCCCACCCCACCCCCACCGCTTAGCCCAGCTCTTCCTTTCCCACCCCACCCTGAGACGGAGGACGCACCCCCCCACTTCACGGCTACCCACATTCCCAGGCCACGATGCCTTTGAAAGTGGTGTCTCTGCCAGGACTTGCTCCCATGGACGCCTTCCTCCTCCCAATTCAGGGCCCTGCCTGGAATGTCCCTGCCTGAGAAGCCTCTCCCCAGGGTCGGAATCCCCCTTCCTGGCCAGGCCAATTCCCCGGGGAGGGCTGCCCCCTGGGTTCCCGCGCACTTTGCCCAGACCCTCAGAGGACCGTTGGTCACCCGGCTCCAGTGTTATCCACCTTACGTGGGCCCCCCGCCTGCCACCACGCCTAGTACCTTAGCATTTTCCAATAGAAACAGCGTCGACACCACCACCACCAGGAACAGTGCTTCGGAGAGCTTATACACGCCAGGAGCCAAACAAGCACTCCCCACACCTTCTCCCTTGAATTTCCACCTTCAGAGGTGGGGGCTGTGATGGGCCCATTTCACAGATGGGAAAACTGAGGCTAAATTAAGGAACTGGCCCAAGACAGCATCAGGCCAGGAGGCACAGGGGGAGCAGGCCGGGCGGGGGCGGTTCTGCTACAGAGGAGACGGACCACAGGGCCTTCTGAGAAGCTGATGGAAGGGACTCTCTCCCGAAAGAGGCCGGCACCAGCACACACAAGTTTACCCTACATCTCAGGGAATCTGGAGACAGCTGAGGCCCATCCACGGACGCCCTTCCCCTAGAGAGGTCACTGATCTAGGGTTCCAGCCCCCTTTGATGGAAGGAGGGGATGAGATAAGGGGGGCTGAGACCTGGCAGCCCTGGAGCGAAAGGTGGGAAGAAGTGGGGGTCAGGCTGCTCTCAAGCGCCACCCCGCCTGCCCCACTCCCCCACCCCTTCCCAGCTTCCCAGGAGTAAACTTCCTTTGGGACACTTCTCCAACTTCCTGTACCCAGAGGGTACACAGACCAGAAATTACTGTTGGGGTGAGGGAAAGAGACGCACTGAGGCTTCCCTGAGGGTGTGCCTTGGACCCTTGTCCCCAGGGGAGACCCTGGCCTGGTGCCGTCCGACTCCGACTCCGGCTGAAGAGGCTGCTCACCTGGATGACGACCTTGACCTTGGCGGTGCCCACGATGGGCGTGCACACCAGGCCACCGGGGTGCTGGCCGTCGGCGCTGCGGTTCTGCTGGCCCATGGTGAAGAGCATGGGCACGGCCAGCAGGCCGGAGGCCAGCCAGATAGCGCTGATGAACTTCTTGGTGCGGCTGCGGGACATGAGGGTCTTGGCCTTGAAGGGGTGGCAGATGGCCAGGTAGCGTTCCACACTCAGGCTGGCCACGTTGAGGGCCGTGGCATAGGTGCAGGCGTCGCGCAGGAAATAGTAGCCGCGACACACGGCATCGCCGAAGGCCCAGGGGTGGTGCACCCAGATGAAGTTGTACAGCTCCACGGGCATGGCCAGCAGGAGGATGAGCAGGTCAGACAGCGCCAGGCTGCCCAGGTGGTAGTGCACCGTGCTCTGCAGGGTCTGCAGGGACTTCTTGCGCGCCAGCGTGAACGCCGTCACAGAGTTGCCCACCGTGCCCACCACAAAGAGCGCCAGGTACACGATGGTCACCAGCACCTTGGAGTAAATGTCCGTGTTCACGTCCAGGTCGCTGCTGGGCACCGCTGGGACGGGCTCTGACAGGTTGCTGGAGCCGTTGCCGAAGCCCGGGGCCAGGAGCGCCGCCTCCAGCCCCAACGGCGGTAGCAAGAAGGGGTGGCCAGCCTGGGAGACCCGGGGGCCGGGCGCCGAGCTGTTGAGGTGCATGTCCCGAGCGCCGGGAGGGATGGGCGCGTCTCAGGCAGGGACAGAGCAGAGGGAGCCCGAGGGGTGGGCGTGAAAGGCAGAGGGGGCGCGCCGTCCAGCCGGGAAGCGCCGACCCCCGGTCCGTGCCAGCCTAGAGCGCTCGGGGCTTGCACTCACGGGGGGCTGCGCGCTTTCCCGGCTTCCTCCGAATACCAGACCCCTCGGTTCCTTGGGCCCCGGGGCGGCAGCGCCGGCTCCAGCGGAGAGCGCCTGGCTGGCTGGGGCTCGGGCTGCGCGGGGCGAGCCTGTGTCGCCGAGCGGAGCGCACGCCTGGCTGTCCGGAGCGCTTTGCCTCGCTCGCGCTCTCCGCGCACCCCGCTCCGCGCACCTCCAGCCGCGCCAGCACCCTCCCAGGCTCCGCGCCTCCCCTGAGCCGGCGGCGACTGGCGCGCCCAGCTGTGGGGGGCGCTGGAGGGGAGAGGAGGCGGCCCCAGCCACTGTCTCCGCCCCGCAAGGGGGCAGGGCTGGCTGGTCGCCGGCGCGCCCTCGCAGGGCCCATCCAGGCTGGGGGGAGCGCCCCAGGGACCTGGGATTCCCGCGGGGTGCGCAGGGAGTGTTGGCTCTTTCCAGGCACCCTCCTCAGGCAGCTCGGCCTCCTGGCCCAGGTCTTCCCATCTTCTTATGCCCCGCCTCCCCAAGGGAACTGCCCCCGGGTCGCCTCCAGCTCGCTAGGTGCGAGAGAGGAGGTGAGGGGGTGGGGGTCCCAAGGAGGAGGCTTCCTGCTGGGATGGCTGGGCTGCCCCTCCTTCCTGGGGTGCCCACGGGGTGCCAGAAGCTGGGTGCCCAGGGGAGCTCTGGCACAGTTAAGTGGCGGGTGGGGGGGAGCTGAATGAGGGAGCAGAAAGCAGAGAACAAAGCAGCACTGGTCCCCCGAGCAGGCTGGGCTCCTGCGCCTGGCACCCTGTGTGTGGCCTTGTGCCACTGTGGGTGCAGGTGGTGCGGTCCAGGACTGTCATCACCACCTAGACGTGGTCATCAGATGTCACGCTCAGGGCCCAGCCGTGGACCTGGCTGGCTGCATCTGGTGGGCTGGGAATCAGAAACTGCAGTGGGTGGAGGGGAGAGAGGTGCTGAGGAAAGGGGGCGAGGCCAAGGAGCCCTGCCCAGACCCCAGGCACAGCCAAGGGAGAAGTTCAGGCTCAGTACTTACTTTTCTGTTTCCAGCTGGCTCTGGGCTTGCCTGCTGCACTGAGCCCTGATGTTCTCACCACGGAGTCTTAGCACATAAAATACGTGCTTAAAAATGTAGCCTTCACAGGAAACACAAATGTCCCTTTGCTGGAGGCCAATACAGTGAGCTCTGAGGCAACAGAAGTGGTTTCAACCTGCTATTCAATATTTAGGCAAGTGTTTTAGCTTCGCTGTGCCTCTGTTTAGTCATCTGTGAAATGGGCATACAGGTGAATGGATGCTCCTGGGGGCCCAGCTGTTCTGGATGCCGTCAGTCCTGCAAACAGCAGGCACTCAGTGGACACCTGTGGAGTGAATGCTCTTGTGCGGATCGTGTGGGGACTTCAGACGGTGAGAGTGACGTGCCCAGGGCAACAAAAGTTGCTTTCAATCCACCAAATTAGCCCAGGTTTGCTCTCTGGAAGACAGGCCACCAGTTCAGCGAGCAGGTCCTGGGATTGGGAGCTGAGGGTCCTTGTCACAGGAGTGATGTGCCAGACTGTGTCGGGTCCATGGAGGCTCATCCCTGCACCCAGGGGAATGCCAGGGTCTCACCATGGACGGTGCCATCCGTTGCCTCTCTCGGGAGCCCCCCCAAGGGGAAGGCAGCAGCCCGTGGCCGCTGGGACCTGTCCCTTTGCCAGGCAGTAGCTGTTGCCGCTCAGGACGCCCCCAGTGGAAACGCGCTCTGGCTGGGCTGCTTAAGCTCATGTTTGGTTTTCACACCCCTGACCTTTCCGCTAAGCTGAACTTCTTTTCAAAGATTTCTTTCCCAGCCAGCCTAGGAGCTTAAAAAATCATAAAAGGCAACGTAGCACAAATATTATGACAAGGCATTTGCTTGAAACCACACAGGAAATGTCACCTGGAAGGCTTGGCTGTACCGTGTGGGCGGCAGGCCCTTGGCTGGGGTCCCTGGCCACTTTGAATCCTTCTTCTGTGAACCGGGGGGCCCGGACGGCCCGGCAGCCGGAACCTTCGACTCCAAGCTGTTTTCCCTTTCTCCTGTGATTTCCCGAGGCATGAGTGCTTCTTGAACTGCTGAGACCCTTTAGAGAAATCTTCGGTGGGGTGCTCGGGGAGGGCGGGGCTAGTCCGCTGTGTCCTTCAGTGACCAGATCACACCCTTGACCCCCTGAGCCCTGCGCGGGAGAACCTGGGGCCCTGCTGCCCTGCCCCTGCCACTCCACACGCTGCGTGTCGGCGAGGAGCTGGCCTGTCCGTGTCGGCAAGGGCTAAGATCCGTAAATGAGGGGGTCTGTGTTTCTTGGAGAAGTAGGCATGTCACCTGAGGGGGCAGCAGGCACCTGAGTGGCTCTAGATTCCTGGGATCCCGACATGATGTAGACAGGGTGGGGTCCTGGCTGCTGAGCTGGTGATCACCTGGGCCCTGGAGCGAAGATCAAGTGTGGGACACCGGAGGAAAGATGCCTAGATGACCAGGCGCCGAGCTGTTGAGGTGCATGTCCCGCGCACCGGGACGTGGCGGTGGATGACCACTGCCGTGGCGGGGGCCCTGCTTTGTTTGGTTTGCTAACTTCTCCCAAGCCCCTGTGAGGCTACTGTACACAGTGGGTGCTCAATGGACTTTTGCTGAACTAGTGTAAGGGATAAGACAATGGACAGCGAGATGAGGGCTTTGCTTTCCTGGCTACAAGAATTTAGTCCTTGGAGTCCCAGTGTCAAGGGGCCCCTCCCCCTCAGAAGTGTGTCCGTAAGGCAATGTCCCTGTCTTTCCTCTGGTCCCCACCCCACCACTGGGCGACTCTTGTTAACAAGAGGGCTCTTCCTAAATTAAAAAAACAAACAAGTTCGCAGCAAAACCTGTATCAGTTACCTGACTACCTCCTGTTGCGTAACCAAGGACGGCAAGCTCAGTGACTTAGTGGCAAAACACACATTTTATTGTTATGAATATTATTGCTAGATTTCCCATGAGGCTACAGGTGGGTGGGGAGTAGTGTACGTTTATCTAGAGACACTAAGGATTTGTAATATGTGTAATTTGTAGAGTTTAGCTGTTGATTTCCCACCCACGGCATGGGATTGCACATGTCAGAATGCACAGCATTCCAAGGAGGATTTTAAAAATAGAGCAACACGTGTGTAAGTGTTAGCGGGCGGTGGGGTGGGGGCCGTGGACGTCCTTCCAGCCTGGGCACCGGCCTCAGTTCTCCCATCCTCGTCGTCCCTCTGGCTCCCTGCTCACACCTTGGCCCTTGGCCAGCTTTCTGGAAAAGCAAGCTGCGAGCTAGTAAGGAAGAGCCACAAGAGGGGGAGGGTGTGGCTGCGGGGAGCACATCCTGCTGCCTGGGCGTCCGGCTGCCTAGGAGGTGGCTGGGAGTCCTGGGTCCACCTGCCCTGACCTTGGTAAATAAACTGACCAAGCCTCAGTGGACCCCAAGTCACTAGGTTGCTACGAGCACCATGTGATGGGTGCACAACTACACATCACGTGGAGGTCACTGCTCTATAAACTCTGGCTTTGGGCTCACCCTGTCCAGAGCTGGAGAGGCTGGACGGGGAAGAGGAGGGGCTCAGCTCCTGGGACCCCCCGCAGCGAGTGCGGGCGTGGGGGTTCATTGCCGTGAGTGGCAGTGAGACTGTGTACCTCAGACTGGGACTTGAACCCCCGTGTGGGGACTCGAACCCGGCCAAAACCCACGCTCTTTTTTTTTTTTTTTTTAACATCTTTATTGGAGTATAATTGCTTTACAATGGTGTGTTATTTTCTGCTTTGTAACAAAGTGAATCAGTTATACATACACATATGTCCCCATATCTCTTTCCTCTTGCATCTCCCTCCCTCCCACCCTGCCTATCCCCCATGGTCTTTTTTTTTTTTTTTTTTTTTTTTTTGCTGTACGCGGGCCTCTCACTGTTGTGGCCTCTCCCATTGCAGAGCACAGGCTCCAGACGCGCAGGCTCAGCGGCCATGGCTCACGGGCCCAGCCGCTCCGTGGCATGTGGGATCCTCCCAGACTGGGGCACAAACCCGCGTCCCCTGCATCGGCAGGTGGACTCTCAACCACTGCGCCACCAGGAAAGCCCCCCCCGCCCGCCACCATGGTCTTTTAACTGAGATCACACACCTGGTTTCAAGCCTTAGCGAAGCTCAGGTTCTTGATGTCTCATTGCAGAAGGAATTCAGTGAGAGACACAGTGATAGGTTAGAAGTGGATTTATTTAGAGAATAACACACTCCACAGGCAGAGTGCGGTTCATCTCAGAAGGTGAGAAAGGCACCAGGGTATGGGGTTGTCAGTTTTTATAGGGGTGGGTAATTTCATAGGCTAATGAGTGGGAGGAATATTCCAGCTAATTTGGGGAAGGGGCGGGGATTTCCAGGAATGGGGCCACCACCTACTTTTTGACCCTTATGGTCGGCCTTGGAACTGTCAAGACGCCTGCAGGTGTGTCATTTAGCTGATTTGTTTCAAAGAAGGTATGCTGAGGCTTAAGGACTAGTGGGAGTGGACTCCTCCATCATCTTGGACCTATTTGGTTCTAATTAGTTTATGTCACGTCCTCGGGCTATGCCATTCTTTTAAAGGTTGTGCCCTGCCCCCTTCCCTCTTTTTCAGCAGGGTGGAGGATGCATGAGGAAGGCTGTGTTCCAGGCTGCAGGTCGGGGCTGGTCCCTCTGGGGCTCCACCCTCTGAGGCAGGGCAGGGAGATGGCCCGGGGAGGGGCGGGGGGAGGACAGAAGTCAGGCCATGGGGACCTCACTGTCACAATTGTCGTTTCACCCTCCTGCCAAAGCACGGCCCCCTCTCCTCAGTAATCTAAAGCATCTCGCGGTGCACTTTTCCGGATTTATGGAGCAGAAGCACTTGGAAGAGCGCCGGCCACTGATACTCCCCGCAGAGAAGGGCTCAGTGGGGCCTGGCAACCGTGGACTCGGCCTGGGGCATGGAAGGCTTTAGCAGAGAGGCGTGTCGGGAAAGATGATGTTTTGGAGGAAACGGGGTCTATTAGATCATCTTCTAAGGAAAGAGAGAAAGTCCGATCTCCAAAACATGGTTTGATGCAGCCCAGTTTCCTAAGAATTGCTGCTGAGAAGGCTTTGCCGTGGCGTTCATCTCGGGCTGATCAACACAAAAGATGCTTTTTAGAGTTTTCTTTGAAGTTGCACCCTGACTTCTGGGGACCAGGTTTGAAACTGATGGAATAATTCCCCCCGCGTGAGGCCACCACCTTCCCCCCTCATTCCCCTCCCCCTCCGCACCTAGGTCAGGCTGCAAGGAGGGTCCCTATTTACTGGCCCAGGAAAGGCATTTTCTGTTAGAGATTTGCTCTTGGGCAAAAGGTGACAGCACATCCAATGCAGAAAGGACACACAATTCCATCTGTTCAATTTGCAAAGAAAAGCGGTATTTTGTCAGCTCTCACCCGGGGAAGCTGAGAGTTTATGCCTCTTATAAACTTACCAATTACTGGTTAAATTTCCCAGAGGGGCTTGTGAACGCACTTGAGACTTAAGCTGAAAGAGTCACATTCAGCTAATGCGAGTCTTCTGGCAGCTGCTGGGACCCCGCCGCACACCCCTGTGCCCCTGGCTTTCCTCCGGGGGCTTTGCCAGGCAGCCCCTCTGGTTGAGGCGGGAGGGGCAGCTGTATGTCAGCATCCCTTTCCTCTGCCTTTGACGTTCTCTTCTCCTGGAAGGGGGATGGCATTTGCATAAACACGACTCCTGGTGCTTCCAGCTCATCCTCCAGAGATCCGAAGCCTGTGCCCTTTGTCTATAATCAGGAGTTCTAGTTGCCTAGAAATATTTAAATAGAAAAACATCTTTCCCATTTCCTAATGACTTCATATAAGTTCCGAAATAAAACCTGAGCCATGCACCCTTAGTCATTCCTGCCGTGGAGCTTCGATGGCTCATTCAAGGGCCACCCTTGGAAACGAGCATGTGCCATAAGGGCTGAGACCAGGTGACCCGCTTGCCGGGCGCAGCCCCTGCTCCATGACGGGAGCCCTGGAGGGAGGAGGGGATCCCTCAGAGGCGCCTGCAGCAGGCCTGGCGGCCTGTGGATCGCGGGGTGCAGTCCCCATGGCAAGTTTGGGACTCTCGTGAGAGATGACAAGGCGGGGCGGGGCCAAGCATCCCTTCTCCCCTTCACCCTGCAGGTGGGTGTATCATGGGGATAAGTTCCGGCCAGCAGGTGTGCGGAGAGGGGGCGCGCCTCCTGTCAGGCCTGGGTCCTCCTCTGGCTTCCACTGCCTGGCCCAGTGCTCACGGTGGTGGGACCGCAAAACAGAAGCTACGGGAGAGATGCCAGCACCACTGACTGGTGCTGGACTCCCACCTCCCTGGGAACCCAGCCTCCCTCACACCATTTCTGGAGTGAAGTGGAGCCTGCAGCTCCCAAGGACGTGTTTTGAGGCCCTGGACTGGCCCCGGCTGTTCCTGCAGGCATTTTGGAACAATGAGCCCTTTGTGCCCTCCAGCTGGTTAGACTTGGGTCTTGGCCACTTGCCCCCAAAGTGACCTGAGAGGGTCATCTGTGAGCTCACCGATGCCTCCATCATTTATTCACCTATGGGACGAGGAGGCCTGGAGGTCTGGGGTGCAGGGGACAGGGCCCGGTCTCCTCTCAGAGGCTGGGCAGGGGCAGCTGTGGTGAGGGCTCCCTGAAGGGACCACACACCGTGGCCCCCCAGCGGCTGCTGTCCTGTCTCGGCTCTTGCGTCAGGAGTGCAGTGGGCTGGCCAAGGTGCCACCTGCTGGGCCCCTGACGGGGGCTCTGGAGAGAATCACTTTGGCTCACCCTGGTCCTTGGGACTATCAGATGGAGGTCCCGTCCTGCTGGCTCTCAGTGGGGCTGCCCTGCCCCTGAGGCCTCCACGCTGAGCCAGCGCAGCACTTTGCAAACCTCTCGTGCTTCCATCCCTCTGCATCTGGACAAGTTCTCAGCTCTCAAGGACCCAGGACGGACAGGCCCACCCATGATCCAGGATGAGCTCTCTACCATAACCACATCTGCAAAGGCCCCTTTGCCAGGTCTCATTACAAACTCACAGTTTGGGGACCAGGGCCAGAACTTTAGAATCTCGGCTGAGACCTTCAAAGTTCTTTCCTTGGAGGTGCCCCAAGCCCAGAGCACTAGCCGCAAGTGTCTCGGGTTTTCACTCCCCGGGACAGATTTCATCCCAGAACCCACTGGTGCCATGGCCCTTGAGACAGGATACACTCTGAGCTATAGAAGACATTCCAGGCTACCTGTGGGATCGGGGTGCCCCGCTTGCACGGGGTCTGCATCTGGACCTGGAGCTTAGACAGCAGCCCTTAAGAGACTGCCAGGCAACCTTGCTCAGGGCACGCGAGGGGCACCCTGGACATTGGGGTGACAATAGGATGGTGAGGGTGATGCTGTTTTGTTGAAATGAATTAAAACCTCTGAAGAGCTGGAAGACTTGAAGGGCCCCTTGGCTGAGACAGACCGAAATGCAGACACTTCCCAGATATACCCACCAGCGGAGGGGTGTGGTGGGCAGAGCTTCCTCTGGACCTGCTGATCGTGGGTGGCTGAGGAGTCCCTCTTTGGGCCCCGTCAGGGTCCAAGGCTGCCGTAACCAAGAACCACAGGCTGGGGGAGTGCAATCTCTCTGTGGGTGAACGCAGGGTGTGCATGAACCCCCCTTCTCCAGGGGCAGCAGTGATACACCGTCACTCTGCTGCGGGCATCCCTGTGGGCACTCGGAGCACGACCCAGCCAGCGAGGGCAAGGGCGGACCTTCTCTGGGGCCCAGTCCTGGGAGAGCCCTTTCCTGGGGCAGGGCTGAAGGCTCTGCAGACACACAGCCTGTCCCCTGTGTGTGTAATTCTGGGGGAGCGCAATGCCCGCACACCAAGGGCTGCCTTCCCCTCGGAAATCTCTTTCAGCGGGGCAGTACCGCTCTGCAATCTGGTTTTTAAAAATATCATCATTGGGGAAAAAAGAGCATTAACAAGTTTGAGGGAAATGTGTTCTAGTGTAAATGAGCAATTAAAATATAATCAGATTATGCATGCAGAACCAACGCAACCTGCTGAAATCACACCCTCTGTCGGGTCCATAAATACACGCATGCTCGCCTGTGCACATACACTGCCTCGTGGCCGTCATCGGAGCTGGGATCTGCTGCCTGCATTGTTCTTTACATGCACCGTCTCCTTGAATCTGCTCCCTCCCTCCCCTCCCCCTACACACACACACACACACACACACACACACACACACACAGCTGTAGATCGTATATTAAACACACACCCGTATATCATCGTTTGGATGGCTCAGAGAGATGAAATGTCATTCTATTTTTCTTTTAAAAAGGGCCGAGGCTGCTGGAAGCCGCCAAGTGAATAATCTTGCAGTCGACAACCATCACAACCCTTGAATCTCAGAGTCTGGTTTCTATAATCTTTTTTTCAAATGCCACTTTGGTTGAACAGGCTCGTCCTCTGGACGGGAAATCTGTTGCTCCTTTGTTAGTCTCCACAACAGCCCAAACAGTACTGCTCTGCTGGTGACAGCTGGCGCTGACGCAGGAGGGGACATCTGTTGGTTTTGCTTGTCCAGACCCACAGCGCCCCCCCCGCCCCAGGCCGGCCCCCCCTGCTGGGTCCCAGGGGTCTCTGTTCCTGAGAGTCCACCCTGCACGGCCTTATGTGGGGGCCGGTCCTCTCCTCCCCACGCCTGGTAATCAGAGTCCCCATTCCCACTGCCCCAGGGACACTAGTTGGATGCCCAGAATCCTTCCTGCTTGTTGGGAAGGGGAGGCCCCTGTCACTGGTTGCTAGGCTGGTTCCAGCAGAGCTGGGGACGGAAAGAGGCCCAGAGCCCTGATGACGTTGCTCTAACCCTTGATCCTGCCGTACCTGAAGCCTGCCCTGCCCACCCCGCTTTTTCTCAAGCCACTTTGACTTGTGTTTCCATCTCCTGCACTCAAGCATCATGACTGTGGGTGCTTGAGCAGAAATGGACATGCCGAGCCCTCCACGGACCCTTCAGACATCACTGGCTGGTTCCAGATCCTCGTGACTGCCAAATCCTTCATGTGCGAGGGTGGAGAAATGGCAGCAAAGCATGGAGAGAAAACCCAATCGTTTTTCTGTAATCAGTTGGAGAATGATGACGGTGCCACGCATGAATAGATTCCCGTCTTCTCTGGAAATTTCAAGGCTGGGTAATGAAGACATTAGTTCCTGGGATGCTTGGGTCTGATGGGCGCCGAGCGAAGATAATTTGCCCCTTTCCGTGACAGCTAATGATTAGCTTTGTGACAGCATGTCGCTGTCTCAGACTGACTTGCCCACACAGCCAGCTACTGAAGAAAAACAAGGTTTTGAGAAAACATAGTTCTAGGGCCCTAGCGATACTTCTTTCAAAATATTTCAGAAGCTCCGCCTGGCATCTTCCTGAGCAGCTGGAGTCCACTTCCTTCCCGCCTTGTCGGCAGTGGGTTCCCGGCTTTGTCATTCAGGTTTAGGGGGGCTGGGAGGGGGCCGTTGGCTTCTCTGCAGGTCTCCTTTGCCTTTTTAAAAACAATTAATTTAATTTATTTATTTATATTTGGCTGTGTTGGGTCTTCGTTGCTGCATGCGGGCTTTCCCTAGTTGCGGCAGACGGAGGCTACTCTTGCCCAGCGGCCGTGGCTCACGGGCCCAGCCGCTGCATTGACTAGTCCTACCACTGCAGCTTGGAGGAGGGAGGGGGAAGAGGGGGAGGGGAGGGGGGCGGGGGGAGGGGGAGAGGGGGGAGGGGCGGGGGGCGGGGCTGTCCTGGAGGCAGAAGCCTGGAGCAGCCCTCCTTGCAAGGAGTCCTCCTCCCCCTGCTAAGCTGCCAGGACTGCTCAGGAAGCTTGAGCTCTGTTACTTCCGTAGAACGCAGCAGGCTTATCCACAAGTTCGTTGTAAAGCCTTCAGTTTAAGCCATCGCACCTGGGGTTTCCCCAGACGAGAACCCTCGCTTCCTCCGCGGTCGCTGTCTGCATCTTGCTCCTCTGTCTCTGGGCATATTGGAAACCAGCGCATTTTCTTCCCAAGGAGAAGGAAGCAGGCAGTTCACCCTCCAGAGAAAAGCCGGGTGTCGGCGTGTGGACAGGACTTTCCCCGTGGCCTATGGTGACGCTCCAGATGGAGGCGAGCGATGCGTAAGGCCCACGATGGGTCTGGCAGCTTCCCAAGTTCACTCCTCGTTAAGACAAAGCAAGACTTCCCGCCCTGCCACGCAGAGAGTAGAAAGGGCTGTGTGCAAAGTGGCCCCCGTGGACCATCCCTGGGGAGCCAGGCTAGGGAGGCCCCCACCCCATCCCCCCCAACCCCGGCCCACCTGCATGGCAACCCCGTTCCCACCCCTCCCCCAGCCCCCATGCCCCCTTCCCCTCCCTCCTCCCCTTCTTCCTCACCCCTCAGCAGTTCATCCCTCCTCCAACCATCCCATCCTTGCTAAGACAGGAGGGTGGTCACCCGAAACCTGACCTCGTGTTCCATGCTCTGACCACCTGCTAGCCCTGTCCTGGCCGGTGCTGCAGGGCTGCAGGTGGCTTATGCATGCTGCCCTCAGAGCTTTCCTGGCGAAGGTGGGAGATAAATACTCAAGGAAATTGCCATTCTTGTGGGGCTTGTCATGAAGACACAGTCATTAGGTGCAAACCAGACCCTTGATGGGGCCTTTGGGGCGAGAAGTGGAGGCCGTGGGACTAATTAGGCTCCTAATCAGGGACTCCAGGCATGGTGATGGCCTGGGTAGCCGTGATTAATCGTGGAGGGCTCGGCGCTGCTCTCGGGGAAGTGAGTGACTCCCGGGGGTGCTGACAGTACGGACTCCGGAATCGCCTGCGTGCTCGGGGACTGTGTGGGTGGGGCTGGGGGGTGGCCTGAACTTGATGATGAGCCCCCCGCTGCCTGCGGTGCTCTTTAAATGCTGGGGGCAAAGACCCTCCCCAGCGATTCTAAACCAGCGCGTGTGCGGGCAGTGGATTCTGCCTTTAAAAGCAGGTTCCCACAAGGTTCTGGTGGAGGTGGTGGGGTCCCAAAGCCTGAGAAAAGCCGGCACAGTGGACAGATGTCCTGGGGATACCTGAGTTCTCAGGACAGGCAGCGAGTCCTGGCGCGTGTGTGTGTGATGATTCATGTTCTGTGTCAACCCGACTGGCCACGGGGCACCCACGTGGTGTGACTGGGACTCACAGCATCAGCTCCCCTAGTCCTGGCGCGTGTGTGTGTGATGATTCATGTTCTGTGTCAACCCGACTGGCCACGGGGCACCCACGTGGTGTGACTGGGACTCACAGCATCAGCTCCCCTGGTCCTCAGACCTTCGGACTCAGACTGAACTTGACCACCGGCTCTGGGCCTCCAGCCTGCAGACGGCGGACGTGAGACGTCTCGGCCTCTGTGGCTAAGAGCCAGCTGCTTGGAACGCCTTCATATTTGTGTGCTTATACGCACCCTCTGGGCTCTGTTTCTCGGGAGAACGCGGGCCAATCGGCTCTCCTTGCCTCAGTGTCCCTGCCTGAGCAGCAAGGATGTTGATTATTGTAATTATTTTAAAAATACTTTTGCTGCATTTACTATAATCTGGGAACTCGAGTCCTCGTGGGCCCCAGTGAAATTGATACCATGGTCTCATCCCCGTTTTGGAAGTGGGGAAACCGAGGCACAGAAAGGTCAGGTCAAACTCCCAGGACCAACAGAACTGAACCCACAGATCTGCCCAGGCCTGCGAAATTCATGCTGAGCTGCCAGAGCCGCCTCGCAGGCGTGGAGGTGGGGTGAGGTGTGCACACGTCACGTGCAGCTACTCAGTTAAGTAGGAAATTGTTGAGTTCCTCGTCACCACTCTCTGCCGGCCCCATCCTGGCCCAGAGTCAAGCTGCCCCCTGGGAGCCTCCACGAGAGCCAGGGGGACATTGGAGGCCTCGCCTCTTCCCTGCATGGCCAGGGTGGAGGCCAGGCTCCTCCAGCGGCACCTCCCTCGAGCCTATGGTCCCACCCAACATGACTTGCAATAAATGATCAAGTTCTGAATTAAACACCACAGAATGTAATTACCATGGCAGCCAGCTGAGAACAAAATGGATTATACATGTAACAGTCATCAAACAGTTATTGCACGTGCCGGGCTAATGTGCTGCCGATTGAAATAAACCTAAGTGCAAACTATCATTCAGAGCAATTGCTCTCCAGCTCATCTTTGTGCCCCCAGGAGGTGGCATGGGGAGGAAGTGCCTCAAAGTGCCCCGCAGCACGACTGGTCCTTCAGGGACCACCGACCCCCAGCCTCAGTCCACAAGGGACACAAAGGGTCCTGGACCCACCAGGGTGATGGCAGTCGAGCACACTGTGTCCAGGAGCGTCCTCCGGCCTCTGCACAGAATTGATCCATCCTCACCTCGCCTTGTGAGGTGGGTCCCCGTATGGGTCCCACTTACAGCTGAGAACACTGAGGCAGGGGTTCGCCATAACTCTCCCAAGGTCAAACCGCTTGTACGTGCCAGAGCCCGGGTTCAAACCCAACTCCAGGACCAGGTTTGGAACTCACTTCATGGGACAGCACTTTAGAAGTGAGCGAGTGTCTGTGTGTACATGGTCATGCTTGCACACGCCCACATGTGTGCCCGCACACTGTCATTCAATGGGGTGAGGCTACAGATTTCAGCAGATGCCCCAGAGTCCTGCAAACTCATGTTTGCATGTTTGCTGGTGCGATGCTCCCACCAGCCCCCTGAGGGGGGTCTTCCCCAAATTGGAGGTGGGGAATTGTGGGAAGGTTGGGCTGGGACCTGCGTCTTAGAAGACCCCACCCCACCCCCAGGGGAGGTGTCCTGTGAAAGGTCCCCTTGCCTGGGGGCTCTGGCAACATGGCCACAACCTGTGAGAACATGGCCCCCCAGGCTCCTCCAGGCCTAACCTGGCTGCTCAGGTGGAGGAATCTCTGGGGAAGGGGGAGGGGGAGGGTCTTGCTCCAGCCACTGGATCCAGGTATTTCTGGTTCCCCTGGGGCTCCACCCCAGGGTGAAACCGCACCCCAACCTGCAATTTGCTCACTTGTATCTGGGCTAATTTCTGGGTCAATTCACACCTGTGCCTTGTAGGTTCAAGTGTTGTAGTGATGACTCCCCCACGGTTCCCTGGGGAAGGACGTGGGGTAATTTCCACCTTTTCAATGGGTCTTGCTCCTTCCTCTGGTGGCATTTCAGGAGCTGGCATCTGATATTTGTGCCATATCCCTCCTGGGGAGCTGCCACCTCTGCCTCCTGCATGGGCGGGACTCAGGCCAGCTGGCCGTCCGGTGGGGTGTGCGGTGCCACCGCCCCATTGGGAGGCTGCTTCTCCAGAGCCCTGGCCATCGGGCAGCGATAGCCACTGCCTCCTGGGCCCTGATCATTGTCCTACAAACACTACTGGGCACCGGCTGCGCAGGCACTGCTGCAGGGGAGCAAACGAGATCCCCGCCTTTAGGGCACTCACATCCCGGCAACAGACGGCACGGCTACTGATGACACCATGGTTGGAAGCTGTCGGGCACCTTGGAAACAGTTATGGTCTGGGAGCAGGGGTGCCAGAGCGGGGTGTGGGCTGCCATTTCCCCGAGGCCGTCAGGTTGGGCCTCATGGCGAAGGAGACGTTTGATCCAAGACTGAGGGGGAGCCGTGGGGATGTCTGGGAAGGTGGAGCTGCCGTGCAAAGGTGCTGGGGCAGCAATGGGCCTGGTGCGTGTGTGGAGCTGCAAGGAGCCTGTCAGACAAGGAGGAGGAGTCGGGTGTGGCCGGAGGGCGGGGTCTGGACCTCAGCCCTCCTGTCTCGGAGGGAGTGTGTGACCTGTCTTTGTCGTAAAAGCATCCTCTGGCCACTGGCTTTCGCTCCAGATGGAGGTGCTGGAGATGTGGATCCTCCTTCCACCCTGAAAATCTGCCGGTTCCTCCTCCCGGCCCTGGCTCACAGGAGGAGGTGGGCTTGGAAAGCCTCCCAGCTGGGCTTCTGTCTCGGACAGTGGTCTCCCCTTCAGAGAGGTCCCCCCGGAGGGCCGAACCTTTGTTCCCAGAGGCTCTGCGGCTCCAAGGGCCTGGCTTCCTGTCTGCCTGTGCCCCTCCCCCATCCCCCAGGCTGCATCTCCCCCTTCATCTCTGCTCCCCAGCCCACCAGCCAGACATGTGATGCTTAATTACAATGGGGACTCGAGTGACAGCCCAGAGCTCCCTGGGTGTGTATCATGTTCTGATGCTTTAATATCTGATTCCGATTCTTGGGGGTTTCTCTGCCTTTCATTTCAAATTCTGCTTGTTTGTGTCACTTAAACGTTGATGCGCGCTGTCAACGAGGAGGGGCTGTTTTGTATATGCTCTTTGAAACATCCCAACCTGCCCCCTAAGCTGTTCACCTCAAATGGGTGGATTACACGCACGTCATTTATATTTCACTAAAGCTGTTTTTTCTTAAATGTCATTTTTAATAAGTTCCCACCCAGCTCAGCGGGTGCACACACCGCAGACACACCCCTTCCAGGGCAAAGAAGTATTGGCTCTGCCAGGTGCCCGGGGTCCCGCCCCCCGAGGGGTGCACTCCAGGCCTGGCTGGTGGGGCTCTCGCGGGCCTGTTGCGGGGCAGGTACGTGGGGCAGATGCTCAGTTAATGCTCGGGTGTCGTCTGTGAGGCCGCGAGCCTGTTTGTTCCTTGCTTAAACCCAGGCGCTGCCCAGTTCCCAGCAAATAGAGGGTCAGGATTTGAGGAAGGACTGGTGTCCAGCTCACATCTCAGAAACGTCTCCCAGGGGAGTGGAAGGGAGAGACCCCCCCATTTTGTTTCGGCCTGCATTTGCGGGGCAGGGGACGCTGGCTGGGGAAGGGACTGGGGTCCACGTGGGCAGGTGGGCCGGCAGGCCTGGATTCCTGTGCCCAGGACGCGTCTGTGCTGCCCCCGGTGCCTGCGGCCACAACTGTGGATCCTCTGGGCTCCCTGGGAGGCACGGGGCTGGGGGCCGGCTTGGAGCTCACAGCCAGAGCTGGTGCTGGGGGACCCCCATGCAGATCCAATTAAGCAGCCCATTCCGTCCACACCCCTGGACTCCGGGGACTTCACAGACCCTCCCAGAGTGGGAGGCCGAGGTGCCTGACGCGCCCTGTGCGATGAGGCCCCAGAACGGGGGAGCCACCTTCTGATAGCGGCCACGAGCCAGATCTCTTCTCTTCTGCTTCTCCCAAGAAGGATCGCTGAGAACCGCCATCGCTATCCTCCGGCCCTCAGGAGAGGAAGCAGACAGGGTCGCGGCCCAGCCTGGTCATGGCTCTGTCACATTTGGACATCTAGGGAAAGAGTAACCCTGTGCCGGCTCTCACCTGCGTGCGTACACGTGTTCACGCACGTGCGTGCTGACCGCAGCGCTGGCCACCCTGACCGAATCCCAGCGCTCCATGACAGTGGTGGGAAGTGGGACACTGGCTGAGGACCCAGCCCCCCCCCCCCCGAACCTGGGTGCTGGACCCTGAAGGGAGGAGACTCTTGGGTCACAACTGCGGAGGGGTCATTTAGAGAGGGGGTGGGGACATCCACCGGGGGAACCCAGCCAAGCGAGTGCTCACCCCGGGCAGCCCACGGTGAAACAGACTCACAAAAGTCCACTTGGAGGATTTGCAAAACTGCCGAACTTTGCAGATTTGTAGAAATAAAACACACGGGGCAGGAACGCATGCTTTAAATATTAAAATATATTTACATATCCACAGTTTTAACTGAGGACACCAACAATAGACATGCCACGCAAGTCCCGACGCCCTCCGGGTAGAATTCACAAGCGCTTAGCACACCGTCAGGTAAAAAACAAATTCTATAAATAGGTGTTTATGCAAAATATGGGTCCATAAATACATCCTTATGGAAGTTGCTCCCATCCTGCTGCAGCGCTGTGCGGCCCCAGGGACAGGAGGGGACAGCAGGCTTAGAACACATGCAGGAGAGGGGTCCACGTGGATGTGCCCCGAGGACAGCAGCCCACCGGCCTCCTCTGCGTCAGGAGGAACACAGGAAGTCAGGGCCAGGCCGCGCACAGGATGGTGTAGACCCCCGCAGAAGCACCGCCAGCTCCAGCTCGCCCACGGGGGTGGGTGCTTTGTCCCTTCCATGGAGCAGCTCCAACAGCGCCAGCATCACCGGCCTTAACGTCTCCAGAGAGAAGAGAGCTTGTAAACCGCCGGGCAGCCACCAGCTCCAAACATCCGCCGTTCAAAGGAGAGATCAAGGGATGCCAGAAGTGTCTCCCCGAAGTCCACAGGTGGTTTCGCACTTTCCGTTAACTACTGACGGAGTTACGTAGGAATCGCACAGGTTGCTTTAGAAGCACAGCTGTTCGTGTTTCCGAGGGATCCTGAGGCCCCAGGGGATGCTAAGTCCGTGGGAGAGGGCCAGCATGTGAGTGGACCAGAGGGAGGCGGCCCTGCATCCGGCCGGGAAGTGGGCCACTCCTTCCGAGCCAAGAGCTGGTCACCCCACTCTCTCCGGCGAGGTCTTGGGGGCTGGGGCAGGGGCGTCCATTCGGACGTCTTGCATTCTTTCTCCTCAGTGCCTTTGAGGCTCAGCGCCCCCAGACCCAGTGGCAGATTTTTGCAGGGTCCTCAGTGCCGGGGATCAATCATGGAGGGGTCACCCCTTCCGGGGAGAAATTAGATAGTGTTCCTAGGAAGTGCCGTGGCAGGCCCGTGCCCCTGGGCAGGCGGGTGGGCTGTCAGATGTCGCTCTGGATCTGGAGGGCTGAGGGGGCTTCCTGAAGGTCCGTGGGGTTGTCGGAGGCTGAGGACTGGCTGGGCAGAGAAGCCTCCAGGCCGTCCGAAGACCCCGACAGGGGCTTGTACAGGAGGCAGGCAGTGGTGAGGAAGACAAAGCCCAGGACCTGGGGAGAAGGGAGCCGCTGGACCTCTCCTGAGCCACCCGCCCAGCCCCAGCTTTCTCACGAGGTCCTGGGGAACCAACCCTACTCTGGCCAGAGGGTGCATCCGTTCTGCAGAGCCAGTCCCTAGCCTGGACCCCAGTATTGTTAGGGTGAAATGAAAAGTATGATTTGACTTAAATACAGAGGCACTGGATGAAGTGGAGGTGCTTGTCATGGGCTGAACAGGGTCCCCGTAAAAGATGTGTCCAAGTCCTGAACCCCGGAACCTGTGAATGGGACTTTGATTTGGAAATAGGGTCTTTGTAGATGTAATTAAGTTAGGGATCTTGAGGTCACTCTGGGTTAGGGTGGACTCCAGATCCAGTGACGGGTGTCCAAACAGAGAAAGGGGAGGAAGGTTTAACACAGTGACACACAGGGAGCAGCCCCATGATGACAGAGGCAGAGACCGGGTGAGGAGTCTACAAGCCCAGGAGCCCCAAGGATGGAGGAGCCGCCAGGAGCAGGGAGGGGCACGGGACAGAGTCCCCTCAGAGCCCCCAGGGTGGACGGGCACTGCAGACAACTTGATTTTGGACGTCTGGCTTCCAGAACGAGAAAAAATGAATTTGCTTGAGCCACCTGGTGTGGGGTCTTTTGTCACGGCCACCCCAGAACCTAAGTCAGAGGTGGTCAGCTTCGGCGGTCACTCCACCGCAGCCACCACATTGAGCTCCCTGGGAATCACGTGCAGCCTGGAAGATGACAGTGTGGGCGCGCGTGCTAGCCTCTGTACACGGGTGTATGCGTCCAACGTGTGAACCCTGGGTTTCCTGGAGCACCGCCCAGGCAGATGGGCCTGAAGCCACAGGAACGAGAGGCTGTTTCCACTCTGTGGCCCCGTGAGCGAGCGGGATAGCACTTCGGGGGTGCACCCGGCTGCCCCCACCCCCGCTAAAATTTGCACTGACTCTGGGAGCCAATCCTACCCCTGTGCCGAGGCCGCGGGGGGACTATCTGGGCAGACAGCCGTCCCGGGGTCCAGCCTGCTGCTCTGGCCGAGGGACCCTACAACACAGGGAAAAAGAAAAGCAAGGGCCGGCTCCCTGCGTGCGCGCGGGGGCGTCTATTCGAACTGACCCCTTTGTCCAGAGCCGTGCAAATCCCTTCTCACGCTTGGCTATTTTTACGCTAATCTTCGGGGAGATAAACCCAAGGGTGGCTGAGACTCCTCTGTCTCTGAGGCCCCTCCCGAAAAGGCTCTGCCAGTGGGACATTCCCGAGTCCACCCTCCACCCAAAGAAGAAATCCAAGACATTCTTATATACCAGCCCTAGGATTTCATTTTATTTGGGAAGTTGTGTGCCTTTTCCTCCAACGGGGGGAAACTCAAAATATAAATACTATGCTTCACCCCACGGAGCATACGCCAAGAGATACAGCAGGAAGTTTCCATTAACAGCTTGAAAGCAGAGGGTCAGGCTAAGAGGCAGGACGTAACTCAAGACCCACTAAGGATGGAGAAGGAGAAGTGCTGCTTGTGGACCCAGCCAGGCGACCCGGCCCAGAGCAAGCAGACCTGCCCGGGCTCTTGCAGGGGGAGCAGTTTTGATTTCTCCAAAGCCTTAGCTGATCAGAGCCCGGGGCAAACCACCAAGCCGGGATGGTGAGGGCCCTGGAGGGCAGGGGGCCTGGAGAGCGAGCCCCTGTGGCCTGGGCCTGCTGTCCCACTGTTCCCGCCACTGGCATCACAGCATCACGATCCCCAGCAACAACAGCTCGAAATGGGGAAGGATCCTACTTCTGGAAACCGGGCTGCAGGGTGATGCCCAGGGTTTCAGTGGGAAGATCCCCGTGGCATGTGCCCAGATGCCCGAGCTAGTTGCAAAAGGCTCTTGGTCCTTTGGAGTAGGCTCTGGGACTCCCTCCCCGCCGCCAGCGCACCTGGGGGCAAGGCCACCCTGCTCACCTTGCACGCCAGCCCTGCGATAAGCAGGTACTGACTCATGGCCGAGTTCTGGTACACAAAGCAGGAGCCCTGCTGGCTGCACTGCTTCTGCCAGAGCAGGCATGCCTTGTCGATCAGCCAGCCGAAGGCGATGGGGCCCGGGATGCCCCCTGCGGAGAGAGGCACGTTCAGTACCCGGACAGCCCGCGGGGGGCGTCCAGAGACCCAGACCAGGCAGGCTCTAAGGAACGTGACTTCGGCCACTGGTGTTCACAGCGGCTGCAAAGGGGGCTTAATGTTCCTTTCTCTGGGGGCTTGCCTCCATGCTGGGAGGTTCCCCACGGTCTTCGACTCTGGTGGAGCCTGTGTGCTAATGAGGAAATGGGTCGCTCTGGGCAAAAACATGGCCATGGGTCCCTCTAGCGGACTGTTAGGGAATGGAGCCCTTCCCCTAGGTGGGCACGGCCTCGTGCAGGGATGCACACCAGCCTGCCGCGTGCCCTTGTGCGGTGAATGCACACCACAGCTATGCATGGCTTCCTCACACAGCACAGTACCTAGAGTTCTAACAACGATCCACTGGATTCCTAGTGCAAAGGATCGCTGCTGGTCACAGACACACCTGCAATGGAAAACCGCGCATCAACGCCCGGGAGGCGTGGCCAAGTCACAACCCCAGGCCAGTGGCCGAGTCCTGGCCGAGCCCCGGGCCGCATCCCCAGGTGGCAAGCACCTCACAGAGGCAGTTAGCTCTCTCCTGCCACAGCTTTCCGGGGGCCGGCACGTACCCCGCAGGGGTCTGCAGAGCTCCACCTTAGCTGCAAAGGGAAGGTTCTGGGCCAGAGTGAACCCAGGCCCGGGCTTACCGTAAAGTTGCCGTTAGTGCGGGAATACTGCTGAGGAATGTAAAGATAATTACAACGAATATGAAAAGCAGAAGAAGGGGTTTTCTTTGACAAGTTGAAGTGCATTTCCCTGCAGTAGCATGGCCAAACCCAGAGGAAACATTCTGAGGGACACAGCTACAGTCTCGGTACACCTGGGGAGCGCAACAACAGCGCTGATTACAGGAGGAAGGGGCAGGGGCCGCCCCCCCCTCCCCGCATCCGGGCGCCACCGACCGCCTGGGCAGCAGCCACCCACACTCACCTTCTGGCCACCGGGGCCAGGCGAGGCCGCCTCCGGGCACCCCGCGTGGCAGGGCGAGTAGTACATGAGGCCGTCGGGGCCACACACGGGGTTATAGTGCTCTGGCTGGCAGCCGCAGGCGGCGTTGCAGGCATCTGTCAGCCCCAGGTGGCCTTCGGGCAGGAGGCTGCAGGTGGGAGAGAGCGACGGTGGGGTGCAGGCCAGCGTGCGGTCTGGTCCCTGAGGGCCCACGTCTGCAGGTTTCCAAGCTCGCTGGGTTTGTTCCACCCAAGGACCGGGGATTCCTGCATCGCCTTGGCTCCTAGAATCGCTGGATGTGCTCAGAGCGAAGCAAACCAACCCTGCGCAGCGCACTCCCTATCTGGCTTGGTTTCGGGCAGGCAGTGCGTTCACAGGGCTCGAAGTGCAAAAACTGCTTGAGTGCCAGGTACAAAGCATCCCCACGGCCCCGGTCCCTGCTCTACAGCGCAGGCGCGTGGACGTTCCACAGATCACTTACCCGCACTCTCACAGACACGCGCTCTCCCTCTGCACTCAGATGGAGTGCACCGGACACATCGTTTCGTCCTGCTCCTTCCATTTTCCGCTCAGCACTATCTGGGGGGCGCCCAGGGACTAGACTCCTCCCTCTTCCATGGTACCAAGCCCTCCACTCTGCACCAACTCTTGGCTAGTTTGGCTGTTTCAGACCCGGCTGTCTCGACAATGGTACGATGGCATCCTTGCCCTCGGCACTCACACTGTCATCTCTACGGGGAATTCCCGGCCAGCAATCGCTAGCCTGCGTCTACGTCAGATATTCCCAAATCACCCCCAGCGGGCTGTTCCCCTCACGTTCCCAACGCAGTGACGCACGGGAGCTGAGGCTGGGCCACTTTCCAAGACAACATGTAGAGAGGAGGTGGGGCTGGGACTGTCCCGTTTTACAGACAGAGGGCTGGGGCTCAGGTGCCATGTGTGAGTGACTGGCCATTGGTCCCCGCTGAGGACACCATCCTTACCGTTATGACCATCTCCAATGACCTCACCTCAAGTGCCCGACACCCCCCGTCCTCCCCAGGGACCACCGCTGCCCCCAACAGGTGTGCAGAGGTCTCCCCTCGCCCAGGTGCCACCTGGCCCTTACCTCCCGTTGTAGCTGGCGGTCACGCCTGCCATGGGCACGTTGGGGCAGTGCATGAAGAAGACGAGGAAGGCCAGCATGCTGATCAGGCTGCAGAGCAGGCAGAACTTGATGATGCCTGAACCTCGGAGCTTGCACTTGTTCACAAAGAAGCCGCCCAGGAATGTGCCTCCACCACCTGCCGGCACCACCAGGTACCCTGTGGAGAGGGAGGGGCTCGGTGGCATCCCCAGAGCCACGGGGGTGGGGCCAGCAACCCCCTGGGCCTGGTCTCCACTTTAGCGACGGGAGACAGAGGCCCACAGCCAACGGCCCCAATCTGCGTGGCAGCACCGGGCCCTGCACTCAGTGTGAGGACCCTGACCGGTGCTCACAGGGGGCCTCGGAGCCTGGGGAGGCCACCCGGCCAGCTGCTCAGAGGGCCAGGGGTGCAGGGGCAGAGCAGGAGAGGGAGGAGGAGAGGTCCCTGGGGCCTGCCCCTCCCGCTGGGGAGACCCAAGGACAATCCTGCTCCCCTGGCCCACACGGCCTCTGCGGAGTCTGACCACAAGGGGGTGTCTGGAGAAGCGGGTGGCCGCCGTTTGGTAGGAAGTTGGGCTTCGTCAGCACGTGGCTTCCAGGCCTGCCCTGGGATGGGGTGCAGATGCGGGGGGGGGGGCTCTCCAAGGGTGGCAGAGACCTCAGAGACCCTGGGTGCGGTGAGCCCGTCTCCCCAGATGGAGACCAGCTCTGGGGGCAGAGGGGGGGCACCCAGAGGACACGGCTGTCCCAGGAGGGTTCTCGGCTGCTGTGGGGCAGGGAAGCAGCTGGAGGGCGTGGGGCTCTGGCAGGTGGGGTCACAGCCAAGAGGCCAGCAAGGAGGGGAGTCTGGGGCACTAGTCACCGGGGACCCCCATTCTGACACCGTCCTCCCTGGGGGGGAGGTGCCCGGCCAGGATCGACCCATATACACCCCCTGCCTGGCAGGTTCTCGGTGAGGCTGTGGCTGCGCCCCCCAGCCCGGCGCTACCCGTGGACAGGGCCAGAAGTGGGGGGTCTGAGGGGGACTCTCACTCTGGCCACGGAACACCTCCGGTCAGGCAGGCCCAGGGCTCCAGCCTCAGGGAGACCCCGGGACACCCACTCCCTGGCTCACGGGGACCGCCAGGCCCGAGGGAGCGTGGTGGGACCTGCCACCCAAACCCTCTCCGACACAAGCCAGGGATGACGCACAGGCCCAGGCTCTGGGTGGCAAGGGAGGCGGCAGAGAGAACGGGTCAGCAAGCTGTGTTCAGCACTTCCCAAACCGCCCTCGGTAAGGACTGTCCTGCCCATTGCGGCGGCAGCCTTTGTAAGTGTGATTAGAGCTGTTGTGTAAGAGCCCAGACACCTGCTCTGGGGCCCCTGCCTGGGGGGACCACACGCCCAGGACGTGCGCCCCGTCTTTCTAGAAGAGACCTTCAAAGGCCCCTCGGTCTCTGAGAACCAGTGAAAAAACGGAGGACCCCCCACCACCACCACAAGACTCAGGGAGCGTTCTCACCAAACAGGGTGGCAGCTTCCGAGGCACTGAGGCTGAACTGGGACTCGAGGAACTTGGGGCCAAACGTGGACATGCCAGTGATGAGCGTGGCGTCTGTGGCCCCGGCCAGGCAGAGCAGGATGAACGTGGGGCTCTTCAGGAGGAGCCAGATGGAGCTGGATGTGGGAGGGGAACGGAGACCAGAGAGAAGAGACAGAGGGTCAGAGTGGGCCAGAGCCCTGGCCCTTCCCAACTGAGCACAAAGAGCCTGGTTCTGAGAGAGGAGTGGAGTGGGGTGTGGGAGAGCCAGGGGGCACCCCACATTTACTCCAGAGAAACCGAGAGTGGGTGTGGGGCTGGGCTGGGGCAGGGGGAGAGCTGGCACCAGGATCCAGGGCCTGTGGCTTGTTGTGAAAGCCGCTGTCACAGAGGTCAGCTGCAGTGGGGAAAGAGACTCTGAGTGACTGTGACGCTGTTGAACCTGCCCTAGGGGCAGCCGGGAGAACCAGCAGAGAGGGGCCCGAGCCAGGAGCCGGAGGCTGGGGGGAGGCGGCTGTCACCAAGTCCAGGGCTGGGCGGCCCCCAGGAGAGGGGAACGGGGCCTGAGGGGTGGGACCCCTTCTCAGTCACCAGCTGGTGCAGAGGAGGGACAGAAATCCCTGAGGGTTTGGACTGAGAGGCCCCTCCAAGGAGACCCTGTGTGGGCTTGTCTGTCTCTCCGACTTCTCTTGGTGTGCACCTGGGGGGCGGCGGCCAGTGTAGTGATGCCAGGGGCCTGAGAAATGGCCCTTGGACCTGGCCTGAGAGTTCCCCCTTGAACCCAGTGCACACAGCTCTATACCCCGCCTGCCTTTCCCGGGCCCGGCCCCTCTCAGCCACCGGATGGCAGGACTCGTGAGTGATGTGGGCTGGGGACAGTTTCCCCTGGAGCCCTGGGTCCATCTCGGGCACCCATGAGCAGGCAAAGCCTGGTGACAAACGACTGTGGTCCGACCCCTATCACAGCGGCTCCGACAAGGCTGCCTTTGCTCACATTCCCCGTGTCTGCAGCTGAGGCCTCCACCCAGAGAACCAGCCCCCACCGACCCTACGGGTCATCTTCCACCAGGAGGGAGACCCCCACCCGGCCAGCCGTCAATGCCGACACCTCCCTGCGCGCGTCAGAGCAGCACAGACACCCTGACACTCCGGTGTTCTTCGTTTTGAGGACACAGGCCAGCAGTAAACCGGATTCTGCCAAGGAGCATGCAGGGTGGCCACAGTTAGCCTTCATGCCCTGGGAGGGAACTGATGCTAAGAAAGTCGCCCCCCACCCCCGGCCCCTGCGGCTCTCAGGGTAACTGCAGAGCGGCCTCCTTCCCCATCCAATTCCTTCAAAACTGACTTTCAAACTCAAGGACTTGAAAAGGTTTCTTCCTGGTCAACAGCCCAAGTCCCACATCCAGGAAGGAAACAAGATGCGGAGGAAATGCCATCCTGGTAGGGCTCTCTGGGAGCAGAGTGCGTGTGTGCGCGTGCGCGCGCATGTGTGTGTGTGTGTGTGTGTGTTGAGGGGAAGCCCAGGTGCGGCCAGTCCCTTCCCGGTCCTGCCCAGACTTGCCCAGGCTTCAGGGATGCTCGCCTGGGCTCAGGGGCAGGTGACTCTCCCCAGAAGTACGTGAACTTCCTTATTTCTTAATCTCAGCCTGCAGACTGCTTGGCTGCAACTCCCATGTTGAATTTGCTCAGAGAACTAGTCATGACCTTGACAGAGGGCCCATGTTCTGGTATTTATTTCACTATCAGCAACTGGTATGGGGAACCAAGCCTGGGCATAAACCTCCTTATCTCGGGCTTTCCCCCAGGTCCACTGGGGACCAAGCTGTTGACGTCCTCGGTGCCAGTGCTCCCAGGTGGCCCTGCCCCGGCCCGGCTGCACAGGGCGAGCCTGCCTTGCCTGGGTGACCCCGCCTCTCCGGCCACTGTGGCCCTGGGCCAGCTCTGCCGGCCTTGGTGGCAGCCTCCTGGGTGGGCGGCTCTTCTGACGGGTAGCCTGGGGGGTTCCCTGACCCCACGCCACCCTCCCCGTGTTGAAGACAGACAGCGGGGGCTCATTCCCGCCACTAACAGCCTCCATCTGCCACGTGGACACTCACGGGCTCAGGAAGCTGTGGGGCAGGTGGGCGCTCAGTGAGGCCGAGGACTCGGGCAGGTGACCCTCCGAGGGCCGCCTCCCCCTGGCCAGGAGAGCCCCCCATGGAATGCCCTGATGAGGGGCACTAGCCAGCAGGAGCCTCCAGCCCCATGCTGTCCCTCTGAGGCCCCAGCAGCCCAGGCTCTGTCTGTCCCAACAGTGTGTGAAGACAGCACAGTAAGACCAGGTCACGTACAAGATAAATGAGAGGTCACTGCCCGAGAGGAGGGGCGGCCGCAGGGCAGCGAGGATGGGCAGCTGGACGGTCCCCTCCTTGGAGCCCTGTGGGCACGTGCAGGTGACTCCCAACGAAACGGTCAGAGAACGGGGTGGAGGGGTGACTCCTGGGGAATGATCTTGGGGGGGCGGTCAGTTGCTTTCCTGGGGACCGTGGACAAGCTGGCTGTGGGCAACTCACCAGGCATCAGGGATTCACTCTGTGACCATGAGGCATCAGGCACAGCCCCCAGAGCCTGCCGTGCGGGAGCGCAGACGGGTCCCTGCGTGCGTGTCCCTGGGTCCCCCGCAGGCCCAGGAAGTGAGGGGTGGGCACCATGAGGCTGAAGCCCCGGCCCTTCCATTGCAACTGGCCCTTGGTGCCTCCAAGCCAGGAGGCTCTGTCCGCTCCCCCTTAATTGCTTAGCCCAAGTTTTGGAGCCAAGCCCTGAAGATTGTTGGGTCAGAAGGAGGTTTAGGGGCTGTGGGCTTCCCATGTGGCCCTGGAGGGGTCACAGGACTCTCCTAGCTTAGGGTTAAGACTCAGCACGTGTAGGACCCTAAAGGGTCTTCAGGACACACAGACACAGACAAGAGGCCCCCCAAGGTCCTTACAGAGGCAGGTCTCTGATGGTTGTCCCAAAGTCGGGGCTGCTGGTCATCCTGTGGCTGCTGTCCTTTAACTGGTGTGTTTCAGATGCTCTCATGACCACGTAGCGCTGGGAGCCTGGAAGGATGTGGACATCCGTGAGGGGCAGAGACCAAAGGCCCCGATGCCCCTCCTCCTGGGTGTGGGACCAGCCGGTGGACGAGGGCGCCCAGACAGACGGCCCGTACGGATGCACTACAGTGACGGGTGGCAGGCATGGTGAGGTGGGAGAGAGCCCACGGGCCCAACCTGGGACCAGAGGGAGACGGAAGGTATTGAAAGGGGCACCCATCCCCCGGTGAAATAAGCCTCTTCCGTGGTCCCCGAGCGGGCAGAGGCCGCAGGGGTGGAGGGGACACACCGGCTGGGCCTCCCTGCTGGATGGCAGCCCCTGCCCAGAGAACGACAATCCCGGCCCCACCGCTCCTGGCAGGCAGCAGGAGCAGGGCACGGGGTGTCCTTCTGCGGGACGCACCCACCTGGCAGCTGCCGCGGGTAGCCGAGGATGGGCACGGCGATGAGGAAGGCGGCAGCTCCAGTGCCCAGGAAGCCCACCCACCAGGCGCCGACCCACAGCGGGCTCTCGGTGGTCAGCTCTGTCCTGCGGGAAGAGGCACGTGGGGACAGCGTTGTGCTCACGGCGTCTAGGGCACACATGCCGGGCGTCCTGCTTGCTGGTCAATGAGAGGCTGAGACCAAAGGCTCTGCTTGAGGCCCCCGCCCTGATGCCCCACCACCCCTGGTCTGGGACCAGCAGTGGACGGAGGGCATCGGGGCGGACATGGGGCGGACATGCACCAGGGGACCCTGCCCAGGCCCACCCCTTCCTCTGGGGCCTGCGAGGCTGCCTCCCAAAGAGGCCATAGGGGCTGGGGGCCCAGGAGGGGCAGGGCAGAGGGTGGGTGGCTGGTGCCCTGGCCTTGTGAAGCTCAGGGGGCTTGCCTGCGACCCCCGCCTGCACACAAGTGCACCTTTAAATTCAAAGGTACGTGGGAAAGAACCCTGGGCTGGGCAGCCAGGTGGACAGGAGACAAGGGGCTGGCAGAGGCCAGCCGGCTGCCCCCGAGTTGTATTCTGGGGAATAAACCGGCGACTGAGCCAGTGCTGTGCTTTTCTGAGTTCTGTGAGCCATTCTAGCAAATTACTAGAAGGAGGGGTCCTGGGACCCTCCGCTTTGCAGCCAAGTTGGACAGAAGTGTGGGTAACCGGGAGCCACCACCACGGTTGGCGTGTGAAGTTTGGGTGCTCTCGCTTACCTGTGGGGTCTGAGCTGACTCCGGAAGTCAGTGTCACATTGAGGTGAACCGGGGACACCCAGCTGGGGTCCGGAGAGCACTGGAGAATTGTTTGGTGTAGACCCCCCCCCCCCAAAAAAAGAACCTACCGGTGGCGGCAAGAAAACCCCTCTTGGTTCCGCAAAGGGCATTGGAGCAATTGCGGCCTGGTCCCTTCCAGCTTTGGGAGGCCGTCCATCCATGCTGTCCCCTCCCTCAGGCCACACTCTCCAAGCTGCCCAGACTCCCAGGTCCACCAGAGCAAGGTCGGCCTGGACCTACCCCACCCGGGCCGCCGTCCTCCTGCACCAAGAGTGGGCGTCTTCTCTGTGGGCCCAGGTCACTCACCGGTGGCCTATTTCGGTGTAAATATTCAGCAGGGCACCTCCGACCAGGTAGCCGGCTGCGGGGCCGAGGATGGCCGCGGTGTAGAAGGTGGCTGGAAGGGAAGCAGAGCCGTCGGGGACCTGCTGCGCCCTCTGTGCCTCCCCTCCGGCCCACTGAAGACAAGCCCCGCTTGCATTCCTGCACCTCCACCCCTATCCCCAGGCATGAACTCCTTTAAACTGGGGTTTTCGTTGCACAGTCTCCATTGTGTCTGATATCGGCTGGCGTCAACCTTTCAAGGTGTTTTAAAAATATTTCCCTCGGGCTTCCCTGGTGGCGCAGTGGTTGAGAGTCCGCCTGCCGATGCAGGGGACACGGGTTCGTGCCCCGGTGCAGGAAGATCCCACGTGCCGCGGAGCGGCTGGGCCCGTGAGCCATGGCCGCTGAGCCTGCGCGTCCGGAGCCTGTGCTCCGCAACGGGAGAGGCCACAGCAGTGAGAGGCCCGCGTACCACACACACACACACACACACACACACAAATTTCCCTCAAAGGCCCTATAGACACCATTTGGACTCTTTCCCCCTCAAAAGAGCAAAGATCCTAAGACTCATTTTGCAGGATGAGGGCGGCACCCATGCAGCGCTGCAGGCTCACCCGGGTCCCAAATGCCCCCGGAATGGCAACCGCTACGTGACACGGATGAGCAGAGTCCAAGGTGGACGTAATGGAGCAGAACAGCGGGCAAATGTGGCTGGGCCGGGGCGCTGGCCGCGGGCCCTCCACTGACCCCGACCCCTTCCCTGGGAGAGCGGACCTCGCAGGAGGGACTTGCAGAAACGGCTGGCCTGAGGCTGAGAACACGGAAATCTCACCCCAGGTAAACGAGAGGGTCTCGGGGGCAGCTCGAGGCTCGAGCCCAACCCCCAAGGGTGGCGTGGCAGCACCCAGTTCTGCAGCCCAGCCACCAGCCGAGCCCGGCTCGCAGGATCTTAGTTCCCTGACCAGGGATCAAACCTGGGCCCCCTGCAGTGGCAGCGCAGAGTCCTAACCACTGGACCACGAGGGTCCGCGCGCTCCAGACCCTGTGGGATGTTCCAGGGGTCGGGCTGAGGCTGGCGAGCACCACCTCCATCACCTGAGGTGTCAGGTGAAACGCAGGCCCGTGCTGACCTGCCACCTAGCCTAGGAGCACCTAGGGCCATTTGGGGCCGCATGTGGCCAACAGGGACACGCATGTAGGAGGCTTAGACGGGGCAGGGCTCTGAGTAGACTGTCGGCTGGCGTCACCATCATCACACCCGTCCCACTCACCGATGTAGACAGGCGAGTAGCTGGACTTGACATTCTCGTCCAGGTAGGTGACGCCCAGCGTGTAGAGCGGGGTGGCGCCCACGCCGTGTAGGAACTGGCCCAGCATGAAGACCAGCTGGTAGCTGGACAGGCCAGAGGCGCGGCCCCCGCAGGTCGCGCTGCGGTTGGCCCGGCATGTTCCGACGGCCTCGTCCACCTGCACCTCGTAGGGGCCGGCGGTGAAGTGGGGCAGTGAGAAGACCAGTGAGCCAGCGCCCATGACCAGCATGCCCCAGCCTAGCCAGCGAGGCTTGTGGCCGTGGCCTCCGAAGTAGCCAACGAAAGTGAGGCAGAGGCAGGCGGCCACGTCGTAGGAGCTGGCGATGAGGCCACTGTGGTAGCTGTGCAGGTCGTAGCGCCGCTCGATGGATGTGATGACAGTGTTGATGAAGCCGTTCACTGTCATGCCCTGCAGGAAGGAGGCCGCGCACAGGAATAGCAGGAAGCCCCGGGGTGTGTTGAAGGCCTGCAGGCACGTGGGCGCGAAGGCCCGCCAGCCGCAGGCCTCGTCAGGCCGCCCGGTCGCCACGTAGTGCACCTCCCGGGCCACCTGGGGCCCATGCTTCTCGGGCCGCGGCTGGCACAGCGGCTGGCTCAGGGGCGAGCCCAGGGACGCCCGCCTGCTGGGGGGCGTGCAGTCACACTCGCTGTTGGTGGCCAACGGGGGGCCGGGGAAGACCAGCTGCGGCATCTCCGAGGGCGTGACAGCAACGGCAGCGGGAGTGGATGAGGAATTCCAGCGGCGGTCCGATCTGCGGGAAGAATCCATCTCCAGGAGAACCCTCCCCCGGCCTGTCCCCGGGGGCACCGACAGCTCTGCCTGTCCGCTACCCAGCCTAGTGAGGGCAGCCCCCGGCCTGAATGAGGCCACAGAGCTGGGAGTGGAGCTGAGACACAGAAGGACTGAGTCAGACGCCATGTGAGCCCCTGGTCCACCCCGACCCGCACCTTCCCCACGGCCTTGGCTCGCCGGCCTGAGCTGTGCGCTCCGCCAGGGGCAGCTGACTGCGCCCGCCCTCAACTCCAAGCCCAGCCTCCATTCTTCCCTGAACTCACACCCGGCCGGCCTTGTGCTCTTTAGCATGAAAGGGAAATCCAACTTAGTCCAGCGTGTGGCGAGTGTGGGAAGTGAGGAAGGGGGTATAGGCAGGCCCACCCGGGCTCCCGGGATGGCACCAGGCGGGAGGGTCGGCTGGCACTGGGCCTCGCCCGTTGGTCTCTCGAGATGCTGAAATCGCTGCAGGTTGCAGCCCCGTAGACAGGTTCAAGGGACACTGTGCTGGCACTCCATCTTTCTGCAAACTCCCAGCCCGGCCTGGTCCCGTTGCCCTGTCTGGGCCCTCACTTTGACTCCCAGCCCACGGACCAGAGGGAGCTCTGTCGGGCCTGAGAAATGGCTGCATCTCGAGGCTCCCGGGGCTCCCACACACCTCCAACACCCCCAAGCTTTGAGAAAAGGGGGGACCTATTGCCAGGTAAACAGATCCTTCTGGCTCCCCCAGGCGGCAACAAACACTCTGCATCTTAAGAGGAAAAACGCTGATCTTCCCAACAGAAGTGAACCGGTCAGCACAGGTACAGTCGCTGTGATAGGAAACACCTGATCTTGGTTGTACCCACAGCCCCTGGGCCCCTGTGCGAGGGTCTTCTGCCGAACTCAACACACTTCCATCGGGTTAGCTCTCACTATGGGCTGAACCGTGTCCCCAAAAGAAGATACGCTGGAACCCTAAGCCCCAGCTCCCTGGAATGTGAGTGATTTGTAGGGGGGCCCTCTAAGGAGGTGACAGGTAAAATGAGGTCACGGGCGGAGGGGCCCTGGTCCACTACGGCTACTCTCCTTTGAAGGAAGGACTCTGGACCCAGACAGGCACACAGGGAGAACCCGCTGTCGGCCACTCAGACCTTCCATGGCGCACGGGTGTCAGTGATGTCGGGAGAGGCCGCTGCCCAGAGGGCTGCTGCTGCCCCCAGACTTGTCTCAGATTAGACTTGGTGGACCGAGTCCTTCAGGCAGCTAGTCACAGAGCACCACTCTGCTGGGCCCCGGGCCGGGGACGCAGAGGGGCAGAATGGTGATTCCCCACCCCCGGCCCGAAAAGATACATCCTCCCGACCTTGAGCATGACCTTATTTGGAAAAAGTGTCTTTGCAGATGTGATCGGTGATTTGAGATGAGGTCCTCCTGGCTTGGGGAGGGCCCCAAATCCAGCGACTGTGTCCTTACTAGAGAAGCCTCGTGATGGCGGAAGCAAAAACTACAGTGATGAGGCCACAAGCCAAGGACGCCTCGGGGAAGCTGGAAGAGGCGGGAAGGACCCTCCCCCGGAGCCTCCAGAGGGAGGGCAGCCCTGCCCCCACCCTGACCTCAGACTCTTGGCCTCCAGAACTGGGCAGGGAATAGAGTTCTGTTCTTTTAAGCCCCCAGTCTGTGGTCCTTCGTTACAGGACACTCACGCAGCCCCCGAGGAGGCCCGGCTTTCAGGAGACCACAGGCCTGGAGGGAGGTGGAGTCTAACAGACACTCAGAACAGGACGCGAGCCCAGTGGTGAGTGCAGAGGGCGGTACCACTGAGTGTCCTGGGCGGCGGGGCGGGAGGGAACATAGGGTGCCTCTGGGGGAGCTGAGCCTGGCAGGGGCCCAGCTGGCAGAGGGCAGAGAGGACTTTTCAGCCGTGCTGGCCACGGGCAGATCCTTCAGCCCTTGCAACGACAGGTTTTTGGCTTCTTTGGGCTGGTTTCTGTTTGTTCACTTGCTTTGTTTTGTTTTGCTTTTTGTTTTTTGGCCAAGCCACGTGGCATGTGGGAACTTAGTACCCGGCCCAGGATCGAACCTGTGCCCCCTTCAAGGGAAGCTCAGAGTCCTAACCACTGGACCGCCAGGTTAGGACTGTTTTTAAACAAAAGATTGGCTTTATCTTGTGTTAACCTTGCAAACTGGGAAGCAGTCCAGGGTGAGGGGAGTGGGCCGTGGTGGGACCACACCCGGGTCTGGGAGGCAGTTTTGCGTGTGGGGGTGGTCTGGGAGCTCCGCCTCTCCTGATCCCCTCGCAGTGTGCGTTGAGGCTGGGACGCCAGGTCTTTCTGCCAGACCTCTGCCTCTCCTCCGCTGCGCCGTCTTAGCTAATTTTAGCCTCACCCCGGCCTCCTCTCTGGCCTTCCCTGGGGCCAGGCCGTGGGCACAAATGCCATAAGATGCTGCAGCATCCCACTTCCTGGGGAAGTCTGAGCTCCACGCACAGCCCATCTTACAGGAAAGGGAAGTGGGCCCAGAGGAGTCAGGAGTTTCCCCAAGGCCACACAGCCATCCAGGGCCAGTTAGGACGAGACCACGTGGTCCGGCTTCAGAGCCCACGAGCGCGTTGGCTGTCCTCGCCAACGTTTCACTCAAAGAACCACGACCAACTGTGTGGCATTGACACACGGGGCCAACTCTTTGCTCTGGAAACTGGCACGGCCAGGCGCTCAGCAGCCAGATCTCGAGGCCGAGCGTGGAGCGAGGCCTGAATCATTCCCCAGGGCCCGCAACCACGCCCAGGGCTGTATGTATAGAGCCACCACCTCCTCCGTGCACCCTGGCGCGCCAGGCTTGGTCACGCGGATGAGGAGGGTGCCCACGGAAGGAGCGAAGTCCAGGCCGCGTGAAGGATCGTCAAGCCTCCAGGAGGGACAGAAAGCCACGCACCTGCTCCCAAAGCAGGTACTGTAGGCACTTGGGCCGCCGTGGAACAGAGCAGACGGTGACAAGTGTGAGCCCCGAGACAGCACAGCGCTGCTTCCCACCAGCCCCGCGGCTCCGCGGCTCAGACGAGCTCCCGTAACAGAAACGCGGAAAAAGCTCGACTTTGCCCAGAGGCGGCCGCGTGTTTGTGCTGTGGGGATGCATTCCTCCGCCATGCGCACACACACACACATCTGTGCATACACCTTCCACACGGAAACACGTGAACGCACGCACATAACCAGCAGGGCCCTGGACCCCTTCCCAGCTGGGTTGGACCCAAAGGGAAGGCATCCAAGCGGGCCGAGGGGCAGCAGCTGCTCTGAGAGATCGCTCCAGCGGCCTGTGGGGATGGACGGTCAGTAATGGGCCGGGGAATTATTATTGGTGGGTGGACCTTCCTAGGAGGGATCTGCAGAACCGCCTCCCCCCAGCTCTGAGCTTGTTTAACCATTCCACCCATTCCCCACAAGGAGAAATGCAGGGGCCGGGATGGGAAGGATCGGACCCCAGCAGGGCTTAGGAGGCGGCCAGATCGCTGAGCTAGCGCGACTAGGAATGGTCACGAAGATATAGAGTCCTTTCTATTTGAAAATAAAGCCCTTAAGACTCCAATGCCAGCGGCGTGTGGCCCAAACAGCTCCACGTCAGCGTAAAGTTCACCTGAGCTAAGAGCTCTGATCTCTGACATAAACACATAAAGTCAACCTTCAGTCACGCACATCACTTGCTTGTTGATTCACAGACTGAAAATCCCATTTTAGACGTCAGCCAGGCGACCGGCCGTGGTCACCACCAGCACGGGATGAGAAGTAAATGGCGCCACTCGGGTGGGCAGCCCCGGGGTCTCCTCCCTGGGTCCGTCAAGAGCGGCTGTGATGGCCAGGACACAGCACCCTGAGTGCAGACTGCACGCCCCCGCCCACCTTCGAGGCAGCGCGATGACAGCGTCTACCCAGTCCCTTACTAAGCCCAGATCCTGCTCCACCTGCTGTGTTCCAGTCGCAAGGCGTCCACCCTTATCAGCAGCGTCTTGATCAGAAAGGAGGCTGGGCCCTCCCATGACGCAGGCGCTGAGGTGTGAGGTGCGGGGGCGAGGGTGGGGGGTGTCGGGGGGAGGCAGACAGAAACACCTGCGACGTGCAGCCAGTGTGTCTGGAATGTCCCCTCCGTCGGCAGGCAGAGCCGGATCCTGGGTCCAGGGCTGTGTGACACCTGGAATCTCACGGCCACGAGGATGGTCCCATGTTCTCGGGTCTTCACGGGGAGATTCCTGAGTTTGTACCCAGATCTCATGCGGCTGTGTCCGGGCGACACATGCTGGGCGTGCGCGGTGTCAGGAGACAGCTCCAGAAATGGACACAGACAGTCATGTTGTCTTCTGCCCGGACCTAAAGGACACTTTGCTGTGTGTGCAGCATCTCACGGCAAAGGTCTGCTGCGTAAACGGGCCTGCAGGGGCTGCCAGCTCCAGCACGAGGGCATCTCAGCCACCAGGGCTAAGTCCAGGACGCAGGCTCAGATGTGGACTGGGTGGGCACGGCCAGCTGCTCTGTCCTGGTCTCCGGGTCACCAGCACCCTCACGACAGCGCTGCCGGGGCCTGGGGGTGCGACTCCTGGACATGCTTCTGAGATGGCCAGAGTTGACCCCCCGCAGGGCTCAGCCAGGAGAAGGTGACTTCATGGCTGGTGGCTCCCTGCAGGTGGCCAACCCCCATTAGGGCCAGGCTGGTGGCTCCGAGGCCATTGCCTTTTGTTTCTCTGTCTCAGGTCCCTGTGGTCCAGCTGGTGGGAGGGTGACAGGGGCTGCAGGGTCCAGTGGCAGCACCACTTAGATGCCAGCTGGCTTCCCCAACGAGTGGACACCACAGCTGGGCTTGGGGTGGAAGTCAGGCCTCCCCACCAACTCCCCCTCTGGGCACTGAGAGTGTGCACGTGGCCTACGGTCCCCTCTGGGCACTGTGAGTGTGTGCACGTGGCCTACGGTCCCCTCTGGGCACTATGAGTGTGTGCACGTGGCCTACGGTTTCTCTCCGCTTGGAAATCGTTTTAGCAAAAAAGTGTATCTGCTTCCCACCTGCTGCTGAGGCCTGATCCAAGGTGTGGCGCCTCTTCCGGGACCTGAATTCTCAGGCTTGGCTGATGGTTGAGCGGGGCCCTGGTGACTGCAGCCAAGCTGGGTGGAGACTGCACCGCAGGAAGGACGGGCCAGCTCCTGCCAGCATCCCAGGTCCAGTGCACAGGTATCCTCACCTGAGAGACCCCGGTGCCATCTAAATCCCGGACTCTCCTCCCTCCCCTCTGCGGAGCCCATGCCTCAGAGTCTGGTGCCCGGTCCACGATCTCAGAGCCAAGAGCAGAATGATTATAGCTTCTACCTGTCAGTCTGGTGGGTCCCAGGGCGCCCAGACATTGCGCAAACATTCGGGGTGCAGCTGTGAGGGCGGTTCTGGAATCAATTAGCATTTGAATCGGTATATTTAGAGCACGTGGGCCTCATCCAATCAGCTGAAGGACTGAATAGAATGGAAAGCTGACCCCTGAATTGCCCTGCAGGGCTGCCTTTGAACTGGGACCCGGCTTTCTCCCGCCTTCACTCACACGGAAACATCATCGCTCTTTCTGGGTCTTGAGGCTGCCGGCTTTCAGACGGCAGCCACGGCATCATCTCTGCTGGGTCTGCAGCTTGCCGACCACGTATCTTACAAAGTCACGTGGGCTGAGTTTCTATAATTAGTCTCTTTTTATAGCGACCTATCTGCCATTGGCTGGGTTTCTCCGGAGACCCCTGACTCATGCAGCAGGTAGTCCTGTGCCAGCACCTGCTTGTGTGAGGCCTGTGCCGGGCGGCGGGCTTGGGGACCGCGGGACACCGTCCTGTCCACAGGAGCTCACAGCCGCCACACCCAAGGCTGTCCCGAGCCAGCAGCAAACTGTCCCAGCTGCAAATCCAAACAGCACAAGCTGCCAAGAGCCGGTGGCAGCAAGACACACACAGCTTGGAGCCGACAAAGGCCTGGGAGCCGGACTGCAGGGCAGGGCATCTGACAGGACGCTGCCACCATCACATCAACACCCGTCCCACGGGCCCAGCTCAGCTGAGCCCCCTCCTGCGCACGGCAGACCCGTGAAATCCCCCACCATGGGCGCGCCCAGGTTAGGGATGTGACTTTCACCCCCGAGCCGGGCACCCTCTCCCGGGCACCGTGCTGGACCGCTGCCCTAGGACAAAGTCTCCGGGGTGCTCCAGCCATGTGACCCCCAAACTGGGGCAGCAGGGGGCTGGCGGCCCTGGAGCACCCGCTTAACCCTCAGGCAGGCCTTCCTGCTGCTCTGCTGCCTTCATTCTCATGGAAAGACATCTGAGTCCGGGAACAGCTCTGATGAAGCCTTTGACAGCTCTCCTGGCCTTGGAGAATCCCCTCCTTGTACAGGGAAGAGACTGTCCTCCTCGGCTACGCAGGAGGCACGCAGCTCTCCCCAGGGAGCCCCCTCTCAAGGGGGAATCTTGTCCCACCCTCCCGGCCTGTCCCTTGCCAGCCTGCAGCAGGTGGAGGGACAGTGGGAGTATGTCCCACTGCCGGAGGCCTTCCTTCCCTGTCCCCTGGGGAGAGTCCAAGTCTGCAGGATTAGGTGGGCTGATTGGCAGGGAGGGTAGTGTGTACCCTGGGGCCTCAGGCCAGCAGCTCTGCACCCGGGACTTCAGCTGGGCGAGTGAGGATGTGTACGCGTGTGCACACGTGTGAGCGTACTTTTGTGTGCAAGCGTACTTTTGTGTGTGTGCATGGCTATCTTAGCAGGAAACCACAGGTTTCTTGCGACTCCCAAGCTGGCCTGGCCCATCAGCTGAGCCCAGAGGTGTCTGTGCCGAGGGACTCCAGGCCCCCTCCCCCTCTTTGCCTCCCCCCACTCCTCGCAGCCTCACAAGCACCCCCCCCCACAGCTGTAATGTAGGAGGTCAGTGGCCCCCACTTGGGTGGCTCGCCGTAGCTCCATCTGTGAGAACTGAGACCCTGGCGGCAGTCAAGGACTGAGATGCTTTTCATATTCACATGCTCGGCTCTGCTTGCTTCTTTCCCCGGGTCTGATGCAGCCATTTACTTTTCTCCTAGTTGAAGGCTGTCCGCAAAGTGTAGCGGGTGGGAAGGGTGCAGGATTACCCAGAGTAACATGCTAAGCCTCAGGTGGTGGTCCCTGGGCCCCTGGGCCTCCTCGGCCTGTGTTCCCGCGGGACAGTCTGGCTGCAGCTGGAGCAAATGCCCCAGCGGGCCTGAGGCTGAGGGTGAGCCACGTGGGGCCTGTCCCCACGCCAGGGGTGCTCCCGGGCTGTGTCCTGGCCACGCTGGGAGCTTGGCAGCGAGGGAAGAACCACAGGCTTCATTTCTCCTCTGCCTCGCGCTCCAGCCAGCAGATGCCTCGACCTGACCGCCCCGAGGCCGCCAGCCACGGTCACAAGGCCCCCTCGGCTGCGCTCCTGCCTCCCCACCTCCCACCCCTGCACCTTCAGTACCCCACGACCCCTGGGACCCTGCAGACCGCTCTCTCCCCTCACCTCCCAAACCCAACCTGTGCTCTTGTCCTCCGAGGGGGTGAGTGGAGGGCACCTTCAATTCCTGAAGATGAGACTCAAAGCTATTTATGGAGCAAGCACCGGGTGGCCAGGACCTGGGCGGCCACCGCAGGGCTGGCGCACCCTAATTTGCATACCTGATGGCCACACACAGGTGAGTGGGCAGGAAGCTGGCTGCTTTGCATGGAGGCCACAATGAAGGACTGTCTGAGGGAGACCTGGAAAGGCCCATCCCTCAGGGAGTGTCCTGCTGTCTCAGCGTGGGTGTTCCTACTTCCACCCTCTGCCTCCACGGCCGAGCCCGGTGTGCGGGAGCGTGGGGTGAGCAGACTTGCAGAGGCCCTCACGGGCTTGGGGGTGCTGGGGAAGGTTCTGTCCACGTGAGGGGACTGCCCTGGCGCAGACTGGACTCTGCCACTCCGAGGTGGCCCCTTAGGCCCTTGGGTCCAAGTATCAGGCCCACGGCATCTGCCGAGAGGCAGGGCCCTGAGAAAGCTCGGGTGGGAAGGGGGTGTTGCCCTCAGCCCAGCGATCCTAAGCCTTCTGTGTTTTGGGTGGAAGGGCAATGCCTCAGGTACTCCCAAGGCTTGCTGGATAAAAAAGCCACGGAGGAAAGGCGGCCCCCGTGGTGAGGGTGCTTGTGTGGTGCCCAGCAGTGTGGGCGGAGAGGACCTTCTGCAAGCCCCCAGCCCACGAGCCCGCGATTCTGAACCCACGTAAGCGGACCCAGCCGGCCTGGTGCTTGGACCTCAGTGGCCTCACCAGCCACACCGTGAGTGAGCAGCTCTCGTAAGGGACATGTGGTTTGTGAATGCATCTCCCCACCCCTGGAAATGTGGTCCAAGAGGCTAATACTGGGTAATGCTGCGGGAAGGGGGCTGCGCCGTGGCCAAGGGCAACAGGGATGGCTGAGGGCAGGGGGCTGAAGGCTGAGCCGGGGCAGCGGCAGGTAGAGTCCCCACTAGCAGCCTGCAGGAGACACAGCCGGGCCCCGCGGGCGGCAGTTAGGCTGTTCCCCTCCCCCACAGCAGGGCCCGGCTCCACCAAGTCACTGAGAGCCCTGGTCACCTGAGGCCTGAGCTGGGGCCCCCCTCCCGCTGCTGAGGCAGGATCCCGGCAGGCCTGCCCGGTTACCTGCCGTGGAGAAGACGGGGGTCCTGCCCTGATGTGGACGCCCACGCCCACCACGACCACACCGAGGCCACACAGCGGCTGAATGTCCAGGAACAAACGTGGCCAAGGGTCCTGAGGATGTGACCGCATGTGTCCCCCCGTAAGCGGGCAGTGGGCCCTTTGACACGCCTGAGGACGGGAGCCTCGGGGGCGAATACTGGCGGGTCTCTGTCCACTCCCCAGTTGGAGGAGACAACGGAGGAAGCAGGAGTGTGGCCAGGGCAAGTCCTCTGGGTCCCCTGCGGGCCCTCTGCGCCGGCACAGCTCCATCCAGACCGAGAGCACCAGGCTCTGTCCCACTACCTGCTGGCTCTCCAAGTCGAGTTGCTCGGAACCGGGCACTCAAACAGGACCGGATGCCATCAGCCCCAAGACCTCATTCGCACGGCCCTCATCCTGCCTCATTCGCACGGCCCTCATCCTGACCTCCAGGCTCCCGGCCACCTCACCACAGCGGCAGGGAAGGGCGCGGTTGGGATCTGCCCAGCACCTACTGCAGGGACTACACCCAAGGAACCATGGATTAGGTCATAGCCACCCGGGAGGGAAGCAGCCCTGTGAAGAATTTCCAGGCAATATCTGCCAGCCCTGCCCAGCAGGACGGGTCCTGATTCAGTCAGGGGTGCAGGGGTCCAACCAGGAGGCCTCTCCCTTCCCTCCCTCCAGCAGCACGTGAGAAAGCTGGGCTGTGGAGGCCCAGAGGCATCCTGCCTGCATCCCACGGGCCTGGACTATGCTGGCCAAATGCTCTTGTCCCCTTAGGCGCCGCCCATCTTTTGGTGGCAGCAAAAGACACCCTGCTCTGTGTCAGGCCTGGCCTTCCTGGCTTCCTACTCCCCCAGGAACAGAGCTGTAAAACGTCTGGAATCACACAAATGTGATTCACACCTCTCCACCACGTTCTGCCTGTGTGACTTTGGACAAGTGCCTCGGTTTACTCATCTGTGGAATGGGAGCGATAGTAGCTCCCTCGTGGGTGGTGGTAAGGATCCAATGAGATGATGCTCAAAGCACCCAACACAGGGCCTGCACATTCTAAGTGAGCAATAAAGATGCCCGTGGTCATTATGATTACTGTCGGTGTTAGATTCATCCTCCAACCTGGCTAAAACCAAGTGCTTTCTCTCCTCTGAAGTCCATCTGCCCCAGGCTGCACAGAGAAAACCTCACAGCACCACCACGCTCACGGTTCACCGCCCCACCAGCTCCCTGGAGCCACTTTCTGATTAGACAGAGGAAACCCAAGTTCCCCAAAGCACCGCGAAAAGCGGCCACTAGGAAGCTGCTTCCTGCACTGTGGAAAACTACTGCAACTCCTAGCGGCTCCAGGCAGAAACAGGCCCCATCACCAAGTCTGACCTTGGCAGCAGGAGCCTCCAGACACCCACATGGGGGATGGGGCCTGGACCCCACTGCCCGATGGGCTTCTCCCCACCGGATACCACACCGCCCAGGCTTGCTCCTCCGGGCTGGAAATCTCAGCATCTGCCTAGGTTTTCCCGCCCGGAGCCAAGCGTGCCCACTGGGTGCGGAGGGTGGGCCCCTCGTTTCCATCGTCCCTCAGCCTCCGCCTGCACCCAGGGGCGCCCGGTCTTCCAGTGCCGGCTCTCCGCCGGACGCGGGGACCTCGCGCAGTGGGGCGGGGACAGGGGCGTGGCCCGTATCGCCCAGGCTTGGGACCAGTCCCTCGCGCCCACCCAGTAGCTCGGCCCGCGGGGCCGGCTCCGCCCGCGCTCCCCTCCCCGAGGTGCCTGGAGCGCGGTTGGCGCGAACAAAGCCCTGCCGCCCGCGAGAAACTTCAGTTCAAGGCGATTTCCTCCTTGACTCAGCGGCAGCGGCATCCGCCGCAGGTGTGGGCCCCGCCGCAAGCCTGCAGCTCCGGGAGGCTCATCTGTCCCTGGTGCGACTCTCGCCCGGCCACCTGCCCCGGCCACTAGCCCTGGCCGCTCCCTCCAACCCCGCCTGACCCCAAACCACCATCCATCCCCTCCCCCTCGGCCCGCCTTCTCGGAAGCTCCCCGCCTGGGGAGCCGGCAGCTAGAGGAGGCGCACTGTGCAGCCGTCTCCCTGGAGGCAGGCGGGATGTGGGGTGCTGGTCCGCGCTCGGTCCCGCCCTCCCGGCCGCGGAGGGGCTTGGGGCGCACTTGCCGGCACCCCGAGTCCCGCCCCGCGCGGCCTCCCCGATCCCCTGGTCCCCACCCAACGTCTGAGGGCACCTGCCGCGCTCCTGACATCAGCAGGTCTGGGCCCGGCGCGCCCACGAAGGTGGCCTGACCCTCCGCGGCCCACGCTGCCCCGAGCACTCACCGTCCAGAGGACCCAGCCGCCGCGCTGCGAACCAAGCTCTAGCTGCCGCTCAGCGCCCACTCCAGCTTCATTCATCCCCTCCCGGGCCCGCCCCGCCGCGGGGAGGAGGCTGCCCGGCCTCACCTACTCCGGCCAATGGCTGTGCCGAGCGGTCTGGGGCCGCGGCGCCCCCCGCCCCGGGCCCGCCCACTGAGAGGTGACAGAGGCCTGAGTGCGCTGCTGGGGAGGGAGCTGGCGAGGGGCGGGGCCCGGGGCTGGAGCAAGGAGGAGGGGGCGCGAGACCCGACGGGGAGAAGGGAGGACGGGCGGGGGCTGGGACGCCCCTCCATCTCCCAGGTCGCCGCCGCACGGGCGCCGGCGCGCGCCTTCGCTGACTAATCCCTCCCAACCCCAAGAGACCCCGATCTCCGAGCTACAGGCTGGGAAACCGAGAGCCGAGAGGTGAAGTGTGTTCCCCAGGCCGCGCGACTACTCAGTTTCGAACTGACTCGGAATTGAAGCAGGGCGTGTAGGGCCGAGACCTTTGGGAGAGCACGTGGGAGGAGGGAGGGAGTTTCCCGCACTACCACTTCGGCAAGGCCACCTGTGGCCAGGTGGGGGCCGGGGCAGAGGCGCAGGAGTGGTCTGGACCCAGGTTCGGGCTGGGACGCCCACCTGGGAGCAGCCCCTGTGGTGGGCACCGGCGCCCGTGGGAGTTGGGAATGCGGGTTTGGGGACGTGCCCTGGGCGCATGGTGAGGCCAGCACCTTCCCCTGGGGAATCCACTGTTTTCCGTCTGTTGCCTTTTCAGTAAAACGATCCTCTTTTGACGTCAGCGCTGATGTCAGGAGAGGGGGAGGCACCAGACACACTGCCCTCAACAGGGGGGCCTGTTTGAATCCTCCCAATATTCCTGCTGTGTGACCTTGAACACAGTGCTTATTTCCTCTGAGCCTCAGTTTCCTCATCTGTGAAAGAGGAGTGATGATGGAGCTTCCTTAAAGGGCTGTTGAAAACATTGAATGAAATAAAACAGGGCCAGAGGTTGGCCCATGTAAGGGCTCATAAGAGTTGCCAAGAAGTGACATATTAATAGCTGATCACAGTAACACTCCACAATTTTTCCTTTTTATTTTCCTTAAAATCAATTTATTTTAAAAAGAAGCCTACAAAAGTCAACCGTGTGTGTGTGTGTGTGTGTGTGTGTGTGTGTGTATTTGAATCCTGAGATAAGTTGGGTAAGGGAGTAATGACCAGTGTGACCTTAGCCTGGTAAAGCCCATGGAACCACAAAGGAGATGCAAGAGGCTGTGGCCTCTTCCTGTGCGGGGGTGGGGACTCAGAACCAGAGAAGGAGGTGCTGGGGCTTATGGGAGAATGTCCCGTTCACACAGTTAATTGTGAAATGCTCTTCCTTCAGTGCTGGGCTTTTGCCCACTCACATCTGGTCCTGGGGGTCCCTGGTGATGTCTGCAGGGCTCCCGGCCGCCTCCATGCCTCCACTCCTGGAAGCTGGGGCGAGGTCCAGTTACTCCTAGAAGACTGGTCTCCATTCCTGGCACTGCCCTTTAAGAGTAAAAAACCAGCAACTGTTGTTCCTGGATGGAGAAGTTCCCTCTAAGAGGATGAGGAACTGCTGGGGATTCGGCCGTTCTGCCTGGCAGAGGAGGCTGCTGGGAGTGGACGGGTGCCTGCTCCATGAAGATTTCCCCATGAGGACAGGGAATTGAGCTGCCCTGCAGACCTGGGCTCAGTGTGGAAACTGCTGGGAACAGCATTTCCCGGGAGAGCCGAATGGAGATGCCTTTTGTAGGTAGTGAGCTCCCCATCACGGGAGGTGTGTGAGCAGAACTAGCCGACCTTCCGACGGTGATGCCGTGAAAGCATTTCCAATGGCAGAAGCAGGATCAGACTTGGGGTTTCCAAACTTCATTTTGGATTTTATTCCTTGAAACCATTATTTACACTTTTTTTTCCTCTGAACAATTTATGTGTTTTACTAAAAGAGTGAGTTTAGTTTTTAAAAGGTAAATCTGTGTCATTACCATAGAGAGGTTACCATAAAAAATAGGTAAAAGAGAAAGTGGTATTTGATTTTAGCCAAATACTGCTGCCTGAGGAGGGCCCCTGAGCCTTAGACTGCACTTTCCTTGTTTGTAAAGGGACACTGGTGAGTGTCAGAAAGGTGCTGGAGATGGGCTGTCACTAACGAGACGTTTTCTTGGATGTGGCCGGCACAGAGGAAGGAGAGGGTGGAAGGAGCCAGCTCCCTCGGGGCATTGCCTCCATTACCCACAGGCCACACAGGCCCTCATCCGTGGCCCCGAGGCCCCCAAGGAGCCCTGTCTTGTTGGACCGTATCTGCACCAGGGATCCTCCCACAGGACTCGGCTACAGGCACAATTTGAAAGGTAAATCGGGAACAAACATTTCAGGTATATTAACGCAAAACGCAGATCTCTGGTGCTCAAGGCTAACCCTGAGCTCAGGCACCTTGAGGGGCCCCGGGAACACCTATGCGCCCTGGGACCACGTGCTGTGCAGCCCCGGTTGTCAAGGGGTCCAAGATCTGGCTCAGACCCCGGCCACCAGCACTGTGGGGTCGGGAGACTCTATCCTGGCCTTGGAGGAGCTAGGAGGCGTGGGAGGAGGCCCTAGAGGTCACCCGCAGAGCACAGCAGCCTTTGAGAACAAGGGCAGCCTGATAAAGTGTCCTGGAACATTCTGAACTCGGTAAGCTCTATCCCGGTGGGGCTTTGTCTGCAGAGGAAGTCATTAAAAGGGAAAGAAAGCACGAACCCAGGTCCCTCTGGCTCCCCTCTGCTGCCTGTCCCGGCGGCTCTAGGGGCTCAGAACAGGCGCTTCACACTTTTATGGTCAATCATGGTTCTCTGGTATAGTGTTTGGAGCCCCTCTGCCCAAGAACTGAAATGCAGGAGCTGGTGTGGACCCACCCCCTCTCTCCATGGACTTCAACTAGTTCTGTGGACATCTCACTTTGGGGAGAGTGTGTCTCCTCCTGAGATCAGAAGAGAAGTGAAGAGAGAGAGACAGAAACTTTCTCCACGTCGTTGGAAACAGGAAGCTCCCCCGCTGCCACAAGACTTGACACCCCAGTCTGGTGGCCTGGCCCGGAAAAGGGACCATCAGACATGGTATCTGAAAACAACATAGCTTAGCTAGCGTGCTTTATTTGAAGAACACTTAAAATCCTATGTTCTCTTCCATGTTGGTGAATTTTGCATATGTATCAGTTGTATCATTTGAAACTGCCAATGTTCTTCCTTTTTTGACCTCCCAAAATGTCCATTTCCACCTAATGACAATTGACACCACATCTCAGAAATGATGAAAGCATGTTGCAACAAAGTAGGCTGATTTCACTGTTTCTCATGAGAAAGAGGATTTCGCTGAAGGTTAAGGAGGTCAGGCTTGGTTACAGACAGTGTCTGTGTGAGCTGTTGTGATCTGTTAGACGCTATGGCCAGGTGAAGATGATTATTCAGTGCGGTCCAGGTGTGGGCTGACAGCTGGCTTACCAAAGAAGAGAATCATGAGGTCAGAGTGGTCCCAGGAAGAGACCCAGCCCAGAGACATCCAAACTTCCGGGAAGGCAGAGCTTCATGGGGGATTAAGCTTGTCAGGTAAGAGGAGGGCATGGGCCACTGGGAGGGTCTTTGGTAGCAAGAGTCTACATATGGTCAAACCGTTTTCTGTCCTCAAAGTTGTAATTCCACCCTAGGCAGGGAGAGCCCCTTTGGAGCAGAGCAGACGGCGCTGGACTCTGCATGGCTGCCTGCTGACCTTTCCCTGGGTCACTTTATCAGTTTCCCACACCGCTCACAGCGCTCAGTGCCGTGTTGGGGGTGTGCAGGCCCTCCACTCAAGCTGCCACCGTCGTGGCAGGATCTCCGTGCTCCAACAGCACTGCTTTGCTAACCTCTGATGTGAACTGAGATGTCGGCCTCGCGGGGCCGGGACACTGTCCAGCTCGGTGCAAGCGCCTGCTGGCTGGTCCAGGCAAATTGTGAAGGGCCGACTCGGGGCCACAAACCTCCCCACTGTTCCTCACTCTTTGTGTCTCCCCAGCAAGGTGACTCTCGGAATTTCAATTCCATCTTTCTCTTTTTTAGAGTATCTGCGGCCTTTGAAGGCAGCTGCTGGGGAATCTGATTCCCCTGCACAGGTCCCGGGCATTCTCCCAAAACGCTGGTGGACGGGGCAGGCTCTCCCTGGGGTTACAGATTCACAGATAAATCACACGGAGTAACACGCGTTTACCGTCCCAAGGGCTGCCCTTCTGGCGGCGGTGATGGGAGCTTTAGGCCCAGGAGAACAGAGACCCTCATTCACAAGCACTTACTTGGATCTGGCTTATTCCGCCGGTGATAACTCAGCCGTCTGGGCAGGCAGATGCGGGCGGTGTCATGTTCTCTTTAGAAGCCACTAGCTGGAAATTGCTCAGAGAGCCTAGAGTTAGAGATTAGATTTTGAGAAGAAAAAGATGGAGTCTGGACTTCCCCACCCTCCCTTAGAGCCCTGAGCCCTAAGGACACCATCTGAGGACACCCCGGGGCACCCTCAGTTCCAGGAAAGGTAGACAGCAGAGTAAGGAGAAGCCCCCCGCCGTGCTGGGGGCTCCACGGCACAGGCGTTGCTGAAACTGCGGGAAGGGACGTGCCAGGCCCCCCGGCGCCCACAGAGCCCAGCACTGTCCAGACCCAGGGCCTCGGCTGCCCAGCATTTCCCTATAAAAATCATTTGAATTTCATTGTGGACTCACTTGTGCGGTCTTTCTGCATCCGCTTCCATAAGGAGGCAAGTGTCTTTGCCAGGCGGAGGGCATGGGAACTGCCCAGGCCTGCCCGGTGCCCGCCCTGCCAGTATGAGGATGTCTTTCTGCATCCGCTTCCGTAAAGAGGCAAGTGTCTTTGCCAGGCGGAGGGCATGGGAACTGCCCCAGGCCTGCCCAGTGCCCGCCCTGCCAGTATGAGGGTGGAGGTGGGCTCAGAAGGTCCACCTGGTGGAGACTTCACATTCCGGAAGGACCCCACTTCAAGTGAGTCGCTACATTAGCTTCAAACACAGCCATGTATGCATCGTGGGGTCCATGATGGCAGAGAGACGCCCGCCAAGCCTCCCACCTGTCATGCACAATGTTATTCATCCGTCCTATAACTGCCTTGTGACTAGGAAGGTTATATTTGCATCAAGGGTGTTTTTGTGTTAAGAGCCAATAAACGCAGACCTTCAAATTATCAACAACTATTTGCCGCGCTGCTTGGGCCTTTCTTCGTGTTTTATTTGGGTGGGAATCTCAGCAAACCGTGCTACTGAGACCCTGCCCTTGGTCTCTTCACCCCCAAGCTGCTACCTCCCCAGGAGCAAATGCCCCGCCACTCATGACAACCAGCAGAAAAGAGCGTCAGACCGTGGAGGGGAGGGATCGACCCAGGCCGCCAAGAGGCGGGGACCTCTGCTTCTCCAGTGGAGCCGGGGTGGACCGTCCTGCTCTCAGCCTCCGGATTCCCCTGTGTCCCTCCTGCCCCATCTTTCCATTGTTCAGTGGCCTTGTCCCGTGTCCCCCACTGGCCTGGTGCTGGAGCTCACACCCCCCTGCCTGGCTCCTGGCTCCCTGCCCGGCCTGCCCCACCGCCCCACCTAACCCTCACCCTAACCCTCACCCTCCCAGTGATCCACCTGCCATGTCCTCTCCAGCCAGGGCCTTCCTCTCGCCAAGGTACCCTGCAGGTCGTCCCCCACCCCCGTGCCTTGGCACTTACAGTGTTCTTGAAAGCTTCCTCCTTTGTTGACTATGCAAATCTCTACCCTGCCTCCTCCAGGATGTCCTCCAGAACCACTTGTCCTCTCTTCCCTCTTCTTCAGCCCTGGAAGCCAATGTATTGCTGGGCTCTGTAGTTCTGTAAAGAGGCCCCCAGTGTCCCCTCTGCTCAGGATGGCTTAATCAGAGTCCCAGAACTGTGACCTGGGCTGGCCCCTTCCTGCCGACCACACTCATTGAGTCACCAGGACTGGCCGAGCCAGGGTGGAGTGGCCTGAGCCCTTGACCCACCTTCCTCCCCAACCCAGGACCTTTTTGATCTCCAGAGGGGCAGCCACGGCCAGATATCCTGGTCGGCCCTGCTCCAACCTGCTGACAGGTGCCCAGGCCTGAGAGCCCCTCCCCTGGAAAATAAGAGACAAATTCCCATCTGAGAAGCTGAGCTCCAGGGGCTGCAACGACAAGGCTGTAACTGCTGCTGCCTTGGGGCAGTTCCCAGGGTGGGGTGGGGGTCTGGGAGTTTGCTGGGAGGGAGACGCCACCTCTGGGGGCGCTGCCACCCAGGTCCTGACAAGTGCATGTGTTGTGGCCTTGATGCTGGTGTTGACATGGCTCTGGGGCAGCTGGAAAGGAGGGCCAAGTGTGGCTCCAGGCCGGCGGGGGTGGCAAGGCTGCAGGGGATGCCGGGAGAGCCAGGCGGGCGCTGTGGCCGCAGGCAGGGGCGCTGCCAGCCCCGGTCGGGCGCGGTCTGACTCCGGGAGGCCCCGGGGTTTGCGAGGAGACAGAGCCGCTGCGTCTGGATGAGAGATGGGGCTGGTCAGGCCTGCGGCCGGGAGAAGCTCCTCGGGCCGGGCTGACCCTCCTGGGGACCAGCTGAGACTCTGGGGCTTTGCATGAGGTGTGTGGGTTCCCGACTGGCCCTCTCCAAGCCCCCAGGGCCTGGCCAAGGCCACTGGAAGGGCTACCGGGGGCGTCAGGAGAGAGCACCCAGGGGCATAAAAGAGGGGTGACTCCTGGTCCCCGAGATTTCTTCCGGGGAGGTGTCTGCTGTCTTTGGGGCCCGGGAAGCCTGGTGGCCACCCGGACCCCATCCGGCTTGCTCTGACCAGCTTGCTCTGACCTGAACAGGCCAGCCAGTGGGTGAGGCGGGTTCCAGTGAGTTCTCGGGGAGGGTGAACGACATCTAAACCCACTTAGTGGTGAGGAAATCTTTCCCAAACTCTCCATGATTGCGTGGCCCGTGGCCAGCGCCCTGCAGAGGAGCTGGGACCTTTCCCACTTGGGAGAACGCTCGTTTTCTCATTCCAGGGTAGAAACGCGATTTTCTGGCTCACTGAGAGGTCTGAATGTTCTATTAAACCCCAGGAACACGCAGACCCTGAGGGGATTTGTGGAGCCGCCTCAATTTCCGGGTCCCAGGAGACAGGAAGTGGGGTGGCTGGTGGCTCTGCGGGGCCCGAGGGTGCCCGTGTGTGCAGGCCCTGCGAGGCGCCTCTGGGGCTCTGCGCGGCCTGCAGAGGCACCCCCGCGACCCGCCTGTCTTCCCTGCCCCGTGGCTCCTCCCACGCCCGGGCTGGGGCCAGGCCTGTCGGATGCCCTCTGCAGCCACACCTCTCATTTCTGTGGGAACTGCTTCCCACAGACCTTTCCAGACACCCCTGGCTGGGCCAGCAGCCCCCCTGAGGTCACCTCTGAACCTGGGCATCTTGGTGACCGTGGCCGGGTCCCCACGTCCTGCTCCTGTGCAGACCCCACCCCCATGCTGCCCCTGCTGCCCTGGGCTCCATCCAGCCCGGAAGCCCCCAACAGGCCCCGCCCATCATCTGCCATCCCCAAACCACTCACGTGCTTTCCCCTGGAAGCCCTACTCCAGCGGCACCTCCTGGGAACTCATCCCCCCGCCCTCCAAGGCCTCGCCAGCCTGTCTGTCCTTGGCCTCAGAGCGGGCGCTGCTGTGGCTCAGGCCTGCTTCTTTCCTCGGTCCGTGTGCCCCGAACCCGTGTCCCCACCAGGCGTCCTCCCGCTCCTCCTTGCGGAGGCCTGTGGCCTTGCGAGGTGTCCATGTGGGTCTCTCCAGGGGTCCCCCAGATGCGGTCATGGCCCAGGACCCCCTCCTCGGACCCCGACTGGCTCAGTGAATCTGCTCAAGAGAGAGCCCGAGTCCCCTCTGCCCACACCCAGGCTTCGTTCGCTTTTCCTGTCCCCCATTCTGCACCTGGCCCATCACCTCTGCTTGCCGCTGTCCGCGTGGGTCCCCTGTGGCCAGATCTGTGTGCCTCTGTGCAGCGCTTGTATCCAGGATTCCAGCTCAGGGGCTGTGCTGGCCACCAGTGCAGACAGGACCCTGCATTTCATCAAGAATATCGACCAGCCTCTCTTCTGCCCACTGTCTGCACCCCGTGCATTGTCCCAGCCCTGCCCTCCCCAGTGTCCAACTGCCAGGGCTCCCCAGAGACCCCAGAGCCCTGGGCCAGGACGTCCCACACCCTCATCAGGCCACTTTCATTTGCTCCCTCCCGGCCCTGCTGACGCGCCCCCCGCCAGGCTTTATTCTCCCCTTGGCTCTCTGTGTGTCTCTCTGTCTCTATCCCTCTTGTTCGTCTCGTTCTCTGCCTCCTGTTTGTCCCAGGCATCTTATTTATTGCAAGATCGACATTATAACAACGTTAAAGAATATTTTTAAAGGAGAACCGTTCGCTCGTGGTTCCGCACACAGCGGCTGCGTTCCTGTGTCTACGTTCTCTCCAGTCCTGCCTGGTGACGGCCACTTTCGCATCACACAGCTTGAGAGATACCCTCTCCTAACACTGTGTCCACATTTACCCACTGCTCTATCCCTGTCACCAGCGTGGTCCCGTCCTCATGCTGATGGCCACGCCCTGGCGTGGACACGGAGCTGGGGCCCTTCTCCCTGCTTGGCCGCCATGGGGGCCACTTGTGCTCTGTGTTTTGCTTTGTTCCTCGTCTCGGGAACGTCTCTGAGGTCCCTGAGGAACAGGCACAGGTGACTCCAGAGAGGACTGGTGGCTGTGGTTACCTGCCTCCACTTTGGGTGGAATGACCTGGCAGAGCTGCTAAAACACAGACTGCACGTAACCCCGCCGAGCTCATGCAGACAGCCCAGTGCCCGTCGGCAGGGGAGCAGAGGGTGCATGATGGGAGAGCAAGGTCCTTGCTACTGGAGGACATCCGTGCTGTGCTGATGCCTCAGAGCCAGGTACCCGGGAGCTGCACCCCTGCGGCGTGGCACCTGTTATAGCAAAAGGTGGGGAGGGCACCCACTGTCCACCCTGGGGGTGTGGGCGGGGGTGCTGACTTCCTAGACACCCCTAACCTGGTCCACTGGGGGTGAAGGGCTGGGTCCTCAGTGGGCTCCAGGCACCCCCAGCCCAACGCACGGGAAGCAGCGAGAGAAGGGACCTTGGTGGAGATCCGAGCCCAGGACAGCACATTCTCGAGGTAAGAGCTATTTCCCCACCGCAGCACCGGCTTCCTGGGTGGCCTCCTCACCTAGCAGTTACCACTCAGCACCTCCCACTCATGCCTGTCCCGAGCTGGTCCAGCGGCGGGCGGCTGGGCATCTCCCAGCATGGTCCCCGGCCCACACACCACCCACTGAGGGAGGGGGCTGGGCTCCCACCTTCGAGCCCTTGGTCCTCAAACCTGCAGCTCCTCTCCCCCTTCTCCCTCCTCCCTCCTCCCTCCCTTGCCCAGCGGTGTCACCATCCAGCACATCACTAGGCTCTGCCCCAGGTGTGACCTTGCCCCTTTGCCTCCCCCTTTCCCACCCCTACCTTGTTCCTGTTCCAGCGTCTGCATCTCCTACAGCCAATACGCATTCTGCTGTCTCTCCAGCTGCGATCCAGGCTCCACTTGTGCCCCTTTAAATCCCCTTCCAGAATCCCAGGCCTGGAACCTGCAGAGAAGGTGCCCCCAGCCCATTCTACCCCCTGTGGGGGACCCTTACTGCTTTTGGGTGGGTGGCGGTGCAACTCCCAGGAGAGGGGGCTGCCCTGGCAGCCTGGCAGCCCAGACCAAGTACCCCAGAGAATGGTTTTGGGGAGAAGATCAAGCTGATGGGCTGGGAGCTGCAGCTTTCAGGGTCAGAGACCAGAAAGGCTGGCTGCCTGTCCCCAGGTGTGCTGCGCCCGGGCTGGACACCCTCCTGGGCTCAGCCGTTCCTGGGGAAGGTCCCTTCTCCAGGCTGCTCCCCATGCGCTGGGCTGGGGGTGCCTGGTCCCACTGAGGACCCAGCCCTGAGGAGGACCCACCCCTCGCTGGCCAAGCCATTCTCTTTCCCTGGAAGCCCCCTCTGCCGCCCGCACCAGTCTTGCACCTCCTCAGAGTTGTAGCTTCTCTGATTAAGTCTTTGTTTCCTGCTCTCATCCTTTCCGTGTTTGCAAGTGACACACAGTGGGAGGCCAGGGGTAGCTAGGACCTCAATTTCCAGGGAATTTATGTCAGCATTTCTCAAGAGCACACCCACCCCCTTCTCTACCCGCTGGGGGCTTTTCAAAAAGTCCATCTGCCTGCATTGCTGGTGGGAATGTAAAATGGTGCAGCCTCTGTGGAAAACAGTCTGGCAATTCTTCAAAAAAAAAAACCCTAAAAACAGAATTACGGTGTGTGATCCTGCAATTCTACCTCTGGGTATATTATCCCCAAGAGAACTGAAAGCAGGGACTTGAAAAGGTGTTTGCACACCCATGTTCAAAGCAGCATTATTCACAACTGCCAAGAGATGGAAGCGAACTAAGTGCCCGTCGATGGGTGAAGGATAAACAAAATGTGCCTATCCGCACAATGGAATAGTATTCAGGATTTAGGAGCCCGTGTGGGGCAGTTGTGCTGGGTGGGGTTCCAGATGGCAGGCTCCACGCTTGGCTGAGCGAGGTGGGGGCTGCGCAGCCTGCTTAACTCAACCGCGAGTGACAAGTGACTCATAGCCGGTTGGCTCAGGTCAGGGAAGTGGAAAAACCCTGAGTGTTTAATAAGTATTTTCCTCATCACCTTCATTAATTATGTCTCTACATGGCCTGGGAGGTGTTAATTTCCTTCTGTGCAGGCCTTGCTCACAGTGACAGAAGCACTGTCTGGGGGTGTCCTTGCCTCCTGGGTTCCACTTGTAGGGAGAGTCTCCCTTGATTTGTAGGCAAACTATGGCGATGACAATGGTGGTGACGGTGATGATGATGATGGTGATGATGATGATGGTGGTGGTGGTGATGGTGATGGTGATGATGGTGATGATGATGGTGATGGTGGTGATGATGGTGATGGTGGTGATGATGGTGATGGTGGTGATGATGATGGTGATGGTGATGATGGTGATGATGATGATGATGATGGTGATGATGATGATGGTGGTGGTGATGGTGATGGTGATGATGGTGATGATGATGATGGTGATGGTGGTGATGATAGTGATGGTGGTGAAGATGATGGTGATGATGATGATGGTGATGGTGATGATGATGATGGTGGTGGTGATGACGATGATGGTGGTGATGATGATGGTGGTGATGATGATGGTGATGGTGGTGATGGTGATGGTGATGGTGATGATGGTGATGGTGATGATGATGATGGTGATGGTGGTGATGGTGGTGATGGTGGTGATGGTGGTGATGGTGATGATGGTGATGGTGGTGATGGTGATGGTGGTGATGATGATGGTGATGGTGATGATGATGATGGTGGTGATGATGATGGTGGTGATGATGATGGTGATGGTGATGATGATGATGGTGATGATGATGATGATGATGGTGGTGATGATGATGATGGTGATGATGATGATGGTGATGGTGGTGATGGTGGTGATGGTGGTGATGGTGGTGATGGTGATGATGGTGATGGTGGTGATGGTGATGGCGGTGATGATCTAGCTCTTGGAGCAGATGTGGAGGGTAAGGGAGAGAATCATCCATGAGATGTGGAGGTGGGGAGAGCAGATCCGGACCAAAGTTTCTGAATTCAGCTGCTCAGAGATGCTTGTTGGACACCCAGGGTCAGCAGCGGGACACACTGCTCTGGGTTTCAGGGGCAGTCAGGCCTGGATGCAAGAAATGGGACTTCATCTGCGGAAATTAGGTGGTACTTATGTGGGGCTTGGGGCCCCCGGGGTGGAGGTTGGCAGGGAGGAGCCTGGGAAGGAGCCGCCAGCAGAGGAGAGGGGCGTGGAGTGGAGGAGGGGGCGTCAGCTCCTCCCCCGTGACCCTGACAGCTGCCAGCAGCACCCAAGAAGCCCACGTGAAGGCTGCTGACCTCTCCCCAGGTGTCCTTCTACCCAGAGATCCCTGCTCCCTGGTCTGAGGTCTCGGTGAGCCCCGAGTTATCTGGAGCAAGGGAGGGGAGAGCACACAGCAAAGGCCAGGCTGCAGGGAGAAGGGCGGCCTGCTGCTCACTGAGGCACCTGTCACCCCATCCTCCCCTGGGCTCCTCGCCCTGGGCCCCTTGCCCTGGACTCAGGTCTGAGCAGCCCCCCAACCCCGGCACATCCCAGACTGGGCTAAGCTGCTTCATTGTGCAAAGCCCTGGGGGCGTGGGGCATGGGGAGCAGGCCTGGGGGCAGCAAGGGTCCTGCCCACAAAGCTCCGCCCACCTGCTGCAGGTGAGGTCGCGCTGGGGCCTGTGGTCGTTCCCATTGCACGGAGACCTACCTGTCTGCCTTCTGATTTCTGGGGTCTCCTTCCTGGATCGCCCACGGCTGCGTCCTTCCTGTCCTTGGCACTGCTCTCCCAGGCCGACCACACCCTTGGCAGGATAGGCCCAACAAGGAAATCGATCCTGGCAGCTGTCGTCCTGGCGCCGCGGGGGCAGGAAGGCGGCCACAGGGAGGGCTTTTCCGTGCTGCTTTGTTCTGTCTTATTCGGAGCAACAGTAAGTTACAAACCAAAGGGTGGAAAATAGTGGGAATTTCACTGTGCTTGGCAGCAGAGCGGACTTCTTATGAGGGTGATGGTCAAGGAGAGTGCTCTCGGGGCCCAGTTGCTGCCACAGACGAGGCTCTCAGTCGCCACCCTGGTGATGCCCCGCTCTGTGTGCTGCGTGGGGCTGCGGGTTCCAGCCCTTACAGAGCTTTCTCGGCTTCTGTTCTACTTCACAGGCAGTTGCCTGGAAATGGGGAGACGTTTTATAATGAAAACCAAACTCATAAAATGGGGATTTGCATTTAAGTTTTCTTTGCCCTCATTTCTGGGGAGGAAAGCAAAGGTGGGGGGGTCTCCAAACAGGTGATTCCGGAAGCACGTGCCAGGGCTCCAGCGAACTGCGTGGACTCCATGGGATTCCATTCAGACCAATCTCTAACTTTCAGTGGCCAACAGGGACTCGGGGACGTGGGGATATGGGGACACAGTCTGTGTCATCCCCACGTGTCCCTGGCAGACACTCGAGGGTGGAGACATGTGACCCCTCTGGAAGCAAGAGGATGTGATGCCACTTCCTCTATCTGCATGAAGGCCTCGCTCTGTCCCTTCATGCAAGTTCTGGCTTTATCTGGTCTTTCTGGTGAAACTGGCAGAAGTGTGGTTTGGACGGGCATTTCCCTTCCCCCCCCCTTTTTTTTTTGATAGTGACATATTTAGATAATAATAAAGAACTCCGCTTAAAGATATCCAAATAGAGAATTGCAGAAGTTGCTTAGTAGAGGGGGCTCTGTTAGCGGCACTTCTGGGGCTGAGCCCAGTTCAGAGGTGCATCAGTCAACAGACCCTGTTGTGCCGCCTTAATGAGCAGGCCCAAGGTCCAGGGGCTCCGTTCCAGGTGGCCCCAGAGGGCCCAGTGCAGGGGCCTAGGTTGTCAGGGGAGGAGGGGCAGGTGAGCCTCACACCTGCTGAGTCCTGAGGGCTCCCACCTGAACCTCACATTCCACGGGGGCCTCCAGCCCCGGTGCGGGGAGGTGACCTCCTGCCACGTGCCCTGAGGCCAGAGAAGGACTTCTGGACAGAGGCGCGGCCTGACACTTCTTTTCGTTTGGGTCTGATCCAGGGGTCATCTCGGGGGAGCTGGCAGAGCTCAGGCACCAGGCCCCGCCATCTGCACGGTGACGGGGAGAAAGCTGAGTCCGCGGACCCTCCCTTCTCCCCTAGACGCTCCCACCAAGCGGGAACAGGAGCCAGGTACTTCCGTGGCCTCTCTCCCACCTTCGGCCCCGTCCTGAACCTACGCCGCCGGACCGATCTATACCCGTCAAGGCTGCTCACGTGAGGCCAGAGACGCACATGATTTGAAAAGTGGGGGGGCGGCCAGACCACCCCACCCCCACCCGACATGGCGGTCCCCAGGCTGCCTCCGCCACCCACCCTGCCCCGCCCCTTGTACTGCTGAGTCACGTTCCATTCCCGCTCAGGGAGGTTGTGACTCTGGTCGGTCAGAAATGTTTCTGGTTGAGCTGTCAGTGGCTGAACGTCCTTCCTGCCCCTTGAGAGGAAAGTTTCGGCCCTGGAAAATTACCAGGCCAGGAAGCTAGGGAGGTTTCTGCCCTGGGGCAGTTTGAGAGAGAAATTTCCCGACTGGTCTCAGACTGCTAGGACAGACACGGGCTCCTGGCAACCTTTATTAGAACTACTTTCCTGATCCTCTGGCAGCAGGAAAGCTGTGTCCCAGACTGTCCTCGTGGACACAAGCCAGTTTGTGTCAGAGAAGCGGCTCAGCCGTTTGAAACAGGTGTAAAGCCTAAGTTGTGAGTTCAGACACATGGACTCCTTCTGGAAAGCATGGCAAACCCCAGAGACTGCCTGAAATGATTCCTATGTGCACAGGAGTCCGGGCCCGCCCCCACCCTCCCTGGGCAAACTCCTTTTCAAAGCACCTAGAAGTCAGGTAAATATGGAAAGTGGGTTAAGTACCAGCTAAATCATTAGAGCAGAAAACATAATTGCCAACCAGCCTACTTAAGTCTGGAAGTCCTAGAGCGGGGGGCAGGTCTAGAGCCCACTGAGCTCCCCAACCTGCACAGGTGATGCCATTCAGGTCTGTAGATGCCACTGATCTGAATATTTGTGTCACCCCTCTCCCTCCTCTCTGATCGAGGAGGGAACGTGACCCCCTCTGATCTCCCTCTGTCCCTGGTTGGGGCACCTGTCCCCCCTGTGTGGGTGTCACACCAGCACACACAGGTAAACCCCGTCAGTCCCAGGGAAGGTTCCTAAACGCTCCAGGGCAGAAGCCACTGGGAAGTTACACACAGCTCCGCTCAGGTCCGTCCGGGACCACATAAAACTTGACGGATGGAAACAAGAGCAAACCTGAGCAGGCAATCCTAACCCTAGGCACATGATATGTCCGCACGACGACGTCAACCCTTCCGGGTTCCTCCGCGATCCTGTGCCCAAGAGGCCGGCACACAGGCTGCATCTTGGGCCTCAGTCTGTCCATCTGTGCAGTGGGGGAGCCAGCAGGGCTGTAGGAGCTCCAGAGACAAGGCCACAAGCTGCCCAGAGCAGTGTGAGCGTCGATCGGGCTGGCCCTGGGGTGGCCATCCCATCATGAGCCCATATTTCAGAAGCACGGATTAGACGGTCCCTTTCCTGCCTGAAGCGTCCACAGCTCCCAGCACCCAGCTCCTCCCCAGGAGGTGGTGAGTCTCGGCTGCTGTGACAGATCACCAAGCCAGACTGGGAGCAGCACGCAGACAGCACCTTGCAGCCCTGGGGTCGGAGTCCCGGGTCCCCTGGGTGCGGTGTCCGTGGGATGGAGCTCCTGGAGGCTCTGTCTCCCACTCCAGCCCTCAGAGGCGCCGCGCCCCGTGGCTCACGGCCCTTTCCTCGCATCACCCCAACCTCTGCTTCTATTGCTGAGTCTCCTCTGGCTCTGACCCTCCAGCCTCCCTCCCCTTGGGACGCTGGAGACCAGTGGGCCACCCAGACCACCAGGCTCATCTTCCATCTCACGGTTCATACCCCTTTGCCAGGTGAGGTAACATATTCGCAGATTCAGGGGTTAGGACGCGGTGCTGTTGGGGCCAAGAGGCACCCTCCCTCCACTGGTCACCTTGCTGTCCTTCCTCCCTCTTTGTGCCTGCTCCCAGGGGCTTTCAAGCCCTCAGCCTGGCCATCCTTCTCACTCTGGGGTCTCAGCTGGTGTCCCTTCTTTCTGCCAGGGTGGGGCTGGCCCCCCAGGGTCACCCTGCTAGTGCCTGGTCCCTGTGGTTTTTCTGCTGTCGGTGCTGGGCTGGCAGGGGACGCGTCTGCTACTGTCCCACCTTGTTTGTCCCTCAGAACACCGATAACGTCATCTCACGGCTGCTGACCCAGGTGGGCTGCCTGAAGGTGGGGGCTAGAGACACGGTCTCTGAAACCCAGTCCCAGCCATGGAGCACTTTATTCTGATTTTAAGTTAAATTTAAAAATTTAAACTGATACCCATATGCAGTTTCTGAAAACTTTTATGTTTGAAACAACTTACATAAAGGAGTGTCCTTTTCTGACCATAAATTTTATGAAATTTAAGTATAAGCAACGATTTCTGATAAAGACTTAGGTTCTGAATTTAGATGTGCTGTAAACATAAAACACACACGGGACTTTGAAGACTCACCAGAAAAAAGGGAAAGTAAAATATCTCATTAATAATTCCTTATGTTGATTATATGTTGAAATGATAATTTGGGGGCTATTTAGGGTTAAATTAAAAGATATTATTAAAATTACTTTTACCTGTTTCATGGAAAATTACATATATGGCTCTATTATATTTTTACTGAACTGTGATGGTCTAGATGCACAAAAGTTTAAGAAACAAAACCTGAGAGTTTAATGCACCACCTAGTGGCAACTTTGAAAGGGCAGCTGGGGGCTGTGAGCATCCCTGCAGGGTGGCGGAAATGTGTGTGTGTGTGTGTGTGTGTGTGTGTGTGTGTCTGTGTTTGTGTCTGTGCATGTGCGTGTCTGTGGGTGTATGTGTCTCCGTGTGTGTGTCTGTGTGTGTCAGTGTTTCTATATGTCTATGTCTGTGTGTGTGTGTGTGTGTGTGTGTCTGTGTCTCTGTGTCTGTGTGTGTATGCGTGTGTGTCTGTGTTTCTGTGTCTGTGTCTCTGTGTCTCTCTGTGTCTGTGTCTGTGTCTATGTGTGTCTCTGTGTCTGTGTGTGTGTGTGCATGTGTGTCTGTGTCTCTGTGCTTCTGTGTCTGTGTGTCTGAGTCTCTGTGTGTCTGTGTCTCTGTGTGGCGCAGGGCACAGTGCTGGCCACACAGGGATGTGAAGCCCGTGGTCTCTGCCCCCAGAGGGTCAGTCTGGGCCACAGTCCCCAGCACAGTGGGCAGAGTGGACGCCCCACTGACCCCTCCTTTGTGGAGGGTAGCCCAGCCCACTGGCTGCAGCCCAGGGGAGAGGTTGGTCTCCATCCAGAAACAGGACTCCTGGGAGGGTGGTCCAGGCTGGAAGCTTTCCTCTTCTGAGAGCCGCATAGCTGGATCACATAGAGGCTCTTGGGGCCTGAGGGGCGTCCCAGCCCCCAGCCCCTGCATGTCAGGGGAGGCAGGTCCCGGGGCGGGGGTGGGGGGCGTTGTCAGGAGGGCTAATCTGGGTGACAGGTGATCCCCTGCCAGGTGGCAGGCCTCGCGTGGGGTGTTTCCAGGGAGGGGCTGGGCTTCGCGGGCTGCTAGCTGCTCTTGAGCTGCGGTCTCGTCACCCTCCCATCAAGGCCACTTCCTGGGGCTCTGCGGTCCCAGGATTGCTCAGCTCCTGCTGCCCCGCTCCCCCACCCCCGTGCTCAGGAAATGGAGGTCACATGGGGGGGCATTTGCCATCGGCAGCCGCAGTGGAGACGTTGACAAGTCGGAGCTCTTTCTTTGGGAAACTCTCCAGTCTCCCGCAGGAGCACGAGTTCCCCGGGCGGGCCTGGGGGAGGTGTCGGTGGGGAGCTGACCTGAGCCCGGACTGGGAAGGGGGCCACCAATCCCTCGGGCTCCTGGGTGGCTCCAGGCTGGACACCAGGCTGGGGGAGGGGTCCAGCAGCCCTGGCCGTGAAGGGGGTGAGGGTGGGATGGGGAGGGGGGTGCGGTGGCCTGACCCATCGGGCTCCAGCTGGGAGCCTGTGTAGCCCAGGCCCTGTTTTCTCAGTGTCCCCGCCAGGGCTGGTGGCAAAGCCAGCCTGAGGCAAGAAGTGGGGGAGCTTGGTGGCGAGTAGGCTGGGGCCGCGGGACCCCCCTAGAGCTGGGCTGCAGTGAGGGCTGGCCCACACCCACTGCGGAACGTCCGTCCTCCTGGCCTGGGTCTGCCGGGGTGGCCGTGGCTCTTTCCCCGGGATGCTCAGCCTGCTGTCCTGTGTCCCCCTCAAGGTCACCTGCCTCGCAAGAGCCGGGAGGTGCCCGTTGGCCTCTCCCACTGCCACTGAGGGTGAGTGGCGGTGCCAGGAGGTGGATAAGAAGGAAGGCGTAGCTAGTGGGAAGCAGCCGCTTGGCACAGGGATATCAGCTCGGTGCTTTGTGACCGCCTGGAGGGGTGGGATAGGGAGGGAGGGAAGGAGGGAGATGCAAGAGGGAAGAAATATGTGAACGTGTGTATATATACAACTGATTCACTTTGTTATCAAGTAGAAACTGACACACCATTGTAGAGCAATTATACCCCAATAAAGATGTTTTAAAAAAAAAAAAAAAGAAGGAAGGCGGTCTGACACCCACTTTCCTGGTGCCTCCCTGGGGTGGCAGGCGCGATGAAAGCCCAGTGGGCCTGGACGGTAGCTGCTTACGAGGCCGCAGAGAGCTGGACGCCGCCCAGCTGGCCCCCCGCACCTGTGTTTCCTACCTGTGTCCTTCCTTTGTGTTTCCATCTTGCCCCTCAGGCAGCGCCTCTCTGGGACGCGGGTCTGAGAAGGCCGATGATGCAGGAAGGTGATAAGTCAGCCGGCTGCCGTCGGGGGACCCTGGAGCCACCGAGAACACAGGCAGGCCAGGCGGGCATGTCTTGTCACCACCCCCTCCTCCCCTCCTTCCTGGCCCTGAGAGGGGTACAGCCACGCAGGAAGCCTGCCCTTGGAGGAAGGGGCTCTGTGAGCAAGGATCAGGTGTACGTGAGGGATGGTAGCCGGCTTCTGTGCACTCACGGCTCAGAGCACACCGGCCACCCTGGGCCCCGGAGCCCAGGCCCCGGTCCCGCCCTGGCCGCCCTGGCTGCGGCAGCCACAGGACAGGCCGTGTCTTTGCTGGTGTCTGTGGGCTGGAGGGGAGGGGCGGCTGCTGGTCCTGCTGAGGGAGAACCTGGGACTGCCTTCCCAGGAGGGGAGTGAAACGGCACCACCTAGGAAGGTGACCTTGCTTGGTGACCTTGTGAGCACTGGCGTCTGAGCCGGATTCCCGCCCGTGGCTGTGCGTCCAGACAGGCATGGCTCTTTCATGCCCAACAGTCCCTGTCTTTGCTGCAGCAGGAAGGGAAGCTACAAAATCCCCCAGGAGGCTTCGTTCTCCGGGCCCCATGTCTGCCCGGCACCCGCAGGGCCTCCGGTGTCCACTCGGATCCTCTCAGGACAGGGCATCCTTGGCGGGGTCCTCTGGACTCAGATACTGAGTGAACTGATCTGAGCCCTGTCTTGAATCATCAAGGCCACGGCTCCTCCCGGGCAGGCCTGGGCTCAACATTCCCCCAAACAGGAGACAGAGGGTGACAGGAAGGTGGGTGTGGGAGACCTGGGGGACACCACCTCTTCCAGAGGCGTCACCTCGTGCTTACATCTGGCTGCCATCAGACGCCACGGGCAGGGGGCTGTCCTGAGGCGCGGTCTGTGGAGGAAGCCCCTGTGCGTGGGTGAGGGGAGGGCGCGCCGTGCACAGGTGCGGATCCACCGGCGGGAAGTGCTTGTGTCTGGTCCTCAGCTGGGCAACGGTGGGGAGGGTATCTGCCGGTCCTTTGGCCTCTGCCCTTTGCTCTGTCTGCCCAGGTGATGAGAACCCGGTGGGCTCTGTTTGAATGGAGTCCACTTTCAACGGTTCTTTTGCGAGCAGCGTCTGCTTGGCGTCTTCCCTGAGATTTGAATCCACAGAGAGTAGATTCAGGAAAACAAAACCTCCATACTTTTACCAGCTGGCCAGGAGGGAGGCCACCCCACTCAGAGTCCTGCCTGTCTAGGGGTTGGTGGGACCATGGAAAATAACAGTAACAGCCATACATGGGAGCCACGGGCCAGGCACCGAGCATGTCCTTTCACAACAGGCCTATGGGACACAGACTGTCTTATCCTCACTTTATAGATGGGATAACTGAGTCTCCCAGGTAAGAAATTTGGTCCAGAGCCCACCACCAGCTAGTGGCGGAGAGAGCTGGCTTTGAGCCAGGCCTTGTAGGCTCCAGGGCTCAGGTCCTGAGCCCCTTCCAGCCTGGGGGAAGGCATCCTCAGGATGCGCTCCGCCCTTGGGTCCACGACCGGGGGCTGGACCATCCTCACCTCCAACTCCGTCTGTCCTACAGGTCCCTCTAACTCTTGGGCCCAGCTCTGGGGTTCTGTTCCTGGTCCTTGACCTGCAGCTGTGGTGTCCTTCACATCCCCAGATTGGTCTCCCCTTTGTCTGTAGCCCGTGAAATCCCATTTTCTGATTCTTCCAGGTGAGACAGCCCAGGAGGGGCAGCCCTGATAGAAGCCTCCCTTTTCCCTCCAGCGGGCTTCCCTGCTGTCTTGGTCTGCAGCACAAAGCATCCCACTGAGGGAGCTGCCCAGCCGGCACTGGAGCTGCAAGCCTTCGCGTCAGCCCTGGGCCTGGTGTCCCTGGGGGTACTGCCGTCCCTCCTTCAGCTCCGCCCTCCCTCCCTCAGCTCCGCCCTCCCTCCCTCAGCTCCGCCTCCTCTCCACCTCTCCATGGCTGCTTCCCAGAGTTTTCTTCACCTTTGGTTTTTGGCAGTTTGATGATGATGTGTCTGGGTGTGGTGTTGTTTGAACTGATCCTGGTTGGGGTCCACTGACTTTTTTTTTTTTTTTTTTGCAGTGTGTGGGCCTCTCACTGCTGTGGCTTCTCCCGTTGCGGAGCACAGGCTCCGGACGCGCAGGCTCAGCGGCCATGGCTCACGGGCCCAGCCGCTCCGCGGCATGTGGGATCTCCCCGGACTGGGGCACGAACCCGTGTCCCCTGCATCAGCAGGCGGACTCTCAACCACTGTGCCACCAGGAAACTTCTTGAATCTGCAAAGTTATGTCTTAAACCAAATTGGGGGAGTTTTCAGCCACTATTTCTTTAAATGTTTTTTCCGCTCGACACTCTTTCTCCTCTCCTCGGGGCCTCCAAGGGTGCGACTGTCAGGACTGTTCCTCCCTCCCCCCAATCCCCTGCCTCCCTCCCTGCAGGGTTCCTGAATGTCCTCTCCTCTGCGCTGGTCTCCTGGCAGCACGGCAGAGATAGAGGCGGAGCTTGGCTTTCTGCACTTGGGGCTGCTCTTTGGGGAGGGCAGGGGCCGGTCTCCCAAATCTCGGTGCTGGATCAGACGTCAGGGTGCTGGGTGCAAAGCGGAGATCCCATTCCTTCCTTCCGGCCTGGAGAAAAGGAGAAATACCCTCTGGTGCTGTGGAGCCAGCCAGCCCAGCCTCTGCGTCGCTGGGACGGAGACTGACTACATGCTAAACACTAACCCCTCCATCCCCCCTGCCCCAGCCCCCTGGTACCCACCATCGTACTTCCTGTCTATGGATTCGACTCCCCTGGGGACCTCCTATAAGTGGCTTATTTCACTTAGCATCATATGCCCTCGGGGTTCATCCATGTTGAAGCTAGTGTCAGAATTCCCTCCCTTTTAAGGCTGATTAATATCCCATTGCATCGGGCTTCCCGGGTGGCGCAGCGGTTGGGAGTCTGCCCGCTGACTCAGGGGACGCGGGTTCGTGCCCCGGTCCGGGAGGATCCCACGTGCCGCAGAGCGGCTGCGCCCCGTGAGCTGTGGCCGCCGAGCCTGCGCGTCCGGAGCCTGTGCTCCGCAACCGGAGAGGCCACAGCAGTGAGAGGCCCGCGTACCGCAAAAAAAAAAAAAAATGTTCCATTGCATGGACCACAGTTTGTTGTCCATATTCCTCCATCAGTGGACATCCGGGTTGTTTCTGTCGTTTGGTGATTGTGAATAATGCTGTCATGGAGATGGGTGCAGATGCCTTTTCAAGACCCTCTGCTTTCATTCCTCAGGTGAATGCCCAGAAACAGAGCTGCTGGAGAAGGTGGTAAATTCTTTGTTGTTTATTTATTTGTTTGTTTGGTTGGTTGGTTGGTTGCACCAGCTCCTTAGTTGCAGCGCGCCGGCTCCCCGGTTGTGGCATGCGAACTCTTAGTTGCGGCATGCATGTGGGATCTAGTTCTCTGACCAGGGATCGAACCCAGGCCCCCTGCACTGGGAGCTGGGAGTCCCAACCACTGTGCCACCAGGGAAGTCCCATCAGACAGTAATTCTATGCTTACTTTTTTTAGGAACTGCCGTCCTGTTTTCCAGTTTTCCTGTCTTTTACCTTAAGTGGAATCGTTCAGTACGTGTGTGTGTATGGCTTCTTTCATGTGACATTATATTCATGAGATTCATCCTGGGTGTCGCATACAGTGGCAGACTGTTTCTTTGCACTGCTTTATTGTGTGCCATTGTACAAACACACAACAATTTATCCATTTAATGGCTCAGGGACACTAGGCTGTCTCCAGTTTGGGGCTGTTATGAACGGCGCCGCCTGCACATCATAGCCCGTGCCTGGGGAGACCTGTGCAGAGCTGATGGGTCCAGGGTATGCATGTACCTTAACTGGATTTTTTTTTTAAATAAATTTATTTATTTATTTTTGGCTGCGTTGGGTCTTTGTTGCTGCGCATGGGCTTTCTCTAGTTGCGGCAAGAGGGGGCTACTCTTGGTCGTGGTGCGTGGGCTTCTCATTGTGGTGGCTTCTCTTGTTGGGGAGCACGGACTCTAGGCATGCAGGCTTCAGTAGTTGCAGCATGTGGGCTCAGTAGTTGCAGTACTTGGGCCCTAAAGAGCGCGGGCTTCAGTAGTTGCAGTGCGTGGGCTCAATAGTTGCGACGCATGGGCTTCAGTAGTTGTGGCGCAGGGGCTCAGTAGCTGTGGCTCGTGGGCTCTAAAGCGCGGGCTCAGCATTTGTGGCACACGGGCTCAGCTGCTCCGTGGCATGTGGGATCTTCCCGGGCCGGGGCTCGAACCCGTGTCCCCTGCATTGGCAGGAGGATTCTCAACCCCTGAGCCACCAGGGAAGCCCGTAACTGGCTTTTCACAAGCCTTATCCATGCAAAATTCCTTGGAAAGGAGTTGTGTTGTGCTTAAATACAGTAATATACCAAGGTTGACAGTCGCCACACGTATTTCTCAGATACTTCCAAAGTGGATTCTAACCCTGTGACAACCCCTCTGTGGGGCAGACGCGATCGTTCCCCAGCGACTTGGGTCAGGATAAACCCTGAGGTGAGGTGGCTTGCCCAGCTCCCCCTGCGGGTGAGCAGGGAGCTGGAATGCAGATCTGACAGGCACTGGTCCCCACGGCTCACACGGCCTTTATTCACCTCTGAAAGGCAGGCGCTTGTTTTCCTCTCCACCACTCACGTTACCTTTTAGAAATTCAGTTTTAATTGCAAGGAAAATATTATGACAGTAGGCCTGCCCCGGCCACCGGCTGCTTCCCCCTCTGTTATTACAGCAATTGACTTGCTGTATCCGGCTGACTGGAGGATGCCTCTCTTCCTTGTCTGTGTTTGCCGGTCTCGGGCAAGTGCGTGCCTCTTGGCATTATGATTCCAAATAACTCAATTGGAAGTGACTTGTAGAACAAAATTATTGGGAACAGAATGATGATTAGTCAGCAGGGTAGCTAGGAAACTGATCCACCTGTCTTGTAATTTCTTTTGATTTGTAGCAAGAAAGTTTATGAAGGTCCTGTGGTCACGTGAGAGCGATGACCAGTATCCACACGCCCTTGACCATCTACTTGTTTACTCGCTCCTTTCTTATAAAATAGCACACACGTGATGGCCGCCGTTTTTTGTAACCCTCTTTACTCCACTTAGCAGTGTATAATGGATAACATTCTGTGCCCATAAATACTCGTCTACAGCTTTCTCGGGGCCTACATCCTGTTCTACCATAATTTATCTAACTCATGTAGATTGTTTCCAGCTTTGGGGATTATGTGTAATGACTATTCTTGCCTGCGAATCTTCAGGCAGAAACTTATTTCCTTAGGACGTAGTTCCACGGATTTTATTGGGATTTTAGTCCATCTGTGCACCCTCCAAAAGCGACATGCCAATTTATACTTCTACTGGCAGGGCATGAGGATGTCTTTTCTCTCTTCTTTGGCCAGTATCAGCTTTAACATTTAAACCATTATTTGCCAGTTTGACACAAGACAGACAGACTCTCATCAGTGCTTTCACTGCATTTCTTTGAATCAGGCGGAATCAAGTGTTTGTCATGAGCTGATCAGAGCAGTTTGTGAGCTGCCTGTTCAAGCCTTTTGCCCATTTTCTGTGGATGTGCTTTTGCCCTTCAGAAACGTACTGCTTTTCCAGAACATTATTAACCATTTGTCTGTAACGTGGACTGAAACACTCCTGGTTGGCCATTTGCTTTTCGTTTTGGTTTATGGTATCTTTAACCATACAGACATTTTAAATTTTCATGTAGCCAAATATATCACTCTTTTCCTCTGTGGTGCTCGGAAGGGCCTCACCATCCCCGAATAATAAAGTGATTCATCTATGTGCCCACGGTTTTATCTGTCTGGTGGACTGGGGGATGTGGTGACGTAAAGCTTCTAAACTACACTTCAGATGCTTTACTTAAAAATGAGCTGAGGATCTTGCATTAGTGGCCAGAGATTGCAGATGGAATATGACTATACGGTTGTTAAATGGGTGGAAGTTGGTATTAGATCCTATAGACCTTCTTCATCAACCCCTCTGAATACAAAGTTTTGCCAGGTCAGTGGACTTGGAGAGAATTGTTCGCCCTTAATCGGTCATCTTCCATCTACCGGGCAGTGACCCCCGCTGAAGTAACAGTCAGTTTCAGAGCCACTGCTGACCCCAGCGAGCACACACAAGGTCTCAGAGAGGAGAGCCCGTGAACGCCACAAAAGCACAGAAACAGGGTCCCCCAGATACGGCCAGCGTGGGTGTGGCTGGGTTCCCGCGGGAGACGTGAACACTTGAGTTGCTGCCGCTGTGTTTGGAGTCAGCGTGCAAGGCACTGGGCCCTGTGGGAGCCCGGGAGGGTCATGGATGTGCCTGTCTGAGGCCCCCCGCCCCGCGCCCGATGGGGCTGCCTGGGAGGACGTCCCTGCTTCTAATGCCGGGCCATGCAGAAAAGAAACAACTTGTGGAATTTCATAAATCAAGACTATTTTTGTTCCAAGGATTGAAAATTGATTACGGGTCGTGCGGATCCGGGAGGCCCGACTGCCTCAAGCTCTCTCTTTGCCAGAGTCCTGCGCGTCAGCAGTTTTCCCGGAAAGCAATCCTTTTATGTTTAGCATCCTCGCGACGGATGACTGTACTGCTGCTGCCTGGCCAGACAGGGGATGCAGAAGTCGGGCGCGCTGTTCCCAAAGCTCCTGGTCCTTTGATGACCCCTCGGGGGGAGAGCTGAGGCCTCTGGGCTGGACTCCGCTCAGCCTTCCTGCTCCTCCACGTGGACAGCCTGGGAGGCGCCCCCCCCCACCCCACGATCCGCATTTCTTTTGTTCATTTGACCCAGGTTTGCATCGGACATACCCCCGGGGGGAGAGGCGTTTTAAAACAGTTGACACGCCTAGTGAACATTGCCCCGTAAGATGACTTGATGCCAGTACCACCCCTTTTGTGAAGTTTTTCCTTTGACCTACGATAAAGTTTGCTGGTCACTGCCCCTTGAGTCCTCTGACATGACCAGGGACGGGAGCGCTGTCCGGGCCACAGGCCCTTGTTCCCAGGGGCAGTCCTGGGACTCCACACTCCGCAGGTACCTTGTGCTCGACCAGCAAAGGCTTGCTCTGCACATCGGCGGGTGGGCTGTGCTCTGCTTCGGTGTCTCCGTGGGAAGGACTGGCCCTGGCAACCTGCTGCTCACAGAAGAGCAAGACACACAGTGGGTAGAGCTTGTGGTTCCACAGCCCGGACCCAGCTGGGTCAGCCCACCCCCAACCAACCCACGGACCCGGGAGTGAGGGGGACATGCCTGGGGCGCTGGCCACGGGATGCCGGTTACACGGCGACAGCTGACCGATGCGGGAAGGGCCTCGGCTGAGCGTGGCTGGGACTCATCCCTCTGACTTGGCCCCTGAGTGTCCTTGGTGTCTGTGGGCGTCTCTCCTCTCCCCCGCCCCCCGCCCCGTACAAACCGTCACCTTCTGTCACCTGACACACCTAACACATCTCCCCACCACCCCATCATCCCTCACCCTGCCCCCTCCAGTCCAGTCACAAGAGCAGTGGTCTTTGAAAGACACAAGCTGCCGAATCATATCACGTCCCCCTCCCCGTCGCCCCAGTTTAAAAGCCCATTAGTGGTTCTCTATTGCGTTAGAAACAGACCAAACCCCTCCCAGCGGCCTGGCCCAGCTTCCCTTCAGCCTCTGGCCACACCGACTCCCTGGAATGGGCCGTCCTCCTCCCTCCCAGTTAAGCACCACCCATCCTTCCATTCTCAACTAAAATGCTCCCAGGAGCTTGCCTGGTGGCGCAGTGGTTGAGAGTCCGCCTGCCTATGCAAGGGAGGCGGGTTCGTGCCCCGGTCCGGGAAGATCCCACGTGCCACGGAGTGGCTGGGCCCGTGAGCCATGGCCGCTGAGCCTGCGCGTCCGGAGCCTGTGCGCCGCAACAGGAGAGGCCACAGCAGTGACAGGCCCGCGTACCGCAAAAAAAAAAAAAAAAAAAAAAAAAAATGCTCCCAGGCTCGCTGGCTTGGGCCCCTTGCCCATATGAGCCTGTCCTCGGGGGCTCGGGGACACACCCAACGGGGGTGTGCTCGCTGGTCCAGCTCCCGCACGCCTGCAAGGGTCTCCCAGTGTCCCCTGGCCCAGGCGGTGGGGGGCAGGGCCCTCCACACGGTGTTCCAGGGGCCCCCTGGACGTTTCCAGCGACCCCTTCCCTCTCCTCCCCACTCCGCTCGCTCCCCTGGGTCCCCTGACAGGGCGGCCACCAGCCAGGACATGGCTTTGGGGGGTGGGGGTCACCCGCCACTGCGGGGGGCCCCTTGGCTCCCGGTGTCTTCTCCCACCCTCCCTGTCCCTGCCGCCCCAGGCTGGCCAACGGTGGGGGGACCCCGACTTCACTCTTTTCCTCCCAGGCTGTTCTCTGCACAGTACCTGATTCATTTAAACATTTCACCTTTATCATGGCCAACAAGGCCTTAAATCAGTGATTCTTGGGCCCCTCTGCACATTTATGAACACGAGATCCACCCTACCTACATTGCTCTGCCCTTGCAGGCCCATCTTGCCAGCACGGAAGCAGCCCCCAGAAAAGACAGAGGCTGCTCCTTTCATCACTGCTCGTAGAACTGAGTCTCCTTGACACTGCCAAGGCTACGGGCCAGCCCTGGACCAGGGCCAGCCAGACAGACACGTGGGCTGGGATGAGGCAGGGATGGATCCCCCAGGACAAACCAGGTCCCCCCACCTCAAGAACGGGGTCCTCCCGCAAATGTGCTTTGCAGCGGGGAAGGAAGTCCCAACCGACCCCATCTCCCTGCAGCCTTGGAGCTGCAGAACTCCGCTGTAAGTGGCCTCAGAGCGGGGGGTCAGGGGAGCGTCGTTTTTAGGTTTACAAGACATTTTATTGGCCCATCTCAGATCATCATAGAGTGTGAGATGCAGTGTTTGCACCCCTGCAATAATTTCCAGGCAAGAGACAATAAGGCAGAGTGGATTTTTAAATGTGGGCATTGTCGCCTTGGTTTGAAGGTAGGCCCTATATATATATTATATATATATATAATTATATATAATATATATATAATGTGTATATATATAAAATTATATATATATAATTTTTAAAAATTGAAGTATAGTTGATTTACAATGTTGTATTAATTACTGCTGTACAGCAAAATGATTCAGTTATACATATATAGCTTCTCATTTTTTTTAAATATCCTTTTCCATTATGGTTTATCACAGGATATTGAATATAGTTCCCTGTGCCATACAGTAGGACCTTGTTGTGTATCCATTCTATATATAAAAGCTTACATCTGCTGACCCCAACCTTCCACTCCATCCCTCCCCCACCCCCCTCCCCCTGGCAACCACCAGTCTGTTCTCTATGTCCATGATTCTGTTTCTGTTTCATAGATATGTTCATTTGTGCCGTATTTTAGATTCCACGTGTAAGTGATATCACGTGGTATTTGTCTTTCTCTCTCTGACTGACTTCACTTAGTGTGATCACCTCTAGTCACATCCACGTTGCTGCAAATGGCATGATTTCGTTCTTTTTTAGGCCCGTGGAGTGTTGAGCACAGGAAGAGTTTAGTTGCAGTCTGGGCGAGCATCGTTTGGGAGCGTGCTGCGTACAAGGCCCTTTACTCCATCGGGAGCTTGGTTGGGGGGTGAGTTTGCTAGTCCCCTGGAATGCCATTTAAGGAGGAAACCAAATTCCCTAAAATGTGCGCGCCCACCGTGGACACATAGCGGACCCTCATACTCCTCAGTGTGAATATTGAGCTGAAATGAGCTGCGGTTCTGGCTGGGCCACAGCTCGGAGAATCCGCTCGTGACAGGCATGTAGTCAAGGGGTTCCCCAGGCCAAGACCTCAGTCACCCACAGAAAGTGAGAGCTGGCAGCCAGCTTCCTTGGGCAGGGCCTGGGGACGGGTGGTGAGCTCTGGGGGTACGGGTCTTCCGGGACACGCCCCCAGAGAGTAAGGAGGAAGATGCTGTGGTGGGGGGTGCACCTTGCCTGGCCCTGGGGGATATTCGCCCAGAGTCCCGCGTCCCTCCAGCCGTGGAGGCAGCTGGGGCCATGCTGGGGCCCTGCCAGCCAGCTGAGTAAAACAGCTAATGAATAACACCAGTTAAAACTGGGCCGCTCTCAGCGCTGAGTGCTTCACTGGCCCCCAGCCCAGCACTTCCCAGCTCAGGGTCAACCCGCAGGTCCTCGGAGAGCTGGGGGCAGGAAGAGCCGGCATCGCTCGCCAGGAGTGTGGTCCATTTGGCTGCGCTGCTATTTTTACCCTTTGTTCTCCAGCAAGGGATTGTTCTTGACGGCAGGGACTTCATCAGCCCCTGGCCCTCCCTGCTTTCCCCCCTCTCTGACCAGCAGTATCTTTCTCTCCTTTTGGAATTTCAGATGATGCCACCCACTTGCATGAAAGCCAAGTAGGTTAGTCGTTGCATTTAAAGGAAGGTGTGGTCCATAAGCGCTCTATTCGTTATTAATGAAATGGTGGCCAAAATGTGGGAGTGGCAATTTGGATTTTATAAAGTTGCCCGGACAGGTGTGAGGGAGAACATTCCGGAGATGTGTGCTTCCCTGCAATTCCCAAGTGCAAAAAAATTTAAACATTCTGGGGCCGCCCAGCTCAACTATTCATCAGGTCATAGAGTGACATCAGAGAAGAGTTAATGACAGGACTTCCCTGGTGGCACAGTGGTTAAGAACCTGCCTACCAATGCAGTGGACACGGGTTCGAGCCCTGGTCTGGGAAGATCCCACATGCTGTGGAGCAACTAAGCCCATGCGCCACAACTACTGAGGCTGCGAGCCACAACTACTGAAGCCCGTGTGCCCAGAGCCCGTGCTCTGTAACAAGAGAAGCCACTGCAATGAGAAGACCATGTGCCGCAATGAAGAGCAGCCCCCGCTCGCCGCAACCAGAGAAAACTTGCGTGCAGCAACGAAGACCCAACGCAGCCAAAAAAAAAAAAAAAAAACTATAAAAAAAAGAGTTAATGACAAATAATAATTCACATGATTCCCAACGGCCAGCCAGTCTTCACCAGTGGCTCACTCACCTGGAAGGGTGGCCACCAATGAGGGGCCACCTGCAGGCCTGCTGGGTCCTGAAGCTGCTGTGAGCTGTCCCTCGGCCCCATGAGGATGGGCCTGCAGGGCACCCCTCTTCCCACTGTCCCTGCGCGTGGGCCCGCCCTGGCAGAGAATAGCCGGCCATTGCTGAGTGCCGCAGGAGTGCTGCAGGGTCAGGGAAAGGTGGCATCAGGCCCCAAAGGGGCCCCAAGTGGGGCTCGACCAGAGCTGCCAGAGGTCTGGGGCATAGGGCTGGTCCAGGTGGCCCCGTCTCCCCACTCGGGGCCCCTTCCACTCAGCCTCTCCCCCTCCCACCCGGCCGCTCCCCTGCTACCCCGCACAGCTGGAGGGGAGTGGGCACGGTCTCCTTGAAGGGGGTGTAGGGACCATGTCCTCAGACCCCAGCCAGGCTGAGGCCCCCACCTGTCATCACACCCCCCAATCCCCGTCACCGATGCACCAGAAAAGCAGACATCCCAAGGGAGGCCAGTGGATCACCGGGCTGGGCTGGGACGAGATGTCTGTGACCAGTGGAGCCCAGCTGGGTGGTGCAGAGCAGGGGAGGGACCCCATGTTCACAGAGGGTTGAGCACAGCAGGTTGGTGGGCGCTAGGCCACCAGTGTGGTTCCCGTGGCTCCAGACAGGCAAGGAGGCTGGGGGCTGAGCCTCTCACCTGGGAGCACGGCTGGGAGGGCAGCCGGGCACAGGAGCATGACCGCAGTCAGGGTCTGGGAGCTTGTCTGGGCTCAGCCGGGAGTGGGTGTGCTTTCTCCCCCAGGCTCTGAGCAGGGAGGCCCTGACCTGAGTCCTGTCCTGGGCAAGCTCTGGGAGTGTTTAGGTGTGTGTGAGGTGCACCCCTTCCCCCAGGGGTCACGGTAATCAGAGAAGCAACTCCCGCTGTACCCAGGGCTCCAAGGAAGGAGGGCTGCCTGGCGGAGCAGGACAGTCCGCGGGGTCTGGCGGCAGGGCCTGTGGGTGGCTGCACGTAGCTCTAGGCCTTGCTGGCAGCCACTCAAGGGTCGGATGGATTTTTCCAAAGACAGGTCTCTCCCAGCCCCAGGCTCCTCTCCAGCGTTACTCTGACACCCTTCCGTGGAGAGGTGGGGTTCTCTGTCCCCTCTTCTGGAATCCGGTGGCCTTGTAACCATGGTGGAAATGACGCCATTCCACTCCAGAGTCTTGGCTATAAAAGGTGACCCAGCCTGCACTGGTCTCTGCTGGGCTCCAGGTGCAGAAGTTGGAGCCATGTTCAGGGCCCCGGGAGGGGTCCCAGCCAAGGTTCCTGCTGACAGAGGCCAGGACTGCAGGAGACGCCCCCAGGTGACTGGACCCCAGGCTCAAGTCTTCCCAGACCTTGAGGAACAAAATCAGGCTATCCCATGGGGCCTGTCCGAATCCTGCCACACAGGCTCCGAAAGCAATGGACGGGGTCATCTTACAGCCCAACTCTGGGCACCCGTGATGCAGCAGTAACAGGGACCCAGGTAGTCAGGCCCTCACTACCCCGGCCTCCCAGCCTCTGCTGGCAGGTCCCGGGAGGGCCCCCAGGGGAGGCAGGCGTCACGGTGAACAGGCAGGGTGGGCCCGGGTCCGGCCCTGATGCGTCCCCATCTAAGTGTGGCCGGGTGGTGCGGGTCCCCAAGGTGCAGCCTCTTCCCCACCCAACCACCGCCCCTCCGAGGTCAGCAGGTGCTGCAGCAGGAGGTGCCACCCCGCCCTCCCAGCCCGGCCAGTGGTGTGGTCTCAGCTCAGAGCCTCCCCGAGCTATAGCACATTCAGGGGCTGCTCTAACCAAAGGCCATTAAGCTGTCACTGCCCATATGTCTCACGTCTCCCTTCCTGCCCGTTACCGCTGGGCCGGTGTGTGTGAGATGCGTCTCTTCCCGTCTCCTCCTCCTTACTGAGTCACCGCAATCCAGCCAGACCGCCCCCCACCCCACCAGCTCTGAGCTCATCAGCTCTGCCATCACTTATTCACCCCCAAACCTGCAGTGTGGGGAGAGAAACTTGGGTCTGACAAGGGCTTTGGGTCCCCGGCAGCTTGAGTGGCTCAGAGAATGGTGGGCAGGGGCCAGTGTGGGCTTCAGCCCCTCTGCTCCTAACTCCATGTGTGGCCAAGTGGCTCCCAGCTCCCAGCTCAGACTTGGAGTCCGGCCCCGTCCCACTTTCCCCACAGTCGAGGCGGGAGGATGGGCAGCTGCTGCCCAAGTCCAAGGATGTTGGTCGACTTTGACGCAGAAAAAGAAGATGTTGCATCAATGTGCTGACACCACACCCCACCCGACTGGCTGCTGGCCACACTCAGCCTCCCCTGTCAGATGCAGGACAGCTGTGGTGGCTGCCCATGGAGTCCTCTCTACCTCCCTGAGCTAATGGCACTGCCCAGGTATTGTAACTGGAATACCGAGTATTGAGCCAGCCATGCATTCAGAGATGACTCCACTTAGTTACGACAGACTCATTATTTTTACTGGATTCAATTTCCTAGTATCTGTTGAGGATTTTTGCACATTATGGACTGAACCTTTGGGTGCCCCTAAAATTACCCTGAAACCCATGTGTTGAAGGCTTATCTCCAATGTGATGGTATTTGGAGGGGGGGTTTGGGAGGTAATTAGGGTTAGATTAAGTCATGAGGATGTGGCCCTCATGGTAGGATTAGTGGCCCCATGAGAAGAGCCACGCTATCTGCATGCACACCGAGGAGAGGCCCCATGAGGACATAGCAAGAAGGCTGCTGACTGCCGGCACAAAGGGGAGCCCTCACCAAAACCAGGTTGTGCCAGCACTGATCTCGGACTCGCAGCCTCCAGACCTGTGAGAAAATGAGTTTCTAGTGTTCAGACTACCCAGGCTGTGGTATTTTGTTGAGGCAGCCTAGCTGGCTAAGGCAGCATTGATGTTCATGAGGACCGGCCTCCCCTCAGGCTGTCCAGGTGAGGTCCAGCATACACTCCAGCACCCAGGCCTGACCTTCACCAAGGACTGACCATCACTCAGGCCTGACCTGCACCCAGGCCTGACCATCACCTGGGCCTGACCTGCACGGGGCCGACATGGCCAGAGGCCCCAGGGGCTACGAGCTGACCTGGGCTGAGCACCCCTATAGCCAGTCCTTCCCCACCAGGCCACACGGGGACTCATGGGGAACGGTGCTCCCGGGAAGATGCAGCCGGCTTCTGTCCCAGGCTGACCACCTGGCCTGGAGCCGTCTCCCCTCCCGGCTGCTGGAGGGTCACTGTCATTGCTCTATGGAGGTGACTCCAGGGGGCTCATCTCCACCGATTCGGGTGTTAGGGGCTCGGGGGGGGGTTGTCCTACTATGCCTCCACCCAGCTGGTGCCCTCCTGCCTGTGGGGGCCTCAGTCACCTCACCTGGATGATGGGCGTGAACACCTGCCCTGCAGTCACAGTGAGCGTGGCCCAGGGCAGAGGTCCACTGGAGGCCCTTCCCCCGGCCTCGACGGAGAGCACACGGGAGGTGTGCGGAGGCCCGCGCGGGTCCCGGAGCAGCTCTCACACTGCGCAGGTTGTGTAACCCCGAGCCTCCGTTTCCCTCTGTGGGAACCACGTGGGCGCCCTGCCACGGCGACGGCACCACCCCTGACACCAGGGACCCGTTCACTGTCCATCTGGACTCAGACAGCTAAGTCCCACTGTCTCTTGACCAGGGAACTTTGTGTCAATAACTTACTGACTTTGCATTTATTGAGCACTTACTGTGTGCCCGCCCTGACCACACACACTGTCCTCTAACTTCCCCTCCCACTCCCCCACCCAGGCCCCTCCTCTTCTCTCTGCTTCCCAGGGCCACGGAACCCAGGCCTCCTCTCCCCGCTGTCCACACCCCTCATGACCTCAGCCAGTCCCAGGGCTTCAATGTCACCCGGACATTGACGACCAAAAATTCACGTCCACGTCCCGTACATTTCCCCTGAGCTTGTCTTAGCCCTCGAAGGCCTGCTTGTCCACGTGAAGGCCAGCGGGAGCCTCAGGCCCGGTGTGGCCAGGCAGCACCACCCTGCTGCCCCATCAGGCCCAGGCCATCCCACGGCCCCGCCACCAGTTCAGCCCCCTCGTCCCGTCCTTTCTGTGCTCTGTGGTCCCTCCTTCACAATAAGCCTCAAGTTTCCCTCTGCCCGTAGGCTCCACCCCCCCATCTCCCTCCCCACAGCAGCCAAAGGGACCTTGTGAAAATACGGATTAGATCCTGCCATCTCTGCCCTCACCTCATTCAGAACAAAACCTGCTCC